>CM028137.1:229417500-230667500 GCA_016271365.2 Neoceratodus forsteri
TACCTAGACTCAGCAGAGACCTTTGACACTGTTCCCCACAGGAGACTTGCTAACAAACTCGAACATACAGGAGTGGGACAGAAAATAGTAAACTGGATTAGGAACTGGCTGCAGAATAGGACCAGAGAGTTTTGGTCAGTGGGATATTATCAAAGGAGGAGGTGTTACCAATGATGTTCCACAGGGATCGGTGCTGGGTCCAGTCCTCTTCAACATATTCATCAGTGACATCACTGATGAACTGGAGGAAGGTTTGACTGCTTACAGCCGATACAAAGCTCTGCAGCAGGGTGGATACACTAGAGGGACATTAGGTATGGAAGCTGACCTAAGGAGACTGGAAGAACGGTCCAGAAACTGGCAGTTAAAATTTAACACCAAGTTGTGTAAGGTAATGTAACAGGGAAGTGGAACCCATGAAAAAGTATGTACTAGAAGGGCATCAGTTAGAGGAGATAAAGATGGAACGGAATCTGGGTGTGATCATTACCAACAACTTAAAGGTAGGAAAACAATGTGAAAAAGCAGCACAGAATTCAAGCGGTGTCCTCTGATGCATAGGAAGGGGTATTACGAGCAGAAAGCAGGAAGTTATAATGCCCCTCTACATGTCCTTGGTGAGGCCACACTCGAGTATTGTGTCCAATTCTGGAGACCTCACCTAAAAGGACATTGACTCTCAGGAGATGGTGCAGAGAGGGCCACAAATATGGTGCAGGGGCTGTATCATAAGCCATATGAGACAAGACTCAAAACAGTTTAATTTATTCTCTCTGAAAAAGAGAAGAACCAGGGGGACATGATGGAAACATGAAACATGAGTCAGCAATATGTGACTATGGTTAACACACAGTCCTCCACTTGTGCTTTTAAACCTTCCCCTGACCAAATACCTGACACAGGGTCTCTCTAGATCCTGAAACAGCATCCTGCATGTCTGTGACAAGGGTCATCTAAAATGCTGCCAACTACTGTCACCAGTTAACTAAGATAAAGCCTGGACTGCATTACCAGTACTGTTAAGCTAATACTGTTTGTTTATGTTTGTTTCTGTAATTGTTTACCTCCACCCTCTGTAACTGACGTGGAGCCTTTGCAAAAGAGTCTGTGACTCAAAGGATTGTAATTCGATTATATTCAATAAATAAATAAAAATTTAAGTACGCAAGGGAATTAACACAACTCAGAAGGAAAACCCTTCCAGGAAAACAGGGCAGCACGTGCAAGAGCACAACTTGCATCTGCTGGCAGGCAAGTTTAAAAGCAACTATAGAAAGTACTTTTACTGAGACAGTGATAGACCCATGGAACAACTTGCTATCAGAAGTGGTGGCATAAAGAAAGTAAGAATTCAAAAAATAATTGGGGGGTAGCTACCTTAGGCAGACTAGTTGGACCAAACGGTCCCCATCTGCCGACACTTTTCTTATGTTCTTATGTTCTGCAATCTGGTTTTAGACCCAAACACGGTACTGCTGCATGTCTGCACTGGCTAATGTCAGTTACTTTTCATGTTGTACATCGATGACTTGAGTATGAACATCAGCGACACCAGTTTACATTTCTACATCAGATGATACTGTCCTGTATATCTTAAGGACTAATATGGTCACTGCATGCTCTGACCTACAAATCACCTCCATCTAGCTTCAGATTAATATTTTTATTCTAACCTGCTTCTCATTGTCTATAAAAGAATCGTTGATGTTATTCTCCCAAACAATACAACTGCACTCTGTGCTGTAGCCCCTGTTATCATATCCTACTGGAGAATACTCTCATGGTGGTAGATAAGAATAGCTTACTCACCTGTAACTGTAGTTCTTGGAGTGGTATATGGTTCACATTCACACTGTAGCAGTTCCACTGGGATGATACTATTGGCCTAAATGCCTTTAAGCTAAGCTCCTCCCATCACCCTGGCAGTATATCGCTCTAACTCCGCCCTGTGACCAGGGTGAAATTGTACAGGTGCATCTTGGAGACAAGCTGAGGTAGTCCCAATTCACAAAAGGGTTCAAGATAGGAGGCTGGTAATTACAGGCCAGTGAGTTTGATTACCATACTAGGTAAAGTTCTGGAGGTGTTATTAAAGACCATGTTATGGATTTGTTTCATAGAACAGGCATTGCTGATCATTCACAGCACGGGATTACTAGGGACGTTTGTGTCAGACAAACCTGTTAGAGTTCTATGGCAGGGTTAGTAAGGCATTGGACAATAGAAACTCGGTAGATGTGATCTTTCTGGACTTCGTCAAGGCCTTCAACAAGGTTCCTCAGGAGAACTAGTGGATGCAATAATAGGTCAAGGGATACCTGGGAACCTCTCACGATGGATTGAGGCATGGCTGTCCAACAAAATTCAGAGAGTTTGCATCAAGGGAATATTCGGATTGGGGGAAGTGACTATCAGGGTTCCCAGGGTTCTGTACTGGGCCTTTGCTTGTTTAATGTATATATATCATCAATGTGCTCTAAAACAGGGACATGGATCTCTAAATTTGCTGACGATACCAGACTGGGCTTGTGGTTAACACAAAGATGATGCATTAATCTTACAAGCAGCACTGAGGACCTTGAACATTGGGCAATAACAAAAAGGCTGACCTTTATTGTGGACAAGTGCATGGTAATGCACCTGGGAAAGATTAACCAGTTGTTCAAGTATACACTAGGAAGGGCTGAATTAAAATCAGTTTTGAATGAGAGGGATCTGGGTATCAGGGTAAGTAATGACCTTGATTTCAGACTTCATTATAATCAAGTGGTTAAAAAGCCAGTGGCATTTTGCACTGCATTAATAAAGCATATTAAAAGCACAGCAGAATGCGGCTCCCACTATACACAGCATTGGTTAGACCTCACGTTGAGTACTGTACCACAGTTTTGGGCTCCAGGGACAAAGGGGCATAAGTGCCCTTGAAAAGATACAGAGAAAAGCAACTTGCTGTATCAAGGAAGCATCAAACAAATCATATCAGGATAGATTACAGACACTGGGCTTACTCACTGGAATATCGCAGACTCAGGGAGATATGTGTCTCATTTTAGGGCACTGACAGATGCCCTACTATGGGAAGCAGTTAGGTCTGGTATTAAGGGATATGGCATATTGTACAAGGGCTCACCGCTATAAATTATACAGTGAGAACTATAACACCAATGGAAGGAAGCACTGGTTCAGTGTTAGGGTGGTTAAGGTTTAGAATGAATTACCAGTTGAGCGTGATGGCAAGCAAAACATGGCTGATTTCAAGATAAAACTAGATAACCACCTAATTCAGAAGAACATAACAGGGTATAACTAGAAAATCTTTCCTTGTTTGGCAAACTATAATGGACCTATCGGTCTTCACAGAGCCTGCACACTTCTATGTAATCGATGTATGTAATCTATGTAGATCTTGCACGCTGGAAGCAGGATCAGGTGCCAGCTAAGGCCCATTAGATTTTGTTGTCAGTTGTCACTTGCCATGGGAGGCTGGATGGGTTGTGTGGATGTGAACCAGGCACCACTCCTTGAACTACAGTTACAGGTGAATAACCTATTCTTTTAGGGGCATGGATATAGTTCACTTATACACACTCTGGCAGACTCCTAGCAGTTCTGGAGGAGGGGCAAGGTGCACACTTACTTGGTGAATGGAGATTAGAGAACCGAGGTCTCAAGACCCATATCCCAGCATGACTCAAGGTCAGTGCCATAATGGGAAATGAAGGCATGTGCTGATTTCCAGGTAGCAGCCCTACAGATCTGCTATATAGGGAAGCAGCCACTGAGGCAGCGTTATGTCTAGTGGAATGAGCCCTGACCCACGGAGGCTCCACCAGCCAACCTATAACAGAGGTTGATGGAAGATGTGATCCACCTACAATCATCCAGTTCACTGCTGGTCTGTCAGGCGCAGCTTCAGCATAAGTAACAAATAGCTGGCAAGCCTGCCCTGAACTCCAGCCATGTGCTCTACATAGAATGACAAGCGCTCTCCACAGGTCTAGGTGTGGAGCTTGCAGTCAGCCTCGAAGATGGGTTGGTAAAATATATCAGTAAGTTAATGACCTGGTTAAGGTGAAACTCCGATACCACCTTGGAGAACTTCATATTAGGCGAGAAGGACAACTGAGGAAGACTAGATATGGAGAGCCCACTGAGAGTGCCCGAGCTCCTTAATCCTTCAGGGAAACATAATAGCCACCAGGAAGGCCATCTTCCATGATAGGTGTGATATCTCACACCTGTGCATCAGCTCAAAGAGCTTGCCCATGAGCATAGCCAAGACCCTGCATAAGTTCCACAGTGGAGGTGGTTCATGCACTAGAGGGACAAGTGGTTGAGGCCTTTGAAAAAGCACCTAACCACCTTCTCCTGGGCCACTGTCAGCATACTGGCTTGTGTCCAGTAAACAGAGATGGCTGCCAGGAGCACCTTAAGGGTCATCGCTCACAGTCCCAGTTGGGAAGGGACCAGAGGTAATCCATGATGCTAGCCACAAGACAGGCAAGGGATCAAGTTCCTTGCTGTGACACCAAATTAAAATATCTTCCATTTAAAGGTATAGCACCTACAAGTTGACTCTTTCCTGGAGGCCTCCACCATGTGGAGGACATCCTATAAGAAACCCAAGGTCTGGAACTCTAGCCACTCAAGAGCCAGGCGAGAGATGCAGGGACTGAAGGTCTGGGTGCAGGACCATCCCTAAGTCTGATCACAGGTCTGTGTGGAAGCATTCAGCATGGAAACCTGCTGCTGCAGCTGAGGAGATCCAGGTACTAGAACTGCCGAGGCCAGTCTGGAGCTATCAGGATCATCCTCACCTTGTCCTTCCTGAACCTGACTAGTATTCTGTGGACCAGGGAAAGGGAGGAAAGGCATACGTTAAGCCTGGTGTCCAGGGCTTTGCAAGGCTTCCCCATCAGTGTCCCAGACTGTTGGGGTGGACACAAAACAGCCTCAGTTTGGCATTCTCCAAGAAGGCAAATAGGTCCAGTGAGTGAATCCCACATTGAGAACAGGTGGTTCACCACCTGCTTATTCAGAGACCACTCATGCAATGTCTCTCCTACCTGGCTGAGAGCATCTGCCAGCTGATTGTTCTCCCTGAGACATGAATTTCCAGGAGATCGGTACCCAGGCTGCATGTGAGGGTCCAGGTGCAGAGTGGCTCTAGACATAGAGGAAGGGTGTGTGCCAGCCTGTCTGTTCAGACAAAATGTGGTCATGGTGTTGTCCATCTGAACCTAAACAGCCAGACCCCTGAATAATGGAGCAATTTCTGTCAAAGTCAAGTGCACTGCACGGAGCTCCAGCAGGTTTATGTGGTGACAGGACTCCTGGGATGACTAGAACCCATGGACCATGTGGTCAACCAGTGCTCCCACCCCATCAGAGATGCATGCATCATCAGTGTGACAGTCAGCTCTGTGTGGAAAAATGGGATTCCTTCCTCCAGATGTTCTGAGACAAGCCACCACTGGATGGTGTTCCACATCGGCTGGGTCACTATGACCAGCTAGTCCAAGTGGCCTTGGTGATGGGACCACTAACAGCCTAGCTCACACTGAAGCTGGCACATCTGTCAGTGAGCCCAAGTGACCACGTTGGTGCAGGATGCCATGTACCCCAGCAGCCATAGAAATCCCAGGCAGGCGCAAGAACTCAATGTAAAATGATCAGTCAAAGGAGGTTAGATCCTGTGCCTGGTCCACCAGAATTTACTTCTGCCCAGGTAAACTTGACCATCTGTTTCAGTACCGGTTTGGTCTTGTGCAGGTTGATTAACAATCCCAAGTTTCAGCAAGTCTGAAAACTAGGTCTGTGGATCTCCCCACAGCCCCTCTGGATGAACCAGCTTGCAGCCAATCGTCCAGTTAAGGGTACCTCTGACCACTTGGGGTGCAGGTGGGCTGCCACCACTGCCATGCATCTGTTGAAGATCCTGGGTGCAGAGAACAGGCCAAAGGGCATAACCTGGTACTGGTACAGGGGCCTCTTCCACTCAGAAACAGAAGTACTGGCAGTGGACCTCAGTGATCGGGAATGTGGAAGAATGTGGAAGAATGCTTCCTAGAGGTTCAAGAAGCAAAATCACATGTTTTGCCCTAGGGATAGAATAATGTGGTTCAGAGTGACCATCTGGAGCTTGTGTATCTGCATGAACTGGTTAAGATAGTGCAAATCCAGTATAGGACACCAATCTCCTGTCCATTTTGGGAGCAGGAAATAAAGGACACATAACCCTGACTGGCCAGGGTGTCTGAGACATGGGCTAATGCCCTTTTTCAAGGAGCTGGCGATACCCTCCCTGATGGCAGATAGCATGTCCTGAGATGCCCCAGACTCTCAAGACACTTGGAGGTGGTAAGGCGATAAGGCGGGAAAGCCTAAATGTCTTTAGACAATCCTCTGGCCACTGCATCCAACATCTACTTGTCTGTTATGATAGTGGAACAACATGTCAAGAAGTGATGTAGCGGCCTCTGACTGAGAAAGCAGTCGAGGATAGGACAGATGGAGGAGGACACCAACCAACCCATCATGGGCAGCTTTTGCAGGGGCACTGGAAGCTGCTGCCAGAGGGCATCACTACCCGCCCCTTTTTGGATCTTGGACCCCAGACTTTGGCTTAGGGGTGTCAGGCCTGAAACTGCCCCTGCTGCAGCTGCTGCCAGGAGGCTGTGACAGAAAGGACTGGTACTGAAAAGCTAGCTTTTCAGGCTATTTCTTCTGGTCCTTCTGGGACAAGATTATAGAGGACTTCACAATCTGGGTAGGATTCCCTTCCTCCAGGGCCAAGAGATCAGAGCCCCAGGAAATGGACATAGGCCAGGTTTGGTTGGATGTTCACCATGAAGGTGGACAAACAGAGCCAGACCCTGCAACACATGGAGACAGCCACTGCCACCGCATGGGCACAAGAATTGCCCTTGTCCAAGGCTGTCTGGACCTGGTTTTAGCGAGCAATGGACTTTGGTCTCTGATGTACTCCACCACAACCTACTGCTCTGGATGGAGTGGGGAGGACAGCATCAACAATTCCCATCAGGGAATGACCATAGTTAGCCATTATGATGACATAGTTAGCCTGTCGGTGACCCACAGTGGCTGCAGCATACAAATTTTTACAGCATTGTCAGTCTTATGGGCCTCCTTGTCCAGAGGCTTTGCCACATCACCCTGGTGTCTGGATTTATGGAACACCAAATCCATGACCACTCTTTCAGCCAAAGGATGGTCTGAAAATCCTGAAAGGGACCCAAAGGAACCACATACTTGCAGATCATGTGGGCTGAGAATGCCGGTAAGGATGCTGGGTGCTGCCAAAGCTTTAGGGCTGGTCCCAAGATGGCCACAGCCACCAGGAAGGCAACCCGGAATTCATCCTGGTCCAAAATGTCTGTGAGAGTACTTAGCTCTCTTCTGGACTGTCTCAAGTGGGATAGACATGATCTCAAGGTAAGTCAGAGCAGCCCACCAAAGAAAACTAGGCCATGCTCCTTGGGGCTCCTCAACTGAGCTATGGTTGAAGAGCAGAGTCCCTGAGGAGGTATGGACTCTTGGTCTGAGTCACCACAAACCTCCAGGAATGCTCACCCAGGGTGATCCTCACAGACAACCAGCCTGGCAAGCCTGTGGCCCAGCAACTGGACTTCTTGGTGAAGCACTGACTGGAGCCTGTTGTGGTGATGGCTCCATCCTAATCAGTGCAGAAGCAGAGTGTGGGGAGCACCTGAGGAACTGGGCTGGTAGGTTAGCCACTGGCAGCTGGCAGGGGACAGGAGGTCCTTCAGGTAGAGCCCGACCTTACCCGCAATGGTCAACTGCTGCCAGAAGAATTCCTCATAGCACTGGCATCTTGCATTGGTGCCTCTCCTCACCCAACAGTGAAGAGGTTGAGGAATGCCAGTGAAGATGCCTCCCAGTTGAGTGGGATTGAGAGCACACACCTCAACCACAACTTCAACAGCAACCTCAATGGTTGACTGGATGGCTGATGGCAAAAGGATCTTCCTGTGGCTGGCTGTAAATGACAGTTCTACCAACACTGAGCAACATAGGTGTCAAAGACCTGACCTTGGGAGGAGGCTGGTCATTGGAAGGATCAACCAGTGTCACTAATGTCTGGAGACTGACTCTTCAACCTCATCCGACAACTGGCTGAACAGTGGAAACAAAATGCCCTTGACCTACCCAACCTGCCCCTTGGCTGAGGGTGTATGACAGCTGTTGAGCAGTCAGGTGGGTTGAAAGACTGGGAAGACCTCGATCATTCCCCATCCTATGACCAGCTCCAGCAGTACTTGCACATTGAAACATGAAGGGCAGGGCTCTCTCTCCCAAGGTGTAGAGAGACAGGCATATGTCACAGAATGGCCTGTGAAAGGCCCTATGACACTGGCCCCAGGAAACAGCACCGATACCTTGGGTTGCTCGCTGAAGCAGCTGCTGCTTCTGCCTCAGGGCCACAAACCTTTCTGCATACCCCACCCACAGCCGAGCCCTTCTTGTGGCTGTTAGGTTGGTCCTTCAGATCCTTTCTGAAGGCCAACCCAGTAAGTGCTGGACTTCCTTTCCTTGAGGCACTCAGGAAAATTAATAAGCACAGACTGCACCAGGCCACATCATTTGCCCACCAGGCAGTACACACATGTGTCATGGGGATCAGTTACCAAAATCTTCTACTGGGACCCTAAGCAGAATTTGAATCCTGGTGGTTTCTTATGTTCCATCGTTAGTCTGGAGACACTCAAAAGAACTGCAAAACTAACTTGAAGAAATTGAACTTTTAGCAAAAGAGGTTCGCCTATGGAGCAGAAAATCCTAAGTGAAAGCGCAATGAGGTGATCTGTTCTTCCAGCAGAAAGAAAGATCTGATGACATGGGGTGGAGATGGGATATACCACCGGATGGTGGGAGAGTTTAGCTTAAAGATATTTTGGCTAATGACATCATTCCAGTGCAACTGTCAAGAGTGTGGATATGTGAACCATATCCATGCCTCTAAAATTGCATAGCTCGATAGCAGGTTTTTTTAACTCACAATGAAACATTATGCAAAAATTGAGAGCCAGACTTGGTTTCTACTACAAAGAAAGCGCTACATTTCAGTAGATGCCTGGAACCATCTAGTCCAAGTAACGTTTCTCCTGATCCTTAATTATGCAGACCTAATCACCAGTCATTGCTTCATTACTTGCCTATCAAATTGTACATGCTGTACCACAGGGCACTCAGATTCCTAACTAGTTCAGTGCGTAAGACTCACCACTGTGCACTGTATGCATCTGTTGGTTGGTCTTCATTAGCTAACAGGAGGTTTAAAAATCTGTGCATGTGGGCATACAAGTTGCTGTTGACTCAGCTACTGGATTACACCATGACCTCTTTCGCAGGTCTTACAGCAACTACACCCTAAGAAAAAATAACTTCATCCTACTGGACTCCCTGAGATATACTACACAGTTTGAAATCTGCAATCAGTTGTGTCATTCCCACAGTATGGAACACACTGCAAACCATATTACAACTTTGTTCCCAGGTCAGTTGCAGTGTTTTTAAAGCCTGCATCAACGAACTTTGTACCCAGGTCTCCTTATGTGGATTAAAATATGTTTATTGTGCTCTTGTTCTCTACAGTTGGTTATTGTGTATGTGGTGTTGCTTACATTGGTACCACATAATAGTTTTTCTTTGTACATTTTACTCCTAATATGCCATATTATTCCTTGACTGTATCACTGTATGCCATTACTTAGTACAGGTATCTCTGTACTAACTCATATTCTGTTGTATAACATTGCTTTTTGACTTTGCATGCTGTCCTACCCAGGACCTCCTTGTAAATGAGCTTGCCCAATGGCACTTTTCCTGGTGAAATAAATAAATACAAATACCATCCTGTTCCTGTCTCTTTATTTCTTTGGCCTTAATTTGACAGAACAATTAAAGTACCACCAGTTGTCACTTTGTTTTAAATATTTTATTGGCTTTTCACAAATTAATAGAATAACATCATTTGATAACACATATTGGTAACATCATTTATAATTTGCTATGGTTAGTTTATCTCAAACATATGCTTTTGTGATTAAACAACCTGAAACAAGTCATAATCCCCTATTTGGACTATTACATTCCTAATATTCAGTGCGAAGTGAGTGATACATATAGGCCCAGATATTCAAACTGCGCCATTGTGTGGTGCAAGCCCTGAGCACTCAAAATAGTTGCGCGGGGTGTGGCCAGGCGATATTCAAAGAAGTTGCGCTATGGCTGGCAGAATATCACCCTGTACCACACCTATGCATAGTGCAGTGGAACTGCGTCCAGCGCAAGTGGTCAAGTGGAGCATTGAGATGTGGTGGCACAAGTTCCATTGCATCATGTATGCAGCACCTCGCGATATTCAAAGGATGACATGCAAATGGGGCCATAATTTATACAAGGCACAAGGGCCATTTGCATCTAATTGTGGCTCCATTTGCATGCAATCATGCATGCATATCGCCCGATCCAGACGACTTGCGCCTGGCGCCCTGCCAGGCAGCAGCCATCAGGGACCGATGCCCCTGCAGCCCGATCGTGGGCATAACTGAGTAGTCTCCCCGAGCAGCCCGATCGCAGGCATAACTGAATAGTCCCTGCCCGAGCAGCCCGATCATTGGGCATAACTGAATAGTCCCCGAGCAGCCCGATCGCGGGCATAACTGAACAGTTCCCCCAGGCAGCCCGATCACGGGCATAGCAGAATAGTCCCCAGGCAGCCCAATCGGGGCTGAGCGGAATAGTCCCCCAGTAGCCCGATCACGGGCATCAGACCCTCCCAAAGTCCAATATCCCTGGTGGTCAGTGGACATAAGTAGCCCGATCGTGAGGCATCCTCACCCCCCGTCGGAAATACCTGGTGATCTAGTAGCCCCCACCCCACCCACCCATGGAGCCCCACCACCCGCCGGCGGTGGCAGCACCATCTGCCTGCCGCCCCCATGCCCACCGACCGACAGCTCAGTAGGGCTGCACGCCCATTGGTTCAGAGCATGAGCCAATGGGCCTGCAGCCCATATCGACTAAGGCAGTCCAGATATGTGAATGAATGGGGGAGCTGGATGGTGGGGCTCCGTGGGTGGGTGGGGTGAGGCCACTAGATCACCAGGTATTTCCGACATGGGGGTGAGGATGCTGCCCATAATCGACTACTCGCGATCCACTGGACCACCAGGGATATTGGACTTGGGGAGGTCTGACGCCTGTGAATGGGCTACTGAGGGGACTATTCCGCTATGCCCGTGATCAACTGCTCAGCTCAGCCCGATTGGGGCTTGAAGCGCCGCCAGGCTGCGGCGGGGAACAGGTCAGGGCCACCCACAGGTGGCAGCTGCTGTATTGCGCCCTGCAGTGCGGCAGCTCACTTGTGGGTGGCCCTCGACTTGTTCCTGTTTTTTAAGCGTAACTTAGTGCAGGTGCAGGTAGGGGTTATGCCTGCATAACTCTGCCGCGGCCGGCTGAATGTCGGGCTGTGCAGTTTGTGCATGGGCACTCCCCCACCTGTGCCTACATACATTACTGATGCACCCTGGGCGCGCCAGGTTTGTGCAGGCACACTTTCCCTTTTAAATATACGCATCTGGGGCACATCAGTGGGTTGTGCATGGCGCAACCCTTTTGAATATCTGGGCCATAGAATAAAGTATGGGGTGGTGTGTATAACTCCAGAAGTTTAAATATCAAGGGGTTAGATGCTACATAAACCCTGAGAGCAAAGCTTGAAGGGTTTGTGAAAAGCATCTAATTCCTGAGGGTGTGTAAATTTTAGTTTTCACACACACACTGCCCCATATTTTATTTTATATAATTGCTGGGTTTGTCTTTTGCACGGCAGTTATACAAACTAAACAATCATTCCTATGCGACTGTGGTCTGGTTAGTTTTCAGCCGTGGTCTGCAGTCACCTTTATTTCTGGAAATATCCCTTTCTGTTGGCAGGCAGAAAGTTATGTTTTCCTCTTAGTTGGTAGTTTTGTCTCTTAAGACATCACTTACTGCTGAGTCAGTCCAAGTGGAGGTTAAGTCTCTGGAGGAAATGACCATCCAGTGAGTGGTCCGAAAAGAAGAGCTGTGGCAGGCACATGCGCGAGGCGAGGGAAACTGGCGCGTGTTTACCGTAATAAACACCCTTTTATTACAGCAAATCACACCACCACCCTATGGGAAAAGGCGAACTCAGTTATCATTGTTCAATTATACATGGCTAAAGTTTAACATGTTATCTTTACAATAACTCTTCTAAACAGATATATAACATGCAGAGACCTTACTATCTCCTGGGAATAGCTAATGTTCTTAGACTAGAACCAAACCTAGTTTATAGTATATGCATTGCATTCAAGTGGCACTGTCAGATTTCTGACAACAAATCATCATCCCTCTCCTCCTGACGTAATGCAGCTGCTGACCAGTCTGAAAGCAGTGATATCCTCTGGACTGCCTCCTGTTTAATTTTATTCAGTCAAGCTGACCTGTAAATAGAGTCAGTCCCTAGTTATTCCAGCAGTGCTTCTGTCCTCACTGTCTGGTTTAGACATTCCTCCAATTTCTAATACAAACTCCCTGTGGCAAAAAAAACAGAAGAAGCTTGTCTTTCTTTTTCCCAAACTTTCTTACGAAGGCTTGACTTAAGAGGACATACTGTACAGATTGTTTTGTATTTTTTTCTTGTGGCTTCATTTGGTGCTGCTACAATAATCCACCAGGTGGTGCTGTTAATGCAGCCACAGGCTTCCCATGTAATCAACTGCAGGCAGCAAGGATAGGCGACAAGGAGAAAGCAATCAAGAACATCTAATTGCTTGTACTTTGTGAAGTACACAGCAGCAAGCTCCTGTTCATGCCTTAATTGGCAATTTGCTGAGTTGTTTTCATATTTACAGTTTTATTATTTAAAATTGCTAACAAGTGCAAAAAAATCATAACTGCAGACTCCAGTAGACAAACTGAGCAGAATAAAAATAAAACATTAAGCATGTAACATATTTCAAGACACTATCGATATACTATATAAACAGACTGGACCTAGAAAAAGGAAATTGACTTGACAAGCATGGGGCACACCATGGATTTTTTAATCAGGCTTTTCTCTGCTCCTCTAGTCTGCCCCTCCAGATAGCGCCCACCCAGCCTCATCATCTGCCTTTTCAATGACTTACACATACCCACTGCTTACTCAGAACCAATTTGTGGTGGATGGAGAGCCATGTCAGTTGTACCTGGGCCTGCGGAGGGGGCCCGATGACCACAGCAGACTGGGGTCTTTTCTTCCCGTTTTCTCCCCAGTGACACCAGCCATGTGATGACATGCACATGTGGGATATGTTGCCATGACGGCACTGGCAGTGTCCCTCATCTGCTGGTGGCTCCTACTGTGATCCTACCTTGCCTATGCTAGGTGGTGATCACACTGTAGAACACACATTCACCCACCCCAAAGAGACCGCTGCCCTGGGATGCTCAATCCTCCTTCCTCTAGCCGACTCTAAACAACTCAAGTTTGCTACAAAATCCATCTCACCAGTGTTGCATGCGGTAAATCCATGTCGACCAGTGTCACATGCAGTAAATCCACATCACCAGAGTTGCATGCAGTAAATCCATGTCACCAGTGTCGTATGCATGTCACCAGTGTTGCATGCAGTAAACCCATGTCACTAGTTTTGCATGTAGTAAATCCGTGCCACTGGTTTCGCATGCAGTAAATCCGTGTCCCCAGTGTCACGTGTGATAAATATGTGTCACTAGTCTCACATGTGGTAAATCCATGTCACCAATGTCGCATGCAGTAAATCCATGTGACTAGTATCGCATGTGGTAAATCCGTGTCACCAGTGTCGTGTGGTAAACGTGTCACCCATGTCGCATGCAGTGACTCCATATCACCAGTGTCACATGTAGTAAATCTGTGTCAACAGTGTCACATGTGGTAAATCCATGTCACCAGTGTCACATGCAGTAAATCTGTGTCACAAGTGATGCATGCGGTAAATCCATGTCACCAGTGTCACATATGGTAAATACGTGCCACCAATGTCACAGGCGGTAAATCCATGTCACCAGTGCCGCATGTGGTAAATCCATGTCACCAGTATCACATGCAGTAAATCTGTGTCACCAGTGTTGCATGTAGTAAATCCGTGTCATCAGTGTCACATGCAGTAGCGCTACAGCTGCACCAACAGGCTGGCCTACCACACCATAGATTTTAATGTACTTTTCTTCTGTTCCCCCATTATCTCTTTCTGCTCCTTTTCTGCTCCTTTTGTCCCAGGACACTGGCATGCAATGATATGCATGTACGCACACTTTCGCATTGAGGCGCATGCATCCATAGGCAGCCCATCCCCTTCTGCACTGGCCTGTACCGGTTGCAGTCTTGCAGCAAGACACAGAGTCCCTCACTCCTAAGGAGGAAAGCTGTCCTTGGATGCTCGATCTTCTGTCTCTCGGCCAGCCCCTGTTGACCCAGCTCATTCCTGAATCCAGGTCGCATCATAAGGCGTGGCGCTACTGCTGCGCTGATGGGGATCACAAGCCTCAGAAGCCCTTTACCACGATTCTGTGCATTAGCAGAAATGAAAAACACGTGGACATCCTGAAGAAGCTATCATGGGCCAAGTCCTCTGAAGAAGCATGCCACATCATTTCATAGCAGAGAATTGATCAAGGAAAATCATTCTCATTAGGCTCAAAAAAACAATGAAAAGATTTACTAAAGTTCTGGACAGGGCTAAACACATATTTCAGTTTGTGCATGAATGCACATAGTGCATCAGTATGATTTTATTTTAATCTAAGTCTTGGGCTCAAGACAGGCAGGAAATCCTGTTGCTTAGTTTAGGCCAGCTATAGTTGTAAGCCAGGTGAGAGCAGTAAGACAAATTTTGTGGTGTACAGTTGGTGCTCAGCATAAGAGAGCCATCTTTTTATTTACATTTTCTTACCACCAGTCTTGCATCTTCCTCTCAGGCTAAAGCCATCACCGACCTCATCAATCACTCCATTGCTGGGGAGGGTGGGCAGAGGAGGAGCTGTTCTCCTCTCAGCCCCAGTCAGAATCCAGTAGTTGGCAGCAAATTGCATGACTTGGGACTTGAGTGAACTGAAAGCCACCATCCAGGCACAGCCTGGGATGTTTACAGCCCTTTTTCTCCCCTCAAACCATGTATTTCACTAACAGAGCTTTTTGCTGCATGTATAATTTGTTTGCTATAAACACATGATGTGATACAAGTAATATAGCCACCAGCTTTACAAAAGCCCGTGATGAAGATCTCACAGTGAGGTTCTGGGGCCTTCTGGGCATCCTGTTTTTGGGAAGCATGTGACTGTGACTGCTTGTAGCACATTATGAGTTTATAACATATAGAATAATGCATGGGGTAGTGATGTTAAATGAGATTTTACACACACCGAGGGTGTTGGATGCTACGCAAACCCTGAGAGCAAAGCAGGGGTTTATTTAAACATCTAACACTGAGGTGTGTGTAAAATCTGAGATAAACATACTCTACCGCATGTTTTATTTTATATAATTGCTGGTAGTGTTTTTGGCCAGTGGTTAAATAAAATTAACATGCATCTCTGTGCAGCGCGTCTGCAGCAAATGGCAAAATGAATCCATTCCTTTTTCTTTTTCAGTGTAATCACAGAACGAGGCCCAGTTAATGTCTGAGCCCAATGCTAATGTCCAGAGTTAATGTTTTAAAATTACTGCCAAGTGCCAGTGGCAGTCAACTGTCCAGCGGCAAGTAATGGCACAGACATAGGGAAGAGTGCCAGCTGATGCATGCATGGCCCTAGGAAAACTGGCTCGTGTTTGCTGTTATAACCTGCAGGTTATAATGGTGAATTACAACGAGGTTTCCCTATAGGAGACAACGTTCCCCAGTTATTATAAATAAATTACACATGCAGCAAGAGGTTCTGTGAATAAGGCTCCTTCTGTGATCCTGGAAGACATAGGCAGGGGTTGGCTGCCCCATGCACCTGCCATCCTGCTGTAAAGTGGACAAGTGTCCTGTGAGTATTTGAACTACCCACCTCCCTTTGTGAGGGCAAAGCCCCTGTCAGCCTTTGTATGCACAACATGTTCCTGCAGGTGCAGCAAGCTTCCTTGGCCTCAGCAGGATTGCTGTGCACCAGAACCCATTGCCAGTGCACCCTCCCAAGATGAGAAGTACTACAACTGGCAGCTGCTCTTGCCCTGGCTGCTTAGAATATAGGTGATGAGGGGTTGCACAAGAAGCCATATGAGGAAGAGGCTGCAGGAACTCAAGGTGTACTCCCTGGAAGAGAAGAGAGCAAGAGGAGACATGACTGAAATCTACAAGGACCTCACAGGAGTGAACAAGGTGCAGGAGAGTCTATTTCAGAGATAGGAAGGCACTAGAACAGGGAAGCATGCACTGAAGCTAAGAGGGATGTTTAGGAGAGATGTGGGACATACTTCTTCATGGAAAAAGTGGTGGATGACTGGAACAGCCTAGTAGAGGCAGTAGTGGGAGGAAGCGACTGTGGGGAGCTTCAAGCATCGCATGGAATAGGCACACGAGCATATTAGATAGAAATCCTATGACCAGCTAGGGTCAGTGGTGATGAAATAGGCTGGGACAAGGGAGACACTGGATGGGCCTAAAGGTCTTTTGCTGACAACAAAATCTATGTTTGCATGTTTCTATATTTCAATGCGAATCTACTGTCAAATTTGGTCACCTCAGTGGCTGTATGACATGCTGCAGTGTGGCCATCGGGCAGCCCAAGAGACAGCACTTTAAAAGCAGGATAATAGTGGCTAAGAGCACTGAGCTGCAAACCTGGAGAACTGGTTTTGAATCCCATAGCCACCACTCAGTATGCAACTATGGGCAAATCACTTAACGTTCCTATGTTCCCAGGATGCACCTGGAAACAAGGCGCAACAGTGTTCTTTCCTGGCCAAAAATTGTGTAAAAAAAAAAAAAAAAACTTCTTGCAGAAGTGCTGTTATGCTGTTATAGTTGCAGACAGCAAACAAGAATGCCTGATTCATGCTTTTAGGAGCCAAAGATGAAAGCTTTGAGTGTCCATTCCTGAAATTCACACCATTTATTACATAAAGAATAATGTATGAGCAAGGAGTTTTGTTTCGCACCCGAGATGTGAGATACCACATAAACCACAAGATCGAAGGTTAAAATAGCAGTATTTGTTAGTAAGCCAACAAATTTCATTATATATATATTTTTAGCAAAATGTATTTGTGACATCATTAGATTCATGCTGTTTATTTTATTTTATTCAGATATTGTCAAAACAGCTTTTATAGCTAATTTTGTAATTAATGACTCCGTCATTAAAATAGGCCATCACTACTGAGTTTTTTAATCTCTTCCTTTGAGGATACCTGTTGAATGCAAATGCTAGATTCATACTGTGGATGTATTAGGATGGTGTTACTACATGTTTCTGATGGCAAACACACAACACTGCACCAAGATATTTAATTTTTATCTTGGTGGGCATATCATGGGAGTGGGAGTTTTTAAAATCTTCAAAATTGCTTACATTTGTTCAGGAATGAAAGAAACAAAAAGAAAATGAGATATCTTGATAATTCTGCCAGTCAAACATTTTTTCTCAAAACACAATATAGTCACCAACAAATACTGTTGCTTTAAGTGGTTTATTGAGGCGTCACATACTGTACCTAGGGTGTGTAAAAAAAATAAGTGTAACCACTTACCATATTCTAGGGGTGTAGTGGTGAGTTACAGATATTGATTTTAGGCTGTAATCATACCTTACCAGTAATTATAAAACTACAGTACATACAATAAATAAACTGGCAGTGGCTGTAAAATAAAATAAAATTGTAATAATGTAACCCCCTACAAATGGGGGTTCATAAAAGCTTCCAGGCTCGTTCAAATGCTCCATGCCTGGCTGGTGTTCGGAGTTTAAGCCGTTTTAAATGGGTAGTCAGTGAGTGCCTTTAAAGCCTCCGTATACTGTCTCTTTAAGGAGCTGCTTGTTTGCAGTCATATTTAGCTAAACTGGGTGGGGGCTGTGTGATTGTATGCCGAGTCCCGCCGGACTGCCCAGTAAGGGCTTTGTACTGCCTCGCTAGGTTGTGCAGTGGGAGGCCTCTGGAAGGATGTAATTGGTTACTGATGATAGCGTAGAGTACTAAGGATAATGTGTTTGTTCTAACCTGTTTCCTTTGCAGCCAAGACTGTTTTGATTATCTCCTCCATTTTGGTCCCGAACTGCTGAGTTGGACCAATCAGTACCTCAGGACTCTGTAGAGCCGTCTGACCAATCGATAAACTGCTCGTAATTTTGGGAAAGGCATTATGGGCTATGGCGCTTTTAGCACCACTGAGGAGGAGGTTATTGACTGGCAGGTGTGCCCACAATGGAATCGGGTATGCCTGAACTGAAAGGAGTGTCCCAGGCTCTAAGGGGGCAGATGCGTTGTGACTGAGAAGAGAGAGGAGCTCTGAGCTTCGCGCTGATGCTCGTGCACAGGAAGCGCGTGAAAGGCCCTGGTGCGGGCTGCTTTGGAATTGCCAGCGCCATCGGACTAAATCTGTCGGTGGGCGGTCAGAGGAGGCTGTGTCCAGCACAGCTACCTATCAGGCTCAACCTGTGGAGGACTGGAGAAATCTGCTGAATCACGCTCAGTCCATCGGAAAGTTGAAGCTGCCGTTGTAGCGCCTGAGTCTGCCGTGAGTTCGTGTGGGTCTTGGAAGCAGCTGCCTGGTATGGTACCCTTCTGTTGTTTGCCATATAAATGTGTGAGGAGGTTTCGAAGCTCAGGCTTAGCCCTGCAAGTGGTGAAGGAGTGGTTATCTGCTGGAGGTGTGAGTACTGGGTCAGGGTAGCTCCCTGGTAATCTTTCAGACAAGTGGCAATACAAACCAATCAGTTCAGTATACTGCTGCCTGCACTAAGCGAGCCTCCTGCTCATTTTGATCTGTTCGGGACAGTAAGGTTCATTTGTGTCAGGGCCCCAACCAGCTACCATGAGGGACTAGCCATTAGGGCTTGGGTACCAAGGGACAGTAATTACTAGGTTTAGGCCTGTGCACAGAGCCCTAGGTAGATAAGTATAGCAATAAGTCAATCACCTTGATTTCCCCTTGCCTTGTTATCTCTCTCCTTAAATAAATCAGATTGTTTGTTTTGCACTTATACCCTGGCTGGATTGTGTTTTACTCAGGATATACTGTACAGTGAGAGTGTAATAACGGTACCTTACTTCAGGGGTTCCTGGGGTGAGCGGAGAGATACAGAGCCGGGGGTAAGTGAACCAGGGAAAAGTATTGTCAGTACTTTGAGTGAGCCACTAGAGGGACAAATAGGGATTGCAGTAACCCAGAGGGCTGTGACCGAGTCAATCTTGACTGTTCTGACCCGACCTCTGGGTGGAGGCAACCGTCAATGGATCTGGGCCCTCTCCCCTGTCACAGCTGGGGCAGGCAGGGTAGTAACTAAGGGTAGCGCCCCTGGGTTACAAATGGAGGCACTGCTGGGATCAGCATCCTAGTGGCCAAGTGAGGAAGTGCATAGAGATGGAAAACAGGAGAGGGATATGTTGGCGAAAATTAAGTTGGGTCCTATTAAGACCATGGTGCACAAACTGATGGGGTGGGATGAAGCCAAGAGCTGGACTCCCAAAAATTGTGTTACTGTTAGATGTGCCTCTGGAACCCCAACTGCTGACATCATTTCCGCGAGCAGAGTGAATTAAATGTTTAGCAAAGTGGAGGTAAAGGGCGATGGCTGACCCGCTCAACCAGATGTTGCAGGTGCTACTCCTGTGCAGTGTGGCCATCGACCCGAGAAGGTACCTCCAGTGATTTACCGGAGGGTGCCTCACAGGGATGGAGGCTAGTTCATATTCAAGTGGGTCAGTCACTCTGGGGGTCCCCAGATGAATAGTTTTAAAGATAAACTGCTTAAATTGCTGGCTGTGGAGGAGAGGACTACCCAGGAACTGCTGCAAGCATTGGATTTGTCTAGTGATGCTACCCTCAGGTCTCCCCAGGTACCTCCCCTGTCCTCCCAAGAGTTCTATTTTGGCTCCACTGCCCTAGTAGTCCCTCCTATACAGCTCGATTCCTACCGTAGGGTTGAAACTTTTTCTGCACGGTGCCAGTGCCACCGGGAGGATGATCTGGAAGCTTGATGGACTATGCCACCCCTTAGTTCAGGAGTGGCAGTGCTCTGAGGGAGAAGAGGAAGAGATTGATGGAGAGCCTGGGGCCCCGCTAGAAGCCATTAGGTTTTCGGGCCACCAACCCGAAGCTACTGCCGCAGAGTACCTTTCTGCTTTAGAGGGGTGTTTGGGAGCACAGAGACTGGGGAAGATTTATTATGGAAATTCAGGTCTGCCAAGCAGTGGAGGAATGAGAAGCTCTCGCCTTTGTCACTAGGGTGGGCAGGCTTACAAAAGGCCTATAGAAAGAGGTATCACAGCCACAGCCCTGAATCAGGTCAGGTTGGAACATGTTTTAAAATCTGTTAGATTCTCTAGTGTAATACTGTTAAAACTTAAGTTACATGATCGAGGCTACCCCACCAGAATATTGTCAGTTGATGAGGGAAATTAGAGGGTGGAGACCGATGAAGAGGGTGGGAACCCTATGTGGGGCAGTGAACCTGGTGTGACCTCTGAGCCTAGCACCCCGAGGAGACCCACCTGTCAGGAGGGGCTAATGGGTCATCTCCAGATTTTCCGGGCGATGTGGAATGCAAGCTATTTCCTCCGACCCCCATGTAGAGAGTGAGTTGAGGGCGAGGTCAGAAATTTGCGGGAACTGGTGAGGACTTGAAACAATCTACCATGTACCCTGTTAGGTCAGGGGAGTCTGAGCTATCCAGTAACCAGAACCCTGGCCCAGGGAGCCACCTTTCCCCTCAGGGTCCCCAACAGATAAGGTGTTCACCGTCAAATAGAGATTCCTGGGACCCCAAGTTCTGTTACCATTGTGGGAGGATGGGCATTTGAGCCTGAGTGCCAGATGCCAGAGAATTTAAGGAAAGTCAACATCAGACTGATCACTTGGCATGAGGGCCACACTCAACCCCCAAGAAAAGCTTTGTGACCCGGGCCCATGCTTAACCCACTGTCACTGCTGTGCTCCTGAATGGTCTGATGGTTGGGCCCTCAATGAAGACCCCAGTGTGAGTAAATGGATTCCCACCCAAGCTGTATTAGACAGTTGCTCTCAGGTAACCATCATGTTTCAGGACTGGTATCAGACACACTTACCTGAGGTGCCCTACAACCCTTGGATGGCCTACATGTGTGGGGATTGGTGACAAGACTTATACATATTTGGGGTATATCCGAATCTGGTTGTCCTTCTCTGCATCTGTGGCTGGAATGGACGAGCAGGTGGAAACTTAAGCTTTAGTTTGCCCACCCACTGGACTGTATGATGGAGTGAGTGCCCTTGTTGATTGGGACGAATGCTCATATGTTTGGATGATTGGCCCAATTGTGTTCAGAAAACAAGCATTCCAGACCGGCGAGCTTTAAGCATACCCGCTGTGATCCAAAGAGCAGTTGCAACTCAGGAGAAGGATAGTCGGGAGGAACCAAGGGTCCGGTAGGGTGTAGTGTGGAAGAAGGACCCAGCTCTAGTGATACTTGCCCCGAATGCCCAATGTGTCCTGCATGGAGAAGTACGACTAAGAACAGATGTTAAGAATAGGTTGTTGATGTTGGATGTGCCTGTGGAGGAAGATTACCTGAGGGACTGTTGGTCAAGCCCAGTATCTTGCCGGCTAGGGCTCATGCTTATGTCAAGAGGGTGATGGTTCAAGTGCATAATGTGTCCGACAAGGAGCTTGAATAAGAAGAGGGTGCACGTTGTTGAAGTTTGCATTGTGTAGATACTGCAGTGCTGCCACATAGTAAGGGTTCCAGGGCCGCTGACAGAGTTACTCCTGACTTGTTTGACTTGGTGACTCCCGCTGCTAGCTGAATGGAAACAGAGATCAGTGAGAGGCTTGCCAAGAGGAACCAGGTTTTCTCCCTGAAAGAATGGGATGTGGGATGTGTGCAAGGAGCTGAGCATCACATTCGGCTGCATGATGAAAGGCCTTTCCGATAGAGATCCCGCGCCTGGTCCCGCTGATATAGATGATGTCTGGCGGCATCTGCAAGAGATGTTGGCTGCTGGTATAATACAAGAGTCCAGAGCCCTATGCCTCCCATAGTAGTAGTAAGGAAAAAGAATGGGCGGTTCGGATGTGTGTAGACTATCGCACCTTGAATTGGCGGACCATCCCAGACCAGTATACTATGCCATGGATACAGGAAGCCTTGGATTGTTTAAATGGTAGTAAGTGGTTCTCTGTGTTGGACCTCGCAGTGGGTGCTACCAGATCCTGATGGCCCCAGAAGACTGAGAGAAGACTGCATTCATTTGCCCCTAGGTTTCTATGAGTTCATTCGGATGCCTCAAGGGATTTCAGGTGCCCCAGCCACCTTTCAGCGCCTGATGGAGCGGGCCGTGGGGACATGAATTTGCTCGGTGTCTGGTCTATCTAGATGACGTCATACTGTTTGGCGCTCGTTGGAAGAACACGAGCAACGATTATTCAAGGTCTTGGATCGGTTGGAGGATTTCGGCCTCAAGCTGTCTGATCGACAAGTGCCAATTCTTCCAGACTTCTGTAAAATATGTGGGCCACATAGTGTCCACTGAGGGCATAGAGACTGACCCTAGCAAAGTGGAGGCTTTGACTACTTGGCCTCAGCCCAGGACCTTGAAAGAGCTGCAATGGTTTCTGGGGTTTTGTGGATATTATAGGCGTTTTGTTAAGGATTATTCTTGGTGATCCCCTCTCCTCAACCTCACTCAGGGTACCTCCTCGCACAAAAAGTATAAGAAGGTTGTGCGTTCTGAGATGGAGAGAAGTATTTCCGGTCGAATGATGTGTTTGGGGATCGTTGGACTGCTGAGTGTGAGAAGCTTTCTATGACATCCTATCAACTTACCCATGCCCCAGTGTTGGCCTATGCTGACCCAGCCAAGCCACATTCTCCATATGGATGCCAGTCTACAAGGATTGGGGCTGTGTTATATCAGGAGCACTTGAATGGTCTGAGACCTGTTACCTTTGCAAGCGAAGTCTGGCCCTTCAGAAAAAATTATCCAGTGCACAAACTAGAGTTCCTGGCCCTGAGTGAGGCCATTGTTGACCAGTTCACGACTATTTGTATGGCGCAAGATATTGGTAAAGACTGATAACAATCCTTTGACTTATGTACAGATCTCAGCCAAGTTGGATGCCACTGGCCATAGGTGGCTCTCTGCATTGGCCACCTCACGACTATGCTGTTGAGTACAGAGCAGGCTTAAACCATATCGATCGCGGATGCCCTCTCTCAGTGACCTATGCCACCATCTGATTGGGTCAGGTTGTCGGAGCCTGACATAAGGGCCCTGTGCCAGAAATTTGACAAGGAGGAACAGGTGTCTCCTGATGCTGTGGACTGTATAGTGGATTGCTTGGGGCCATCCGAGAACTGCATACCTGCTGCCTACTGTCATTTTTCTGCACTGGACACCAATTCACTGCCCCAGTTTGACAACACTAGTCTTCAATGGGCTCAATCCGAGACTCTATGATAAGACCAGTTGTGGAAGCTTTGCAGGCGGGCAGGGCGTGTCCAAGTTAAGCTCCACCGACTTGAGAACTGCCTTGTTATACAAAGAAGGGCCCAAATTAAGGCTGATTAACCAACTACTATACAGAGCTACTGTGAATAAGGAGGACCAGGTCGTCAAACAACAGCTGGTGCTGCCCTCAGAATTTAGGGAACTGGTCTTGAGGTACTTGCATAATCATATGGGGCATCTTGGCATAGACCGAACACTTGATCTGGCACGGACCCGATTTTACTGGCCAAAATTAGTACGGATGTAGAGCATTATATCAAGACCTGTAGCCATTGTTTGCAAAGAAAGCCCTACCCCAGAGAGCTGCTCCATGGTCAACATTACCACTAGTGCCCCTGTGGAACTGGTCTGCATTGATTTCTTGAGTCTAGAACCAGATCTGAAAATATCAGTAATATTGGTGTTCACTGATCATTTTACTTGGCATGCACAGGCTTTCCTACTAAGGATCAGAAAGCAACCACGGTGGCTAAAATACTTGTTGACAACTTTTTGTCCACTGTGGGGCCCCCAGCTGATTCATTCCAACCAGGGAGGGACTTTGACAGCCGCCTGATTAAAGAGATGCTGTCTTTGTGGGGAGTGCGAAAGTCAGAACCACCCTACCACCCTCAGGGAGATCCCCAGCCTGAAAGGTTTAATCGCACGTTGCTTGATATGTTGGGCACACTGCAACCCAAAGACAAGCCGAGATGGAGCCAGCAGATTAGCACCCTGGTTCACGCTTATAACTGCACCAAAAGTGATGCCAGGATTTTCCCGTACAGAATGATGTTTGGGAGAGAGGCTAGATTGCCCGTGGATGTGTGTTTTGGAGTTCCCCTGATGGGGTGCAAGCAGAAAATCATCTACAATACGTACAGAAGCTGAAGGCCCAGTTAAACCATGCTTATCAGTTGGCCCAGACAATGCTGCTAAACGAAACCTGGCCAATAAGGAGAGTATGACAAGAAAGTGAAGACAATGGAACTGAGAGAAGGGATAGAGTGTTACTGAGAAATCTGGGACTGCATGGAAAACATAAAATTGCTGACCGATGGCATCACCTCCCTCACGTTGTGGGACAACTGGCAGATTGCCTGTATATAAAGTGCAGCCTGAAAACAGTTTCAAAGATGTGAAAACTATACACCAAAATCATCTGCTGCCAATCGGGCAAATCCTGATTGAAGCTGAACCTCCAAAAGCCTCCCCTCTTGGCCTATGACTAGATCTGCTGCCAGGAAAAGAATCAAACCAATTGATTCTTCAGCAAGCCAACTAAGAGGGCCTTGTCGAAGACTTGGTTTGCTGGCCTAAGGCACCTAGCTTCACCTGAGCTCTTTCCTTCTAAGACTGCTTGAAAGGCAGAGTAGAGAAACTTACCAGAGCAAGGGAGAAGGATTAAGACTTAGTTTGGCTAAGCAGATTTACTGTGTGGTGGTGTTTTGATTTTTACTCACAGGGATTGCTACTGTTTGTGGCTAACATTTCATTGCTTTATTTTTTCTCTGATTCAAATTGTTGTTGCTGGTATACCTTCTTCTGCATTATTACAAGGTGTGCCTACAGGTGTGTGCTAACAGATTACTGCTGTAATCTTCTGATTCAAATTGTCTTTGCAAGGTATATCTTCTGTTACTGCTTTATTTTCTCTGGAGCAAAGTGTTTCTTACAGGGTATATCTTCTCTGAAATTACTGTATTACAGGTGGAGCTTACATTTTTTTTTATCATTGGGCTAAGCAAAATTACTGTTTGACACTGTGTTTTATTTTATTCTTGTTTGTTGAAAAGGTTTGTTGTCTCAGAGGTGTTTCAGTCTCCTTCTCATTGAAGGAGCTAATTGCTTTTCCTCCCACAGCTCTTCCAAAGGATTAGGTGTGTATGTGGGGTGGAGCTGGCAAACTGTCAGTAATTTCCAACAGAAAGAAGGGTTAAAAGTCAGGTTAGTTGATATCTTGTAGGTAGAAGACTTGGTTTGCTGGCCAAGGCACCTAGCTTCACCTGAGCTCTTTCCTTCTAAGACTGCTTGAAAGGCAGAGTAGAGAAACTTACCAGAGCAAGGGAGAAGGATTAACACTAGTTTGGCTAAGCAGATTTACTGTGTGGTGGTGTTTTGATTTTTACTCACAGGGATTGCTACTGTTTGTGGCTAACATTTCATTGTTTTATTTTTCTCTGATTCAAATTGTTGTTGCTGGTATACCTTCTTCTGCATTATTACAAGGTGTGCCTACAGGTGTGTGCTAACAGATTACTGCTGTAATCTTCTGATTCAAATGTCTTTGCAAGGTATATCTTCTGTTACTGCTTTATTTTGCTCTGGAGCAAAGTGTTTCTTACAGGGTATATCTTCTCTGAAATTATTACAGGTGGTGCTTTACAGGTTTTACAGTTTTATCTAACATTAGGATAAGCTTTCAGGGTTACTGCATTTGTTGTTGACTGATTGTTTCTGCTCTTACCTCCTTGTTCTTTCATCCGTGGTTCTTCTTTTAGGCAGGGAAGGGCCCAGTCACCCACCCCATCCCCAACCACCCCACACTACACTCCTTTTATAGGGTACCACAGTTGTGACATTTCCTGTGGCAGAGCAGGAAGAGGCGGATCAGTGGGGCCTCCACAAGGTGATCTCTCATTTACTGGGGCACTAGTAATTTAACTTGTTATAACAAGTTAAACAAAGCACAATTAAACCATTACTTGCATTTTTTCCTTTTTTTTTCCCTTATAATTACTCTGACTAGGTTACAAACCCAGCAACTTATTTGGAATGGATTTCATTAACTGCAGGTACTGTGGAACAATTTTCAGAAGGACAGTCTTACAGGATTTAGGACACTGTCCTACATGCTGGGCCTTTGGAGATCTTCGGTCTCAGCTCCGGGCAGCATGGGCAGAGATTGCACCTCAAATTTCATATTGAAGAGGAAATACATTATAAGAACCACCCGCCATTTCCCCAGCATCCAACAGAAAAACCTCGACCGCAGAGGGTAGTTGGTCCAGGAGGTTGGCAGGTGGTTAGGAGGAGCAAATCAGGTGCCCCATCACTCTCTGCTCTCCAACACATTACCTCAAAAACCATATAAACGCTACAAACAGGTATCTGCCTCTATCTCTGAAATCAAATAAAGAGGCAGAAGACACTGCAGAGCAGGACTCTCTGCGCACAGGACTAGCACAACAATACTCACCCAAATCAGGACCAAAACTAAACAAGCACAAAGGAAATCCAAAAACTTCTGATCATAGGAGACTCCATGATTCGGGGAGTTGATACCCATCTCCAGCCAGGGTGATGGTCAGATGTCTCCCAGGTACATCAGCATGGAGAGACACTGACCGCATTACTAAAATTGTTCACAAAGCAGGAGAAAACATTGATGTCCTAGTACACATAGGGACAAATGATCTCGCCAACCGGTCAGTTGTGGAGACCAAGGAACACCTGACTAAGCTGGGTGACAAACTATCATCTATTTCGTCCGGCATCTCCTTCTCTGAGATCCTGCCAGTCTGGGAGAAGGGAGCAGATGGACGGAAGGTCAGAAGAAGGGGAGATAGGGGAGCTAAACACGTGGCTCAAGGACTGGTGCAAGGAAAAAGGACACAGATTTGTAGGAACTGGCAACAGTTCTGGGAGCCAAAGTTCTTTAAATTTGATGGACTGCATCTGACTAAAGAGGAGTCAGTGCATTGGGGCAGAAGTTTGGCGTCTTTGCAGAATATTTAAACTAGCAAATGGGGAGAGGGTGCAGCACCCCATACGTCGAATGGGAAGAACACCCTCCCCTCAAATAGTGGTCAAACAGAATTCAGCGTGTTTGCCATTCATTTGCATCACCAGGTAAGAAAAAGGTTTGTCTCCTCACGATGCACAGGGTAATGCCAAACTTCACCCAACAACTAACACACAAAATCTGGCCAATGGAAAATCATGTACACAATGCTCACAGCCTGAAATAAGATCCCAGACCTGCAGGCAATAATGTCAGAGGCTAAACTGGACATAGTAGCAATTAGTGAGACGTGGTTTACCAGTAACCACACTTAGGAGACTTCAGTACCTGGCTATGTATTGTTCAGAAGGACCGAGGTGCAAAGGGGAGGGTGGCCCTGTATGTTAATGAAAATATCAAAGCTACAGAAATTCAGAATACATAAGGAGCCAGAAGAACTGTGGGTCACCCTGGAAACAGGAAATGGGACAGCCATAAGAACTGGGGTTGTCTACAGGCCCCCAGACCAGAGGAGGACATAGACACATTACTGTTAGAAGATATACAAAACATGACAGCTAAAGGGAGGTTCTGATAATGGGAGACTTCAACATGCCAGATAGATTGGTCAATACCAGCAGGAACATCTGCCAGAACTAGACTCATAGTGGATTCCCTGCAGGGAGGGCCTCAAACAACTGGTACAGCAACCCACAAGAGACAGGGCTATCCTAGATCTAGTACTGACTAACAAAGAAGGGATCACAGATCTCCAGGTAGAAGGTCACCTGGGGCCAGTGACCATCACATGGTATGGTTCAATTTGGCTACTACATCTAAATCATCATTCCAAGGCAAAAATATGGGACTTCAGAGGAGCTGACTTTGATAAGATGGCCAACAGAGTTAAGCTAGCCCTGGCAAAAAGAAACACAGGTGAGGAGGTACAGGCAAAGTGGGCAAGCATTAAGGATACAATACTTGAAGCAACATCCCATTGTGTTGAGACCAGAAAGGAAGTGCAAAGAAGAAGGAAACCACTTTGGTTCTCAAATACAGTAGCAGAAAAGGTCAGAGCCAAAGGCTGGCCTTCAGGAAATATAAGGAACACAGCGGGATGAAGATAGGAGGCATACCAAACTGCCCTAAGGGAAGCAGGTAAGGCAGTAAGGCAGGCAAAGTCCCAAACTGAGGAAACACTAGCACAAACAGTAAAAGAAGGTGACAAGACTTTCTATAGATACATTAGTGAAAGGAGAAAGTCCAGAGGAGTGTACTAAGCTTAATGGAGAAAGGAGCATGTGAGGAGGAGGACCCTGTAAAGGCATCTATCCTAAATAGATACTTTTGCTCAGTATTTACTGAAGAGAAGGTAGGGCAGGGCCCACAGCTCAGCATCATGGACACAGGAGGGAGGGAGGTGAGCACTACTCCCTTCACAAAAAAAGGGTCCTACAAGAGCTTGCTAAGCTCAGGGTGGATAAGGCAATGGGACCTGATGGCATACATCCCAGGGTACTTAAGGAGCTAAAGGAGGAACTAGCAGAGCCATTAGCAGAATTGTTTAGTGAGTCTCTGAGCACAGGAGAGGTCCCAGAAGACTGGAGAAGGGCTCATGTGATCCCGCTCCACAAGAGTGGTAGCAGGGAGGAGGCGGGAACTACAGACCAGTCAGTCTTACCTCAGTAGTGGGCAAGATTATGGAGGCACTCCTTAAGGAAAGGATAGTGCAACACCTGGAATCCATAGGGGCACAGGATCCAAGACAGCATGGGTTTACAAAGGAAGGTCCTGTCAAATCTAATCTCATAGATTTCTTTGACTGGGTAACCAGAGTGGTGGACCAAGGGGAGCAGTTGATGTCGCCTACCTTGACTTCAGCAAAGCTTTTGACACTGTTCCACATAGAAGATTGATAAATAAGCTAGGTAGGCTGGGTGGGTCAGAAGTTGGTCAACTGGGTGGCAAACTGGTTGACTGGCAGAAAACAGAGAGTGGTGGTAAATGGTATACAGTCAGAAGAGATGCAAGTCACAAGTGGGGTACCTCAGGGATCAGTCCTGGGGCCAGTCCTATTCAACATCTTCATTAGTGACCTCCGCAGATGGACTAGAGGGTAAAGGCTTGTCTGTTTGCAGATGACACCAAGATCTGCAACAGAGTAGATGATCCAGATGGGGTGGGCAGAATGAGAAGAGATCTGGATAAACTAGCAAAATGGTCAGAAGACTGGCAACTGGGATTTAATGCAAAGAAGTGCAAAATCATGCACATAGGGAAGAGAAACCCAGAGCCACTTATAGGCTGGGAGGGTGCTAGCAGTCACAAAGGAAGAAAGAGACTTGGGCATCATCATCACTGATGACCTAAAATCATCCAAGCAGACCTCTAAAGCAGTAGGTAAGGCTAGGGGTGTTAGGGTGTATTAGTAGGGGTATCACAAGTCGTAAGAGGGAGTAATAATCCCTCTGTACAAGACATTGGTTAGGCCCCATCTGGAGTACTCGTGCAGTATTGGAGGCCACACCTTCACAAGGACATTAACAAATTGAGGCAGTCCAGAGAGGGCAACCAAATGGTGCAGGGACTGCATCAGAAGACATATGAGGACAGATTAACAGAGCTCAATATGTATACCCTTGAGCAAAGGAGGAGAGAGGTGATATGATCGAGACATTTAAACACCTTAAGGGCATAAACAAGGTGAAAGAGTCTAACATGTTTAAATATAAGAAAAATAGCAGGACAAGAGGACACAGCATGAGATTAGAGGGAGGCCGATTAAGGGGAATGTGAGAATTCTTTTTCACAGAAAGGGTGGTAGATGCATGGAATAGCTTACACAAGAAGTGGTGGCTATGAATACGTTGCAGAGGCCAAACAGGCATGGGATAGGCATAAGGAGCAATACAAATGACTATGAATAGATAGGTCACTGACAGAGCAAAGGCCGATGGCACATTTATAAGGTAGAAAAGAAATGGGCAGACTGGATGGGCCTGCGGTCCTTATCTGCGTCAACTTCTATGTTTCTATGTTTGTCCAAATCCTGCTGATGGAGATGATTGCCAATCGGTGTCTGAAGACAATGAAAATGATATTGAATACTATCCCTCTTATGAACTGAGCCAATTGTTTCAGGGCAATCCCCTTGTTAAGTCTGGAGATGAGGTTGGGCCTTCTGGACTGTCTGAGCCCCTACTTTGTCTCCGGAACCAATGCTTCAGGGGTGAGCTGGGTAGCAGTAAAGCCCAAGGGTGGGGTCCTGAGCCTGGCTGAGCTGTCTGGCCTGGCTGAACTATCTGACTTTTCAGAAGAAGAAAGTGATATGGGGATCCAGCCAGTGATATGCCGGAACCTGAAGAATATTTTGAATGCCCTGATGGTTCCTTACTAGTCCCGAACAATCCTCAGCTGAGCCAAGTAGTGTGGGTCCTGGTATAGAGGGTCATGCCCTGAAAGTACTGCGGCTGGGTCCCTTCCCCTGTGGGTTTCCCTACTAATCTCAATGAGGCTGAAATGGGGTCGGGATCTGTGGCAGGGTTTTCCGAGACCCCTAGACGCTGCAACCGAGAGGTACGGCCGGGGTAAAATTGAACTATGAGTCTCTGGGTCAGCCTGTGGACCTGCCTCTACATGTGGTCCACAAGGGGTGTATGTGACCCCAGCTCCTTGCCTAAGCTAGCCTTGGGGATAATGTTAGTCTGTTAGTATTGCCCTTCGATTGTGGTGCCCTGCTTTAGGTAACCCACCAGTAGTTGATGGGAAGTCCCTCTGCCCAGGTGTCATGGGCAGGAACCAATGACCTGAGTTAACAGGGAATAAAAGGTTATGTATGTGTAACGTTGTATAAACCATAGTACACTGTGAATATAATATTCATATATGTAATGCAAAGTGTGATATAGTGTTAATTAAGCTGTTTGCTTTAAAGTGATTTAAAGGTAACTACTGAGCTGCGGACGCCAAGTTCTTTTCAGGCAAGAAAGGTGTAACCCCCTACAAATGGGGGTTCCTAAAGCTTCCCGAGCCGTTCAAATGCTCCGTGCCTGGCTGGTGTTCGCATTTAAGCCATTTTAAATGGGTAGTCAGTGGCGTCTTTAAAGCCTCCGTATACTGTCTCTTTAAGGGCTGCTTGTTTGCAGTGATATTTAGCTGAACTGGGGGCTGTGGTTGTATGCCCGAGTCCGCCGGACTGCTAGTAATGGCTCCATACTGCCCTCGCTAGGTTGTGCAGTGGAGGCCTCTGGAAGGATGTAATTGGTTATTGATGATAGCGAGAGTACTAAGGATAATGTGTTTGTTCTAACCTGTTTTCTTTGCAGCCGAGACTGTTTTGATTATCTCCTCCATTTTGGTCCCGAACTGCTGAATTGGACCAATCAGTACCTCAGGACTCTGTAGAGCTGTCTGACCAATCAGAAACTGCTCGTTATTTTGGGAAAGGCATTATGGGCTATGGGCGCTTTTTGCACCACTGAGAAGAGGAGCTATCGACTGGCAGGTATGCATCCACCAATAGATCGGGTATGCCGGAACTGAAGGAGGTACCCCAGGCTCTAAGGGGCAGATGCATTGTGACTGAGAAGGAGAGGAGCTCTGAGCTTCTGCACCGTTGAGTGCTCGCGCAGGAAGCGTGTGGAAAGGCCTGGTGCGGCCGTTTGAATTGCAAGCTTATCGGACTAAATCCGTCGGTCGGTGGTCAGAGGAGGCTGTGTTCAGCACAGCTACCTACCAGGCTCAGCCTATGGAGGACTGGAGAAATCTGCTGAATCGCGCTCGGTCCATCGGAAAGATTGAAGCTGCGTTGTAGTGCCTGAGTCTGCTGTGAGTTCGTGTGGGTCTTGGAAGCAGCTGCCTGGTATGGTACCCCTCTGTTGTTTTGCCATATAAATGTGTGTGGGGTTTTGAGCTCAGGCTTAGCCCTGCAAGTAGTGAAGGAGTGGTTGTCTGCTGGAGGTGTGAGTACTGGGTCAGGGTAGCTCCTGGTAATCTTTCAGACAAGTGGCAATACAAACCCAATCAGTTCAGTATACTGCTGCCTGCACTAGCGAGCCTCCTGCTCATTTTGCTCTATTCGGGACAGTAAGGTTCATTTGTGTCAGGGCCCCAACCAGCTGACACGAGAGACTAGCCATTAGGGCTTGGGTACCCAGGGACAGTAATTACTAGGTTTAGGCCTGTGCACAGAGCCCTAGGTAGATAAGTATAGTGATAAGCCAATCACCTTGATTTCCCCTGGCCTTGTTATCTCTCCCTTAAATAAATCAGATTGTTTGTTTTGCACTTATACCCTGGCTGGATTGTGTTTTACTCAGGATATACTGTACAGTGAGAGTGTAATATGGTACCTTACTTTCAGGTGTCCCGGAGTGAGCAGAGAGATCTGAGCCGGGAGTAGAGTGAACCAGGGAAAAGTATTGTCAGTACTTAGAGTGAGCCACTAGAGGGACAAAAGGGATTGCAGTAACCCAGAGGGCTGTGACCGAGTCAATCTTGACTGTTCTGACCCCGACCTCTGGGTGGAGGCACAATCAATGGATCTGGGCCCCTCACCCTGTCACAGTTGAGGCAGGCAGGGGTAGTAGCCCTAAGGGTAGCGTCCCCTGGGGGGTTACAATAAGGAGAATAAAAAGGAAATCAAATATCAAATCAAGAAATTTCCATTTAAAAGGCAATTATGTGATGAGTAGCAGCAGTACCAGTTAACAAATTATAATCGCCCGTTGCACAAATTATGTAAAGATATAAAAACAAAGATTAGAGCAGGCCAGGAGCTACGATGTAACTAGTATTGGAACTGTGCAGAGGTTAGAGACATGCAGTGATAAAGGGCACACCAGGATAAGCTAAGCACTGTAGCAGGCGGGGTCAATGATAGCTCTAAGGAGGAGTTTGAGAGACAGGTAAAGGGAGAAGGTAGATGGAAGGAGGCAGGTTGTTCCACTGGGAGAAGCAAAAACAAAAAGAGTGCTTCAGCATTGAAATAGACAAAGGTTTTTTTTTTAGCAAGTGACAAAGTAAAGCACATCCCTAATGCTTTGATGCAAGCACAGCATGTTTCTCAGGGGAGGGCAGGTGTGCAGAAAAAGCAGTTTTGGCCAGTGGAGTTACAGTGGGAAATGTTAAAGAAGTGGAGTCAGAGGAGGAGCATATAGGAGTAGGCAACATGGGTTTACAGAATGTTAGAGAGGTATCGGGAGACAGGGAACTAGTACTTTGAGAGAGAAGCAACACAATGAGAGATGCCTAGATTCAAGAGAATGAAATGAGAGGCTTGGGCAGAGAAAGCAGTTATGAATGAGGTGGGGAATTAGTAGCAAAATGGCAGAAAAAGTCAAAGAAAGGAGCCAAACAGGCCAGGGTGAACATAGAGGCAAACCCATAGACCACATCTGAATAGTCAAATGTCACCGATCTCTTTAAAGAATCTGATCTCAAGGCAGTCTGGGAGTTACAAGCAGAACATTTCTGCACAGTGTACTGAGCCTGTTTGGAGTTTTTGTGGATGGCATTAACGTGGGAGAAGATATCAAGGCTTCTATCCAGCCACAGAATGAGGTACTTATAGGGAACAGTCAGCACTATGAGCCTCACACTCAAGTGTGGAGCTGGTCGCAGTTTGCACTTTGTAGGCAATTTCTTTTTTTTTTACTTACTGGTTACTGCAGTATAGTAGATTGTAGCATGCTGATGTTGGTTATGGGCTGGGGTTAATGGTGGCTGGCTGTTGGATTGGGGTAGGTCTCTAAATCTCTGTGCTGTTAAAATACTGTTTAGTTTGCACAGTTTCACACTTTGTTGTTATAATAAATCTTTTAAAGTGGAGTTTTTGTGTTGGCTCCTTTGCTTCAGACCTTTACCTGTTGCATACCTTCCTTATGTGCTCAGCACAAAGGTAGCCTGTAAGTAATTAGGGTGAGCCATAACCAGGCTTCCCGTGAGTGTAGCACCCCATCTTGTGTATAAAGCACAGGTTTCTATCACATTGGGATTTGTTTGCTACCTTGCGATTAATAACCTTCTGCCATTACTGATAAACAGGTTTAATGTCCCACTTAAAATAACCAGCCACCAGTGGCATTAATTATTAGTCTCTGCTGTATTTATCTTATTTTGCTTGGTCTTAATGTTGTGTTTATATTAACTGTTATCCTGAAGTTACTTGTGTGTTCTAACTGGCCAGCATGAGTCAAACTATGATTAACACAAATGATAGTAACACTACCAATATGGAAAACTCAGGACCATTTGTTTTAAGCAGCTTGGACTCATTGGATAAACGAAAACAAATAATTAATAATGTAACAGCTGCTAATAATGGGCCAAGTACTAACCCTAATGATGAACTGGAAGTAATCTTTGAAAACTAGAGGGTCTCCTCTTTCGTGAACTTAATACAGCATATAATATCTCTACTCTTGAGATGTACCTTGATCAAGAAATATTCCCAAGGGTCTTTGGGTGACAAGAGTATCATCAGGTGGAATAGATAATTTTAATTTAAGGAAGAGTGGGAGGAAGCGGCAGGATATGTACCAAAGTGTTTATTCAATTAATCATAAAAGAGGACATTAACAAACATAAGCAAATAGATACTGAGACTGAAGAAGTTAAAAACAAATCCGAATGATTTTGTAAGAGCCTTTACTAAAAAATTGGATGAAGATTTAAAATATGGACTGGAGACTCGTGAGACAAAACTAGTCCAGTGCAAACAGTAAATTGGTTCAAGATGGGGGTGATAAGAGAAAGGGCACTTATTTAATTGGCACAAGGAAGAGCGAAAAGAATTGTGAACCAAGGGCTCCATATTACAAAAAAGATATTTTGAAAAAGCAATGAAGTTGTATCCACACTCAGTAACATTTCAAATACACCCAGTAAAGATAAACACCGAGGAGATTTTGTCAGCAACAAGTGTACAGATCAATAATGATTCCTCCATTTTTAGAGAAACAGGCAGAGGTGCAGATGCAAGGCAATCAAATGGGCAAAAACAGAAGAAGATGAGGTAGGGTTCAAAAGGGAAGAGGAAACAACACTATACCAAGCGTTCTTGAAGGAAAATGGGCAGAATTTGAATATTGTGAATTTATCTAACAAAGAACTTTCAGTCCCGCAGCTTCAGGTCTTGGAAAGGGCTTAACATTTGTGCCCACACCCAAAGTAAATTATTTTGAAACTCACCTTGATCTTTTAAGTTTTTCAAGAAGTTAAAACTTCAGGATTTTCACAGTCACATTGAGACTATGCAAGAACTGGATATCAGCACTCAGACCTGGTAATCGACAGCCATCATGAGAATTCAGATCTGCAGGAAAGTATAACGCTTGAAGTACTGAATGACTTATTTTTGAAGCTAATGGTCAATCGAATGCCTTAAATTTGGATTTGTCATTTAATAGTACTGAAGCATCTGTGGTCCTGAGTGCTATGGAAAAGAATGTTTGGGATGAAAGGAAAAATTGTTTTAACCAAAATCTCAATTTTTCCTAGAACACTAAATCCCAACATCTTAGTGTATGAAAAAATAGTATCCAATGAGGTAACCAAACTTATTAAGAATCAGGGCAAAACGAAGATGTGGGACAATTTGAGTTGACAACATAGAAGAGCACTGAAGCAAATACAAAAGTGGGATGACGTAGTAGTTAAGTTGACCGACAAAGGCGGCAACATAGTTTTATTGGACAAATTAAAATATGTTGAAATGGTTAACAACATAGTAAAAGATGAGTGTAGATACAGAACACTATCTGGAAATCCAACAACTAAATTCAAGGCAGAGTTGTATGATCTTCTTACAGATGCAAGAATATCTGGTGCTATAATTGACAGTGATTTAATTTTTTGTAGCAAAAGAATCCATTCACCCAATTTATGTATGCCCTTCAAAATCCACAAGAATCAGACAGCTGTGCCCAGTCGCCCCATTGTTTCAGGAGTGGGCTCTCTTACTGACAACTTGTCAGTGTTTGTAGATTTTTTTCTCAAAAGAAGTTGTAAAATTGAGATGCTGCCTCAGAGACACTGGGGACCTGCTAAATGATAAGATTTTACATGGGAGAAAAGTTTTATTTGTGTAATCAATGACATTGAACAGTTATATTCCTCAGTTTGGCACTGTGATGGAATTATTGCATGCAGGTACGTTCATGAGAAAAGCTCCATACAAAACCCAACAAAGCTCCTGCTGGAAAGTATTAATTTTATTTTAACACACAATAATTTTGAATTTAATCAGGAATATTTTTCAGATACTGGGTATGACTATGGCATCCTGCATGGCACCATCATATGTAAATTTAACACTGGAACTTTTGGAGCTTTAGAGTATTTTTTGAGACCATCCCTATGCAGAAGACATCATCACGTGGTATCGCTTTTATTGATGTCATCATCTGCGTATGAGGAGGAGGAAGGAAAGGATCCTGAATTCATGGAATGGTTAGGCACTAATAGGTTGGGGTTAAGACTAACTTACAATGTAGATAAAAGGGCTGTGTCATTTCTGGATGTGATATTGGAGGTGTGGAAGGTGAACGTGTGATCACAAAAATTTTAGAAAATAGACAACCATACCTCTCAACTGTCCCTTATTTTCAGGGACATCCCTGATTTACCTCAAAAGTTCCTCTGTCCCTTGTAAAATTTCTGTTTTGTGACTGAACAGTGGGGGTTGTAAGCATAAAATAATGTTAAACATTAAAGTTACAGACTAGTTCTTTATCAGAAAATGCTTCTTGCACTAATTCCTTATTCCTAACAGCTTTCTGAGTGAGTATTACCAATTTTTAAGGTGTGTCCCTGATTTGGGGTCTCTGTCCCTGATCTTTTAAGCCTTGTCCCTGATTTGTGAGGTAAGAGGGTGAGAGGTATGCAGACAACCTGTAATTCATCGTGCACTACACAAGTGTACATCCTAGAAAACTAAAACAATCAATACCCTTCAGTCAGATGTTACATAGATACATAGATTTGATGGCAGATAAGGCCTACAGCCCACCTAGTCTGCACATTTGTGCCAAAGGCAAGACAAGGCAAATTGTATTTATCCGGTGCCCAATCCCTGAGGCTCTGGATGCCTTACATTAAAAGATAGGGTCAATTCAAACACAACACATGATAAAAGATATAAAACAATAAATAAATAAATCCCAGCATGAATAAATAACTCTTAAAATGAGTACAGGTCAGTCACCTTCGTCGGGGAAGGTCATATGGAAAAGGTGAGCTTTAGCCCTTTTTAAACAACTTGACTTGAGTTGAGGTGTGGCATCACTAAAATATGGTATAGTGGAATTATGACCTCCCTTTTCCTGCTGGTGATGCACCCTGTCCAATAACTAAGATGCACACTCCTGCCTGGACGTGGGTGGCCAACCAAGGAGGTGTGAGGAGTGCTGCACTGGTCACTTATGCACTCGCAGCACCAAGAATACTGGTAAGGTGACTGGGGGTGGGTGCTTGGTGCTACAGTGGAGGTGGCGCTAGACGCTAGGAATTACAGATGTCCAACTGGGGATAAGGTGGATCAGTGCCAGGGAAATCACTGGATGCCAGGGGAGTTTAGTTATACTATGAGCTGGCAATCAGAGGGGACAACTAACAACAGGGAGATTTTTTTAGTATGGACTGGCAATTGGAGGGAGGGGACCACTAGCACTAAGAAGATTTTGTCACTATGGGCTGGCAATTGATCTGGAGGACCACTGGCTCCAGGGAGATTTTTTCTTAGCATGGGCTGCCAATCGGATGGGGGACCACTAGCACTAGGGAAATTTCTTTAAAATGATTCCTCTCCCTGGAAGGACTGGACTTCCCTGCTCTTGGCTGCCATCCAGTGAAGGCTAAGTGGCAGTGCCAAACTGAAAAGGGAGCCAGGCATTAGGTCAGATGGGAGGAAGGGGCTGTCACTGGAGCCACAGGCGCATGCATACCTCCACACGCATGTGTGACCATGTTCTGGGGTCCCAGGATATCTGTCAGGGGAGAGAATGGAAAATGGGGCACTGGGATAGGCTCAATGAATCCCTGAGAACAGAGTGAACTGAGATCCTCTTGGAGGACTGCAGCTTGCCTGCCTCAGAGCCCAACAGTAAAAGCTATAAGGAAAAAAAAAAACAATCAAATTGCAGGATTCTTGGCAACAATTTTATTAAGTGGTCTAACACAGGAAGTAAACTCTCATCATTTAGGTGGAACATGCTAAGCCACTAAGGGTGGGGAGATGGGAGAGGGCAAGAATTAAGCTCTGCATCGTCAGATAGCAGTAAGGCGATGGTGAGCTACAGGAAGTAGGCTTTACTGCAAGTCTGCAGGGAGAAACATAGAATTTGATGGCAGATAAGGACCGCTTGGCCCACCAGTCTGCCATTTCCTACCTAATGGATAAACTGCAGATCCTAGTTAACCAGCAGCCTACTTCTTCCTACCCCCACCCCTAGAATTGCCTTATGACTGTCCATGCATGCTTGATTTCCACCACTGTTTTTGACTCCACAACCTCCTCCGAAGCCGTTCCATGCATCCACAACCCTCTCTGTGAAAAATACTTCCTTAAATTACCTCTGAGCCGCTCCCCTCTATCTTCAAATTGTGCCCCTTCTTCTTGCACACCTCTTTTTGAAAGATGCTACCCTCTTGCACTTTGTTGATTCCCTTGAGGTACTTGAAAGTTTCTATCATGTCCCCCCTCCCTCCTTTCCTCGAGGCTATACATATTAAGCTCCTTAAGTCTCTCTTCATATGTCTTCTGGTGCAGACCCTGCACCATTTTAGTGCCTTCCTCTGGACAGCTTCCATTCTGTCTATGTCTTTGCAGAGATTGGGTCTCCAGAACTGCACGCAGTACTCAGATGGGGTCTCACCAACTGTCTGTACAGAGGATAATAACGTCCTGTTTTCTACTGGTGATGCCTCTCCTGTGCATCCCAGTATCCACCAACCCTCCTTGCTGTCCTCTCACATTGCTTGCCCACCTTTAGGTCATCTGATATGACTACCCCCAGGTCCCTTTCCATTTTTGTTGTTGTTAGTATCTCACCCCCATTGTGTACTCTTCCCTGGGTTTTGTTTCCCAGGTGCATTACCTTGCACTTCTTAGCATTGAATCTAAGCTGCCATACATTTGACCATTCCTCTAACCTTGCCAAGTCCCTTCTCATCCTTTCCACCCCACCTTGTGCATCAACTCTGTTGCAGATCTTTGTGTCATCTGCAAAGAGACATACTTTTCCTTCCAGTCCCTCTGCAATGTAAACATATAACATTGAAGGACTGGAATCTATCTGAACCTTTCGGTGCCCCACTAGTAACCCCCTTTCTTCAGAGTGGACTCCATTTACTATTACTCTCTGTGTCCTATTCTCCAGCCAATTCTTTACCCAGGCTGTCATCTTGGGACCCACTCCCAGGCTGGCTAACTTGTATATTAATCTTTTGTGTGGGACTGTGTCAAATGCCTTGCTAAAGTCTGGGTAGGCCATGTCCACAGCCCTCCCTGATCTACTACTTTGGTCACCCAGTCAAAGAAATCTATCAGATTTGTCTGGCATGACCTTCCTGCTGTGAATCCATGCTTCCTTGGGTCCTGTGCCCTCTGGCCTCTAGATACTTGACAATTCTTTCCTTCGAAGTGATTCCATCATTTTCCCTATCACTGAGGTTAAACTAACAGGTCTGTAGTTTCCTGCTTCTGCCTTGCTCCCACTTTTGTGAAGGGAATCACATCTGCCCTCCTCTAGTCCTCGGGTACCACCCCATCCTCCCATGATTTGTTAAAGAGGTAGTCAGTGGTGTCACTAGTTCTACCTTAGTTCTTTTAGAATTCTGGGATGAATCCCATCAGGCTCCATTGCTTTGTCCACCTTCAGTTTTAAGAGGTCTTTCAGAACCCTTTCTTCTGTAAATGGGCTGGTATCAACTTCTGTATCCAGAGTGTTTCTACTGTTTGTTTTAGGTACCTCCTCCTCTTCATTTGTAAATACTGAGCAAAATATTTGTTTAGTATCTCTGTCTTTTCACAGTCATCCTCTGCCCACCCTCCCCCTTTATTAAGCCTCACTATCCCTCCTTGGTCTTCCTTGCTCCCTGATGTACCTATAAAGGTTTTATCCTTCTTAACTGAGTTGACTATCTTTTCCTCAGTTTGGGCCATTGCTATTCTGACTGCCTTCCCAGCTTCCTTTGCTTTAACTGATACAGTTCTCTGTCCTGCTCCTTCTGTGATTCCTTGTACTTCCTGAATGCGTTCTTTTCTCTTGAACCTTCACTGCCACTTCCTTTGAGAACCATAGTGGTTTCTTACATCATTTCAGTTTGTTTATTTGCTTCACACAAGGCTTGTTACCTCTGTGATGGCAGTTTTATTATTCCCCATTGTTCTTCCTGCCCATTTGCTAGTGCTTTCCTTAGGCACTCACCCATTTTAGCAAAGTCAGCCCTCCTAAAGTCCAGTACTTTTGCCTTTGTATGGCTTGACTCTTTTGCTGTGTTTATTGTGAACCATACTGTTCGATGGTCGCTAGTTCCCAGATGGCTACCCACTTCTACATCTGTGATCCTCTCTTCATCTCCATTTGAGAGAACCAGGTCTAAGATTGCTCCCTCTCGATTGGGCTCCAATACTAGTTGTCTAAGGCATGCCCCTGTAGGGCATCTAGAATAACCCACTCTTGAAGTGGCTGCTGCAACTGCACTTCAGTTAATATCTGGCATATTCAGATCACCCATCAGCAATATCTCCCCTTTTCTGCCATTCTAAATATACTTTCTATCATTTCCTTGTCCATTTCCTCCCCTGAGAAGAAGTCTGTACCTAACCCTGTGCATTGTGGCACCATTGCGGTCTCAAATTTACCACAGTGCTTCTTCTCCTCCCTATTTACCCTTTTGTTCTGTTGCTTTGATTCCTCCCTTATGTAAGGAGCTACTCCTCCTCCTCCTCTTTACCCTCCCTGTCCCTCCTGTAGATGGTGTATCCTGGTATGTTTACGTCCCAGTCATGGTTTTGTGTACCATGTTTCTGTGACTGTCGATATCCAGATGTTCCTCCTCCATCAAGGCCACTAATTCAGGAAGCTTGTTACTCAGACTACGGGCATTGGTACTCATTGCTCTCCATTTTTGATGGATTTACCTTCAGTTGCAGCATCCCCACTGACCTTTCTACCTGGTCTTTTCTCATTTAGTACCCTGTTTTGTAGGGAGGCTGGGATTTTCCTGCTGCTTATCAGTGCCTCCCCTTGACTAGTTTAAAAGCTTGCCAATGAAGCATTTAAACCGATTGCTCAAAGACTTGTTCCTTCCTGGACAGATGTAGACCATCCTGCCAGTATAGGCTGGTGTCTCCAGGTGGAACCCCAGTCCCCAATGAAGCCAAACCCTGTGCTCCACACCATTTTTCAACCATTCATTAAACTGCATGGTGCAAAGTACCCTCGCCTCCTCATGCCATTGACAGGCAGCACCTCTGAGAAGGATACTGTGTGTGCTACTTGTCTTAGGCCTCCCCAATTCTACAAAGTCCTTCTGCACTGCTCTGATCTCATGATGAGCCAAGTCATTTGTCCCTAGGTGGACAATGACATCCAGCTCAGACTCCCGTGCAGCTGTTCTCGTGATCCTGAGGATGCGGTTCCTGTCCCTCAAGCCATGGCACCAGGCAGGCACCTTACTTCAGTTTTCCATGCTCCCCAGTTCTATCCCCTAATAACTGAGTCCCCACCAGGAGCTGCTTCCTTTCCCTGTGGTGTCCTCTGCCTCCTTCCTGTGGGCCTCCTTGTAACAGTTGTCCTCAGCCTCCTTAGTCTCCTCTCGGGTGCATCCATGGGGAGCTATGCTCCCCAGAATGGTGTATGGATTGTGGGTGAACAACTGACTGGGTGTGCCTCTGTTCCACCATCCGCACCCTACCTGAGCCACTGTGGTCCAACTGCTGTGCTTTCTTGCAACCTCTGAGGTAGTGGTGGTGGCTCTGGTGCTCCCTGGATGGGAGGTTCCCTTCATACTGTCAGTGTGGACTGAGGCGAGGCAACTTCCTGCAAGGGAAAAGGAGAAGAGAGGTGGGGATGAGAAGCAGCAACAGATGGCTTCTAGATTAATGGTGTGGAGAAGGCTGAGAGAGAAAAGGAAAGGTGGTGGAGAGGAAGGGTGATAAAGGGAGAAAATGAGGGCAAAGGGTGGGGGGCCGTGAGGAAAGAGACAGGAGCAAATGGAGGAAGTAAGGCGGAGAGACTGCAGAAATGGAAAAGTAAACATAGAAACATAGAAGCGTGAGCGGTAATAAGGACCGCTTGGCCCCTAGTCTGCCCATTTTCCTACCTAACAGATAAGCTGCAGATCCTAGCTAACCAACAGCTTACTTCCTCCTACCCCTCACTAGGACTGCTTTATGTCTGTCCCATGCATTCTTGAATTCCCCCACTGCTCTTGACTCCATGACCTTCTCAGGAGGCTGTTCCATCATCCACAACTCTCTCTGTGAAAAATACTTCCTCACATTACCTCTGAGCCATCCCCTCTATCTTCAGATTGTGCCCCTTGCTCTTGCATCTCTTTTTCTGAAGATGCTACCCTCTTGGACTTTGTTGATTCCCTTGAGGTACTAAAGTTTCTATCATGTCCCCTCTCTCCTTCTTTCCTCAAGGGTATACATATTAAGCTCCTTTAGTCTTTCTTACGTATGTCTTCTGGTATACTGAGGGATAGAGTACAAGAGTTCATAGAGGTTGGGTTTTTCTAGTAAAGGAAGAGAAACAACATGATTGCCATGGCTGGAAATTAAGGCGTTGCATAACAGAATGAAATAAAACAAACCTCTGTAACCACAATTATTGACACCCAACATATAAATGTAAATCCACTTTAATTAATATTGCAGGTGCAGTGCAAGGAAATTAAGCTGCAACACTAAGTAATTAGGAATAAACCATGTTAGCTAATAACAGCATAGAGTAGACACAACAGACAGACCCACTAACAAAGTAACTACAATACAAGACATCCACATGGAGGAATGAGATGCTTATCGGACAGGTCCACAATATCCAGCACTGAGCACAAGGAAACCACAGCAAATTACAGCATATGAGAGTCAGATGGTGAGTTGGGCAGTTTCTGAGATTCAAAAGGACATCCAGAAGCACTTCCTCACAGAAAGGGTGGTGGATAACTGAAACAAGCTACCACGAGAGTGATACAGGCCAAATCAATCAGCAGCTTCAAGCAGGGATACAACAGACAGGTGGGGTTAGTTAGAAAAGGGAACAGTAACAAAGGGAGGATTGCCACCATGGTAAGGCAGAATAGTTAGGTGGGGTGGGCAGACTAGATGGGCCAAGAGCTTTATTCTGCTGTCAATGTCTATGTGTCTATGTAATGTGCAGCCACCAGAAGCAGGCACCTCAAGTAGACACTGGACTGCACGTGGAGGACCGCTAGCCCTATGCAGGATTTGAGAACAGCACTGGAATGGTCTGTGCCCTTCAAGTGGCCTGACTCGATGGGGTTCAAGAGACATTAAATTTAAATTAGGTGACTGTCCTTTATTGGTGGGGAAGGGGGCTGCAAACATGACTCACCTCACAACTCCATGAAGTTGGAAATGCTGGCTCTGCTGTAAATGCTCCTCATGCCCAGCTGGCCTCATAACATAAGTCCTGCCAAAATACAGAAGCTGCAGTTCTGAGCTGTCCCTGGCCTGCATTCCAGGGTGGCCTCTGGCCCTCTGAGCAGTTTGATTGGTTGGAGCTTGAGGGCATCAAATTTAAATTAGGCTATTGTCCATTGTTGTTGGGGGTGGAAGGCTCCTACCACAATTCACTTCAAGACTGCAGGGCTGAAAAGAGTAGCTCCAGATGCTATTGACTCTCAGGCCCAACTGGCCTTATAACACCTGTCCCAGCAAAATGTGGGATCCACAGTCTTTGGCGGTCCCTAGCTCTCTGAGCAGCTTGACTGGCTGCTGGTTGAGAGGTACCAAATTTCAACAAGGTTATTGTCCTTTGCTGATGAGGGACAATGGCTCCTACCCCATTCTCCTCATGACTCCCACAAAGCTGGAAACAGCAGCTCACAAAAATTGACCCTGAAGCCTGACTGGCCTCACAACACAGTTCCCACTGAAATGCCAGAGTTGCTGTAATGGCCCTCCAAACAGCTTCTTTGGCTGGGGCTTATAAGATGCCAAATTTTAATGAGGTTAATGTCCTTCCTTGTGGGGGGTGAAAGGATCCTACCATGACTAAGCGTACAACTCCATAGCTGGAAATGTGATCCCTGGCCTCGTTACACCCTAAGACCAGCTGGCATCACAACACTAGTCCCACCAAATGTTGGAATAAGTGCCTAGATAGACCCTGGGCTGAAAAGCCCTATTGACTGAGCTCAAGAGGCACCAAATTTAAAGGAGGTCTCCTCAGCATTTTGTTCTGTTTACCTGTGTGGTTTGTAGGCATGCACAGTGATTGATTCTACTGTACCTCTTAATTTTATCAGGATTTAAATGTAAATGAAGTTACTCAAGTCTGTTGTGAAAACTTGCTTGACTCCATTGCAAGGGTCATGACCCAGCTCATGTAAGGCTTCCTGGGATTTTATGATGTTTTATTGCTAAAGTCTGCAGTGGTTATACTGTATCAGTCAGTGCTGCTGCTATCCTCTGCACTTCTGCAGTCCCTATGTTCCTGTCTTATGCTGGCCATGAAACTTTTCAAGGTATAGTAAGTGCCCTGCTGTCTTCTGTAGTTTAAAGTGTATCTGAAAAAATGCTTTTAGAGAATACAAGGACTTCACAAGATATGTAACAGAACTGACAATGATTACAACTTCTGCTGGCTTGTGCAGGTATGTAGCATCAACTCCCATGATGCCTTGCATAAGTAGGATCGTGACCTTTGCAATGGAGTAAAACAGGCTTTCATATCAGAGCAGAACAGAGTGAAGCAACCTCATTTATAGTTAAATTACGATAAAGTTAGGGGATGCAAGAGAGGAATCATTGTTGATACCTACAAACCACACGTTTATAGAAAATAGGTTGAGGAACTTTCCTTTGAAGGAGATGACTATTATTTGTTGGTACTGGAGAGGGCTCCTACCATGGCTCATTTCATTACCCCATGGAGCAGGAAATGGTGGCTCTCCAGCAGCAGTCAGCATTTATGCCTGACTAACCTTACAATACCTGTACTGAAAGGAAAAATGATGCAGACATGGTAGCGAGCTGCATAAATGTGTTTATTCACTCATTAGTTGTACAGGGATGCTGAACAGAGGTAGAAACACCCGATTTGCACTATCTGTTCTGCCACATGTGGCTCTTGCCCTCTAACCTGACTGACTGGCTGATTGACTGGGGCTTGAGAGGCAAGTGCTGAACATCCATTTTGGTGTGACCTACACATCACCACTAATGTGGTTACAGGGAGGGATGTTCTATAAGCTTTCACCCAAGTTTGCTGAAAAATCTTTGAATTTGCCAAGGTAGAAGTAAAAGAAACCTTTTCTTGAAAGTAAATTAAATCCATGCGCATGCACCATTCCATATGCAAAACGATTTATTTTCAGACCTCAAGTCCTGTATCAAGCTACAGCTTTGTACAGCGATACAGGACTTCTGTGGGGCAGGCGGTGGCCAGTCAGAGAGGTGAGCGAGGGTAAATGCTGGCCACCATCTGGGTGTGTTGGCATTGGGTGGGGAACAGGAGGCTACTGGATTGAGGAGGAACAATGGATATCAGAATAGAATTTACATGCAAACATGGTTTGGTTGGGCATGGTGGGTTACACAGACACCAGAATAAATTTACATGCAAACAGGGATTAGCTGGAGGTGGAAGGTACCACTAAATACAAAAGAATAAAATCTACTTGCAAATGAGGATCATGGAAGGCGGGGCAGTACTGCTGGACACCAGGGAACAGAATTTGCATGCAAAAGGGATCACATGAGGATGGGGAGAGTTTTTTTAATGGTAGGCATGGCACCAGTGCTGTGTGGGGATGGGGAGCTTAGCACTCCACTGTGCATACTATTAAGAGTAGGATTTTGGAAGCATTAAATAGTATTGTCACAGCAGCCATTTAGCAGTTATAAAATCCTTTCAATATACCATTTATTTTATTTATTTATTTATTAGATCATCGGTTTACAGATCTTTGAGTCATAGACTCATTTACAAAACACCTCGTCAAGAGCAATACATCACAGCAAACAAAACAGTACAGTACATAACGTTTAGATTAAAAAGCAACCAGTGTTACAGGCATTCACTGGTGGTACACTCAGTAATAGGTAGAATTACAGTATTCATAATATAGGTACAAAGTACCACGTCAAGTAGCAACCACAGATATTTTATTACATTAGTCAGCAGATGTTGCATGAGACCCCAGGTATATACAGCAAATACCATTGCACCCTGTATGCAAGAGGTTTCCCTCCTCTGCTTGGGTGCAGTGTTGTATTAGTGTGATTGTGCTAACCACTTAGCACCACGCTACATGTCTCTTTGACTAGGGCAGCAGCCACCCTAACAGGAGGTCGGCGACTCTTTATCCACTTAGTCCAGTAGTAATCCTGTTAGTGCAAAGCTAAGCATTTGAATATGGGCCAACAGTCCTATGGATGAGTGAAGTGCAGTGCAGTATATGTTGAGGTTATGCCTACCTCTTGAGGGCTGGCCAGAGTTAATACACTATTGCTATCCTCATACATTTAAAGGGCCATATAGCCCATTGTTGTTGCAGGAAAATAAGGCACTTTATAAAATGTGTCATCTTTTTAATATGTATGGTGCATGTTTTCTTAAAAGTGCCTCATTTTCCTGCAGCAATGGACTACATGTCCTTTCAAATGTATGAGGATATAACATCTTTCTGATGCTAGTGAGAGCCCACCCTGAGTATTGTGTGCAATTCTGGAACTCCATCTTGAAAAGACATAGATTGGGTGGGGCGGAGAAAAGGAGGGCAACCAAAATGGTACAGGGTCTGCATCAGAAACCCTATGAAGAAAAACTTTAGGATTTAAATATGTACTCCTAGAAGACAGAAAGTAACAGTAGGAAGATAGAGACATTCAAATACCTAGCAGGAATAAACAAGCTACTGGAAGGGGCATTTTCCAAGAAAATGATGCTCCAGGACAAAGGGTCAATATGTAGCTTGGGAGGAGGCTCACAGGAAATGTGAGTACTTCTTCACAGACAGGGTGCTGGATGCTTGGAACAGACTCCCAGTGGAAGTGGTGGGGACTAGGATGGTCACAGGACTCAAGAATGCATGGGATAGACACACGGTAATCTTGGAAGCAAGAGGGTGTAAGCCAGAGTCAAGTAGGGTCTCTGGTGGCACTATAGGTGGGAATTTAGGGCAGACTAGGTGGGCCAAGTGGTCCTTATCTGCCGACAACTTCATGTTTCTATATTCTGGTGTGATATCCCATATGCATAGTACATTTCAATGTTGTTCTATGTTTAGCTGAAAATAGCTGGTTTGTTGCAGTAGTAGGCTTTACAAGGGCAATATACATCTGGATAAATAAATATTTTGATTGAATGATTGATTGATCAAAGAGAGGGACAAATCAAAGCATAGGCCATCTGCATCCACGTTCAGTCTGTGGTCTCTCTTCCTATTGGATTTCATAGTCCTCATCCAGAGTTAATAATTCCATACATGTTTAAAATATCGGAGGTCTGCATGAAACAAGAATAAATTTAGATGGAAAAGGTGTACCATTTTAAAGTGTGTGTGTGTGGGGGTCTGCCACAGTTTCCATAGCAGATGCCCACAAGCAGCATGCCAAAACTGAGATCTCTGTTACTTCATTTAAAAGTAGTATGCCTTTCTGTATCCATAATTTTGCTTGCTGTTCAAAACAACTATTGAACAGCAACAAAACACACACAATAGTACACTCAGCACCTGAGTGATGTACAAAGCCAAAATGTTGCAAAGCACTTTCAACTGCCAGTTTCAAAAGGTTTATTAACTTAGCAGACAAAACAGTCCATCGTGGTATAGGCAAAAAGCAAATTAGTGCAGGAAGCTTTGCAAAAGAAATAATAACCCTAGCCAATTGGCTATACTTAAATGCAGAGGCCTTAAAATAAATGGACAAAAGGTGATAGCATGGACTAGCCTGCTTCTCATGGGTAAGCTGCATCAGAGAGTGAGGTTATACTATCATCCCTCCTGTTTTAATGGCCCTTTTCAGATCGCATGATCTGGATATATGAATAGTGAATTACTACATTTAGAAAAGTAAACTCTAAATTATAAAACAGGTTTGAAAAATCATGAAACTTGACTGGCTGAGGACCATCTTTACCTGTGCTGTTACCTCAGCACAGCAGCACTGGATAAAGATCCAGCAGCCTCTTCATAATAACGTCAATACTAACTACCTATCACTGGCTACCATCACAAATGTGGTTGCCACCTTTACTCATTTAAAACCTTCAACTGTGCCCTAAAAATAAAACTGCCTTAAATTTAAAAAAAATTAAATCTTATTTTCATTCATAATCCTCTCCTTACATTCACATACAGACATCTGCAAATAAAGTGCCATACTACTTTTTTTTGCCAACTCTGTTTCTTCACCCTACCTCACTGGACTCTCTCCAGCTGGGTTGTGCGGCTAGTCGGCTTATCCCATCCTCCTGAAGTCCAGATGTCTCTCCTGGCAGCACCTCTCTCATGCCACATCTCCTGAACTCCCCCAAGATCTAAGCCCCCAGGGCAAGGACCACCATCACTGAACCTGTGCTCTATCTATAGTGTCTGGTGGGAGAGGATGAGAGGAGAACCAAAGGACTTCTTGGGCCCAGACATGGAAGTGGTGCCATTGCCCTAGACCGCCTTAGCCTGCCAGTGGGAGGGGGTATTGTCCTTTACTTTCCCATTGGCCCAGCAGTGCAATGTGCTCTATCATAGCACTTGCACGCTCCAGCACATGCCTGCAGGAGTGCCACCGTGGCCAATCCCCTTTGTCTGGATCCCGACTGTTGCAGAGCCCACAGTCTCCACTGGAGTTGCCAGACAGTGAGATCAACGTCCCACCTCCCTCCCAGGAAAGGAGAGCAGTCCTCCGGATGCTCCATACTTTCCTCTCCTGCCGACCTCAAATGGCCGGGTGCGTTCCCAAACCCAGGTCGCTGGCGTGGCGCGAGTGTGGCGTCCAGCACCTCAATCCTCAGCACCACGGGCCAAGTGCCATACTACTTGCAGTTTTAATTGCTGTTGTTTCTTTGCTGACCATGATTAATCCCCTCCTGTCCTTACCTGCTTACCAGGAAATCTCTGTTGTTTAACCTGCTACAGGTACAGCAGAAGCCCTAGTTCCATCTGAGGCCTTCTGTTGTGTTAGTGAGGGGTGAACATTCTGCCACTAGAGTTGAGCAGAGATCTGAATTCTTGTATTCCATTCATAGTAAACATTCTCTCTACTGAGTGTAGGAAAGATAGAATAGAAACAAGGGGAGAAAGTGAGGAAATAATATAAAGAAGAAGGAAGAAATGGGTGAATGGGGTGACTTTGGGAAAATAGAGGGTTTAAGGGTTAATCTGAAAAAGTGTATGTGCATTATATTTCAAACTGAGATAGCTTGCCAAATGCTGGATGTGCTGGAACTATTTTGTTGGGAGGATGTACATTTAAAAAATAATTAACATGCTTAACATTTTTTTATTTTTGTGTCTTTTTCAACCCTCTCCCTCTGAAAAAATCTTGGACCCATTTTATAATCACAATAAGACATTCTACAGTGTGCTTGTGGTGGCTTAATGGCACTTTGCAGGTGGTTGAAGGCACAGAGTGATGCCTTGTGCTTCACAACACACCTGAGGTGTATCATTTCCCTCCATAATCCACATCCTAGCACGTCTTATTGCTTAAATGAGTACCAAGGGTTCTAGAGGATCAAAACCTTCTTGTGTATTAAGGGCAAAATAGTGCAAACAATTTTGAGACTTTACAAATATAAATATCAGACATATAAAAAATACATTTGAAAGGCTGAGCCTGTGATTTGGAGAGGCACATGTCAACATTTGCAATTCCCCACTCCAAGCGGTACTTAAACCACAAATGTCCAAATGTCCTCATAATACTCAGTTTCTTGTTACTGCTGGCAGCTTCCCTCCCTCCTTGCCTGCTTCTTCCTTCCTCTTGCCATGGCAGCTTCCACTGCATCCCTGCATTTGTTTCTCTCCTCCATTTTGTTGGGTCCTCCTGTTTCTTTTTTTGTGTTTTGGTCCCTCCTGCTCTCTCCACATCTAACTGTTTGCTGTTTTCATCTGCTACCTGTATGCCCTTTTGGGCTTCTATATTTGTAGTACTTTTCCCTTCCTGGTAGCCATTCTCGTTATCTGAAATTGCTTGCCTATCCATTCTGCTTTCCTTCCTTGTCTTCTTGGTTCCTCATCAACCACCCGTTTACCTTCCCCATGTTGCACTGCATTTTGGCTTTCTCCTGCTACTCTGTTCATCCCCTCCCCATAAACCAGCCTTCCAGAGTCTATGAATGCCTAGACTTGCTTAGTGTTCAGCATGAACTGGGGCTGTTGCCCTTTATTCAGTTTTGCATCTTCCTTGTCTCTATAATGTATTTTGGGAAATCACCCTTCAGTCATTTTTCAGTGAATTGCTTTCCCTGTGCTGTTATTATGTACCATGTTAACCACTGCTATTCTGGTACTGCTGTTGTACTCATACATTTGCCTTGACTATCAGCCTCTCATTCTCATTTGCTTACCCAAGCAGTTCTTGCTCCAATTCTGCCTACCATTTCATTGCTTTTACATTTTTTATTCTGCTTTACTTTGGGCAGTCACACTTTAATCGTTTATCTTCTTATCATGTTTGCCGGACAGTCAGTCTTTTGCCATGCTTCTGCTGCTACTGAGGCCTGTTCCTGGAAGGTGTGGCCCTTGCTGAGCAGGGATCCTTTTATCCTTGCTGAGCAACTGGGTGGCACCTATTGGTGTCCACCCCATCCTACCATCTTGAGAGTATCGTTTTTTACCAGTGGGGCCCTGTTAGCCATGCATATCAATTTAATGGCACCTTCAGGTGTTGTATTTATGGTTTCTGCTTCCTGAGGGTGAGGCCCCTTCATGGGTGTCTCTTCAGTCATGCAGATGTACTCTACTACACCTCTTGAAGCAGTCGTCCCCTCATTTGCTTACAAGTCACTTGCTTCTGTTCCCCTTTCCTCTCCTCTCCTCTCCTCTCCTTTCCTTTTCTGGATAGGCTCTTGAAGTATTCAAACTGGATGACCTCTGTTCAGCATATGCTACTTTCCTCAAAGCACACCTTGTATTTGGGTTCCTCTTTAAGAGGGAGAAGGCCTGATTAGCCTCATCTGACCATTCAACAGCACCTCACAGCCTTATCAGTGTCAGTGGCTCAGTAGGTAGCACACTCGCCTCTGAAGCCGGGAGATCAGAAGGCTGTGGGTTCAGTTCCCACATCTGGCACTTGGGTTATCCCAGTACTGACACCGTAGTGCAGCATGAGAGGGTGCTGCACTTCGAGGTGCCATCTTTCGGATGAGACATCAAACCGAGGTCCCATCTGCCTGGATTGGTGGTAGTTCAGGTGGATGTTAAAGATCCCATGGCACTTATCGAGAAAGAGTAGGGAGTTTTTATTGCAAAAAAAATGAGAAAATATCTCAATTATACATAAAATAAACACAATTTCACTCACAAAATGTCACATAACATGCAGAAAATCTCATGCAAGTAAAATCATCTGCAATACTCATTTAAATTTGATAAAATGAAAAACCCTTTCCACCATTTGGTAACTGTCCGGGAAGAAAACTTTTTGTTCCTGCAAATAAATCCATGAAAGTTCATTGGTAACCAAACTGACATAACAATCATATGACATGTGACGTTGATAGATCACCCATTGGCACGGGCCTGCCATAAATAATACCGTATGCAACAAAAAATAACAATAAAGTGCTATCCCAATAAGAAGATAAACTCTGGGGATAAATCACAAGGACCAACATATCATATGATGGATTCATAAGCCAGTTAAAACTCCATGTTTTTGCTAAATGAGGCTATAAACCCCTAACATAAGAACAATAAAGGAAAAATGTTCCATAGATTCTTCCAAATTAATACAGTCAGGATAGGGACAAATCCTTTCCTCCTTTGCTTTATACTTAGCATTTCCCAACGTTTAAACACTCATAAACTATCAGCCACTGTGTGTCCCATTGTGTAACCGGCAATCTAGAATTATTGAGCTGGGCAATAACCCTGCAATTAAAAGCAGCAGGACAGTTTTAAAACAAAGCTCCTGAGGATAAAGTGATCTAACAATTAACCGATATAATGACTGTGTAGTATTATTTAAAATCATGTCTTTAGTAATTTGCCATTTAAACAATTTTTGTACTGCTGGTTTAAAATAATCAGGAATGGTAACCGTGGATTCAATTTAGGGCCAAAGAAAACCATTTCCTAAAGTAGCTACCCAAGACAGCAACCACCCAACCTTTACAAATAGTTTCTTCATGATTTAATCCAGATCTAAGTGTAGTCATAAAAAAGGAATGCACAAACACAACAGGATCTAACATGCCCAAACCTCCAGAGACTTTATTCAGATAAGTATATTGCCGTTTAACAGGGTTTAGCCTATTCCCCATAACATTTGAAAAATAAACTATATAACTTTGTTTCAAGCAATGAAGGAAGGGATAAATCATAGCTACATATTGTAAACAAGGAAGAATAAATTGTTTCAAAACATGAATTCGCTTAAACTTTGAGAACTTCCACTGTTTCCATCTATTGATCTTAATTTCCACTTTCCCAAGAGCTAATTCCCAATTTAACTGAGGCAAATTCTGAGGCCCAAACAGAAGCCCCAATATTTTCAAAGGTGTACAAGAAACCCAAATCCATTTTGATAGACATCGGATAAATCCAATACTCCAATAAATAACCCACATGTCTTCATCAAATTCAATTTCGCATTGGAGACTGCTGAAAACCGTGAGAAAATTTCCAAAAAAATGAAACTGAGTATAATCAGAAAAAATACAATCAAATCATCAGCATAAGCTTGAACAAAAAGGAGGTAAAATCCCAACCTGAACCCCAGCCAACACTTAGATTGTTCTATAAGTCGCAAAAGTGGATCCAGGAGAAAATGTACAAAAGGGGACTTAAAGGACACCCTTGCCTAACACCAGTATTTAAACTAAACCCTTCATAACTGTCCCTTGTAGAAAGGGTAAACAGTAGTATGCTCATAGAGAGAGACCAAAACTTGTATTATCAACTCAGGAACTCCATATTTTTCCAAAACTGAAAAAGAAAAGGAAGATGAACCCTATCGAAAGCCTTTTCTAAATCCACTGAGACATGCAACCTTCTATATTATTTGATGAAAAATATTCTATAGTATCTCTTACAAGCATTAATGCTGACTGAATCTTCCTATCAGGGATTCTACAAAATTGGTATGGGATAGCACTAGTTTAGCATACTGCTTAAGCCTGTTATTTAAAATGATCAGAAACAACTTATAATCTGTATTTAAAAGAGTGATTGGCCTCCAATTTTAATATCATTCCTATCTCCTGACTTAAATAAATGTAATAATAACCCATCAGTAAAGAAGGAAACACAGTCTTGGTGTCAAAAAAATTAGAACAACATAAAAGAGCTGACTAAATTCCTCAAGAAAGATTTTATAGAGTTGATGGGGTAAACCATCCAACCCTGTGAAACATTAGGTTTAAGTGAGTGAATGGCTACAACTATTTCCTCAAGTGTAATTGGTCCTAGTAAAGAAGAAATGTCAGCGGTTTTAGTGGGTAAAACAACATCATCAAAAATTATCAATATCCAGCTTGTTGATTGGTATTGCAGATTCTAAAGTCTGAAAATGCTGTCTAATAACTGCCCTAAGATGAGGTACAGTGGTTGCTTTAGAGCCATCAGGAGTTCTAAGAAAATCAATAGTAGAGGAATCCCTTAAAGATTTACAGGCCTCAAACGCATCCCCAATAGGAGCCTTCTGAGTTCCATTAGTAAATATATAGTAGCTTGCAATGTTTTAGCCCTATCATACTGGAAGGCCTTCATGGAAGTTTTAAGTACCTTTATCTGAGCTGAATAGTCAAATTTGGAAACATAAGAAATGAAATTAACCGTTGCAATTGCTGTCTTAAAGATAAATACTTCATAAAGTTTAAATCTGTAGTGACCACCCTCGATGTTTAAACCAGTTCTGTAATATAGATTTAGTATCCATCCACCAGGCCCCTATATCTGAATATAAAAAACAACTGATAGTCTAGCTTGCAATAGCATTTTAGCCCAAACTTAGTCTGGGGAGAATCTAGAGTGGAGACATTTAATCTCCACCTTCCTTGTCTACCATGACCTAAATGCCCTGAATCAAAAAAAACTAACCAACAATAAATGATCTGAAAATTCTAAAGGTTTCATTTGAAAATCCTGTACTAAAAGTGATGAAGAAACAAACATATAATCAATAAGAGAATGCAGTTTACCCTTGGAAAATGAAAAAATGGGCCTTTTGGTGAAAGGTTAAACATTTATTGAGACCTGCAGTTTTAATTATGGAAGCTAAAGCATGAGAATCACAATAAGTTTTTTTGTCTGTTGTGCCAAACCCCTAAGGCTGCAATTAAAATCCCTCCCATAGGATAGGCAATGATGTGCACAAATAAGGTTGTACTGCCTTCATACACTGCACCCTATCAGCTTTAGTTTGGGGTTATAGATATTAATAAACCTATAGCAGGTACCATGCCATTTACCATCAATTAATAAAACTCTTCCAGGAATAAGATCAACTAGCTTTAACAAAAGAAAATTATAAGAAGAAAAAGAATCCCAACACCATCCGCACTATCTGTGCCAAAAGACCAATAGGAGGGTCCCAAGGCCAATCTTTTTAAAAGTATAAAGCTGTTCTATGGAGAACATCCATGTCTGTTGTAGATAACACACATTAATCTGTGAATCATGCAAATATTGAAAAAGCGATTGCCTTTATTACTTCTTAGAAGGCTATGCGTTTAGTGAACCCCAAGAAAACTTCATGAAAGTAAACATTTATTTTTTCCTTTTTTCTTTTCTTCTCCTTGTAATTATCTACAGGTAGTGAAGAGGTGGAAAATGAGGATTTCTGAGAATCTGAATCCCCAACCTCCATATCTGTGTCACCCCAAGGAGAAAACAAAGCTGCATAAGAGTTAGTAGATTCAACAGGGACCGAAACAGGGGAGATTTAACCTGTGAATGCCTAGAAGATCTCCGCCTATGCAAGGGGAGGAAGGGCCACAAAATTTACTACTACTGAATCGGAATAATTAACAGGCACCATCTCCTGAGGTACTACTGAAGCCATGTCTATCTCTGATTTGGTAGCCACCTGAGAAGAGTTATCAATATGTTGACCTACAGATGTGGAGGAAGTCAATACAGGGGAGGAATATCTTGGGTAATTTGTACTAATATCTCAGAAGAAGGAGATGGAGGGATGATAAAGGGGGGTAATTACCAAATCTTGTGCCTTTTGAATAGGCAGCTCAGGGCTTATACAGGATACTTTGTTTTAGCCGCCCATGAACAATCCCGAAAGACATGGCCATACTCTCACACAAATCGCGAACGCAAAGCATTAGCACATTGCACAGTGCAGTGACCCACTTCCCACAATTATCACACCTGGGCCGATCACACACGCTAGATAAGTGAGTTCGAGAACCACACCTATAGCAGGCCCGAGGCTGACCACCATAAAACAACTCCCGATCTCTTCCTAACAAAAAGGAATTAGGTATATGCTCTATACCAGAATCTGACTGACAAGCTTAACTTTATATTTCCACCCTCCTGTCCAAAAATGCTCTGCATCCAGAATGGGTTCGGAGAACTTAACACTTCACATTTTGTGAAAGCCAGAAAGTAATATCTTCCACATGGACCCCCTCATTTGAAACATCACAGTTACAAATTTTATCAAGGGTTTAGTTAAAGGTTTAACCAAAAGGGGTCCATGTGGGGAAAACTTGACCTAGCCATATCTTTCCCAAAATAGGTCTAATAGATGAGATGACCGGAAACTGATATCGAAATTATCTTCTCCTGAAATATTAATGAAAGCATAATCATCTTTAGGAGAAAAATGTAAAGAATCCTTAATCAAAGTCTTTCCAACATAATGTCTGTCAGGTCTGGAATCCAAACCCCTTTATATCGAATCCAAACAGCATGTCTGCCAGGATCTGCTTCCCTTTTAATAGCTGAAAAAGTTCAGACATTAGAGGTTTAGTTTGAGATGGTTTAGAGGCCTCTAAACTTGGAGAGACAGAAAGCAAATCATTTCTAACAGCATTGGTTTGCAGTATAGGGTGTAGAGGGAGCTATCAGAGGAGGTGGCAAGGCAGCTTGATGTAAAGTAGCCGCAGAACCTGGTTTCCATGTAGGAGAATTTTGAGTTAGTTTGAAATCAGAATCCCACTCTGGGTCTGGCATCCAAGTGCCAGAAGGAGCCTGCTTCCAGACAGCACTGATTAAGGCCTTCCTGTCATCCAGGGCCCTTCAACATGATCCGAAGAAAGAACTTGACTGGCATCTAGATGAACAGATTTTGTCTGAACAGTTCTCCCAGCACCACAGGCGCATCCTTAAATGAAAATTCAGTGACACCTAACTGGGGTGTCGGGTTTAGTTGATACATAGTTCTGGGAGGATCAGCCAATTTCCCAATAATAGGTTGCTTAAAACAAACCCAGCAGTTTTACTAAGAGGGTGTTAATAGGAGAGGAAAAACCACAGGATTTTCAGGAGAATGTAATTTTACTGCAATACTTGATTTCTCCTGCCCTTCCAAAATCAGCTTCAGGCACTCATCAGAACCGACGTTAGAACTGCCAGCCGATTGAGCAGGTTTATAATGAGGTACCAGTTTTGAAGACACATTTATAAATGGAGAAACATCCATTGTAGAGCAGCGAGTTTGCGTTAAAGCAGCAGGTTTGAAAGGCTCCTGCCTTTCCAAAACGGCTGTAGGCACTCATCTGAAACAATGATATCACTGCCAGCCAGTTCAGCTGTACACCCTAGTACAGGAGCTATAGTCTCAATAGGGGCTTGTGTAACTGTAGGTAAAACATCCCACGTTTCCCCTTTATCCTCCGAAATTATCTCTTGGGACACGTTCTGTACACTAAAGTTTTCAGCAATTAAACCAGTAGATTTAGTAGAGGGGTTTATTTTCTTATAGTCTGTAGAGCAAACAGCAATACATGTTGAAACGGACTCACCGAGCCTTGTAGACGTAGCAACATGGTGTGTCTCAGCTGAAGTGCTGTCCTGAATGTTCGCACTAATGACAGGGGCGTCCCTGAATCTGCAGCTATGCAGAAGCTGCAATTGATGAGCTCAAAAACTTCCTTCATTATTCTTAAGAACCTTGACTTCACAAACTTCAGCAGCGGCTAAAGGGTCAGTAGCATACGGAAACAACGGCGCTCATGGAATTCATCATCCGATACTAGGTCTGTTAATAGCAAACAGCACACCTCTTGCAAAGGCACAGTGAGATGAGGCAAACTCTCCACTGCAGGAACGTCCTCTCCCTCCGACGACCTACACGAAGTGGCCATCTCACTGACAGCCTGCCCCCTACTGGCCACCAAACAGCAGCAGAGTAGGGAATTTCCCGTGTCCTGGCCAAATTTCCTCATTCACTAAAAATATCACCAACAGTTTCATCTGGTTCAAGGTCAGTTGGCATTCATGTGTATTCCTCCCATGGTCGTGCCTGAAAATAAGCAGGATTTGTCTAGTGCACTTACCTGGTCAACAAAAACTAAATAAATAAAATAAATAAATCCTGTTAGAACGGTAGACTGGGAGCCCTTCTTCTAAAAGTTGCCTCTGCACTTAGTGGGTATTTAAATAGGCCTGCTCAGTGGTTTCACAATGTGGACAGGTTACTCAATCCTCACTGTCTACAGTCTGGGGAGTTTTATCTCAAGACAGATGTGAGGAATTTGGTGCTTTCTTCCTGGGCAGAGTGTCCTCTGTTCAAGCCAGGACCTCGACAGGTGTCCTGTCAGTAGCCAGTAGTGATCTAGGGAGAGGCACGATGCCACCTGTGGGTCTGGATTGAGTTCCAGCAAGCTATTATGGAGGAGGTGCTCAAGATGACTGTGGCACTGTGCCCCACTTGCTGTATGTCAGATCCAGGGCCTTCCGGCTGTAGGTCAACTGCCAGGTGGGTCTGTTGTTTGTACAAGCATTTTCTAGGTTCCTTAACAGAATGCTGTTTTCCATTGGCTCTTAAAAAGCAGTTGCTTTATGATTGTTGTGTTAAGTGTCCTGAGCCCCTGGGATTGGATATTATATAAATAAAATTGTCTTGCCTTGCCATTTGTACTGTCACTAATTCTGCTCCTAGCCTGGAGGGCTAGAGACCTAGGCCTTGGTTCCTCAGAGGTTTCTTCCACAAGGGTTTTCCTCTTCTTTGTGCTGAAGAAAATAATAGTTTAGTTTTCTGCTGAGAGTTAGAGGTGGGTGGTGGTGTCCCCTTTGTTTTTAGTCATCTTATTCTGGCTACATCTTTCCTTTCCTTCAGAAGAACATGTCATATCTGTCTATGTTTTTGCTTTGGGCCTTCTTTCCTAAGGTGCCTTTGACCTTGAGAACCTCATCACTGTGACACATTGAGGGATGGAAACCTTTCTTGAGGATTCTCACATCTTTATTGCACCACCATATGGTGGTAGTCCCTGTAGTAAGGACTGAAAGAGTGTAAGCCAAAGAACAAACAAGCAGTCACATACCACTACTCATTCCAACTGTTCAGTCCTAAACTAAACCACTTCCTTCTCTTTTCCAGTCTGGCTTTGGAAAAAAAACTCCATTGTATCTTCCTACTCAGGATCACTGACCTTTAAAGGGGTTGGACCTGGGACACATCACATCAGCCATCTATATTGACCTCACCAAGGCCTTCTAGGTCTCTGTTTCAGCTGTCTTTTATTTCACTTCTGATCATCTGTGTGCCCGATGAGTGCGTGCCGTCATTAAGGTGTCTCGAGGGAAATTTGTCGTTCCTCCCCAAGGTCTGCCCCCGCCCGGAGTTAGAATAATTAGAAAGAGGGGTGTGAGGTGCAGTCAAAGATGAGATGAGTTAAATATGGCTTGGCGCCCTAATGACTGGACGTGTTCAGCAGGTGCATTCCAGTGGTGGAACCATTTTATTTATATAAGTATGTATGTATTTATTCATTTCAAAAGTTTCAACAGGAAAGACATACCAAGCTGCTTTGCATCCTGGGGAAGGGATGTTAAAATCATATACAGCAAATACAATACGTCAAGAAGCATAATCAAAAATTGAAAAATCAGTACAACAGAGATGTGTAATAGTAAAAATTGAGTTAATTAGGTGATGGAGCTGCTTCTATAGAACAATGAACAGGTAATGAAAAAAAAGACTGCCAGGGCAAAACTAGTGGGGGAGGAGGAGAGTCATGAACAATTGCAGGAGGGAGAACAGTCAGGAAGGATAGACTTTAAGGAGAAAGCCAAGAGGCAGAGCAAATTGATAGGGGAAGGGAGGAACATAGTTTAGGAAAGTGGTATGAGAATGCAGCTTGACCAACAGTAGACTTTCTAGAAGGAATAGTGAGGGAATGGGAAGTATTATTGGCTTATTGCAGAGAGGGTAGTTGGAAGCTGAGGGAGAGAAAGAGGGACATAAGATAGGAGGAAGGAACCATACCACAATTTAGATATAAAGGAGGCACAATGGGAAAGGCACCCAGCATCAAGAGAGGGAGTGAAAGGGCAGAGTAGAGTAAGCAATGGTGGGTTCAAGGAGAACAATCTAAAACAAAATGATAAAAGAGTGGAAAAGGGGTTCCGTCTGGCAAGGAGGATTTGGAGCTCCACAATTGACTATGTCACCATAATCAAAAATAGGAGAATCATACTTAAAACAATCTCGCGGACTGAATTGGGATCTTGCTTTGTTTCTGTACAAGGCACCAAGCTTGGGGTGGAGCTTTTGGTGAATGGCATCAATATGAACTGAGAATTCAAGATGATGGTCAAGCCAGACCACAAGGTACTTGAATATGATGATAATAATAATAATAATAATAATAATAATAATAATAATTTTATTTTATATAGTGCCTTTCAATATATCAAGGCGCTGAGCAAGTTAAAATCATAAATTCAAATTTCAGTACAAGACTTCAAAACATAAAAATACATCATTAAAACATAATAAATTACAATAAAATTCCAATCACATTACAATTACTTAGCTATCCAAGAAGGCCATTTTCCATAAATATGATTTCAGGTCTTTCTTAAATATCTTCCCGGGTGCATCCTTAACTGGTATGGTAGAGAATTCCAAAGAGTGGGTGCAGCATGAGAAAATGGTCTGCTGCCTGAAGATTTTAAACTCACTCTTGGAATCTCCAACAACCCCATGTCGGCCGAGCGGAGGCGATTAGCCAAGCAGTAAGGGACCAGTAGGTCTTTCAGATAGGATGGACCCTGATCACGAAGGGCTTTAAAAGTCAATAAAATGACTTTGAAGGTGATCCGCCACCGTATAGGAAGCCAGTGCAGTTCGCGCAGCACCGGGTGATATGACAGGACCTACTTGTCCCAGTCAAAACCCGGCTGCAGCATTCTGCACCAGCTGTAGGTGACGGATTTCAATCCCAGAAAGCCCAAAGTAAAGGACGTTGCAGTAGTCTCAGGCACGAGGACACAAAGGCGTGGACCAACGTTGGCAAAGAGTCAGACGGATCAAGGTGCCTAACCTGGCAATATTCCTAAGATGGTAAAAGGAAGTCCTGATGACGGCTGACACCTGAGATTGGAAAGTCAGCCTATCGTCTAGGATCACCCCAAGGTTATGCACCCATTCAGAGGTCAGTAGTGACATGCCGCCAAGAAAAATTCCAGAAGGTGCACCAGTATGCGACCTCTCAATCTGACCACCGGGTCCACCACCAAAACCTCAGTCTTCTCGAGTTCAACTTTAACCAACTAGAATCCGTCCAGTCTTGGATTTCCCCAGACAGTTGTTAAACACCAAGAGAGCTCCATCCTGGTCGGTGCGAAAGATAGGTATAGCTGGGTATCATCTGCATAGCAGTGAAACCTCAGCCCATACCATCTTATAATGTTTCGAGGGCAGCATATACACTGCAAATAACATGGGTGACAGCACAGAACCCTGAGGCACTCCACACAACAAAGAGACTGGGCGGAGGAAAAAATCCCGATACAACTCTTTGTGATCTCCCAGTAAGGAATGAAGTGAACCATTGAAGAACGGTTCCCGACATTCCACAGATTTGCCTCAGGCATGCTAACAACACCACATGATCCACAGTGTCAAAAGCTGAAGAGAGATCAAGGAGAACCAAGATGGAACTTCTCTTTGATCCTCGCCATCAGAAGATCATTAAGCACCCAAACCAGCGCAGTCTCTGTGCTATGTCTTTTACAGAAACCAGACTGGAAGGATTTGTAGATACTATGGATGGTTAAATGGTCATCCAATTGGGCAGCCACAACCTTTTCAATAACCTTCCCAATAAAGGGAAGGTTAGCGATAAGGTCTGTAATTTGAAAAACAGTCTGGGTCCAAGGCTTTCTTCCCCTCCCCGGTGTATAGGGCTATACCTAATGTTACTTTGGGGGAGGGGCCACTATATACAGCCAGAAACACAGTCCCAGAAAATGAATTAGCTACCTGGGTTCAGATAAGATGTCTTCAGAGTGCGGGCATTACTTCAGCAGTGAGGGGTAACAGTAGCTGTAGGGCAAGCTTAGTTAATGCAATGACAGATGCCATAAGAAAGTCCATTGTCACTCGGGAGTAAAAGAAGAAGTCCATTGTCCACTTGGGAGTAAAGGTGTGTAATCTCACCTTTGGGGCTAACCTTATTTTCCCTGGGCTCCTGGCCTAGAATCCATCCCCAAAAGGGCTGGGGTTCCATGTCATACAGCGATCGCCAAACCATAATCACAGTTACAGCAGATGTACATTGTGAAAAGAAAATGGCAATGTACATTCCCAGTGAGAACTCAGCGAAAACCATAAACAGCATTTGTGTGGGGGCACCCCACACTCCCTAACTATAGATTGTTAACTCCAGGGGTGCATGTCGGGAGGGGAGATAGTTGCAAAATAAAATAAAAAACACCACACAAAAGCTTTCCCTTGCAAGCCCCCAAACCCTGTACCTAACTCCCTACAGCTGGCCACCCTCGCCACCACACCACGAGGGCAGCTTGGCAACACTGTGCCAGTACCTCCGCATACTCTTTCCTCATCCCTCCCTTCCGCTGGCCATCCTACCTTGTTGCTTTCTTCCCTCACTAACCTGCAGCTCGCTCTTCTTATATTGCTACCCTTTCAGGCTAGCTCACATTACAGGCACTAGATTGAGTCACCTCATGTGAGTCGCTCAATCTCAGTCACCCATACTATGGGTTACCGGCTGGAGGGGGCCCCATCTGTGAGACCGCGGCCAAAATGCCATTTTTGTAAGGGCTGCTGGTCCATGGATGCTGGTAGCACTGCGGCCTGCTCCATTTTGGCTGCTATTTTTGCAGCTATTCTTTGCTTCCCTGGTGATCTCGACCTTCTGGTTTAGCTGAACTGGGGTCGGACACTTGGGGAGGTGGTTCAGGGTTTCAGTAATGTTTTAAAATAGCGCCAGAGAGTGCTAAAGGAATCAAGGGGAATTTAAATATTCAGAAAGGGCTCATGAATATTGATGAGCTCCAATCGCAGTTCTTAGGGATCAGAGAAAATGAAGTTAGCAACGGACCATAGGAGGGCTCCTGAGAAATAATTTTGTAGTCGCTGAGAGGTATAAATGTGGTTACAAGACCATGGGGGCAGTTTGAAAGAAAAGTATACATTGTGGCTACAAGGGGCAATCAAAGCTGGGACTGCTGTAAGACTTTATGGGACTGCATGGGAGCAGCCATTTTAACAGTACTTTTGACCCTGTTATCAGCCAAGCAGGTAATTGGGCACCCAAAACTGTGAGAAGGGACTCCTGGGAGAAGGAGTTAACTATTTCTGGTGCCACGAGACCTCCACCAATTGATAATAAAAGAGGGCTGATCACTATGGATATTTGTGATTGATAATGGAGGGTAGCCAATGAGAGGCAGGACTGTTGGGGAGAAAGCCCAGAGATTTGGGGAGTTTGGTTCAGTCTTGGCCGGCTCCTATCATGTCAGGAGGGATATGTGTGGAGAGATCTGAACTGTCTGAGGCCTTCCACAAGATTTAAGCTTGGAATTGATACAAAGAGTGAAAAGTGAATTCTGCCTGAGAAGAACTGAGCTGGTATGAGAATGCTCAAGGTATTTTGAAGTGTGCTGTCTCTTCTGGAAGAGATCCTCTCTGCAGAAATCCTGCACTGTTATTGAGACTCTGAGAAGCTACTTGAGAGCTGAAAGTTTTTGGAGCTGGGAACAAGCCAGGTTCTTTGGAAGCTGTGCTGAGGACTGGAGAAATTGCTGAGAGCTGTGTGCCAGCTAAAACTGCTTTGGAGACTGGTCTGAAATTGAGAGATGGTGTGAGCAAAAGGTGAGCAGGTTTTCGTGTCTCAGAATCCCTGCTACTGCTGTGCATCCCAGTGTGAAGTGGAGCTGTTGTTTAAAATTGGAAGTCAGTGGCACTGCAGAAAAAAGTTAAGAGTTGCCTGGCAGCCCTTGGAATTGCTGTGTTGGTGCAGGAAAACAGTGATCTCTACCAGTTTTGGAGGCACCCTCAGAGTCAGGATGGAACCTGCTAACCCCTTCCAAGTGGGGTCTACTGGTCTTAGGGGTCACCGGCACTTGCTGGGGTGCTGGGCACCTGCGACCCATTGTGGGAGCCAGGCTGTGGGGCCACTTCCAGGTCTTGGCCTTCTGAGGTTTGGTGGGACCTGTGTTTGGGCTCTGCAATGGGCCAGAAGAGACCAAGGTGACAAGTGTCCAGATTTTCAATCAAGGAGACCAGCTGCTAAACCTTCAATCAGGATCAAGGCTTCAAGATGTTTTTCTGCTGCCCAATACTGTTGCCCTCTGATAACTGAGCTCATCACTCCTGGACTAGTAGAGCCCTTTAAGTCAGAGACTTCTGAGAATCTTCAAACCCTGAGACCCAGAGCTTGTCCTGGAACCCAAGGAAGTGTTCAGTTTAAATTAAATTTAACTTTGCAGCTTTTAGGCCCCAACAGTCAGCCAGCCTGGGGCAACGACCAGGCCTGCACCTCTTGGGTTCCCAGAGAGACTGTTTAGTTATAGCACTGGTACCAGTAGGTGGGCACTCTAGGGTGGTTTGGCCTCAGGGCCTCTTGTTACTACTTTGCTTATTTCTACTAACAAGATTTCCTTCCACTGCTATCCCTGGTCCTGGCCAGTACCTTTTCCTAACCCCTCCCCCAATAAAGCTGTGATTTGTTGTTTGAAATTGCTGTGTGAGGGTATTTTGTGACTGTCATTCACCAAGCATTTATGGTTATTGGTACTGGGAAACTGTTGGGCATCCAATCAATCAATCAATCAATCAATCAAAACTTTATTTATAAAAGGCACCTTTCCAAACCAAGGTGCCTGTACAATAAAACACACATTTTTATAAATATCCAAAATAAAAATTAAAACTAATAAATACAATAGCAGCTTTAGTAGTTAAAAATGCCAGGCTAAAAGATGCGTTTTCAAAACAACTTTAAAGCTTTGGACGGTCAGGCATCTCATACCCGATGAGGCAGAGAATTCCACAGGGTCGGGGCCACAAAACTAAATGCCCTTGCCCCAGATGTTTGTAAGCAAACCCTTGGAATTCTAGCAATCCCTCATCGTGGATCGAGAGGCGGAGGGACAGTAGGGGTGAAGGAGATCTTTCAGGTAACTGGGTCCCTGATCGTGTAGGGCCTTATAGGTTAACAACGAACCTTGAAGGTGATCCATCACTATCGGCAGCCAGTGCAGTCCGCGGAGCACAGAGCGCAGGCGACTGGTCCCAAAGGTACCAGTCAAAAGCCTGGCTGTCAGATTTTGCACCAGCTGCAAGCAGCGGATATCAACCCCCGGTAGCCCTATGTAAAGGGCATTGCAGTAGTCAAGGCGGAGGTAACGAAAGCGTGAACCAAAGTTGGAAGATCATCGGGAGGAACCAGGTGCTTTAACTGGATGATATTCCTCAGATGGTAAAGAGGTTTTGACAACTGCCGACACCTGCAATTTTAGGGTCAGGCAGTCATCAAACATAACACCCAGGTTCCGCACCCGGTCCAAGGTAGTTAGCTGGACACTCAAGCCACAGACCCAAAAGAGAACCTGCCAACACACCCACCTCCACGACGACCTGGGTCCACAACCAACACCCTCAGTTTTTGGGATTCAACCGCAGCCAGCTCACATTCATTCAGTCCTAAATTTCGCTAGACGGCTGTTAAATACCGAGACAGCATCATCCTGATCAGGCACTAAAAGACATGTACAGCTGAATATCATCTGCATAGCAGTGACAACTCAAGCCGTACACTTAATAATCGCTCCCAATGGCAGTATATACACTGCAAACAACATGGGCGCCAAGATGGAACCCTCGCGGTACCCACAGGATAGGGAGAATGGAGCTGAGGAAAAAAACAGACACCACCCTCTGAGTCCTACCCATGAGGAAAGATCAAACCATCTGAGGACTGATCCCGAAAATCTCCAGACAAACTGCAGGTGATCCAACAGCACACCATGGTCCACAGTGTCAAACGCCGAGAGAGATCAAGAAGGACCAAGATGGAATGAGTCTTTCAATCTCTCGCTATTAGGAGGTCGTTTAGTACCTGAACAAGGGCTGTCTCAGTACTATGTCTCTTCCTAAAACAGGACTGGAGAATCATAAATATTGTGACTGAAATGGTCATCCAGCTGTAATGCCACCACCTTCTCAATAACCTTACCCACAAAAGGTAGGTTAGAGACAGGCCTGTAGTTTGCCAGACAGTGCAGGTCCAAGGAGGACTTCTTAAGAAAGGGCCGAACCACAGCCTCCTTCAGGATCTGAAAGATCCCTCTTCAAGGACAACCAGATAATCTCGCAAGGACTGGCCAATGGTATCCACACAACCAACCAAAAGCGCGTGGGGCCCGGGTCCAAACTACAGTTGGTCAGACATAACGACTGGATAACCATCACAATATCACTGATTGTGGGCTGGCTGAAGTCGGACCACACAACTATGCATCCGACATCTCCTGCCGACCATTGCTACTCCCTTGAGAGAGGGTCAAGCAAATATTGGATCTGATCGTGGCAATCTTATCCGCAAAAAATAGAGCAATCTCCTCACACCGCTTCTTGTGAAAAGCGTTTCCAGACTGAAGACAGATGGATTGCACAGTCTGTCATGGTCTCTCTGCCTCTTATGGGTAATTGCTGATTGACAGACTGAATAGTGGTCCATCAAACTAAGTCTGTCACCCACCAGGACCGACCTCTGCCAGCGCCTCTAACCTTAGTCCAACTCTCCTCAACCCTCAAGGTCTCATCAAACCAAGGAGACCTGGGGTGAAGAGAGGGGCGAACACGTAACATGAGCATTGGAATCCAGGGCCTCTTATTATAGGCCAGTACCAGATACCCTGGATCCATGCATTCAATCAGCATACCTGATAGGTCCAACACCACCATCAGGCCATCGGGAGATACACCCTCAAAGGGTGATATTGGACCATCTCCATAGGGGCAGGTCTTCTGGGAGGGCCAAACTGAACTCGATCGTATGATGGTCAGACCACCCGACTGGTTCCACCACCAGATCGGATATCTCCATCCCGGGAGAAACACCAAGTCCAATGAATGACCACCAATGTGAGTCGAGGAGGAAATAACCTGTGTGAGGCCCAGTGAACTCATTAACTGGAGGAAGTCCCATGCGAGACTGCGAGATTCATCGTCGACCAGGCATTGAAATCCCACAAGATCAGCCATCTGTGGGATCCCAATGTCAGGTCGACAATGAAATCTGTGACTTCCCACAGGAAAACATTCCGCCTCCTGGTGGACGGTAGATGAGAAGAATCTACACCCCACACCTCGCCCATGATATATTCAAAAGAGTTGGTGGCTCCCACTGGTACTTCCATCAGGTTCAGTTCCAATTAAAACAAATGGCCACAGCCCGCCCCTACGATCCATCCTCGGTGGTGTATCACTGACTACCCAGCAGGAATTGCTGCAGCCAAAATGGGACCAGCATTCTCATCCAGCCAGGTCTTGGCGATGAAAGCCAGGTCAGATGATTTAACAAGATCCGCAACTATAACGGTCTTGTTTTTAATAGAACTGGCATTACATAACACCGACCGAGTCAGCAGCCGAGGAAGATCGAGTTCCTGCCTGCCATAAACAGAGCCCTTGGGTATGGTAACCAGACAGGAGGACCCTTTCCTGGACCCATTTTGCCCCAGGGCATCTCCTTGTCCCCACAATCCCAATCTGCCCACCTTTCCATTCCCCAACAGGCCAAGCCACCACCCGATCTCCTAACTATCCCCAGTGCCCTACACTGTCTATACACTTCCGGGATAGGAAGGACAAAAGAAAGGGTGGAGGCTCTTAGTCTGAGGGGAATAATGCCTGACCATCATTGTACCTGCCCAACACATCTTCGCCACAAATCACAAACACCCAATCAAATAACATTCACGCAACTCCAGAAACTATCAAACTTCCACACCACTCCACGCAACAACCACACAAACAACAAACAATCAACCAAAATCCCCAACCCCAGCAACAATACAGAATCAGCTATATAACAGGGTGTGAAAGGTTTTAGGTAGCAGTAAATATTACAAACTTTCCCAATTGAATAGTTAATTTCTCGGGAAGCTCCCACCTCTCCAGAAATAAAAATATTGCCCCTGACACTATCCTCACAAAGCTCAGGGAGCAGTCAATGAATTAATATGAAAATGAATCAATTATTAGGCACTCTCACTGCCAAAAGTCTCCAGATGATGTCTCTCCAAAGATCATGAATTTTCTTTAAAGTTTAGATAGTCATTGGTCTCTCACTGCCCATAAACCAAAAATCCAGCCCAATATAATGAATGAGAAAATAAAAGGGTTAAACCAGGCTGTGCATCAGTCCAGATTCTTCAGTCCAAGTTCTTCTTTAGGCTTCTGAATCTCCAGCTTCCGAATCTCCAGCTCAGACTCCAGGAGTAAATGGCAGAATATCCCCCAGTGCTCTGGGGACGACCACCCCCGGCTCTACCAGTGACCCAACACCTCAACTCCCATTTAAAACAGCCCACCAGCTGAATCCCCAGGAGCCTAGTGGTAACAGATTGAAAGGCCAGCCCTCCAGCAAGCCCCTACCTCTGACCCCCATGTGGGATACAGGCTAGCACACCAAGCGTCCCCCAAAGCCCAGGGGACAACCTGTCCAATTCAACAGGGCAACAAAGCCCCAGTCCAAAAGACCAGCACAGCTCCACAAGCTTTCAGGTAAGGAATCGGCACCGAACCAATTCACGGAGGCAATTCCACAACCGAGCAGGATGGTCCGCATCAAACCCAGTCCAGGAACACATGCCCGACCCCTGCCCCAAAGGACAGTTCCGAGGCAGGATCCACTCTCTGCCAGGAGGCACAGCTCCCCAATCCTCCAGGCAACAAGGTTGTACCACTTGAAACAGGCCGGAAGGTAAAAGCCTCAATTACTCTACTTCAATATCTTGGGCCAGAATAACAGATAATGTTCCACGTCTCCCAAGAGTAACAATCGTAACTCACAGTGACTCTGGAGCCCCGATTAAATTATCTCTGCCACCTAAATCCTGATACACACCTAGCAATTGCTGACTCACTAAAACACCCTCTCTCACTAAATACTGAACGCTAAATTGTGATTGGCACTGCTAAAAACTGTTTTTAAAACTAAAACAAACAAAGTGCTAAACAAAACTAACAAAATAAAATAAATAAAACAATAAAATATACGCTGCTCTATCTCTACTATCTAGAGGTCAGCCCAGCTTAGCCACCATTGTGTTGTCTTTCATCTGGGAGACCATTCGCCTCCAAAACTGTGTCTGGGCTGGTTGGTAGGGAGCTGGGTGGCGCAGCATCCCAGGGGCTGTGCCAACCAGTCACCTGACCCACTTACAACTTACTCTGGGTGGAGGCATCGTGCTACTTGCTATAACTTTGGGATAGAACCCCGACCATCACTGTAACAGGACCCAGGACACTTAACCTGTTAGAGGGTCAACAGGTAGGAAGTAGCCCACAGGCACATGGCACCTGGGCTACAGAAGAAAAAACTGATTTAATTTTGTAAATTTGATTAAGACACTCAGTGGAGTGTGGGGTAAATCACATGGTGGGTAACCTCAGGGCACAGAACCCAATACAGTATGCAGAAAACTTTAGTGTCCCAAAATTTTTACACTACAGTGCTCCTCATTAGCCAAGCAGGCTTGACAATCCTTGCAGCAGCCACAAAAGCCAGCCGAAAGCAAGGCCACAAACAGGTTTCCTTCCCCAACTTCTGTCCTGCACAAGACTTACTTTTTTCACATCTTCTGGTAGTGAATTCGGCCAGTCTTTTTGCACTGTTAGCTAAAGGTGTAGAGTATTGTACCAAGAGCAGTACCTCCCAACACCGTAATTCAATCCAGAGCTCCCAACTTGTAGTCTGAACAAAATGCCAACAAAGTCCACAAGAAATGCCAAATCCCTTCTATTTGAAGCCAGTGCAGCTCCAAGCATCCCAGGGCATTTGTCTGTTAGCCCTCACAATACCAGAGACCTGTGCACTTTCTGCTCTATGACTGAATAGGCTCTCCAGCACCTCTGGCCAGGCCGAATGCCACCAGAAAGAAAGGAGCAAGATGGTGTCAGTGCTGTGCTACAGTCTGCATAGCTCTCTCTAAGAGAGCATCCTTCCTCCTAAAACTACTTTTTTATTCATTTTGGAGAGCACTGGAGAGACTGGATCCCAGTCTCCTCATGGGTATTTGCAACAACCCATGTACAGTTTTAGTTGCCCTTTATACTGCCTCCACCCTATGGCCTTTCTAAGGTGCAGCCTCCAAACCTGGACACAGTACTCTAATTCATATCTCACTAATAAGGGATTACTTGCAACACCATCACCCTCCTCCTGCTGAAGATACCCCTCCCTATGCAGCCCCAGCATCCTCCTAGCCCTACCCAGTGCTTTGTCACACAGCCCAGCAACTTTAAAAGAGACTCGCTAAGGTAAATCGAGTCGGTCCCTGCACCATACCTATCAGTGCCTTGCTGCCAGAGACCCAAGGAAGTTAATATGTCCCCAAATCTTAAGTCATTAAAAGTTCTGTCCTCGTGAAAATATACAAACCAGGTCCCAAGGACTTCCCAGTTGCCTGCTGCCACCCCAGCTCCGCTCCCATGCTCACTAGCAGGATGATGAGATGCCAGTGAGAGCACGGGGTGCTCTTCTTCATCTGTAATAGGTGGCAGCTTTTCTGTTGATTTAAATTATCTAGTGGCCACCTGGCAATGAAACGTGGGCATCGGTCAAGTAACAAGGCCCTTGTTAGTTGAACAGTGCCCACATTTTATTACCAGGTAGCCACTATATCATTTAAAATCAATAGAAATGCTGTCACCCATTACATATAATGGAGTGCGCCTCGCCCTTACTGGCATCTCATCATCTGCTAGTGAGCATGGGGTGAGTGAGCTGCAGCAGAAAAAAACAGGAAGTCCTTGGGACCCGTTTGTATATTTTTATGGAAGGACAGAACTTTTAGCGGCTTATAAATTTAGGGACATATTAACTTCCTTGGGGTCTTCATGCACAGCACCGATGGGTATGGTGTAGGCAGTATCTTGGTGAGTCTCTTTAAGATCATAATAACTATAAGGTCCCCCACTTAGTGATCATCAGCACCACCCCAACCCATAAAAGCAGCTCCTGGTTTCCATGCCTAGGTGCATAATTCTGCACTTTGTCATTGAACCCCAACTGCCCCAATCTTGACCACTTTCAAGTTTCTCCAAGAGGCACGTGCATTCTCTCTGCTCCCTGCTTAGTGCCCACCCTACAAATTTTGGTATTGTCTGCAAAAGGCATTCCCTTCTTTGCCAGTTTTTCTGCAATGCCACTTATGAAGACATTGAAGAGGATCTGCACCAGTACTGAGCTGAGCTGCTCACTGTCCCATCACTGTAATGAGTGCCATTAATCATCACCCTCTGACACCTTAACCCCAACCCCCAGCTACTACTCTGTTTTCCAACCACACCATCACTCTGGCATCTGCCAGGACTTGCTCCACCGTAGAATGAATCCAATATGTGGAGCAGCTGTTCAGGTAGTCAGGATATGTTTACATGTTCTTCCATCCCCTAGGAAATAAGTGGCAGGGTGCACAAACACATGCACAGACACGTGTGGCACAGCACCAGTCAATGTCTTCCCACCCATGGGCTGCTCCCACCGGCACTGCCACTTGTGGTCACTCAGTTGGCAGTACTACAGCTGAGCTGGCTGTCCTCCTTCCCCAGAAGAGAGCCTCTTGTATAACAGTTGATACTCCTCCTCTCCCAGAGAGCCCCGGATGCAAGCTCATTCCTGAACTAAGGTCACCTCACGTGAGGTCATAGTGCTACTGTTAAGCTGAAGGGCACACATGTTAACCAGTTACTAATTAATTTCACTACTTTGAACCCTCCTAGGCTGATCAATCTCTTTAGCCTCACCTACCCCCCACCCCAAAAATAGTCAACCACCCTCCTCTCTGCTAGATCACCCTTCCAGGCACCAGACTGGTCTCCATGCAGTTGGACAACCCTTCTAGCCCCAGCCTTCACATAATGAGCACTGAGCTAGAGCACCATACAGGCTCCGGGCCAGCTGCTTACCTAGCCACCCACCCTCCCTACATCTGGACCAGCCTCCAACTACATTCTATACAACCTCCATGTAGCTGAGCACCACCCAAACCTCCACTCTAACAGACCATATCTGGAGCTGTCACCCAAGCCCCTGGACCAGCAGTCACCCACCCAACAACTAATCCTACAGTTAGATCCACCAGAAGTCCCATACCAGCCTCACCATCCAACCACCCACCCTGCAGCTGGACCTCACTTCCAACCTTGAACTAGCCCCACCACCACCAGCCACTCTCCTGCTGCTGGCTCACTCTTTCATGCCCTGGACTAGCCTCCCCAGCAGACCATCCTCCCTGCAGCTGGACCCCTGTGTTCATTCCCATCCACAGACCAGCTCCCTCCCTCTGCAGGTTGAGTAACCTCCCAGAGCTGAACACCCTTTCCAAAAGCTGGACACACCCTTCTGTCCAGAGCAGAACCTCCCTACACCTAGACCCCCGATCACCCTTCCTCAACCATGGATCCCATACTTCTCAACGTAGTATTAACAAAATAAATACAGCGACACTAACATATTACATTTGCAGTGTCAGTGGCTCAGCAGGTAGCACACCGCCTTGAGGCTGGGAGATCAGAAGGCAGTGGGTTCTATTCCCATACCAGGCACTTGGGTTATATCCCAATACTGACACTGCAGTGCAGCATGAGGGGATGGCTGCACTCCTGAGGCACTGTCTTTCAGATGAGATGTTAAACCGAGGTCCCATCTGCCTGTTCTGGTGGTAGTTCAGGTGGATGTTAAAGATCCCATGGCACTTTCAAAAAAGCAGGAATTTTCTCCGTGCCTTGGCCAAATTTCCCAATTCACTAAAATTACCACCGACAGCTTAATCTGGTTCAAGGTCAGTTGGCTTTCATCTGTATCCCCTCCTCCGTGTCATGCCTAAAATAGGCAAGAATCTGTCTAGTGCACTTAGCCAGTCAACAAAAACAAAATAAACATAAAATATAAATTAATGCAGTCTTCAGCAAAAGAAAAAAATGCTCTGATCCCCAGATTACAAAATGGATTAACATATGCAACTGTTAAATACAAATATTAAATGCAAAAAACAGTTCCCTTACACACACACACTCAAATATCTGCAGTAAATAATTCTTCCTTTACCTGTAGGTAACTCCAGATTTTCTCAAATTAAAAAGTTGTAATCTTTTCCTGTAAATATAGTTAAATAGGTTCTAAGTGGATGAAAAATGCATTCTGAATTTGCTCAATTATACAATCTTCCTGCTGTTCATTCTCCTGCCCCACCCCCACTACTTTAAGGTGACTAACTCAGCAAAAATTCCACAAATAACAAGTAATCTAGAGGCACTATGCATCCTAGACACTTTAAGGGGGTGATTGAAAATAAAACGTGTATTTCAAAGTTTAGCCACGAGTTCAGAGAAGAGAAAATGTTTTCAAGACAAAACATTGACTGTGAAACCTGCACAGCATTTCATTTAGAAAAAAATACCTGAGTGATAATTCCCTTACTGCATTTGACATTTCAGGAAGTCAAAAGATGTACTTTTAAGCATAAGCTCTTACCTTAACATGTAAATCTTAGCAGTAGGAAACCCCAGTTGTTCAAAAATGGAGACCACAGAGTGCTCGTGCAGTTTCATCAGGCTGGGCACAGACAGTACGTGAGCTGTGAAATGTAGGCCTCTGACTGAGTAGACTTATGGAAAAGTAGTTTAGAATAGACTTTAAAGGGACACTGCCAACTTTTTTGCATCATATTATTTCCAGGTAAAACCCACATTTTATGATTGCTTACCTTCTCTAAAATTCATTAGTGTTGCTAGTTGTTTTATCTGTCTCCTTGCTTAGTAGAACTGAAATGCACGTAATGTACCCAGCCTTGATTGGCTAATTTAAATCCTAAAACTACTCCGCTGACTGCAATCTTCATTTATGATTCAGTTGTATTAAAAAAATTGTACTTTTAAGAGCATTGCAGATCTATTTCTAATCTTCATTTAGCAATAACTTACTCTTGAACAACTAGTCTGCTGAAATACTTCTTAGAATTTAGTATTCTTAGCGGTTGTTTTTGAATGATGATTAAAGATTATTAAAATGACTAAAATTAGTCTTTGAAGGCAAATTAATGAATGCTTTAATACTAAATTTAGTATTTGACTTCAGTGAGGGTTCCAAGCACAGCCCTTTGAGCCTGTACCCCCATGACCACTCACATCTTGAACACCCCTGCCCAGATGACCACCCAGCTGGACAACCATATCAACATCCCAATAGACCTCTCCAAGCTGTGTACCTTGCCTGCAGCTAGTCCACCCTATAAGCCCCAAACCAGCCTCTCCCATCAACTATCACCCTCTCTGAGCTGGCTGCTCCAGGCTATCCTTCCTACCCTCAGACAAGATCCCCTGCAGATGGAACCCCCAAGACCTGCCTCCCACCTCAGTAGACCACCTTCCTGCAGCTGGACCAACCTCCCAGCCTCACTAAACAAAGCACCCTCCTTAGAGCTGGACCAGCACCCTCTAGATAACAATGCTTTCTGCAGCTGGACCCACCCAGACTACCCATCTTGCCCAGATACCAGTTGCCCATCCACCACTGACCACTCTCCTTGCACATAGAAAACCCTGCCCTGCTAGGTACCTTTTATAATCCCAATGCTTACTAGTCTGACATGCTGCATCCCACACACACCAACCCAACAGCCCCAGCAGCCCAACATACAGTGGCCTGACCCAGGACAATGCCTGACACACTGTCAGACCAGAGGAGGTCAGGATGCTGTGCTGCTGTTGAGTGGATTTCCACAAACACATGAAGCACCGATCCCAACCTACGCCACCCATCCCAGGACCTGAGCCACTACTGAACAGCACAGATGATGTGAAAACACCCACCCATATGGTGCACCCTCTGAGGACACACTGACCTGATCACAGACCCCGGTAAGGATGACTGTCTCACCATCCATGGGACAGGATGAAACAAATAGCTGTGCATGCCCCAGTGTGTTGACCAGCCATCCCAGGCAGCATGGTGAACTGTCCTGCATCCTTGCATGCATGATGATGTCAGCTGACAGTCAGCCAGCTGGGCATGCATGAAGGAATTGGAGTACCATGCCTGTTGGTTGGTGCATGCATGACACTGCAGGTGCACAGCAGAGTGGCACAGTGAGAGCATGGATAGCTGCACCAGGAAATGGTCCACAGCAACACCACATGTGGATGCCAGGACACAGAGCAGCATGCCAACGCACCAACCGTGCAATGTGTGCATGTGGCTGTGTCATGCTAGCCCACTATGGGCTTGCAGTAAGCACACAGAAAAAGTCTGGAGACATTTGGGGGCCTGTGCCACAGGAGCCCATTGTGGCATGAAGGCTGCCAGGTATGTTGTGGGGGTTCCACAGGGCCCATTGCGGAATGCTGTTGCCACACAGTTGCACAGCTGGAAGGATTGGGGGCACTCACATAGCTTCAGGCCTGTGCAATGTGTTGCACACATGAACAGCTGAAAGGATTTTGGGGGACTCACACAGAGTCAGGCCTGTGCAACATGCGACACATAGTGCAGATGTGGCAGTGTGCAGTGGGCTGTTGATGATACCCAGCAGTGTTGTGATGAGACATCGCCACCAGGTTGGGGTGCATGTGAAATGGGGGTGAAACTTTATTCAACAGTAGAGGGCCACAGTGTCAATCTGGTGGCTATGCATGATGTGTACTGTGAGTGTGCAACTGTCAGGTGCCACGTCACCATGGAAACTCTAGAGGGTGGTGTTGTGTGACATGCCACAGAGGAACTTCGCAGCTTGCCCTTGTCCTTGGATGCCAGTACCATCCTTATCCACTCCTCATAGCTCTTCTTGGATGGTGTCCATGGCAGTCCACAACAAATGCCTTCCCTGATGACATAGGTCCATTGCTGTTCCTGTGGAGCTCTGCTAGCATTGTCATGACTTCTACGGCACCTTCCCGAGCAGGGCATGGAGATGGCAGTGCCAGGTCTCGACATTGCTTTGGGTCCACAGTATATCTCACTCATTGAGATCTGCAACCAACCACAGCTGAGGTGGGAACATGGGGTTGTATCTCGTGGGCACCTTGGCCACCCTACTGTACAGCTATATCCTGCCCAGCACATGTGTCTGCTCAAAACAATAGAGGTGTGGTGGCATTGGGCGGAATGGTTGGCTTCAGGAGGCTGAAAGCTGCTGGAATGTCCTGTGCCAGGAGTTGGCTAAGGGCCATGAATTCATGGATCTTCAGGCTGAAGTCTGGGTCACTTCTGTATTGTGGTGCAAGGCCAAAGCTCTGGACCTTCCGCCACACAATCTGCCCAAAGTGGAACAGGCAACCCTTGTTTATGGCTTGCTGAAATTCCATCTTACAGGCATTGATCGTCAGTCTGCTCAAAATCAGTGATGATCGTAGGTGGTTTGAGGTGCAGGACTGTATACTGGCATATTTATTCAGCTCCTGGAACAAGGTGCAGTAACACTGCAAGCTCTTTGTCATCATCAGTGCATACACCAATGACATGATGAGGTTGTTAGGGGCTCGTCCCCATGGGCGCATGGATGGTGTACAATGAGTGAACAGGTGTGGCACATTCTTGAACATACCATCCATCACCCAGAAGGGTGTCTGTTGCCAGGTCCCGGATGTTGTCCTCTGTGGTGAGTAGAAGGACCTGGTGGGTGGTGCTGCCGGTGATCCTGCTGTACCATGGCCATCCAGTCACCGTCTGTAGCTGCTTGGGGATAGTGAGGTCAGCCAGTGTCACTGGTTCTGGTGAGAGGTCCTTGCAGTGGGTTCTGTTCACAATCTGCAGCAGGGCCCTCTTGCTTGTCAACTGTTGCCACAGCTCAGTGGTCCACCCAGTTGCCTCACTCTGCAGTAGCTATCGGGCCAACTATGGTGCTGTGTGCCTTCTCACTTGATGCCAGCCAGCGCCTGTGCTGGTAGCGCATCTGTCACCTCCAGAGCATGATTGTCCTTATTCTTTTTATTTAGGTGGTGCTGCCATCCAGGAGCGGTGTGATGGCCTGGCCGAGGCAGGACTTGGACTTATGTTGCTGGCAGCACCATTACACTGTCTCAGGCTGGTCCGGGTGGTGCTGAGGATTGAGGTGCTAGATGCCACACCTTGTGCCATGCCAGTGACCTGGGTTCAGGATTGAGCCCTGGGCTGTCAGGGGTCAGCAGGGGAGGACTGAATTGAACATCCATAGACTACTCTCCCAGTCCTGGGGTGGTTGGGGAATTTCAACATGCTGTACTGGCCCCCTAGGGATGCCCATGGGCACTACTAGTTTCAGTGACACTAGATGGGGAGCACGGCAGATGTCGGCACGTTCTGCCTGGACATCATTGCATGTCCATGCTACTGGGGCCAATTGAAGGAAAATAGCTAGGCACAACCTTGCAGCTTGACGGCTCTTCTCCGAGCCACCCGGAGGACTTTGGTGGAGTCCTGTTGAGGAGGGTCCGGGGCTGTCCTGGCTGGTAGAGGCAGAGGGGAGCCCTCCAGCAGGATGGCATGATGGCCATTCCTGATTCTCCTGGGTGCAGTTTGAGCTACCCAGCTCTCCAGGTGGGTGGAGCTGGTGGCTGAATGCCCAAGCCAGAGTGTGTGCGCAGCAGGTGAAAAATATGATATGATAAAAAACAGTACACTGTCTCATTGCATGTCCATTCATGGACCAGAGGTAGCCATTCACATTCAGCTTGGACTTTCCCTTCCTGGATGGTACCACCTCACAGATTGTCCCTGTTGTTGGGGTTTCAGTTGAGCACCCTGGCCCCTCCATGGCTTCCACGCTGTCCTCCATTGTGCCAGAGGACTGTGCTACACTATCCAGCTTTGGTTCCAGCTCAGGCATGTGGGTGTGATTGCACTTCGCTTGCACATCACACTCCATGGGCCACACCTGTGGCAGCTGCTACTTGTCTGTGGGTGGTTTGTACTGCTACTGTAGTGTCACTGTCTGCCCACAGTCCCAGTGCTTCATGGCTGTGCTGTGCACCATGGTCACATTCAAGTTCTGTGTCCACAGTGTCCTGGGCTCCCATCAGCTACTGTGCTGCAGCGGGCTATGCTCCATGGTACACTTCCCTGCTGTCCGGCATGCAGGGGTCCCTGTGTGTTGTGCACTCCACCTACAGGTCAGTGTCCACCTACCTAGCTGGCCTTTGCACCCCCAACATTGGCATCCCGGCATCTGTAGTTCCATGCATGCCGCCTTGAGTGCACGTCCGTCCGCTGCCCCATGCATCATTTTCTGATGCCTGCCTGTTCTCCATGTTCTCTTCAGCTGTAGTTCCCTGACCTGTGACTTCTCTGGTAAATTACCTATTGTAGTCCTCACTGTGCTCTTTTCTATGGGGCTTGCATTTTCTGCCCAGTGCCAGTTTGTTTGTCAGAGTTCCTGCTTTGTTTACTAACCACTCTCCCTGCATCTGAAATGGGCCTGCCCAGCCAACCACTCTCCTGCAGCTGAACCACCCTTTCAGCCCCTGGAGAAACCTTCTCCAAGGAAAGCACTGTCCATGGACCATTCCACAGTTACAAGGAGGGAGGAAGAGGCCCCAGCTGAGAAGGAAGCAACTGCTGGTGGGGACTTAATTAGGGATAGACTTGTGAGCAGGGTTGGGTAAAGGAGAGAGAGTGAAATACCTGAGAGGTACTTTGGCTTGGAGGATGAGAGCAGATACAGTTGATCATTAGACAGCAGGAGATGGCGGAGCTAGATGTCATTGTCCACCTGGGGACAAATGACCTAGCGAGGACAGGGTAGGGAGTAGTGCAGGAAATTTCAGGGATAAGGGGATGGTCCTCAAGCATGCATGGTGACTTTTGCCAAAGGTTGCCTATATACATCTAATGAGAAGATAGTAATCTCAACACCGGCTTTCAGCAGTTGGTTAAAGGCATGGTGTGGGGTGGGTCTCAGTACTAGAGGGGGCCACTTCAATGTCTTCATAGTGAAATGCAGAAGAACTGAATGGGAAGGTATGCCTTTTGCAGATGCCACCAAAACCTGTTATAGGGTGGACACTCAGGAGGTGTGGAGAAAGAGTTCGCCCATGCTGGTGTGACAGCCATGCTGCTGATGCCGATTACAGCACAGGCCACATTACTGCACCAGGCATAATGTATCCTGGGAGTTATACCACCAAAGCACCCTCCTGGGAAACAGTCTCCATTGGGCCCCTCCCTAATTATCCCACGGGTCCAGGTTCTTAATTTACCTGTTCTCCAGTCCTACCCCATCCTACAGTCACCCCAGATATACAGTAGATTGTTACTATCCTGATGTCCAGTGGTTCCCATTTATTTATTTATTCATTCATTAGTTTACCAAGTAGGTGCACTGGTCTGAGAACCATTTTCAGGCATGACCCGGCCATTGAGGATGGCACAGGAATACAAGCAAGACAAAGGAGGCTGGGACAAGGCATACAATAGACAGTAATAAAAATATACAGGATGTTTATATGAAGATATACTGTATATACTGTAAACTTGCAGCATAATGGATAAATAACATTTATGACAATAGCAGGTACAGTAGTAGCAAGTTGTAATACAAATTAGGCATGATCTGAGATGAGTAAAGGAAAAGTGCATCATGGCAGTGTAGGTATGGACCAAGAAGGAAAAGAAGGGAAGGAAGAGAGGCATGATAATAAGTTGGGAGGGCAGAAGCAAGGAGTGGAGGGCAGAAGTTGAGATCCAAGGAGAGAGTGGAAGATTCCTGGAGAGTCACTGGTGCTAAGTGGAGTGGGCAGGTTGTTCAAAGGAAAGGGGCTGCAGATAAGAATGCACATTTACCCATACAGTTGGAGACTAGGAGGCACACAGGCATGGGGCCAGCAGTAAGGCAGAGCTCTCAAACAAACACTTTTGGGCAAGGAGGTGGGATTACGGAGAGGTAGTTCAGTTTTGGATGGCCTTATTGACTGTGCTGGCCAGAGATAGGTCTGTTGGGCTGATGGGGAAGCCAGCCCAGTGCCTGATAGAGTGAGCAGTGGTGTGTTGAGGAAAGCTCTTGCACCCTGTATATCCAAAGTCCCCACCATGACCCAGTTAGTTCTTACAGCAAATACTACCCCCTGGTCCCCAGGCTTACTATATATTTGACACCCTTCCACATTTGGCATAGGCCATCCTCTCAGCTCCTTGATCGGGTACAAAATGGATGATAGTTCACAATCATGTGCTAACTGTACACAGCTGTTTATACAGTAGGCACATGAGTGCAAAACTGGCATTCTGTCCTCAGTTGGTCACAGAGGTTAGCAAAGTGTCTCTGCCAATTGCCACTATGGGAGAGTGTGTAAACATATGGTGGGAGTGATGGGACTGGGTAGGCAGGTAGGTATTGGCAGTTTTGATGTACGAATGGACAGCAGCACCACTGAACACCAGGCAAAGTGCTATATTACTGATGGTGGGAGCTCAAAGGGCAGGAGTAGGAGACAGAGGTGATAATACCTGGTTTAGGGAGGCAACATCTTTTACAGCTATTCACCAACTGGTCAGAGACTCACTAATTATGCTATTCAAGATATTTTGTGATCCTACCCAGTTTTGGGGTGCAAAGTGTTGTTTGAGAGTCACTTACTCATTTAGCGATATCGCAATGCTCTTTGAATGTTCTGGTCTATGTGAACAATAACAGTCCATTACCAGTAAGATAAAGACAAGTGAACAAATAAAAATATGGAATGGAGAGCTGTTCTCCATGAGGTTGATAATGTAATTTATCTTAATAATGCTAAAGTACAGAGCATAATGAGATTAATACTGGTACCACTGTGCTACCACATGAGTCTAGGGTTGCTGTGAGAGGTACCAAATACCGAAATGTCAAAATAAAGCAGTACCATTGTGCTACCAGAGTACCATTATTTGTGGAGCCGACAAAATCTCAAAATTTCGTGATACCATTGTATTACCAGTGTATGTGTAGAGACAGAGAAATGGTAAAAATGCCATAGGGATACCATTCTGCCAGTGCACTACCAATGCACAGAGGAAAATCTATATATCACCTACCACTGTGATACCAGAGTACCACTGGGTAGTACCATTGTGGATTTTCAGCTGACCACAGTATTGCCATATTCATACCAATCGTAATGCCATTGTGACAAATTCAGTAAGGGTAACCAGATTACTGAGACAATGCAGTGCTAAAGAAGTGTGATAACAATTATAAAGTGTTGCCAGTACTACTGCAGTGTGCAGCAAAAATTTGAGAAGGAAATACAGTGCTAAAGAAGTGTGCATGCAAATCTAATAATTATTTGCAGTGCTCTTACAGTCTGCATCAACAAATAATAAAGATTGAGCAGTACTACTGCAGTGTGCAGCAAAAATTAGTGAAGGAAATACAGTGCTAAAGAAGTGTGATGAAAATCTAATAATTATTTGCAGTGCTCTTACAGTCTGCATCAAAAATAAGAAAGATTGAGCAGTGGTACAACAGTGTAGCAGAAAGTCAATGCAGTGTATTAACAGTGCACTGATGAAAAGCAGTGCTTTGTCAGTCTGACTGAAATAACACTGAAATGAGACTCAAGATGGAAGTGTGCACTCCACTTCCCTCTGCTAATATCAGCGTGTTTTCTCAGGCAGTTTGTACTGACTGACAGAACCTAAAATAATATACTTTTAGTGGTTTTTCTAGTCAGGGTTTAGTTAGGGTGTTAGCATAGGCAGGGCTGAGCAGTGAGGTAGTGTAGGTTATGAAGCTTTTTTATTTTTTGAGTTAGCTTTCAGCTCACCTTACTGAGTGTAGCATGGCTCGGGAATCCTGGCTGCCAGAGTAGATGTTTCCCTTGTGTTTTCCCTGAGTTCCGTGCCACTACTGTCCTAATGGGCTGCCATCCGGGACTGATACAGCACCTCGTGGAAGGTGTTCTTCTAACTATTGCAGGGGCCAACGCTCGAGGAATTCCACCAAGTTCCATTGGGTGGAGGCAGAGCTGTTTCACAGGGCCTTTAATTGTGGCTTCCTGTCTCCGAGAACTGTGCACCTCACTGGTGCTTCTTTTACATCAAACGAGAGGGCCATCAATGTGGATTAGTTTTTCTGGGTCAAGAGGACTGCATTCCGGCACATGGTCGAGGGTGCTTCCGCATTAGTGCACCCGGGCAAGGGTCTGCTGGCAAGATTACTCTGATGGAATATCTCTGTGGAGTCCTTCGAACTTTTAGGCAGTTTCACTGATTGAAACGGCTGTCTGTGGACTAAGGTGGAGATTACGCTCCCTGGGACTTGGATTGCCTGCCCCAGTAGATTTATCATTAAGGGCCAAAGATCTTCTACTCCGAAACTGTTTTGGACATGCAGGTTTTCGCTGCATGGTTGCATGCAGTTGATAAGCTTTTACTGCTAGATTATCGAACTGCAACCGTGAAAGGACTGGGGCAGTGAGAGTGCCCTGCCTTAAAGTGGTTGGCAGCAAATATTGTTATGTGAGCTGAAATCTTCTCTCCAGGATTTTTAAGGCTTATACTTTGGACTTTTAGTTGGTTTTGGTTTGGGTGGGGTGGTTTTTGGTTGTGGTGAGGTAGTTTGGGTTCTAGTTAATTATGTATGTGTGTGTGTGATATAGGTTTTGTGGTGATCTTATCAACTGGGTGCTATCCTAGAAGATCACCTGTCCCAGCTGCACACCCAGCGCCTCAAGCAGATGGACTGGCGAGACAACCCAGTGGTCCGAATCAATTTGGGTGCCAGGAAACACCTGTTAAGGAAAGGCAGAGGCAATCTGAAATTTGATGCCCAGCAGGCTTTTATTTACACCAAGGAAAGCTAGACACGGTCACAAGGGAAAGTCGGGAATAACTCTTACTTATAGACAATAACTAACAATTACCACCTAATCACTCCATATATGCATCGGCCTAAGGCCACTCTATAATATTCTTATCTATCACTCTTACAATTTCCTACCCAGAGATCTATGCGCAAGAGTACCATACTACTTTATCATACCATGTGACAAGCATTCAATATACAATCAGCAAATGGTCTCACAGTCTCAAAAGTCCATTAGATGAGGATGTCCTCGTCTTCGGCACAATTGAAGAATAGGGGTCAAGAGAAAGGGAACTCCTGCTTGGCACCAAGCTCACCAGGAAACCTATGAGAGGTTGCAAACAGGGAATGGAGAGGTTGGTAAACAGACCATAGGTATCGCCAACCCACTCTCCAGGGTTGCTGGAATACAAGAGCATGAACTTACTAACTTGGGAATGCTCTTTCTTGGCGCAAAACCTCAAACTGGTCTGCCAAGGATGAAGAACCAAGATGTGGCAAGTAATCCACCTGCAGGAGAGGAATCTGCAGCTTTCTCCTCGCTACCAACACTTGACCAGGGTTGCCAAGGATGAAGAAGAACTGCTGCGGTTTTCCTGGCACCTACCCTCAACCAAGGCTGCCAAACGAACACTGGACTAGGTGAAGAATCCACTAGGAGGGCTACCAAGGATGAAGAAGAAGAACTGCCAAGCTGCTTTTGGTGACAGATCCACTTGAAGGACCACCAAACCCGAGCTGCTACCCTAAGGATTGCACTGATGATGCAGGACGAAACAAGCATTAAGGAATAGAAGGTGAAGATCAGGATTCCACAAAGATGAAGAACAAAATAAGAAAACGGCGGCCACGACCACACTTGACTATTTCAGACTGGCTCCACCAGCTTGCATCTGGGAGGGACAGACGAGGCACTTCTCAGTCATCTTTCTTCCAAGCTGATCAGGAACCGCGGCCGTAACTACTCAAAGGACGCCAATTTTGACTACGGCAGACAAAAGGGCAAAAAGTTGCTGAAGGCTTCTGCTGGCTGAAGATTGCTATGGTGAAGAGTCGGTGGAGGCTGAAGATTGCTATGGTGAAGAGTCAATGGAGGCTGAAGATTGCTATGGTGAAGAGTCAATGGAGGGTGAAGATTGCTATGGTGAAGAGTCGATAGAGGCTGAAGATTGCTATGGTGAAGAATCGATGGAGGCTGAAGATTGAATCACAAACCTAATGCTGCACAATGGTACTTCTTTTAGCATGATATACTGGACTATTCACTTTCAGGGGCAATTTGCCTGGAGCAGGGCACATTGCAACAATCCAGGCAATTGTTCACTGGCAGGGGCAACTTGCTTAGAGCAGGGGCAAATTGCAACAATCTGGTGCAATTGTTCACTGGCAGGGGCAACTTGCCTGGAGCATTGGCAAATTGCAACAATCTGGGGCAATTGTTCACTGGCAGGGCAACTTGCCTGGAGCAGGTGCAAATTGCAACAATCCAGGGCAATTGTTCACGGTCAGGGGCAACTTGCCTGGAACAGGGGCAAATTGCAACAATCTGGGGCAATGTTCACTGCCAGGGGCAAATGACCACAATCCTACTATTGTACAATACAGTCTTGGTGCTTCATGCAATAGACACAACACTTGAGATGCTGGAAGAATAAACAGTTTGAAGAAACAGTACAACAACTGATAATCACTTTATAACAGGTTGTGTGCTTAAGTACCCATTAGTTGGACCTTTTCCTCTGGGGTCTGTCTCCGTTAGGATCTGGCTACCCAGAGCACTCTATTGTAATTACCCCAGCTATTTAGCCTGGTTGCACTAATAGCCCCTATACCTGCTGCCTCTTCCCTATGGGCTGGGATGCCCTACCTTACTGGGCCTGGTGCCCCTATACTACTATGGGCCTGGCTGCCTCATTTTACGGGCCTGGTGCCCTTTACTACTATGGGCCTGGCTGCCTTTACATGACTGGGCCTGGTGCCCTTTACTACCCGGGGCCTGGCTGCCCTTTACTTGACTGGGCCTGGTACCCTTTACTACCCGGGGCTGGCTACCCATTACTTGACTGGGCCTGGTGCCCTTTACTTGGCTGGGCCTGGTGCCCTTCTAAGCATGGGCCTGGTGCCTTCTTTAAACCTGAGCCTGGTGCCTTATTACCTGGGCCTGGTGCCCTTTTAGTACCACGGGCCTAGCTGCCCACCTTGCTTGCGGGCGTGGTTTACCTTTAAACTGTGGGCCTGGTGCCTTTCTTAAACTGGGGCCTGGTGCCCTTTTAATTCTTTATGTGACTTAACTGTGGCTGAGCCCCTTTAATTCCTTGTGCAGCTTTTCTATGGCAGAGCCCCTTTAATTCCTCTGACTCACTGAGCCTGCTGTCACTCAGTCCCCTTTACTCCTCCCTATTCCCGACCCTCTTCATAAATGTTCATAGGCCTTTGCTTGGCCTACTGTAGTAGCCCCTCCTGTGGGCTGGCTACTTTCCCGCCCCTCCTGAATATTTAATTCGGGGTCCTTCTGACCCAACTGCGCCTGCGGGCGCCAGCCACTTCCTTCACGCCTACTGCGCTATTTAATAAATAAAAATACAGTGCAGTCTTTTCTACGTTGGACAGTCAGCACTCATCTTTGTGCTGCCGCCTGACTCACCCTCACCCACAGGCAATCGAGGAGGTGACCGGGAGGCAGGAGGTGTGCTGACAGTGGGAGGAGGATACAGGCAATGCAGTGGGCGACAGGGGCCTCAGATGGCCGACAGACAGGACAGCGATGTGGCTCTGGGAACAGCTGTCGACGAGGGACAGGGAAAACATTAAAATAAATAAAACAAATAACTGAGCTGGGCTCACAGCCCAATGACTGCACAGCGGGACTTTGATTTACTTTTCTGGTGCCCAATGGCACCGTGGACTGAATTGAGCTCACTTTCTCGTGGTGCCCCTGATGGCACCACTGACCGACTACACAGCAACAAGGAATATCTTCGGGCACCGGAGGCAGAACAGGCACGCAGGCAAGTCCTATGGGATGGCTTCAACCCAAGGTAAGCCTGCTACCTGTCCCCTGACTTGCTGCATCCTCTCTCCTCAACAGCTGCCCAGGAACTGCCACCAACTGAATAATATTTTAAAACTTAAACTCCCTCTAATTTAGAATGGCTGGAGTGGAATGCTGTGCAGGAGCAGCTCAGCACAACATTCCATCCAGGCCAATGTCTCTACAGCTGTATTAAATCTATGTTTTGAGGTTTACAGTGCACAAGGCACTTTTTCTATTATTTACATTGTTTTTCCATTACCAGGAGGGGAAACTTTACTAATAAGTGGCACCTTTTTGAACTGTACCCTGCAGCCCACACCTACAACAGGCACCCTGGGCACCTGTTACCCCTAAGCTTTATTACTTCTATTTTTTACTGTGGTGCCCCAACTCTGGGCATTACAGATTTGGGCCCGCCTAAAAATATATGTCCCATGTATTCCCTTTAAACATTTTATATAACACTTCTTAAACATTACTTAAATATTACTACTATAGGTGTTTATAATATCTCTTGCCACTCTACCATTTAACTTAAACCTCTATCTACTTTAATTAAAACATTCTTAAAGCATCTATAACTTTCAGAAAACTTTTTATTTACTTAACTAAGTGACCGTGTCATGGGGAATCACTTGAACAGAACTATCCCTGGATGGAAGGTACTATTTGCAGAGCTTCTAAAATGTGTCTCCTAGGAGATACACCAAAATTACATCTCTTGAGATCTACGTGGCTGAAAAGCTACTAGTCTTACTGGACTAACTGCTGGTTTGGGTAAATCAGGAGGGTTCTGGCATGGCTATTGGTTCTGCCAAAGTGACCGATCTGAGCGATACATGAGAATATCTAACCCAAGGATCTATACACCATTTTGTCAGTAAATTCATCTCCTTTACTTGGTGGTTAGGGTTTCCTGCCTCTCCTCTGATGTAGCTTTTCTTGTAATATCGATTAGAGCACTGTCTATGAAGGTACAAGGTTTAAGAAGATTTCTATGCACTATGTTTGTACCACTACCAGTCTCTTTTTCAATCTTGTACACGGTAGGTCAGGGTAGGGATCTCGGCTAATAAGGAAAGGTTCTGGTTCCCATCTGGTAGCTAATTTATGGCATTTCTGAGTCCTTTTGAGCAATACCCATTCTCAAATCTGCAAAGGGGTCACATTGGCTTTAGCATCATAGTTCACCTTTGTGTAAGTTGTACTTGTTCCATGCGTTGACTTACAACTTGACCGGCTTCTTGTAATCTCTTGCTATGCTCTTTACCCAATCGGTAACAGGTGATTCATTTGGCTGAACTTAGAGTACCAGATCCATAGGAAGTCTACCATGGTGACCAAACATTAAGTAGTGTGGCATCTATCCAGTAGAACAGTGGATCGTGTTGTTATGCAAATAAGCAAGTTCAGGAAGCAAAGCTAGCCAATATGGACGTTTATATTCGAAGAGCTCTTAACATTCTTAGTAATGTTTGGTTTGTTCACTCACACCAGTCCAATGCACTGAAGGTGATATGCAGTGTTTTATTTTCTTACTGCCATATAGGGTGTACAGTTCTCTGAAGAGCTGCGATTCAAATGCGGGTCCCTGATCAGTCAATATCTTGGTCGGATACCAAAAGGATGAATGAAAAGCTTTACAAATGTCTCAGATGTGGTTCTTACAGACAAATCTTTACAGCACTAATGACCATAAACTTAGAATAGTGATCGACAATGGTTAAGATGTATGTTTGTCCATTGGCACTTGGTTCTAGTTTGAGGTGATCCAAAGCAACTAACTCAAGAGGTGCTTTACTAATTATGGGATGCAGAGGCTTCGCTGGTTGCTTCTATTGGAGCATTTCAGACTACAGGTTGGGCATTCTTTACACCATTTAATAATGTCACTTCTCATCCCAATCCAATAAAAGCTTTTTCTAATTATGGCCTCTGTTTTCTTATTACTGAAGTGTCCAGAATGGTCGCACTATGCTTTCGAGCACTACGGATGTACTTTTCTTTGGAACAATGGTCTGGGGAGATCTCACAGTGAGTGGTGGGTCTCGGGTGATGAATAAGCTTAAAGTCTTTTATGGTCAACCGAATACTGTCTCTATAACTTTATGGCATCCGGATCCATCTTCTTTCGTTCATGAAGGGTATATTTTGTCTGGCTGCAACATACGACTTGACTTGCTTAATTACTGGGTCTTGGTCTTGCAGTTGTATCCACAGGTTACTCTGTTTTGCCAGCTGGTCCATACACTCTGGTTCTTGTTCTGGTTCTACATCTTCTCTTGCATTGATGTGACAACAGGCCTGAACAATTTCTGATGGTACCTAAAGAAAAGGTGGCATCTTGGTATTCTCTAGCTGTGTCTCATTCATCTCATTCTCTGTTGGATTAGGCATTCGGGATAGTGCATCTGCATTAGTATTAGATCTACCTGAACAATATTTTAGGAAAACTGATAATTGGCTAGTCTGGAAGAACATCGCTGCTCTACAGCTTCTAGTCTCACTGTGTTCAAATGCGCCAGTGGGTTATTATCATTAAACACAGTAAAAGGAGTCACTGCTAGGTAGTTCTTAAAGTTTTCTGTCACTGCACAAACCAAGGCTAGAAATTCCAGTTTAAAGGAAGTATACCGAGCATCATTTCGCTTGACCCTCTCAATCCATAGCTTGCATATGCTATGACTCGCTCGATGCCTTCTTGCTCCTGAGCTAACACGTGCTTATAGCCCTTTATTACTTGCATCTGTATACAACCGGAAGGGTTTGGAATAATCAGGATATGCCAATACAGGTGCTTGTGTAAGAATTTGTTTTAGTTGATCGAAAGCCTCTTGTTGCTCTTTATCCCACTTGACTGGTTGCCTTTTGGGAACTTGTCTCACCTCGGTTCCTCTGAGGAGTTCATTCAGGGTAATGCTATTTTGGAGAAGTCCTTACAAATCTCCAGTAATACCCAACAAAACCTAGAAATCTTCTGACGTCCTGTACTGTTATTGGTACTGACCAATCTTTCACTGCTGATAGTTTCTCTGGATCAGGTGACACTCCATTGGTAGACACAATGACCAAGATAGTTCACCTGGGACTGTAAAAGATGACATTTGGAAGGTTTCACTTTTTTTCCAAGTTAAAATTATTAGGTTTCACTTTTAAGCCATATCGGATCAGTAGGGTAAAGACCTCGCCTAAATGCTGCAGATGCTCTTGGGGATCTTAGAATAGACGATGATGTCATCAAGGTATAACAGCAAAATGTCAAAACTCCAACTTCCTAAACAGCTGCCCACCAACCTGTGAAATGTTCCTGGGCATTGCACAACCCAAAAAGGCATACGGGTGAATTCAAATAACCACATTGGTGAAATAAAAGCAGTTTTCTTCTGGTCTTCTGGGGCCATGGACACTTGCCAATAACCACTTGTGAGATCTAGGGTGGAGAAGATTGCAGCTGACTGTAATGCAGTGAGAGAGTCTTCAATTTTCGATAACAGGTAGGCATCTTTCTGTGTTATGCTGTTCAACTTCTAGTAATCAACACAAAACCAGATCTTTCTGTCCTTCTTCTTAACTAGAACGATGGGAGTGGCCCAATGACTATGACTCTCTTTATCACCTTAACCGCCTTCATCTCCCAAATCATTTCCTTTACTGGCTGGTACATGGCTGGGGAATCGGTCGAAATCTCTCTCTGATGGGTGGATGTCATTGAGTATGAATGTGATGTTGCACTTCTTGTGCCAACCCAAAGTCTAGGGATGCTGACTGAAAACCTCAGAATTCTTCAGTAAGACTTGGATCACATCTTTTTCTGCTGCACCGTGGTTTTGGGATTATCCAGGTTAATTTCTTTTTATCCATGCGGGTATGGTGTCACACAGGGTCTCTCCTTCTCTGATGTCTGTATCTTGGTCTTCTCAGGAACTTCATCCTCTGGTTCTACAATATCTTGCAACAATACAGTATGCAGCTGAGCCACCAGCTGGTTTCTATGGAGTTGTACATCATGATTCCCATAGTTTATGACTCACACAAGGATCCTTCCATTGGTAACAGTAGCCACACTTCTAACAACCAGTATGGGCTCTTCCTTTTCTATTGGCATGGTTCAACCAAGGCATCATAATCTTGGCCCTGAAGTCCTACTTTGGCCTTACACCATAGGGTAGTCTTGGTACCTGACGTCAGAATGACAGGCGAGCGCCAGAAACTCTAACTTTCCCAATTTTGCCAGAGCTACTCGAGAATCAGTAGACACTGGAGCAGGTGTATGGTTTGTTGCAAAGCTCACTTTCACACATGGACCTCTTCGCTTGGGTTTGTAAAACCTGTACTAGGTCTTCTAGGCAGTGCTGAAGGAAATTCATCCCGAGGATAAGGGGTGGTAAGCTATCACTTTCTGCCTCTCTGATAATGAGGCCTTGACCTTCTTACACATTCTTCACCAGCTGAATGCTTGCTTCTAAGTATCCTAAGTAAGGCACTTCAGTCTGCTTTGGCAATTAATGTTATCCATGACTTGGGCGGTGGCTGAAGATCTTCCATCCTCCAATATCGGCAAAATATTGCCCCTGCATGGTTGTAATTGAGATCTGGTGTCTAACAGGGCCATTAACTCAATTCCATCCACCAACACCAGAACAGTTGGGCTCCTTCCAATGAAATTTGATCATTTCATTACTGAGTTTGGACCTGATTAAACAATCTCTGAGGACTGGTCCCCATCCCCAAAGATTCCTGTTTAAAGCCATCACAGGTTCTGAGGCTGCTGGCACCGCTTTGCAATATGACCACTGACTCCACATTTATGACATATAGGCCTGCCCTGACCGTCAAATTGATCCATAGGACACCTTCCTTCTCCTCTTCTTCAGTACTGGAGTTCGTCAAGCTGTCTTTCTTGTTTGCCTGCATCTGGGCAGTTTCTCTTTTCAGCCTTCTTTTGCCCTTGACCTCCTGATACACTTCTGCCATAGCTCATGTAAAGGTAGCTATTTGATCCAACAAATCCAAATTCCGATGAGAGGCATTAACCATGGGATGGATTGGTGCTTGTGCCATTGCCTACACAAGGGTCTGGTATCCATGAGATAACCTGGATGCTCACCGGTGGACTCTCAACTGTACATCCACTCTTTGCCTACCATTTCCTCACTTGCTGGCTGCCTGTGCCATGGGCCTTCTCGTGCCAATCTCTCATCAGATACCCGGCCATGCTGCGCTCAGAGGTGTCACCATCTGTGGGTAGGTCTTCACATCCTCTCCCGCCGACTTGATCCTAGCACCTTGTGGCTTTTTCCTTGAAATTGAGGAAATCTGCATCTGGGTCTTGGAGCTGTAACATTCTTAATTCCTTCTGAGGACTTCTCCATACACCCTTCTACAAATTTCTCTGTTAGCACCCTATCTGGATCCATGATCTCTTGGGCATCCACTCTTTCAATTGATCTCAACAACTCTTGGAGGCTTAACGATACTCCTGAAGGGTCTCCTGAGGCCTTTGTGTTCAAGAGAAAAATTTAATCATGCGACTAGACACGGTATGGGTATCAAAATTTGCTGCAGCCTCTGCAAAATTTGGTCAGCTGGTCTTCTGACCTGCAGGCCAGGATTGTACCTCTCTGTGGGCAGGCCTTTTAACTGTCCAATTAGTATCTCTGCCTTCTGTCTTTCCAGGACCTGATACTATTAGAACATGGCTTTGCATTTTGGATCTGAGCTCCCCTAAACTGCTTTCTCCATTTCTGTCCTTCTCTCCCGTGAAGTGGGGAAGCTACGGTGCCCCTGAAGTAATATGGCATCGTGACAGGTGAAGGAGGTATATTTTCTCTGTCCTCCATCCCAATTCCTATATCTTCATTGCCAATAGCTGTGCTATCCCTCCGGACATTTCACTACCACACCTGGGTACTGATTGCATCATTATTTCAAAAGCTCCAGCTTTAGACTCCTTGGCCCAGATATTCAAAGGGTTGCGCATGGGCGCAACAGTGTTACACCGATGCACAGCCCGCACAGTGCGCCCCAGCATGATATTCAAAGGGAAAAGTCGCTACAAATCCCGATGCATCGGAGCATCAGTAATGCAGCAGGCACAGGTGGGGGACCGTGCCCATGCATAACCTGCACAGCCCGATATTCAGCCTGGGATGTGCAGAGTCATGCATGTGCAACCCCTACCTGTGCCTGCACAAAGTTAAGCCAAAATAAAAGGAACAAGTGATGGCCACCACAATTGAGCTGCTGCATTGCAGGGTGCACACTCCAGCTGCCACCTGTGGTGGCCACCAGTTCCTGCCACACCTGCGGCACCCCCATGCCCCATCGTGGGCATCCCTGTAGTAAAATCCCTCCCTCCTATATCCCTGGTGGTCCAGTGGACCTCTATGTGCCCGATCGTGGGCATCAGTATAGTACCCCACACATCCAATATCCCTGGTGGTCCAGTGGACCAATCGCTGCCCGATCATGGGCATCTGTAACACATAAAATACCCCTACTACCCTGGTGGTCTAGTGTACCCCTCCCCACCCGCCCACTGAGCCCCACCGCCCGCTCCCCGCCAGCCGGCGGGCGGCAGCACCCACCCGCCTGCCACCCGCCACCCACCGACTGACTGTCGGGAGGGCTGCACACCCATTGGTTCACAGCATGAGCCAATGGGTCAAGTCATTCGTACATTCAGTCCAGATATGTGAAATGATTCACATATCTGGACTGAGTAGATGGTAGGAGTTGCACGCCCATTGGCTCACGCTGTGAACCATCGGGCTGCAGCCCTACCGAGCTGTCAGTTTGTACAGGTGGGGCGGCAGGTGGTGGTGCTGCCACCGCGGCTGACGGGGAGCGGGGCTCAGCCTGCGGGTGGGGGGAGAGCACTAGACCACCAAGGTAGTAGGGGTATTTATGTGTTACAGATGCCCATGATCGGGTGGTGATCGGTCCACTGGACCACAAGGATATTGGATGTGGGGGCTATTATACCAATGCCCGCGATCGGCACATAGAGGTCCACTGGACCACCAGGGATATAGGAGGGGGCTTATTCTTCACACAAATGCCCGTGATCGGCGCATAGCGGTCCACTGGACCACCAGGGAATTGGACGGGGGTTCTTTATACGAATGCCCGTGGATCGGGCTGCAGGGGGCATCGTCCCCAACGGCTGCTGTTTGCAGGCGCCAGGCGCAAGTCGCCGGGATTGGGCGCACCTGCATGCTAATGACATGCAGATGGGGCCTATAATGAGATGCAAATGGCCCCTGTGTACCTTGCATAAATTATGGCCCCATTTGCATGTCCCCTTTGAATATTGCAGGTGCTGTGCATGGCTCAATGGCACTTGCGCTAGCGCATCTCCATGCTCCACTCTGGCCACTTGCGCTGGGCAGTGCCACTGCACCATGCACAGTGGGGGTGGCCAGGGTGATATTCAAAGCTGCTGTGCCATACAGCTCCGCTGGAATATCGCCCAGGCCACACCCCTGCACAACAAAGTTAGAGCTGCGCCCAGGCTTGTGCCACAGCCTGGTGCAGTTTGAATATCCAGGCCCTTAAATTTAAATCCAGCCAACTACACCAAAAATATTTTTCTACGGTGTGGTGATCTTATCAACTGGGGTGCTATCCTAGAAGATCACCTGTTCCAGCTGCACACCCAGTGTCACCTCAAGCAGGTGGACTGGCTAGACAACCCTGTGGTCTGAATCAATTTGGGTGCCAAGAAACCACCCTTTAAGAAGAGGCAGGAGACAATCTGAAGTTTGATGCCCAGCAGGTTTTTATTTAGACCATGAAAAGCTAGACATGGTCACAAGGGAAAGGCTGGGAATAACTCTTACTTATAGACAATAAGTAACAATTACCACTCTAATCACTCTATATGTATGTCGGCCTAAGGCCATTCTATAATATTCTTATCTATCACTCTTACAATTTCCTACCCAGGGATCTATTTGTCAAGAGTACCATATTACTTTATCATACCATGTGATAAGCATTCACTGTACAATCAGCAAATGGTCTCACAGTCTCAAAAGTCTGTTAGATGAGGATGTCTGTCATCTTGTGCACAATTGAAGAATAGGGGTCAAGTGAAAGAGGAAGTCTTGCTTGGCGTAAGCTCACCAGGAAACCTACGAGAGGTTGCAAACAGGGAATGGAGAGATTGGCAAACAGACCATAGGCATCGGCCAACCCACTCTCCAGGGCTGCTGGAACACAAGAGCATGAAATGACTAACTTGGGTAATGCTCTTTTGGTACACAAACCCTCGCACTGGGCTGCCAAGGATGAAGAACCAAGATGTGGCAAGGAATCCACCTGCAGGATTGCTACAGGAGAAGGAATCTGCTGCTTTCTCTCGGCACCAACCCTCGACCAGGGCTGCCAAGGATGAAGAACTGCGGCGGGTTTTTCTGGCACCTACCCTCAACCAGGGCTGCCAAACGAATACTGGACCTGGTGAAGAATCCACTAGGAGGACTACCAAGGATGAAGAAGAAGAACTGGTGAGCTGCCTTTGGTGACAGATCCGCTTGAAGGACCACCAAACTCGAGATGCTACCCTGAGGATTGCTCTGGCGATGCAGGATGAAACAAGCAAGAAGGAGTAGAAGGTAAAGATCAGAATTCCACATAGATGAAGAACAAAATAAGAGGCGGTGGCCACCACCACATGGCTACTTACAGACTCATCTACCGCAGGCATCTGGGAGGGATGCGGACGAGGCACTTCTCAGTCGCCTCTTCCAAGCTGATCAGGAACCGTGGCTGCGACTACTCAAAGGACGCCGATTTCTACTACGGCAGACGAAAAGGCAAAAAGTTGCTGAAGGCTTCTGCTGGCTGAAGATTCCTATGGTGAAGAGTCAATGGAGGCTGAAGATTGAATCACAAACCTAGTGCTGCACAACAGTACTTCTTTTAGCATGATATACTGAATGTTCATTTCAGGGCAATTTGCCTGGAGCAGGGCAAATTGCAACTATCTGGGGCAATTGTTCACTGGCAGGGCAACTTTCCTGGAGCAGGGGCAAATTGCAACTATCTGGAGCAATTGTTCACTGACAGGGGCAACTTGCCTGGAGCAGGGACAAATTGCAACAATCCAGGGCAATTGTTCACTGTCAGGGCAAATGACCACAGTCCTACTATTGTACAATACAGTCTCGGTGCTTCATGCAATAGACACAACACTTGAGATGCTGGAAGAATAAACAGTTCGAAGAAACAGTACAGCAGCTGATAATCACTTTGTAACAGGTTGTGTGCTTAAGCACCCTTTAGTCTGACCCTTTTCCTCTTGGGGTCTGTCTTCATCAGGATCTGGCTACCCTGAGCACTCTAACATAATGACCCCAGCTATTTAGCCTGGTTGCACTAATTGCCCGTATACCTGCTGCCCTCTTCCCTATGGTCTGGGATGCCCTATCTTTACTGGGCCTGATGCCCTTTACTACTATGGACCTGGCTGCCCTTACTTTACAGGGCCTGATGCCTTTACTATTATGGGCCTGGCAGCCCTTACTTGACTGGGCTTGGTGCCTTCTTAAGCGTGGGCCTGGTGCCCTTTAAACTTGGAATCTGGTGCCCTATTACACTGGGCCTGGCTTGCCCTATTACACTGGGCCTGTTGCCCTTTACTACCATGGGCCTAGCTGCCCACCTTGCTGCTATGGGCTTTGCTTGCCCTTTAAACCATGAGCCTGGTGCCCTTCTTAAACTGGGGCCTGGTGTCCCTTTAATTCTTTATGTGACTTAATTGTGGCCAAGCCCTTTAATTCCTTGTGCAGCTTTTCTAGGCAGGGCCCTTTAATTCCCTCTGGCTCTCTGAGCCTGCTGTCACTCAGTCCCTTCACTCCTCCCTATTCCGACCCTCTTCTATAAATATTCATAGGCCTTTGCTTGGCCTTACTGCAGTAGCCCCTCCTGGGCGGCGCCACTTCCCCACCCTTCCTTCTGCGCCTACTGCGCTTATTTAATAATTAAAACTACAGCACAGTCTTTTCTACGTTGAATGGTCAGCATTCTTCTTGTGCTGCCATCTGACTCCACCCAAAGGCATCGAGGAGGCTACTAGGAGGCAGGAGGTGCTGGCAGTGGAGAGAGCGATACAGGCAATGCGGCGGGTAACAGGGGGCTCAGACAGCCGACAGACAGGACAGCGATGCAGATTTGGGAACAGCTGCCAAGAAGGGACAGGGAAAACTTTAAAATAAATAAAACAAATAACCGAGCAGGGCTCACAGCCCAATGACAGCACAGCGGACTTTCGTTTACTTTTCTGGTGCCCGATGGCACCACGGACTGAATCAGAGCTTCACTTCTTTGTGGTGCCCTGATGACAGCACCACCAACCACACCACACAGCAACAAAGAGGATCTTCAGGCACGGAGGCAGAGCAGGCACACAGGCAAATCCTAAGGGATGGCTTTAACCCAAAGTAAGCCCTTTACCTGTCCCCTGACTTGCTGCATCCTCTCTCCTCAACAGCTGCCCAGGAACTGCCACCAACTGAATAATATTTTAAAACTTAAACTCCTCTAATTCTAGAATGGCTGGAGTGGAATGCTGTGCATGAGCAACTCAGCACAACATTCCATCCAGGCCATTGTCTCTACAGCTGCATTAAATCTATCTTTTGAACAGGTTTACAGTGCACAAGGCTCTTTTCTGTTATTTACAGTGGTTTTCCCATTACCAGGAGGGAAACTTTACTAATAAGGGCCCTTTTGAACTGTACCCTGCAGTCCACACCTACAACAGGCACCCTGGGCACCTGTTACCTCTAACCTTATTGCTTCTATTTTTTCTGTGGTGCCCCAACTCTGGGGCATTACAGTTTTTTTTGTTTTAGTGTATATTAGTATTGTATGCATTTGTGGGATTAGTATTCTGGGGGCCTGGGACCATGAGTCAGAAGGGATATGTCTGGAAAGGTGTGAGAGCCTAGGGTGGGCTAGGATAGTGTATGGGGCATCCCAGTTGTTCAATCTGCAGCCTTTTTCCAACCTCCCAGTTTCTACCACCACAGCAAGGCACTGTAGGGAGGTTGGAATTAGGAACTGCTTTGTTTGATCGGGTCACAGTGCCCCATGCACTGCTGTAGGTGTGGGATCGAGATAGTTAGGTGCAGAAGGTGCCCTTGGGTTAGACGGGTCTTAGGGAGGCCAGACGTGTTTAGTTCCTGTCACCAGGGTTCCCACCAGATCGAGTGGGCAGGCAGCCAGAGGGCTGCACAGTCCACCAGTCACCTGAGGGCAGTGTTTTGCAATGCCAGATCGATCAGAAACAAGACTGCAATTATTGGGACTTGGTTTCTTCGGTTGATCTGGCTTGCATCACAGAGACCTGGATCAGTGATGATGCTTGCCCAGTTTTAGAGGCCGCCATCCTGCCTGGGTATACCGTAGTGCACTGTCCCACAGTGGAATGCAGGGGCAGGGGGTAGCCATCTGTTTTAGATCCGAGCTGGGCTTCACCCTGCACCCAGTGAGAGCACCAGTTCATTTGAGTGTGTTGTTGTCCATGGGGGTCCGAAGCAGGTTTGATTCTCCTGATTTACCACCCTCCTAGGACAGTGGGAGAATTTCTGCAGGATGTAGCCGACTTCGTTGTCTGTGAAACATTGGAGGCCCCAGATGTTTTAGTGCTGGAGGACTGCAATGTTTGGGCCGACGATGAATCTTCTCAGCTCAGTTACAACTTCCTCCAGATGATGTCACTTCTGGGTCTGACACAAGTAGTTTCTTCCATGACCCATCAGGCGGCCGTATGTTGAACCTGGTGTTCTCGCTGAAGCTTGAGATAAATAATCTCAGGATTGATCGGGTCATTTGGTCTGATCATTGCATGGTGGCGTTCTTGTTAAGGCTCCCCAGAGCCCTCCCCTGCTGAGATGGTTAGCTACCCCTCTTTGAGGGGTTTGACCCCAAGGGTTTCTTGGTGGTGGCTGATCTAGCTAGTGTGACAGTGCATGCATTGGGGTGTGCAGCAGTTTCTGCCTATAATAAGGTGATATCTGTTTGCACGACTCCCTCAGACTGGTCGTGTACAACCCAAATCTTCTCACTTGAGGTCCCCTTGGTATGATGGGGAGCTTAAGGCAATGAAGACTGTGGGTCGGAGATTAGAATGCTGCTGGCAGAAGTCCAGTCTGAAGCGGACAAACTGGCCTGTGTACACACTATAGTGTGTACCAGGGGAGCAATCAATAAATAAGAAGGCAGAATTCCTGTCCAGGGAGATTGCTTTGGAAAGAACCGACCAACTGTGCTCTTTCGGCTGTGGACAGGCTTCTTCATCCTTTCTGTCTACAGCCGAAAGGAGCTTTTTCAAACACATTATGCAGAGAGTTTGCTTGGTTCTTCTCAGACAGGGTGTCCACCATCAGGCAGGAAATTCCAACAGTGGGCCATATTCTGGCTGACAGTGGTCACCATGAGTGTCCAGAGAGCACTCCACCTGGTTGGAGTGAGTTTAGACTGGTGGAGGTGGCTGAGTTCATTGAGGTTGCTTCCCAAGCTGCTGCACACCTTTGTGAACTGGACCCAGTGCCACCTCATTTCTTAATGGGATGTATTGACTCCATTGGCCCAGTGTTTGCCTTGATTGCCCGGTGCTCTTTGTCAGAGGGGTCTTTCCTGATGTCTTGAAGATGGCATTGGTGAGACCCTTCTGAAGAAACCATCTTTGGACCCTAACATCAAGGCAAATTACCATCCCATCTCCAACTTTCCATTTTTGGGTAAGATTGTGGAGAAGATGGTGACGCTTCAGCTTGAAGAGCACCTCATGGCCCATAATCTATATGAGCTGCTCCAGTCTGGGTTTTGTGCAAGGCATATCACAGAAACTGTTTTAGTTTTGGTGCATAATGACCTTAGGGCAAGAGATCGAGGAAGGGACAATTCTTGTCCTCCTCTGTCTCTTTCCAGCATTGACACGGTGGACCATCGTGTCACTTGACTGCCTGAGGGAATTCTGCAGACTTGCCGGCACCATCATCTGCTGGTTAGAGTCTTTTCTTACTAACAGGAGGCAAAGGGTAGTGGTGGGGAATTTCTCTTCCTCCCCATGACTCAGTCTTGTCGCTGATGTTGTTAAGCCATGTAATACATACTGCCCTTGAGGAGCTCATTAGGAAGTACAGCTTGGGTTTTCATTGCTATGCTGATGATACCCAACTGTATCTTTCCTTTGCTCCTGGAACATCCAACACAGTGGAAGTGCTTAACAGCTGCCTTGCTGAGATCAATGACTGGATGGCCACCAGCTGGTTGCGACTGAACCCCAATAAGATGGAGGTACTGGTGGTGGAGTCAAACAGAGGGCATGATAGGTTGGCCTCTGGTGCAGAAACAGGGCTTTTTCTTGGGTCTATACCATTGAAGGCCTCCTCTAGGGTGCATGATCTGGATGTTATTCTCACAACAGACTGACGCTTGAGTTTCAGGTGTCGCCCATTGTCCATACCACTTCTCTCATCTGAGGAATATCGCCAGGTTCTGCCCTGGACCACCCCACCTTGGTTCACACCTTTGTGATGTCCAGGCTTGACTACTGTAATGCGTTCTATCTTGGGATCTCTGGAGGTACCCTGCACCGCTGCAGCTAGTGCAGAATGCAGTGGCCAGGTTGTTGACGGGACAGTCTAAGTATTGTCACATCACCCCAGTGCTATGTCAACTGCACTGACTGCCAGTCAGGTGGAGGGCCCTTTAAGGTGGGCTTGCTCACCTTAGGCTCTACACAGCCTGGGCCCTGGTTACCTGAAGGACCTTCTTATACCTGCTGTCTCAGTCTGCCCCTCTGCTCCTCCTCTAGGGGTCTCCTTGCAATTCCAGGACAAGGCTAAAATAGCAGGTGACAGAGTGTTCAGTCTCACCACCCCTGACCTGAGGAATTCACTATCTCCAGCTTTAAGAGGGCCTTTGTTGAGGTGTTTAAAGCCCACCTTAAGGCCTTCCTGTATAATCAGGACTTCCCAGACTTTGCTTTATAGTTCTTTCTGATCCCTTTGCGCTTAAATGGGTCCCTGGCTATTTTTTAGCCAGCAGTTATACTGATCGTAGTATTTATGTAACCCTAAGTGGCACTATCCCAGGGCTAGCTACCCCTGCCTGCTTGGCTAGCAGCAGGTTAAGGGCCTGAGTTCTGAAACGGGTGCCTCCACCCGGAGGTCAGGTTGGCAGTGGTCAAACTAACCTGAGCACAGCCCTCCAGGACACTGTAACCCCCTCTTTCCCTCTAGTGGCCTGAACACTGTACATTAATCACTTTCACAATACCCTGGTATACCAAACAAGTACCCATACTGTCTGCACTTACCACCAGGCTGGTTCCTCTGGCTCGACCCTGGGGACCCCCTGTAAGACAAGGTTATGCACAGCAAATAGCAACAGTACAGTACTTCGAGCACAAACTGGAACCACAGTCAGATTACATGCAGAAAAAGCTAGATCTGATTTATTCAGGGCATTTGAACAAGGGAAGGCAAAATCAGGTTAATTGGCTTAAAGGTTGTATCAATCAAGCAGTTATGCATGCGCTTTGAGTCCCCCGACACAGTCCACCTCTGGGTACCCAGGTGGAGAAGAGATGGGCTATCCAGAAACATTGCCCAGGGTTGCAGCTGGTTGGGGCCCTGTGATGGAAGACACAACATGCACAGTACACAATATTTGTAATCCGGAGCCAGAGGACTCAGTTCATAAAGAAAGTGAAACAACAAGACAATCAGATGACACACTCAGATTAAGCTGTTGATGCAGGAGCTACCCTGGTATTTACTTCCGCACCCAAGACTGGACACAGGCTGGATGAAAATCGAGACTGTAGGTGGTTGATCTGAAATGCCAGGAGAAGCAGGGCCCACATGAGTTGCAGAGGCATCATTCCTGTTCCAGCATGGAGCAGGGGCTGATCCCCAGGCAGGTCTCTCGTCGATGGCTTCTCTGTGCAGTGGGTAGTCTGGCTGGGCCAGTCTGGCAAGGCCCAGATCGCATGGAGACAAATTGGATGCAGTCCGTTTTGGGCTGGATACAGCTTCCAGCATGCAGAACACAGTTCACACAGTGGGAACTAACTCACCCACTAGCAGCTCATAGCATATTTACATGTACGGGAATTCTACTGTACCAGGCAAAGCACAATCGTAAAGTCTCTGCACACACCAGGAGCTTAGGGGTAGTTGGAACTCCTGACAGGCCGCCGATTCAGCAAAATCTTCGGTCTTCTTCAGGTTGAGCCTGGCCCACTTCAGTAGCTTACTTTAGTCGTATAAACTTGGATTTAGTCCAAAATAATTATTTTCTCTCCTATCAGGAGCAGCAGACAGACATGCAGGCTAAACATAGCCCTTTCAGTTTTCTCATGTGAATCCACTCAGGATTGTTGCCCAAAATACACTTCAGCTCTTTTTCTTTAGCTTCCAGCTGAGATCTAACTGAAAACTACAAGCAGCCCAGGACTTCCTCAAGTTTCAAAAGATTGGTTGGCTGATTTGGCTGTCAGTCAAAGCAAGATCTCCCTTCAGTTGCAAAAAGGCACAAAAGCTCAAAACTACAGTTCCTATAGATTTTGAATTCAGACAGCACCTGTAGTCCGGCTACATTTTAAGTCCCACTAGTACTGTTTGGTCCAGTTTGCAGTCCAGGACCAAGATAGCGGAGACAAACAAAACAATCCTTGCTAAAAAGAAAGCAGGTTAGACAAACTACATTATCATTATCACTATAAATGATTTTCAGCAAATAGTTACATCTTTCAACAGAGCTGCCTCTCAGATTACTCATGCTGCAATCAAGCAGCTCTTAAAGAGACAGTACACAGAGGCTATACAGGCTCTGGTAATCACATTTAAACTGCTAAAACGCAAGACACACCGCCTGGCAGTGAGCATTTGCAAGCTCAAGGAAGACGTTTTGGGAACCCCCATTTGTATGGGGAGTTACATTTATAAATTTTATAATAATGAGTTATAGCATCAAGTATTTATTTTGTATTTTGTGGTGTTATTTTGTATACATAATTTATTGATTGTGCTTTGTATGTAATGTTAACATGTTCGGTGCCCAGATCCTCTAGGATGGGCACCTTTTAAATAAAATTTGCCTTGCCTTGCTTCCTGCAGTATGGACTGCCACCACAGCACTGCCCCAATGGCCCATCACAGGGCTTTGCTCACTCTTGCCTGCAGACAAGGTGCAAGGGACCTACCAGCACTGCCCCACCAAGGTGCCAGAGATCACTAGATGGGCCACTTCACTTTCTTCCTAGGCTTTGGTTCCCCATGGCAGCAGGTGGTCCCAGTTCAAGGGCTCCACACCCCAAACTTAGCCTCCTGACCATTATATACTTCTGTTGGTTTTCAAAGGCAGCGGGCCGTGATGGCAAGTGGCCCACCCGGCCCTGAACCTCGGCCCTCATGTTTGAAACCACACAAGCTGCTTCTCCTCCTCTTCTCCCTCCCAGGGACTCTCTCTCTCTCTATTCTGCCGCACCATAAAACCTCCCCTTTATCTCCTCTGAACCCAGTCTCCAGACGCTGTGGCTTACAATTCCCCAACATAAAACATTCACCTCCTGGTGAACACCTCACGAGCTGCTCAAACCCTGACCTCCCAGAGGAGATATGCATATTCCCCACCCCAAAAGCCAGGCAAGCATAATTGGAAACATCATCACAGTGGTGGAACCCAGTGCCTCCCTTTATGCAGGGCACTACTGCTACTCTAATGACTATCAATACATTCTCTCTATACTTAGGGTGTCAGCGTGGCTCAGTTGGTACCACATCTGCCTCTGGACCAGAAGGTGGTGGGTTCTCGTCCCACACCGGGATTGGATTTGCACCTAAAAATCGCTGGCATCTGAGTGCAGTATTGGGGGTGCTGTACTGCTGGGGTGTGCTGTCCTTCAGATGAGGCGTTAAACCGAGGTCCCTTCTGCCCATCCTGGTGTTGTCCTGGTGGGTGTCCAGGTGGAAGTAAAGAACCCAGACCACTCTTGCAAAGAGCAAGGAACATTCGGTGTCCTTACCCTTCCCATAAACCGGTTCATGCAATTATCCAGGCTGTGTGTAGGTGATGATGTGCAAATGGCCCGCCACACATTCAGTCACTTCACTACCAGTCTAGCATTGCCTGTAAAGCACTTTGGGATACTGTGTATGAAAGCGCTATATAAATGCGATTCTTCTTCTTCTTCTTCTTCTACTTACGGGGCCCCATGGCGACCCAGTTGCTGGTTACCTTGGACAGATTGCCAGGTACTGCAATGGTGGTGTCCCTCCCCCACTATCATACTCCCAAACTGCAAAACACATGGGTTGCTGCTGTCAGGTAGGGCTTAAAGCATACCCCAAACCATTAACATTGCATAGGTACTAAATTCGATTTAACAGATAAGCAAACAGTCATTTAAACAGTAACAGCAAACACTGCAAACTTTAAATGCATAAGACACTTCAACTTTCAACATTTCTAATGTTAGATAACCACCTGCACAATAAGCATACACATAAACATACACACACACACACATGCATTCATTACACTACATTCCTTTCACTCCCACTCTCTCTCTAGCCTTACCTACCAGTGCCTCTAGATGTCAATTAGTTAGACACCACATTCCTGCTTTGGGGCACTCATGTGAGGGTAACTCACACAAGGGTTAAGCTTGGCCCTCTGGGTAATATATAGGGACTACAGCCACCATATAGGCTGTCTGCAGCCACTTGGTCCCACTTCACAGTCAATGGCGGCATCTTGCTGTTTTAATCTCCTTCCTCAGCCCTCCATCTGCTGATATCCTCCTCCATGACCAACACAGTGTGGTTTAGCATAGCTACCAGATCACAATCCAGCCACACAAAGGCAAGGGTTTTAGATTTCAGGAGGGCAGACTTTGCTAGGGTGGAATGGCTATCAAAGAAGCCCTGGAAAGGAGAGAGGCGGTGGGATTGAGGAGCAGTGGGCAAATATAAAAGGAGCCATAGTGCAGGTGACAATCAGTGCATTAGGCACATAAACAAAGGGAAAAGAAGGAAGAAACCACTACAGTTCTCAGAGAGGTAGCAGAGAAGGTTAGGATCAAGAGGGTGGCATTCAGAAAGTATAAGGGGACACAGAAGGAAGAGGATAGGGTGATGTGCCTGAATTGTCTAAAGGAAGCAAGGAAAGCTGTTTATTTCTTTCTTTAAGCGTTTAATCAGGAAGGCATGCTGAGCAGGCTACTGCTCATTTCAGATACGTCCTGGAGGGAGGGGTACAAATACATAGTTGAAAGACAGTCATAATGCAAGTGTGGTAGGAGTGCAAAGGTGCAAACAGAGGAAAGACTGGCACAGACAGTGAAGAGAGGGATAAAACATTCTTTTTTTTTTTTTTTTTTTTATAAATTTCATCTTTATTATTTTCCAACTTATATACATACAGACAAACATTTAACAGATCAATAACAGGTGATTTTATGTATACCATATAGTAAGGATTTAGCAGCTATTAGTTAAGTTATCAACTTCATGGTTACAGAAAGGGAAGGTCAGACGGAATAATTCATTCAAATCTCAAACAACTATAGTAAACTACCTCAGGTGTAGATACTGAGCGGGTTGCTACACAGAATTTGAGGTTGTGGTCTTTATTGTATCATGAACTTAGATACTCTCCTTTTGCATCCCTCCTGTGCTCAAACTCATGTCTATTAGAACAGCTCCCATTCCAGTTACAATCTAATGCCTTTCTGTGGTCTACCACTCCTTAAGGAGTGAAGTGTAGCTTCCCCTTCCAACAACCTCTAGTAGGGGGTGTGGTTATGCCAGGGGCCTTTTAGTTTGCCTACTATGGGATGAAAGTTGTGTCCTGGAGCATATAGTAAAACATTCTATAGGTACATCAGTGAAGAAGGAAGTCTAAGGGGGATTGTAAGGCTCAGAGGGAAGAGGGTGTGTGTGTGGTGGGGACCATGAAAGATGACAATGCTGAACAGATACTTCTGTTCAGTATTCACTGAGGAAGAAGAGGGACAGGGGCCACAGCTAGGAACCAAAAACAAAGTCGGGAGGGAGGTGGACACCAGTCCATTTACAGAAGGTAGAGTCCTAGAGGAGCTCACCAAACTAAATGTAGACAAAGCAATGGGACCAGATGGCATACATCCCAGGATATTGAGGAAACTAAGGATTGAGCTAGCAGCACCACTGGCAGCCATGTTAAGTGAGTCACTCAGCATAGGGGTGGTTCCAGAGGACCCATGAAGTGCACGCATGGTCATCCTACACTAAAGTGGTAGCAGGGAGGAGGCAGCAAATTATAGGCCAATCAGCCTCACCTCAATACAGGGAAATAATAGAGGCATTCCTAAAGGAGAGGATTGTGGAACACTTGGAATCCACCAATGCACAGGACCAGAGGCAGCATGGATTCACTGTGGGAAGATCATGTCAAACAAATCTAATAGACTTTTTGACTCAGTGACAAAGGAGGTAGGCCAGGGAGGAGCAGTGGATGTCACCTACCTTGATTTTTTAGCAAGGCCTTCGACACTGTTTCACACAGGAGACTGTTGAACAAGTTGGGAAGCATGGGTATGGGACACAGAGTGGTAAAATGGGTTAGAAACTGGTTAGAGGATAGAAAGCAGAGGGTGGTGGTAAACAGGATCCAGTCCGAGTAAAGGGAGAGAGATCAGTGGGGTACCTTAGGGATAAGTCCTGGGGCCAGCCCTTTTAATGTCTTCATTAACGATGTTGCGGAGGGATGGAATGGAAGGTTTGCCTGTTTGCAGATGACACCAAGATCTGTGACAGGGTAGATGCTCCTGATGGGAGGGAGAGAATGAGGGTGACCTTGAAAAAACTGGAAAAATGGGTCTGAGAAGTAACAACTGAGGTTCAACATGAAGAAGTACAAAATCATGCACCTGGGCCACAGAAACCCTGAGGAGAGCTACAGGATGAGGGAGGAGTTATTGACCGTCACCATGGAAGAAAGATATTTGGGGATTATTATCTCAGATGATCTAATGGTACCAATCAGCATACAAAGGCTGTAGGAAGGCCAGTGGAATGTTGGGGTGCATAGGAAGGGCATCATGAGCCAAAGAAGAGATGTGGTGATGCCACTCTACAAAGCACAGGTGAGGGCCTCATCTGGAATACTGTGTACAGTTCTGGAGGCGGCATCTTCAGAAGGACATAGACCAGGTGGAGGCAGTCAAGAAGGGCAACAAAGATGGTACAGGGCTTACACCAGAAGACATATGGGGAGAGACTGAAAGACCTCTATATGCATACACTGGAAAAGAAGGAACGGGGATATTACAGAAACTTTCAGGTATCTAACGAATAAACAAGGTGCAAGGGGAGACACCTTTCAATATAGGAGGAGCACAAGAACAAGGGTGCATGACATGAGACTGGAAGGGGCAGGATAAGGGAAATGTGAGGAAGTTTTTTCACAAGTAACCCTTGGTGGCACTATCCCAAGGGTTACTACCCCTGCCTGTCGGGCTAGTGACAAGTTAAGGGCCTAGGTTCTATGGACGGTGCCTCCACCCAGAGGTCAGGGTTAGTAGTGGTTAAACTAGCTCAGGTACAGCCCTCTGGGACACTGCAACCCCCTTTGTTCCCACTAGTGGCCCACACAGTACACGGAGTTACCTTCCCAATACCCCACATATGAACACTTTTCATACATACAGATACCACTTACCCTCGAGACTGATTCTGCAGCACATCTCTGAGGACCCCTGTAAAACAAGGTTAAACAACATACACAGCAAAATGCAATACTTTTCCTGCATGTACTGACACCACAGACACACATAGTTCAATAACAACAAATCTGATTTATTAGAGGGCAGTAACAAGGAGGGGCAATCAGGTTGATTTGGTTTGTAAATATTCCAGTCACAGTACTGTGCATGCATATAGGGTCCAAATGTCACTCTCTGGGTACCCAGGATGGGGGAGGCTAGCCAGGTCCATTGCCGGGGTTGGCCGGCTGGTGCAGATGGATGGGGCCCTGTAGGAAGAAAATCTGTACACAACACCCAATTGTAATCCGGGCCGATGGCTCAGTTCATGAAAAATGAAACAGCAATAATCAGATGGCACAGTTGTAATTGATAACAGACTGCAGGGGAATACCCTGATTTGTACTCACAATACCCAAAGCTGAGAACTGAATTGAGGAGGGTGGCTCTGGATGTGGCCAGGATGAGCAGGGCATGGCGATGAGACCCCTGTGACAGGGCCTAATTGATCTGGAAAGCAGGCGGATTCAGTCAATTAACTTTGAGTCCAGGCAGCTCCTTCTCAATCCCGATCGCCAAACACTGCAAATTACCGGGGAGCACACACAGCTTCAGCAGTCCCGACAGGCCGAGTGCACTTCTGCAAATCTTGATCTTCTGGGCAAGCCTGGTGCTGCACACTTCTGCTTTCTCCAAAACTCGGATTCAGTCTAATGAGCACTTGCTAACGGCTATAGGCCGACTTCAGGACCTTACACACGCTTCCCACGTGAACTTACGCTGCAGCAGAACAGAGCTCCTACTCCTTTCACAGTCAACACGCATCTGAGCATCCAGAAACAGTTCAGGGCATTTCCTTTAGGCTCCCACAGGTTTGGTTGGAGGATTCAACTGTCAATCACTGCAGGCTCCTCTGTTGGTGCAAAAGGCGCCAATGTCCAAACTACAGCTCCCAGCAGCACCTGCCATACATCCCCTTAAGCAGGCTCCAGGTGAGAGTCCAAGTTCTGGTAGGCTCAGGCAATCTCCATTTTAGTGCTTCCCTTACCCAATTGGCCCAGATTAGCAGTTCAGGTCTAAAATGGAGGAGCAACACACAGAGTCCCAGCTGCAACAAAAGGCAGGTTAGACAAACTGCAATTTTACAAATGCTCTAAATGATTTCAGGAAAACAGTTACATCTTTCAGATGGGCTACCTCTGCACTCTTAGCGACTGCAGAAGCGGAGCAAATCAGATGGTAGCTCAGGGTGGGATCGAGCATTAACTACACAGCCCCCATTCAAGCTGATTTAGCCTACAGAGCAGGCAGCTCTTAAAGAGACAGTACCAGAGGCTCTAAAACACTCACAGATAAATGGCTTAAATGCCAACACCATACAAGCGGAAGCACTTAGCCAGCTCCTAGGAGACTTTTGGGAACCCCCATTTGCAGGTGGGTTACACACAGACAGTGTGGTGGATGCATGGAATTACCTAACCCAGGAGGTAGCGGAGCATCAACAGTGGGTGAATTTAAACATGCATGGGATAGGCATAAGGAACCCTAGAGGTAGGAAGAAGAGGTTAAAGCCGATGACCAGATAGGGACATTTGCTGCCAATTAAGGTAGGAAAATTGGGCAGACTGGATGGGCGTGGTAGTCTGTATCTGCTGACAATCTCTATGTTTCTATGTTTCTCCTCCCAGAATTCCAGTCCCTGCACCATTCAGCGCAGTTAAAAGTTAGATTTTGTTGTTTTTATTACTTTTTATACAGTGATACCCTTTATAAACAAGCCCCAACACCTACAAATTGAAACCTCCCTCTGCTGGTATCCTCCTCATCCCTCAGCACTAGTCCCATAGCAACATACAAAGAGCACAGCTGCATTTTGCAAAAGAAAGCCCAAATTCTGCTAATACATGAAAAAGCCTCCTCTGCTGGAGTCCTCCCTCCTCCCTCCGCTGTAGTCCCTTATCAACAAACAACAATCACAGCTGTTTTTACCAAGAGAGCCCTGATTCTGCTACACAAAGCCCAAAGCACGTGTGTGTAGTTCCTGCTCTCCTCCAATCACTTGGAAGCATCTGGGTCAGTGAGGAGCAGACTACAACTACAATGGCTTTTACTGCAAAGACTACAGCCACCCTATAGGCTGTCCATAGCCAGATGGTCCCAGTTCATCTCCTATAGCGGCATCTTGCTGTTTTAACCCCTTCCTCAACCCCTGTCTGCTGGCATCCTCCCTTCTCCCAGAGTTCCAGACCCACTACCATTCAGTGCAGTCATAGGCAGGGAGATTTTTGTTGTTTATATTTCTTTTATGCATCAATCCCTTTACAAACAATCCCCAAGATCTACAAATTGAAACCCTACCTCAGCCCTCCCTCCCTCTGCTGGTGTCCTGTCTCCTCCAGCAGCCCTAGTCCCACAACAATAAACAATGATTGCAGTTGCATTTTGCAAAGAGAGCTCCAAGCCTGCTAAACACAGGAAAAAGCCCCAAGTACTTATCTGTAGTTCCTGTTGTCCACCAATCACTCAACGGTGCCTGGGTGAGTGAGGTAGTGGACAACAACTACAATGGTCATTATCGCAAAAGACTACAGCTGCCCTATACTCTGACTGCAGCCACATGGTCCCAGTTCACTTCCAGTGGTGGTGTCTTGCTGTTTTTAACCTCACTTCCTCAGCCTTCCCTCTGCTGGTGTCTTCTTCCCAGTACTCCTGTGTCACTGCCATTCAATGCTGTTAAAAGTAAGAAGATTTTTGTTGTTTTTATTACATTTTATACAGTGGTAATCAGCGCAAAAGCTGCACGGTACCACACATCGCATGTCATTGCACAGTAGTGATATATGTTATTCAATGGTACTGGCGCTTAATACCACCTCATTATACCGTGCTACCATACAGCAGTTGCACGACACCACTGTACATCGATCCCTTCACAAATGGTGTGCCGTGAATATAGTGAGTTGTTTTCAGGGACTCACTTTGGGCAAAGTCAAAATAGTGTGTAAATTGGTTATGTGCTCATAATAGCACAGTTTTAAGTTCAGCGACTTCATTTCCAAATTCCACTTGAGTATAGCAGCACAAGATATGTAGGGATTTCTTTGTCAAACCAGTTCCGAGCTGGCCATCTGGTGCTATGGTTAGAGTGGCCTGTGGTGCTATGGACCCGGATTTGGGGCTGCCTGTGAGGACAAGTTTTTTACTTCATTTTTTTTATTTTAATTTTGTAAGTCCTGTTCTGTCTGAGCTCCCATCCTGACTTTTGCCCTGTCCTTCAGTGTCAGACTACCCCCAGAGTTAGTTATTTTAAGTCAGAGGGGTGAGTTACCATGCCAAGGCTTTTGTCAGATCAATGAAAATGTTAGCTGTAGTATGACCTTGGTCCATCCTTTTAATGATGGAGTCAGTGACTTGGAAGAGAGGGAAGACTGTGGAATGTGATTTCTGAAACCAGATGGAAAGGGAAGAGAACTTTTGAGGTGTCCAAGAAAGCGAAGAGCTAAGTAAAACAATTTTTTCTTGGAACTTGGACAGAACAGTGAGAAGAGAAATAGGTGGTAGTTTCCAGGGGAGTACTTTGGCCTGTTTCCACACCTGAGAGCCAGCTTTGAGATGGAAAGAAAGGTTGAAAAGAGAAGAAAGTGGGGCACATATCAAAGGAGCAGAGTCGTATATGGGTTTAGGGTCCAGTCCATCAGATCTATGACCTCTGCAAGGATTTAGACACAGGAATGCAGTGAGAGTGTCATTGGGAATGATTGATGAGAAAGAGAAAAGGAGAAGTGAGAGAAGCCAGAGGCAGACAAGTTAACCCTTAGACCGCTGACAGAATTAGAATGTATTGGAATTCTGAACTGATACATAAGTTCTGCTAATTTTACTGTAATTTTATTGTATTGGTCTGTTTTAACTTTGTTTATTTGATATTTGTTTATTGTCTGTACAGCACCTTGATTATGAAAAGCGCTTTAAAATAAAATTGATTTGATTCGATTTGATTTGATCAGTCCACAGCCCTGCAAGGGTTAAGACGGGATGAACGGGTAAGTAGGGAGAGGTGAAAAGGTGTAGGTGGTGAAGAACTTGTTAAACAGGAAGCCTCTTGGGAGTGCTTAGTAATGAGGGTGCTTCCATCAAGGAGGGCAGGGATGGCATATTTGGAGGGTATCAGAATATTTAAATCAGCAATACTAGTTATCCAGCAAAAATGTCATCCTACCTTTTTAGCAGTAATGTATTCCTGATAACCTTAGAGTCTTCATCAGAATATTTTAAATTCAATTAACTATTTTTAAGGCTGTTTAATTACAACTTTTGTAATTTTCGTGGCTCTTCAATAAAGATGGCAGCCACCAGTAACTTTATAAAATCTTCTCCCAGAGAGCACACACTAATAGCCTCACTGTATTTATAATGTAAATATGTCAGGTGTTGCCAACACATGTTTCTGATGACTAGCAGCATAACACCACCCTGATTTGTTTACATCCATAATTATTGACGTGATTGTTGACATGGCAAAGACCAACAACTTTTAACAACTTCAAAATCATTTTCTTGCCTTGAAAATGAAATAAAGCAAAATGAAAATCAGATATATTGATGTTTTGGTTTGTCCTAACTGCCCACCAAGTTATTTCAATAATTTTTAACTAGTACTTCTGTTTTAACAATTAGCAACAGTAACGGTTCAACAGTTAGCTCTGTAGCATTATCTTCATATTGTAAATCAAAATTCATTACAAAAACAGTTCAGAGCTAGATCTTCACTTAACCCTTTCAATTTTAAATTTCCCAATTTATAGATCCACTTTGTTTCTTGCTGCAGTAACCATTTGAGTTGATCCCATCACATTTGAAAGGAGCTGCTCATTCCAGTGCCATACACATGAGATTGGAACAGTTCAAACTGTGCATCTCTTTATGTGTACTCCAACCGGAGCTTCATTCAGAATTTAATGATAAAAAGTATGTGTTCTCACATTCTAACTTTGAGGAGGCACACAGTACACCAATACAGATAATTTGACAACTGCAACAGCGAACACAGATGACGAAGGAGGATGAGCAAGTAGGCTAAGAGCTCCTGATGATTCTGCTCTGACTGCACCATTTGGGAAGTTCTGATTCCTAATCCAGTGAAGAATGAAATCCTAAAATGACCTCAAAATCTGAATTGTATTCAGATTTGGAATCCTAAATCCAAAACAATAAACTTTAAAAATAGGGTTTAAGATTCAATTTAGGAAAAGGGTTTTGGACTGTAATTCCGAAAATCTAATACCCAAAACTGGACTGGAATCTGACAAATCTGATTCCATGTGACAAATTCCAAGCAACCTACCAATGACGGCTCCAGAATTAGTGCCCTACCTTTATAGCCAGAAAATCTATAGGAATTGTTTCTCCTAAGTTTAATAAAATTGTAGTTGCAGTAAACATTCTTTTAAAAGATGACACCGGTTGGGTACAGCACATAGATTTCCAGAATGTGCAGATCCATGTTACTTCAGAATGTGGTGTTGGGGTGGGGGGTCAGTATGCAGTGTCAGTGGCTCAACAGGTAGCACACTGCCTCTGAGGCCAGGAGATCAGAAGGCTGTGGGTTCTAGCCCCACATCAGGCACTTGGATTAATATCCCAATACTGACACTGCAGTTCAGCATGTGGGGTGCTGCACTCCTGAGGTGCCGTCTTTCAGATGAGATGTTAAACTGAGGTCCGATCTACCTGTTCAGGTGGATGTTAAAGATCCCATGGCACTTATCGAAAAGAGCAGGGAATTTCCCGTGTCCTGGCCAAATTTTCCCCATTCACTAAAAAATACCACCAACAGCTTAATCTGGTTCAAAGTCAGTTTAATTCATCTGTATCCTCCTCCCCAGGTTGTGACTGAAAATAGGCAGAATTTGTCTAGTGCACTTACCAGTCAACAAAAATTAAATAATAAAATAAAATGCAGAAAAAGACATGACTATAGAATTTCAAGGATATACATCATTTCAGAATTCTGCAGGGGTGAAATTTAAAAAGTGGCAAGGTGGCAATTTCCAAATGCAACAGGGATACATTTTCAGAATGCAGTGGGGTCTGGGTTTTAGAGGCTACTGCCCCCGGTACTCAGTGGTGCACTGCCCCAGAGTGGAATGCAGGAGTGGGGAGTAGCCATTTGTTTTAGATCTGAGCTTGGCTTCTCTGTGCACTCAGTGGGAAGACTGGTCATTTGCATGTGTGGCAGTACTTTACATGGGGGTCCAGGCACAGGTTGCAGGATTCTCCTGATTTTCCACCCCCTGGGATGGCAGGTGAATTCCTGCAGGAGGTAGCAAACCTCGTCACTGGTGAACATTGGAGTCCCCCATGTTTGGTCCTGGGACTTCAATGCCTGGGCCAATGACGAGGATCTAGGCTAGGTTATAACCTCCTCCAGATTATGTCATTTCTGGGCCTGTCACAGGAAGTTTCCACTGTAACCCACCAGGACTGCCACATGTTGGAGCTGGTCTTCTCACTGGGGCTTGAGGTTAGTAACCTCAAGATTGACCAGGTTATCTTATCCGATCACTGCACAGTGGGTTCTCGCCGGGCTCCCCTGAGAGCCTCCCCTGCTGAGATGGTCAGCTATCACCCTTTGAGGGGTTTGACCCTGGAGGGATTCTTGATGGTGGCTGATCTATCTAGTATGGACAGTGCATGTGTTGGGGGTTCGGGCATGGCAGTTGCCACCTATAATAGGGTGATGACAGCAGCACTCGACTACCTCACACCAGCCTGTGTATGACCAAGATCTTCTCACTTGAGGTCTCCTTGGTTTGATGGGGAGCTCAAGGTGATGAAGTTTGTGGGTCGGAGACTGGAGTGCTGCTGGTGGAAGTCCTGCCTGAGGTGGATAGACTGGCCCTGCTCTCACTTTATTGTGAGTATCAGGGGCAATCACTTGTAAGAAGGCAGAGTTTCTGTCCAGAGAGGTTGCTGCCAGGAAGAATCAACTGTGCTTTTTCGGACTATGGACAGGCTCCTAAACCTAACCTCTCCATCCAAAAACTTTTCTGACGCCTTGTGCAAAGCGTCACTCAAGTCTTCTCAGACAGGAAGTCCACCATCCAGCAGGATGTGCCACCAGTGAGCCTTACAATGGCCTACAGTGATCATCTGGATTGTCCGGAGAGTGCACCTCTAGTTGGGGGAGTTTAAACCAGTGGAGGTGTCAGAGACCATTGGGGTTGCTTCCGGTTGATGCACACATATATGTAACTGGACCCCAGCCGATGTGTTTCTTGATGAGATGAGTTTACACTTTGGCCTGGTGTTCACCTTTATTGTCCGGTGCCTTTGATAAAGGGGATTTTTCCAGATGCCTTGAAGGAGGTGCTGGTTTGTCCCTCCTGAAAAACATCACTAGACCCTGACGCCAAGGCACATTACCGTCTGATCCCCAACCTCCTATTCTTGGGAAAAGTTGTTGAGAAGGTTGTGGCGCAACAACTTTAGGAGCATCTCTTGGCCTTGATCTCTATGAGCCATTTCAGTCTGGTTTCCGTGTGAGGCATAGTACAGAAACCGCATTGCTTCGTGTGTAATGACCTCCTCAGGGCAAGAGATTGGGGAGGGGACAATTTAATCCTTCTCGATCTCTCTCTTCAGCCTTTGACACGGAAGACCATTGTGTGTTGCTTGACTGCCTGAAGGAATTCTGTGGGCTCACCAGCTCTGTCATCTGCTGGTTTGAGTCATACTCACGAACAGGGAGCAACGAGTAATGATGGGAATTTCTCCTCCTCCTCCTCTAGCCTCCTGTCGTGGTGGAGTACCTCAGGATTTGGTCTTGTCACCAATATTGTTTGCTCGTGGTACATGCTGCCTGGGTGAGCTCAATAGGAAGTGCACGGGTTTGGTTTTCATTGCTATGCTGATGATACCCAGATGTATCTTTCCTTTATCCCAGGAACTTTAGTGCAGTAGAAGTACTAAACAGCTGCCTTGGGCAGATAAATAACTGGATGTCCTCCAGCTGGTTGCACTGAACCCAGACAAGATGGAGGTACTGGTGGTGGAGTCAAACAGAAGAGTGAACAGGTTGCCTCTGGCACTGAAATTGACTTATTCCTTGGATCTGTGCTACTGAGGACTTCCTCTAGGGTGCGAAATCTTGGTGTGACCTTTGACAGCAGATTGTCATTTGATTTTCAGTAGTCACCTGTTGTCTAGACAAGCCTTTACATCTTAGGAATATTGCCAGGGTCAAGCCCTTAGTTCCATCTATGGACCTCCCACCTTGGTGCATGCCTTCATGGCATCCAGACTTGATTAGTGTAATCGCTCTACCTCGGGGTCTCAGGGGTAACCACCACTGGGTGCAGCTAGTGCAGAACACAGCCACTAGGCTGCTAACTGGGCAGCTGAAATTTTTGCCGTATCACCCCAGTTTTGCGGTGATCTGCACTGGCTGCCAGTAAGGTGAAGGATTCTCTTTAAGGTGGGTTTGCTCACATTTAAGGTTCTTGTAGGCAGGGTCCTGGTTACCTGTCAGACCTTCTTACACCTGCTGTCCTGGTCCACTCCCTCCGTCCTCCTCTAGCAGGCTCCTGGCAATTCCCAGGATAAGGCTTAAAACTGCCTGTGAGTCGACAGAGCATTTAGTGTCATCAGCCCCTCCTGTGGAATTCGCTGCCTCCATCAATTCGGGAGGCCCTTCAGTTGAGGTTTTAAGGCCTGCTTCAAGGTCTTCCTGTTTAATCAGGCCTTCCCAAACCTTAGGTATTAGTCCTCCTTGGGTACCCTGCTTTTCCATTTGAGTTTCAGCTTTTATAGAGATATTTATTAATTATATTTATTTATGCTGATATGTCATTGTTTTTATATTGATTTGTATTATTGTACTGATAGTAAGCTTTCATTGTTCGCGCCCAGAGCCTCCAGGATTGGGCACCAGAAAATAAAATTTGCCTTACCTTGCCTTGCCTTACAATTTTGAAATGTGTAGGGATTTATAATTGTGGAATATGAAAAGGGCACACAAGTTCTGAATGTGAAGGGACACGCAATTTCAGAATGCGTGGGATGCCCAATTTCAGAATGTGGTGAGGATAGGCTACTTTGTATTCTGCTGTGGGTGTAGAATTCTGCAACTTAGTGGGGTCAAACAATGTCAGAATTAGGCATGGGCACACAGTGCCAGAACAAAGGAATAGATGAGCAAGTTTGAAGGTGGTGGGCACACCATTTTGAAATGTGGTGGAAAATGCAGTTTTGGAATGTGGTGGGTACACAGTTTGAAATGTGAGTGGTCAAAAATCTCTAGACACTGTCCAAAACCTCTTCTCTTTTCATTTTGAAACTGCTCATCCCAATCACATTCTGAATAGAGCAGGGTAAAATTAGCAAATTCCAATTTTGTGGAATTTTCATAAAATTCCACAAGTTTCATGACATTTCATGAAATAGTGTGAAATTTTGCTACATTTCCAAAATCATTTCGTAGGTCATAACCTGTCAGTCTTATAGCTAGAGATCTGTAACTTGGCAAGCATACTGTTTAGAAGATGATCGATCAATCAGATGAGTGGCCTAATCAGGCTGCTTGTGTCTGTTAATAATTGAATGGAACAAAGAAAAACAACCAGCACCAAGCAACAAGTAGTGGAAAATCACACAGAGTTTATTAGTATGATTCCATGAAAATCTTAGCAGACCTTAGTCCAAGCATAATATCCACTGTGGTGAGTGCAGACAAACAAACACTGCTGGTGACTCAGCTGTTTTTCGCTCACACTTTGTCAACAGTCCCATAACCAGGAAGTGGTATCCCATTTAACGTGTAAAATTAAAGGTGTAGTAAACACTGTTAAAAAATGTCCTCCTCATAAAAGTGAGTAGGTACCAACTTGAAGTTACATATACAAGGAAAGTTCAAAATGTACTCAATGCATCATCCTCTAAGCAATTACAAAATACGGTAAATAATAAATTACAAATTGCTGCAACCCCAATGGAAGTAGATAAACCAGCTCTGCACTGAGTGCCACCATAATAGTCATGTGACCAACTGCCCCACAAATGTGATGGCCAGCCAAACTGACATCTCTCACTTCAACAGGGGACCCAGATAGCAAGAATCTAAAAAGAAATAAGAAAAGGCAAATTAATGGTGCAGACATAAAATATAATAATAATATACAATGCACAGACCTCTATAGTTCATCTTATCAGCAGTATGAGATCAATTTCTTCATTAAGTCCTAGTAAAATTGACCCCCCCAACTGTACTATTCACACTGTGTCATGTTTTGGTGTCAGATTATCCAAATCCTATCTTCTTCCATCCCAGTTTAACTTTTTCAGTACTACAAAACTTAAACTGGTGATTAGTTGGGTCTGGCTGGGAGATGACATGTACTGAAAGGGCATTAGTTGCATCATTGTTTTGAATAGGTCTATCCTGTTCTCCGATCCGCAGTTTAAAAGTACAGTTAGTTTTACCAACATAAATGATCCACACAATCAAACCGCCAAGTAAACAATATGATGAGAGTCACAGTTCACAAAGTATCTAATTTTTGAAAGTTTTTGTGCATTAACCCTTGTGAAGTGACTAGTTTTTTCCATCACCAGAACAATCGTGCATCTGTCACATGTAAAATTACCATGTGGCAGACTGGGTAACTCAAGTGCCTTTGTTGTCCCTTCTCAGCTGGTTGTAAGCTGTGTGTAAGTACAACTGCCAAATTGGGGCCCTTTTGCATGTAAATCTCAGGATTTGGGCAATAATTATGTAAGAGGGGATCCGCATATATATAATCCAGTCATTTCTATGATACCCCTAATGGCAGCTGACTGTCTGCCATAGGTGGAAATGAAACTCAAAGGCTGATCCTCATTGAGTCCAAGAGGTCTAGGAGCCAATAGACTTTCACAACGACATCCTCACCTGATTCTCTGCCTGGTCTAGGATCCATGGCTTATATCCTCTTTGCTTAAACCTTTCTCTCATCAGTCCACTTGCTCAAAAATCATTAACATCACTATAGTAATGTTTTTCCCGAGGTGTGGACTTGGTATATTTCTGATCATATGTTGCGGCTGGAAACTAGTGGCATGTAGGATGGTATTTTGTCAGTAGCTTTGTGGTACAGGTTAGTCTTAATAGTACTGTCCTCCCTCTTAACAGTGTTAAGATCCAGGAAACTTACCTCCTCTCTGCAGGCATGCATAGTAAACTTTAAATTTAGGTTTGTACTTTCCAAAGGACCTGCAGACTCATCCAGCTCACTCCAGCTGCCCTCCGGATCAGCACAATGTCAACTATATAACATCTCCATAGGTCTTATGGATAATAAGGGTTAGCCTTGGGGCAACAGACAATTTCTTTTCCCAGTACCTCAGGTACAGGGTGACATAACTGGTGCAAAAGTGGGCTATAACTTAGCCACCTTTTGAGATAGATAATTGAAAAATTCTATGCATATTTTCTAGAAAGAGTGTTATGAACAGCTAAAGAGAGAGGTGGTTGGTTACATAAACTGTAAGTTACAAGAGTACAAAATTTCAGAATTTAATTATTAAAAATGTTAAAAATATATGGATGTTTATAGCTCCACTGCTACTGCAGGTACAGTATATACTTAAGATATGGCATCCATACTCCTTAAGATATGGCATCCATACCCAGTGTACTGTAAATATGTCCTGAATCTAGTTAAGCTAGATAAATGGGGCTTAGTATGTTAAAATGTATTATGGATACTTTAGAGATTACTAACCTACAGCATTTGCTCAAAATTCATGGATGCATAATAGGTAATGACACTAGAATTCCACATGTGGAATTAAACTTTCACAAATTACTTATCACCACTGAGACACCTTACCTGTGCTAGCAACATGGCCCTGCAATACCCTCCAACACTCCTGTGTTAGTGATACTCTAGCATCATGCTCCATCATGACTAAAGATATTCAGATACTTCTGTCCCAATGGTCTAAGTCACAATTAGTTCACAAAAGCTCATGAAATTCAAGTTTATTTATTGATTTTATTTTGGAATCTTTAGCTGCTTATAACTTGGCCAGAATTTGAGCAAGACCTTAGTTGACGCCAAGACAGCCTCTTTTTTCCATATTGTTTTTTTCTGGGGCCAGCAACTCGCTCTCAGGAGATATACCTGCTCACAGGATATGCCCTGGTCAGGCTGAACCCTGCAGTCATTCAGTTGGTTACTAAGTTTTTCTCCAACCTCCTGGTGGGGCGGTGCCTCTGTCAGTCTTGTACAGCCAGTTTCCTTTGTAGCAGGAGCAAGATCTTGGCCCAGCCACAGGGGTTTCTGTGGTGTTGTAACCTGCTGCCAGCCCTCCCTGACTGAGATGCACTGCCGAGCAGTTGCTGCCTCAGCCATGGCCTGCCTCCCAACATGACTTGCCGGGCTCACTTCCAAAGCTGGGTCGTCAGCATGGCAGGGTGATGTTTGCTGCTGGGCCATAGGGATGGCCTCCAAAGTCTAATATTTAGAGTCAAATGAACCTAAAAAATTGGTGACATCCCATTCTCTTGTTTTAAAGTTCTAGGGCTTAACCCTTTAAGTGCTGGTCAATGGTATTAATTTAGACCCCAGCTGCTGACGATGTTGCTGGAATTTGTTCCCATATATAAATCCTTATGTCTTCTTTTCTGTTTGAGATACCATAATGGAATCTTCAGAACATAGTATTAGGTCCACTAGCTACAATCAGTTGCAAAATTATTGTCTTCCTGTTAAAGAAAAGTGAAGAGCCTAGTCTTGTATTTGTACCCCAAAAAGCTATTTCCTATTGTTTTTGTTTTTTCTGTCCAGTCCATATGTTATGCACTGCATGTTGAGAAAACAAAATAATTGTAACTCAGATTAAGCTGTTTTAATAGTCTGGCAACTAATGTAAGAAATTAAAGCTATATTTTCATGTTATTGTTTTTCTTTACAGCTCACTACAACAAGGTACTTTGTGCATCTGTTACAGAAAATCAGACCAATTTCAGTCAATTGTTATAAACTGTAATGCAAATCTGTTTATTAAGTGGAGACTATTGTAAGTGCAATAAAAGCACTGAATACCATAATACTTTCAGGAAAATGTCTTTTCATGCCTAACATGAAGTTTTATAATTATACATCTTATAACTTAGTATATAAATGGGTTTATAACCGTAAACTCAGCGTAGAACTTCAGAAGTGATCCAACACTCAAACTGAACCATATTTTTGTACAACTTTGTGATGTTTTTTCCTTGACTTGCTTGTGACAAATAACATCTGTATTAAATGAAGGTTTACTTAGGCAAATTAGAAGTGTCTTAGATGAATGAGAGCCTCAGCCACTTCTCTTCTCAAGCTGGATACTCTTCTAAACTCATTCTGACATTTTGCCAGCGCCTCCCCATCTTACCCATCACTGCTTCCTTTACGCCTCACTCTTCCTCGCCTCCGCTATCTCACAGGTGACTGTCCACTGCATCTCCTCATAGCTAAGTACTGGTTCAGCTCCCTTCCCTTATCTCTCTTCCTGACTTGCACCCACCAACTCCTCTACCTACTCTTTCACCACAGAGACTCATGCTCTTTTCTTCTATCCCTCATCCTCACTCTGCTGCAGGCCAGTCTGCCTTCTCGACACCTCCTCTTCTATGGAACAGTCTACTGTCTGACCTTCATCTTGTCTCCCCATTCTCGCCCTTCAAAACTCTTCAGACTCCTCCCTCCCTGCCTTCATCCTGCTCTCTGACCCCTTGTGGGCTTTTCCTACCATCCTCCCTGTTGGATTTGCTTTTTTCTCCCTTGCCTCAAATCATATTCCTCTCCCTCTTCCTCCCTGTGAAAATAGTTCCTGGCTGGCCTATGTTAGTTACCTCCTGAACATTATCCTCAGCCCTTACTTGCTCCAGTTCCCCTTCAAAAGGGTCTACTAGCGAAAACAAAATGACTGTCCTACATTTTGTACTACCACCTTATACTATATCTTACCTTTGTACATATTTAGTCTGGATATTCAGACTGCACCGGCAGGGCGCAAGCCTGAGCGCAACTGGGTTGTGCCAGGGCAGGGACCAGGAGATATTCAACGATGCTGCACCATGGCTCAGCACCATTGAATATGGCACTGAGGGTGCATGCACCGTCGCGTGGCACAGTGGCACTGCACCAGCGCAAGTTGCAGAAGATAGCGAGGGGATGTGCCAGCACAAGTGCAGTTGTGCTGGGTGCATCAACCATGATATTCAGCACTGGGCATGCAAATGAGGCCATTATGCATGCAAAGCACAAATGGGGCAATTTGCATGCCATTATGGCCCCATTTGTACGCGGTGCGCCCAATCCCTGTCGATTCTACTCCTGGTGCCCTGCCAGGCCACAGCCATCAGGGACCACCGCCCTGCAGATCCATGGCGGTCCCCACACCTGTTCGCCTCAATATGGGCATATGATATGAACAGGTCCATGGTGAACCAGTGGAGTCCCCCCAATCGCGGCCTGTGTATTTGGAAGGTCCCTGGTGGACCTGTGATTCCCCTGCCCAATCATGGGCATATGACTGAAAAGGTCCTTGGTGGACTCTGTGAAGCCCCTCCATTGCCTGATCGTGGCATACTAAGTAAGTCCCTGGTGGTCCAGTGGAAACCCCCAATGCCCGATCATGGGCAGCAATTACACAAGAGACCCTGGTGGTCTACTGGTATAACTCCTCCCCACCCATCCACTGGGAGGTCCTCGCCACCCAGCACCCCTCCTCGCATCGGGCGGGCGGCAGCACCACATCCACATACTGCCAGACCGCCCACTGAATAACAGCGCATAGTACTGTCTGTATGCCTATTGGTTCTGATTGTGGATTACCGGGCATGCAGACTATACTTTACTACACAGGCTTCTATATGTGAATGAACCGCTGCTCATTCAATGAATAGGCCTATGTAGTACAGAATAGTCTGCATGCCCATTGGCCCATGCCTTGTGAACTTATTAGACCACTTAAAGAGTCAGGTAATACTGAGACCTCAGCGATGTGTTCGGGGCAAGTGGAGAGGAGCCAATTGATTAGGGTGCTTGAGCCGTCCTGTAATATAGCCTTGTGGCTTGGGTGACCATTTGTGTGAGATAGAGGCTCGATATTTTGTCTCTAACTGACGCTGCATCTTGGGATTGCTTGTTGACATTAAAATCCTCCGACTACGAGCTCTTCCCAGTTTTGACTGAGATGCCCTTGGTTATTAAAGAAGTGTTCCAGACCTGGCCCTGTTTGCCAGGGGTATATATACTATTGAGAGCACAAGAACCTTATTTTGTTGACCAATGGTGAGTTTAATACCGAGAATTTGTGCTTCCTTGGTGTGTAGACTGCAAGGTAGTACTTGACCCTATTATAATTTTAATGTAGACCATACAGCCACCACCTCTCTTGGACTGCCTATCCTACCTAAATATGGTGAGCCATCGAGGGCTATTGCAGCAGCAGAGATCTTAGAGGAGAGCCATGTCTCGTGAGTGCAATGACATCAGGTTTGATCAGTTCAGCCCATGCTTGGAATTGCAGGAGTTTAGGCATGAGGCTTCCAATATTCAGGGATACTATCCTTAGATGGCCGAGCCTCAAGGTGGCACCTCTTGAAGGGATGTCCTGGGCCATGGTTGGGGTGCACATTGCCAGACAGTAGAAGCAATAAAGGATCAGTTTCCTAAGGAATCGTGATGAGAGTAACCAAGATAAACAGGCTTGATGTTGCTTGCAGTTCCTGTGGTAGTGGTTGGTAGCTGCAGTGGCCTGTCCATGCAGTAATACAGCAATGGGTACAGGCCTGGGTACCAGCGGCAGGTAATGATGGTGGGGAGAGACATAAGGGTTGTGGCCCGGAGGTAGTCCAAGGAGGTTCCTCATCGTGCTCCAAAGGATGTATATTTAGAAAGGTTGTGCTACCCCAGATAGGGTCAGACTTCAGCCAAAGGTGAGGATTAAGATCAGTGACAAGTAAAATGTGTCTGCATCATGTGTTTATTGAGTGCACAGCTGTATGTGGGCATTGGTCAGCAAGATGTGTCAGGTGTGCCACGGGTCGTTAGCCTCTCTCACCCCATTCCTCCTGTACTGTACTGTACCATGTCAGCCTGTTTACACATGGAATAGGGTGAGAGTTGGGTGTAATGACCCCATGGCACACCCTAATGCCTGTTGTGTGTGGAGGATGGGGGGTTAGGGGCTCCAACCCTAACACCTTATTTTCATTCTTTTGTTGTTTAACCCAAACTGACACAATAACAAAGTTTTTGCAATGTGTATATGTGTGTATATATATATATATATATATATATATATATATTATACTAGTGCAGTAGCAACAGTATCGTTAGGATTAGTGAGAGCATGTAATGATAATAGAACGCCAGTTTTGTAGGGTAATAACTTTGGGCAAGTTTAACAGATCTGCTTGAAAGTTTGCATGTCGCTTCAGAAGGGACAGGCCTATTGATATGCCTAATTTGGTTTGAATCCTTGTTGGTTTCTGAGATACAGAGTGTTGAAAATAAAGATCTTTTATGTGTTTTGCTGGTTTTTTGTCAACCTGTATCTCAGAAACGGCTGCAGCAATAGGGCTGAAATTTTAGGGTGGAAAACTTTGGCCTCACAAATGTGACTTTTGAAGGTTTGGTGAAAAATATGAATCCATTCAAAGTTATTAGTCTTTGTTTTCCTCTTATTTCCTATGGGCAAAATAGATTTCCTGGTGCATAGGATTCTAAGGAGCAGTGCTCTGGCATAGGATTTTATGCCGAAGTTTAGTAATGGGCATAATGCATTCTTTGTCAGAGCAGCTGTCGGCATAGGATTGTATGCTGAAGGGCACAGGTGCAGGTCAGCACCCCCACCCCAAAATGACTGTGAGACACTGAGGATCCCACTCCCAGTGTCCTCAAATCTGTTTTGTGCCCTTAAAAAAGAAAACAGTCTCCCAATGCAATTTGTTTACTTTGAAGCTGAATCTTGCATCCTTCCATTTTGATGCAGAATCCTGTATCAAGATGCTAGCTTCGCTGACATTGGGGTGCCAATTCCCGAGTCAGCATCTATACTCCCCTCAGTACTGTGGCACACTGAAGAGCCCACCTCCAGTGTGCTGAAATAATTAAATATTTTTCTGACACGGGATGCCGACTCCCGTGTCGGATGTCTCCACAAGCCCACTTTCATTGCCAACGGGGTGCCCAACCCTCTGTCAGCATAATGTATCCCCTCATCTCATGTGGCACACTGGGAGTCCACCCCAGTGTGCCCGCATTTACTTTCAATTGTCCTGTAACTAAAGAAAACTGTCCCAATGTATTTTTTACACCTGTAATAAAGAAAACAGTCCCTCATCATCTCCTCAGTCCACCTTCCCCATCCCCACCTCCCACTGAGTGCCTACCTCCCCGCATCCTGCCTTGCCAATACTACCTCTGGAAGTCAGGAGCAATGATCTTCTCTGGACCGGAAACGTCTGCAATCTTCAAAGCCCAACCGCAAACTGAGGAATCAAAGTAGGCTTGTATTATGGCTCTCAATGTGGTTTTCAACTTAGGTGATACCTCAGTCCTTTTAGAATTTTACCCCAGATTTTCAACATGGGTTTCTTGGGACCCCACCTTATGAACACTGTCACTGTCATTTTGTTATTCGGTCCCAAGAGGTGATTTCACGGTCACTATGTGGAATCACCTTTCTGGACAGATTAACAAAATGACAGTGCCTGTGTTCATGAGGGGAGGTTCAAAGCTCATGTTGAAAATCTGGTGCAAAATTCACCAAATGACTGCATTATTAGTGTGCATTGCTCAATTTAAACACAGATTCGTAATGCACCAATTTTGAATATTTTCACTCCAGATTTTCAACATTGAGATTTTTTCATACCTCTTCAAGAACCATGCAGCTGTCATTTTCACATCCTGCCTGGAAATGTGTTTTCGCAGCTCTGGCACAGTGTAGCGCAGTTGTTATGTGAAATCAACTTCTGGGATAGAAGATCAGTCCCAATCCCTAGCTCACCATAAAGTTAGTAGTCTTCCTGAAAATGAACTTCAAAGTGAGTCAGCTCTTCACACCAGCAGGTGTACCTACTCAAATACTCTTACACTTGCTGCTTTCCCTAAAACTAAGACAGCCGACCATAACTACCCACCTGCCACGAGGACATTCCTATCATACCAAGCGGAAAACATGCTCAGTGGGAGACCAGTTGTACAGCCTCTTTCTGCCCACTGAATGCAACATCCTCCTGGACCCCTTCTGTCACCTGGATCTTTGCCCCAGCCATATGTCTTTTCCTGGACTTAACGCTGCACTTAGTTCACCACACACTAAATGTGAATACCAGGATTCCTGGAGGTCGTAAAGACCACCTTCCCAAAATATGAGGAAACTCATCCTAATCCTGCTGCTGATCTCTGGAAACATTCACCCTAACCTGGGCCCCATTCCAACCCATACTTAGATCCTGATTCCACGGAGCAATTAAGGATTGTGGCCTTGAACATTGGCAACCTCCCAGCCAAGCTAACGCAGTTTAAGGCTTGGGTGGCACATACTCTGCCTGATGTCATTGCTCTGACAGAGATCTGGCTCTCCTCAGAACAACTGACTCAGTAGTCTCCATCACCAGATACAACTTTCATAGACAGGACCACTCTGGAAAAGAGGTGGTGGCTGCATAATATACACCCGAACCACCTGCAGTGCCACAGAATTCAACTGGCTACTGTCAACAATGACTGTGACTGCCTAGCAATAAAAATCCTACTATGCAAGGGAAAAAGACCTGATTGTTATGGCAGTCTACATCCCACCATGGCAGCAGCAAGCTGGGCTAGAAGCTTTGCTAATCTTTACACCCAGGCTAGCCTACACAAGAAGAGTATTGTCTGAGGATTTTAACTCCAACTGGCTTACCAGCTCTAGTGCCACGCACAGAGATCTTGTATTCAGACTCTACCTAATGCAGGCTGTCAAGAGCTGCACCAGAACAAGCTACCACACTGGTACAATCACTCTGATTGCCTGGGTACTAACAACTCACCCAGAAAGGCTAACTGATGTCAAGGTACTCCTGGATAGTCTGAGTGACCACTCACCTATCCAATGTGAGTGGGTGACAAAAGGGCCAACCCCACCCAAATTGGTGAGGAACAGAGTTATAAAAATAGTACCATGACTGACTTCAGGAATCACCTTTCAGGCATTGACTGGAGCTTCCTTGACTCATGCCCTTCTGTTGACACTGCCCTCCAACTCTTCCTCACTTATTTCAACGCAGCTGCAGACAAGTTCGCCCGGCATCATAAGAAAATGATAAAAAGTTGTAGTATGGCTGGGTCACCCTGAGCTTCTCAGTATGATGCTGCAATGGGATCTCCTTGGCACTGGGCCAGGGCAACAGGGATAACTACGGATATCCAAAACTACAAAGCGACTCAGAAACAGGTGCACCTGGGCAATATGACAGGCCAAGGCATTATTCTACAAGAACCAGCACTCTTACTGCTGGAGTAGTGGAAAGAAGTTCTGGGACTTAATTAAAAATCTCTTGGGTCTGATAACAGGACCCCCACCATACTCTGCCACAGTGATGAAATCATATTTGATGATGCTGGCATGGCCAATATCTTTAATAAGGCTTTTCTGACTAAAGTGCAGGCCTGCCTTTCAGGCCTGCCACGCACCCTGATGGAATGCCAGCCTTCAGTCAGTTGCCCTCTCTACCACTGCCAAGTCCAGCCCAAGCTTTTTCTTTAGACAGGTGACTGTAAAGGAAACAAGAAAATACCTTGCAAGTGTCCTGGGAAAACAAAGATGGGGAGTGATGGAATCTGTATGAACTTGATTTCCATTGCCTTACAAGAGGTTGTCTTTCCCATCACCAAGCTGTTTAACCTGTCTCCACCTGTCCACATTCTCCTCTACCTGGAAATCTGCTCTGATCACTCCTGTGCACAAAGGAGGCAACCGGCCACTAGTATCTAACTACCGACCTATCGCATTCTGTCTCTGCTGTCCAAAGCACTGAAGAGACTCACAGTCAACTAACTCACTGACCATCTGCATAAATATAAACTCCTCTGCCCCCAACAGCATGGCTTCCGCAAGATGCACGACACTAATACTGCCCTAATTGCCTTCACAGACTACGTGCATGAGGCACCTGATCAGGGCCAACTGGTCGGAGCAATCTTCAGACCCAACCAAGGCTTTCGACCTTGTGCATCATCAGCTGCTGCTGCACAGACTAAGCTGCCTTTTGACTATCCCCTGACATGGTCAGTTGGTTCTCCAACTACCTGTCTGGGTGCTCTCAGCAGGTGAAAATCAATGGAGCCATCTCCCGAGATCAGTGAAATCACAGTGGGAGTCCTGCAGGGGTCCATCCTGGGCCCACTCCTATTCAGCCTCTTTGTGAACAACCTCCAGAAGCGCGGCCCCTCCTCCAAGGTACTGCTCTATGCAGATAACACAGTGGTGTTCTCTCAAGGCTCTTGCCAAGATGCACTCACTAAGGACATGCAGTACAACTTTGACCTCCTACAGGATTGCTCAAAGATAGCCTGCCAGTGCTCAACAGCAAAAAAGTCAATGCTCTTTACCGGAAGCCAAAAGAGGAGGTGCGCCACTTCCTTCAATTCAGGTGCAACTCCCATTCCACCCTTGAGCAGGTGTCCTCATTCCGGTACCTAGGGATTACAATTCGATACTGTGCCTTCAATGAACTTATATGAAATATTACCACTGTGCCAATAAGATGTTAGGGTCCCTATATAGGCTTTGGTTCTGCCTCACACCTGAGGCTAGGGTCCGGCAGTTACAGTGAAAGTTCTACCCATCCTGGACTATGGTAATGTGGTATATGGTGCAGCCTCTGAAACCAGCCTGCACAGGGTCCATACTATCCTCAACAAAGCATGCCACTTTGTTTTAGGTGCAGACCGCCATTCATTACGTGCGACATTTAAATTGGGACATGATGGCTTCTCTCATGGACTGAATCAAGCTCCACTCCTACCTTCTGGGGAAGAAGACCTTTCTGGATCTTGTATCCCCTCTCTACAAGCCTTATTCTGTCCGGTCCCAGCTTAGCACTCCACAAGAAGTGTTGCAAGACGCCCTAGCAGTACCTTTCAGAAGAACTGCCTTGAGAGGTGAGCCTTTGCAGTAAGAGCCCCCACCTGGCTAAATGAGCTCCCTCAGGCCACTACTATCCTTACTTGCCTTGGCCAGTTCAAATCTGAAATTTGTAAGTCCATCTCCCTCCAGTACAATGTTGCTGTAAAGAACACCCCAGCCATTTCTAGCCTTCCCGTGCCCCTGACACAATATGGCTTGGCTGAGGTGACCCGTGGCTCCTAAGAATCTCCCACTAATCCCCACCTACCCACCCCTTCATCCTCCATTCCCCACCCCTCACCCACTTAGCCCTCATAACCTCCAAACCCACCACCTCCACACCCGCTTAGCCCCCTGACCCTTAAGCTATCACCCACTGTTGTGCTGTCCCTCACCCATCTAGCCTGTAGACTACTTCTTTAATGGCTGCACTTGTCAGTGGTCACATTAATTGTTCCCTCCAAGAACCTATCTAAGCTCTATGGTTGCATTCTGGGAATTCTCATACTTTGTACATAGTTGGAATCTGCACTTTATTCACCTGATCTGTTATGGGACTGTTTTCCTTTGTATTAAGTAATTAAGTGATGGCTTTTGCAATGTATTCTGTCTCTCCCCATCCTTCTATTTGTAATGCTGATTAGCCTTTTTAATGATGTGTAACTGACAATGCCTTCTAGCTGCTTCTGTTTTCTCCACTGTCCGTGTACTTGATGTTTCTCCACCCTCTGTTCGACAAGGATCCTTTGTAAATGAGCTTTTAGCTCAAAGGTTGTAATCTCGATTTTACTAAATAAATAAAAAAGTACTAACAAAATCACAGTGCCACTGTTTATTAGGTGGGGTCCCAAATAGCCATGTTGAAAATTTGGGGCAAAATACACAAAACTCCTGTGTAACATGCTGTTATTGAAATTTCATGACGACGTGGAGTAACTTTTACAAATTTTAATACTTTTACCCAAATATTCAACATTACCAGTTTTCACACCACCTCATGAACAAAACACCTGTCATTTCTCACATCCTGCCCAAAATGTGTTTATGCAGCAGTGGCGTGAAATGGCACAATTGCTGCCCGAAATCACCTTTGGACTGAGTAACAAAATGAAAGTGTCAGTGTTCACGAGGCGGGAACCAAAAAGGCCATGTTGAAAATTTGCAGCAAAAATACCCCAAAAATCTCACAAAACTGAGATACTATTATGCTATCTCAAAAAGTAAGAAATAACAAAAAACTTCATTTAAAACAAAGTTAGGGTTCTAGACATAGTCTCAAACGTGATACAGGTCAGGAAACTGGATGTTAGGTTTACAACTGCTGACTTTCTCCATCAACCTCAACATTGATCCCTCATTACACCTTCCACACACCAATACAGCATTGGGTGTGATTTAGGTCCTGGGTCACGTCTCACTTTCACTTAATCTTACCATCGTGAATGCCTCGCTTTCCCACACACAAACAAAGATTGGTGTGCCTTTAGGTCATGGGTACCACCACCTTCACTCACCTTTGCCGACGCACCACTTACCATTCTCGGCAGCCAGGGCCATGGGTCCTAACTCTCACCCCATTCTCCCATACTGTACCGGGGCGACAGGTTCCTTACAGATGGAATGAGGTGAGCATAAGGCCCATGACTCTAAGGCACACCCCCAAGCTTGGTGTGGAGGGTCGGGTGGTGTTGCGTGGTAGGTTGAGGGGGGTGGGGCCCTGACCTCAAGGCACACCACACTTGTTGGTGTGTGGAGGGTGGGGTGGTGCTGCATGGTAGGGTTGGGTGGGCATGTGGTGGGACCCAAAACTCCTAAATTACACCCTGACGCTTGTCGGTGTGTGGAGGGTGGGGGTGCGGTTTCAATGGTAGGGTTTGTGGGAGAGGGTATAACAGTTGTAAACCTAACATCCAATTTCCTGACCTGTATCACTTTGGTTGAAGACCTACAGTATGCCTAGAACCTAACTTTGCTTTAAAAGAAGTTTTGTTAATATATATATATATATACACACATATATATAGTATTTGAGACTTACTACATGAATTCCTAAGTTTTAAAGGTTACTGGATGTAAATTAGGATTACTGTTCAAATCCTGCCACAGCCACTGAAACGACGACCACAATGTACATTCTCGGAAGCACACCCATGTTATACAGTTGGCAAAAAAAATATTTATGCCCTGTCATTTAAGTTTTAGTAGAGTGCTAAGAGGGAGTTCACCCTGCTTTGTGGTGTCTACTTTTGGGATGGGACATGTATAACTAGGATGCTGAGTGTGTGGTTTCACTGTGTTTGCCATGTGTCAGTCTAGGTGACTTGGAAATGCTGTTGGTGGGTTTTGAAATGGGACCACAGCAAATATGCAGTGGAAATTATTAAAATAGACTATGTTATAAGCAGCTAAACTGCCTGGAGCAATATGCATGAAATTTTATTTTTCAGTAAAATGGTATAAGAGCACCACCTTTTGAGGTCAGGCAGCTTGACATTCTGATATGTGCTTTGGAACCACAATAGAACACATCTCTGCCCTTAATACTACAAGTTACAACATAAGTGTTCTGTAAAGTTGATGTATTAGATTGTCTCCAAACTAGAAACACATTGTTGAGCATATACCTGGGTAGAATTTGTTTATGGCATGTAAATTGTTTAATGGCCATTTATAACATGGAGTATGATGGAAGAGGAAGTCAACTGGTCAATCAGTGTCACCTGACCATTGATTAATCCTCAATATCGCACAGTTACTGTGAGTCGCCTTCACAGAGAGAGACTCAGTGGGCAGAGCAGGACTCGTTAAACAGTTGAGAAAACCAAACTGACAGGCAGCCATTACTGAAGCGAGAGGAGCGGCAGCTCCTCCCTCTGAGGATCTGCTTTCAGTTTTACCACTGCAGTGAGTGACAGCTCCCGTGAGTTACAGACATTCCCCTGTGGTGCAATAGTGTGACCTGATGGTACTCTGCAGTGTGTCCTCCACTTGCATTGTGGTGCCCTTCCATGCCTGCTCCGGTGCTGTATTCTTGTGAGAATGTACTGACAGTAGGTCAGAGATATGGAGGCAGCTATGCAAAGAGCTCCGACCCACTGTCAGTCCCTGATGAGAGCCTCTGCACTGTGCCATTTCTGTGTGAGATAGAGAGAGGAAGAGAGAGAACAGCAGGAGAATGACATGCAGTACAAAGGAGTACTCTGTCCCCCCACAGTCACCCCAATTATCCATGCTTCCCAACCTCCGGCCACCGACAGAATGTAAATGAAAGCTGCTGCAATCTCATGTCTCTCTCTCTCCATTTGTGTCTGTGTCACTGAAGCATACAGCAGTTTAAGAAGTTCAGTACTGTGAGGGAGAGGAACTGTACTCCCATCCCCTGCTGAACATTGCACCTCTGTCACAGAGGCAGGCAGAGAGAGAGAGAGAGAGAGAGAGAGAGAGAGACATAGAGACCACAAGCAGCTCACCAGTCCTCTAACAGTATGCACCAGAGAGAGAGAGAGAGAGAGAGAGCAAGAGAGAGAGACAGCGAGACATTGAATTCAACATTGCTGCACTGTCCTAGCTCCTCTCTGTGCATTTAGCTGTTCAGCCTGTCTGGTGCAGTTTCTGTTGCAGAGTGACAGCGTAATGCCGCCAAGAGGGAAAGAGAGACGCTCAGCAGTGCAGTGCCCTGCACAGAAAGAGAGAGACCCCGACAGCGACTTGCATATTGTAGCAGTGCAAGCATGTGTAGCAGACAGTGAAACATAGCAAGCAGCTCCAGACGGAGAGTCATCCACAATGCAGAAGTCATGAGTCAAACTTATGTTATGAAGAACAAGTGGAGGAATTAACCTAATAGTACAGCTCTGCCACTTGTGTCTTCATAACATAACTGCATTATTTGTGGAGGACTACTTTTTCTAGCAGCAGGATACAGTAACATGTCATGAATTTGAACAATAATAAAATGTTTCTGTCAACTATATTATTGTTCTTTGACAACCTATGTTATAAGCATATAATCCACCAGGGTATGGGGTTATTGGGGATTAATCAACACCCGGTGCTGTGAGGGAACTCGACTGCTGCCTTGTGCCTCACAATGCACCTGGGTGTTGATTAATCCTCACTAACCCCATACCCTGTTGTGGGTTATTGCTTACTTGTCTGAGGAGAAATCACAAACATATAATTTCAATACTGTATTATACTAGAAAAAGATAATGGTTTGCACAGAGATGAGGCAGCAAAGGGCACTGGATAGTGCAAAAATGTGACTAGTACCTCGTACTGAAGCATCACAGATTTAGAAGTAACAATATACCTGTGAGCACATTTATACTAATCATGATGAATTACGTACACTTTTAGAAAATGAGATAATAGGTATGAGGGTGTAGGAAGTCCTGTATTTGTTTGTTTGTGGAGTTATTTTCCACAGTCATGTGCAAAGAATGGTTACATTTCATTGCATAGATATTAAAATACTGTACTTAGTTATTTAAGTTGTGTGTTAAATATTTTTGTGTAGCAGAACACTTCTAAATTAATGGCTATTGTTTGTTTATTGCTTTTTAATTCAAATTTTCTTCAGCATCTATCACAGAGTGCATTACAGCATAATTTGATAAACAGAGCAAATTTGAAAAGAGCAAAATGCTAAAAGAAACAGTAATACCAAAATCAAATTGTATAAAACCACAATAGTTAGAGTTAACACTTAAAATACATATGGTGATGGCACACTAAAAACTGTAGATTCCAAACCTTTCCGGTGTGTGTGTGTGTGTGTGTGTGTGTGTGTGTGTGTGTGTGTGTGTGTATAAGAGAGAGACAGAGAAAGAGGGAGGGAGGAGATGCCCTGGTGTTAGACGGAACCTGGAGAGAGGCCCGATGTGTTAGATTTCCATCCCTGGGGTTCCCACCAGACCAAGTGGGAGGCAGCCAGAGGGGCTGCAGTGACTTCCAGTCCCCTTCAGGCTGTGTTATGCAATGCCAGATTGATGCAGAACAAGACTGCAATTGTGGCAGACTTGATTTCCTCAGTCGATCTGGCTTGTATCATGGAGACCTGGTTAGGTGATGTGCGGGCCTGTTTTGGAGGCAGCTGTCCCTGCTGGGTACTCTGTGGTACACTGCTTGTGGCAGGAATGCAGGGGTGGGGTGTGACCATCTGCTTTAGATACAGCTTGAACTTCACTGTGTACCAAGTGGGGACTTCCAGGTCCTTTGAGTGTGTGGCTGTGCATGGAGGTCCAGGTGCAGGCTGTGGGATTCTCCTCATTTACCACACCCCTGGGGCAGGGGAATTCCTTTAGGAGGTGGCGGACATTGTCATCGGTGAGGTGCTGGAGTCTCCAGGATGTTTAATTGTGGGGACTTCATTGCCTGGGTTGACAATGAATCCTTGCAATTTGGGTCAGACCTCCTCCAGTTAATGTCATCACTGGGCCTGTCACAAGTCATTACTTCTGTGACCCATCACCTGCTACACACTGGACCTGGTGTTCTCTCTGGGCTTTTGATGTAACTAACCTCAAGATTGATCAGGTTGTGTGGTCTGATCATTCCACGGTGGAGTTCTCATTCAGGGCCCTCCTAATAGTCTTTCCCTGTTGAGATGGTCAGCTACTGCCCTTTGAGGGGCTTGTCCCTGGAGGGACTACTGGCAGTGGCTGATTTATCTAGTGTAGTCGCTGCATGTGCGGTTTGCACTATCAAGGCAGTTGCCGTTTATCACAGGGCAGTTTCTGGGGCACTCAATGACATCGCATTGGTTCGTGTATGACCCAAATCCTCTCACCTGAGGCTGCTCTATTTTGATGGGGATCTCAAGGTGATGAAGATCAAGGGTCGAAGCTGGAGCATTGATAATGGAGGATCCAATCAGAGGGGACAAACTACGCTGCATGCTCATTATTCTGAGTACCAGGGGCAATCACCCATATGAAGGCAGAGTTCCTGTCAAGGGATATTGCTGCAGGGAAGAACCAATCTGCTCAGCTTTTCGGATTGTGGACAGACTTTTACATCCAGTCTGCCTACAGTTGAAAAAACCTTTCAGTTACATTATGTGAGGATTTTGCTCAATTCTTCTCTGATAGGGTGTCCTCTATCCATCAGGGGTTCCGTCAGTAGACCATATTGCAGTCCACAGCAGTCAACCTGGAGGGAATCGAGGCACTTCATCAGTCTGGGAGGAGTTTAAATCGGTGGAGGTGACCTAGGTCATTGAGGTTATCTCTGGGCTGAAGCACACATATTGTGAACTGGACCCAGCACTGACACATTTCTTGATGAGATGTGTTGGTTCCGTTGGCCTGGTGGAATAGTCAGGTGTTCATTGATGGAGGGGTATTTTCAGATGCCTTGAAAGAGGCTCTGGTGAGGTCTCTTCTGAAGAAACCATCTCGCCACCCTGACATTCTGGAGAATTACTGTCTCCAAACTTCCTTTTGGGCAAGGTTGTTGAGAAAATTGTGGTGCAGGTGCTCAAGGAGCATCTCATGACCTTGACATCTATGAGCCACTCCAGTCAGGTTTCAGGACCAAGCATAGTACTGAACCAGCATTAGTTAGGGTGCATAATGATCTCCTCAGAGCGAGAGACAGAGGAGAATGGTCAATTCTTGTTCTCATGGATCCCTCCTCATCCTTGACACTGTAGTTCACATGGTGCTGCTCGATCACCTCAGAGTATTGTAGACTAACTGGCACCATTATCCACTGGTTTGAGTCTTTTCTCTTGGGCAGGAAGCAACAGGTGGTTATGGGGAATTTCTCCTCTACCCTGCAGCCCCTCACCGTGGAGTGCCTCAGGGTCGATCTTGTCGCCCATGTTATTTGCAGTGTACGTGCCCCTGGGTGAGCTCATTAGGCATTACAGTGTGGGTTTTCACTGCTATGCAAATGATACCCAACTGTATATGTCCTTTGCCCCGGAACATCGTATACCATGGAAGTACTTAACAACTGCTTGGCAGAGATCAATGACTGGATGCCCTCCAGCTGGTTGTGACTGAACCCGGACAAGATGCAGGTACTAGTGATTGAGCCGGTCAGTGGGAGCATCACCGATGCTGAGATGCCGGGTCTTCATCTGGGTCCGTGCTGTTGTTGGCCTCTACTAGGGTGGGAGATCTTGGTGTGATCCTTGATGACAAACTGACACTTGAAGCTCAGATGTTGGCTGTCATCCAAAGTGGTTTTACCACTTGAGGAATATCACCAGGATCAAACCCTGGTTCCACTTGATTACCTGCCCACCCTGGTACATGCCTTCATGACCTCCAGGCTTGATTACTGTAATGCTCTTGACTTCAGGGTCTCTGGAGGTACTATCCACCGACTGCAGCTAGTTCAGAACGCTGCTGCCAGGTTGCTGACTGGCCTCTCAAGGTCTAGCTATTTGACCCCAGTGCTCTGTTCTTCGCACTGGTTACCTGTCAGATGGAGGTTATCTTCAAGTTAAATCTTCTCACCTATAAGGCCCTACACAGGCTAGGCCCTGGTTACCTGGTTGAGCTCCTAACACCCTGCACATCTGCCCTCTCCTTCTGATTCTTGACCAGGAGTTTCCTTGAGGTTCTCAGGTCCAGGCTGAGAACCTCTGGCGACAGGGCTTTTAGTGTTGCTGGTCCAGTCCTGTAGAATGCTCTACCTCCATCTCTTAGGGAGGCCCAATTGGTTGAGGCTTTCAAAAGGGGTCTCAAGGCTCATCTTTTGCCCTGGCCTTCCCAAGTGAAGTAGTCTGACCAGTGCTGTTTTAGTAAGCTGCTGATCTAATTGTATGGTATTTATGTATTTATTGTAATTAATTATTCTACCTGTCTCATTTACTTGTTTTATTGTTTGTTTTAATGTGAAGCACCCAGAGCCTCTGGGATTGGGTGCTGTACAAATAAAATTTGTGTCGCCTTGCCTGCCATATATGTGTGTGTGTGTGTGTGTGTGTTTCTAGAGGCTGCGATGTGTACTCACTGTAAAATGAATCTATTAGTGGCTTACTCTAAGAAACTATACTGACATTTATTTGGCAAGAATTGTTTTTTTATTTTAAATAGCAAGCTATATTGAAAAAGGAAGGAATTTGTGATTGAAGAACTGAAATCTGAGCTCAAACACATAGCTGTACAGATGGATTCCACTCCTCAAACAACATAGCTAGGAGGAGAGGGAGGAAACACAGTTTAGCAAATGCAGAAAACCTGGACTTGATCTTATTCCACTCCATCATAAGAACAAAAAGCTGTGCTGTGTTAGGAATTCAGACCGATTTTTCTGATGATAGCAAGATGTCGGCATGGTTCTGCCCATGCAGCCACAAAAGGAGGAGCATAGAACATTGGTCCAGGTTGGGAACCATAGTAGAAAATGGTGCATTTGGCAAAGTGGAATTCAAGGGATGGAAGCATATAGATGTTAACATTTAAAGACATTGGCAGCTGTGGACGGATCACTACAGTTCACTCCATCGATTGCAATATTAGACAAGCAGTGTGAACATTTCAGCCCCATGACATCTTTTACATTACATAGTTGCATAGAAGGTGGAGGAAGAATAAGACTTGAAATCCATTCAATCTGCCCTTAAATTGCTAACTGTAGTCCCATTGGTGTGCCGCCTTACAGGTCTAATTTATGCCCTCCCTACTTCCACTTTTGATGTAACCAGACCCTGAATTTGTCCCATTGACCATGAAACCAGTCACAGTTCCCACTTCCAACACCCACTTTGGCAGCCTAATCCACTGATTCACCTCCCTGTCTGTGAAGAAGAACTTCCAATCATCCCTCTTAAACCTACTACCCATCAACTTCCAATCATGTCCTCTTTTTTACCACATTTTTGTGTATATCAAAAGTTCTTCACTATCAGTTTTACTTATACCCTTCAGAAACTTGTACATCTCTATCATATCTCTCCTCTCATCTGGCCTCCAGCCAGTATGTGTTGAGGTCTGCTAGCCTCTTCTGTTAGAGCATGTCTGACACTGCAGCTTCTGGACCTTCCTGGTGGCCCATCTCTGCACCATCTACAGTCTGTCCCTGTCTGTATCCCAGATTCTCCAAGGATCACCTGCAGAATTATTTAATGTTTTCTGCAGTGGTCACTTTTATTGGTCTAGACTGCCTTTTGCAGCTTTTTTTTTTTTCATTTTCTGTATTCAGTTCAATCAGTGTGAAGGTTTGCCACTAAAATTCAGCCAGCAGGAGTCCCATGTTTTAGCATGCTCAGCAGTTCTTGAGAAATCCACTGAGACCGTGTTTGAATTTTCCACAGTACTGATTTAGCTGGTGTTGTAAAGGTCACAACAGATTTGAATAAGCAGAAAGGCAGAAGAGGAAGTGAAACTAGACCCAGCAGAAAGAGACAGCCAGCAGGAAGCTAGCTCAGCCTATCCACCAAATTGCAAAGAAAATGGACAGTGAAGCTCACACAGATGTTAGACAGGTGGGACAGACTAGATGGTCCTCTGGTCTTTATGTGCCTGTAAAATGCTATGTTTCAATGGGTTTAGGCTCCCCATAGAGCTGCCTGGTAGTAGGTCATGTTTTTGTAGGTTGCTAGGAAGATATCAGTTCAATATGAGTTTATTTGTTCGGTTATACAACCATTGTATATATCACAATAAACACCTAATAAAAGATATGTCTTTTGATAAAGAACATTTGGTCTGAAACATGTTAAGGCATGCCACAGTACTGGTACTTAACTTCAGTACTTTGAATCCAGTGAGCAGCATCATATTTTGTTGTGGTGAGTGCGGATTTCTTTGATTTGAAGTGGTTTAGCTGCCAGACTGAATTGTTAATAATATTTAAAACAAGGTGGTATAATAGTTATTGTATACTATGTGGCTCTACCATGTGCCCTGGCAACTTTTCATAATCTCACTTCTCTCTGGGTAAAAAATGTTTTCTTTCTTTGCCTCTCCACTTGGTATAGGATTAAATCCACTACTTTACTGTCTTATATCAACTATGTTATCAGTACCAGTTGGGATTGTCTGCCTTACTCACCTCTAGTAGTGGTTCTAGCCATGACTAGTTACCAGGGCACTGCTGGGGCACAACAGATAGCAGTCAGGGCACTGATATACTGTTACTATGGGGAAGCTCTGACACATACAGGGCACCGACCAGGCACAGCATTTGTTTACCAGGGTACGTGCCCTGGTGTGCCCTGGTGTAGAGCTGCCACTGCTCACCTCTTTTCCACTGTAAACATTCCTGGATGCCTTAATGTTTCCTCACACCTCAGTTACTCCAACTTCCTAATCATTTTGATTGCTCTGTGTTTTACCTCTTCTAATTCCTCAATGTCCTTGTTTTGTGGTGACCAGAATTGTATGCTGTACTCCACAGGACACTGTTTCTTTGACAGATTATGGGGCATTCCTCGGCACTGTGGCTACTCCTGCCTCTTGGATGTTAATACTGTGCCTCTGTCATGCTTTTGACACATTGGGGAAGGGGCTGCAATGCTGTGGGGGATACATAACATTATTACCGCACGTTTGGGGCTGGGTTGCCATGTTATATCTTACTGATTAATTAAAATGGTTTTACCAGTCAAGGGCCTTATGAGAACAAGTCTTGTTTCCATCCAGACACTGGCATGACATCCCAGTGGGCTGCTTTAAGCTCCTCCCCTGCTCCCCAGCCAACACCACAGCCCTAGATTGCCATGGGGAAGGGTCTTGATGCAGGGAGGTTAACAGCAAGGGGCTTTGGGGGCACAGGATGAGATCCTTTGGGGAATCAGTGCTGCAATGAAGGGGCAGCATCATGGAGGTGGGCTCAGGGAGGTGTGGGGATAGAGGAAAAATTGAAAAAAACTGTCCAAATGTAACCCCTAGATGGCGCTATCCCAGGGGCTACTACCCCTGCCTGATTTGCCACTAACAGGTTGAGGGGCCTGGATCCAATGGCGGGTGCCTCCACCCAGAGGTCAGGGTTTGCAATAGTTAAACTAACTTGGTCACAGCCCTCTGGGACACTGCAACCCCCTTTCTTCCCACTAGTGGCCCACACAATATATCAGAATTACCTTCACAGTATACACTTACCCCCAGGTCTGGTTCCGCACTGGGACCTCCTGTGAAATGAGATACAGTGCAACAATCACAGTACAGTACTTTAACATAGACAAATACCTCAGGCAGTATAACTTTGCTGAAACAAGCAGCTCTGATTTATTTAGGGGATATAACAAGGACAGGGGAAATCAGGTTAATTAGCTATCACTCTAATAATCTACCTATGGCTCTGTGCACAGGCCTATCCCTATCAGTTACTGTCCCTGGGTACCCAAGCCCTAGTGGCTAGTCCAAACCGTGGCAGCTGGTAGGGCCCTTTCACACAGAGAAAAGGAGAATTAAACAGTCAGCAGTACAGTAATTCCATTTGGATTTAATGTGGCAATTCAACAGGAGCGACTCCTGGAATTAGTACTCACGACCTCCAAATAAGATAGGGTCCTTCAATGTCAGCAGGGCTCACTTGAGGTACACAAACCTCTTCACACATTTATATAAAAGAAAGCACTATACCAGGCAGGCTGCATCTGTATCCCGATCGCAATTACTGCACAATACCCGAGAACACACAGCAGATTCAGTTCCTGACAGACCGAAGTGCAATTTTCAGCAATTCTTCCAGTCTTCTACAGGGTGAGCCTGGTTTCTACTCTTCAGAGATCCTTTGATTCTTTTCACAGGACGGATTCAGTCCTAACAAGCTGCAGACCGGAACTTGGGCCTTACACGCTTTTTGACTAAAACTGCACACTGAAAAGCACAGGGCCTCTTCCTTCTTCACTGCCAAAGCTCAACTCCAACTCCAACCGACAAAACCGGGCATTTCCTTTGAGTTCCTCCCAGTTCTTGACTGGATTGGCTGTCACTCACAATAGACTGCTGCTGTTGGTCCAAAAAGGCACTGAAGTCTAAACTACATCTCCCAGAGTCACTGCCCATACAATCCTCTTGTGGCTGGCTCAGATTATGAGTCCAAGTTCTGATTCGTCCAAGGCACCATTTTAGAGCTAGCTTACTCCACACTGATTGGTCCAGTTCAGCAGTTCAAAACTAGAATGGGGAACTAGCAGACACAGTTCTGACTGCAAAGAAAGCAGGTTAGACAAACTGTAATTTCATTATTACTCTAAATAATTTCTGGCAAACAGTTACATCTTTCAGATAGGTTCCCTTTGCACTCTAGTGACTGCAAAAATGAAGTGAATTGGCAGCAGCTCGAGTGGTACTCAGAGAAGCACACAGTCCCCCATACAACTAATTATGTCTGCAAGCAGACAGCTCTTAAAGAGACAGTACCAGAGGCTCTAAAACACTCACTGATAAATGGCTTAAATGCCAAACACCATTCAGGCTTGGAGCATTCAAGCAAGCTCCTGGAAGTCTTTTGGAACCCCCATTTGCAGGGGTTACACCCTTCCTGGCCTGGGAAAGCTTGACGTCCGTCAAGCAAGTACCCATAGTTTCAACTGCAACCATATACATTTGCATTAGGCTCACATGTAATCATCAGTCAATATATCATTTTACCAAGAACACATTTCTGAAACATTGCAGCACGTCACTCTTACACAGTATTACATACACATTGTACCATAACTCAAGTTATTATCTCTTGTACATGAAACCTGAAGAGAGGGGCCCTTCCCTATCAGTTACCTTGGGGCTGGATGGGGCAAGGGCACCATACTTAGAAGGCAACACAAGTAACTTGGAGTTAGCACTGATGCTCAGTTTGGGCAATGAGCTCGGGACACATACACTTTTATGGACAACATTGAGAGGCAAGTCCACAGGCCTCCCAAGTGAATCATAACTGAGGTGCACCACAGGCTTTACAGCTCGACCAGTCTTTCTAGGGGAACTGTTATAGTCTCTGCACTCTGAGCCTCATTTTCAGCATTGTCCTCACTTGTCAGGGAGTCTCCATGGGGGTAGAGAGGCTAGAACTTGGGGCACTTTCAGCTCCAGGAGTTACAGTTTCTGAGTCCACAACATTTGGCTCGCATGGAGAGCTTTTGGACACTGGCAGTGGACTGTCAGGGCACTCAAAATACTCTTCTTGTTCGGGTGTATCACCAGTCTGCCCCAATCTATCATTTTCCTCCTGAAAGCTCAAACAGTTCAACCATGCACAATGATTCCATTTCATCTGATCTGATGCTTTGCACTTCACTTTCTGGGAGCATTGCTCCAGGGATGAAGGCTGGGGCTTAGACAGTCCAGAAGGCCCAGCTTTGTCTCCAGTATTGACTAGGGATTGCCCCAAACAATTGACCTCAGTTCAAGAAGGATAGTATTCAAAGTCACTCTCACTTTCTTCTGATATGGACTGACAGTCATGCTCAACTGGGACTTGTGGAGGGAACACTTTAACTTTGCTTCTGTAGGTGCAGACTTTCTTGATCTTTTCTTAGCAGCAGCTCTAGTCACTGGTCCAGAGGGGGCATCTTCTGGGGCTCAGACTCAATCAGGATTTGTCCAATGGGCAGTAAATGATTTCTATGCATTGTTTTTACATCTTTTGAATTATTCTCAGGCCTTACTTTGTACACTGGCAGATCATCTAGTTTGCCCACTACAATGTGAGGGAGATGGTGCCATCTGTCAGCAATCTTGTGCTTGCCATGCAGTCCCAGATTTCTTAGCAATACCCGATCTCCTCCTGGAGTTCCTGTGCTTTCACCTTTTATCATACCTTTTTCTTGTTGGCCAGATTTCTTTTGCAGCCATGGTTTGAGCCAGTTGGTACGCATGAGTTAGCTGGGCTTTAACTTTTGCACATACTGTAAATAGTTGTCAGCTTGAACCCCATCAGGAGAGACCCCAAAACACACATCTACTGGTAGTCGAGCTTCTTCCAAACATCAGGCGTAGGGGAGAATCCAGTGGCATCACTTTTGGTGCAGTTATAAGCATGTACCAGGGTGCTAATTTGTTGGCTCCATCTAGGCTTGTCCTTTGGGTGCAGGGTGCCTAGCATATCTAGCAAAGTGCGGTTGAAACGCTCAGGCTGTGGGTCCCCTGGGGTGGTAAGGAGTGGTTCTGGACTTTCGACTCCCCACAGAGAAAGCATCTCTTTGATCAGACGACTCTCAAAGTCTCTCCCTTGATCAGAATGGATTCTTTGTGGAGCCCCATAGTGAACAAAAAGTTTTCTACAAGTACTTTGGCCACAGTGGATGCTTTCTGGTCTTTGGTGGGAAAGCTTGGGCATATCTCGTGAAATGGTCAGTGACCACCAGCACATTACTGATATTTCTTTGATCTGACTCCAAACTCAGAAAATCAATACAGACCAGCTCATGGGTGCACTGGTGGTGATGTTAACAAGGGGGCAGCCCTCTGGGGCAAAGCTTTCCTCTGTAAGCATGACTACAAGTTCGAATGTGTTGCTCCACATCAGCCCCCATCTTAGGCCAATAGAATCTGGATCTCACCAGTCAAGTGTTCTGTCTATACCAAGGTGCCCCATGTGGTTGTGCAAGGACCTCAGTACTGAGTCTCGAAAGGCAGTGGGCAGCACTAGTTGTTGTTTGTCTACTTGTCCCCTCTGTCTACTGTTTCTCTGTACAACAGTTTATTGATCAGTTTCAACTTAGGACCTTCTTTGTATAACAGTGCAGTTCTCAAATCAGTGGAGCGTAATTTGGACACATCTTTTCCTGCATAGAGGGCTTCTAAAGCTGCTTTGATCATGGGATCGCGAGTTGAGCCCGAATACTGTCATTGTCCAGCTGAGGCAGTGCACCAATGTCTATTGCAGAAAAGTGGCAATAAGCAGCAGGTATGCAATTCTCAGAGGCCCTGCAATCCAATGCAGTCCACTGCGTCTGTGGACATTTGTTCCTCCCTGTCAAACTTCCGGCAGAGTGCCCGAATGTCAGGTTCTGCCAATCGGACCCAATCATTCTGGGAACAGGCCTCGGGAGAGAGCATCAGCATCTATGTGGTTCAGACCTGCTCGGTATTCGAGAGCATAGTCATATGTAGATAATGCAGAAAGCCACCTATGGCCAGTGGCATCCAACTTAGCTGAGGTCTGCACATAGGTCAAAGGATTATTGTCAGTTTTACTAGTATTTTAGCCCCATACAAGTACTCATGGAATTGGTCAACAATAGCCCACTTCAAAGCTAGGAACTCTAACTTATGTACAGGATAGTTCTTTTCGGATGGGGTCAGGCTTCTACTGGCAAAGGCCACTGGTTTCAGGCCATTCTCGCTCTTGGTACAACACAGCCCCCAACCCTTGCAAGCTAGCATCAGTGTGCAGGACGTAAGGTTTTCTTGGATCGGCATAGGCCAGCACTGGAGCATGGGTAAGTTGATATATGATCTCATGAAAAGCAGTCTCACAATCAGAGTCCAGCGGCCCCAAATACTTCACTTGGATGAAAATACACTCTTTCAGTCTTGAGGATGCTGACTTTTGGTATTTTTGTGGGTTGGGGATACCCTTGAGTAAGGTTAAGTAAAGGGCGGATCACTCTGAATAGTCCTGATGAAGCGACCGATAATAACCACAGAATCCCAGGAATCTTTGCAGTTCTTTTTAGATTTTTGGGCTGTGGCCAGGTGGTCAAGGCCTCAACTTTACTTGGGTCGGTCTCTATTCCTCGGTGGATACTATGTGTCCCACATACTTTACTGATGTTTGAAAGAATTGACACTTATCAATGGACAGTTTAAGGCCAAAGTCCTCCAGTCGGTCCAATACCTTAAATAATCTGCTTTCATGTTCCTCCAGTGAGCTGCCAAACACAATAACATCATCTAGGTATACCAGGCACTCTAGTAAGTTCATGTCCCCCACTGCACGCCCCATCAATCGTTGAAAAGTGGCTGGGGCACCTGAAACTCCTTTGAGGCATCCTCATGAATTCATAGAAGCCAGCGGACAGATAAAGGCAGTCTTCACGGTCCTCTGGGGCCATCGGGATCTGGTAGTACCCACTGCGGAGATCCAGCACAGAGAACCACTTGCTCCCGCTTAGGCAGTCCAAAGCATCCTGAATGCGGGCATTGTGTACTGATCAGGGATAGTCCGCCGTTTAAGGTGCGATAATCCACACACATCCTTACTGTTCCATTCTTTTTCCTCACTACCACAATGGGGAAGCATAAGGGCTTCTGGATTCTTGTATTACACCAGCAGCTAACATCTCTTGCAGATGCCGCCTCACATCATCTATGTCAGCAGGTGCCAGGCGCCGAGACCTCTCAATAAATGGTCTTTCGTCATGCAGCCGGATATTGTGCTCAGCTCCTTGCACGCATCCTACATCCCATTCCTTTAAAGAAAACACCTGGTCTCTCTGGGCAAGCTTCTCACTGATCCTCACTTTCCATTCAGCTGGCAGCGGGAGTCGCCAAATCAAACAAGTCAGGCTACTCTGTCATTCTTCCTTGAACTCTTGCTGCTGGGTAGCACTGCAGTGTCTGCACAATGCACATTAGCCAGGATGCAACCTCTGTTTACCTCGAATGTCTCTTTCAGACACATTATGAACTGGACCATTACCCTTCTGGCATAAGCATGGCTCTAGCGGGCAAAATACTAGGCTTGACCAGCAGTCCTCTGGCAATTTTCCACGCTTGGTGCATCCAACATTAATATTTTATTCTTAACATCCTTTCTGATACGGACCTCTCCTGTAAGGTACACTGGGCATTTGCGCCAGGATCAGAGACTCAGGATCCTTCTTCCATACAATTCGACTGGTTCCTCTGGTTCTGTTTTTTCAGCATCTCTCTGTGCCTCATAGGCCTTCTTAATTAAAGCCGAACTCTTAAAGCTCTACTAGTCTTTGACCCTGTTTTCATAACACAACTGTGCCAGCCTTCCAACATATGAGCATTTGTTCCAATCAACAAAGGGACACCATCATACAGTCCAGTGGGGACACACTAAGGCTAGGGTCTCTACTTGTTCGCCACTCCAGCCACGGAGGTGGGGAAAGACAGCCAAATTCGGATATACCCGAATAGGGTAGGCCTTCTCACTTAACCCCATACATGCAGTCCTTCTAATGGTTGTAAGGGCACGCCTGACAAATGCTTCTGATACCAATCCTGGAACATAATTGTCACTTGGGAGCCACTGTCTAATACAGCTCTTGTAGACACTCCATTCACCTTTACAGTGGTCTCCATGGAGGGACCCACTATTCTGGACCAGTCTGAGAGGCGGTAGTGGGGGCCTGGGCAACTGACCTTGCCACAAAAGGACGTGAATTAGCATTTTGGTGCCCTCACTGGGATCATGTCGCGCACCTCTTAACCACTGATTTCTTCTCCAAGCCTCCTTGTAGCCTATATGCAACTTTGTCAGTGTCTTTTGGGACTGGCATTCCTTTCATGTGCCCATCTTTCCCACAATTATAGCAAAACATACTTTCTGGAGTTTGAGCTGGCCGAGCGCCACACTGGGAGCCAGGGCGGGGGTATTACTAACTGGAAACCTGGGTGCCATCTCTGTTCTGCGGCGTGATAAGCATTTGGAGACATCTCGTCAGTTTCTCCACTTCCATGGTCAAGGAATTGAGTTTGGAGCTGTTATCAGCAGGAGATACATGGGTGGTACCCCCACCCCATAGCAGATGCAGTCGGATATAGGTCAGGGCCCGTACTTGCAGGCGTGGCCTTCATAAAGGGACTGTTTTTGAATTCCGGATCTCTCTCAACAGTTCGCCCCATTGTGGCATATCTTTTTCCTTGTCAGAGCACTCATTGACTGTCAACCTCTGCCCTGAACTTCACTTGATGGGTCACCCTCAGTCACTCGGTCGGAGCCACAGCTGTTGGTGCAGGTACCTCCAGGTCGCCTTTTCTCAACTCCTCAATTTCTCTCATTAACTCATCATAGGAGGGTGGGATTCCAGTCGATTTGCCAGGCGTAACTGAAGCAACAGCAGTTCTGAGAAGGGGCAGACTTATGATTCTGTCCAGTCTGGTTCGTCCAGTTCAATCGCTGGCAAACTACCCTTTCTGAGGCATTCTTGCAACAATTTTTCCAGCCGAGAGACATACACAGACAACAACTCCCCTTGGTACTGTTGTGCATTTCTTACTCTCCACCATAGGTCCTCATCAGAATCTGGGCTCCCATACACATTCTCCAAGGCCTCAAGATAGGCCTGTGCAGTCGCTTCAGGGTTACTGGCCCGTTTAGCACGGATGGTAGCCAGGGCAGGACCTCGGAGGCTCTCACTAACCCTCTTTCGCTGCCTCCGAGCATTGCCATTCTAGCACTTGGGGCAACATAGTTCTATCCAGGTCTCCCAGTCATCCTCCCTTGGGGGTGGGAGGGTGCCAGAGAAGATCCTCAACCTTCGTAAGAGTCGTGACTAATGGCAGGTGCAGAAATAGGAGTCTGCATTGGTTCAGCCACCATTACGGGCACTGGAGCAGGAGAGGTGTTGGGGAGGAACACCCCAGGTGGCAAGAATAGTTTCTTCAAGTCCTCCACAGTTTTCCCTCTCCCAGCAACCATTCAGCAAATTTCTCCTCAAAAGTTTCAGATAGTGGTGGGGCTGATTCCCCGGGTCTTTACTGTCCTTAGTTATCACTCTCCAAGCAGTGAGGGCCCTCTGGGGTAATGGTCTGTGGCACTTTGGAGCTATCTATGGGATCCTTAAACTCTACTAGGGCCAGGAAAGTGTGGGTGAGCAGATTAGCATGCCGACCCACCACCACAGGGTTTTGTAAACCTTCCACCTTGGAAAGTACTCCTGCACAGTGTCCGTATTGATACCCAGTGGGATGTCCAGGATAAGCATAGCATTTTGGGGTCGATCTCCTCCCCAGTACACCACTCCACCAGCCGGTGCACAGCCACTTCTGTCGGGTACCCATTTTTTTTCTTACAGTGGTTCGTAAATATGGCCACTAGAGGACACACAATCCCAGCGGTGAGCCTCCAAGATGTAACCCCTAGATGGCGCTATCCCAGGGGCTACTACCCTGCCTGATTTGCCACTAACAGGTTGAGGGGCCTGGATCCAATGGCGGGTGCCTCCACCCAGAGGTCAGGGTTTGCAATAGTTAAACTAACTTGGTCACAGCCCTCTGGGACACTGCAACCCCCTTTCTTCCCACTAGTGGCCCACACAATATATCAGAATTACCTTCACAGTATACACTTACCCCAGGTCTGGTTCCGCACTGGGACCTCCTGTGAAATGAGATACAGTGCAACAATCACAGTACAGTACTTTAACATAGACAAATACCTCAGGCAGTATAACTTTTGAAACAAGCAGCTCTGATTTATTTAGGGGATATAACAAGGACAGGGGAAATCAGGTTAATTAGCTTATCACTCTAATAATCTATTTATGGCTCTGTGCACAGGCCTATCCCTATCAGTTACTGTCCCTGGGTACCCAAGCCCTAGTGGCTAGTCCAAGCCGTGGCAGCTGGTAGGGCCCTTTCACACAGAAAAGGAGAATTAAACAGTCAGCAGTACAGTAATTCCATTTGGATTTAATGTGGCAATTCAACAGGAGCGACCTGAATTAGTACTCACGACCTCCAATAAGATAGGGTCCTTCAATGTCAGCAGGGCTCACTTGAGGTACACAAACCTCTTCACACATTTATATAAAGAAAGCACTATACCAGGCAGGCTGCATCTGTATCCCGATCGCAATTACTGCACAATACCGGAGAACACACAGCAGATTCAGTTCCTGACAGACCGAGTGCAATTTTCAGCAATTCTTCCAGTCTTCTACAGGGTGAGCCTGGTTTCTACTCTTCAGAGATCCTTTGATTCTTTTCACAGGACGGATTCAGTCCTAACAAGCTGCAGACCGAACTCTGGGTCTACACGTTTTTGACTAAAACTGCACACTGAAAAGCACAGGGCTCCTTCCTTCTTCACTGCCAAAGCTCAACTCCAACTCCAACCGACAAAACCGGCATTTCCTTTGAGTTCCTCCCAGTTCTTGACTGGATTGGCTGTCACTCACAATAGACTGCTGCTGTTGGTCCAAAAGGCACTGAAGTCTAAACTACATCTCCCAGAGTCACTGCCCATACAATCCTCTTGTGGCTGGCTCAGATTATGAGTCCAAGTTCTGATTCGCCCAAGGCACCATTTTAGAGCTAGCTTACCCCACACTGATTGGTCCAGTTCAGCAGTTCAAAACTAGAATGGGGAACTAGCAGACACAGTTCTGACTGCAAAGAAAGCAGGTTAGACAAACTGTAATTTCATTATTACTCTAAATAATTTCTGGCAAACAGTTACATCTTTCAGATAGGTTCCCTTTGCACTCCTAGTGACTGCAAAAATGAAGTGAATTGGCAGCAGCTCGAGTGGTACTCAGAGAAGCACACAGTCCCCCATACAAACTAATTATGTCTGCAAGCAGACAGCTCTTAAAGAGACAGTACCAGAGGCTCTAAAACACTCACTGATAAATGGCTTAAATGCCAAACACCATTCAGGCTTGGAGCATTCAAGCAAGCTCCTGAAGTCTTTTGGGAACCCCCATTTGCAGGGGGTTACACAAAGAAAAGTCTAGTTTCAAGCAGTGTTCTAAGGAAGTTGCACACAAACAGCTGCAGTTTCTCAATAGGTGACAAACATTGTCAAGTGTATATAAACACACCATGGCATCATCTGTAAGATTCTCAACAGCCTGAGACCTTAAAACTACTGTACAATTTGACAATGCTGATCTAATTTCATCCTCTTGGTAGCTGGGATGCTTTCCTATTAATCAGAAAGTAATAAATCTCCTTAGAGCTTTGCTCCAAAAGACTTGGTTCTGTATTTTATTTGTATTTATCACAGGCCTCAGCCTAACATCCCTACAGGGTACTGTGCAGTGCTGTAGGATTTCATGATGGAAATTCAAATGAGGATCGAAACAGTATACAAATACCTTTACTATGGAATCAGCAGCAAGCAAGCCAGATACACAGGTGTTAACCCCAAAATGCTAATCTAAAGCTGCACCACCTCTTGTTCTCTACAGTAAATCATAAACATATTAAGGACAATTGTGGATTCACGGACATCAAAATCGAAACTGGTGCTTTACAGCATTTCCAGCACTGCTTGGTTCAAACTGTACTGCTTTAAAACAGCACTACAGTTACTAGCACCCACAGGAGTGACAGAAATAAGTTTCTTCTGGCCACAGCAAGAGTGTGTGTGTGTGTGTGTGTGTGTGTGTGTGTGTTTCCTTGGGGTGGGGAGTGTACACACACACACACACACACACACACCCACATAGCTCAGACACAGATATACACAATCATTCACATGCATAGACATGCATAGAGGCACAGTCATACACAGATATGGTCATACCCAGACTTACAGACACCTAGTCACACTGTTAACAAGCAGACATACTGTCATACATACCAACACAGGCACATCATCATATACAGTCACGCAGAGCCGGCAGAGACACTGAGATCTACATACAAATGCACTCACATGCATGTGCAGACAGAGGAGAGGAGAATTAACAGTGGTCACTGCCTTGCTGTCTGCCTAAACGTTTTATTATTATTATTTTTTTTTAACCAGAAGAGACACACACTATGTTGAAAGCTTGTTTACAGGTGTGACCTGGGAGCACAAGGAAGTTAAGTGACTTACTTAGGGTCACACAGTATGCAAGTGAGGGATGTGGAATTCCAAACCCAGGTCTCCAGGTTTGCAGTTTAGAGCCTTAAACCACTGCACTATACTGCCTCCTTATTAGTGAGATTGTTATGCTGAGTTAGGTATGAGAGTAAATTAGTTTAAACAGGTTTTAATAATGAAATTGTAATGCTTAGTATGGGATGGAGAATATAATTGAAATGTGACAGACCCACTCCACCTTCTCAGCTAACTATAATATGAATGAATGAAAGTGTGCATGCTCATATTAATCTGATTACTATCAGTGCAACAGTTTCATTCTTTCAAACAGTAGCTGGATGAGCTGATGGGATGATCTGCACTACGTAAAGTAGTAGCCAGGGCTGACTTTACAGTTTTTATGTTTGCTTGCATGCATGTGCAAGAAACATAGTGCCATCATCCGAGTTTTAGGAGATGTGTCACCCCTCTTCCAATTCAGTCAGTGTGTTGGCAGGCGCGGCCCAGTCCTCCATCGCATGCTGGAGCTGTCTATGACAGCTCCAAATGCAGTGGCGTACAGTTGAAAGGGGAGCTACGCTCCAGTGAGCAGCGATCAGATATCGCCTGCTCATGCGCAGCTCCCCCACACACACACACACACACACACACGCCAGACGCATACTGCCTCCCCCACCGCACACACTCGTGGCAGCCGACGGGTGCCTAACCGCCGGCTGCAAGCGCTGTGCCCCCAAAGCTCTTTCACATGCCATGCTGGGTGCCCACCCCAGCATGGCAACTCATGGTATAGCCGACGGGGTGCCCAATCCCCATCGGCTCCACTGTCCTCACCCCCAGAGTACAGGTGCCATGCTGGGAGCCCACCCCAGCATGGCAATAGATACTATGGGGCCTGGAACCCCTGCTGGCTCCACGCCCCAGCCGCCCGTGCCACACTGGGAGCCCACCCCAGCGTGGCAAACATCCCGCCGTCATAATAAAAAAAACCTGTAAAGAAAACGGTCCCACGAGTCTCCCTGCCCCCACAACCCGCACCCACCCACTGCGTGACCCTGCCTCCCCATCCTCCCACCATACTTACCTTCTGGAGTTCGGCGCGACGATCATCGGTGGACCGAAACACTTCTGCACTTTTCAAGCCACCACGAACTGAGGAAATGCCGTAAGCTGTATAATGGTATAGATAGGGTTTTTCAACTTTGTTGCATATCTCAGGGATTTTTGGGAATTTTGCACCAAATTTGCAACATGGGGTTTTGGGACCCTTCTCATGAATGCTGTCACTGCCATGGCGTTATTTGGGCCCGGCATGATTTTGCAGTCACTGCGGAAATCACCTTTTGGGACTGACTAACCAAACGACACTGCAGTGTTCATAAGGTGGGCTCTCAGAAGCCTATTTTGAAAATTTGGTGGAAAAATTCCTAAAATGACTGTTTTAATAGCAGTATAGCGCAGTTCCTATACACGCTGTAAGTTCGAATTTTCAATATTTTCTACTCCAGATTTTCAACATTGCCATTTTACCACACCTTCTTATGAGCAGTATAGCTGTCATTTTTCACATCTTGCCTAAAATGTGTTTCCGCCTCATGTAGCGCATAATGGCGCAGTCGGGTGCTAAATCAATGTACAGGACAAATTAAGAAAATCACAGTGACACTGTTCATGACCAGAGGTCTTAAAATGGCTATGTTGAAAATTTGGTGAAAGAATTCCTAAAATGACTGTTTTATTAGCGTATGCTATGCAGTTCCTACGCATGCTCGTAAGTTCGTGAATTTTCAATATTTTCACTCCAGATTTTCAACATTGCCATTTTACCACACCTCCTTATGAGCAGTACAGCTGTCATTTTTCACATCTTGCCCAAAATGTGTTTCACCCATGTAGCGCACAATGGCGCAGTCGATGCTAAATCAATGTATGGGACACATTAAGAAAATCACATTGGCACTGTTCATGAGCAGAGGTTTTAAAATGGCTATGTTGAAAATTTGGTGAAAAAATTCCTAAAATGCCTGTTTTCTGGCGTCGTTCTTGCCAGTTCCTATGCATGCTCATAAGTTTGCGAATTTAATATTTTTCACTGCAGATTTTCAACATTGCCATTTTATTACACTTCTTTCTGAACAGTACAGCTGCCATTTTTACATGTCGCCTAAAAATGTGTTTTCGCACATGTAGCGCATAATGGTGCTGTTGGTGTCGAAGCAATGTTTGGGACAGATTACTTAAAATCACAGTTACACTGTTCATGAGGAGAGGTCTTAAAATGGCTATGCTGAAAATTTGGGGACAAAAGTCCATAAAATGACTGTGTTACAAGTGAGCATTGTGCAGTTTCACGCACCCTCATAAGTTCATGACTTTGTAATATTTTCAGTCCAGATTTTCACCAGTTGCATTTTTCCACACTTCCTTATGAACAGTACAGCTGTCATTTTTCACAACATGGTCAAAGTGTGTTTCACACTTTCAGCGCAGAGATGCTGGGTTGCTGTGGGAAATCATTGTTCGGGACAGAAAAGAAAATCACAGTGACACTGCTCATGATCGAGGCACCAAAATGCCTGAGTTGACAATCTGCTGTAAAAATCCCCAACCTAATTATATTACGGTATGCATTGCACAGTTGCTATGTACGCCGGACTTCACCAGTTTTTTATATTTTTACTGCAAATTTGGCAACATTGCCATTTTTACACCTCCCCATGAACAGTACAGCTGTCATTTTCACATCCTGTTTGAATGTTTTGCACCTGTGGTGCTAAATGTCGAGTCGCTGTGCATAAGCAGCTTCGTTAACAAACTGATATTGCCACTGTTCATGAGGTGGGTCACAAAAACCATGTTGAAAATTTGGAGGAAAATACAACAAATGCCGCGTGTATTAGGGTTTCCAACCATAACGCCCAACCCTGTAGAGAATGACAGGCATCAGGGTGTGACTTGGGATTCTTGCCTGTAATGCTCATACCATTCCACACCCTGCAGCCAGTGAGAGGCATCGAGGTATGCCTTGGACTCTTCGGCCCCAAAGTTCACCCCATTCTCCCATATCGCACTCCATCTAACCGTATTTCCTAATGGAATGGAAGATAAGGCCAAAGACCCTAAGGAACACCGTGACACTTGTCAGTGTCTGCAGGGTGGGTGTGGTGAAATGGCGGGCTGCTATGCCTGACGCACCCAAAGGCACACCGCAATGCCTGTCACTCTCTGCAGGGTGGTGGGTTGGCTTCAGTTCAATACTTCACTGCCATTCCTATTATGCAGCTCTGTAACTTCTACACTACCACTGCCAATGCCAGCAAGCAAACATTCGCATTGACAAATGCTTGTTTGTCTCCCAGCGATCTAATGACATGGGGCTTTCCTTGCACTCTACCACCAGTCACATCATTCACACAGTCTCATGTGAAATACTCCATGGTGTCTAGTGGCAGCCCCTCACTTCACTCAAACCCAGCAACCCCTCATGCAGTGGTGACTGACACAGCCTCACACACCTCTTTAGGTGTCTGCTAGCAAATCTGATGTACTGGTGACTGTATGATATCTAATCTTAAATTGTGGCAACAGCCATATTGCTACATCATATCAGAATGCATTGATATAGCAGTTTCTAGATTTTTACTCAAGACATGACACAGACGGCTACATCATAAGGACAGAGACAGTGTGGAGGTGGTCCAGAGGAGAGCTACAAAATGGTGCAGGGTCTGCATCAAAAGCCCTATGAGAAGAGGCTAAAGGAGCTAAATACGTATACCCTGGAGGAGAGGAGGGGAGGGGGGCTTTGATAGAGACCCTCAAATACCTCACATGGATTAATAAGGTACAGCAGGGGTATTTGTCAGAGGAAAAGGTACTCTAGAACAAGAAGGCATGCTATGGCGCTGAAGGGGTAAATTCAGGAGGGATGTGAGGAAGTGCTTCTTCACAGACAGGGTGGTGGATACCTGGAACAGCCTTCCAACAAAGGTAGTGGGACTGAAAACAGTGGTGAGGTTAAAAATGCTTGGACAGGCATAAGGGAATTGTATGGGCAAGGAAGGGGAGGGAGATTATGCCATAAATCAAGCATGGTCTGCAGCAAAAAAAAAGGCAAAACAAAATGAAGGTTAAATAAATGGGCAAACTGTGGGCCCAGTGGCCCTAATCTGCCATCATCTTCTATGTTTCTGTGTATCTGTGAATCTCCTAGCCAATGTCACCAGTCACAACAGTCAGTCAGAGGGCAGACTGGATGAACTGCTCAGTGCTTTTCTGTCCTTCTTTCTGCTTACACTGTATGTACTAGTATATTGATATAACAGTTAGTGATATTTTATGTTAGACAGCTGCTGGGTCAGGAGGAGGAGGGTGGAAAGGCTATGATGGTTGTTGTGGGGAAGGGGCAGGGTGCTTTAGACACTGGAGGAAATTATACAGAGTACTGGGTGAAGGCAGGGATTCCACCTGAGACCAGGGAGAATTTTGCCCACTTTAATCTCACCTATCCTAGCAACTTTACACAGGCAGACATGAATTTCATATATGAGCTCACTGAAGACAAAAGAAAAGAATGAGAGCCACACAGTGTTGCTAGTGTTCAGGCTAGAGAATGGGAAAAAGTAAGTTCTGCAAAGTGACTTAAACCTTTACTGGTGCTGCTGGTATTCAGGCAATGAGGAACAGGACAAAGAAAGGGCTCACAGCAGCAAAACTTTTATCAGTGCTGCTAGTGTTGGGGCTGGAGGGATTAGGAGGAAAGTGCCACATTGCAGCTTAAACTTTGCCAGCACTGACAGTGTTCAGGGACTTGAAATAGCGTGGGAGAGTGAAAGAGATGCAGTGTGGCGTAAACATATAATTGCACTGCCAGTGTTTGGGGACGGAGGGTGAGAGAGATAAAGCGCCATATGGTAACATAAATGTTTACCAGCACTTCCAGTGTTCAGGGGCTGGAGGGTGGAGACAGAGAAAGTGCCACACAGTGTCTTAACCTTTACTCAGGGGCTGGTTGGGTAGCACAGAGGGCTGCAGCACTGTAAACATCTTACCTCTCACCACGTTGGTGACCTGAGTTCAGAATTCACTCAGGTCAATGAGGGTAGGGCAGGGAGGGCTGGAAGAGATTGAATGGCCACCTGGCAGTTCTCCTCTCCCAGACTGGGGCAGTGGGTTGTCTTGGCTCTTGGCTGCCCCAGGTGGAGTCCTGTTGGTAGTGCTGAAGCTTGGGAGACAGACAAATGTCAGGAGGGTGGAAGGAGCCATGGTTCTGGAACTAATGCTTGCCTCCACACACATGCATCCTCCATGGTGAGATGGTTCCAAGAAGTGGAGAAAATGGAGAAGAAAGGAGAGGACTCGGGCTTGTGAAGCCCTGCCAGTTCACCAACCTGCCCTACCACTCCAATCTGAAGTGACTTCTGGGTGTGTGTAAACCGGTGGGGGAGGACAGCCTCCCCTCCCTGGGCTCACTGCAGGGGAAATCCACAGGGAACCTAGCCCTGACCAGGATAACCAGGAGAAAAGTAAGGGATGTCTGATGGTGCCCGGAGACAGGCTGAGAAACTGCCCAATCTGTCTCAGAGATAACAGTATTTATGAAAAAATAAACTTTCTCGGTGCTGCCAATGTTCAGGGGCTGGGGGAGTGGGAGAGTGCCACACAGTGTGTAATGGACACAGATGCACCATTACTGCTCACCAACCTAGCATACATAGTAGGCAATAAGTAGGGGATCTGTTACCTTGGTCCTGGTGAGCCTAGAGTAGGGGACATAAAGGGATGACGGCTATTAAACGTGAAAGACAAAGGGTCACAAATGATCCATAGTTCTTTAGGGAGTAAATAGGACAGACAGGTAAGGTCAGGTATGAAGTACTTATCTGATAGACAGGGGTCAGCATCATGTCAGATCTCTAGAAATAATGGAAAAATAGGATAGCATGGAAATAGTAATAAAAGTAAAGACAGAGTAGCAGAGAGACACAAAGGCTGCAGGAGAAGCATAAAGCTAGGTTAATGGTACTTTAGATGAAAAGGTACAGTTTAAAGGAAAGGTACAAGAAATAAGGAGACAGAGAAAGAAACAGAGGCATAAAAATAGGAGAGAAAAGTGTACTGTTGGGGCATGATCAGGTTTGCCCTCACTGTCTAGTGGCCAGATTTTAAATTTCAGGCACCCTGATGGCCTAGATGTTCCTGTTTATTGATTGTCCTGTTGTCCAGTGGGCTAGTAGGGGCTCTAGTGGCTATGGGTCCATTTCTCCCTGGCATCTAGTGGGTTCAGAAATGGCTTATCCTTCCAGGACTGCTATCTCTTACTGTCTGCCTCTTCTTCGGTGCCTTTGTGACTGGAGGAGGAGGAGGAGTAGAAAGAGCAGAAAAGCATGACTGTGCTTATAAACCAGTAGCTCAGGGTGTTGAGGGAATGAGCTGGACCTGGATCCCTTGGTGCAACAGCAGTAGTACCAATCACCTGAATTTGCCTGGGCAGAAGGGCTGTGTACTTTGCATGTTTGGGAACATGGGCTGGGCACAGGGAAGTAGCTCAGGGGTGGAGGGTCTGGGTGCAGTACTAGTAACCAAGGACTTGGGAACAGGGTCTGGGTGCAATAATTAGCCAAGGAGCACTAATCATTAGACCACACTGCTTCCCCTATCTGGGGGTGGGGGCAATTAGATAAGACCAGCAACTGCCATCAGTATTTTGTTTTATATGTTTTCTTTTTCTTTCTTTTTCTTTTTGCACAGTTTATTTATGTAGGATTGCTCTGCTGAGATACAACTATTCCACTCATTTTTTAGGTAAGTGGACCAGGCACTGGGAGGTTAGTTTTGGTTATTTGTAATGCATTTATCTAGCATAGCCCAGCAGACATGCAACATCTCATTCAAAGTGGGGCCCTGCTTTTACTAATTTTATGTTTGCTTGCGCATGTGCAGAAACATAGTGCCATCATCAAGTTTTCCAGAGGTGTATCAGCCTCTTCCAATTCAGTCAGTGTGTTTGCAGGCGCGATGCGCAGTCGCCAATCACTGCTCCAGCTGTCTATGACAGCTGAAAATGCAATGTGCATACAATTGAAAGGAAGAGCTCTGCTTCAGTGAGCAGAGCACCCCTTCCACACACACACACACACACAGCGCGCTGCTCAGCATACGCACACTGCGTGCTCATGAGCCTTCCCCTCCCCCACACTGTCACGGCTGGCGGGGTGCCCAATCCCGTCGGCTCCACGCCCCAAAGCATCCGGTGCCACTCTGGGGCCCACCCCAAGCGTGGCAAAGCGTTTTATGGCGGCGGGGTGCCCAAATCCCCGGCTGCCGCCCCCAAGCATCCAGGTGCCGCTGGAGCCCACCCCAGCGTGGCAAATGATGTTATGTACGATGGGAATCAATCCCGCTGGCTCCTGCCCCCACCAACATCCTTCCAGCTGCCACGCTGGGAGCCCACCCAGCGTGGCAAGGTCCTCATCATCTTAAATAAAAAAACCTGTAAATACAAAAACTGTCCCTCGGCGCTCCCTGCCCTCCCACAACCCGCAGACGCACCCACTGCGCACCTGCTCCCCACACACCCTCACCCCATACTTACCTCCGGACCTCGCGCAACGATCTCGGTGGACTGGGAACACGTCTGCACTCTTCAAAGCCGACCCTTGAACTGAGGAAATGTCGGTAAGCTGTATAATGGGATAGATAGGGTTTTCAACTTTATTGCATATCTCAGTCATTTTTGGAATTTTTGCACCAAATTTTCAACATGGGGTTTTAGGACCCCTTCTCATAAGTGCTGTCACTGTCATGGCGTTACTCGGGCCGAAGGGTGATTTCAGCCACTGCACAAAATCACCTTTCTGGAATGATTAATGAAACGACACTGCCAGTGTTCATAAGGGCTCTCAAAAGCCTATTTTGAAAATTTGGTGAAAAATTCCCAAAATGACTGTTTTACGAGCATGTGTTGCACAGTTCCTACGACGCCATAAGTTCGCGGACTTTCAATATTTTCACTCCAGATTTTCAACATTGCCATTTTACCACACCTTCTTATGAGCAGTACAGCTGTCATTTTCACATCTCACCCAGAATGTGTTTCCAGCCATGTAGCGCCTGTGCCGGCGCAGTCGTATTAAAGAAATCTCAGTATGCGGGACACATTAAGAAAATCCAGTGACACTGTTCATGAGCAGAGGTCTTAAAATGGCTATGTTGAAAATTTGGTGAAAAATTCCTAAAATGACTGTTTTATGAGTGCATTACACAGTTCCTACATGCGTTCAGTAAGTTTGTGACATTTCAATATTTTCACTCCAGATTTTCAACATTGCCATTTACCATACCTCCTTATGAGCAGTACAGCTGTCATTTTTTCACATCTCACCCAGAATGTGTTTCCGCCCATATAGCGCACAATGGCGCAGTCGGTGTGTGAAATCAATGTACGGGACACATTAAGAAAATCACAGTGACACTGTTCATGAGCAGAGGTCTTAAAATGGCTATGTTGAAAATTTGGTGAAAAATTCCTAAAAATGACTGTTTTATGAGAGTGCATTACATAGTTCCTCATGCGCTCTAGTAAGTTTTGTGACATTTCAATATTTTCACTCCAGATTTTCAACATTGCCTTTTACCATACCTCCTTATGAGCAGTACAGCTGTCATTTTTCACATCTCACCCAAAACGTGTTTCCTCACTATGTAGTGTACAATGGCGCAGTCAGTGTGCTAAATCAATGTAAGGGACACATTAAGAAAATCACAGTGACACTGTTCATGAGCAGAGGTCTTAAATGGCTATGTTGAAAATTTGGTGAAAAAATTCCTAGAAATGACTGTTTTGAGTGTGCGTTGCAGAGTTCCTATGCACGCTCATAAGTTCGCAAATTTTCAATATTTTCACTCCAGATTTTCAACATTGCCATTTTACCACACCTCCTTATGAGCAGTACAGTTGTCATTTTTCACATCTAACCCAACGTGTTTCTGCTCCATGTAGCCATACAATGGCTCAGTCGATGTGCAAATCAATATATGGGACACGTTAAAGAAAGTCACAGTGACACTGGTCATGAGCAGAGGTGTTAAAAATGGCTATGTTGAAAATTGTGAAAAATTCCCAAAAATGACTGTTTTGGAGCACACGTTGCGCAGTTCCTCGCACTGGCAAGTTTGCAAATTTGTAATATTTGCACACCAGATTTTCAACAGTGCCATTTACCGCACTTCCTTATGAGCAGTACAGCTACCATTTTTCACATCTCGCCAAAATGAGTTTCCGTGCACATGTAGTGCACAATGGTACAGTCGGTGTTTGAAACAATGTTTGGGACAGATTAAGAAAATCACAGTGACACTGGTCATAAGCAGAGGTCTTAAAATGGCTATGTTGAAAATTTGGTGACAAAACTCCATAAAATGACTGTGTTACGAGTGAGCATTGCGCGAGTTTCCAACTCCTTGTAGGTTCCATGAATTTGTAATATTTTCAGTCAGATTTTTCACCAGTGCGTTTTCACACCTCATATGAACAGTACAGCTGTCATTTTCCACAACATGGCTGAAATGTGTTTTCACACTTTCAGCACAGAAATCGTGGTTGCTGTGGGAAATCATTGTTGGGACAGATAAAGAAAATCATACTAACACTGTTCATGATCGAGGTCCCAAAATGCCTGTGTTAACAATCTGCTGTAAAAATCCCCAAACTAGTTACATTATGGGTGTGTTGCACAGTTTCTATACTGCCTCGTGACTTCACCAGTTTATTTAAGATTTTCACAGCAGATTTTCAACATTGCCATTTTTACACCTCCCATGAACAGTACGCTGTCATTTTTCACATCCTGTTCGGAATCTGTTTTGCACCTGTGGTGCCAAATGCCATAGTTGCTGTGCAAAAGCAGTTTTCACTAACAAACTGATATTGCCACTGTTCATGAGGTGGGGTCACAAAAAACCATGTTGAAAATTTGGGTGAAAATACCAACGAATACCTGAGGCGTTAGGGTTTCTGACCATAACGCCCCACCCTGTAAGAATGACAGGCATCAGGGATGTGACTTGGGATTCTTGCCTGTCATGCTCATACCATTCCACCCCACCCCACACCCTGCAGCCAGTGAGAGGCATCAAGGTGTGCCTCGGACTCTTCAGGCCCCAAACTTCACCCCATTCTCCTATACGCACCCATCTCACCGTATTTCCTGATGGAATGGGGTGCGCATAAGGTCAAAAACCCAAGGCACACGTGACACTTGTCAGTGTCTGCAGAGTAAGGTGTGGTGAAATGGCGTGGTTGTTATGCCTGACAACCCAAAGGCACACCCCAATGCCTGTCACTCTCTGCAGAGTGGTGGTGGGGTTGGCTTCAGTTCAATACAGCTGCCATTCCTATTATGCAGCTCTGTAACTTCTACACTACCAATGCCAGTGCCAGCAAGCAAACTCGGCATTGACAAATGCTTGTTACAATGTATTTTCTTGAGATAGTCCAGCTGAAATACAAGAAAACAATTACTCACCGTGGTAATATTGTTTCTTCCAAGGTGGCCTTTTGTATGCTTTACTATGGCAGTATGCCAGCTGGGTCCATCTGCCCCGGAGGTGGAGTTGATGCTAATGAGTTTTAAGAATTAGCTAGTCAGGAAACAGTAAGAGGTTGTGCTGTCTGTAGCAGAGCTGAGGGCAGTCAGAATGATTTCAAAGCTGTAAGAGGGCAAAACAAGGCCCCAAATATGTACAGTACTACCACAACAGGAAAAAATATTAAAACCAGAGAACAATATCCAAAATAGAAACACACAACTGTACAAAACTTTACACTTAATAACAAAAAAAAAAAGAAAGAAATTTGGCAAGGAGAAGGGATGCAGGGCCATTTTCAGTGAGGTTATATGGAAGGATGGGTGGAAGGTCAAGCAGAGTAAAGAACACATTGGAAAAAACAATATTAATACAGTGAGTAATTTTTTCTTCTCACTCTAGGAATTCTTTAGTATGTTTGACTATAATAGACTACAAAACAGTGCAGTTGGGAGGCTGGTACTAAACCAACAGGAAAGAGCTCTGCAGACCGCTGTGTACCAGATTTGGCATCTGATCTGAACTGTACATCCAGAGAATAGTGCTTTGTGAAGATGAGTACAGACTTCCATGTAGCTGCTTTGCAGTCGTCAAACAAGGGAATGTCCCTTGCAGCTGCCACTGTGACAGCAGTACCCAGCGGAATGGGCACTGAGGCCCTGGGGGCTGTTTGCCTACCTTACTGTAACAGAACTGTATGCAAGAGACTATCCAGTGGGAAACAGTCCTCTTGGTGGCTAGTCTTCCCTGCCTACCTACCGTAGGTGAGGAATAGTTGTGTTTGAGAATCTGAGCTGCTTGGTATGCTCCAGATAGTGGTTAGAGCCCTCTTGACATCCAAACTATGGAGCTTGTGTTCACCAGGCATGGATTTTTCTGGGAATAAGGCAGGAGTTTATGGACTAATTCAGGTGAAATTCGGAGACCACCTTAGGCAGGAATTTCCTATTTGTTCTAAGGGCAACCTTGTCCTGTGGGCAATGATGTAATTAAGTTCGGTACAAACAGTCTGTAGCTCAGAAATCCTTCTAGCTGATGTGATGGCGACTAGTAAGATTGTTTTCAGGTGACATACTTCTGGTGAGCAGTAGCCATAGGCTCAAGGGAGGCTCCATGAGCTTGGCTATGAAGAGGTTCAAGTCCCAAGGAGAGACAAGTTCAGCTAAGTGGGAGTTGAAGGTGCAGCAGACCTCTGAAAATGTTTTGAAGATGGAATGGGAGATCACAGATTTTCTTTCACAACAGAAAGATAAGCTGATATGACTGCCAAATGGACTTTGAGGGATGAGGCATTGAGACCTGATGCCTGTAAATGTACCAGGTGGTTCAAGGATGGGCAGAATGGCCCTGAGAGGTCTATCTGTTTATGTCTACACCACAGGAGAACTTCTTCCACTTAGAAGCATAGGTCTTTTAGTGCTATGTTTCTTGGCCATTGAAGGATTTTCAAGACTTGCTCAGAATACTGAGAGTAGGGTACTCTTAACTACTCAAGAGCCAGGCATTGAGGTGAAGAGACTCTATGCTGGGTATGCTACCCTGTCTGAGGCAGAGTCAGGAGACTGTGGTTCAGCGGTAGGCGAATGGGTTTCCTGGCTGAAAGAGCAAGGAGTAAGGAGTACCAGGATTGCCTTGCCCAGTCTGGGGCCTGGGTGGCCAGCTGATCCCTGAGCTCAGCAGTACTCGTGAATTAGTGGAAAAGGATGGAAGGGGTAAAGAAACTTCCCTGTCCAATCCAGAGTTAAAGCATCTACTGGCACAGTATGCAAAGCTGGAGGTCTGCAACAGTGTAGTGGAAGTTGATAGTTGAGATTGAGGCAAGAGATCTATCTCTGGGGTGCCCCACCTCCTGAATACTGTGCCCAGCACTTGTCTGTTTAGGGTCCACTCATAGTGGCCTTGACTGATGTGACTCAGGGCATCTGCCACTACATTGTCCTTGCCCTGGAGGTGGATGGCCTGGGGTGCATGTCCAGGGAGCAGGCCAGGACCAAATTCTCATTGCCTCTATGCAGAGTTTTGTGGACCTTGTGCTGCCCTGTTTGTTGATGTAGAACATGACAGTGGTATTGTCTGTTCTCACCTGGACATAGTGGCCTTTTAGCTGTGGGGCAAAGGCCTTGATGGCTAGAAACACAGCTCTGAGTTTGAGAAGGTTGATGTGGTAACTGGACTCTTTGGAGGTCCATGTCCTGCTTATGGACAGGTCCTGCAGATGAGCTCCCCATACTGACAGGGAGGCATCCATGGTAAGAACTCTGGAGGTTGTCTTTGTTGGAAAAACTCCTTCCCTGAGGTTTCCCTTCCTTCCACCAGTCTAGGGCCTGCAGTAAAGTTCTTGAAACTGGGATCAACTTTGAGAGGGATCTCTTTTCTGAGACCAGTGGACCCTCAGGTGATACTGAATGTCCCTCATCTGGAATCTGGCACCTGGAACTAGGCTATCATGGAGGCCATATGACCCAGGAGTCTGAGAAAATGTCTGGCAGGCCTTGGCTGGCCCAGAGCAAGGGTTTGCCAGGCGCAGAAAATTTTGAACCCTGTTCCTGAAAGCAGAGCCTTCCCTTGAGCGTGTTCAGTTCTGCTCCAATAAACTCCAGTGCTTGAAATGGTTCAAAATGGGACTTTTCCTTGTTGATGATGAAGTCTAGGGCCTCCAGATTGCTTCTTGTGGGCTGAGAGCTTCCTTAACTTTGTCTGGTGACTTGTCCACTATCAGCCAGTCATCTAGGTATGGAAAGGCAAACACTTGCTGCCTCCTTAAGTGAGTCGCCACAACTGCCAGGCACTTTGTGAAGACTCTGGGAGCTGATGTGAGTCTGAATGGCAGGGCTGCAAACTGGTAATGACCTGATGGCAGCCTGAATCTGAAAGCGTTCTGTGGGACGGCCTTATAGGAATATGAAAATAGGCGTCCTTGAGGTCTAGGGAGACTAGTTAGTCTCCCTGTTGCAAGGAATGGATTACCAGAGTCAGGGTGACCATTTTGAATTTCGCATCAGTAAGTGCCTGTTCAGGTACTTTAGGTCCAGAATGGGTTCCGCTCCCTATTTTTGTTTTGTGTGAGAAAATATCTGGAATAGAGGCCTCTCCCCCACTGGAGAGGAACTCTTTCGACCGTTTTGCAGCCAGAAGTGCTTTTACGTCTAACTCTAACAACAATTGTTTTGTTGGGTTAGAGGTTTGAAAGTTTGGGCCCTGCAGAGGGAAATATTTTGAACTTCAGGGAAAGCTCTTGATCCACCACCTCTAGTACCCATTTGTCTGTGGTTATGAGGTACTATTGGTGGAGTAGTGGTCAGCCTACCTCCTACTGGGAGAGGGAGGCAACCTGGATGCTGCAGTCAGAAGGTTTGTTTGGACTGAGTCCTAAGAGAAGGAGAGAATCAGCTCTTCTCTGACTCCTCTTTCCTCTTCCTCTGAAGTAGCCTCTCATTTGGGAGTAATTCAAGGGCATAGGTATAAGGAAGAAAGCCCTTGGGAAATAACCCCTGCCTCTGTTTCCCTTGTTCTGAGAATCTTTGGGAGTAGAGGCTTTCTCCTTAGTGGCATGATAGGTGGTTTTATATTCTTTCACATATTTCACGTAAGCTTGTTTTGTCCCAGAGAGAATTGTTCTCACAGGGAAAGCCATAGCTTTGGTTTGAGTGTCCTGTGAGAGATTGGTGGTCCTCAGCCAGTAAAACACCTAAGGGAGATGGTCTGGGCCATAGCCCTGCACACAGTGTCATTATTGTCCATAGCCATATGAAACTGGTATTTAGTAGCTTCTAGGTTGGTCTTAACAGTTTCTGCCAAGTCTTGGGTCATTCTAGATGGGGCCTTTTGACTTATGGCTAGTACAGGCGTTCAGAGAGCCTTTTCATATTGAGCTGCATAAGTCATGTAGGTAGAGAGGAAGCAGCAGGGAGGCTGTGGTATAAGATTTCTTGCCGTCGAGTCCAATTTTCTAAACTCTTTTCAAGAGGTTGAGAGGAAAGAGGCACTTTGGCTTTGTCACAAACTGCAGCCTGTACCACTTCCTCATGGTCTGGGTGCATATAGAAATTCAGCATTAGATTTCTCTAACTTTTAAAATTTTCTTATCTACTCCAGGTATGGATGTAGGATTCTGGAGTAGTTTAAAGGCTGCCCTGTGAAGGTATTTATGAAAAGGCAACAGCAGCTTTCTAGAAGGAGGAGACCCATCATTTCCAAAAAGTCTTCCTCCTCTTCTTGATTAGTGGTTTCCTGGATAGTGAGGTCCAGGGTGTCCCATATGCTGCAGAAGGTAAAATGAGAAGAAAAATCCTCCTTGCCATTCGAGAGTTGCCAAACTCTTGGTCAGAGAACCATCTGGTTCTATTGGCTCATCTGACGGTTCATCTTCATCACCCTCATTATAATAAAAGCCTGGGTGACCCATGGTCAGAAGGTGAGAAGTATTAAGGTCAAATGGGGCATTAAAGAGGTTGCCAAAATCTGCAAAGTCTGATATATTTGCCAAGCCTTAGTCATTTCTTCAGAAGAGGTTGCATCTTTTTGTGGCACTGCCATCTCTCTTTGCCTTTCTGTGGTAGGGCAATGATATGTTTCTCTTTTGTTTCTTTTTGCTGGCACTGTATCAGGAGCTTGCTCTTTTGTCTTTCTTGGCTTGGCCATTGTTATTATTTTTATCAGACTTATTCTGTAGGGGTCCTTAGAGGACCTATCTTTAGCTTATGTTAACAAGAAGACCTCTCTTCAGCAATTTGTGGTGGGGGCAGACTGAGAGGCCATTATTTCCAATCTCTTTGCCCTCTTTTAAATATTTTTGAAGAAGATTTAGAGCAAAGCTCATAGTATTGGTCTAGAGCTAGACAAAAACAAAGTTGCCAAGGATAAATATAGAGCAGGAGCAAGAACACAGCAGGGGATGGGGGTGGGGACTGGGGTCATGCAACAGGCACAGGTACTGGCAACTGAAGTAGAACAGGGACATGAGATGTGAAGAGGGGGCACAGGGCCAGCGCTACAGAGAGGACATTGGTACATCGGGAGGGGCAATGCATGCCAATGGCAGAAGGGAGTGCCTAGGAAAAGGGAACATGGTGCATAGGGGATGGGGCGGACCTCAGGGAGAATGGATTCTTAGGAGAGGCACAAGTGTGAACAGGAGGCTGGATAAGAGGGGAGGAGAAGGAGTAAGAAGAACAGCTCCAAAAATTAAGGGACAGGGAAGGAACGAAGACCATGAGAAGGAGGGAGGTGCAGCCAGAAGGGTAGTGTGGAGGGGTTATACTGATAGGAGATTCTGTCCTGAAAGGGATCAGGTGGGGGTGAAAGATGCAGTCTGATTCGGTGGAACCTGCACCAGGCCTGACAGCAGACAGGGCAGGGGCAGGCTCTGAGGAAGTGTGTTAGGGAAGGATGGCAGAAACCTCACGTGGTGGTGCGTGTGGGCACAAATGACCGGGGGCTACATGATGGAGTTGGTTCAGGAGAGGTCTGATGAACAGGGAAGCGATGCTTGAAAATAGGAGATCCATGGCATTCTTGTAGGTGCTACCAGTCCAAGGGCAAGCAGGGCAAGAAAGGAAAGTATAGTGGAGTTCAACTCTGGCTGAGAGACTGTGTAAAACACAAGGGTATGGGTTGGTAGGAGGATGGGAAGATACATGGACTAACAGAGAACTGTAACACACAAGGACGGTTTACACCTGAATGGGGCAGATAAAGGGGTGTTAAAGAGCAAATTAGAGGATTATATTGTTTCAAGAGGGTATTTAAACTAGGTATGGAGAGGCAAGTGCACAGCTAGCATGCAGGGTTGCCAGGTTGGAGTACACAACATGCTGTCCCTCTTGATAGCGTTGAGGTGAGGAGGACCATTGAGAGGAGGGGCTGACTAAGGAGCTGGGGAGGATGGATGGGAATGGGTGGAAGGTGGTCTTCTAAATGAAAGGAGCCTGGGTAATAAAACAATGGAGCTCCAGGCGCCCTTGCAAAGGGGTGTGGATGTCACTGCAGTGACTGTGACTTGGGCCACCCAGTACCATGATTGGGATCTGGCAATCCCGGGTATAAAATTTACAGGAAAGACCGGGAGTGGGGTTGGGAGAGGTGGGGTTGCACTCTATGTGAGGGAAGAGATCAGATGTACAAGGGATGAGAGGAGGAAGGGAGGATAGAGGCACTATGGATGCAACTTCTGGACTCCCAAGGGTAGAAAGCTAAGGCTGGAGGTGGTGTACAGACCACCAGTCCAATCAATATAACTGGACAGGGGTTAACAGAGCAAATAAGGAGGTATGTAGAAAGGGAGTGTGGTGATTGTGGAGGACTTCAATCTGCTGGAGGTAGATTGAACACCCTGCCACCTCTAGTGCCAGGGAGCAGGTGCTCCTAGACGCGATCCAGGATGATCTCCTGGCGAGCTGGTCAGTGGCCAACATGACTAGGTAACACACTGGACACGGTTCTGTCAAATGGGGAGGCAGTGAGGAAATAAGGGTAGAAGACCGACTAGCTGGTAGTGACCACCAAACAGTGAGGTTCACTCTCAAGTTGGGCAGGGAGTCTGGAGGCACAGTAACAAAGGTGATGGATTTTAGGAGGGTGGACTTCAGGAGGATGAGAGAAATACTGCAGGGAGACTTCAGCATATTAGGGCCAGAGATGGATGCACAGTAAAAGTGGGAAATTACTAAAACTGGGCTAACAGAGGCTACAGAAGCTTGCACCAGGACTAAGAGCATGAAGTGCAGAGTCAAGAAACCATGCTGGCTGAACAGAAGTGTTGGAGGGGTGAGGCGAAGAGGCTGTGTACCAGAAGTTCAGGAGAACAAGGAAGGAAGCGGACAGGGAGGCTTATGTGAGTTGATCAAGGAGGTGACCAAGCGACTGAGAATAGCCAAGGCCTCCAGGAGCTAAGGTTAGCGCAGGGCAGCAAGGAGGGGGGAGGACTTTTTAGATATATCAGGAAAAGAGGAAGTGCAGAGACCATATAGTGAAGATAAAGTGAGGAGGGAGCGGGTGGAAAAGGGAGAGAACAAGCAGAAGTGCTAAATGAATACTTTGCTCCATTTTCACAAAGGAGAAGGATGGTCCACCACCATGGACTGGGAGGGTGGGGTGGAGGGGAGGAGATGATGGACTGAATGATCAAGGGAAGTAGAGTACTACAGGATCTGAGGGCATTAAGGGTGGACAAGGCACCAGGTCCTGATGGCATCCACCCCAGGGTGCTGAGGGAGATGGTGGAGGTGTTGGCCGAGCCGCTGCAGACCTGTTCAGCACCTCTTTGGACATGGGATTGCTGCCTCAGGACTGGAGGGTGGCCATGTGGTGCCCATACACAAGTGTGGCCCTAGGGATAAGCCAGGAAATGATTGGCCTGTCAGTCTCACTTCCATAGTGGGTAAACCTATGGAGACGATACTGAAGGAGAGGCTGGTGTCATTCCTCGAGGGTAATGACCACTACGATTAAGTACTGTGGGTCTCAGGGTGGTCTTGTCAGACCAATCTAATAGAATATTATGATTAGGTAATAAGAGAGCTGGATATGAGTCATGCTGTAGATGTCCTGTACTTGGACTTCAGCAAGGCCTTGATGCAGTGTCTCATGGGAGGCTGGGGAAGCTGACTGCTGCAGGGATGGGGATGAAGCTGACAAACTGGATAAGGAACTGGCTGCAGGAGGCTGCAATGGGTGGTAGTGGGGGAGCTCTGACACCTAGACTGGTGACAAGCGTAAAGTCGAGGCTCAGTGCTGGGCCTGATGCTATTTGGGCTCTTTTATCTCAGGCATTGCACAAAGAGTTGGGAGCAGGGTTAGTCTGTTTGCAGATGATATCATAATGGGGGCAGTGGTGGACAAAGACGATGGATGGAAACAACTAGGGGACCTAACCAAACTGGAGTATGGTCAGAGAAGTGGCAGCTGAGTTCAATGCGAAAATCTGCAAGGTTATGCACTTGGAGAAAAGAACCCAAGGAGGGACTATTGGTTGGGAGGGTGAGGCTGGGGATCACTGAGGAAGAGAAGGACCTAGGGGTGTTGGTAACAGGGAGCATGAACAACTCTGCCCAATGCAGGAAAGCAGCAGCTAAGGCTGAACAGGATGCTGGGCTGTATCATGAGGGTTTCTCATCCAGGCATAGGGATGTGATTCTGCCCTCTACAGATCTTTGGTCAGGCTGCACTTGGAGTACTGTGTGCAGTACTGCCAGCCATATCTGAAGAGGGATATTAATTTACTGGAAGGTGTGCAACGGAGGGTAATAAAAAATGTAACAAGGGATGGTGGGCAAGGCCTATGAGGACCAGGCTGAATTAACTAAATATGTACACGCTGGAGGAGAGGAGGATAGGGGATATGATTGCAACATTCAAGTATTTGAGGGGATAAACAAAGCTAGCACTGAAGGGTGTTTAGACTGAGGAAGGGTAGGGACACGAGGGGCACAGACTAAGATTGGAGGGCAGAAGCTTTAGGAGGGAGATGAGGAGGCACTACTTCATGGAGAGGTGGTGTCTAAATGAAATGCTGTACCAGAGGAGTGGTGTCATGTTAGACAGTAGGAAGTTTTAAGAGGGTGTGGGACAGAGCACGGGGAGGTCTGGGTGGAGGGGCTGAGGCCACCATGGAATGACAGGCAGGGAGGGTTGGGGCAGCTGCAATCTAAAGGGCTAGCTGCACACTCGGGCAGACATTAATAGACTGGGTGGTCTGTTTCTTCTGGCAGATTCATATGTTTGTAAAGATCTGGCCATCTGCCTTGGCCACTAACTTATAGCAATTTAGACAATTTTTAAATCCTGTTGGTCCATTCCTCTTTTAGGTGTTTCTGACATGCCAATTTGTCAAAACCTTTAAAATTGTTGTTCCCAAAGGAAAAAGAAAAGAGAATCGGTCGGTTCCTCACAGAGTGGAACCACGAATAAATGATTCCCACAGAAGGAAACATAACATTTTATAGAAAAAATGCAGTTCCGACAAAACATAGGAATTGCTAACTGTTTCATAAGTGTTTTAAGACAAAAGCGAGACATTTACCACACAAGCGCTTAAGTTTTACCTCAGAAAAGGGCGGGGAGTTGCAAAGGGAACTGCTAAGTAAAGCTAAGTTTATGGTTCCCAGGAACCGTGGGAACTGCAAAAAGTAATAAAACTGTAAAAATACTTAAGATGGCACAAAAATGAAAAGAAATGATGACTTTAAAGAAACAAACTTTCTTCAAGTGTATTGTGAAGAGAGAGCTTCGAGGCAGTGTTGCTCAGTCACGGGCAACAATTCTGACTGTCCTCTAGCTCTACTACAGACAGTACAACCTCTTACTGTTTCCTGATTGGCTAATTCTTAAAGCTCATTAGCAACAACTCCACCTCCAGGACGCTGGACCCAGATGGCACACTGCCATTGTCAAACATACTAAAGGACCCTGGGGTGATTACCTCATATTTATAGTGTGATCCTGTCTCTTCCCATTTCTGCAGCTTGGTCAGCTGGAGCACTGGAAAGTTAATTGACATGCTCAGGGTTACATAATGAGTATTTGGCTCTAGCAGGATTTGAACCTGCAATTCCCTGGTTCTTAACAGTGCTCTAATTATTAGACTGCACTTCCTGTGGGTGGGTGGTGGTGTAAATGCCAGCAGGTGCTGTCAGTGGTTTTTATGTTGTCTTGTCCAGCACACAGACAACATATTGTGGTTGCTTCTGTGAAGAAGCGGGTTTCAGAGGTGCAGTCCTGCTGCAGCCAATGGTGCCACTGCTTTTGTGGCTGGGCTCTGTGGTGCCAATGGCATAGCACACTGTCTGTGGCAGCAGTTCAGAAAAGCGTGCCACCGCCTTGAAAGAATTAGCTGCTGCAATCAGGGAGGCGCCACTGGGTGGTCCCAGATTGCAGCAATAACTGCTTGCCTTGTCTGGTGTCCCTCAAGCAACATGGCAGCGACTTCCCGTAAGCTTCTCATAGTCCCCACAGAAGCCGAGGGATAGCTGCCTTTCTGATCCCTCTGAAAGCCGACTGGGGTGCCCAGTTCCCTGTCGGCATGCCCCTCCTAAGTTAATTTGCTGATGGGGTGCCCAATCCCCGTCGGCATAATGAACCCCTATTTCTTGTGTGCTGAGAGGATGCCCAATCCCCTCAGCTCATGTGACCCCCAACTCTGTATGGCCAGCGGGGTGCCCAATGGCTACAACCTCCAAAAAAAACACTCAGGTGGCACGCTGGGAGCCCATCCCAGCGTGCAAATATCCTTATAAAGAAAAAAAAGTCCTGCGATGTGTATATTTTTTAGCCTGTAAACCAGAAACGGTCCCTCATTGAGTCCGGTAACCCATCCCCAACCCGCACTCCACCCTCTGCGACCCTGCCTCCCCACACCCCACTCATCCCATACTTACTTCCAGAGCCCACGCGATGATCTTCAGCAGACCAGGAACACGATGCACTCTTCAAAGCCGACCAATGGCGGAAGAAATGCCGTAAGCTGTATAATGGCATAAATAGAGTTTTTTCACCTTTGGTGTATATCTCAAGCACTTTTCAGAATTTTGGCACCAAATTTTCAACATGGGGTTTGGGACCCTCCTCATGAATTCAGTCACTGTCATGGTATTATTTGGTCCCGAAAGGTGATTTTGCTGTCACTGCATGGAATCACCTTCTGGGACAGAGTAATGAGACATACAGTGTTGCTGTTCAAGAGGTGGCCTCCCAAAAAGCTTATGTTACAAATTTGGTGAAAAATTCAAAACAGCTGTGTTACGAGCACGCGCTACAGTTTCCATGCGCACCAGAATCTCGCTAATTTGTAATATTTTCACTCCAGATTTTCAACATTGCCATTTTCTCACACCTCCTTATGAACAGTGCAGCTGTCATTTTCACATCCTGCCAAATGTGTATTCACAGCACCGGCACAGAATAGCACAGTTGCTGTGGTAAATCAGTGTTTGGGACAGATTACAAAAATCACAGCAGCACCATTCATGAGACAGAGGTCCTAAAATGCCTATGTTGAAAATTTGATGACAAAAGTCCTTAAAATGACTATGTTACAAGCGTGCATTGCACAGTTTCCACACATCATAACTCGACAATTTGTAATATTTCACTCAACATTATCAACATTGTCAATTTTGCACATGTCCTTATGAACAGTACAGCTGTTATTTTTCATATCCTGCCCGAAATGTGTTTTCACACAAGTGGCACACTATTCTTGCCGTCGTTGTGGAAACCAATGATCAGGACAGATAAAGAAAATCATAGTGACAGCGTTCATGACACAGTTCACCCCATTCTCCTATGCTGCACCCATTTCAGTGTATGTCCTTATGAAATGGGGGTGACTGTAAATCGAACACCCAAGGCACACCTTGGCACTTGTCGATGTGTCTGAGGATAGAAGCGAGGTAAAATACCATCAGTGTTATGGCCAAATGGGGTGAGCGTAAGGCCGGGGACCCCAAGGCGCAACACAATATTTGTCACATTGCAGGATAGGGTGAGCTGAAATGCCATGAACATTATGGCTGATGCCCAAAGGCACACTCAGTGCCTGTCAGTCTCTGTAGGGTGATGTGAGGTTTGATGTCACTTTCATACTTCACTGCCATTCTATTATGCATCTGTTTGACTCCTGCGCTACCGATGCCAGTGTCAGCAAAACAACATTTGGCATTGACAAATGCTTGTTTTTGTTTGTTTGTTTGTTTCTTCACAATTTATTTACCATAGATAGGCCAGTTGATCCATCTTACATCCAATGGGGTCCTATTTTTCCCCATTTTACAATTTATTTACTCAGCATAGCCCAGCTGAAATACAACATCTCATTGCCAGTGGGTTCCTGCTTGTGCCCTATTCTGCCGCTTGAGTTTCCAGGACCATGTGAATATTCTAATCATAGTATAGCAACAGCCTTGTAAAGGTTAGTATCAACACACGGTACTGCAAGCACCTTAAAGAAAGTCATTTCCTTTGTGCAATCAAATTTCCCAGTGCAGCGCAGTGCTCCCATCACCTTTCTCAGTCTGTGCATGCTGTGTATTGCATTACCTTTGCTCTTGCACCTTGCTGCAGTCCACTAGCTCCTCATTGCCACCGAATGTGCATTGCAAAGTTTAAGGGCCTGGCAGTTTTTCAGCAGACTACTGCCAGACCTGGAAGCCTAGACAGTGACAATGCCTTGTGTAACTGCTCAGCCCTCAGTCACCCTCTCCACTCAGACTGACAAAACAAGCCACTGCCCTGCATGCTGTCGCCAGTCAAGTTCCATTCCATGACCCACCCATCCGTCTTTCTTGCAGGAGTGGGGGTGTGGTCAGGGAGAGAGAACAAGTTCTGCAGAGAATTTCTGTGTTGAAAAACAGCACTGCCAATGCTCACAGGTGGGGTGGGGAATGGCAGGAGGAGCAAACATTGCAGAGATTGACTGAGTTCAAGGTCCAACACTGCTGGTGTTCTTGAGTGGGTGGGCAGGGGAATAAGTGCCGCAAGAACTGACTGTGTGGGTGATCACTGTAGCTGTGGCCAAAAAGAAATGTAGATTTTATGTTTTGTGGGGAAGCTTTTCTAGCCAAGCCCTCCATATTGACTGCACATTGGCCACATATCCACCTCAGACACAGATTGACACCTCAATCAACAAATCACAGCCTCACAGGCAGATTGACACCTCAACTGATGAATCACTTCCAAATAATATATGACTTTCAACAGGAAAATGTCTTCAGGCTGCAACATTTATTTATTTAGTTATTTATTTGATAACCAGGTAGGTACACTGGTCCAAGGGACCGTTTTGAAGAACAAACCTGGCCATCTAGATGGCACATGCAATGCGTTAGATGAAACATACATTAGAATCAGCATATGAGTGGAGGTGTTGCATACAATCCAGTCAAGCAGCAAAAAATAAAAATTCTGTATAGAGAGCAAAACAAAGGCAGAAGTCAAACAAAAATGGACACACAGCCAATATGCAATACTGCAGCTCGAAGAAAAGTACACAATGAAACAATTCAATTAGATACCTTGCTTAAGACAAAGAGAAGCATGTGGGTGGATGATTCTGTCATGCAATAGGCTATAGCTCCCTGCAGAAATAGTCACATGTGGATGTGGGTATTCAAATAGACCCAGAGCCCCACAGCTCCATTGGCTGGCAAGAGGGAGAGCCTGCGTTTCCATGTAGCTCTCTGACTAACAGCCTGATACGCTTATAGGCAGCAACACTATCCTAATACATTTGCTTTGCAATTTACAAGCAAACATAAAAATGCTCATTTGAGCTGCTTATTTAAATCAGTGTTTGACAACTTACAGATTGACTACATCAGTCCATGTATTAGGGTGCAGTAGCTGTTGTCACTGGCGCATCCCAATTTAGGAAATAAATCCTTTCAGTCTATCTGCAAAACAGCTAAACATTCAACCCCACAAGAATTGTTACTTTTGCTTATTGATAGCTGACCTAAATGCAAAATTAGCTAAAAATATGCAAAACAGTGGGGCACTCAATAACTGATTTTACTAAAAGCGTAAAGCTTTAAATAATTTTCAGTAAGCAATAAAAAAAAAAAAACTAGCCTATTTTCTGAGGTTACTGACATTTGTTTTGACTACTCTTTTTAGCGGAGAGAAAATCTATCACTAGGAGGTCTGGGGCACAAGACCAGCACAATGCAAAGGCATCATTTGAAAATCACCATGTTCTCCAGGGCACTATGCAAGTATCAGTTTGTGCGACTATACATCCCATCCCTTAAAAAAGACATAGTTTCTGAGGTGAGTAACTTTTCTTAATTGCATTGGGAAACAGCAAAAGATATGGGGCCTGTTTCACAGTCACAAGGGACCATAGCAAAATCATTGTTGTAATTCTGTAGTGGCCTTTAATTGTGCCCCCAGGCCATCCAGAGAGGGGTTGAAGCTTTCCTGTGCAGTCTGTAGGTGCACTGTGACCATGTCAGAAATGTGGCAGGGTTTACAATGCAACTGGAATAAAATGCCATTCTCAAAATGTGTAGACCCTCACCAGCTAGGCTGCAAATTTGGAATGCCCCGCCTGTGGAATTGTTGCAGGTGATTCAGAGGGCTGTTACTAAAGTACAATGGAGCTGGTGTTGAGAGACAATAGGTTACCAGCTTTACTGAGTCTCATTTAGGAGGGGAATGGGGCTAGGTAGAGGAATCCACTGGGCAGATTGCAGCTGGGTTGGGATTAGAAGGGTCACTGAGCAATACCAGTGGAGGGCCAAAAGCATGCCAAGCACTTCAAAATGTAAGCAGGCTGAAAGGTCCAATAGGTGGGTTGGGGTTGAGATAGACAATATAGCCCCACCCACAGTCACTGCAGATGGTGCTGTGCCATCCACAGTGGACCAGGGTGTTGAGCAGAAGGTTTTGTATGCACCAACCCTGTTTGTGCACAGTAGCATCTGGATTTGCTAATTAGCATTGCAGCTTAGCTGCTGGGAGATTCCTCTCCATGGGCGAAGTCAGCCCTTTCTGAACAGCAACTAACTTTACAGTCACAATGGGGTGGCTGTTCACACCCTGTTTTGGGACTCCACACTTACTGACTGTGAATGGGCCCATACTTCTTAAAGAGGATGTCCAGCCAAAAGTCCTAACTTTTAGGTAGGATCTACTGATTACTGTATGTCAGCTCCAAAACTCAGAGCCAAGCTCTTCATGCCAGCATTATAGGACTTATTTCTCCCAAGTTTAATAGAACTGTGCAGTCCTGTAGCCACAATTCATATATACTTTTTATAAAAACTGACACTCCTTTGTGTGTGGTATATACAGTTAGAGTCTGCTGATGCATGGTACATTAGAATGTGGTGTGGGGTGAAGTGCAGCACAAGGCATGACTTTAGAATGCCAGAGATGAGCAGTATTTCAGATTACTGCAGGATGAGATTTCAGAGATTGTTAGGTTACAATTTCAGAATGCACTGAGGGACATACAGTTTGGAAATGTGAATGACCCTGATTTGATTTGATTTTTATTTGTATACGGGTAAGTACACTGGGATACAATCCCTTTTACAAGTACGACCGTGGTCGATCAAGATACATACAAAGACAACATAAAACAAATGAGACATAATACATATCGTAATTAATAGGAATATAAATTCCACATCAAAAATATTAGTATAAAACCTCTAATACAATGCAACTATTGTGCAAAAATGCATATCACAGGAACTGTAGTTTCATATCTAATATAGCAATCAGAAGAATATCAATCTGAGTAGCATCTACATTTAAACAAATTCTTGAAGTGTGTTCTCAGGGCTATTGTAAAAGACCTATAATTACCCATACCTCTTATGTGTACTGGAATGTCATTCCATATTTTAGGTGCACAGTATGCAACGATCGCTGTCTTCTTGAGGTATACATAAATGGAATTTTAACATAGATAAATCCCTGATGATCTAGTATGTGATTTAAAACTAAGAGTCACAAGCTGATTTTTAATTTTAAAGGTATCCCTGATTGTTGTTTTATAAACAAATTTAGATAGTACAAACTTATAATAATGTTCAACTGATAACCATCTAAGGTTCTCCAGTATAGTGCAGTGATGTACACTATTAGGTATTAATAATGCAAATCTTCCTGTTTTGTATAGCAACCCATTTTGCCCTCACTGTGCTATGAGGAGCATTATCCACCACTATTGAGGCATAATTCAGAATAGGCAGCAAACATTGGTTAGCTATAGCCAGACATGCCTCATCTGTAAAAAACTATGCAACCTATATAATAAAGCTATTTTAGAATGTATTTTAGTTTTAATAGCATGTATATGTGACATATATGATAATGTTGAATTTAAGACTACCCCAAATACTTAAAGCTGCTTACATTCTCGTACAAAACCCCATCTAACGACTCAACTTGTAAACCAGAACCAGCAGTCTTTAGCTTAATAGGAGAACCAAATACCATGGTTTTGTTTTTGCTTATTAGTAATAATTTATTACTTATCAGCCAGTTTTGCATTATTTTAAGTTTCTTAGTCAGAGTAACATTAAGTTCTGACAGTGTTTCCCCGACTAAAGACAACAGCATAATCTGCATCCATAACAACATGGCATCCTTAATAGATGAAGTAACTGAGTCAAAATAAAGAAAATAAAATTGGCCCCAGTATGGAGCCTCGTGAAACTCCACACTTAACCAAAGCCTTATCAGATAAACTACTGCCAATCTTTATCATCTGAAACCTGTCTGAAAGATAATTTGATATCCAAGACAATACTGGAGTCCCCATCCCTATACAACTAAGTCTCTCAATTAAAGAGAATGATGCACCAAATCGAATGCCTTGGTCAAGTCCACGAACGCGCCCCTGTCAGGCATCCCTCTCCATACCCTCATGGACCGCACTCATGAACTCAACCAAGGCACTTTCAACACCCTCCCTTTCTAAAGCCATGCTGGCATTGCGATAATAGATCATGTGCTTCCACATAGTCAGACAATTGCCTAAACACTATCTTTTCCTGTAATTTAGCTAAAGCCGATGGAATAGAGATTGGTCTATAATTTATAAATTCACTAGTTGAACCTGCCTTGTGAACTGGAATTACATAAGAATGTTTCCACAGATCAGGTATTTCACCCAAATAAAAAGTCGAGTTAAAAATCAAACTAACAGGATATGCCAATTCTGCTGCAGCTAAATGTAACAGTTTGAGAGACAGACCATCAAAGCCACAGGATTTATCTATCTTAAGTTGTTTCAGAAGTTTGAACACCTCTGAGTACGTGACTACCTTTAAATAAAATTTTGGGTTATCCATACAAATCCTGTGTTATCATCAGCTAAGCCTGGTTTATGTTGGACTCTGTAGTGGTCCAGGTTAGTAAACAGTACATCAAATTAATTTGCCACTGTTAGGGGATCCACTAGTTTTTCCACCCTTATTCATATGAAACTTTGATTCAACCAGGATCAATCACATTATTAATGGTTTCCAAAATTTTGCACTATTTGTCAAGCCCGCAGTCTGCAGTTTCCTCAGATATTGAGCCTTAGCTTTCCTAATCTCAACCTTACATCTATTCCTTAAACACCTGTAATTCTGTAAATTTACATCCGCTGATTTGCCATGTAATATTTCCACAATTTGTCCCTTTCTTTCATTAGTTTAACTCTGATATTTGGAATGTGGTGGGATTGCAAAAGTTTTAGCGTGGCTAGGACATGCAGTTTTGAATGCACCTGGGATACCCAGTTTAATAATGCTATGGGGACACAATACTGGAATTTTGTGCTGATCATTTCAGAAATAGGGCTGGGTGAAATTTACCTTCCAGTGCAAAATTCTGGCAAAATTATGGTTTTGCCTGTGCAAAAGTTCCATGAACATTTCATGAAATTCAGCTAAAATTGTGAGTTCAGTTATTTCCATTTTAGTTAAAAGTATTTGTCCAAATTGCACTACATTAGGTATGATGACTCTAACAAGGGTCATACAGAAGTGTACAAATTTTCAAATCTCTGTCTTTAAAAGTTTATTCATTTAGGAGGAAATCGAATAGCAAACCTTTGAGTCAGAGACTCATTAAAGGCTTCTCATCAGGAAACAGAATATACAAATACAGACATAGTTACACAGAGTACAGATCGATGTAGGGAACACTATACATGCACATACATAAAATACAAGGAATACAATAGTGACTGAGTTATAAGCCCCCAACTTTCAGAAATGTTAAAATTACTGTAAAACTTTACATTTTCATTGTCAATTAATTTTCACTAATTTTGCTGATGCACTAATTTGCACTGAAATAAATTTGCATTTATTAGTGTTATTAGCACTTTTCCATTATTGTGAATGTGGTGCTAATGACATAGCACTAAATTTAACACACATTTTTACAGTACATTTTGCAATTATGTAAAATGCAGAATTTTAACCCCTGAACTGTGGGTGCCGATATACCATTGCACTGATAACTTGGTTTTGAAAGGAACCCATCTATAGTCTGGAAACAGAGCATGTTTCCACATGGACCGCTATACTGGTGCACAAGAGGACAGGTTTGGAATCGGACTGACAATGTGTGGTGAGTTGTCATGTCACCTAGCCTTTGCAGGGATGTCTGCAAAGGCATAGTTCTGACACAGCTTCTTCACTCTGCTGCGGCAGGGCAGCAAGCAGGAATGAGCTTTCTGTTGGAGCTCTTATCTGAGCTCAAAACGCTTGTTTTCTGAAAAAAATTGTAGGCTCAAAAATGCTTGTTTTCTGAAACAAAATTGTAGAGTGTGTAATAACACACAAATACAGCAGCAGTTTCATTATAAGTCTCATTAAAAAATTAAAGAAAAAGTTTGATCCTGTGAAGCAGGAACTGCTTGGGGTGGGCAGGAGACTGAAAACAACAGGGCTTGTTCAACAGGTGTATGCAGTCAGTGTTACCATTACTGATTAGACAGTAATTTGCAGTAAAGGAGATACTTAATTGCTTGCTAATTGCTTGGTATTTAGAGACTGTAGTTTCCCAGGTGTGTTTTGTTAAATACTGTAGCACAGCAGATTTTGATACTGGCATTGTGAAACTGATTTTGCCTTGTCTGAAAAATGTTAATGAATCATGATGAATCATGCTCTAAATAAAATATTTGCAGACAGTGAGTCAGCTGGGGACACAAGTTGTGACTCAGACTCCCACTCATCAGAACCAGACTCCAACGTGAAGGGTGTGTTACCTGAGCACAGCCTATTTGTAGAATATAATACAAGCACAATGCAAATGAATAAACAATCAAATAAAACGGAAACTGGACAAGGCCAGCCAAATAACATACTTTATGCACTTTATGCTTCTGGTGTCCGGTACCATCTGCTCTTTCATGCTTAGCTTGTATAATCAGTGTTAAGCCAATTCTAGATTGTCTGTTAGACTATGTTCAGATTTTGTACCGTACCTGTATCACTTGTCAATTGTTTTGTACACTAATTTGCCTCCTCTTCCCTTCCCCAGGATGCATCTGGAAATGAGCTGTACTCAGCTCAGTATGTTTATTTTTATTTTTATTTAGTTTTTGTTAACCAGGTAGGTGCACTAGCCATAAAATAACTATTTTCAGGCACGACCCGGAGAGTACAACAAAAGAGAACAGCTGAACAACAGCAACGTGGGTACAATAATACAAATAGAAGAACAGTACAGCAGTGCTACAAAAATACAATGGTAGAAACAACAAAAAATAATGGCAAGCATTATACAGATGATGGCAGTAAGATATATAATAAGTGTAGAAACCATAGACCCGAACTGTGGAGTGAAAGGGTTAATAAGATAGTAAGGTATATAGAGAGAAATGTGAGGAATGTTCTAACGTAAAAAGAATGACTGACAGAAGGAAGGTCAGGGGTGGTAATTGGCAAAACAACAGTGGATGGTCAGCAACAAGGTTCGAGAAGGAAGAGAGCTAGTAGTCAAGAAGTTATTTACAAAGAGAAGGAAAAATATGGGAGGGGAAGAAGAGACAGTCTTGGAGCTGGATTAGAGCAGGGTGACATTACTGGTAAGTCTCAGGAGCTTCAGGTTGGGTCAAAGCATGTATAAGCATCAGCTAAGGATAGATAATGATGATATTCACCTTTAAATCCAAAGTGAGACTGAGACAGCCAGAGGTTGAGTGGAAGAGCATTCCATAGCCTGGGAGCAGAGAATGGAAGGCCCTGTGCCTTTAGTCATCCGACATCTCGGAACATAGAGCAAGGATTTGTCAGCTGATCGCAGGCCATGGGAGGAAGGTTGAGGGACCAGCAACGCTGCCAGCTGGGATGTTTTTTCCCCAGATGATCGAGTCCATTAGAGATCCAAGGTAGTATTGTCTATTGGCAGAGGTGAGAGCCAATTCAGATCCTTATAAAGAGGCAGTGATGTTTGGTCGAAGACAAAGAGGCATCGGCATATATTGTTATAAGTTACGTCCCATTTTAGTAGGGAGGTTTTAGGGGCAGAGGTAAAGATAGAGGCACCATAATTAAGGGTTGGGAGCAGAATACCTTGGGCAATTGCTAATTTGGCAGAGAGTGTAAGCATGTAGCTTGTTTTAAGCTACTCCCAGTTTCAAGTTTACAGCTTTGCATGAGGACTGAATGTGAAGATTAAAATCCAGGGACTGGTCCAGCAGAATCCCAAGGTACTTGAAGGAAGTAACATTTTCAAGTGAAATCCTCCTGGGTGAAGAACCTCCAGCAAACTAGAACAGGTTTTAATCTTTGGTGCGGAACCTAGGGCATGGCTTTCATTTTCTTTTCATTTAGTACAAGCTTATGGTCTAGTAACCAGTCTAAGACCTTACTGAAGTCTGAAGTAAGTGATGTGTTTATGCAGGCAATTCTAGAAGAACTAGTATAGATGATCAGGTCATCAGCATAGAGAATAATTGAGCAGGATTCCAGGACCTCAGCTGCATTGTTGATAAAAATTGAGAACAGAAGGGCCCAAGGATAGAGCCCTGGGGACCCAAAGGTTAATAGTACATGTGTTGGACAGGGAGGAGTTAATTTGACAGCTTGCAACCTGTTTGACAGGTAGCTACAGAACCAGTCCACAACAGAGGTAGAGAAATGGAATTTATGGAGTGGAGAGAAGCAGGATGGTCTACAAGGCTGAAAGCCTTAGAGAGGTCAATGAAGATGGCACCTGTGAGTTTTCCAGAATCCATGTTGGACAGAATATCAGTAGTTAGTTGAAGAAGAGCCCATGGTGGTGCTATGACCTTTTCTGAAACCATGCTGGGTGTCTGAGAGGAGATTGTAGTGTAAGGCAGTCAGTGGTCTGTGATGCAACTATTTTCTCTAGGATCTTGCTAAGGACAGAAAGAATTGCTATAGGTCTGTAATTGGCCATGTCCTTTGGGTCACCTTTTAAAGACAGGCATTACTGTTGCAGATTTCCATAGGTCTGGCACAGTGCTATGGATAAGGAATAAAAGTGTAGATTCTGGCAATCGGAGGCAATGAGTGGAGCAGCCAGCTTAAGAAGATGAGGTTCCAATGAGTCAGAACCAGAGCTGGTATTGGCAGATATGGATCTCAGTAATTTCAGAACTTCCGCTCTTGATATAGCCTTGAAATAGAATGGTGGCGCTGGAGGGCATCATACGATAGAGCAGTATGATTATCCGATGGTAGCGTGGTAGGTAGATTGGAGTGCAATCCACTGGGTTGTAAAGCCAAGGTATAGTGTGACAGATCAGAGAAAAGATTGTTAAAACTGTTTGAGATGGTCCTAGGGTCATTACAATGTGCCCCATTTATGATCATTTCATCAGGAGTAACCAACTAGAGTACCCATAAATGTTTGACATGGGCCCAGAATTTCCTCGGGTCACAGGCTGAGCTTTGTAGAAGGTCCTTGCAGTATTTGCTTTAGCATCTCTAACTTGTCTCTTACATCTGTTCCTTAGTTCACGATAGACAATAAGATCTGACTGTAGGCCAGTTTGTTTGTAGCGAATCCAGAGCTTCTCCCTCTGGCACAGATTAGCAAGGAGGTCTTTATGTAGCCATCTTGTCTGTTTTCCTCTGACCCTCCTAGTAGTCTTGGGGGCATGTTTATATTGAATGGTAAGAAATTCATTTATGAATATCTGTAGAGCAACCTCCACATCCTTTGTTTGATAGATACCTGTCCAGTCAATATTGGAGACATCATACAGAAATGCATCCTGGTCAATATGAGCTAGATTTGTAAACATGATTAGTCTTGATGGAGGAGATGGAGGTGCAACCATAGATAGGATACAAAAAGTGGGCGAGTGGTCTGTTAGTACATCTGCAAGGATTCCTGCTTTTGACACATGTTCCATACGGTTAACCATGACCCAGTCTAGGAGTGTAGCCGTTTGATGGGATGCTGTGGCTCTAGTTGCTTCAGAGATCAACTGGTGAAAATGATAACTAAGCATGAGTGATTGCAAGGATATGTGAGCTGACCCAAACCAACTGAGGTTAAAATCACCTAGGATGACAGCCTCATTATGATTTACAGTCTGGGAGGTGATGTCAAGGAGTTCTTGAAGACCTACTATTCCCCAGCTGGGGATTATAAGCACAGATAATATGAAGCTTCTTTTCCCCAAAACAATAGTTGCCTGTATGAATTCGCACACTGTGGGAGAGGCAGATGCTGGGGCAATAGAGATGTTGAGGTGGTTTTGAAGAATAGGGCAACTCCACTTCCACGCTTGGATGAGGATCAATCCACCGGAACAGGGAATAGTTAGGCAAGGAGCATATGTCATCAGGTATACTGGGTTTTAGCCAAGTTTCTGTGAGACAGAGTACATCAGGATTGTAGAGTTTCACCCAGGCCTCGAGTTCCGCATGGTGACAGGTAAGACTTCTGATATTGATATGGGCAATTAGTAATCCTTTCTTGGACATGCCAGATAACTCATTTGGGAAAAGAAACAGGTAGGTGGACCTGGATTTAGTTTGACATCCCAGATAACAGAATAATGATCATGGCTAGGAACCAAAGCCTTGCACAGTGGCAGGTTAGGGTGAAAGCACATCTCCATGGCAGCTTCCTCCTGGCATGTAAGGGTAATAGATGCTGCCTCTAACAAGGAGGATAGGGTTAGGTTGAACATCAGGCTTTGTCTCTGCAATCAAGTTAGAGAAACTATAGTTGCGGTAAGCCTCTGAGGAGTCTTTTGCCATTTGGTTACATGGGAGAGCCCATGTGGCAGTATCCAGGATGAGTAAAAGGACAAATGACAGGAGTGCCCATAGCAGATTATACTTCACCATAGTGTTACTAATTGACTTGGGTAGGAAGGCTAGTGGTATACTGAGACAGAGGATTAATTCTTAGGGATAAAGAGATAGTGTGTGTAAAATTAAGACTGCCAAGGCGACTGTGATTACACCGTTTAACCCTTGGCGAAATTAGAGATAGAGCAAAAACAACAAAGTGTTTTCTGCTAGCATAGCAATTATTTAGAAGAAGTGGATCAGAGAAGCAGAAAGTAAAGCCCCCAAAGGTTAATTAGGAAAGCAGACCAGCGGGCTCTTATGGTAAAGATTACAGCGAGAATGAAGACCTATTCAAGATGTGTTAGAAGGCACCCTTAGTGGTGGAATTTTATAAGGAACCAATGGGAGACTAGACAGCAGTAATGTTCGCAAAAGTCAATGCAAAATACTAAAGTCACCACAAGTGTAAGAGGGTAGGGTAACAAAAAATGATAAAGGCAACGGAAAGTGGTACAGGGCTAGGCAGAAATAAAAATGACACTGGCACTGAAAATGGCATGGGCAGAGGTAGGCAAAACAATAAAAGAGGGTGAGGCACAGTATGTGGGAATAGCAAGTGAAAGTGATCCATCCACATCTATTGAGGTAGAGCAAATCATCCCAAGTGAAACAAAGCAAGTAACAGAAACAGATCTTGATAGACAAACTAAAGGAGGAGAAAGCACAGACAAGGTAAAGAACAAAGCTCAGCAAATGAATGGATACAACCTCAAGTGACAGAGAATAAGTCTCGATAGAGAGGAGGGTTGAGGCAAAGGATCCAAAAAATCTAGGGGTACAACAAGTCCTCGAGGAGAGGAAGAGCCCTTGGTAGAGGCAGAGTAAGTGGAGAAGTCCTCACAATTCCTCTATCAATAGCAGTGGTACTGTAGAAACCAGAAAAGTGTACCTGAAATTCTATGGCATGAAAATAAGCAGCAGAAAGAATCATTTGAGTTCACAGAAACTCTTGGGATTATTGTCCATTTGCCTGACAACCCAACACCACTTCAATGTTTCCAGATATTCTTTTCAGAAACAGAGCCCAATGGTAGTGATGGCATTATGAAAATTATGTGTATGAAACTGATATGCTGAACAGTTTTGTCTAGGGTAATCAAACTGAATTTTCATCTACTTCTTCATGGGAAACCAGTGTCTCTCAGAAATGTACATAAGCAATAACCCACGGCAGGGTGTGTGGTTATTGAGGGATTAATCAACACCCGGGTGCGTTGTGAGCCATGAGACCGCAGGCTGAGTGTCCTCACAGCACCCAGGGTGTTGATTAATCCCCAACAACCGACATCCTGGAGGGTTATTGTGTCACACAACATGGGCCAACTTTGGGGAGAAAAGGACAAAACATGTTGGCATAACACAGAAAACATGTGGGACCTACTTAGTGTTCCTCCACTATTTTTAGCCGTGGAACCACAGTTTTCTGTGTTCTGCCACACTCAATACTAAAAAATAACACTTTGTGGTGGAAAGGCTACTGACAGTAGAATTAAGGAGCACATGGAACTTTTTATTTTCTTATTACAGGGTGCTGTATTGCTTTGTGTGGTGACACTGCAGTGAGTCACTGTGGTTTACAACTACTACATTAATGAAGTACCTGGTAAACTGAAGCTTGTACCTATTTCTTTGCCTGCACAGCTTATGCCTTTGTCTCTGTTACCTCAATTTCCAAATAATGAGACACAGACATAAACACAGGCTGCCAATTTTCATGCCGCTTTCGGTATCACGCTGAGTACTGTCATTTACCTCTCACTCTCTCTGTCTGTTAACCAAATTGGAGGTACACAAGATGCATGAGGAAGTTTGACAGTGCTTTAATTTGGTTGCATTATACCACCAATGGTATGCTTTTCTCTGGCAGGTTCACTGTTAATTTTACATACACCGCCCGATAGTTCTGTGTCCACGGGTGGGTGGGTCGGGACTCAGGAATGCAGGCTTAAATGAATTGTGCTGTGGGGAAATATTTGCAATTACACTACTTCCTTTACAACATGGCACTGATATGACTGCATTGCCTGAACCTGATCGAGATCGCTGGGGCTAGGGACATGAAGGTGGAAATATAGACTTCTCCGGGTTCGCTGTTACTTTTACACACACCGCCCCATACAATGATGTCACTGCTCTAAACCTCACTCAGCTTTTACTTGAGCCTGCATGCCCTAATCTCAAAACACAAAATCACACCCTGCTTGACTGGGCACTCACAACCCACACGCACAGCGTCATTAAATCTGGTCTCCTCTCCAATACCCTTAGTGACCACAACCCCATTTTCATTGTCGTAAGGTTCATCACCCCAAACCTCCCCTAAAATCATACAGCTCTGGTCCTTTAAATTTTAGACCTTACCCCAATCAACTCTGCACTCGCTTCCACCGAATGGGCCTCCCTCTCCACTGCCATTTCTGTTGACCAAGCACTGACTATTTTAAGGATAAATTCATTGCCACCTGGAATGTCTTTTCTCCTTTCAGATGGACCAGAGTCTGTGGCTTCATGTCCCCTAGATTACCCCAAACTACTGGCCTGCTTCAGGGAGCATGATCGGGCCTGGAGAAAACACAAATCTACTAAACATCCAAATGACTACGCCAAGTACAGAATGCTATGCACTTCATGTACTAAAGCTACTAGACTGGCTAAGTCTGATTATTTCAAATCTTCATTCCTGACTAACATTAACTCTCCATCTAAATTCTGGAGGTGAGTTCATGCTCTGTTCTCTCCCCTCTCATCCTCCCCTCCAGTTCACAAAATAAATAACTACCAAATTTCTGATACTGGCTCCATAGCCAATGAATTTAATGCCTACTACATCTCATGTGCCACGCTCTTCTAAATTCCTGTCCCCATTGCCACCTACTAACTTCAGCCCTTCGCCTCAGCCAGTGCCTACCACTCCCCATTTTCCTTTTCTACAATCTCACTTGATGATGCTCTTAATGTTCTCCTATCCCTCAACCCTCTAAAGTCTCCTCACCAGATGGGCTCAATCCTAAACTTCTCTACCTTTCTGCTCCTGCAATTGCTTATCCTATCTCCTTAATTCTTAACCTGTCCTTATTTCTGCCCAAGTACCCTCATCCTGAAACATGCTGTAGTCCTTCCTGTCCCCAAGGGTGGTGACATATCCACTCCTGGCAACTATCGTCCCATTTCCTCCTTCCTACCCTTGCCAAACTTCAAGAACATTTAGTTCTCTCTCAACTATCACCATTCTGCTCTCCCCATCCATCCTGGAGGTCGCGAAGGCAGTTTGTTAAGGAGCCCTCCCAGGCCAGAGGCTGTCCCCCACCTCAAGCACAGCAAAGAAGGTGCAGCATTTACATGCAGTGCAAAAGTGAAGCAAGGATTTTGGGTGCCAAATTCAAACGGACCCACTCCGAGGTCAGCAAGACACATATTTGATTGCACCCCAGCTACCCTGCACTAGGCACGGAGGCTTTCCAGCCACAGGAGGTGCTTAAATTGGTGTAATTTGTTAGAATTTCTTACTTTCTTGGGACTTTAATTAACTAATATGGTCCCTGTATATACCTCTGTAGCTCTGTGATTTAAAGTAGGGCTGCAAGTTCAGTTCTCTCATGCACTAAAAGATAGAACCCCGACATTCAAGCTTGTCCGTGCATTGCAGTACATTTAATAGAAAATGCAAACTTTGGTTTACCAGTTCACCCGGTCAAGATTTTTTCCCCCTATACCTTTGTCACACATGCTCGTTGTGGCAGCCCCCAGTAACATCATGTGGTGCAGGATATGGAGAGTCAGGAGACTGAGTCCTTGCATGTCAGTCAGCCAATAAGGACTTTCATGGATTTGTCCATAATTCGATCTCTTCAGAGTCTCCGCCTCTACCTTGCAGAACTGGGAGCAACAGCAGTGGCAGTTGGTGGAGCAAGTCAGAAAACATGTAGATGGGAAACTGGTAACTGAGACTACAACTACACCACGCAGTTTCTTCAGTATGTGAGGAGAGACAGAGTGAGAGGTGGCAACGAGACGAGAGCACTGAGAGTGAGAGAGTGCTTGCTACTGATCTCTTGCTACAACCGTCCATCATGACAGATGACGTTGTTTCACTGATTTTTTGCCTTAATTTCAGCTGTAGCCCCAAAAAAAAACAAAACGTTTGTTGGGGTGGATAGGAAAGGAGAAATAGGATACTGGTCCGTTGTACTTCTGGACTGGTCCTCGTGCTGTGAGACTAGAGTCAAGAAGTTGAACTATAAAAGGCAGGGGAAAATAAAGAGTTCAAAAATTACCTTTACTCCACCAGTGCCACGAGTTAAGGAGAGCAATTTGCTGTGCTGCTCTCAAGCTCAACTAGGGATCAGTTCAATCAAAATCAGATCAGTTCAGTTCACACAACACAGTTGTAGTTTTAAATCCAATCTATTCTAGAGATGAAACTGATGATTTATTTTTCATTTGACTGAAGAATTACAAACCACAGGAAGGAGAAATTTAAAGCTAGTGTAAACTAAAAAGTACACAGGAAGAGTTTTTGACTTGTGTATTTCATTTGCTCTGCTGCTGATTGTTTGTGAATGGCATGATCTGGGGGCTAGTAGTTTAGTAGTCTAGTCAGTGACAGTGACCTGTTAGGAACAATTAATAATAAATATCATATCAAGTCCAGCTCCTGCATTTTTTCAGTACTACTACTATAACTGACTCCATGTAGATACTGACAGCAGTGCTGTACTATAGTATACTCCTTGTGTGTTTACTGCTTAAAGTACCTGACTCAAGTCGACTCGATGTAGCCTAAAGTGCTGCCTTTACCTGTTTTGGGCACAATCTCCCTGTGTCTTACTACTTAAAGTACTCGACTCCACGCAGCAAGCAGTGCTGTATTTACCTGTTAGGGAGAAAATATCCCTGTGTCTTACCACTTAAAGTACTTGACTTGATGCAGCAAGCAGTGCTGTTATTTACGTGTTAGGGAGAAAATATCCCTGTGTCTTATTACTCAAAGTACTCAACTCCACGCAGCAAGCAGTGCTGTTATTTACATGTTAGGGAGAAAATATCCCTGTGCCTTACTACTTAAAGTACTTGACTCGACACAGCAAGCAGTGCTGTATTTACCTGTTAGGAGAAAATATCCCTGTGTCTTACCACTTAAAGTACTTGACTCAATGCACAAGCAGTGCTGCTATTTACCTGTTAGGGAGAAAATATCCTGTGCCTTACTACTTAAAGTGCTTCACTGACGCAGCAAGCAGTGCTGTGTTTACCTACTAGAGAGAGAATATCCTGTGCCTTACTACTTAAAGTACTTGACTCAACTAAGCAAGCAGTGCTGTATTTACCTGTTAGGAGAAAATATCCTTGTGCCTTACTACTTAAAGTACTTGACTCAGCAGCAAGCAGTGCTGGTACTTACCTGTTAGGAGAGAAAATATCCCTGTGTCTTACCACTTAAAGTACTTGACTCGACGCAGCAAGCAGTTCTGTATTAATCTTCATTGGCTTCACTGGCTAGCATTTAAACCAGCCAAGGGGAGGCACTGAAAAGAGCAGGAAATCCCAGCCTCCCCCACAAATCATGGTAATTAGTGAGGTAAACACCATGGTAGAGAAGTTATTAGGGAGCAGGACAGAGGTAAATGTAAAAAAGGCAAAGGCAGTAAGGACAGGAATGGGGCTAAAGGGTAAGGCTATCAAAAGTGGAGGGTGATGAGTACCAATGCCCGTAGCCTGTGTAACAAGTTCCCTGAACTAGTGGCCTTGATGGAAGAGGTTGCCTGGATATTGTGGCAGTCACAGAAACATGGTACACAGAGAACCATGACTGGGATGTCAACATACCAGGATACACAATCTACAGGAGGGACAGGGAGGGTATAAAGAAAGAGGAGTAGCTATCTGTGTAAAGGAAGGGATCAAAGCAACAGAACTAAAAAGTAAACAGGAGCAGATGAGGCACTCTGGGTCACCCTGGAGACAGGAAATGGCACCACAATCCACAGGGGTTGTATACAGACCCCCATCTCAGGGGAAGGAATGGACAAGAAAATGATAGAAGCTTCCTAGAATGGCAGAAAAAGGGAGATATTGTTGATAGGGGACCTGAATATGCCAGATGTTAACTGGAGCACCTTTGCTGCAGGCACATCCAAGAACAGGGTCATTCTTGATGCCCTACAGGGGCATGCCTCAGACAGCTAGTACTGGAACCTACTCGGGAGGGAGCAATCTTAGACCTGGTACTCTCAAATGGGAACGGAGAAAGAATCTCAGATTTAGAGGTGGGTAGCCATCTGGGAAGAAGCGACCACCAAACAGTGTGGTTCACGATAAACACAGTCATACAATCAAGCCATACAAAAGCAAGAGTACTGGACTTTAGGAGGGCTGACTTTGAGAGAATGAGAGAGTGCCTTAGAAAAGCACTAGCAAACAGGCAAGAAGGAGGGTGGAGGAACAATGAGGAGTAATCAAAACAGCCATCACAGAGGCAACAAGCCTTGTGTAAAGCAAATCAACAAAACACAACGAAGGAAAAAACGCTATGGTTCTCAAAAGAGGTGGCAGGGAAGATTAAGGAGAAAAGGATAGGATTCAGGAAATATAAGGAAACACAGAAGGAATAGGACAGAGAACTTTAGCAGTTAAAGCAGAAAGAGGCTGGGAAGGCAGTCAGAATAGCAAAGGCCCAAACCGAGGAAAGGATAGCCAATTCTGTTAAGAAGGGGATAAGACCTTTTATAGGTACATTAGGGAGCGAAAAAAGACAAAAGGAGGGATACTGAGGCTTAATAAAGGGGCGGAAATGTGGGTAGAGGGGACAGTGAAAAGCAGGATACTGAACGAATATTTCTGCTCAGTATTCACAAAGGAAGAGGAGGGAGGTACCTAAACCAAAAAGAAAACACTCTGAAGATGGGGGTCGATACGGTCCATTTACAGAAGAAAGGATTCTGAAAGAACTAATGAAATTGAAGGTGGACAAAGCAATGGGGCCTGATGGGATTCACCCAAGAATTCAAAAGAACTAAGGGTAGAACTAGTGACACCGCTGACTACTCTCTTTAACAAATCATGGGAGGATGGGGTGGTACCTGAGCACTGGAGAAGGGCAGATGTGATTCCTCTTCACAAAAGTGGGGGCAGGATAGAGGCAGGAAACTACAGACCAGTTGGTTTGACCTCAGTGGTAGGAAAATGATGGAATCACTTCTGAAGGAAAGAATTGTTGAGTACCTAGAGGCCAGTGGGGCACAGGACCCAAGACAGCATGGGTTCACAGGGGAAGGTCGTGTCAGATGAATCTAATAGATTTCTTTGACTGGGTGACCAAAGTAGTAGACCAGGGAGGGCTGTGGACATGGCCTACCTAGATTTTAGCAAGGCATTTGATACAGTCCCACACAAAGATTAATACACAAGTTAGCCAACCTTGGAGTGGGCCCCAAGGTGGTAGCCTGGATAAAAATTGGCTGAGACAACAGGATGCAAAGGGTAGTAGTAAATGGAGTGCACAGTGAAGAAAGGAGAGTTACTAGCGGGTACCGCAGGGTTCAGTACTGGGACCGGTCCTTTTAATGTCTTTATAAGTGACATTGCAGAGGAACTGGAAGGAAAAGTGTGTCTCTTTGCAGATGACACAAAGATCTGCAACAGGGTTGATACACAAGATGGAGTGGAAAGGATGAGAAGGGACTTGGCAAGGTTGGAGGAATGGTCAAATGTATGGCAGCTCAGATTCAATGCAAAGAAGTGCAAGGTAATGCACATGGGAAACAAAACCAGGGCAAGAGTACACAATGGGGGTGAGATACTGACAACAGTAAAATGGAAAGGGACCTGGGGTGATTACATCAGATGACCTAAAGGTGGGCAAGCAATGTGAGAAGGCAGTAAGGAAGGCTGGGGATACTGGGATGCATAGGAAGAGGCATCAATAGTAGAAAACAGGAAGTTGTTATCCTCTGTACAGACAGTTGGTGAGACCCCATCTGAGTCACGGTGTGCAGTTCTGGAGACCCCATCTCCATAGAACATAGACAGAGTGGAGGCTGTCCAGAGGAGCAACCAAAATGGTGCAGGGTCTGCACCAGAAGACATACAAAGAAAGACCAAAGGAGCTTAATATGTATACCCTTGAGGAAAGAAGGAGAGAGGGGACATGATAGAAACTTTCAAGTACCTCAAGGGAATAAACAAAGTCCAAGAGGTAGCATCTTTCAGAAAAAGAGATGTGCAAGAACAAGGGGCACAATTTGAAGATAGAGGAGAGACAGCTCAGAGGTAATGTGAGGAAGTATTTTTCATGGAGAGGGTTGTGGATGCATGGAACAGCCTCCCTGAGAAGGTTGTGGAGTCAAGAACAGTGGGGGAATTCAAGAATGCATGGGACAGACATAAGGCAGTCCTAGTGGGAGTAGGAGGAAGTAAACTGTTGGTTAACTAGGATCTGCAGCTTATCTGTTAGGTAGGAAAAAGGGCAGACTAGGTGAGCCAAGTGGTCCTTATCTGCCGTCAAATTCAATGTTTCTATGTTTCTATCTGTTAGGAGAAAATATCCCTGTGCCTTACCTCTTAAAATACTTGACTCGATGCAGCAAGCAGTGCTGTTGTTTACCTGTTAGGAGAAAATATCCTGTGCCTTACCACTTAAAGTACTTGACTCGACGCAGCAAGCAGTGTTGTATTTACCTGTTAAGGAGAAAATGACCCTGTGCCTTACTACTTGAAGTACTTGACTTGATGCAGCAAGCAGTGTTGTATTCACCTGTTGGGAGAAAATATCCTGTGTCTTACCACTTAAAGTACTTGACTCGACACAGCAAGCAGTGCTGTTATTTACCTGTTAGGGAGAAAATATCCCTGTGGCGTACTACTTAAAGTACTTGACTCAGCATGATAAGCAATACTGTATTTCCCTGTTTGGGAGAAAATATCGCTGTGCCTTACTATTTAAAGTACCTGACTTGGCGCAGTCAACAGTGCTGTATTTTCCTGTTTAGGGTAAATTCCCAGCATCTTACTACTTAAAAGTACTTGACTCGAGCGCAGCCTGCAGTGCTGTATTTTCCTGTTTGTAAAGTAAATTTCCCTGTGTCTTACTGAGAAGTACATGGCCAATGAGTAGTAAAAAAAGACAGCAGCACTTCTCAGGCTATCCAGGCAACAGTAACAACAGTACAGAAAATTCAGGACATTGCAGGAGTAACCCGTCATGGTACTCAGAGGATGAGCACATGGGCCATAATAGTGCAGCAGCCAGTTTTATTAAGCAGAGTGATGGATGATGATGATGAGGAGGAGGAGAGGGCCGTTGAGGTGAGGGGAAATCAGTGGAATAGATGAGTGAGTTTGTAGTAGATAAGGCAACAGTTAGTATGTCAAGTAGCAGTAGCTCTGGGGAGTGGGATGAAGAGGAGGAATACTGGGGCAGAAAAGAACAAAAAACAAGTTCTCGGAATGATGGCTGTGGTGCTAAAAAACATTAATGATAGTGGGGCATAACTTGGAGAATCTGACACCCACACATGCAGAGGAACAACAGAGGACAAAAGATGGACAGGCTTAACGAGGGAAGAAAGAGATGCAGTTCAACCAGTCAGAGATTACATGCAGATGGGCATGGAAAGACCTCAAAGAGATAGTAGAAGTAGTAGTGGCTGTGGTGGTGGTAGTGTAGTAATGAACCTATCCTCCCCATAAACAGCAGTGCAACAAAACCTGTGAAATCCGTTGTGGTGGGATTTTTCACACAAAATAAATCATCTGGCAGCCATGTGGTTTTGCAAATTATGCAGAACAAAATTAAGTTGTGGTAAAGTGGGTACTCGACTGGGGACATCAACAATGATAAGACATATGAACAATTCTTACATGTATCAGTATCAAAAGCACAAAAGGAACACACAACTTTTTGCAGTTCTGCACTCAGCTGAGGAGGATGAGGTAATGGATGTTTACCAAGGCGATGAATTAACTGATGCGGAGGTGGAGGATGATGAAAGTCTTCCTTCCAGTCAAAGTACAGCATCCTCAATTTCTCGTTTCTTTACCCTCTGAGTCCACCACCACCACAGCCCAGCTGAGTCATATACCATCCATGTCCACATCCACCCCTCATAGTGGTAAAGGTCAAGGGAAGCAGCCCAGAAAATCAGGTGATAGCAGCAAGCATAGCAGGCATCATATTTCTTTGAAAGACTGTTTTGAGCAGTCACAGAAATATAAGCTCAACAGGCCTGAGGCAAGGCGATTGACAAAGGCAATTGGGGAGATGATAGCCACTGACTTGCTCCCATTCTCATTTGTGACTAATCCAGGTTTTAAAGCACTCATGGAAATCGCTGTGCTAAGTATCAGGTCCCCAGCTGGACATATTTCTTCAGTGTTGCCATTCCAGACTTGTGTGATGCTGTTTGGAAAAGTGTGTCTGATGTTCTGAAAGCATCAGTGGGTTAAAAAGTTCATGTCACAACAGATATGTGGGCCAGTGGTCAGGCGACTGACTAAATGGCTGTGACTGGTCATTGGTAAACTTTCCTTCCTCCTCCTCCTCCTCCTCCTTATCATCATCGTCATCATTATCATCACCATCATGTAAGTGGCACTGGCGGTAGCAGCAGCAAAAGCAAGGGACTTTCACAGTTCGAGGCGAGCAGCTTTATGTATTTATGGTTTTCAAAAAGACCACAAGCGGAACATCTTCTGGAAGGCCTTGAAGAAAGTTTGCTGAGTGGCTGACTCCAAAGTCCTTGCAACCAGGGTTTATAGAGTCTGACAATGCTTCAAATATTGTGAAAGCAGTAAGACATGGTAAGTTTACACACGTACCATGCTTTGACACCTACTAACTTGGTGGTAAAAGATTTTATCAGTGCGAACCGAAATGTGCAGAACTTGATTGCAGCTGCCGCATTGTTTGCACCACTGTAGCTATTCTGTGAAAGCCGAAAGTTGTTGCAGCAGATTCCGATTGAAAACAGCCTCCTCTCCACCAGATGATACAGGAAGTTACAACCGGTGGAATTTCACTTACTATATGATGCAGAGAATGCCTGAACAAAAGCCATTCATCAGTATGCAGTCCAACATGGCATTGGGAAAGGAGATGTGAATATCAGCCCCAATCAGTGGCATCTGATGGAGAATCTTTGTTGTATCCTTAAACCCTTTGAGGAGGCTACCGAGTGGTGAGCTCTGATGGTGCCAGACTAAGTCAGATCCTACCCTTAATTTCACTCATCAGGATGAGACTGCAGCATCTCGAGTCACAGTTTTTGACAATGATGACATCAATGCTGCATCACTTGTTGGAAAAATGATACAAACCTTCCTGGCTGATGAGCACATTATAAATATGTGCAAAGCAGAACATTACATTTTGGCCACACTTCTGGACCCTCGGTATAAGGTTACAATTGAGACATACTTCAAACCACATGACTTTAAAGACCTGGAACACTATCATGAACTGTTAATTGAGAAAGTGTCAGCACGTATAGTTGAGAAAAGTAGCATATCATCAGTGCCCTTTGGCAACATTCAAATTCTGAACAAAACCTGGCAGATAGGAGCACAATCTGCTGTTGCTGCTGCTGCTGCGCCACTACTGATGTTTTGGCTGAAACACAAACCAGAACTGCTGCTACACCACAAGAGGACAAACCACTGTGGGACATGCTGTCAGACTTTGGTCTAATAAAGACAGCTTGGAAGCTCAGCTGGCAATAGTGGTACCAGAAGTCCCTGCTGCAAAATGGTTACGGATTATATGGAGGAGACTGTACATCTCACTGCAGGTGATGAACCATTGCTTTATTGGCACAGAAAAATTGATCTGGCCTTCTTTAACTGAGATTGCAATTGAATACCTCAGTTGCCTACCTGCCAGCACATATTTAAAGAGAATATTTAGTTTTGCTGGGGCAATAGTGAATGACAAAGAACGTGTCTTTCCACGAAGAATGTAGAAAGACTCACTTTTTAAAAATGAACCTGCCTCAATTCCAAAACATATACTGTCCCAAATTTATGCAGTTTGACAGCACACAGATGGCATCATGCCACGCTGATGACAACGACAGTGATGGTACGGATTCTCTTGCCACTAGTAGCCACTAGACTTTCCAGCTGTCTTTCCTCCACTGGTGGGTCCCCTGTCTCCTCCTCATTCTCGAGTTCCATTAATTTCAGAAACAAACATCCACTGCTGGCTCTCATGTGCCACTAAGGCCCAATCTGACTAGCACCAGAAATTGAAGGACCACTGCATATGGCAGTTCAGCTAAAATAACCAGAAATGACTACACACTGTCACACAATTCTTCATTTGTTTTATTGGATTTTTATTACAGAATACATACTCAATGAATACTTATTAGTGGCTGTTAACAAACAAAACATTAATAGAATAAATAAATAATAAATAACTGTTCTGGTTCAATTCAGATGGGAATTTAATTTACAAAATGTGTTTGTTTTTTTGCTGTAAAATGTCAACTTTACAGTACATTCCCAATTTCAGTGTTGAAACCAATGACATCCAATGTTTTTGATCTGAAGGAACCTTTCACCAGATAGAAACTTTCATCATAACCTGTAAAATGAAAATAAAAAAATAGGTTTTACAAAATGCTGTTCCCACATACTGCACTAACTGACTATCAGGACAAGAAAAAAAATCACTGATCTTACCATAGCCCCTGTCCAAAACTCCAAGCCCTCCAAACCCCTGGGACACTCCCTCTTACAAATACAATTCACCCTCCATTGTTAGACACCAAACCATGCATGTGACCTGGCATCATAAACACAATTTGCAGATGGTATACTGTTATGGGTTTTTCAATTGTTCTGAGTAAAGATGAGGAAGGGCAGATGTTTGGGAGGGAGGATAAATGAAGTAATATTGACATAGTTACCTATGGGAGGTATAGGGATCAGGACAGCAGAGTGTACTAGAGGAAAGGAGAACATGATGGTGGGTAATATACTATTAACATTGACAGTTACTCAGAATAACAGAAAGCCCCAAACTAATAACTACACAGACAAAGTTTAAAGTGAAACATAATTTAATCCACTCAATGTGGTAATGCAAAGCCACACTGCCCAACACGTCGGCACCATGTCTTCCTCAGTGAGGCAGGCACCGAGAGTGGAGTACAGAAGCACTGGGGCAGTGTGGCATTTTGCTTTACTACATTGTGTGGATTAAATATTTGTACTAAACTTCTGGCCATCTTATTTGGTATTAAACACTGAAGCTATAGGTACCACGAGCGCAGTTAATTTAATTGTGCTCTATTAGTACCTGGGTCTAACAGTGGAGGAAGATTTAAAATTATTGTAACAGGGTGTAGCTCAGGAGGTTAATCCTTTGGACTGCCTGTAACTAGATTTAGAAAGCTAAAGTTGTCAGGGATAATATCGAGTTGTATATCATCCCTGAACTTTACACTTGCTAAATCTGTTTCAACACTAGTATTTTTAAGCATCTGCTGGGTAACTGGGTGGTTCTATAAAATATAAGCAGTAAGCACATTCCACCTGGTTCTACTTAACTATAAAAAAATCCACATATTTTATTTTGCATGTTTGGGAATATACTTGTAATACTAAGATTCTAACTTTAAGAATGGTAAGTTTTGCAAAGCTTTCAAGCACTGAGACAGAATCCTATGCACCAAAGCTTTGTAATACTTAATTGTATTTATACCATTCTTAGTACTATATATACTTTCCCAAACAAAAAATAATACTTCTGATAGTTTCTTAGTTAAGTAAAACCATATAAACTTTTTTTGCATTATATATTATAGAACTTTGGTATACCATGTAGAACCTGGTTTTACTTAGTAGAACTTGTTTTTACATAGTTGAACTAGTTTTATTTGGTAGAGCCTGGTTCTACTTAGTAGAACCTGGTTTTACTAGTAGAACTTGATTATAAATGGTAGAACACAGTTCTACCTGGGAGAACAATTCTACTAGGTTCTGCCTGGTAGAACCAGAGTAGAACTTTTTGGGTTCTACTCAGAAAGTTCATAAGGTAGAACTTTAGAGTTCGTGCAGCCCTTATTTAAAGCAGGTTCTCAGAGTAATTTGTGTAGTTAGCTGCAGACTTATTTTTCCAGCATCTAAGTTGTAAAATATATATATATATATATATATATATATATATATACACATATAATACAAAGCTCCCTTTTAACTGCTGAATTGTTGAGCTACGAACTGTTAAGTGTTTCAGTCAGTGACGCAGCAAAGCTTAGTCCGTCCCACTCCTACCTTATTTAACTCCTGCTTCCTGTTCTGTTTTCCCCAGCTCTCCCCATCTGTCCTGGAGTTACCCAATGGCAGTTTGTTGAGGAGCCCTCCCCAAGCGGAGGCTGGCCCCCGCCTCAAGCACAGCAAAGAAGGTACGACATTCACCGCAGTGCAGAAGTGAAAGTAGAGCCCTGACGCTGTGCAGCAGCTGCCCACCACCACCCTTGGCAAACATTTCTCTCTATATATAGGGATAGTCACATGCTCATCTGAACCAATCAGCCCTAGTTTCCCATTTGCAGGCTATTCCACTCAACCACTAGAGCCACTACTCTTCCTATAAAATAAAAAAATAAAACTAACTCCCTCATTTGGTCTGCCCTCAGCAATGCTTCCTCTGTTCCTAACCTCTCTGTTCATCCTCTTCTCCTGGGTGCCTCTCCTTTGTCTTCCTACCCTGAGCCAACAGCCTGGTTGGCACCATGCATCAGTTGCCAACTACCATCTATACCTCCACTACCATGGTTGACACCTCCCTACGTGTCTTTTCTATTCACACCAGTCGGTCCTACTGTACTGCTACCCACCTTCAAAACTAGCCAATTAGCCCTACTGCCACAGGTCTGTGGGTCAGCAGCTGCTATCGCTAAGCCCCATACCACACCCATAAGCTATACTGGACCACATACAATGCCAAACTCCTGATCACGCTTCTATTACTTCTAGCAGGTGATGTTGAATCAAACCCAGGACCAATTCACCATTACACTCCAAACCCCACTTTGCCAACCCAACTCCCATCAGGATAAAAATGGTCCACCTGAATATATACAGTCTCCTTCATAAAATTACCCTGCTTCACCACTTGCCTGTCCATCATTCCAGATATACTGATTGTCTCTGAAACCTGGCTGAAGTCCCACAATACTGACAGGAATTCTCTATACCTGGCTATACACTCATCCGACATGATCGAAGGGGCAACAAAAGGCGGTGGCATAGCCACGTATATTGCCTGCACAATCCAGTTCTCCCAGGTCACCCTGTCTTTGCCTTCAGAGTCTATTGATGCACTCATGGTAAAACTCTCCTTCCCCACTCAACTCCAATTTTTATTGCTGGCACCTACTGCACCTTCAACACCAACATTCCTGCCATTCAGGATCACCTTGGCACACTAAACTCTCTGGCTTCTGGAGGTGAGCTCCATGTACTTGGGAATTTAACCAGAACTGGCTCGCTGGGGCAAACTCCAAACTTCATGATAAGGTGACTGCCCTAAACCTAGCCAGCTTATCTCAGTACCCACTCGGTTAAACCATAAAACTCTGAATCACTCCCTTCTGAACTGGTCCTCACCTCTCACCCACATAGGATCCTAGCTTCCAGCCTCCTACCAGATGCCTTAAGTGACCATCATGGCATCTACTCAGTAAGAAAAAATACACAGGCCTAAAGCCCCTCCTCCCAGAATCCTGATGACCACATCCTACAAGTCCCTGGACCTTACTTCACTACTCAATGACTTGACCCTTTCTGACTGGTCATTCATCAGCCAATCCACCTCCATTGATGATGCCCTGGGTGCTTGAAGTCCATTTCTCTACCATTTGGAATCACTATGCCCCACTCAAGCGTACCAGAGTCAAGTACACACACTTCCTTGGATCACATCAAAATCCTAGCCCTCCTCAGGAGCAGGGACAAAGCTTGGAAAGCCTACAAGTCTTCCAGCTCACCAGCTGACCTTCAGACTTATCGATCGTTATGAAATGCTTGCACTAGGATCATCTGCCAAGCTAAAGCTAGCTATTTCAAAGTCTCATTAGATTCCACCTCCCATCAGCCAGCTAAATTCTGGAAAGTGGTAAAATCACTTAGCCCTCCACCATGGCCCCCACTCCTACCTTACTGGTAGGCAGGATCTCCGTCACTGACCCCCAGCTGTGGCCTCACAGTTTAACTCTCACTTCACAAATTGCCATCAACCTCCTGCCTCACCTTGCCTCGCTCAGCAACCTAGCCTGACCTCCCTGCTACAGCCACACCTACTGCCCACTTGTTCTCATTTCAGCATATCACCAAGGTTGAGGTATATAATGCACTGATTGCCCTTAGTCCCAATAAGGGCAAATGCTAACAAGGGTTGGACACCAAAATGCTCCACCTCTCAGCCCCACCATAGTCAAACCCTGGCTGCCCTTTTCAACCTATCCTTCTCGTGTTGAAGTCCCTCTGAATGGAAACATGCCACCATTATCCCCCTTCCTAAAGGTGGGGATGCCTTCAACAAGCAACTACCGTCCATTTCCCTACTACCTATATTGGCAAAAATCCAGAGTACCTAGTACTCTCTCGCCTGTCATCTTATCTTGACTCCTCCTCCTTCTCCCCTACCAGTCTGGCTTTAGGAAATCCCACTCAACTACCTCCTCCTTCTTAGGCTCACTGACTCCATCCTCTCTGGTATGGATGCTGGCCACCTCACAGCCATCATTTTCATCGACCTGGCCAAGGCGTTTGACACCGTCTCCCACTCTCTCCTCCTGTCCGAACTCTCCAATGCTGGGCTGTCTCGCCGGGCCTTCAGGTGGTTCTACTCATATCTTGCAGGCAGGTCCCAATCAGTCAGTCAGCTCTGCCACCTTGGCCCCCCCTCACTGTTACCACAGGGGTACCGCAAGGCTCGGTCCTATGCCCACTCCTGTTGTTCATCTTTCTTAATGACCTGCCTTCTGCCTGTCCACAAAACTCCATTCACATGTATCACGGATGATAATGTACTATATACATCTGGCTCTTTAGCTATAGAGGCAATGACCAGACTTCAGTTGGACTTTGATGAAGTCCAGCTCTGGCTACTCTCAAATCACCTCTCCCTCAATGCCAAGAAAACCATCTCAGTGACCTTTGGCACAAGGCAGAGACTTTCAGGCTCCACTCCCCTATTACATTCCATACCCTGGATGGGTCACCCTTGAGACCTGTACCTCCTTCAGGTACCTGGTGTGGCTAGATCAGCAACTAAACATTTCCGCATATGTTGACTCCATACTCAAGCTGCACCCCAGGCTCAGTGCACTTTACACAACCATGACAGCATCCAGTCTCTGCCCACAGAGACATTGTGCGAAAATTATCCTCCTAGTCTTCGATTATGGTGCGGCAGTCTACAGTATGGGTCCTAAGTAGGCCCTAGCCAGACTAGATCCCTTTTCCATTCTTTCTGTTGCTTTGTCCTGAGCTGCCCATACTCCACCATCACTGTACCCTCTACCAATCTATGAATCTTACATCTCTAGATAACTGTAGGCACTCCCACAGTGCCAAAATCTCAACCAAGTACTGGTCCCAGCTGCTCCCCTACCTCTCCTCTGCCCTAAACAACACTAGCACCCAAGCATATTCACTCATAACAATAATTCATGGATCCTAGTTGTCCCTCATACAACCACTGCCATGGGACAGGCAGCCTTAGCTACTGCATGCCAAAGATGAGAACTCCCTCCAGCAAACATTCGTCACTTCTCCTCCCACCACATCCCTAACTCCATGCTTCTCACTCCTTCTCCCTACCTGCTCTTGCGGCATGGCCTCTTAACAGCCCACAGTGTAAAAGCCTAGGTCATGCAGCCAATGTTCATTTAATGTTTGCCTACCTACTCACAAAATATCTAATGTATGTATTTAAACTATGCCTGTTTGTGTCAGTATCAACTTGTTAGCTCATGTTTTCTATGCCTCTATAACTGGTACCTAGTTGTATTGGGTCTTTCCTTACTTGGGTATTTGCATTATGTGCTATGTAGCGATATGTTGTTTTACCTACTCAATTGTATGTACCCCCTCCTCCAGGAGCGCATCTGGAATCTAGCAGTAGCCTGCTCAGTATGCCTTCCTGGTTAAATGTAAATAAATAAATAAATAAATTCCTCCTTCACCCCTTCAATCTGATTTTCTGAAGACCACTCAACAACCACCTCCCTCCTCAAGCTTACTGACTCCATCCTTTCAGGGATGGATGATGGCCTGATTACCTCAGCCATCTTTGTCGACCTAAAAAGCTTTTGACACTGTTTCCCATCCCTGCTTCTTGATTCACTCTTCTCAGCCGGTCTTGCTCCATCAGCCACCAACTGGTTTAAATCCTACCTCATTGGCAAGACCAGTCAGTGAGAATCCTTGATTCCATGTCCCTCCACTCCCCATCAACACTGGTGTCCCTCAGGGCTCAGTGCTTGGTCTCCTACTTTTCTCCATTTTCCTTAATATCTTCCCACAGCCTGCTCATCCTCGTCTATCCACATGTACACTGATGATACTGTTTTGTACAGTTTGGCAAAAACTCCTGCTGCCATGCAAACCAGCTTACAGCATGACTTCAACCAAGTTCAGCTCTGGTTTGCTCCTCACAACTTTTCTAAATGCCAAGAAGACAGTCTCAATGACCTTTGGCACCAGGCAGAGACTCTAGGCTCCCAGCCCTGCTTACCTTCCACACCCTTGATGAGACCATCTTGGAGACACCTCCTAATTTCGATATCTGGGGTTTGGCTGGACCAGCACCTCAACTTCTCTGTGCATATCGATGCTATCCTGAAGACACTGTGCCCCAAGCTTGGTACTCTGTACAGGAATCGTAGTTGCATCCGCGCTGACTGCGGTAGCAGAAATTGTCGAAGATGATACTCCCCATCTTTGACAACTGCAATATAGTCTATGGTGCTGCTCCCAAATCTTCGCTGACCAAGTTGAACACTCTCTTTAACTCCTTCTGCCACTTTGCTATCGACTTCCATTCGCTCCCACCACTGTGAACTCTATCACTCTCTAACCTTCCTTCCACTATCTCACAGGCGCATCTCTCACTGTGCCAAACTAACCTCCAAATTCTGGTTGGGGGCTCCCTCCTATATCTCATCCTCTCTGTCCTCCACCTCCACCCACCCAGTGTCTCTCAGATCAAATGACACCCGCGCCTTGGCGGTCCCTCACGCTCCACCCTCGTCAGTCAGACTGGTTTGCCCATCATTTCCTAAAATCTGGAATTCCCTCCCCTGAAATACGACACTCCTCCTCCAGCTACTCCCTTACCTCTGCCTACACAATTACCTTTCCCTCAGCTGTTTCTGCTTTAATCCACCTTAATACCTGTCCCCAGTTTCTGCCTTCCTACCATGACCCGGCAGGGTTCTCAACATCCTGAAGGAAATCAGGAAATGGCTTCCTTCTTCTTCATATTCAGTTCTTGCCTCTCCCCCTCTCTCTCCATCTGCCCTTCTGGGTCACCAGTGTGCAAACCTAACCCAGTCCTTTTACTCCAACAGCACTTGCGTACTACCCGAGCCTGCTTCTGGTACACTTATGCACTATAAATGGTTCTATAGGTTTTGTGCATTCATATGTTCTTTGTATGATTTTGGACATGTATTGTAATTTACACAATGTTCCTCTACTGCGTATTGTACAATACCTTGTGTTCCAACTGATGTACAATCTTTAACATACTAAAATGCCAGCTGAATAGGCCCTAGCGATTAACTTTCCGTCTGCTCGTTTGGTCAGCCCCACCCTGGGAGCTGACCTTGCTGCTCCTCTTGTCTTCTCTGGCTTCTCCCTTTCCAGTTCGGATATTCTCACAGCATTGGATTTTGCTTCCAGAACCCTTCCCAGTATCTGTCCCATCCTTTCTTGAACCCCTCCACCGTCTCTGCCTCCACCAGCCCCTAAGCAGCACATTCCATGGCTCCACCACCCTCTCAGTGAAATAGCACCTCCTCCTTTCTCCCTGAATCTTCCCACTCCAGCTTTCACCCATGCCTCTAGTGGTCCCCTCCTCCTTCCTTTGAAGCACCCTGACTGTTCCTCCCTATTTACCCCCTTCTTGTACCTGAAGACCTCTATCATGTCCCCCAGTCCCTTCTCTCTTCCATTGTGTATATATTTAGCTCTTGAGCCTCTCCTCATAGGTCCTGTCCCCCAAGCCCCAGATCATTTGGGTTGCCCTCCTGTGGACCCACTCCAGGAGTTTAATGTCCCTCTTTAAGTGTGGCCTCCAAAACTGCATGCAGTGCTCAAGGTGTGGCCTCACCAAGCAGTTATACAGAGGTATCACTTCCCTCCTTCTGGAGGTGATCCCCCTAGTGATGTTGTATTGTTTGTACTACCCACATACTATTATAACTGATCATCCTTCACAACCCTATGTAACCCCGAACCCCAGGTCACACCGTGAAAAGCAACTTGTTGTTCAGTGTGCCCTCCTGGTAAAACATTTCAATAAATAAATAAATACTACTTTGTCCACCGATGGTACAGGTGTGACACTCTTCCGACTGTGCAGGTGTATAGACTCACAATTGTCGACTGATCCCTCTACTTTGCTGCATATCAGTTATGTATTTATTTAATTCTCTTTTAATGGTTCTCTCTACTTTTGCTGATACACTTTCGTTTTGATAAGAAGCAGTTTATCGTGCGATTGTCAGTGTCCTCTGGGTGGGTACACTTGCTAAGCTGGATTTCAATCTGACTACTGGTGAAATTTTTTATTAAAGCTTAAAATTAGTTTGGTATGCTGTCTCTCATTTTCTTGGGTGCCTTTTCACCACTTAATGAATGTTCAGGTGATTGCAATTGACCAATCATTTCACTGATATATAGGTGCCCATGTTATAAAAGTGTTCCTTAGTATTTTCCTTTTGACCGGGTTGGTAAAAAAAAAACACAACTTTCAGATCACTGGTCCACAAACCCATTCTTCTCCACACTTGTACATTAATATGAACAGGGACAGGCTCATGAATATTCTAAAATTTCTACATTTTGTGGATAATGACGGTGTTGCAGCATCCCCTGACAAACCGGAGAAGTCAAAACTGTCTTAGATTTTCTGAAGAACAAGTTTATGACGAGTATGTACCCTACCAGAGACATCAGTATAGATACATCTCTTTTACTGTTCATAGGCTGTCTGGGACTTAAACAGTTCATGCCCTTGAAATGCTCCAGATTTTGTAGCAAACCCTTGAGCTATGTGAAAGCTATTCAGATAATGATGGGATGGGAGGCTACATGTAGAATTATGTGGTGTATGCAGGTAAAAGCAGTGTACCAAATATAACTGGACCAGACCATCACAGACCCTGGGGAGGACAATATGGAACAGAATGCTCATCCAGAAGGAGAAGATAATCTTGAAGTAACAGCAGAGGTTGTGAACAATGCCTCAGCACCAAAGACATGACAAACAACTCATGACATTGTAATTCAGTTGTTGGGCCACTTGTAGAGAGGTACATTCTTTTACAGACCGCTTTTTACTCCAGCCCGAACCTGTTCAGCAGTTGCAGGAGATGAAAACAAATTATGTGGCACCATAAATAAATCACGATTAGCACTACAATTTCATGATGCCCAGGTGGATGTTGGACAGAGTATTTCTTTTGCTGCAGAGCACTGTCCAAAAATCAGAGTAATCATGTGGAGAGCAAGGCCCAAGAAAACACAGACTATATACATACTGACTACTGTCCATAAGGGTGACATGGTATCAAAGCGGTAACAAACATGTTAGGAATTCCCAAGATCAAACCTGATGCGGTACTACAATTACAATAGCAAGATGGGAGGAGTACATGTCAGTGATCAAATGCTGACAAACTAACCAATGCATTCAGAAAACTAAAAAGTGGTACAAAGAATTGTTCTTCCACCTAAAAGACATTGTTGTGTTCAGTTCATTTGTTAATTACAAGAGAAAGGATGGTAAAGGTACTCACTGCCACTTTGCTGCTCAGCTCATTGAAGAGCTTGTGGAAGCTTACCTTTATAATGCTACTGCAAACTATTGATATGTGCCAAGTACAGACACGAACTACGCCTTGTTGCCAGGCACTTTCCTGCAAATATCCTACACCAAAAAGAAGAACCTTCCAGACTTTGCAGGGTTTGCTCTGCTATGGCCTCATGCTCCCTGACCACCAGTGGCTCAAAACATAAGACAGAAACAAGTGGAGGGCCTCTGAAATGCTGTACTACTGTCTACTCTGACTGCAATATTCCACTTTGTGTGGACGGTGCTTCAAATTATATCACACAGTAAAGGATTATGGACAACCAGACAAATCGTCATCTTCAACTTCAGACTAAAAAATCTTATTTCATAAACTGCAAATACTGTTTTCCTGGTGTTTGGGTGTTTTGGCTTATTCTGTTTAGCCCTCTGGACTAGCACCGCCATCTGCAGTCTGGAACAGATGCCTTGAGCACCTCACAGCAGAAAGGACTGCCGCCCACCTGCCCCTAAGACCAACCACCAGGTTTATTCTATTTAGCCCTCTGGGCTAGCACTCCATTCATGGTCTGGAAGGACACCTTGACTGCCTCCCACGGTGTGAGGAGATGCCGCCACCCACCCCCACGACCAACCACTAGGCTTATTCTCTTAGCCCTCTGGGCTAGCATTGCCATCTGCGGTCTGGAACGGATGACTTGAGTGCCTCCACAGCACAAAGAGACTGCCACCACCCGCCCCCAAGACCAACCACCAGGCTTATTCTATTTAGCTTTCTGGGCTAGCACCGCCATCCACAGTCTGGAACAGGCGGCTTGAGTGCCTCCACAGTGCAAGAGACTGCCACCACCTGCTCCCAAAGACCAACCACCAGGCTTATTCTAGTTAGCCCTCTGGGCTAGCATGGTCATCTACAGTATGGAGCGGACACCTTGAGTGCCTCCATGGTGCGAGGAGACTGCTACCACCAACCCCAAGACCAACCACCAGGTACTGCCTGAGTACAGCCCTGGCTCTCCAAGGCTGTGTGGGTCTGCTGAACTGTTTCAAATTCCAGCGCTTCCCAGGAACAAACCCTCATTGGCTGCTTGGCACGCAGAGTTTCCTGATTGGCTCGGCTGCCCTACCTGATATTTCCAATTTGGTTTCCTTGTGAAACAGGGCATGGACACGAATCTTTTACTTCTTTCAGCTAAATTTTGCTAACTGTCAGCCTTCTGCTGAACTTAAGGACTGCTTCTCTCTCTGCACTGCATCCTGAATTCTGGCCTTACTGGGTGCAGTCTCCTGCTAAGTGCCAATTCCTGTGTGCCATAGCAAATGTCTAACTGCAGCTAAATATATTTTAAATCTATGCCCTTGAAATGTTGATGTAATTTAGTCTGACTTAGGCGCTAAGATTTTTGTGCCTGAATTTAACCTCTAGGCGCTGTGTTAGCCCGAGGTCATTTCTGACTGTATCTGTTTTAAATTTGTAGTCTTTCCCTGCCCTCCCCCGACTATTTGGCCATTTGTTTTCAATCTCCCTTACAAATCCTGCTGGTGCCTAGCTTGCCATCTGGACCCACCCCTGATCTCACTCCACTTAGTGGAATAGCCCCTTTGTCATTCTGTATCCTCCCACCACTTTTGTTGACCATCTAACCCCTGTGTTGTCCCTCTCTTCCTCAGGCTTATTCTGTTTAGCCCTCTGGGCTAGCACTGCCATCCATGGTCTGGAACAGATGTCTTGAGGCCTCCATGGTGTGAGGAGACTGCCACCACCCACCCCAAGACCAGCCACCAGGTGCGGCCTGAGTGCGGCCTGGGCTCTCCGAGAGCTTTGTGTGAGTCTACTGAACTGTTTCAAATTCCGGTGCTTCCAGAACAAACCCTCACTGGCTGCTTGGCACCCAGGAGTTCCTGATTGGCCTGGCTGCCCTGCCCGATATTTCAATTTGATTTCCTTGTGAAGCAGGGCATGGACACAAATCTTTTACTTCTCTCAGCTAAATTTTGCTAACTGTTGCCTTTTGCTGAATTTATGGCTACTTCTCTCTCTGTACCACATCCTGAATTCTGGCCTTACTGGGGTACAGTCCCTGCTAAATGCCAAATGCCTGTGTGTCATAGCAAATGTCTAAGTGCAGCTAAATATATTTTCATATCTGTGCCCTTGAAATGTTGATGTCATTTAGTCTGACTTAGGCGCTAAGATTTTTGTGCTTGAATTTATTGCTTTAGACACTTTGTTAGCCTGAGGTCATTTCTGACTGTATCTGTTGTTTTAAATTTGTGTAATCTTTCCCTGCCCTCCCTACCTATTTTGGCTCTTTGTTGCAATCTCACTTGCAATTCTGCCAGTGCCTAGCTTACCGTCTGGACCCACCTCCCGATCTAGCTCCACTTAGTGTGGTAGCCCCTTTTGTTATTCTGTATCCTCCTACTGCTTCTATTGACCATCTAACCCCTGTTTTGCCCTCTCTCCCTCAGGCTTGTTCTAGTTAGCCCTCTGGGCTAGCACCACCATCTGCAGTCTGGAATGGATGCCTTGAATGCCTCCACGGCAAAGGAGACTGCCGCCCGCCCCAAAACCAACCACCAGGTATGGCCTGAGTATGGCCCCGGCTCTCCAATGCTGTGTGGTTCTGCTGAACTGTTTCAAATTCTGGCACTTCCAGGGCCAGGACTCCTCCCTCATTGGCTGCTCAGCACCTAGGAGTTTCCTGATTGGCCTGACTGCCCTGCCCGAAATTTCAAATTTTTTCCTTGTAAAACTGGGCAAAGACACTAATCTTTACTTCTCTTAGCTAAATTTTTCCCACCTCCCTTTCCCACCCCTGTCTCCCCACCCCGGCTCTCATTAAATACACTTAGGCGACCCACCCCTACAATCATGGAGTAAACTCAGTTTCCTATCCTCCTTCTTAAAGGGGTAGCAACCACTGAGCCCAGAATCACCACATAAGGCTCTTGCCTGTCCTTCTATTGTACCTGCCGTCCCCACAGATGCCTGTTGGTGTGTGAAGAAGGATAGGGGTGGGAGTGGTAGGGTGGGGGGTTAGGGGCTCAACCTTGTGCCTCATTTTCATGCTTTTATTTGCTTCAACCTAACTTTCTTGCAAAAATGATTTTCAATTTACTTCCTCATTTTTGAGGTAGTATAGTAGTAACTTTATTTTACTGTGGGAGCTACAGGAGGTCCTTTGGATCCTGCGCTCCTTTCCCCCATCCAGATAGTACAACAGTAACCATCTGGCACGGTGCGAGAACCCTCAATCCAGATAGTACAACACTATCCATATGTCACAGGTAGTAGCGCAAGGTCCGACAACAGTATCCATATACCACAGTGAGAGGCGCATGGTCCTTCAGACCCTGTGCTCCCTATCCCATCACAGATGCATGTATGAATATAGCTGTGGAAACACAAAAGTCTCTGGCCCCTGCTTCCCACACATTAAGTTACGAGCAGGCATAGAGAAATTGCAACAAATAGTCATAACTCTGCCATCTTAAATAATTTTCAGCTCAAATGTTCAACATAACTTTCTTTATGACCTCACTGCATGTACCCAGTACAGAAAACATTCAACTCCTGTTGAAATGTAATTCTGTGCAACTGTAATGCCGTTTTGTGCCACAGGTGCCAAAAACATTTTGACAGGATTTAAAAAATTACAGCTGTACTATTCATGAGGTGGTGTGAGAAAATGGTAATGTTGAAAATCTGGAGTAAAACATGAAAAATTAGGCAGTTATGACGTGTGTAAAAACTGTGCAATGCCGCTCATAACATGGTCATTTGTTAATTATTTCATCTCATTTTCTCAACATGGCCTTTTGGGAACCTCCTTATGAACAGCGGCACTGTGATTTTGTCAATCCATCCGAAAGTTGATTTTGCACAGTGACCGCACCATTCTGCACCACAGGTGTGAAAACACATTTCTGGCATGATGTGAAAAATGACAGCTGTACTGTTCATAAGAAAATGCGAAAAAATGGCAATGTTGAAAATCTGGGTGAAAATATTAAAACATGGCAAAGTTACAGGTGTGCATAGAAACAGCACAATGTACACTAAGTAACACAATCACTTTTGGAATTTTTTCACCAAATTTGCAACATGGACTTTTTGGGACCCACCTTATGAACAGTGGCACTGTTGTTTAGTTATTTAGTCCCAAAAAGGTGATTCCATGCAACGACCACAAAATCACCTTTCAGGACCGAGTAATGAAATAGCCTGCCAGTGTTCATGAGTGGGGTCCCAAGAACCCCATGTTTAAATTTTGAGGCCAAAATTCCCAATAATAGTTGAGATATCAATCTAAGTTGACCCCCCATTGATTGCCATTATACAGCTTACCCTTGATTCTTCAGTTTGCGGTTCAGCTTTGAAGGCGCAGACATGTCCCAGTCCAGAGAAGATCATTGCTCCCAACCTCCGGAGTAAGTATAGGATAAGGGGGTGCAGGGAGGTGGGTGATCAGTGGGAGGGTGGGGATTGGGGAGGGACTGGGAAACAATGAGGGACCGTTTTCATTTTCAGGTTTAAAAAAATGTAAGAATTTGGTGTACTTTTATATTTTCAGCTATTTAAAAATATTACTTGTTTGGGTGCACTGGGGTGCCATATTAGTTTGGGGAGAGAGATACATTCGACATGCGGATTGGGCACCCCATGTCAGCAATTCAACAGTACTGACTTTGGGGGCATCATCCGACACCAGAGTGGGCATCCAGTGTTGGAATCATTTAATAATAATAAAAATAAATATATATTTGGCACACTGGGTGGGCTCCCAGTATCCCATGTTAGTGTTGGGGGAAGACACATGCGACATGGGGATTGGGCACCCATATGTCGACATTTAAAGAATACATGATCCACTATTGTGGATCCCTGTTCCTGAGGCTATTCCCATTCATGAGGGTGGGATAAGGACCAGATGGCCCTATCTGACCATCTGGTCTTCATGTCATGAATGGGATTTTGACACCTCACGAACAGGGATTTTGACAGCTGGCGAAAGAGAATTAAAAAAAAATCCCTTTAGTAAGCTGTCAAAATCCCTTAGCCAGGTGATCCATTTTCATGAGGTGACAAAAGCCCTGTTTGAGCCAGTCCTTGTTCATGAGATAGGGCCATCTGGTCTGGAAACCGCAAACAAGGATTTTGACAGTTCGCGAACAAGAATCGGCTCGTGAACAAGGATTGTGTCACCTCAAACAAGGATCATTAGCGAGTGATGACCAGGATTATGAAAAGTAAAACAGTCATTTTCAACAAACACAAAGCAAAGCAAAGGCATGGGTTTGTATAGGTGTCACCCTGAGACAAAACCCATACTTCAGTGAAGTCTAACACATTCATGGAACAAGTTATATTGTTTTATTTGTAGGGCAAGGCAAAACAAGATGGCGACTCACAAAGTGGATTTTTTTTCTACGAATGGAGATTTTATAAATCCTCATTCATGAAGTGACAAAATCCTAGATAATGAGCCCAATTCCCTTCTCAAAACATACATATAAATCAAAGTCTGCACTGAGCATGCTCAGAACCCAACATTCAAAATTAAATAACTTTGGAATGGATTAGTATTTTTTCACCAAATTAATGTGGAATTGTTCTTTGGGAAATCTCTTTCTACCCAGAAAAGTTCAGACTAAAATTCCAAACAGTGTGATAGCTGATAGAGTACAAATCAGCAAAATGGTAAAAATAATTTGAAAAACTTGCTTTTGGTGCTTCGCTGCACAAAAATTGCAAATCTGACTGAAACACAACTTGGCATATCAAAGAACTACCATCTGAGATCACGGATTCTGAATTATGTGCAAATCATTGAACGGTTTGCAAAGTTATTAACGTGCAAAATTTGGGGTTCAACTTTAAACTGCCTACTCAACCCTAACTATAGCAGCACAACTCCGCCCCAATAATATATATATATATCTATCTAATATATATATATATGATATTGATGGGCAGGGTGTGGTGTGGACAATATTTTCACTCCTGCAGGTGACTTCTGGATGCTCACAGTGCCGAAGCATGAGTGAGGTATCCAGAGGTCATGGCGCGGGAGTGAAAAATTTCCATAGCATGACTGCATCATGGCCAGATATTCAAGCTGCGCCAGACTGTGGCACAAGCCTGGGTGCAAGCGCAACTTCCGCGCAGGGGCGTTGACTGGGCGATATTCAACAGAGCTGCACCATGGCACAGCATCATTGACTTCTCGCACCTGGCCACCACAGTGTGCATGGTACAGTGGAAATGTGCCAGTGCAAGTGGCCAGAGTGGAGCAGGGGGATGTGCTAGCACAATTTCTGTTGCGCTTCGTCGAACCGTAATATTCAAAGTACACACATGCAAATGGGGCCATAAAGGTATGCAAGGCTAAATGGGTCCATTTGCATGCAGCTGATACTACCGATCCATGTCGACTTGCGCCTGGCACCCTGCCAGGCAGCAGCCGTCGAGGACCACGCCCTCTGCCTAGCATGGCAATGTGTCCCAAAGCCCGATCGTAGGCTTCAGAATACACAAAATGATTTTCTATATCCTGGAGGTCCAGTGGACTGCTGTCGGCCCGATCGTGGGCTTAAGTATAAATAAAATGATTTTCTCTACCCTGGTGGTCAGTGGACCACTGTCAGCCTGATCACGGGCTTAAGTATAAATAAAATGATTTTCTATAACCCTGGTGGTCCAGTGGACTGCTGTCAGCCCGATCGCATGCTTAAGTATAAATAGAATGATTTTCTATATCCCTGGTGGTCCAGTGGACCACTGTCAGCCTCGATCGTGGGCTTTTGTAATAAAAAAGAATTATGTCCACTATCCCTGGTGGTCTAGCGGTGCCCCTCCCCCACCCGCCACTGAGCCCCACCACCCCGCTCCCCCTGTCAGTGGCAGGCAGCAGCACCCAGCTGCTGCCACCCCACTGCCCGCTAACTGACATTGTAGGTGGGCTGTCGCCCGATGGTCCACAGTGTGAGCCAATGGGCATGCAACTCCGTACTGTACTACGTTCCATTCACATATCTGGAATGTGTAATGCGGTACTAGCTGCATGCCCATGGCTCACGCTGTGGACCAATGTGTATAGCCCTACTCAGTGTCAGCTCGGTGGGCGGCGGGGCAGCAGGCGGGTGGGTGCCGCCACCCGCCACTGACTGGGGAGGGGTGGTGGGCTCCAGTGGGTGGGTGGGTGGGAGGGGTACGCAAGACGGCCAGGGATATTGGATGTAATTCTTTTTTTATTACAAAGCCTGCGATCGGCTGACAATGGTCCACTGACCACCGAGATACAGAAAATCATTTTATTTATATTAAGCCTGCGATCGAGCTGACACATCCACTGAACAACCAAGAGATATTGATGTGATTTTGAACAGATGCCCGTGATCGGGCATGAAAGTGCCGCCACAGAGGTGCAGCGGAGCTGGGTGGCCACCCACAGGTGGCAGCTGCCGTGTTGCACCCTGCAACATGGCAGGTCATCTGTGGTGGACAGCCATTGTTCCTTTTGGATCAACTTTGTGCGGTGCAATTAGGGGTTGCATATGCATGGACTCAGCACATCCCGAGCTGAATATCGGGATGTGCAGAGTATCGTAAACACGCCCCCCCCTGCGCCACATACATTACTGATGCGCTCTGGGCATTGGGATTTGTGCCAGGCACAATTCTCGTTTGAATATCATGCTGAGGTGCATCAGTGGGTTGCGCTGGCTGTTGTGCCATCGCCAACCTTTTGAATATCTGGGCCCATGTGTCCGGTTATACATTAGGGGTTTCCAGAACTTTTTTTTCACTTTATCTTGTGGAATAAACAAGGAAGACATAGGACAAAAGAAACTTCTGCTAAAATAGCTGAAACACTAATTTGCCATTTGGGATGAAGCAGGATACATTCATTGGTAGTTGAGGTATTCGTGGATGTGAAAGGCTTTGCTCTTTTTGGCTTCTTGTCAGTATGAAACTGGCTGCTGTTAGCTTGCTTTGTAACATGGCATTATGGAGACCGTGCCAGGGCGCCTCGCGATAGGCGTGTGGCGTCATGTGGTGGAAGCAACACGGCATTGTGAGCCGATAATGCCGTGTTGCTGTTATGGGAAGCTTCGTTCACGAGCCCAACATGGCATTATTTCTCCAATGCGTGTTGCTCTTCGCGTTCAGGCCCAACACGGCATTATCGTCTCATAATGCCGTGTTGCTCCTCGATAGCCCACAACAGCCACTGGGTCACAAAGTGGCGCTGTGCGGCAGGAGTTAGCGAGAAAGCGGGGATGGAGTCAGCGAGCAGCGAGACTGTGCCACAGAAATTCAGGACACACATAGGAGAGAGAGGTAGGGGCCCAAGACCTTGTCCGTGTTACAGGGCATTAATCACCTCCAGCGTCGGGCTCTACCGGTGATTAATGCCTGCTGGGGGTTGAACCCTCGGGCTCGCCCTCGTGCAACAATGCCCCAGCGGGCATTAATCACCCAGTGACTCCATAGACTCATAGACAGTGTCGGCAGATGAGGCTATGGCCACCAGTCTGCCATTTGAGCTTGTAAGTTCAGTTTGTTTTCCTGAAGTCTGTTGCCTTACCCTGACCTCCAGAATTCCTTTATGTCTATCCCATGCATTCTTAAATCCGTGATTGTTTCAGCCCCACTACTTCCTCTGGCAGGGTGTTCCACTTGTCCACCACCCGTTCTGTGAAGAAATTCTTTCTCATGTTTCCTCTGAATCGTCCTCCCTCCAACTTCATCCCATCCCTCTAGTCCTGGAACATCTTTTCGCTTAAAATAGTGTTTTCCTGCGCCCTGTTCCTCCCTGTAAGATACTTGCATGTCTCTATCATATCCCTCTCTCCCTCCTCTCCTCCAGGAGTACATGTTCAGTTCCTTCAACCTGTCTTCATAGGACTTGTGATGCAATCCATGCACCATCTTTGTTGCCCTCCTCTGAACCTTCTCTACCCTGTCTATGTCCTTACGTGAGGTATGGTCTCCAGAACTGTACACTGTACTCAGGTGGGGCCTCACTAGTGTCTTGTATAGCGATTATGACCTCCCTTTTCCTGCTAGTGATGCCTGCCTATACATCCAGCATCCTATTGCTTTACCTGCTGCCTTGTCACACTGTTTCCCTACCTTGAGGTCATCAGAGATGACAACCCCAAGATCCCTTTCCTGCTTGGTGCATGCTATATCCTCACCCCCAACTGATATATTGTGCCAGGGTTTTGTGCCCCATATGCATTATCTTGCACTTCTTTGCATTGAATTTCAACTGCCAACCCTTGACCATTCTTCAAGTTTCTGCGGTGCTTCTCATTCTGTCTACACCCTCTGGTGTGTCTACTCTGTTACAGAGCTTAGTGTCATCAGCGAACAGTGAAATTCTGCCTTCTAGGTCCTGCGCATATGTCACTGATGAAGATGTTGAATAGGACCGGTCCCAGCACTGATCCCTGTGGTGCCCCACTGGTCACTCTTCCTCTGTGCGTGACAGCCATTTACCACCACCCTCTGTCCTGCCACCCAGCCAGTTACCTACCCACCACACTACTGTCCTGCTCACACCCATATTCCCCAGTTTGTGTAGTAGTCTCTATGTGGCACAGTGTCAAAGGCCTTGCTGAAGTCCAGATGGGCCATGTCCACTGCCCTACCTGATCCACCTCCCTAGTCACCCAGTCAAAAAATTCAGCGAGGGTTGGTCTGACATGACCTCCCCTGGTGAAACCATGCTACCTTGGGTCCTGTAGTCCATTGACAACTAGATGTTCCACCAATCTCTCCTTCAGTAGTGCTTCCATGATCTTCCCCACTACCGAGGTGAGGCTGACTGGTCTGTAGTTCCCTGCTTCCTCTTTGTTCCCACTTTTGTATAAGGGACTACATCTGCTGTCCTCAGTCTTTGGGTACCTCCCTGTTTCCAGTGATTGGCTAAACAGGATAGCCAGAGGTTCAACCACCACCTCTCTTAGTTCTTTAAGGACCTGGGGTGCACCCCATCTGGCCCCATTGCTTTATCAACTCTTATTACTTCCAGTTCATTCAGGACCCTTTCTCGTGTAAGGGACTTGTGTCCATTTCTGCACCATTCTCACCTTTGTACTCCCTTCAGACCCATTACCCTCCTCTTCCTCAGTAAAGACTGAGCAGAAATACCTGTTCAATATGTCAGCTTTACTGTTGTCATCCTCCACTGCCCCCCATCCTCCCTTCAGTCTCACTATCCCTCCTTTGTCTTTCTTTTCCTTATGTACCTGTAAAGGTTTTGTCTCCTCTACCCACTGATTTTGCAATGTGTTCTTCTGTCTGAGCTTTGGCTTCCTGACTGACCTCCCTGCCTCCCTTTGCTTCTCCTGGTACTTCTCCCTATCCCTTTTGCCTGTGTCTTTTTGTATTGCCTGAATACAATCTTTTGGCTTTCACTTTCTTTGCTACCTCTTTGGAAAACCATAATGGTCTCCTCTTCCTTTTCCTTTTGCTAACCTGCTTAATACATAATTCTGTTGTTCTTGTAATCCCCATTTTAAATACTCACTGTTCCTCAACCCCTGATTCCTGTCCCATTCACTTAATGCCTCTTTCAAGTATCTCCCCATTTTCCCAAAGTCTGCCCCCTAAAATCCAGGATATGTGTTTTTGTGTGGTTTGGTTCTGCTCTTTCTGTGATTTCAAACCACAATGACTGGTGGTCACTGTTTCCCAGGTGCTCCCCACTGTTACCCCATCACACTGTCCCTGTTTGTGAGCACAAGGTCCAGTATTGCCTTCTGCCGAGTTGGTTCCATGACCAGTTGCTTGAGGAAGGCACCCTGTAGGAGTCCAGGATAAATCTGCTCCTAGTTGATGCTGCTGCTGGGATGCTCAGTCCACGTCTGGAATATTGAGAGTCTCCAGCTAGTACTACCTCACCCTTGTCTGCCATCCTTTGGATGGCTAGCATCAACTCCTATCTGTTTTCCTCCTGGGCTGGTGGTCTATAGACCACACCTGTGCGGATGGCTGTCCCATTTTCCTTTCCAGCTTAACCCACAGTATCTCTCCCCATTTTGTTCCTCCTGGATCTCTGTGGCCCTTATGTCATTTTTCACATACAGTGCCACTCCTCCTCCCTTCCTGCCTGCTCTGTCTCTTCTGAATATGTTGTAGCCAGGTGGCCACCTCCCAGTCGTGGTTATCATTACACAGGTTTCAGTGATGGCCACAATGTCCAGGTCTGACTGTACCAAGACAGCCTCAGATCTTCCATCTTGTTGCTATTGCTCCTGGCATTTGCACACATGGCTTTCCATGATTTGACCTCCCTAGACTGTTTCACTGTTCTACTCCAGCCCTTCCTTGGTTGTCATTTATCCCTGGTTCTCCTTGCTGTCTGTCCTTCTGCTGAATTTTGCCCTTTTCTGCTTATCCACCTCTTGGGCACTAATCTCCATCTTTTGCACACTGCTTTGCAGAGATAGCCACTCCTCTGGTTCACTGGTTCCACTGCTTGCTGTGGGGGTGAACAAGTAGGTACCCTCCTTGCTGGCCTGCCACCCCCTTTGCTAGTTTAAATGCTTGTCAATGTAGCATTTAAACTTATCATGAGTCTTGGATTCCCCTCCAGGATGGATGCAGGCCATCAGGCTTGAACAAACCTCCATCCCTCAGGTGGGTCCCCAGTCACCAATGAATCCAAACCCTTCCTCACAGCACCAGTTCTTCAACCATGAGTTAAAGTTCCTGGTGCATGCACTCCTATGCTCTCCCTTGCCTCACAGGTAGTACTTCTGAGAAAGTGACAGAAGTAGCTACTTGCTTGAGACCCTCCCAGTTTCCTAAACTCTTCCTGAACTTCCTTTGGCTCCCCATTTGCCAGGTCATTGGTACCTAGGTGGATAATGACATCCAGCTCACCTCCCATCTTGCCTCCCAGTGATCCCAGGATCTTCCTTCCATCCCTCCATGCCGTGGCACCTGGTGAGCACCTCACCTCCCTGTCCTCCCCTCCTGTGTTCCTAGCTGGATCCCTCTTTGATGGAGTCCCCCACCAGGATTCACTTCCTCCTCCTCTGGCATCCACTGCTTTTCCCGCTGAGAGTCACCTCCTTGGCTACATCCACATCCTTTCCTTCCCACTTCTCTGGGTACCTCTATTTGGTTGTCCTCATTTGCCATGTGGCATATGAGTTCTTGAGTGGAATAGGATCTGGGATGTGCCTCTGCCTGACTGCTCTAACCCTCCCTGGAGTCCACTGTCATCCAAGTGCTCCTCGTTCTTGGCATCCTTTGAGGCAGTTGCATTGGACTGGGTGGTCCCTGGATAGGGGTGATGGTACTCCTGACCTAGTTTACTTCGCTCTGGTCTGGCTACCTCATCCCACAGTCCCGAGAGATGCATGCAGATAGGGCAGCACCTCAGTGTCAGAAGGTCTGCCTGAATATAGCTGCTCCCCAGCCACTGCATTGCACCACTCCCATTATACTGCAATTCCACTACTTGTCTGCTACTGAAGCTCTCCTAGTTCCCTTTTATTAATTTACTGTACTAAAAATCCTGCCACGATCCTCAGATAATTTTTTTTTTAAAGAAAAATAAACTAATAAATAAATAAATGAGTCAAAACACTTGTCATACTGAGGGTGGGCTTCTTCCCCCTTATGCCCCTCCTACTTCACACCCTTACTATACCCTGTGTTTAGCTCCTGTCAATCAGATTTAACAGGGTATATAATTAAGTATAGTGTTGGTGCCCTCCTCTGTAGGTGATTAATGCTTACTTGGTTCTCTGCAGGAACACAATGTGCTTTTCAAGGGCTAGCAGGTGAGGTGCGGTGGAACTGATATACTGATTAGTTTCCTAGGCTACTGAGGGTTTGGTGGAGTTCCTGATTGCTGTGTTGGGAAACTTGCCAGAGTGATGATATCTACATCAGCAGAGTCCAGCTGAGTTCTGATTGGTCAGGATGTAATTAAGAGATCAGGATAGTGATTGTATTAGGCAGGGTTTCAGCTAGTGATGCAGCAAATTTAAATTTAGCCGCATCACAGATCACTTGAAATTGCCCCATAAAGCTAAAATTTGCCTTCCTGGTGTGGCTAGTGTAGTAGTTCCTCCCCCCACCTGTCCCATATGTAATAATTCTCCATGGTGGCTAGGTGGTCCCTCCCTCCACCTGGTAATCCACCACTGCTGAAATGTACAGTAACCCCCTACCGCATCCCTCCATATCTCCTTCTCCGATTCCTTTTAAAAAAAAAAATCAGTGGTAATCTAATGGTTTTGGTAATGAAACTCCATCCCATCCTCAGTTCAAAATAAATCCCTGGTGATCCAGTGCCCCCTGCCCAGCCCAACCAGCAGTGAAATGTCCCTGCCACAACCCCAGCTCCACCCCATCCTAAATCCGACCAGCAGCGGCAGACTGGCATAGCCCTCCACTCTCGCCCCGGCGGCAGGCTGACAGAGTTGCCAATGAAACTCATTCATTGACAGCTGAGCTCAGTCAGCAGGAGGCAGAGGCATTTAATGGGACAGGTGGGGGTAGGGACCGCTACCACCAGGGATCTTGTTTTAAGTTAACTTTTAGTTAAGTTTATTATGAATTTTGCCCATGGACAGCGAAATGTCACCATGGAAGAGTGAAATTTTGCCGTGGAAGGTAAGTTTGCATTCCGCCAGGTGAAATTTCGCCACTCTGCCAGAAATTTAGCATTTAACTACTTTCGAAGTGGGTGGCATTCACGCATTTCTCCATGAGCGTAATTCTGCCAACTTTGCCCACACTATTTTCAGCCTGACATCAGCACAGTGATAATATCTACCTGTGAGGTAAGCACAATATGTATAAATGTAAAATATTATCACACTGTGATTTTTTATCAAGATTACTATCACTGTATGTAAGATACATGGATTTACCCACTACTCATTTGTCTCACCCCTAATATATATATCTATATATATCTATATATATATATATATATATATATATATATATGTATATATGCATCAGGCAGACAAGATAGACCATCCTACTCAGCTCAGTCAGCGACCCAGGAGATTTTGGAGAAACATAAAACCCTAGTCAGTGGTTCCTCCCACCGGAGTATCTGACATGATTATAAAAGTGTCTCCTGTAACAATCCCCTCACCATTGCCAACTCCCTAAATTGCACTTCTCTGACCTCTCGGCCTTCACTGCACTTTTCCGTCTGGCTCGGTATGTCCTCCCCACTTGGTGGGAGGATCACCCCCTTGAAAATGTTTTACCTCAGGGCTGTGGCAACCTTAGACACGTGAGGCGCCTAGCTGGTCTCCCAGTACTCCAGTCCCGGCCTAGATAACCTGGAGCCTAAGCTTAAAGCTTGGGGCTTCCCACATTGCCTCCCCAGTAGCCCACATCTTTAACTTATCCTCTGCATGCGGGTCCATCACAGATATCTGGAAGGCAAGGCTAGACTGTCCTGAAACAGGGCAATCCTAAAATACCGGATAACTATACGTCCGATTGCTATTCTTTCATCCCTTAGCAAGCTCCTCGAAAAAGTAGTGGCTGAGCAGCTCTCAGAGTATGTACAGCGTCATGACTGCTATCCCCTGCCCAGCATGGTTTTAAAAGGGCATAGCACCTCCACAGCCTTGATCTCTGTCAGATCAAGCTTTAGAACAACCATAGACCAGGGCAAACTCTCTGGAGCCATATTTATCAACCTGTCTAAAGCCTTCGACCTTGTTGACCATGCATTGCTCTGTCAACAGTTGTGGTCACTTGGCCTTTCCCCACTGCTATGAAATGGATCATGGCTATCTACGTGGTAGAATGCAGTGGACTTGCTTCAATAAAGTCCTGTCCAAACCCCTACTGGTGACATCAGGTGTCCCCAGGGCTCGATACTGGGCCCCTCCCTTCTCCTCTTCATTAATCAACTACCAAAGGTGACAACCAATTCATGGTGCCACTCTATATGCAGATGACCTGGTGATAACGGCCCACCCAGAGACACTGCTACTCTTACCAAGTGCATGTCCAAGGACTTTAACAAGGTCCTAACCTGGGTTACTGATCACAAGCTGGTCTTGAATCTGAAAAACTCAGGCCATGCTATTTGGCTCAGTTGCCAAAATCAAAGCCTCAACATCTCTGCTGAATATAATCAGTCGGATGGATCCTCCCTCCCAGTAGTGAACTCGGTCAAGTATTTAGGGGTCACACTAGACCCTCAACTAGACATGGGAGTCACATTGTTAGCGTCTGCAGAGCAGTGAACTGTAAGCTGGGCCTGGCCTACAGGGCCAAGTCACACCTGCGGCCAGGCTTGCCTTTCTGAGAGGTGTACTCCTTTCCTCCCTCAGCTATGGTCTGAACCTATTTGTTCACTCCACCAAGACTCTCCTTACTTGGTGGCACATGGCATACAAAAACATCTGTCGTTTTCCTGGCTGCTCCCTGCTTCACTCATCGCTGTGAGCTTTACAATAAACTCCGTTGGCTCTCTCCACCAGATACCTGGACTTTGGGGTAGGTTGTATCACGGGCAAGGTGATTAGAATAGTACCCCTGGGGCCTGGCCCAGCTTCTACCATCAGTTGACATTTCTCCCTGCTCCTAAGGTCCCAAGTCCTGGGGACATTCAAAGTTCCTGCCACTAGAACTCTCATGGAGAAAGGGACTTTGTTGTGTGTGCTCTAAACTTTGAACTCCCTCCCAGAGTATGTTGCTCGGCCCCTCCATCAGTGTTTTCTAAATCCCTGTGGGCTTCTTGAAACAAGCCTCAGCGTGTGACTGCCCCAGCCTCTCTAGGGCAATCGTCACCCAAAACCTGACCAAAGCTGCCTCTTACAGGCACTGCCTGGAACTTACTGCTGTTCACCCACTCCATCACCTGACTAGGGTATAACTGTCATCTTTGCATACCCAGGTCATGCCTTAATTTATAAGTTTACTATGTGTTTATTGACTTGTCTTAATTTGTAACATAATGATGATAAGTTGTACTATGACTTTACTCCTTTGTATAACGTTGCCCTCTGTACTCTTATTTGTTGCTTATGCTGTCATAATGTACTTGCATTTTGTCTCTGTACCATTATGTTGTATTTTCCTGGATCGCTCCTGAAAATAGGCATAATACTTGTCTAATGTACTTACCTGGTAAACAAAAGCTAAATAAATAAATAAATAAATAATCTGCTGGCAACTATGTATGTATGTACAGTATGTATGTATGTATGCATGTAAATTATGTTATTTTGTGATAAATATTTATTTTCATTTAGAACATCATTTATTTCACTTAGAATGCAATTTATTTAATGTTGAGCATGTTATTTCCACTAAGAATCTGGAAATAGAACACAGAGAACAATGTGCCAGATAGAGACCCTGCAATGGAAAGAAAGACAGTTTTAAGCTAAAACAAGGTAAAACACCAGTAAAAACATTACAAATGGTGTGGTATATATCAAATACATAATGAGTTAGAAACATAGACTTTGACGGCAGATAAGGACCACTCTGCCTATTTTGCAGTAGAAGGACACATTTACCACCACACAAGTGGTAAGAGTTTTATAACTAGTTGTGGCTTCACCACTCATGAGTTATGAGTCTTACCACTCACTAGTGGAGAAAAGGTGTTATTCTATTGTAATCCATTATCTATTTTCTATAGATTAAATCATACTGTATCCTTTTGGGTTTCAAATATTTTTGATAACAGTTCACTGCAATTAAAGGGAATCATTTAACTTCCCACCGACACTGACCATCTTACTAGTATAAGTCCAGCTTTTCTGTTCCAGTGCCGTTTGCTTTCAACTAGCTCTTATATGGTACATGTTCCACCCTGAAAATAGTGGTTGGAGGTGGTGGTGGTGCAAAGTAAAATTAATAAATACATCTGAAAACACATCCACATATAACACATAATGTATTTAATGCTTTCAGTTGAAGTTGGGGAGATTCAGGAAGGAAATCAGGAGGCATTTTTCATGGAAAGGGTGGTGAACAGGTGGAATGCTCTGCCCGAGGGGCCGTGTCCTGTAGAATGATGGGTGGTTTTAAGAGGGTTGGGACAGGTGGGGAGATATGGCGAGCGGGTGGGAGGGAGGGCAGCTGCAGGTTGAGGGGTAGCTGCGCAATCGAGCAGACTCGATAGACCGTAAGACCTGCTTTTGCTGGTGTTTTCGTATGTTTTATGTTTTAAATTGCAAATTCATGGTGTTATTAGATCCAGAACAGAGAAACACAGAAAAAAGCCTTCATGGGAACAGAAACAGCCATGATGAAACTACATGTGTTATTCTAAAATGATGAAATGTCAGTAAAAAACAAAAACACACAGCCCTTGACATATATATTGTATATCATTTTTTTTTATAGCACAAGCAGTACTTTGAAAAAAATATTAGCAGACCTGTCAAACATAATTTTTATGCAGCCCAGGTACTGCAGACTCTTCAATATTGATAATGCATGATCAGAACAGAAGATAATCATTAATTAACCTATTTCACTACACTTCTTCCTTTCTCTATATCTGTCTGCCATTTGTCCAACTGGCTACCACCCCCCACCACCATCACCACCATCCTTTAAAGGAACACGACACACCACAAAGACACAGATTGCTCTCCACCCTCCACACACACACACACACACACACACACACATACGGTGAGGAAATGTCACATGACTGACCCTATATGTCTTTCTCTATCACTGTCAGCGTGTGCAATCCTACAAACGACAAAAAATGTAAATGTATCTTCTCTCTTTATCTCTCTCTCACTTTACAGTGAGTGAGATCATAAAAATCTCTCTCTCTCTCTCTCTCTCTCTCTCAGTGCAACCAGATTGTAAAAACAAAAAAAAAAATCTACTGATTTATATTTTTCATTCATGCCTCACTCAGTCTTTGTTACTACTCTAACACAAAATAAAACAAGCATTTGTCAATGACGAATGTTTGCTTGCTAACATTGGCAGTGGTAGTGTAGAAGTTACAGAGCTGCGTAATAGGAATGGCAGTGAAGTATTGAACTGAAGCCAACCCACCACCACCCTGCAGAGAGTGACAGGCACTAGGGTGTACCTTTGGGTCGTCAGGCATAAAGGCCACGCAATTCCACCACACCCACCCTGCCTGCAGACACTGACAAGTGTCACGGTGTGCCTTGGGGTCTTTGGCCCTTATGCGCACCCCATTCCATCAGGAAATATGGTGAGATGGCGTGTGTATAGGAGAAAGGGGTGAACTTCGGGCCAAAGAGTCCAAGGCATACCTCAATGCCTCTCACTGGCTGCAGGGTGTGGAATGGAATGAGCATTGCAGGCAAGAATCCCAAGACACATCCCTGATGCCTGTCATTCCTACAGGATTAGGCGTTATGGTTGGAAACCGTAATACCTCAGGCATTCGTTGGTATTTTCACTCCAAATTTTCAACATGTTTTTTGTGACCCCACCTCATGAACAGTGGCAATATCAGTTTGTTAGCCAAAGCTGCTTATGCACAGAGACTACGGCATTTAGCACCACAGGTGCAAACACATTCGAACAGGATGTAAAATGACAGCTGTACTGTTCATGGGGAGGTGTAAAAAATGGCAATGTTGCAAATCTGTAGTAAAAATATTAAAACAAGCATTTGTCAGTGCCAATGTTGCTTGCTTCTACTGCTGTTAGGTATTTGAATCATTGAGTGCAACATTGTAATTTATGAACTACGATATGAACTGCGCAACGCACGCCTCGTGAAACAGTCAATTTTAGGAATTGTTTCACCAAATTTTCAACATAGCCATTTTAAGACCTCTGCTCATGAATAGTGTCACTGTGATTTTGTTAATGTGTCCCATACATTGAGTTTGCACACCGACTGCGCCATTGTGCGCTACATGGGTGGAAACACGTTTTGGGCAGGATGTGAAAAATGACAGCTGTACTGCTCATAGGAAGTGTGGTAAAATGGCAATGTTGAAAATCTGTAGTGGAGATATTGAAAATTCGCAAACCTATGGCAGTGCAGTGGGAACTGTGCAACGACACTCATAAAACAGTCATTTTAGGAATTTTTTCACCAAATTTTCAACATAGCCATTTTAAGACCTCTGCTAATGAACAGTGACACTGTGATTTTCTTACCGGTCCCATACATTGATTTCACGATACCAACTGCGCCATTGTGCGCTACATGGGCGGAAACACATTTTGGGCAGGATGTGAAAATGACAGCTGTACTGCTCATAAGGAGGTGTGGTAAAATGGCAATGTTGAAAATCTGGAGTGAAAATATTGAAAATTCTTGAACTTACGAGCCTGCAGTAGGAACGCAATGCAACGCTCATAAAACAGTCATTTTAGGAATTTTTCACCAAATTTTCAAAATAGCCATTTTAAGACCTCTGCTCATGAACAGTGTCACTGTGATTTTCTTAATTTGTCCCGTACATTGATTTCGCATACACCGACTCGCCATTCTGCGCTACATGGCGGAAACACATTTTGGTGAGATGTGAAAAATGACAGGTGTACTACACATAAGAAGGTGTGATATAATGGCAATGCTGAAAATCTGGAGTGAAAATATTAAAATTTGCGATCTTACGAGGCCTGTGTAGGTACTGTGCAGACGCTCGTACAGAACGGTCATTTTTGGAATTTGGCGCAAATTTTCAACATGGGGTTTTGGGACCCCTTCTCATGAATGATGTCACTGTCATGGCGGTATTCAGGCCGGGGGTGATTTCGCAGTCACTCGCGCAAATCACCCTCGCCCGAATAACGCCATGACAGTGACATCATTCATGAGAAGGGTCCCAAAATCCCATGTTGAAAATTTGGTGTAAAATCCAAAAATGTCTGAGATATGTACAAAGTTGAAACCCCCTATCTAGCCCATTATACAGCTTACCGGGCATTTCCTCAGTTCGCGGGTCGGCTTTGAAGAGTGCAGATGTGTTCCCGGTCCACCGAAGATCTGTGCCCAGAGTCCAGAGGTAAGTATGGGTGTGGGTGTGGGAAGGCTGAGTGCGCAGTGGATAGGTGCGGGTTGTGGGGGTCGGGAGGCGCCGTGGACCGCGTTCCGCTTCAGGAAAAAAAAAAGAGTGGGCTCCCAGCGTGCACAAGGCTGGCGTGGGGTGTTCAGCCCACGGGAGATTGGGCACCCCGCCGGCAAAGACGTTTGCCACACTGGGATGGGCTCCAGCGTGGCACGTGCTACTGGGGGCAGGGACGCAGCTCAGCCGGCGGATTGGGCACCCATTGGCTATACAGTGCGTGCGGGCGACACGGCAGCGTGGGGGGAGCTGCGTGAGCAGCCGATATCTTATCAGTGCTCACTCCAGCATAGCTCCCCCTTTCAACTGTTGTGCCACTGCATTTTGAGGCGTGTCAGAACAGCTCCAAAATGCATATTAATAAAGGGAGCAGCGCCTGCCAGCACACTGACTGAATTGGAGGAGGAGGACACCTCCGAAATCTCAGATAATGGCACTATGTTTCTTGCACATGCGCAAGCAACATAAAACTTGTGAAGTCACGAAGGCATAGAAACTGTGCAACACACACCCATAATGTAATTAGTTTGGGGATTTTTTACAGTAGATTGTCAACAGAGGCATTTTGGGACCTCCGATCATGAACAGTGTCACTGTGATTTACTTTATCTGTCCCGAACAATTATTTCCCACAGTGACCACGATCTCTGCGCTGAAAGTGTGAAAACACATTTTGGCCATGTTAGAAAAATGACAGCTGTACTGTTCATAAGGAAGTGTGGAAAATGCCACTGGTAAAAATCTGACTGAAAATATTACAAAGTCATGAACGTATGAGGTGCATGGAAACTGCACAATGCTCACTGTAACACAGTCATTTTATGGACTTTTGTCACTAAATTTTCAATATAGCCATTTAAGACCTCTGCTCATGAAAAGTGTAACTGTGATTTTTCTTAATCTGTCCTAAACATTGCTTTCGCACACTGACTGCACCATTGTGCGCTACATGTGCGAAAACACATTTTGGGTTCATAAGGAAGTGTTATAAATGGCAATGTTGAAAATCTGGAGTGAAAATATTGAAAATTCACAAACATATGAGCGTGTGTAGGAACCGCACAGAACGGCCTAAATAAAACAGTCATTTTTAGGAATTTTTCACAAATTTCAACATAGCTATTTAAGACCTCTGCTCATGAACAGTGTCACTGTGATTTTCTTAATGTGTCCCATACATTGATTTCGCACACCGACTGCGCCATTGTGTGCTACATAGGCAGAAACATGTTTTGGGCAAGATGCGAAAAATGACAGCTGCACTGCTCATAAGGAGGTGTAATAAAATAGCAATGTTGAAAATCTGGAGTTAAAATATTGAAAATCCTGTAACCTACGAAAGCGCATGTGAGGAACTCATGCAGATGCTCGTAAAACAGTCATTTTGGGATTTTTCACCAAATTTTCAACATAGCCATTTAAGATGTCTGCTCATGAACAGTGTCACCGTGATTTTCTTAATTTGTTCCATACATTGATTTCACTTCACCGACTGCGCCAATGTGCGCCATATGGGCAGAAACACATTTTGGGTGAGATGTGAAAATGACAGCTGTACTACTCATAAGAAGGTGTGGTAAAATGGGAATGTTGAAAATCTGGAGTGAAAATATTAATAATTCGCGAACTTACGAGCCTGCGTAGGAACTGCACAACGCATGCTAAATAAAACAGTCATTTTGGAACTTTTCCACCAAATTTTTCAAAATAGGCTTCTTGAGAGCCCACCTTATGAACGCTGGCAGTGTCGCTTCATTAATCAGGTTCGAAACATGATTTTGCGCAGTGGCTGCAAAATCACCCTTCGGCCAGAATAACGCCATGATAGTGACATCATTCATGAGAAGGGTCCCAAAACCCGATGTTGAAAATTTGGTGCAAAATTCCAAAAATGGCTGAGATATGCAACAAAGTTGAAAAACCCTATCTATCCCATTATACAGCTTACCGGCATTTCTCAGTTCATGGGGTCGGCTTTGAAGAGTGCAGACGTGTTCCTGGTCCGGAGGTAAGTATGGGGTGACGGGGGTGTGGGAGGCAGGTGCGCAGTTTGTGGGTGCAGGTTTTGGGAGGGGCAGGAGAAGCGCAGAGGGCAGTTTTTAATTTTCAGGGTTTTTTACCAAAATGACGACGCTGGACGCTTTGCCACGCTGGGGTGGGCTCCCAGCGTGATACAAGGATGGCTGGTTGGGGGCGTGGAGCCGACGGCGGATTGGGCACCCTATTGGCTATAAGATCAGTTGCCACGCTGGGTGGGCTCTCAGCTTGGCACCCAGTACTCGGAGGGGACAGGTGGCCAACTGGGCACCCGACGACTATATACGATGACTTGCCATGCTGGGGTGGGCACCCAGCGTGGCATGTGGAAGGCTTTGGGGAGAGCAGCAGCCGATGGGGATTGGGCACTCCAATCAGCTATACAGTGCGTGTATGCGTGATGCATGCGCGTGTGTGTGTGTGTGTGTGTGTGTGTGTAGGGGAGCGCAGATGAGCAGGCGATATCTGATTGCTGCTCACTGAAGCGTAGCTCCCTTCAACTGTACGCCACTGCATTTTGGAGCTTGTCATAGACAGTTCCAGCATGCATTGGCGGACTGAGCCACGCCTGCCAACATACTGACTGAATTGGAAGAGGGGTGACACACCTCTGAAAACTCAGATGATGGCACTATGTTTCTTGCACATGCGTGCAAGCAAACATAATAAAACAAAACACCTAACTGACTGGGACAGCAGACATGCTTCTTTTTATGATGGGAGCCCAGTTAGAGGAGATGTGTGTTCATTTAATTTTGTAAGTAAAATGATAAGTGTCTGAAATCTGGCCTTGTACCTGTAGACTGTCCTTGGGTGGTGAGGGTAGGGAATGTGGTAGGGTGGGTGGGAGGTAGACATAAGAACCCTAATAGGATACTTCCAAACTTTGTGGGCATTGTTTTGCAACCCTAAGAGTTTATTTCAAACCTTTGTGTGGTTTGCCTTTTGTATGGTACCAACCATACTGAGCATTAATGTACTTTTTACATAAATAATTATATATATATATATATATATATATATATACACATACACACATACATATTGCAAAAGCTACGTTAATGCAGACCGAGTTGAAGACAGTAAAGTGCACAAAGTAGAGAAATGAAAAAAAATTAGGTTTTGGGCTCCGGGTCTTGGCAAATCAGTAGTGGGTTCTTATCTGGGGTTATCAACATTAATGTCCAACCTTTCCCCCAGTCCATGACCTCCTGTCCTAAGCACAAGCTACAGCTCCAAGTCAATGCTTCATAGTGATATACTTTGGAGGAGAAGTACGTCTCATCACATTTTGCCAACAGAATTAGTCCTAGCTTCTTGTTTGCTTACGGAGGGGTAGGCATTAGAGTTAACAACCCCCAAGGAAAACCCTCACAACACAATCCTCACATTAATTCTGCATCCCTTGTCAGATTATATTAGCAGCCATGTTGGCTCTGATCAGAGTTTGTTACTATTGATTGGTCTGCCAAACTGAGAATATTTTTTTATTTTTTTTTTTATTTATTTTGTTTTTGTTGACCAGGTAAGTGCACTAGACAAATCCTGCCTATTTTCAGGCTCAACCCGGGAAGGGATACAGATAAATGCCAACTGACCTTGAAACAGATTAAGCTGTTTGTGGTATTTATTTTAGTGACTGAGGAAATTTGACCAGGACACCAGGGACATTTCCCTACTCTTTCGATAAGTGCCATGGGGTCTGTAACATCCACCTGAACTACCACCAATCCAGGCAGATGGGACCTCGGTTTAATGTCTCATCCGAAAGATGGTACCTCAGACATGCAGTACCCTTCTCATGCTGCACTACAGTATCAGTACTGGATATTAACCCAAGTGCCAGATGTGGGAACTGAACTCACAGCCCTCTGATCTCCCGGCATCAGAGGTGAGTGTGTTACCTACTGAGCCACTGACAAGCTACTATCTCGTAAGAAGTCAAACAGAAGTGCTGGTCTTGATGGTTTTCAGCCTAAATTACTAAAGATATCTTCTCTCTGCTTTGCTGATCTACTTCTGTAGCTAGCATCTTCAATATGTCCCTCATATTTGGTACTGTTTCTAATATCTGGAAAATTCAATAACCAACATAGGCCTGTGTTCCAGTCCATTGACCAAAGCTGTCGACATAACTACCACTCAATAGCTATTCTCCACTCTAAGCAAACGCTCTGGAAAAATGGTCTATCACCAACTTGCAGAAAATATTTGTTTAATATATATATATATATATATATATATATATATATATATATATAGGCATGTAATGGCCTGAGCCACTGCAAATGATGGTGACTTGGGCAGAAGTGCTCTGGCCACGATATGATCAGATATTATATCTGTTTGGTACAATCAAACCTGTGGATTATTCAGTATGATGCATGCAGTCACCTACCTCCTAGACTGCTTGAGAGACAGTAACACTCACACTCACAATAGTGGGAGTTCCCTCTCTATAATTATACTAATACTGAACTCACTGTATGTGTCACTGCTTGCCTCTACTGCTGCTTTGCATTCCAGTTTTAGCTTCAGTTGCAGGATACAATTAGCAAGTAGATTGTTTCTCACAGCATAAAACTGAAATTTTCCTTCATGCCTACAAATACAAAGCAGTGTTGGTGGCTCTGGGTAACACACTCGCCTCTGAGGCCGGAGATCAGAGGGCTGTGGGTTCAGTCTCCACATCTGGCACTTGGGTTAATATCCCAGTACTGACACTGTAATGCAGCATGAGAGGGTGCTGCATTTCTGAGGTGCCGTCTTCGATGAGACGTTAAACCGAGGTCCCATCTGCCTGGATTGGTGGTAGTTCAGGTGGATGTTAAAGATCCCATGGCACTTATCAAAAGAGAAGGGAATGTCCCCGTGTCCTGGCCAAATTTCCTCATTCACTAAAAATACCAACAGCTTAATCTGGTTCAAGGTCAGTTAGCATTCATCTGTATCCCCTCCGGGTTGTGCCTGAAAATAGGCAGGATTTGTCTAGTGCACTTACCCGTCAACAAAAGCTTAATAAAAAAATAACATAAACCAGACAGAACATACATAGGCTCTGAAAAGATAAGGGCTATGCATAGGTACCTGTGGTATACTAGTCACTATAATGGCAGATGAGTGACTGCCATAAAATACAAATTAGTGGGGTTACATAAAACCACATTTACTATTCTTCTCCTGTATTGGTCGAGACTTGCAGCTATTGCCAAGCCGGTAGTGCAGTAATTACCATGTTCTTCAGGTAACTATATTATTTTGCACTCCTGGTAAAATGTCCAGGCCAACTCCTTTTACCCAACATGCACGTGGTCCTGTTCAACTTTCTTGACACAAGCTTGCTTACTTTAGCATCTTGTAGGTGATGGTCAAGGAAAAGCCAACTAAAGTAAAAACAAAAACAGAAAAACACTCTTCACAGACTTTTAACAAGACGTGCTCCTCCTTTGTCACCAAATAGAAATCTTTTCTGTTTGAACAAATACATTTTCCTAGTAAAAGAGTTTTTAGAGACTTCAAGGGTTCTTATTACTTCATCAGACAGGAGATTGGCAGACAGCAAAGTGAATTTTATAGTCACAAGCCAGAAAGGCTAGTGATGGGTGAATCCACTGGCCCCATAAACATACCACTGTCCTGATATCATGATGGTGGTGTGGTGTTAGGACACAGCGGCAGATACCAGGACATGTAAGGCAAACCTCTAGTCATATTAGGTTCCATTACTTCTCTTTTAACCCACCATCTCTGGCAGATATGCATGGCTGACTTACCAGATAGTTGTGGGAACCTGTGTGGAACAGAAATCAGACTGACACTGGAAACGCTAGGAATTGTGAGACTCTGATACCCTTGAAGTACTATATGACTCGGACACAGCATTCAAGTGAAGTCAAGGTAAATTTACTGGGCTGCATCTTTCTCTCAGGCACGTAGTTTTTGTAAGCCCCATGTTTGCATACAAACACATCTGGGGCAAAATACTGTTAAAGAGCTGGTGACACATTCAGGAGAACTTTAACAAAACATAATATTTAGGCACTGTCCAGCTTGTATTTCCCATTAGTTCTGTATTCCTCCTCCTATTATCTAGTAGTGAGGTCATTTGCATAAAAACAGGATCTTTGCTCCTGAAGAGTTCATCTATTCCTGCTGCTTTCTCCCTACCTGAGGACATAGAGCACTCCTTGTGACCTCACAGTTACTCCCTTGGCAACAGATTGTAATGTAACAACGGAGCATTATGAGTTGAGGCAGGAGTACACTATAGAGGCAGATGAATTCAAAATGAACTGGTAGGGACAACAATCATATATTCATACACATTTTTAGTAATAAATTATGGGGAGAAATATATAAAATGTAAATAGAATGCAAGCAGAATAGTACTTAATTATTATGTTTTTAATTTTCTTTGAGGCGCCACTAGCTCTTTAAGATTCTGTTCATTGGCGTACATATCAAACAAGCAAATGATATAAGTATTAAATAAAAGTAATCAGACATATTGGTGTGGCTGAATAGGGAATGGTCAGCAGTAACATGCAGAAGTATATAAAGTAGGTTAATTTTAGCCTGCTCTCAATGTAAATTATTACAAAACAGACATTAGGCTGGTCATACATTGTAAGTAAGGCACTACGAACTGTCAGTATAAAAACAAGGTTACCAACAGACCGATGACATCCAGCTAACATAATGGAGGTGAAAAGAAGTTGGTAACCTAGTACTACTCTGCAGAAGCAAGAGAGGCCTAAAAAGTGGGTGTCACAGGGACATGTGAGTAATAGATGGCTATCCAGTGGCTAAGAGAAGCTGGGTCATGTTACGGTACTGGAGATGTATTTTAGGAAGGATTCTAGATGTGAGTGTACTTTTGGTATTTGGCAATGGCTGTATGGTTGAGCCTTTGTTATGCCCCAGATTTCCACTGTCTATTTCCAAAGAAGGTGAAATAGGATATCCTGTGACCTCTATATATGTAATAATAAATGTTTAGCTTCTATGGCAACCACTCCAAGTCACCTGGCCTGAAACCTGTTGAGGTATGAAACCAATGAAGGGTGCCTAAGAGGAAAACCATATAAGGATTTAAGCAGTTGGGCCTGTAGGACTGTCTGGCTCCTGGCATAGACCCTATTCCTGAAGTCCTGTATCACAGGGCATGACCAGAGTATGTGCAATAAGGAGCCACCTGGGGCATAACATCTCCAGCAATGGTCATTAGGTAAGACCCCAAGCTTGGCTAGTAGTTGTGAGTTCTATACCAGTAATGCAAAACCATGTTTTGTATTAGATGACTCTGTGAGTTCTAACCAGTGTGTGCATACAGATCCAGCATAAGTCTCAATCCTCTTAGGAGATAGGTATGCCTAAGTCCTTTTCCCAATGCTGCTTAGTGATTTGAGTAATATTTAGCTGAGCTTATCTGATGGCTTTGTATATGGTCTGCCTGACACCTTCTGGGACCACAGTTGTGGGGAGAAGTAGTAAGTGGGACCACAGGGTGGCAGCATGCTTCAGTATCCAGAGGAATGCATTCTGTAGCTGAAGGAACCTCCAGTAGTCTTGTTTGGGTAAGCTATTAGTACTGCAAAGATATTCAAAGGACTAGAGATACCTGGTAATTGGGATCAGGAGATTCTGGAGGCACAGTATATCACATTCCTGCCAGGATTTCCAGTAGAGTGGTTTGTTATCCACTGTGATAAGGGATTTTTCCAGAGGGGCATAAGTTCTAAAGGACAGAGGTTAAGCTTTGAAATCTTACTGAGTGACTTCCAACCATTTATGGAGGCAGTTATCGTGGGTATAGAGTTCCATTTTTAGGGAATGAGCCATATAGGGCTGTGCTGGGAGAGGAGCCTACCATAAAGTGCTGTTCCACTGTGACCCGCAGAGAGGGCATTCTGCATCCTCCCAGAACCAGTGCAGGGTTTGGGTGCTTAGAAAGGCTGAGTGGTATCCATAAATCCATGATAATATCCACCCCCATGAGGTCCAGTGGGCTCATAATTTCACCCTGCTGTTGCCTTCCCAGAGAAAAGGGTAATAACAAAAAATAATATGATGCAAAAAGGTTGACAGTGTCCCTTTAATGTCCTGATATGAACAGTAACAAAAAGATCATGTGTGCTTATTTTCATGATTTACCTGTCATGCAGGAAAAATACAGACCATGATGGCCACCACTTTTTTCTTTTTGAAGTCACAAACGTTGAAAAATACTTAAAATGATATGTTTTAAAAACAAACATCTAAAGCTAGCTAAAGCGGCACCTATTTAGCTAGATTCTGAAGTTTGTTTTTAAATAGTTGTCAGAAATACTGTACCTCTTCTGGGCCCCAGAAAATCCAGGGTGCCCAGCTTCACGAGAGGAGCCATTCACCTGTGTTCTCTGTATAAGAACAGCAGGACTTTTTCAAATGTGAATCCACAGCTAGAGTCATGCTGCCGGCTTGAGTTGGAGCCAGCAATTGCTTGCTCTCTCGCCCTCACGCTAGCGCCAATATGAAACTCTCATTTAATAAGGTTTTTATACTTTTTTGTTACAGATGACTTCTGCCAAGAAACGATGGTTATGTACTGTAGAAAAGAAATGCATGATCAGTTATGTTTTGCACTATCAAGAGGCTTGATGATTAATTTTATTTACACAGGTGATGCAGTCTTGTCATTTTACATTTCTAGTAATAACCCCACACAGGGTGTAGTAAATTTTACTACTGACTTCCATACCAAACAACTAGTGCTGCACAGCATGCTGTGTTAAATAAGTAACAGTAAAGCTGGCCCAGTGGTGTGGAGGATTTAGGCATCCATGCCTTACCTCCTGCCATGCTGGCAACCCATATTGGTGGTGCGAGCAGGTCACCGGGAGGAGGAAAATCAAGCATCCCTAGGACAGCTTTCCTTCTCTGGGGAGGGGATGCAGCAGTCGGTGTCAGCCTGGTCCCTAGTAGAGGCTAGAAGCTGACACTGACGCTGCTAAGACTGAGGGCAGAGGCAGGCAGACACTGGGTGTGCAGCATACGGAGGCATGCAGTGTACAGGAGCATGTGTGGCACTGTCATTGGGGTCCCTGCATGCCCCCTCTGTGGGGAGGAAACAAGGAAAACTGTCGCCAGTTGAAGGATGGTGGGTACCTGCAGGTCCGCTCCGACCAGTCAGATCAGTAGAACCAGATTCTGCATGTGGTGGGGTGAGCGCTCCCCCGCTGACCCTGCCAGGAGGGTAAGCTCTGGGGAACAGACACGGTGTTGACAGATGCTAGGGGAAGGGGCTAGAGTGCCTGCCCAATTGGGGAGCTGCAGGGGGTGGGGGAGAAAAAGCAAGTAAAAAAAGGTACAGCAGTGCTAATCAGGTTGGGCTGCAGAGAGTTCAAGAGGCAGGGAATCGCATGAACTGGTGTTCTGCAGTGGAAATCAGACTGGACAGAGATTGGAGGGCAAAGCGAGTAAAGGACTATATCAACTGATTACATAGCCTACCATTTATATTGTGGAAGCATACAGGTGGAACCGCCCCAGAGTATATGAACGGAGCTTGCCAGAAAAGCAGACAAGAAAAACACAAAAGGCAGCACTCAATAAAGCTTATAAAGTAAAAGTTAAAAACAAAGTCCAAGCGTCCAGTGTGGTTAAATCAGGACTGAACCAACAGCACTATCCCCAGTGCTTCAAATCTTTCCATGACTCATCATGGTTGACTGGAAGGGAGGGGGCCTCCAAGTTGTTGTTCTGTCTACTGGCTGCTGGTCTTACAGCAGCAGTACTTCTACCAAACATGCAAGCTTCCCTTTATGATCACAACATCTTCAAAAGCTCATTAAATAAAAAAATATAACATTTTGACATCTGGCAGATTTATTTAAATGAAAGACCTCTCTGGTAACTGATGCATGATCACCAGTATGCACACCCAAAATATAGCTGTGATATTTTGTCTGAAACAGTTCTGCATCTATGCAAATCTGTGCAGCTAGAAAGCTTCTGTCATTCTTAATTTTTTCCCTTAATTTTGGGTAGTTTGGATGGGAGGAGGAGATCGACTAAAAGTGGATTCCTGCAATCACATATAAACTACAGAAAATGAATATGATTAAATATGCAAATAAAATGTGTGTTTTCAGTATAGTTTCATTCATGGGCTAGAGCAAACATTCATCTACAGTAGCTGAACCCAAGATACTGTGATGAGCATGAAGATGATCTGGTCATTGTGATATGTGCTTGCTGAATTAGTCATGAATGAGTGATGGCAATGAAATTGGTATCTGTTAATTGTATTTTGTATATCTTCTATTAAATGTTTCAATGGCAGATTAAGTTATGTAACACAGACACTAAACGTGTGTCTTTCATATAGTGAAATAGAAATAATGAACAAATACTTACAGTGATTTCATCTGTAACGCAGAAAGTGAAACCTGAAGCAGTTCATTTTGTACTCATATGGTATTCATACCTGTACCAAAGTCAGGAGTATTCCATGTCCCATTGGTTCATAATAAAACAGTCAGTGCTGCACAATCTAACCAAACTTGTGTTTTCTGTCTTATTATAGTGGTACAGTAGTGCCACTACAGTTAGGTTGAGCAGGAGTTTCTATGTTAGGCCTCAAACTTTGCACTTTAATATTTTAGCAACCATTAAATGGATTTGCAAAACATTCTACATTCATGGTCTTGGGGACAGATCTCTTGAAGTGCTAAGTTTTGTTCCAGTCAGATATGCAGATTCTGAGATGCAGATAGCAAAAAAAAAAAAGAAAAACAGTTTTGTTTTGTTCTTGCTGTTTTTGTCATTGCCTAGCTCCCAGATGGTTTCGAATTTTGCTCTGAAATCTTCAGGGTAGAAAGGGCTTGGTCCACAGATGTGCCTTTCACTGGCTTGGTGAAAAAATATGAATCTGTTTCAAAGTTATTAAATTTTGGTTCTGAGCATCATCAATAGTATTCGGGATAGCTGCTTGGAATGAGAAAATAATTTGGTCCATATCAAAAAGACTGTTGCCCTCATACGATAAAAGTATCTGGACTTTTCTGATTCTTTTTTTTTTTCCTCTGAAGGAATCCTTTTTCATGAGCTTTTTTGTTCATAAGAAAAAAGGCTTCTGTTGTATGAAAAAGATTTTGGACTTAGTTTCTTTCCCACATTTGAACTTCAACAATCCATAACTCCTTCAATATTTAGACTTAAAGGGTGATCTATATATCAAAAAAAAAAATTAGGTCCACATAAAAAAAAATTAAAATGAAATTTCCCATAGGATATCATTGAACGTCAACAAGCCATAACTCCTCAATATTTGGAGTTATGGAGAATCTATGTCTTAAAGCAAAGGTCTTAATGAATACTGCAAGAATAACATATACCCCACCAAAAGAAATTAAGGTCCACATAAAAATGATAATTTAAAATGACAATTCTCTTAGGATAACACTGGAATTGTAACAAGCCATAACTCCCTCAGTATTTGGACTTAAGGGACAATCTATATATTAAAACAAAGGGTTTCATGAGTAATACTAGCGTAACCCCTTGTTGCAGGTTACTAGAATCCCAGTAAGACCTAGTGGTAGGCAGGAAGGCAGCTTGTGAAACTCCAGTTAAATGGATTTCACACTGTCTCACTCTGTTCTCAGTCTCAGGTGAGACTGAGGGATGACATCACCAATAGAACTATCGCAGCTGCATGAGCCAAATGGAATCTGCAGAAAGGAGTTGGAATAGAATGTTGGGAGGTTTGAACAGATTCTGTAGTGAGTTGGTGTTGGGAGCTTGCTGTGAAAGCAGCACAGCAGCTCAGTGTAGGCTCTAGGAGCCTCAGTCCTGACAGAGGGCTACATTTTATGTAAGAAGGTGTGTCTCCACCAAAGAGAGAGACACAGAAGATAATTGAAGTGGTGGAGACCGCTGTGTTCTGGTCTCAGTGCCCCTCCTCTGGGGATGGGGGCAGGAAAGGGTTCCCTGCAAATTCCAGGGACAACCCCTGGCTCTGCTACTAATGGAGAAGCTGACTATTTGTTCCAGAGTTTCTTTTGGGGAACAAGAAGACTTGTGTGTTGCCTGTGGGGCACCTGCAACTGGAGGGTGAGTGTCTGCTCTTCCTGAAAGGGCCTATGTTTTCACCCTGGGACTTGTGTGACAATGTGGGATTGAACTACTGAGATAGTGGGAGGCCTAGAGTAATAGGCTAAGCAACAAGTAAAAAGTAGGTTCAAGTGCAGAGCTTATTGGGATCAAAATGATATGTAGAGGAGATGTGACATATGTCTACCCAGGAATCTACATTTGCAAGTTTTCAGTAAAGGAATTATTTAGTTTCCAGAGAAATGGCCGGTATGGGCTGTGGGAGCTGGAGGTGGAGACCCCCCATCTTTAGTGACCAGATCCACCCTCACGGATTTGCTCTGTGGATTTCTACTTTGCCTCAGGCACTTGGCCAGTGATGAGAGAAGTACCCAGGCGTGGGATTAGAAGGAAAATTCCCTCTAGGAGTTGAAGGCTCTAGTGTGGTTTGGGAGCCACAACAGGATAATTGGTTCATTCCCAAAATGGAAACATGGATCAAGTGGTCATGGGGAGCTGGCCAGTGGGGGAGAAAACCCAAGTAGTGCACAAGTCGGGCTGCATACCCAAAGCTGCTTGCAAGTCTGGGCTGTGTGCCTAGTGGGTTTAGAGCCTGAGGCTGGAAATAGTGGTAAAGTGTTCTGTTGTCTCTAATCTGCATTACCAGGAATGTAGCCCGTGAGGTCTGTCTATGCTTTGTTTGTTCAGCTTGGATGTGAATAAAAGCCACACTGGAGAATCCCATTCCTGGTTCTGGACATTACAGTTATTGCTTCCTGTGTTCGGATTTACTTGGGTGCCCCTGTGCAGAGTAGCCAGACCTAGGTCCCCTGTGCCGAGTAACCTCATCCTCCCCAAACCCAGTCCCCACCAGGTACTGCTGTCAGCTTCAACAGCATGCCACCTGTCATTTTGCTAAAAGGCAGGGGTGAGGTGTTACACTAGAATAACACATACCCCCTAAACATTTAGGGGCAATAAAAACAATAAAAATACAAATTCACATAAAATAGCATTGGAACTTCAATCTATATATCAGAACAAATGTCTTAGACTGGCCCTCTGGCACAGCGGTAGTGCTACCACTTGCATGCGGTGACCTGGGTTTGGATGCGAGCCTGGGTTGCTGAAGGACTGGCGGGGAGAAGGATTGAGTGCATGATGGGCTGCTCTCCTTCAGCAGGGGTGGTGCTGCAGTCCTTGCTGCCATACCACCACCTGGGTGACCATGAGTGGTGGTGCAGCACAGGATGCAGAATGACAGGTAGGGGTGGACACTGGCCGAGGACTGGAGTGAAGGCACATCTCAGTCTGCCTCTGTCTCACTGGTCCTCCCTAGTGCCAACATCTGTATAGGGTGAACCAGAACACAGGAAGAAACCACATCTGGGCCATGAGGCGGGCTCCTGCACCAGCGACGAGAGGAACCTAGGGTGCAGCTACAGATGCATGCTTGCCAGAGGTTTTGAGAGGGAAGGGGACCCCTTGCCCCACCAGGGGGTCATCTGGGATGCTGAGAATACTGGAGTGGGGTATTAATGGAGCAAGTTCCTTGATCCTCCCAGCGCAGCTGTGCGGTGCATTGGGGACCCGAGGAAAGGACCAGATGTGGTGATGAAGGGCATAAAACAGAAAGTAAAAACAAATGTATTAAGGAGTACTATAAGAATAACATATATCACCTCCAAATATTTAGGGCAATATAAAAACAAAAAATGAAAATTCCATAGGATAACATTGGAATTTCAGCAAGTCATAACTCCTGAATATTTGCATTTAAGGAAATGTATATATCAAAACAGAGGTCTTTATGAGTATTACAAGAATAACACAAATTATCTCCTTAAACAACTAGGGCAATATAAACAAAAATAAAAATTCTAATTCCATAGAATAACATTGGAACTTCAACAAACCATAACTCCCACAATATCTGGATTTAAGGGACAATCTATATATCAAAACAAAGGTCTTAATCAGTACTACAAGAATAACATATGTTCTCCCCCCTCCCAAAAAAAAAAAGTAGGGTCCATAAAAAAAAATACAAATTTAAAATTACAGTTCTCATAGGATAACATAGGAACTTTAACAAGCCATAACACCCTCATTGTTTGGACTAAAGGGAGAATCTATATATTAAAACAAAGGGTTTCATGAGTAATACAAGAATAACACATATTCCCTCCTAAACATTTAGTAGCAATAAAATACAATAAAAATGAAAATTTCATAGGATAACATTGGAGCGTCAACAAGCCATAACTCCTGAATATTTTCACTTAAGGAAATGTATATATCAAAACAGAGGTATTTATGAGTATTACAAGAATAAATACATTCTCCTCTAAACATATAAATAAAAGTAAAAAAAATGAAATTTCCCATAGAATAACCCTGGAACTTCAACAAGCCATAGCTCCCTCAATATTTGGACTTAAGGGACAACTTTTTATATAACATACAGAAAACTTTACTAGCGCTGTAAAGCTCAGCTTGTAACTTCCATATCGAGCCGAGGCAGATGCTGAGTGTTGCAGCCCTGCCCTAAAACCAGCATAATTGTGGCGTGAAGTGGGAACAGGGCTGTAGATGCTCTATGAAGATAATAATAAGATTGGGGTACCTAAATGTACTTAGATTATCTTTTCTGGCAGGCATGCATGTATGAGGCTAACATATGGCATATAGTATAGCCCTATATATGCATGCCTGCCAGAAAGATAAAGTACATTTAGTGGCCCCCAATCCCATTATTATCTCTATCGAGTGCCTGCAGCCCCACTCCCTACTTCATGTCATAATTATGCTGGTTTTAGGGGTGGGGCTGCAACACTCAGAGGCCACTTGACTTGTACACAAAGTTACAAGCCAGTCTTTATGGAGCTAATAACTTTTACTCTAAGTTATAAAAAAAGGTGGAATATAGCTCAATAGCTCTTTGGGAAGGCATCTCCATTCTATGGGTTCCCTGCCCAGAGATAAATTTCATGTCAGTTGCTATTTAAGGGACAATCTACATATATCACAACTAAGGTCTTAATGAATACTACATGAATAACACATATCCCCATCACCCCACCCCCAAACATTAAGGGCAATATAATAAAGCATAAAAATAACAAAATGCATATTCCCATAGGATAACACTGGAACCTTAACAAGCCATGCAGTGAAGGAAAGAAACTGCTGTTTCCTGAAATGGAGCGCATCTGGGCCCCAGCGCATCCACAGCACCATACATGTAGGCATCTATGGAGGGGTGAAAGTGCAGGCCCACCCACAGGCAAATGAGGATACAATTATACTGTCTCACAAAGTAAAGAAGTTCATTGCAAAAACTTTGTTAATGCACTAGGTAGGGTTAAACCAAGAAAATAGAAAATGTAGTGTTAGGGTTGCCAACCCTGCCATCCCACCCTTACCTTGTAGACAGCAACAGGAAAACCATTACAGTTTGATCTCTCCTGTGTCTTCATAAATCAAGATGGGATATGTGCCTCGGGGTTGTCAACTCTGACCCTCACCCCATTCTCATGTACTGTACACATCTCCTCTTATTTACTCATGGAAAGGGGTGAGCATTATGGTTGACAACCCTAAGGCACACACATGCCTGATTTACTAAGACACAGGAGAGGTCAAACTGTGATGTTTTTCCTGTCGCTGCCTGCATGTGGTGGGGTGGGGTGCTAAGGTTGGCAACCTTAACACCACATTTCCTTGCTTTTGTCAGTTTAACCCTAACTAGTGCATTAATGAAATTTTTTAATGAACACAAAATAAGCACAAGTAAATGTCACTGCATACATCCAATACTGGTTGCCCTCACACACCCATTTTCCCTTGCCGCCTCAACCAAGAAAATGCCAAATGAGACAAATGAACCCTCACAGAGCCAGTATGTAAAACAGCGGGCCAGCCGGAGGTCGGAGGGTTGAGGCGCTGGTTGCCACACCTCATGCCACGCCGGTGACTCATGTCAGAGCGAGTGCTCGTTGGAGTCGGGGTCAGCAGGGAGGACTAGGATTGAGCATCTGTAGACAGCTCTCCTAGTTCTGGGAGGGTTCTGGGGATCTCCCGATGCACTGGCACCCCTGGTGGTCGCTGGGGACTCTGCAGTGCACGCGGCAGACACCTGGGGATGGGAGCATGGCAGGCGTCTTCCAGGGATGTGCAGTGCGCACTCACTGGGCGGGATATCACTGCGTCCGTGCTCCGGGCAGAAAAATAGAAATACCCTTTCCTTCAGGTGAGGCGATGGTGATCAGAAATCAGTCCAACCAAACCTCACGCCAATACCAGCCATCTCTCCAGTTCTCCTTGGGGTCTGAGGCCACTCCTTGGGCCGGGGAGTGCCCAGATCCTGCTTACCCGACATAGTCTGAAGGTGTCAGTTCAGGTCGATGGATGTGTTGGGGGCTGATGGAAAGGACCCTGAGAGATGCCCAAGGTAATGGTGAATAAATAAATTAAAAGATTACAAAAGTATGTAAAACAGCAGACCGAGGCAGCCAGCTGCACGTGACCCATGCTGCCCCATCGCCTCCAACCTAGAACTCCACCAGGGATGAGTCCAACATGGTCAGAAAAACACTACCCAAGTGATACTTTGAACAGTTCACAATGTTTTGGAATATGAGTATCTCCTGGCAGCAGAGACAAACAGCAACAAAACAACTCATAGCACTGAATCAGCCTGATATTTTTTCCAGGCTCTCACTCCCTGCAGGTCTTTTTCGAATCTGTGTGTATTTTAATTCAGCATTATTTCCCCAGCCAAAATGATTCTCATGCTGACACATCTTGTGCCAAAATACTGTACCTGTCCTCCACTGCAAGCCTGGGAGAAAAATAATTGACTCATGTTGAGAGCTGCTGAGCTGTTAATTTTAGCAACCACATTCTGACCTCAGTACATATCTCTCAAGTACTATGAATTTCACATAGTACTATGATTTTTACACTGAAATTTACTCTTGCTCAGCAAATGTTTACTGATGTTCTTAATAATGTTAGAGCAATTTCTGAACATAAAACTATTAATTAAACGACTGTGACAAACAATGGGGAATTCTAAGGCATCTGGAAGTGTCTGAAAAATATAGGCAACTTTGAACCTAGTGCAAATAAAAATAAAGCACAATAAGAGTACCTACTTTAAAAATCTCCTCTGCCACTGGCAGAACCCCTTGACTTTAATGGAAACATATAAAATAAATTTTAGACCAGAACACAACTCTGTGCCACTGATGTGGTCATAAAAGGTATAAACTGTAATAATCCCTCCACTATAGCCAATACATTCAATGTGCAATTCAGCAATCTATCAATGTACACGGGTTCCTTCACTTTAATAAATCCTCCCTGGTAAAGCCACTGCCTATCGGTTGATAAGCAGGATGGCCTTCCTGCCTTCTATCTAAGAGTGGTCAAGGTGGCTAAAGTATGTAACTTACTCAAAAGGATTCCTGTATCTAAATCTGCAGGATCAGATGGGTTTGAGCCTAAGCTTCTCCGGCTTGCTGCGGAGAAATCACACCTGTGGTAACCAAATGATTTAATTTTCTCTCATGAAAGGTGTAGTTCTTTCTGCTTGGAAGCTGACCCATATTATCCCTATATTCAAGAAAAGCAGACCGAAAAATGCTTAATAATTACAGGTCAATTTCCATTTTACCTGTGCTGAACAAAATCCTAGAAAAACTGGTTGCTATTCAGATCACCAACTACTTGAAAATCATAATCTTCTATCTCCACATCATGGTCATAGCACCTTCACTGCTTTACTAATGCTCACCAACCATATAGCTACTGCTATGGATAGAGTTGATTATGCTGGAACAGTGTTCCTAGACCCAATTAAGGCCTTTGACCTTGCTGACCATTCCTAAATATCAAGCTTAAAGATCCTGGTCTGTTGCCTGCTGCCCTTAATTGATTTGATAATTATTTCCAGCATAGACAGCAATTGGTCAAGTTTGGTATATTTTCTCTGAGCCTGTGTTATCCACTGTTGTGGTTCCTCAAGGCTCAATACTGAGACCATTCTATTCTCCATACATATCAACAAACTGCATGAATGCCTAAGTACAGTACCCGATACTTTATCCGGATGACCTTGTATTTGTTGCTAGCTCTATTGACATCTGCAAAATAAACAGTATGCTTTTTCATGACCTACAAGCAGTGCAAAACTGAGTACTTCAAAACAAACTGCTATTATATGCATCCAAAACACAAGCTATGCTTTTGGCTCTCCGCCTAAACTAAGAAATTGCCAAACCCCTATTCTAATTTCCTGTAATGATGGTACATCAGTCAGGGTTGTGTAGTCCTTTAATTACCTAGGTGTTAACCGGATCCCTCCCTTGATTTTCAACTGCATGTATCGAAGACCTGTAAATCTGTAAATTCAAGGCTTGGCTAGCCTATAGAAACAGGCATAATCTCACCTCACATGCCTGTTTATGTGTTGCAAGGAGTATAGTACATCCTCAGTTAATGTACAATATATCTGTTTATCGTCTTCAGCTTCAAAACTGGCATTAAGGAAATGGGACATCACCTATAATAATATATGTTGTTTGGTGCTTGCAACAAACAAGCTTGATCATCACTGTATCATGTATGAGACTTGAGTGACTTCCTCCCAGTACTATGCATGATTTAGAAAAGAATAATCATCATTTATATAGTGCTTTTCATACATTGTATCCCAAAGTGCTTTACAAATAATGCTAGACTGGTAGTGAAGTGGCTGAAATAAGTAGTGGCAGCCACATCGCACATCAGCACCAACACACAGCCTTGGACAATTGCAAGAACTAGTTTTATGGGAGGGAATATTGGCCAGGACACTGGATATGTCCCCTACTCTTTGCAAAGAGTGCCCTAGATTATTTTACTTCCACATAGACACACACCAGGGACGGGTAGATGGGACCTTGGTTTAATATTTCTTCCGAAGGACTCACAGCCCAATGGTACAGTAACTCCTAGTACTGCAACTGGGTGCCAGCATTTAGGTATGAACCAATCCTGGTGTGGGACTAGAACCCACAACCTTTTGGCCCAGAGACAGATGTGTTACCAACTTAGCCACACTGACACTTTAGCTACAGGAGGAACTGTCTATAATATCCTGGACAGCTGACGGCCTCAATTTCTTGCTACCTTGCTTCTCATGCAGAAAAACTCTTATCCCTTAAGATCTACAGATCTTGACCTGCTTGTTGTACCCAAATTAAGGACTAATCTTGGAGCAGCTGCATTTTCAGAACTTTGCTCCTAGGATGTGGAACAACATTCCTCTTGAGATTCGAAGATGTGCAACCCTTTGGGGCTTTTGAAATCCATTTTGTAAACATCTCCTAAGTACTTCTAAGTGCAACTGTGTTTCCAAGTTGTAAGTGAACATTTGTGGACTCAACCATGTACCCATGTGGAGATTCTCATAAGATGCAACTCCTCCTTGTGTTATTGTATTCCAAGTCTGTTGATGCTTTTCTGCTAACTGTTGTAAGTCTTACTCTTGTAAACATTGTATTTGTATGTATTTTGTGAAACATGTTTTATCACTCTTTTGCAATCTCCGGGTGCGTGCCTGAAAAAGAGACAGTTCCTGTCTAGTGAACCTATCTGGTTAACAAAAACTAGATACAGGAAATGAATAACATAGAAACATAGCAACTGTTGACAGATGAGGGCCCATCCAGTCTGCTCGTGGGCCCTGTGCGTGTATCGTCCACTCACCCTAAGTGTCAATGGCTTTTCATCATTCCTAACTTGATGGAAGCGTTTCTTAATACTAAATCTGTGAGGCCCACTATTTGTAAACATATTATTCTTTAAAATCAGAAAGTGCTACACTTTCAGGCCATTTACTCTGAATTTTGAAGGTCAGTGCTATGAATTTTAATGCTAGAGGTATGCTTGGTGACAAGAGCCGAGGTCTGTGGCTCATACTGTACATAGGATTGAGCGAGATAAGCCTTCTCATATTGTAGGTTAACTATAGTGTCTCAATGAATCCAGATCCTTGCTGAGGAGCTCTTTCGTTATATGGCTTGTGACTGCTAAAACTTGTAACTCTACATCAGTCCCAGCCTTCATCCATCCTCACGCTGCCTGCAAGTACCAGCTCAGTTAATAAAGTTTCTGTCCCTCCATCTACCCCTTCCCCTCTACAAGTTCCCATAGCCTTGCATAAAAATAACATTGGTGGTGCCGGCCGGTGTCACTGAGGGTTGAGTGCTGGATGTCACACTCGTCCCGCACTGGTGACCCTAGTTCGGGATTGGACTCGGGTTGCTCAAGGGTGGGCGAGGAAGGATTGAGCATCTGTAGACAGCTCTCCTTCCTTGAGGAGGGGCTCACACAGCGTACTATAGACTAACTCACAGTGGTGGCTGGGTGTTAGCACAGGTGAGCCACCAAAGAATGGGAAGGGCCCACGTCCAAGGCATTAGGCTGCCACCACAGAGGTGGAGCTAGCCACTCTACCATTGCCGGCCATGGGCCTGGTGGCAGAACAGCAGAAATCAGGAGCTGACAGGGTCTATGATGACCCGATTATCGGGTTGGAGGATGAGTCTCTCGAGGGAGGGACCGGAGCTCCCTATCAGCATCCCAGAAAAAACAAACACAAAGGTGTGTGGTTGCTAGGTCCCTATAGTATGAGCATGACAGCACATACTTAAAATATGGATGCACTGTAGACTTCTAGTTAGAGTACCAGCTTTGAAATGTTTGGAGTGAGAGGGCGGGATTAGATGAAACATGGAAACACTGTGGATTACTAGTTAGAGTACCGGCTTTGAAATGTTTGGAGTGGGAGTGGAGGTGGAGGGTGGAGACATGGGATTAGGTGAAACATGGAAGCACTGTGGACTACTAGTTAGAGTACTGGCTTTGAAATGTTTAGATCGGGAGTAGGGGTGGGAGGGTGTGGAGTGTGATTAGATGAGACTGCCATCTAATTTACAGGGTTCTGAATGTGGCAGTATTTAAAAACTAAATTTTATTGCTATGCCTTGTTATTTCTCTGCCTATATATAAAATCTTGAAACAATCAAGCTGCTTATCAGCAGAAGAATGTAAGCTATTTTGGAACAGTTGGTGGCTGAGTATGGTTTAAGCATGCATAATTCAAAGGTTAAAGCTCTGGCTTGGGAACCAGGAGAGCACAGGTCCAAACTCCACCATAGTCAAATACTCAGTGGGTGACCTTGAGCAAGTCACTTAACCTCCCAGTGCTCCTGTTCACAAAGCTGTTGAAATGGGTAAAAGCAGGACCCTTCTAGAAATGAGATGTTGATTCTCAGCTGGTCAATCCTGAGTAAATAAATCGCAAAATAACAATAAATTAAACAAATTAAAATGCAGCCTGTGGCGATGAGGTAAGATCCATACTTGCTCCCTGCTCTTGTCAGTCAATCTCTGACACACTTCAGATAATAAGGTCACCATTGAAAATGAGCTGTGCTCTATGGGCTTAACCTTAATAAACAAACAAACTGCAGGTAGCTTCCTGCAGGGACAAGAAAAGTGCAGAACTGCAACCACATATCACTGACCCAGCCTTTTCACTTATCCTCATTAAAGGCAGCATCAGTGAGCAGCAATTGGTTTTAGTGGAAGTTCAATCAGTTGTAACTTAAAGCAGTTTATCCAAAGTACTGGGCCCTTAATATGATGGCAACTGTTAGGGACTTTTATTTAAGTCCCCAAAACCTGGATGCTCACCAAGAAGGCATAGGAGAACTGTTCTGGCTGCTAAGTTAGCCACTTCTGTTGAATAGCAAAATCACAGCAATTCACCAGTCACTTCCTCTCAGCCGACTCTTTCACGCTCTGTCTGAAACAAAGCTGGTGATTGGGGGCATTGGTTGATTTGGGGAACAGTGGTGGTATCTTTATTTTGGGGTTGGGGAGGGTGAAGTACTCAGGAAGACAATGAGCAGGCACATTTTAAGCAATTTGGAACCAGTTTAGCTGACTTCAGATGAAGCAGGAAAAGGATGTATTTAAAAATTGATCAGGGATTATCTGTGGATTTACAATTTCTGATGAATAGGGTGTGAAAAATGCAGTTCAACATGATGTGATAAATACCTGCTTTTTATTACTTTTTGTCACACATTCAAGGATGTGTTTATAATAAGGTGTGTGAATTGCTCATTAGTCAGGTATAAATTATGCAAGGCATGATTGCTTGAATATACGTTTGATTATTTGTTTGTTACTTGTAACACTGAGATACTGTATAGTTGCATACATACATACATACGTACCAGAGTACATACGATTATAGACACATAGACAGTAAGTCGGTAGATAAAGTACCACGCTCCACCGAGTCTGCCCATTTGAGCTTGTAAGTTCACTTCATGTTTTACTAGAAGTTTGTTGCCCTTCACACCGCCTCCAGAAATCCTTCACGCCTATCTCATGCATTCTCAAATCCCATGGTTGTTTCAGCCCCCACCACTTCCTCTGGCAGGGTGTTCCACTTGTCCACCACCTGTTCTGTGAAGAAATTCTTCCTCGTGTTTCCTCTGAAACATCCTCCCTCCAGCTTCATCCCATGCCCTCTAGTCCTGGAACATCTTTTTCACTTCAAAATAGTGTATTCCTGCACCCTGTTCCTCCCTGTAAGATACTTGTATGTCTCTATCATATCCCTTCTCTCCTCCCTCCTCTCCTCCAGGGAGTACATATTCAAGTAATTCAACATGTTCTCATAGGACTTGTGATGCAATCCCTGTACCATCTTTGTTGCCCTCCTCTGAACCTTCTCTACCCTGTCTATGTTCCTTCGTGAGGTAAGGTCTCCAGAACTGTACACTGTACTCCAGGTGAGGCCTCACTTGTGTCTGTATAGTGGCATTATGACCTCCTTTCCTGTTTGGTGCATGCTATCCTCACCCCTAACTGATATATTGTGCCAGGGTTTTGTGCCCCATATGCATTATCTTGCACTTCTTTGCATTGAATTTCAAATGCCAAACTCCTGACCATTCTTCAAGTTTCTGCAGGTCCTTCTCATTCTGTCTACACCCTCTGGTGTGTCCACTCTGTTACAGAGCTTTGTGTCATCAGCGAACAAGGAAATTCTGCTTTCTAGGCCCTCGCAATGTCACTGATGAAGATGTTGAATAGGACAGGTCCCAGCACTGATCCCTGTGGTACCCCACTGGTCACTCTTCCCTCTGTGGAGTGACAGCCATTTACTACCACCCTCTGTGTCCTGCCGCCCAGCCAGTTACCTACCCACTGCACTACTGTCCTGCCCATACCCATATTCCCCAGTTTGTGTAATAGCCTTCTATGTGGTACAGTGTCAAAGCTTGCTGAAGTCCAGGTAGGCCATGTCCACTGTCCTCCCTGATCCACCTCCCTAGTCACCCAGTTGAAAAATTCAATGAGGTTGGTCTGACATGACCTCCCTGGTGAAACCATGCTGCCTTGGGTCCTATAGTCCGTTGACAACCAGTTTAGATTAATACTATGCCAGTATATTCTCTGTTCCATCAATCTCTCCATCAGTAGTGCTTCCATGATCTTCCCTACTACCGAGGTGAGGCTGACTGGTCTGTAGTTCCTGCTTCCTCTTTGTTTCCACTTTTGTATAAGGGACTACATCTGCTGTCCTCCAGTCTTTGAGTACCTCCCGTTTCCAGTGATCGGCTAAACAGGATTGCCAGAGGTTCAGCCACCACCTGTCTTAGTTCTTTAAAGGCCCTGGGGTGCACCCCATCTGGCCCCATTGCTTTATCAACTCTTATTCCTTCCAGTTTCTTCAGGACCCTTGCTCGTGTAAGGGACTTGTGTCCATTTCTGCATCATTCCACCCTTGCACTCCCTTCAGGCCCATTACCCTCCTCTTCCTCAGTAAAGACTGAGCAGAAATACCTTTTCAATATGTCAGCTTTTACTTGTCATCCTCCACCGACCCCCCATCCTCCACCTTCAGTCTCCACTATCCCTCACTTTTGCCTTTCTTTTTCACTTATGTACCTGTAAAAGTTTTGTCCCTCTACCCACTGATTTTGCAATGTGCTGTTCTGTCTGAGCTTTGGCTTCCCTTACTGACCTCCTGCCTCCCTTTGCTTCTCCTGGTACTTCTCCCTATCCCTTCTGCCTGTGACTTTTTGTATTGCCTGAATGCAATCTCTTTGGCTTTCACTTTCTCCACTACCTCCTTGGAAATCATAATGGCCTCCTCTTCCTTTTCCCTTGCTAACCTGCTTAGTGCATAATTCTGTTGCTCTTGGAATCCCCATTTTAAATACTGCCCACTGTTCCTCAAGCCCTGATTCCTGCCCCATTCCTCTTAATGCCTCTTTCAAGCATCTCCTCATTTTCCCAAAGTCTACCCCCTAAAATCCAGGATACATGTTTTGTGCGGTTTAGTTCTGCTCCTTCTGTGATTTCAAACCACAATGACTGGTGGTCACTGTTCCCCAGGTGCTCCCCACTGTTACCTCCATCACACTGTCCCTGTCTCGAGCACAAGGTCCAGTATTGCCTTCTGCCAAGTTGGTGCCATGACCAATTGCTTGAGGTAGGCACCACATACATACATAATACTGAATTTTCAAGAAGGTCCCAAGGAAAAACAAACAGGCAACCCGTGTTTTAAGTTTATGGACCCTACAGTCACTTATTTTACAATGTCCCCCAAATGCTAAATAATTGCCCCAGGATCCACAACTGTTTCTATAATCCAGGCAAACTGTGGGGAGAATCTAATTTGTAAGTAAACCAGGTTATAAAAAGTTATTTTGTGGACATGTGTACAGCTTTTATTATATCCCTTTCTAAACCCATCCCTCCCTGCACAGAGTGTACCACTCCTGGGCAAAATGAACTCCCTCCCCCATTGTGTAACCCCTACATGTGTCCACATTTGTAGCATGGATATACATAGGGTATCTACGGGTTCAGGAAGGATGAGGCTACTTGGCACAAGAAGCCTAGGTTTGACTACTCTGCACAGGGGCACCCAAGTAAATCCAACTACAGGAAGCAATAACTGTAATGTCCAAAACCAGAATTGGGATTTTTCAGTGTGGCTTATTTATTAACTCACTAAACATAAACAAAGCTCTGTATGGTCTCACAGGCTACGTAACTGTAATGCAGATTAGAGGTTAAACACAGTGGTCCATTTGAGGAATGAACACTACAACAGTTGTCTGGCTTTGGACCCACCAGACACTCAGCCCGGACTTTGCATGCACATTGGATACACAGCCCGACTGGCCCGGCTCCCCTGCCGACCACTCGACTGACGGTCCCACTTGGCAATGAACTCAAACTCTACTTGGAAGACATTCCATCAAACAAGGAGGCTCCCAAACTGTGGCTCCCACACACTTGAAGTCTCGACTCCTAGAGAGATTTTGTTTCGTACTTCCAATTCGAAACTCCCATCAGACAGGAGACTCCCATCAAACAAGGAGTATGTTCCCATCTGTGGCTTCCACACCACTTAGAGTCTACGACTCCTAGAGAGATTTCAAGTTGCGACCCACATCTGGGTACCCACCCCATCACTGTAAGCGCATGAGGCAAGTAGCAAAACACAGAAGAAATCCGTAGAGGTGGACCTGGTTACTAAAGATGGGGATCTATCCACCTCCAGCTCCCACAGCCCATACCCGCCATTTCTCTGGACACACAGAACTTTAGAATTTAAAACTGTAGATTGACGGTGGATGACCTGAAGCACCCCTCTACAATGAACTTTAACACTTTAAACAGGTGACTGCTCTATTTGTTTGTCCTAGTTGACATAGTTCTCCCAAATAGCAGTCCCAATACTTGAAATCCAACTGAAGAAAATAAGTTGTTTGCCCCTTCAATGAGGCCAAACACTCACCCATTCGTTGCAGGTGCCCCACAGGTGAAGAAATGTAAACTTTGCTGTTATACATGAACAGACTGAACTTAAAACAGGCAGCTTTCTTCCCAAGGTGGGAGAAGGGATTGCCCTGGAACCCACAAAGAACTTTTCCTCACCCCCCAGAGGAGGGGTAAACGAACACTACTGGTGTCCTTCTTGTTTGCTTAAGGACAAACTGAAGACTGACTTTGAATTCCCAAGATTCTAACTTACTCTGAGCTGAAGATTCCAAATGTGGCTCATGCAGCTGTGACAATTCTATAATGATGTCATCCTCTAGTCTCAGCTGTGACTGAGGACAAAGTGAGACAGTGTGAAACCCATTTAACTGGAGTTTCACAAGCTGCCTTCCCTGCCTACCACTAGGTCTTACTGGGATTCTAGTAACCCCGGTAACAAAGGGGTTACAATTGCATGTACCATAAAATGCCCGGTCACATTAAGTAAGGCATCTTGAAGCATCTTGTCATATCAAGGCCAGTCTACATATATTTAATGTAAAAAGGCCATCAGAGATGGACAGATGTTATTTACAAAACCACTCTCACTGTCAGCTGCTGTCAATGGTCAGTGCTGTAGTGCCACAATACAATCTTTTTATACCTATTACACATTTTGAAATCTTATTCGACAGGTTTATTCCTCTAATTAATTTCCCATGCTATGAGCAATGAATAATGAGTAATAAGTAATAATGGAATCACTTTCATACAGTTGTATTTATTCTGTCGCTCTATCTGGTGCTTCTGTCTCTATTATCACTTTAGATCTATGAATCGTATAACTTTGAAATTCATCTCCAGGTCAAACATATGGGGTCTAATATGCACTTAGGTATGTGCTTCTGGGACAGTTAAATAATGCAGTAACTAATGTGCTAGTTTAACAAGATGACAGGAGAGACAGAGGAGAGAGAGATATGCCATGACAGCCATCTCATCACCTTCTGAGCTGTCAGGAGTGAGAGGTGGGATCACAATGTACAAAATTTTGGGAGGTTTGCTGTGTATCTGGGTGGGTTATTGACTATAAAAACAATAGCTGATTTCTTAATGGATTGTGGGGTTGTGGATAGGTGGAAATTCGACTGGGGAGGTGTGTACATCAAAAACTCAAAATCACATTAACAAGATTGCAAACAAAAGCTCCATGAGTAACCGTATTAATTCAATGTGCTTTTATCATTATGTTGACAACAAAGGAAAATCTGCATTCTATTAAATGTATAGAAATCGAATGCAAGTGTCAACACATACGGTACAATCTGTGCACCTTAAACCAACCAAAACCACTCTGGATGCTGTCATAGACAAACAACATGGGAAAATCCTGTGGGTTTCAAAACCTCAGTTATTAGACACACACAAGACTAAAACAGGAAGCAAAATGCCATCACATACAGTATAAGCATCAGTACAATTGATTTCCTTGAAAAAATAAATAGTAGGACTGCCAGGTTCAAATCCTACCTGTTCAACATAACTGTCAACTGCTATGAATCTGGCATAGTGCTATGGTTTTACACTGACATTTACCCTTGTTCTGCAAAGGTTTACTGATATCCTTAATAATGTTGCAGCTATTTCTGGGCACACAAACTATTAAATCATTGAACTAACTTGACAGAAACATTCCTTAATACTAATGATAAAGTGAGTAACAGAATACTGTACTGTGACTGGGGGAATCCAGTCACATGACCATGCTGTTATCCCAGCACAACAGCGCAGGTGAGAAATGCTTAATTTTCTGAACCTCGTTACTAGCTCATAAAATTGAAAATCAAGGAAACCATTTATAATAGCAATAAGGCATTCCAGAGTGTGCGTAACTGAGGGATAACGGCACTTCTTGGGTATGTAAAGCCCTTGGCTTCATCTCGGCTTCATTTCCCGAGATGTGCGGTCATCCCACAATAATGCACACCTTGTCATGCCTTATTGCATAAATATATAAGTATGCTATTTGCAGATATATTTTTTATTTAAGAAAGTACTATACACATGATGCTCATTTGTTCTGAATTTTGAAGGACAACAGTGGGCTTTATCATATCTCCTCGACATAAAATTTATATTATTTGAAGCATTCCTTTTACAGACACCATTCTATTTAGTAAGAAATCCCATGGATCTAGCTTATGAATGATTTTAAATGCAGTGCTACTGCCAGCCTGAGTGCAGGAACACATCAATGAAACTGCGCTCAGGGATAATAGAACATACCTGTAGTGAAGAATATAAGATCAGAAATAGAGTTTACCAGTTCAGTAAGAATTTAATTGAGCTTGATATTTTGATAGTCTTATTATAATTGTATTGCTAGTCTCAGTATGTCAAGTTTAATATGCATTTATATCTATTTATGCATTTACATCTATACCTCAGATACTTGTGTTCTTACATGCATTTGCACAACTCTTAGTGTTGCCCTATGGTGCAATAAAAATGTATTTACTACTGTTTGTATTGTTGAGACACAGTATAATGCTTACTTAGTTTCATAAACTTTTTCCCATCTGAGACTATACGTCATTGCATCCCCATCTTTTTCCCCTAAAATAGTTTAGGTTAATTCTATGCCAGTATATTCTGGCCGTAAGCTGTGCAAATTTAACTGCATGCCTCCTAACATTAACCTATTGCATTTTTCCCCTTCCTAGCTCTTCTCCACTCCTTCCTATTTTGCCACCTGATCCATATTGTAATTTTGTCCATGTATGGAGACTTGTAAAGTAATATTTCCTTGCATTTTTAATTACGGTGCCACTTTTGCACTGACTCAGGTTGTGCTTTACTTCAAGACCCCACTTTATCTTACTATTTCTCCCTTGTTTCCTTCACCCCTCCACCAAATAACCCAAACCCCTTTTCTCCATCCCTTAATATCATTTAGATAGTTAACTCATCAGTACTGCCTTGCTTACAGGATTTAGCTTAAATTCTTCTGCCAATTGACAGTGAGGCTCTATTTAATTCATATTGTTCTAATCTATGCATGCTATTGCAACTGTGCTATTAAGAAATACTTTAAACACAGCATATGTTTTGAACAGCTGCCTCTCCTTTTGCTTTTTTTCCTTTCCCAGACTCTTCTCACTCCTGCCCTATTTTTCCACCTAATCTGTACCTTGATTAGAAAATCTGCTGTTGGTCAGTCTGCTTTCTCATACCACTTTCCTAAACTCTGGTCATCCCTCCCTTGAGAATTCACTCTGCCTCTTCTGCTTTCTCCTTAAAGTCTATCCTCCATGACTACTGTTCCCTCCTGCAACAGTCCATGACTCCTATTCCTTCCCCTGCCCCTAGTTTGCCTAGCAATCTGTTTCCTTCAATACCTGTTCCTTGTTCTATAAGAATAGTTCCATCACCTAAATTATTTCATTTTTCTGTTACACATATCTGTTATACTGATTTATCTTCAGTTTTGACTATGTTCCTTGATATATTGCATTTGCTATAAATGGTTTTATACATACCTTACTCCAAGGATGCATCTGGAAATGAGCTCTTAGCAGCTCAGTATGTCTTCCTGTTGAAACCTTTGAAATAAATAATAAATATGTTGTGTATATCCTAGATAGATTACCATCCCTTGAACTGCAGAGTAAATAGAGCAGTAAACATTCAGTCAAAGAACCCATCCTACCTCGCTGAAGCTGGAGTGAGCAACAGAATTCATAGCACAGTCCAGTTGGAAGAAAGGAAGGAAGGAAGGGTCGGTGGGTGGGAGGGAGGAAAGGCACAGAGTACACTACTGCTCCAACTGTGGGCAAGAACCTCCGTTGGGATTGTTACTCTTTCTGAGTGGTAAACATGAGAAGGGCTATCTGTTTATGAGGATGCATACAGATTTGACTGGAGTTCCTAATATTTTGAAGATGAAGTTCCAAATGGTTGAAATGGAAAATAGTTCTAGATGGCTGAAACTTATGTTAATCTCCTTAGTCTTTGATTGCACTGAATAACTGTAGCTCCTTTGTATTATTTGTATTGTATAGTTACCTGAGCTACTACCTGTTAATATACTCTCCGGTCATGCCTGAAAATAGGCAGGTTTTCTACTTAGCACACTTACCTGGTAAACAAAAGATAAATAAATAAATGGTGCTCTGTACCGGCTAGCTGAGTGGTTACCAAGTATAGTTATGTACAAGCAAAGCATGCTAGTCTCCATACTCCCAGAACTTCCCATCACAGTTTCAACAACCTGGATCTCCTTTGCACACATAATATGGCAGTGATATTTTCCATGCTATGCTGAACAGCTCAGTTGGTAGTGGTTGGAGAAAGGGCTCTGTGCGCCTAAATGTGTAGCTAAGAATACCAGGAGATTTGTGGCAGTCTATACCCCTGAAGAGCCCAAATACATACCATGTACTTTCTTTCTTCAAGGTGCCCCCTTCCCATAAGGGGAAGCATGTATGTTCAACTGAAGGGTGGAGATTGGTTGGAAGGTCTGCTAACCAGAGATGATTAACTTACTGTGTGTCTACTATGATGGGAGAACTAGCTACTGCCTGTGGCAGAGAAGCAGAATTTTGGACCACTGCCTCTTGAGATGACACTGAAAGAGTCTCAGTTTTAATAGTGTGCAAGGGATGGGCTCCAACTGACTAGCACTAAACCTGGGTAAGACATAGTTGTTGCTGATTTGCTCTGATGATCAGTTATCAGCACTTTGGTGTTGCCCCAAACTCCCCATTTTTATGTGATTCAGTTTGAAGTGGTTAAGTAAGTACACAGTCTGGGAGAAATCCTTGATGGAAAGCTGATATTTGAAACTTAGGTGTGGTCTGTAGTCAGGCACTGATTTTACCATTTAAAACTATCCTCAGATTGTACCCTATCTGTATACTGCTAATTTGCTCACACTTATGCAAGCCTTCATATCTTGCTGATTAGATACTACATGCTCTGTATAAGGGCTTACCTGATGGTCTATTTCATCACCTTTAGCTAGTCCACAGTAATACAGTATAGCTTCAACTTCTATGTGGAAGTTGGATCATAATATTCCCTTGCTCCAGGTCCTGGGGTGGGCAGGGTGTCTGTTTGGTGGGAAAGTGAATACAAGGTACTGGTACTTTTTTCCCCCATCTTTTTCCTCCCTGCTTGGACAACCCCATCCACTGTTGCCCCAACATCTTCTGGCACTCACCTCAAGCCTCTTCCCAGGGGTTCTCAACCCCACCAAATGAAGCCAGTTTCATTGGCTACTAGGCTAGTTGGGAGTGGGGCCTGCTGGTGTCCGCGTCATCCTGCCGGACAGGAGTTTTCTAGTTTTATTCTCCTGAAGGTGTGGCATGCTGTGTCGCTTATGACACACATCACATGCTCCCATGTGACATGTGTCTAAGACTGCTGCACCCCCCAATGCATCCTGACAGCCTGAGCTGCCTTCTCCACACAGTTGCTAGAGGGGAGGTGTTTTCCAGGATCCGCACACCTCCATCTGGTGGATAGCAGTCCTCAGATGCGCATTCCTTCTTCCCCTGGCAGAACCTTCAACACCAATGTACACTCCCAAACCTGGTAACTGGCACCACAAGCGGTAGAGTCTATTGATGCGCCTGTGGGCAAGATACCAGTGCTTTTAAAATAGCGATAATGCTAAGGTGTGGCAATTGTATGAGGCCATAAATGCACTGAATGTAAGGTCTGTAATGCAGCCCACTGCACTTATGACCAAATATTATCTGATGACCATTAGCTGTATCCCTAATATATCGAGGTACAAGTATTTGCTTTGTTTAGGGTTAAAAACTAGATGTTAATACATTTTTGTGATGTGGGCTACTGATGGAATGTTCACAAGGTGAATGTTTTGTAGGTTGCACATTAGTATTGCTGGAGTGCTTTTCCCCTCATTTGCTTACCTGAACACATTTTACCTTCATTTGCATACCAGGAGTGCTTTTTCCCTCATTTGTACATCCACAGTGTTTTTGTAGTCAGATAATTACTCTGTAGATATGCAAGCTAACTGGCTGGAGAAGGGTCACCTCAAGAAGATATAGCCATAATGAAATGCTGTAAATGTTGTACAAGGGAATAATGGCACTGCGAACAGTACATTAAAGATTAAGGCCACAGGCCAAGGTCTTTATCTTCTACCCAGAGTGCCATTATTGCCTCAACAGCACAACATTATCTCTATCATAGCAAGTGGAAAATGCAAAAAGAAAAGAGGTCAATTTTCCACATTCAAGCGAGTTTCTGACAGAACACTCACATGCTGAATGCTAGGTCAGTGCTTATTAGCATACCTGGAGTGGCTTTATTCAGTAACAAATATAGCCAATGTGCCTCAGTAGCTTGATATGCACCCTAGATACTGTATGTGCTGTGATTGGCAGAGAGGGCCTCCACTTGCTATAATGTTGTATTAAGCACTCTGAGCACTGGAAGGAAGCATTATATAAATAAAGACCTACTACCACTACTGCACACATTTTAACAGGACAGATAACAATCTCAGCTTCCTTTTCCTCATTTCACTTCTTTGTTTTGCATTTATTTCTTTATTGAACTTTGAAGAAACAGACAACTAAAACAAAAGACAACCCCAATTCAGTCTTACATTCCCCAGAGCTCTAGTCTGGCACTTGTTCTCTTCTCAGTCTTCCTCAATGACCTTCTCTCTGCCTGTATCAATTCTTGTACTCACAGGTATGTGGATGATACTGGACTTTTTGTCTCAGGTGCTTTGATCACAGTCCTGAAACACTGCTTCAGCATGACTTTGTCAATGTCTAATGCTGGTTCCAATTCTGGTTCCAAAGCCACCAACTTCAGCTTAATGCCAAGAAGATGGTGTTCTATGATCTTTGGCACAAGCCATTTGCTTGAGAGGCTCCCCCCCCATGTCTTTTCCACCCTGGAAGGCTCCTTGTAGTTGGATGGAAAACTCAAGTTCTCTGTATGCATTGATGCTAGCCACAAAAACTCAGCCACAAACTTGGTACCCTCTCTTCCACAACAAGGCATGCTTACCATTCCTAATCTGCAGTGAAATAATCACCAACATGGTGCTTCTGGTGTTTCACTGTGCAGATGTAGTTTGGCACCCCTCCCCATTCTCCCTTGCCAGACTGACACTCATGCAATGCCTTCTGTTGCTTTGCTGTCAGCAATCCTCACATCCACATTACTGTTCTCTATACTTATTCTCTATACCTCCTCCTACCTCTCACTGTCTCATTCACTCTGCATCATTCATTTCTAAATACTGGTTCTCCTGCATCATTCATTTCTAAATACTGGTTCTCGCTCTCCCTTCATATCTCTCCTGTCTCACAACTCTTCTGCCTCTTGTGCACTTCACTCCAGGAACTCCTGCACCTCTCTATTCCTTCTCCTAATTTGCTGCTGCTCGATTCTTCCTTCTTTTGGAGCCCCGACTTGGATGTCTCTCCTATTATTCCTTCAAACAGTGACTCAGGCTCTTTTAGTCCCTTCTTTCTCCTGCACTGGTCCTTGCTAGTCTATCCCTGCCTTACCCCTATTCTTTTGGTTAATTGTGATTCTTTGTGCTCACTCTCCAGTTTTACTCCTGCCATAGGCTAGCCTGCCTTAATCTGGGTAATTACTACTACTATAGCTTCATTTCTTCCTGACTGCACTGCAACTGTTCGTTATTTTTACACTTCCAGCACAATTTACCTATGCTGTTGTGAGGTCATTGCTCTTTGTACATATTGCATTGGATCACACATTGCCGGATTCTTAATTTTTCACTGTACTACAGTTGGTATCCTCTTTACCATATGCCTTGTTAGCCCCTACTGGCCTTCATATTGTTTTGCTAACAATAAGAGCACTGTTACCATCATATGTATTTGTCTCCCTGCACCCCTCCTCCTGGGTCACACCTGGAAATGAGCCTTCACAGTGTTCTTTTCCCAGTTACCAAATTTCAATAAATGAATGCATTTCACTCATTTCGATGTTCAGACCACAAAAGATATGCTTCCTTTGTACTACTCTCTGGTGGACCTAATAGGAAATTATACAAAATATGTGCAATCCCTTCTTAAAGAGACTCATTTAGTACCCTCCACACACATGCACTTTTTTTTTTCAGTTGTTTAACCAGGAGAAGCACACTAAGTTGAAAGCTTTTTTACAGGTGCCACCTGAGAGCACAGGGAAGTTATGACTTGCTCAGGTACAGTATGTACGTGGAAGCTGTGGGATTCAAACCCAGGTCTGGTCTGCTGCATGTCACCAGATCTGCAGCTCAGAGCCTTAAACCACTGCGATATACTGCCTCCTAAAACTTCCCCATAAATAACTGGTCTTCTGGTTATTTAAAATATAGCCATGACCAGACTAGGGCTAGGGTCTGAAACAACGGATACTTAAAGAGCTACTGATTCCTCAAAGAAAACAAAACAAAACAAAAAACATAACAATTAGGTACAACTCAGCTTTTATTCCATTTATATTTTATATATTCTCCCTCCATAATTTATTACTAAAGAAATGCGATGAATATATGATTGTTGTCCCTTAGATTTCATTTTGAGTTCATCTGCCTCTATAGTTTACTCCCTACTTCAAGTCATAATCCTCTGTTGTGACATCACAATCTGTTGCCATGGGAGTAACTGTGAGGTCACAGGCAGTGCTCTATGACTTCAGGTAAGTAGAAAAGGCAGGAATAGATGAGCTCTTCAGGAGCAAAGATCCTGTTTTCATGCAAATGACCTCACTACTAAATAATGGGAGGAGGAATACAGAACTAATGGGAAATACAAGCTAGATAGTGTATAAATATTATGTTTTCTTAAAGTTCTCCTGAATGTGTCACCAGCCTTTAAGTATGTGTGGTTAAAGTCACTACTGTGTTCACTCAACAATAGTGTCAGTGAGCTAGCCCATTATTCTCAATCACATACCTTGAGGCTCTTCAGATATCAATTTCTACACACACGAACTGGGTCGCTGTGAATGTTATGTTACCGCCTTGCCATATGGACTCAAACAAGTTGAGGGGCCCTGGTTTCTGACTTTCCTGATGTAGGGGTTCATTTCCAGATCGTTTAGTGAGGTGGTTCCACCCACAGTAACATTTAAGGGGCCTGGTGTCACAGAGGTACAACCCTGGAAGGCAGTACTTCCCACACCTCCCCACAGTGTTCTCTTACACATGCAAATTCACAGTGCAACCTTAAATTCAACAGTAATGCAATTAGTGACATAGACTAATAATATGCTCATAAGACAAAATGTAAAATAGCAACAAAATATGTATTGGGGATAATCACAAGGAATATGGGGATCCAAAGCAAAACTGGTTTTAAATGAACCTTGTGAACTCTTGCAGCAGGGCAAAATGAAGTGCCTGACTAGGCTCAGCCAGTAAACACTTGAAAACAGTAACAGTGCCCACCCCACCCCAAGCAGGCAAGACAACACAGTAGCAGATAAGTCTATAACTCTTTTGTATAATTAGCCCACCTGCACTGGGTACATGACCCACTGGTACCAGTTGTAACCCTTAGACCTTAATGGAGGTCCCGTGCTTCTGGGCACGAGACATAGGAACAGTGCAGGCTCAGTGATGCAGCAGCTGGTGGTGGTGCACTTTAAAACAAGCAGAACAGTTAAACCCCAAACCCCATAGGTCATGCAACTGCTAATGGCAGAACCTCCAAAGGAGGTATTTGTAACTCGGGTCTGTTGGCTAGATCTGTAGATTTTGTGGCAACTTTGTACAAACTTCCCCAGTAGCAGGGCAAGCCCTCAGAGTACTCACGGTTTTGTGTACCAACTTCCTGTCAACTGGACTACTTCTCCTCCTACTCTGCCGAGAAGTTCCTCTCAGGTTGATAGTTCAGTTGTTGCAAGATGCGGGGGGCAGCTCAAGATGCTTCAGGTCTCAGGTGCCTCTGGATGGAAATCAACCTCTGTGTCCGCAGTCATCTGACCCTCGAGCTCTTCCTCTTCCTCCCTCCATGGTACAGACCAATCTAAGGAGCAGAGGCCACATGCCTCACACTGCCCAGGCTTCAGAACCCTAGTGTGAAGGGTTAGCCAGTACCTGGCATTAGTACTAAGCAGCCTTCTCCCAGACTGTCTGCAGGATAGATGCAGGTATTTCCCTCACAGCTCTATTCAAACTCTTCATGTTTCATGTTTATTGATTCAGAAACAATCTTTGAGCTAGAAACTCATTTACAAAGGTTCCACCCTCCCAGAGGAGGTCATGGAGTAAAGAACAGTGAGGGAATTCAAGAATGCATGGGACAGACATAAGGCAGTCCTAGTGGGGGTAGGAGGAAGTAAGCTGTTGGTTAACTAGGATCTGCAGCTTATCTGTTAGGTAGGAAAATGGGAGACTAGGTTGGCGGCTGTCCTTATCTGCCATCAAATTCTGTTGTTTCTATGTTTCTATAGTAGAGCATACAGTACAAAACATAGTAAGGTCACAATTAGTCAGACTGCAAAATCACATAATGAAGGAGCTGGCAGAGGTCCTTGCAGGACCTTTGGCAGACCTATTTAATGCATCACTACATTTGGGGTGTGTACCTCAGGACTGAGGATGGCTCATGTGGTGCCCCTCCACAAGAGTGGCCCCAAGGATGAACTGGGAAACTACAGACCAGTGAGCCTCACATCCATCGTGGGTAAGCTAATGGAGACTATCCTGAAGGAGAGGCTGGTGGCCCTCCTAGAGGCCAAAGGACTACAGGACAGCAGACAGCATGGCTTCATACATGGTCGATCCTGCCAAACCAACCTGGTTGAGTTCTATGACTGGGTAACTAGGCAACTGGACAGGGGACATGCAGTGGATGTCCTGTATCTGGACTTCAGTAAGGCATTCGACTCAGTGCCACATGGAAGGCTGGGAAGGAAGTTAGTAGGCACAGGGGCAGGTGCAATGCTGGTGAGATGGGTAGGAAACTGGCTGCAGGGAAGGCAACAGAGGGTGGTGGTGGTGGGTGGGGAGCTCTCACACCCCAGGGCAGTGGCAGCGGTGTCCCACAGGGCTCGTGTTGGGACCAGTGTTGTTTGGGATATTCATTGCAGACATGTCATGGGACATCAAGAGCAAGATCAGTCGGTTTGCTGATGATACCAAGGTTGGCGCGGTGGTGGATGACCTAGGGGTGGCAGGGTTGCAGGATGATCTGGCAAAGCTTGAAACCTGGTCAGACACCTGGCAACTGGGCTTTAATGCCAAAAGTGCAGGTGATGCATTTTGGGATGAAGAACCCAAGAAGGACTTACCAGCTAGGGGGTGCAGCTATCCCAGACAGAGGAGGAGAAGGATCTGGGTGTGCTCATCACAGGGTCAATGAACAACTCGGCACAGTGTAGGAAGGCAGCTGCAAAGGCCAACAAAATGCTGGGTTGTATTGCAAGGGGTATATCCTCGAGGAGGGAGGAGGTGATTCTGCCACTGTATAGGTCATTAGTTAGACCACACCTGGAGTACTGCGTGCAGTACTGGCGTCCGTATCTGAAGAGGGACATTAAGTTACTGGAGGGAGTGCAGCCAGGGCGACAAAGATGATCAAGGGTCTGGGGGACTTATCATACGAGAGGAGGTTGAAGGAGTTGAACATGTACTCACTGGAGGAGGGAGAGACAGGGGACATGATTGAAACCTTTAAATACATGAAAGGAATAAACAAGACGGGTACAGAGGGATGTTCAAAGTAAGGAGGGAGGGCCACCAGGGGCCAATGATATGAGACTGGAGCAGAAAGGTTCAGGAGGGAGATGAGGAGACACTTTTACAGAGAGGGTGGTGGCTGGGTGGAATGCGTTACCTGCAGAAGTGGTATGCAGTAGAACAGTGGACTGCTTCAAATGAGGATGGGACAGGACAAGGGGAGGGATAATGAAGGGAAGGGTGGAAGGAGAGGCAGCTGCAGAATAAGGGGTGCTAGCTGCACATTCGAGAGCAGACTTGATAGACCTCTAGGCCTTTATCTGCTGGCAAATTTCGTATGTTCGTATAAGCAAGGTTCACAATACATACTATAGTTATGCACAGATACAAAATTGAAAAACTTTGTTGCAGACATGGGCCCAGATATTCAAACGCGCCAGGCTGTGGCACAAGCTTGGCGCAGCTCAACCTGGCTGCGCAGGGTGTGGACTGGGCGATATTCAACGGAGCTGCACCATGGCTCAGCAGCGTTGAATATTGCACCCTGGCCACCCGCAGAGTGCATGGCGCAGGGCACTGCGCCAGCTAAGTGGCCAGAGTGGAGCATGGGACGCGGCGAAAGAAGTTCCATTGCCCCATGCACAGCAACCGCGATATTCAAAATTAATATGCAAATGGGGCCATAATGTAGTAAGGCGCACATGGGGCTATTTGCTGTCATTATGGCCCCATCTGCATGCAGGTGCACCGATCCCGATGATTTGCGCCTGACGCCTGCCAGGCAACAGTCGCCGGGGACTGACGCCCCTGCAGCCGGCAATATGCTTCAAGCCCGATCGCGGGCATTTGTATAAATAAAGAACATGTCTTATATCCCTGGTGGTCCAGTGACCGCTTTGCTGATTGCGGCATCTAAAAAAAAAAAATAAGATTGTTTCAATAGTATCGGTGGTCCAGTGCACTATCGCCCGATCGCTGGCATTTGTTAAAAACTCCAATATCGGTGGTTAAGCCTAGCCTTTCGAGAGCTTCACCGCTCTGCTCCCCATCAGCCAGCGGACAGCAGCACTCACCGTCGCCGCTCGCCGCTGCTGATGATTTCGGGCGATAACATTACGGTGCACAGCGTCATTACACATTACAGATATGTGAATGGGACCATTCACATCTGGAATGTGTAGACGGGTATGGCTGCACACCCATTGGCTCATGCCAGGACCAATGGGCGCATAGCCCTACCGAGGTGTCAGTCGGCGGGCAGCGGGCGGCAGGCGGTGGGTGTTGCCACCCACCGGGCTGACCGGAGGGGAAGCTGGGCGGTGGCTCAGTGGGCGGGTGGGAGGTACCACTAGACTACAAGTGATATTGAATTTTTTTCAAATGCTCGCATTGGGCAGATAGCAGGCCACTGGACCATGAGGGATATTGACAAAGTCTTTTTTATACAGATGCCCAGCATTACAGACAGTGGTCCACTGACCACCAGGATATTGACATTAATCTTTACAAATGTCCACGATCGGCATGGGGCCGCCAGGTGCAGCCAGAACGTGGCCACCCACAGGTGGTAGCTGCCATGTTGCACCTGCAATGCGGCAGCTCACCTGTGGGTGGCCATCAGCTGTTCCTTTTTTTGATCATCTTGTGCTGGCACAGGTAGGGGTTGGCAGATGAGCGCTCTGCACATCCCGGCTGAATATCGGCTATGCAGGGTATGCATGGGCACGCCCACCCGCGCCAGAAGTATTACTGATGCGCCAGCCGATCAGGATTTGTGCTATGCACTTTTCTCTTTTGAATATCGTGCGGGCGCATCAGTGGGTTGCGATGGAGCAACACTGTTGCGCCATGCGCAACCCTTTGAATATCTGGGCCATGTAGTATAGCTAGCAGGGTCATTGAAGGGTTACAGTATGGCATACTAAAAGTGCTAACTAGTGAGACTGAAAGAAAATAATGGCTTATAGAGAAGGTAAAAGAGACCAATGTTGCCAGATGTAGGCTTTGTCAGACTTAAGTAGATTAGATAGCTAGGTAAGAAGGGGAGGGAATTGAGTCTTTGGAGAGTTTAGAGGGGAGAGGACAAGGAAATAGTGAGAGGAGGTGAGAGAGAAGAGGTGAAGGGAGGAGCAGCCTAACCAGTGTATTTTTATAAGCCTTAGAAACAGCCTAACTAGCATATTTTGTGGGCTTTTGGCTAGAATGAGATGGGTCCTCATGCATTAGTAAAGATGGAGGGAGGAACAGAGTCTTCCATGGCAGGTGTGGTGGATGAAGGTAATTAATTAGGAAAGGGATGTCAGAAGTAGGAGGCTAAACACTTTCAGGTTCCCACAGGCTGGCAGCTGTGGCATGTGATCACCTTCTTGTCTCTCAAGGCAGGTCACGGTCTCTCAGGAAATGTTATGACACTTTCAGTAGACACACACAGTTCAGTCTCTATATACAGAGACTGTGGAAACCTTTGAAGCCACTCTTTGATGGTTGGCTGTGGAAGTCCAGGCAGGCTTCCCTGGATGGCTCTGGCTAGCAGCACACCAGCCTTCTTCTCCCTCTGAGAGCTAACTGCCAACTCTTCTCTTCTGTAATTGCCCTCAACACTTTCTGTGGAAAGACAGTTTCTGACTGACACATAGGACAGTCACTCTGTAGAATTAGTATGCAGAACATTCACTTAACACCTCACAGGTTGACAGAAAAGGCGTCACGCATACAGCACAGTCATTCTCCCATCAGGCTGTTTGTATCAGGTGCTGAGATCCCTGACCTCTGATTGTTTGGCAGCGAGGACAGGGGTCAGCAAGATAATTGGCCGTGTCACAGAAAGAACAGTTGCTTTAAGTTCCGTTATATAGAGCTCCTGCCCTGCTTTGTAGTAACTGCCCCCCGCCCGATGTTGTAGCACACGTTGTGGATTACTGTCCGTTGCTAGTTTGTGTGGATTAAGATTTTCTGCACCCACTGGGAGCTCTGTTAGCTGTCTCCCTTACAGAGCAGTGTCCCTCTCATAGAAACATGAAATGTGATGGCAGTTAGGGCCACTGGGCCCGCCTAGTCTGCCATTTTCTTCTTTTTTACCCTTCGATTTTTTTGCTGCAGACCCTACTTGATCTACAGTGCAGTCTCTTCCCGCTTCCTTACCCATATGATTCCTTGTGCCTGTCTTAGGCATTTTTGAACCCCACCACTGTTTTCGCCCTAATACCTCCACTGGAAGATTGTTCCAGGTATCCACCACTATTTCTGTGAAGTACCTCCTCACATCCCTCCTGAATTTACCCCCGCTTCATATCATGTCTGCTTGTTCCAGAGCACCTTTTTCTCTGAAAATAGCCATTTCCTGTACCTTATTTACCACCATGAGATACTTAAAGGTTTCTATCATATCTCCCCCAGGGTGTACATATTTAACACCTTAAGCCTCTCCTTGTAGGGCTTCTGATGCAGACCCTGCACCATTTTGGTAGCCTCCTCTGGACTGCCTCCAATCTGTCAATGTCCTTTCTGACATGCGGTCTCTAGAACTGGACAAAGTACTCAAGGCGGGTCTTACCAATGATCTATATAGGGACAGCACCACCTACCTCTTCCTGCTGGTGATACCCAATCCTATGCACCCCAGCATCCCACTAGCCAGTCCTACTGCCTTGTCACCTTCAGGCCATCTGGCATGATAACCCCCAGGTCTCTTTGCTGCTTGGTCTTTGTCATTATCATCCGCCATTTGTACTCCACTCCCGGTTTCTATGACCCAAGTGTATTATTCTGCACTTTTTGCATTAAAACCAGCTGCCATACCCTTGACCATTCTTCCAGTCTTCTCAGATCCCTGCCCATCCTTTCCACCACCCATGAGTTTCCACTCTGTTGCAGATCCTGGTGTCATCTGCATAGAGGCATACCTTCCTTCCAGTTCCTCTGCTATGTCATTTATAAAGACATTGAAGAGGACCGTCCCAGCACTTATCCCTGAGATACCTCGCTGGTCACCCTCAGTGAACTCCGCTACCACTACCCGCTGTGTCCTATCCACTAACCAGTTTCTTACCCAGGTTGCCACCTTATTACCCATTCCCAGGTTACCCAACTTGCCTACCAGTCGCCTATGTGGAATGGTGTCGAAAAGCCTTGCTGAAATCTAGGTAGGCCACATCCACCACTCCTCCTGATCCAACTCCTTGTCACCCAGTAAAAGAAGTCTATCAGATTTGTTTGACATAAACCTTTGTCTGTGAAACCATTTATTTATTTATTTACTTTGTTCACTGGGTAAGTACACTGAGCAATAGCCCTTTTTTCAGGAATGACCCGAGCTGCTTCATAGTGCAGCTAGTGATGGTATACTAAACAACATAATTACTACATTTAACAACATGTATGAATAAACACAATAACAACACTACAATATAAATAACACCAGATTGAAAAACAAGTGAAAATCTTAAAAACATTTACAAAATGACTGTTCTTGCAAATGGGCTTATAAATAAGATTTAAATAACATATGCTGCCTTGGGTCCTCTAATCCATTGGATACAAGATATTCCAAAACTTTTTTTCATAGTTTTCCTTTTCTTTAACTTACCCACCAGTGATGCCAGGCTGACCAGCTTATAACTGACCGTCTCTTCCTTGCAACCACATCTACCCTTCTTCAGTCCTCCAGGACCACGTCAGTCTCCAGTGATCTGTTAAACAGGTCCATCAAAGGTGCAGCCAGTACCTCCCTGACCTCCCTCAACAGCCCTGGATACCCTGTCTGGCCCCACAGCCATGTCCACCTTCAGGTTGGCGTAGTGCTTTCCAGACTCTCTCCACAGAAAATGGACTAGTGTCTATTTCCATCCCCTCAAAGCTCCTGGTGTCTTTTCATAGTCCCTCCCTTCCACTTCTACTCTGAACAATGACCAGAAGTATCTGTTCAAGATGTTTGCTTTTTCTTGATCCCTCAATACAACCCCTCCTCTTTAACCATACAATCCCATCCTTTGTTCACTAACATACCTAAAATGTATTGTCCCCTGTTGACACTCCTGAGCTGTTCTTTTCCTGAGTAACAAGTGAGAAATCTGGTCTTTGCTGGAGTCAAACATCTAACCCTTTTCTTGTAATACAAGGCACATTTTCTGCGCCACTCAGGCCTATTGTGAAGGTGGCTGGCAGCCTGAGACACTATCCTTAAAGGGGACATGAACACATTTTAGTTAGTTTTAGTGTCTTTCAGTTATACAGTAGTTTAGAGTCAATAAACATATTTTCAACAGTTTTCTGTGTCCTGCCTTTTATTTTAACGTAAATAATGTTTTTTTATCAGCTTTCAGTGTGGTCTGTCGTTCCTCAATGTTCTGACCTAGCATGTGGTACTGGATTGGGTGGGATGTCATCTTGATGATGTCCTTGTTTAGGTAGCATATCAACAGTAATGTAGTAGGAAAGGTATTCGTGCAGCTAGTCTACTTCAGGTACTGTAATAACCAGCTGTCTTACTGCAGAAGTCCGCTGGTAATTACAGTAACTGATCTGACTGCCTTCTACGATTACTATTCAAACTATATGTGATGTTTTGTATTTAGTGTTACTCATCAAATTAACCTACCCAGAGCCTTTTGTGAAGACAGAGTGCATTTTTGTTGTTGTCTTTGCTTGAACAACTGATTGCAGGACCAGAAATGTACATTGCGTTCAATTCACCTTCTCATGCCTGTCTCCAGCTTGCATTTTACCTGTAGCATGTTTGAGACAGATACACACCAGAAATATATTGCAAAATCAAAATACATGGTGTGTCAAAATAGGATCGGACATAGATATAAAGTGAGTGCATGCATAGGCTGCAGCGTAAAGCAAATTTTGCAATGAGGGAGCGAGCTTGCAGCAGCAGATCTTGGGGCTTGCTTTTTGATTTTGCACTTGCATTTACTGATTGTATTATTTGAAGCTCCAGTTTCAGCTTTTCGCTTCAGCCAACACGTGCTCTCACTCTGTTTCTATGTCCGATTGCATTTTTAACACACCATTAAACATATTTTGATTTCTGCAACTTATTTCTGGTGAGTGTCTGTCTGAACGAAAAGCTACAGCTTTCTTAGACTCTGAATCAATTGGACTGGTCAGAGGCTGCCTGTCGCGATACTCATTTGAAGCTGTTCTGCATTTTACCTGACCCTTGATCAGTTTGTATAGGTGTCAGCGTGGCTCAGTTGGTAGCACATCTGCCTCTGGACCAGAAGGTTGTTGGACCATTGGACTTGCACCTAAAATCACTGACATCCAAGTGCAGTATTAGGGGGTACTGTACTGCTGGGGTGTGCTGTCCTTCAGATGAGACATTAAACTGAGGTCCCTTCTGCCCATCCTGGTGTTGTCCAGGTGGGTGTCCATGTGGAAGTAAAAGAACCCAGAGCACTCTTTGCAAAGAGCAGGAGCATACCCGTATCCTGGCCAACATTCCCTTCTCATAAACCGGTTCATGCAATTATCCAGGCTGTGGGGCTGATGTGTAATATGGCTGCCACCACCACACATTCAGTCACTTCACTACCAGTCTACCACTGCTTGTAAAGCACTTTGGGATACTGTGTATGAAAAGTGCTATATAAATGCTGATTCTTCTTCTTCTTCTTGTTGACCTCCGTCCCACATCCAGTCACAGCAAGATTAGCCATCATGGTTTCATTCCAGCCCAATCCTGCACAGCGTGAGCTACTTATTTTGTATCAGTACTGGTGTCTACACTAGTCTTCGCTCTCATGCAGTCACACTCTATTTGGTTCATTTCAGCTGTTTCGGGAATACAAGACTAAGTAGCAATAACATAAAGCAATGAACACCACTAACTGTCCTACTCGCACCATACTACTATAGCACAACTGGCCTGCTCCGGTCCACACAAGATAGCTCCTTGATACTCAACAGCAGGAGTACCAAAAGCAGGTATGCAAAATGATTTATAAACAAAGAATCTGGGGTGTATTAAGTAAATTGATTTTATCGGCAAACACTACAGCTACAAGAATGAATCCCCCACCAACCAACAGCACAACCCAACAGAATACTGCACTACTGTACTTTTTAAAATTAGTACAGTGAATTAGCCATTCACCGACATTTTACACACACATTTCTGATGTCAGACACTTCTGTGAAGTACAAATTAATGAGATGTATGGAAAGCTGTTCCTGCCAGCTGTGAGGACAGACTCCAATGCTCAAATATTAATGTCATTAAAAAATGGTATGCTCACTTCACATCAATGGTAGCTGAAGGGCCATCGCAGCAACTCCAGTGTGCTATAACTAACAGATTGATACTTTTTAAATATTAAAATCGGAAAAGACTAAACATACTATGTTTACTATAATCATATTCCCATCATATGAATGGTGATGAGATCATACATTGCCTCAAGTAAACATGCCGCTTTGTTTTCTGTCCTCTTTAAAGGTGCAGAATACCAAACACATGGCTTCCTCCTTCCTTCCTTCCTAGTGTCTCTATGCTCCCAATGGCGCTGGTGCTCCTGGGACCAAGGCAAACTAGAGGAGTGTCTTGCTGTGTTGGCAGCAGTCACAACAAAGTTACTGTGGGCATGGTTAGTGCCAAAACATATTCAAGCTGCTGTCAGCTGCATGTTCAAGCAGGTGGCTGCTCTAATGTGCATACATTCTGTGCAGCACTGTGCTGAGGAGGCTTGGTGATACAGGAATTGCTTCTCCGATCCCCTACCAGGCCAGACAGCAGAAGATGATGTTAGGCATTCTTTGGGACAAATGGAATCCAGGTAAGCCCCACCATTTGGGAAGGGGATTATCACACACACACACACACACACACTGGCACAGTTCCTATTTTCTAATTGGCCTCCCTGGCTTGCAAGGAAGGCTTTGGCGAAAGGTACCTCTTCACCCCCTTTCCTCACCAGGAAATCCGCCTATCTTCCTTCCTCTTTGGCAACTGCCACCAAGGTGTCTAGTAATGCCAGGTGTGGGGGGGATAGGCAGGCACAAAAAACAGTACTTACAGGTCAATAGGGCTGGCTAGTGTCGGATCGGCGGGGAAGGAGGCCAGGGTACCACTTGTGGGAAATGGGGACAGGCGGTATCTGAACAGATGCTCAGGATATCCTGTGACCTCTTTTGCCTGCACCAAGCCACACTAAAAAGGACAATGTGAAGCCCAGGGTAGACACTGTGGAGAACTTTTAGCTGCTTTTGCAAGTGCAGTATGCCAGCATCCTACTCTCCCTGCACCCGTCAGTTCAGCCTCTCAGTGCACCTCAGTTCTTCTTGCTCTGCTCCTCAGCTGCAGCTTGTTTTCATCAGTGATAACGCTGTGCCCTTTATTCTCCTGACCAACACCCTGCTGGCAATCTATCTGGTTCCTGTTCCTCGTGTTTCCAGGCAGCTTTCCACAGGCATGTCCCTAGACAAGATAATGCAACAGATTTGGCCCTGGCAATGCCAAGGGCACGGACTAGATGCAGCAGTCTCTAGGCCCTTAGGTGGATGGTAAGCCTGGGTGAAATGCTCCAGTAAGGGGTTGCAGAGCTATGCTGTGTACCTGCTGGTTGAAAGGCAGCTCTTGCAGCAAGTAGCTGCAGCTGCATTCATATTTTGGGACATCCTACCGGATCACAGCCATGCCAGGTTCTTGCTGGCTGGACACCTCCTGCCTATACCCTTTTTCTCCACCTGACCTTTGGAGGTTGTTCCAGTGGCCTTTACCCTCGTGAGCCCCAGGTGGTCCAGCTCAGGTTAGCCACTGTGACTTCTGGTCCACCTGGAAATGAAGTCACCCACCATTCCCTTGGAGATGGTCCTCTTTCCTTGGCTTCCATGCTGCCTGCTCCTGCATGCAGCTCCTGCACCCCTGGATCATCTTCCCTTGTTTAGCCTGCTGCCTTGACAGGATTCCTGCTCCAGTGGAAGCCAGGAAAGAACAACTGCCGAAGACCCTGCTGGGACTGGATCTGTGAAGACTTCTAGAGAGGCTGTTTCAGAAAAGGACTTGAGTGAGTACTCTTTGATTTATCCTAATTAATAGTCTGTGGGGAAGAAGGGTTGGTGGGGGAACTCAACTCAGCAACGGAAGGGGAATGGAGTGACGAGAGTTGAAGAGCCACCTCCCTTCGGAGCCTCACTCCCTGGGATGGGGCTTGTCACCAGCCCAGTGGGGAGGGTCCAAATTGTGGTCCTCTTATTGCGGGTTGGGTTGACCAGATGTTCAAGAACTTGGCACAGTCCCAGGTGATTTTCCCAGCATGTTAGAGATGGTGTTGGTCTTGGTTGACCATCACAGCTGCCCTGGGATGAGGTCAGGGCCCAGCCTTTGGCTCTGGCACACTCTCAGATACCTCAAGAATCCAAAACCAGGGGTTGCAACTGTGGTACAGAGAGCTGGTGCACCTTGGAGCTGCCTAGGCCTTGACTTTAAGAAAACAACAGCAAAGCAGAAGTAAACTATGTTGGAAGGAATGGAAGAGACCAAATCATAAAGTTCTCAGTACAACCCTAAGTAGACTGCTGAAGCCACTCTGGCATTAATGCCAAAAGATCTATTTCTATGTTAAGACAATGGAGAAAAAATGAATACATTTGTGTGCCACATAAACAGCATGTCCTGGTGTTGCTATTTTTGTCCTGAAAAGGAGGCAGGACACGGGAGGAGGGAACTGGATTTCTCTAGGCCAATGAATGACGTAAGAACGAAAATAAGGCAGGTGCAAACCAGTGACGCCTGACACAGCTGGGCGTCTCACTTTCCACGACGATTAGGGCAACACCCTTGCGGAAGCCCAAATGCCTCCACACACAAGGAGGGTATGTCATCACGTATAACGTGGGTGTCATTGCAATGTTCCAGAAACTGCCCCGAGTAGAGTCCCAAACTGGAGAGCGATACGATTGCATAGATCTGTAACCTAAAACTGGTAAAAATAAACGCCTTGCTCGGTTATCTGCCGGTTGTTGAACAACTCAATAGTAATCGTAGCCGGGTGACGTTTGAGTAACGCGGGACTGGATGCCACGTCAAATAATCTACCAAAGTGCTGATCGGCTCTGATTAATTCATTGAAAAGAAAATATCGATCACTGGCGGTTCGATGGTTTGTTCCGATCGCGATGAGCCGCCCGTCCTCCACCGGACCTAGTGCTAGTAAAACCTGCGGCAAGCAGCAGCAGCACGCCCCGTCTCCTGCCCTCCCGGCTGCGCTTTCTTCCGCTGGATCCGGCTGCAGCGCCTCCTCGCTCCCGGCCGCTGCGGCTGTCATCTCCGGCCCGGCCGGTCTCCCGCAGCACCACGAGCTGACGTCGCTCTTCGAGTGCCCCGTTTGCTTTGACTATGTGCTCCCGCCAATTCTGCAGTGCCAGGCTGGGCACCTCGTCTGCAACCAATGTCGCCAGAAGCTGACCTGCTGCCCGACGTGCCGGGGCTCGCTGACCCCCAGCATCAGGAACCTGGCCATGGAGAAAGTGGCTTCGGCAATTCTCTTCCCTGTAGGTAGGCTTTGCAGGCTCAGCTGGCTGTCACCCAGGAGGGAGGAGAGAGGACAATGCGAGTGGCACAGCATCTTGGGAGAGCAGGACCAGGGCTGCACCGCCCAGGCGCGTGCTCCTTTCTCATCATGTCACCCAGGGCAAAGATGATATCTACTGTGCTTTTAAAATGAGATGGAATCTTCCTTGGAGTATTTACTGAATAGTTGCGTCAGCTGCAGTGGTCAGACCTGTGTGTATAACATGAGCCTTTGTGTTTGTATGTCCCGTGACATAACGGACCTTATAAGTAGAACGTGCGCCCTGTGGAATGGAACTGTGGAACACGTGGGGAAGGCCAGTTGCACCGAAAACGGGCTCTCCAGCCAAACTCCTCAGCCATGCTTCTGAGCTGTGTGCCACATTACGAGGGCTTCCACAATTTACCCTTTAAAATTGCTCTGTCCATATCCACATGAAAAGGTGCTGCTTGCCTAGACCGAGAGTGCAATTAATAATTTAAGATGCTAGATGGAACTACACAACAACGCACATGTGAGCTTCAGTGGTGGCTCTAGCCCATATTGGTTAGAGTAGGGCACAATAGCGGGCAGCCAGGGCACTGGTATCAGTGGTATACTCTGTGCTGTTGCCATGGGAAGCTCTGCACCACATGGAGCAAATCAAATACTTTATTTACTAGGGAATGTGGCTGGAGTCCACACCGCATGTTAGGATCTGAGAGGGCCAGTTGTCTGTACTGTACCTGTTAGCTGTCCCACATTACTAGGGATACCCATCAGTTTAGCCTCAGAATTGCTTTGTCCTAAAAGGGGACAGAATGCTGCCTGCCTCCACAGAGAAGGTGTTCTCTCACATTGTAAAATTAAGTAGTTATGAGCTGACTCAAAATTGAACTTTGCACAAATAAAATCACGTTTGCAGTGTTTTGAGGGTTTATGTCTGTTTGATATCTCCACATTTTGACATGTTTTGAAATAGTTTTCACATTTTAAGTGTCAGTGTCCCACATCTCAGTGACAGAAAGTTGAGTTGTGCCCTGCATTTGTCACCCCATGAAGCAGATGCAGCTGTGTGCACTGAGATTTAAAAGTGTCCAATTTGTTCGTAGCTTACATTAAACTTCATTAAGACCAAAGATAATGAAAACATTTATATGTGCAGAGCATTGGGGAGGGGGTGGATGCAATTTTACATCGCTTTTGATGGGGCAAAAATGGTTGCCCAGAATTTCTAGGGACATCACCAGACTACATAGTGCAGTTCTTACAGGGTCTGACATTTTGCAGCCACCAATCAGTAGGGGAAGTGGCAGAGACCTCCGAGATCATGTTTGAACTTGTGATTTGTGTTCCAGAGGAGTTACCTGGTTAACAAAACAGTCATACTGTAGAAAACACTACACAAAATTGCTGTTAGCTGCCAGCATTCCATCACTCCCTTCACTGAGCAAAATAACAAGAAAAGCATCTAATTTCCAGATCCTCACAGAAAAAGAGAATTGCACTTTTACTAGACCAGTCTACATAGTAGCTGCATTCATTAAAGAGCAGCTGACGCCTTCAGTAGAACTTTAACAAACATAATATTTAGACACAGTTTGGCTTGTATTTCACATTAGTTCTGTATTCCTCCTTTCCATTGTTTATTACTGGTGTAATTTGCATGAAAATAGGACCTTTGCTCCTGAAGAGTTAATCTATTCCTGTTGCTTTCTCCTACCTGAGGTCCTAATGTACTGCTTGTGACATCACAGTTACTTCCATCGCAATCGATTGTGATGTCACAACACAGGATTATGACTTGAAGTAGGGAGTAAGCTAAAGAGGCAGATGAACTGTAATGTATAAAGATCATGTGTTTATGCAGATTTCTCAGTAATAACTAATGGGGAGGAGAAAGCTATAGAATACACACATGGAATGCAAGCTGAATTGTACTAAATATCATGTTTTCAATTTTCTTTATGGCAAGTCAGCAGATCTTTAAATAAAATTCACATAGTGAAACATTTTAGTCTGGGTTTGTGTGTATTAAAAGTAATACATTGGTAGTGGTTTTGTTTTTATCCCATTGAGTTTTGCAGTATATGGCATTGTGAGCTGGGTTAATGTGAATGAATAACTGTACTGGAATGACATTAAACACCTCAGCCTGCAGGCTTGATGTTCATTGGCATCACAGCACAGATATTCTCCATAAACCCAACTCACTGTGCCATTATTGCTAATTATACTAAAAGATTCCTTTAGCCAGTTGGAACACGGAGCTGCTGTCCAGTTATTCTGCAATAACCATACAGTAGGCTCATTAATGAAACTGTATGTTAACCCTGTGTTCTGATTGGCTAAGACTACTTTACCACAGTGCATCTGTGAGGAAACTGCTGAACACATGTCCAGGTTTCCCACAGACGCGTAGCACTAGAGACCGATGTAGGCACTATTTCTAAACCTTTTTCAGTATAAGAACAGCTATATTGATTGGGGCTTTACTCAGTAATAACTGGACCAGTGGGTCAATAGACACCTTGGTTTACAGTCTTGGTGTTTATTACCCCTACTCAGTCTGGTTATTACTGTAAACCCAACCACTTAATATTATTGCTTAATGACAACGGTTGTCATGTTTGTTTATGAAACAAACAGGAGGCTCCTTTACCTGTATGGGAGTTCCTCAGTACCAGATTTAAAGTTTTACTACTGCCTCCTTGGGAGAGAAAGGGTTGTCATTTGCTCCCAAGGGCTGTCACGAACAATCCTTTCCATTTCTCTGTTTGCCTGCTCCCTTAGTGCTCAAAAGTTTTTGTGACATCGTGTAGGAGAGCATGGGGACATACTCTGTTCAGCTGTATGGTGTGTCATTTTCACTGCCTTTTTTTTTTAAATTTACAACACCTTTGGCAAATAAAAGCCAGGGTTCAACTGATAAGAACCATTTAGTTGAACCCTGGCTTTGATTTTGTTTACCAAAAAGCCATTTAAATAAATATTAAAAAGCATTAAAAATACGCTCATTTTAGATTGAATAGCGTGCATTCCCACACTCCGGCTCTGCTGAAGTCGCAATACCTCCAGCGCAGGACAAAGGCAGGCTAGCAGGGAAATGGAAAGGATAGCACGCCAACCCCTTGAGGGCAATTACGATCTCTTCCTAAAGAGGGTATTAGAGAAAGTATTAAGTCAGTCACGAGAAACTTTCATACGTGCTAGAGAGCTTCCTGTTTGTTTTTGTGGTGGACTAAAAGAATGGAAAGCTGCTCTTTAAACAAACAATCCACTGGCCCAGCAGATCTGATGGAAACCAGCAGGGCTAGTTAAAGGAACATTTTACTGGCCTGGAACAGAATGTACCAGCATTTTGGCCAGTTGCAGTGTTTCTCCTCAGAAATATTTTGAAAGGATGGTGACATTTATTGAACAAGAAATGCAAAGCATCCTGGGAAGTGTATAGTAAATCCCCATGAAAGAATTTAGACAGGTTCTGCTTTAAGCAGGAGTGCATTGTGCTATGCTTAAAGCAGAACCACTCAAAATTATTTTAAGATGATTTGCTTATACATTCCATGATGCTTTGAATTGTTGGGGTCTATATAATTTTGTATTTGAAACCTGGCTTTGCTAGTGCCCTCCTAGGTAACCCGTTGTTTTGTGCCGAGAGTCTTTGGCCCCGATATTCAGAGGTTCATTCTGGTGCTAATCCAGGTTTAGGCGGCCATATCAGTAGAGGCTCCTCGGAGGAGCCCAAAAACTCTGCAGCATACAGGTGCAAAAAATAACTCCATATGCAGATGAGGGGTCTCCTCATGCAAACTGGTGCAGTGGCATTTTCAGAGGTATGTGGTGGTGGTAACAGTCCCCACCCAAGTAGTGCTGTTTACCGTCACCGACAATCACTGTTAGTCAGGCGCTAAGCCCACCCCCGAGCTAAGCTGCCCCCATCTCCCAATACATTGATGGGTCAATAGGCATACACAGCTTAGTGAGGAGTTAGGCTTGTGCATCACTGTTGATAGTCTGAAGGTAGTTGAATGAATTTGTTGTTGACTGTTATACATGGACACTTTGGCCATTCTCACACTCTGTCCCATGGGGAACTACCACCCTGTTGAGGTATCAGAAGGCAAAGGAACCTTCCTGAGGAGGGTTCCACCCCTAGAAGTGTTGTGGGAACATAGTTCCTTTAGGCTAACGGTACTTAGGAAGGAGCCCAAAAGTACTGTGCAGCAGGTGGCATGAACACAGAACCTGGAGTGAGTTTAAGTTGACAGTAACTAGTGATGACTGATAACAGAGACTGAAAACAGAGACTGAATTTATTTATTTATTTGTTTTGTTGACCAGGTAACTGCACTAGACAAAATGCTGCCTATTTTCAGGCACGACCTGGGATGCTACAGAGCAGTGGTACAACCGCAGAACAATCTGACAGTAGTGAATAATGCAGTATATACCAGCAGAGCAATCAGACAGTAGTGAATAATGCAGTTTGTAACATAGCAAATAATGTGGGCCATGAATCCGGCATAACGATAGGTGGAAACACATCCGTGGTACAAAATGAAGCGGTCACACCTCTAGAAATGACTGCTTATCTTGGTAGTACAAACACTGTCCACACGTAAAAGCGCCACCTGAGCACACAAAGAGAAATATTCCAGTCACTCACTGAGCCGTGCATTAGTTATGCGGTTTCGAGCAGCAGCACAAATAGCATCTTACCCGACAGCGAGACATAGGCTGAGTGACAGTACAGATCAACAGTCTAAATGTTGAACTTGTAGCAGCCACAATATGAACTGATCTTAGACGTTCGAAAACATATGGCACTGAGTAGCATACAGTAACTCAAACAAAAAATGTGTCTCTGTTTCCTTTTAAATAATAATGTTGGCAGTCAATTTCTGTAGCACTTCCATGTTACAGTGCATTAATCACTCGAGGAGGGATATTTCGTGAATTAATGCATAGTTGTGGTGGAAGCACTCGCCTTCAGCCTAGTGCACCCCAACCATGCATTAATTCCTGAATGCCTTCCCATCTTGGTGATTAATGCTTACATACACCAGACAGTCAAACAGTAGTGAATAATGCAGTATGCAACAGCAGAACAATCAGGCAGTAGAATAATGCCGTATGCAACAGAAGAACAATCACAGTAGTGAATAATGCTTGTATACAACAGCAGAACAATCGACAGTAGTGAACAATGCAGAATACATAACATTACTTTTCCAGGCACTTCAGTAGGTACAATGCATGACATTTTGAGTTTGGACATTAAGAATAAGTAAAGAAAGTTTAAGTGCAGGGAAAGTGAGCATAAGTACCCAGTCAATAGAAGAAAGGGGGCATTTGTCAAGAGGGACTTGGACAACACGAGGGTGATGTACTATCTAAAGAGAACTTGGTGTCAGTTGCAGGTGCAGACGCTGGAGTCTCTTAAGAACTTGTGAAGCGATACTTGAAACAGAAGTGGGACTGCACAACTGAGCAAATGACTGACAGTAATTGGTAACTGATAGAGGCGGACATCCGTATAGAGAGAGCTAATGGCTTGGAACAGAGGGCCACAATCCAACCCCAGCTCACAGCAGAAATCTACTAGGGTTAACGCGTAGTAATATTGATATACTACATTATGGACCACCTCCTGCAGAGACTACATAACTTTATGACCTTCGGCATGGAGGAGAGGGAAAACCCTATGAGGAGGAAACCTCTGGGGATCCAAGGCCTGGTTGCCATCCCTCCAGGCTAGGGATAAAATTAGTGATGGCTCAGCTACCACACTTTAAAGACTCATTTCAAGGGGAAGGGTTCTATATCTCTAATGGGAATGCCATGTGGTGCCATGAGCCAATCTCTGCAGTTAAAGGAGGTTCCTCATGAAGAGGCCCACTTCCCAAGGCAGGAGGAGGAGAGCAGCCACCATTGAAAGATGCTCACCTGGCCTCCAATGAGGGAGGCTTAGAAAGGAAGTTGAACCCTTGTGGGATAAGGCATAGGAGTTGGGTCCTTGAGGGCCTGGGCTTGCATAATTTTATGATCTTCATCCTTGTGGGGCAGAGGAAGGGAAGTCGGTGGAGACCAGGTGAATCTTAGGCAACCTCTGGGGGTAGCTTTCAAATGTGCTGCCGATTGGTCTGCACAGCTAAAGGACCCTTGCACTTAGATGCCCCACCCTCCAGCAGCTGAAATCTTAAATGCTACATTAAAAAGGTGCCACAAAGTGGATCGGCACAGCCAGAGCTTCCTGAAGCATAGGACATTCTCATCCGAAGGGCAGAAAGAGAAAGACCCTGCCAGAGCTTCTAGAGAGCCATCACAAGATGCGGATTTCAAGGAGCAGAGGGACTGTTCAGATAGAGGGCAGGAGCCCTGAAGTAATGCTAAGTGATCTGTGATCATGGCTGGCATGCAGGAGTAGTGGCAAACTGATGGCTAAGCCCGATAGCCAGAGCACAAAGTAGTACCAAACGTAGGCAAGGCTGAATGATGAGACATCAATGACAGCTAGGACATGTATGAGACTGAAAGATACATGCCAGGATTGAATAGTGAGCACATGCCAACCATTTCCAAAAGGGAAGTCCGTGTTAGTTGTTGATACACTGCAGGCCAGGTAGGCTGGGGCAGTAGAGTACATAATGAACAGATGGGGTACATCCAAGGCATTGAGGAGCTAGGAAGTATTGGCTGTGCCTTTGACAGCTGTATTTAACAGCTCACTGGAAACAGGAGTGGTTTTATAGGGCTGTAGGAGGGTCGATGTAGTCCCACTCACAAAAATGGTAGCAGGAGGAGGCTGGCAATTATATACCAGTCAGTCTGACATCAGTGGTGGAAAGTTAATGGAATCGCTGCAAAAGGAAAGGACCGTGAAAGATCTTGAATTCAGTGGGCTACAAAACCTGAGGCAGCATGGTTTCATAGGGTAGGTCATGTCAAATGAATCTGATAAGAGTTCTTTGACTGGTAAAAATTTAGATCAAGGTGGAGCAGTGGATGTGGCCTACCTAGATTTCAGTAAAGCTTTACACTGTTCCATATAGGAGACTAGTAAGCAAGCCGGTAGCTTAGGAATGGGTCCAGAGGTGGTAAACCGATAAGAAGTTGGCTAGGATAGGTGACAGAGGGTGGTGATAAACAAAGTTCACTCCAAGGAAGGGAGGGTGACTAGCAGGGTACTTAAGGATATCTGTGTTGGGACCGGTCCTCTTTAATGTCTTTATAAGTGACATTGCAGAGGATCTGAAGGAAAGGTCTGCCTCTTTGGATGACACCAAAATTTGCAGAGGGTGAACACTCTTGGGTGTGGAAAGTATAAGTAGAGATCTGAGAACTAGGAGTGATCAAGGATATGGCAGCTGGGCTTAGTGCAAAAAGTGCAAAATAATGCACTTGTGTCAGAATCCCAGGAGCCGAGGCTGCATTTGGTGGAGGGTATTGATTACCACCAGCACAGGAAAGAGACCTGGGGTAATCTATATCAGATTAACTAAAGGTGGCCAGGCAATGTGACAAGACAGTCGGGAGGGCCAGTGGGATGCTTGGTGCATAGGGAGGGCATCACCAGGAGAAGGGAGATGGTGTTGACTCTGTATAGATTGCTGGCAAGGTCCCGCCTAGAGTACTGTGTCCAGTTCTATGGATGTGGTCCAGAGGAGGGCAACTAAATGGTGCAGGGACTGCATCAAAAGCCCTAAGGAGAGACTGAAGACCTTAATAGGTATACCCTGGAATGGGGGGTGGGTGATAGAGGCCTTTAAATACCTCACAGGGACCAAATAAGGTACAGGAGAGAAGTATTTTAAGAAGAAAAGGTGCTCCAGAACAAGGGGACATGCTATGAAACTGGAGGGGTAGATTCAGGACAGATGTGAGAAAGCACTTAATAGAAAGAGTGGGGATTCTAGAACAGCCTTCCAGGAAGTGATGGGGCGATAACAGTGGTTGGGTTCAAGAACGCATGGATAAACACAAGAAAATTGTAGTGGAAAGGAAAGGGAGAAATGGCTGTAGATCGGATACGGTCTATGGTAATAGCGTAGGTAGGGGGGAATGGGCAAACTGCATGGGCCAAGCAGTCCTTATTTGCCATCAAATTCTGTGTTTCTGTGCTTAACAATAAATGAAACTGCTAGGCAGAAACAGGAGCATATGAGAATTGAAAACTAGAAAGCAGCATGTTGCTGGACTGAGCAAATTAATTTAACCACCAGAACACAGATGGGAGTGGCTGCCTTGCTAGAGCCAGGTGAAACATTTATGCAAATGGTCTGAAAGAAACAGCAAAATAGGAGCCTGAAACAACATAAGTGAAAAGAAAAAATTACTCACCTTAGTAATGTTGTTTCTTCTAATGGAGTCTTGCTATATTATAGACATTAGCAGTTTGTTCCAGCTCTAGAACTGCCCCGAGGAAATGGTTAAAGCCATTCCAAAATAGAATTTTGGCACGAGAGCAGTTCTATCTGTGTCATTTCAAACCTGAACTGTCAGATCTTTACGAGCCAAACTCACTAAGGTCTGTGTGGAAGCTGTAACCTACACTAGCCAAATGGCTACCTAAATAATAACAACCATTGATGGTCCCAACACCCAAGACTCAAGTCAGGGGACCAGAAATACTAACACCATTCTAATAATATGAAAATGGAACATAAGTATAATAAAACACACACACACACACTGCGGTACACACTTACCCCAAAGTCCCAAAGGGACAAAATGCTAACAGGACATAAGTAGTGCCCACACTAAGTTGCCTGCACCCCACCAAGTAGAGGTTCTGAGAGGGGCAGGTTGGGGAGGTCTATAATATAGAAGACTCCATTAGAAGAAACAACATTACTAAGGTGAGTAATTTTTTTCAAACAACATGAAGTCTTGCTATATTATAGACATTAGCAGAATACACAGCAGTACCTCCATGGAGGAGGGACAGAACCTACTTAGGAATGGGCTCTGAAGAACAGCTGTGCTAAACCGAGCATCTCTCCTGGCCTGGACATCCAGGAGTAATGCTTGTAAAAGTGTGTACCGCTTTCCAAGTAGCAGCCTGGCAAATCTCTAATAAAGGAATATCTCTGGCAGCAGCTAGAGACGCAGCTGTACCCCTCGGTAGAATGGATTCTCAAACCGGGGCTCTGCCCACTCTGATAACAAATTGATACAAGAGACAATCCACCTGGCTATTGATCTCTTTAGTGGCAGGTTTGCCTTTTCCAACTTCACCATAGGTAATGAAAAGTTGGAGGATTCGAACCTGTGACCTTTGGTATACTCTATATAATAACTAAGAGCTCTCTTAACATCCAGGCTGTTCAGCCTCCTCTCACCAAGAGGAGTGATCAGTGAAAAACACTGGAAGGGAGATAGATTGATTAAGATGGAAATCTGAAACCACCTTAGGCAAAACTTCCTATTAGTCCTAAGGACTACCTTATCCCTGTGGAAAGAAATAAAGTCAGTCTCCACTGACAAGGCTTGCAATTCACTTATGCATCTGGCGAAGTGATAGCCACTAGAAAAACAGTTTTCCAAGTTAGAACTTAAGCTCTGCAGAAGACAGAGAGGTTCAAAAGGGGGTTGCAATTAACTGGGCAATGCTAACATTAAGGTCCCAAGCAGGGCCGGTTCCCAAAGGGAGGATTAGTATGGAGTAATCCCTAAAAAACTTGGAAAACACAGGATGAGAGGAAAGAGGGATGACTTTCCTGCTGACACAAAAGCAGACACAGCTGCCAAATGAACTCTCAGCGTAGCTGGTATGAGACCAAGGAATTAAGATGTACCATGTAATCTAACAAAATGGGCAAGTCAGCAGATTCTGGGAAATATTTTTCCAGCACACCAAATGGAAAACCTTTTCCATTTAGAACTATAAGTAGCTCTAGTGGAAGGCTTTCTGGAAGCCTTTTAGGATCTCAAGAACACCCTGAGAGAGGTGTAAATCAGCAAACTCTAACTCCTCAAGAGCCAGGCCTTGAGGTTGAAGGATTTGAGGTCCGATACCAAACCCTTCCCTGGGCACAAGTCAACAGATTGGGATTCCTGGGGAGGCACAGGGGAAGATGGACTGTCAGAGACAGAAGGAGTGGGTACCAGGGCTGTCTGGACCTTATCCTGGGCAATCAGAATCACCCTGCAAGGCTGAGATCTGATTTTGACTAGTACTTTGAATGGGGGAAGCATAGAGGAACTTCCTCCCAATCCCAGAAGAAGGGCATCCAGGGAACTGAGCCCAGCACTGAGGCCTGCAACAGAACAGAGGAAGTTTGTGATTGTCTGGGGCTGCAAAAGATCTATCTGAGGATGCCCCACCTGGCAAAAACTATCCCTCAGCACTTGAGGATCCAGGGACCATTCGTGATGGCCCTGGGAAATCCTGCTGAGGGCATCCGCTAGGACATTGTCCTTCCTGGAAGATGAACTGCTATGAGGGAAGTGTTCAGGAATAGGCCAGAGACCACAACTTCATTGCCTCGTGCACAAGGTCAAGACCGAGTGCCCCATTTGTTGATGTTCCACATTGTTGTGGTGTTGTCTGTTCTGACTTGTATCACCTTGTCGTGGACAGATGCAGAAAAGCTTGAAGAGCTGAAAAGACAGCTCTGAGTTCCAACAAACTGATGTGGAGCAGAGATTCCTGGGGGACCAGACTCCCTGAGTGGAAAGGCCGCATGTGGGCTCCCCAACCCAGAAGGAAGCATCTGTAGTGAGAGTCAAGTCGTGAGAAGGGGAAATGAAGGGACTCCGCTCTTAAATTGCTCTGATCCTGCCACCATTGGAGAGCTAGGATCAAGGTTCGAGTCACTGGGACCAACTTGGAAAGGGGTCTCTTCTCTGAGACCAAAAGGTTCTCAAGTGAAACTGAATGTCTCTCATCTGAAATCTGGCTCCCTGAACAACAGCTGTGGATGCAGCCATGTGCCCCAGGAGCTGCAGAAAGTGTCTTGCTGGTCGAGAGACCTGCAGAGTGAAGGAAGAGGCCAGAGCCACTAAATTCCTTACCCTTTCTGGGGAAGAAAGGCCCTGGCTAGCTTTGTGTCCAATTCTGCCCCTATAAAGGTGAGTACCTGGACTGGTTCCAGAACCAACTTTGGTAGGTTTAGCAGAAAACCCAGGAGGTGAGAAGCTGCTGGTGACCTGCAGGTGAGATTTACCTGTTCTGGGGACTGGCCTACAATGAGCCAGTCGCCTAGACAGGGAAAACAGCAATCCTCTGCCTCCTTAAGTGGGCCACTGCCACTGCTAGACACTTTGTGAATACCCTTGAGCAGAGGTAAGGCTCAAGGGCATTGCTCTGAACTGGTAATGACCTGAGGGCAGTTCAATCTGAGGTACTTCGATGGGATCTTCTGATTAGGACATGGAAATAGGCATCCTTGAGGTCCAGGGAGGCTAGCCAGTCCCCTGGCCTTAGGGAAGGTAAAATCATTGCCAGAGTTACCATTTTGAACTTTGGTTTCAAAAGATGCTTGTTCAGATATCTGAGATCCAAAATGGGCCGCCATTCTCCTGTCTTTTGGGGTAAGGAAGTATCTGGAATACAGACCCCTGCCCTGATGCAGGGAGGAACCTTTCTACTGCTCTGAGAGCTAACAGGGATGAGACCTCTGTTTCAGAGCGAGGGTCTCTGAAGCACTTGCAGGTGGAAAAGTCTGCTTCTCAACTTGGGAAACTTTTTGAAGCTGAGAACCAGACCCTGGCTTACTACTTCCAAAACCCACTTGTCTGAGGTTAAAGAAGCCCAATTCTGACTGAAGTAAGCCAGCCTGCCCCCACTGGTACAGGAGACTGCCTGGGCACCCCATCAGGGTGCCTGTTTCAGGAGTTTAGGCTGGGGGTGGGAGCAGGTCTGCCCACCCCTGCCTGCCCTCGCCTTCTGAAGAAGCCCTCTGAGCATAGGCAGAGGAGGCCTGAGTCTGGTAGAAAGGCCTGTGAAAAGGCCTACCCCTCACCCCTGGGGGCATGCCTTTGACAGTGGCTTGCCGCTCCTTAGCCTGGGCACTCTTGTAAGTAGTCCCATATTCATCCATCTTTTCATGTAATTCTCTGTCTGCTCTCCAAACAGAGAATTTCCCTACCAAGGAAAATCCATGGCCTTAGTCTGAGTATCCTGTAGACAAACTAGCACACCTGAGCCAGGCCAACCTACTTAGCTACAGATGTGGCCATGACCCTAGAGGAACATCATTAACATCCAGCAGCATGAAACTGAACCGTAGAGGCTTTCAATGCCATCAGCAGCCACCTGTTCTAGTTCACTAGCTAGTTGGCCGTGGGCCTGCTTAGCCAATTGCATAACAGTATCCCATCTAGATTTCTGATACCTCAGCTATTGCTAAGCCATATAATTTGCTTGCCTGAGTCCCAGAGAGGCTGCCATATACTGTTTTTTTTGCCATGGCATCAATCTTCCTGGAATCTTGTCAGAGGATGGAAGCCAAGGGAATATTAGCTTTATCACAGGCAGCAGCCTGAACTACCCCAACATGACTGCATTGCTGAGAAAGGAATTCTGTATCAGGGCCTGACAATGTATACCTTCTGTCCATCTTTTTATCTACAGGAGGCACAGAATTAGGAGCTTTTAAAATTTGTTTGTTTCTAAAAGACTTATGTAAAGGAATAGACAATCTCCTAGACTCTGGAATATCCATCATTTCTACAAAATCAGGCTCTCTTGCTCATCCACAGCCTCTTCTAAAGGAAGCTGGAGAGTTTCAGCAACTTTTTATAAAACATAAAATGAGATGGGGACTCAGACAGCATAGGGAGATTCTAAAGGTCTGTCTGGGGAGATGTCCGTTCAATGGGCACACCCAGACCTTCCAGCCACATTCATACTGTTCATAATCCTCCTCCCTCCTCTGGTTCATAAATTCCTCAGTATCATAATCCTGAACCACTGGGACCGGACGAACCGACCTTTACCAGATAGTGGTGGTTCGGATGGATCCTGAGACAGTGACTGACAATTTGTATGGCTTTTGTTATCTCTGCAGCAGTTGGAGAAGGAATTTTGTACTCAGACCTGCTGATTTTCTGTGTTTCTTTACTGGAATTGGTTCCTCAGAACCAGTTTTTCTTTGCCGAGAGTCTGGCCCTGGTCAGAGGGCACTCCTCTGGTTCGGTTGGCACCGAACCGGCTACAATCCGGTCAGCGGACTTTTCCTTGCCCCTGAGCCTGCCCAATCTTTTTCCAGGGTGGCTGCAGGGAAATTCTACATACCTGGCAGTCTGACTGGAGGTGGTCAAACCCCAGACAATAAACACATGTGGTGTGTGGGTCAGCCTTGGCAAAGACTTTCCCACAAACATCACAGTGTTGAAACCCATTGGGCCGGTTTTCTTTTGGGTTTCTCAGACATAATGCCAGCCTAACCAAAAACTTGCCTTTAACGCAGTGTTAGGAGACACCTTTATCGGTTCCTAAATCGGTAACACGGGTATTGGAAAAACGAACTGCTTTTTAGGAACCGATAAGAACCAGGAACCGCACTCTAAAATAGTAACTTTTAGTTTTATATGAGTTTTAAACCCACTGATCGGATCAAAACCGAACCGATAACTTACAAGTTCCACACAGACAAAACCTTCATTTACTTACGGTTACCACAGATAGAGCTTTGAACTGAACGGTTTTGCGGGTTAAAATAAAACTATTCTCGGTTAAATCCAACCGAGAAAACACTTTTAAACCGAGAAATGAACCAGCAGAAGGAGAAATTCGAGCGACTGTTCACTGAGGCGGAGTAAAGAATCTGACAGTTCAGGTTTGAAATGACACAGATAGAGCTGCTCTCATGCCAAAATTCTATTTTGGAATGGTTTAACCATTTCACTCCGGGCAGTTCTAGAGCTGGAACAAACTGCTAATGTCTATAATATAGCAAGACTTCATGTTGTTTGAAAGCACAAAAGAACCAAAGAAAAGTGCTTCTGAGTGAGGCTGAGAAAGCTGTCTTAAATAGCTCAGGAGGGGTGTGGCTGGGTGCTCCACCCAATGAACTGCAGGCACAGCCTTTGAAATATCACGTCCCTGGTAGTCCAGTGGTTCCCCTGATCTCCCTGTACATTGCTGGATATCACATCTTTGGTGGTCCACTTGTTCCCTACCCCGATCCCTCAGCACACCGCTTTATTTAAATTCTGGTTATCCACTGGTTCCACCAACCCCAGTCCCTTAGTACACTGTTGTATTTAAATCTCTGGTGGTCCAGTGGTACCACCTCCCATATCCCAGAACATTGCTGGATATCACATCCCTAGTGGTCCACTTGTTCCCTATCCCTGTCCCCAGCACACTGTTTTATTTAAATGTCTGGTTGTCCACTGGTTCCACCAACCCCGGTCCCCAGCACACTGTTGTATTTAAATCCCTGGTAGTCCAGTGGTACCTCCTCCCTATCCTATCTCCCAGTACATTGTTGGATATCATGTCCTGTTGGTCCAGTGGTTCCGCCCACTCTGTTCCCTCAATACACTGTTGTATTTAAATCTCGATGGTCCAATTGTACCTCCACCCCATCTCCCAGTACACTGTTGAATGTCATGTCTCTGGTGGTCCAGTATTTGCCCTCAGTCCTGATCCCCAGTGCAATGTTGTATTTAAATCCTGATGATCAGTGGACTCCCGACAGTCCCTCACCACTTACCCGAGCCAGTTGTTCACATCCAGCCTCCCGCCTCCCCACCCTGGTGCCCAGCGCTACTTACCCGCGGAGTATGGTGGTTGGCACAGCTTCCACCACCGCTGCGTCCAACTGCCCTATGAGCTGTCAGTGTTTCTACAGTACACATGCTAACTGACAGCTGGTATGGTGGCTGGCCATGAAGGTGAGAGGAGAGCTGTGCTGGTCACTATACTTCACTGTAAGTGAGCAGTGGGTGGGGGTAGGATGCTGGACGTGAGTGGGGAGGGGACTGTTTGAGGAGGAACTACTGAACACCAGGGATTTAAATACAGCAGTGTACTGGGAGATAGGGATGGGGACTGGGCAAACCACTAGACCACCAGAGACATGATGTCCAACAGTATACCAGGAGATGGGGTTCCAATGGACTACCAGGGATTTAAAGGACATCTATGGATATCCTGAATTAAATCTCTGGAAATGCAAAACGTAGTTTTGCAGATTAGAGTCTTATCTACAGACTGAAGTGCTCTGTTAGCTTTGGTTCAGAAATGGGATTTCATATATTTTGTTGAGCTTTAAAAATTTGTGCACAAACCAAGACTTCTGTTCAAGCGCTCATGGATACATGCTTAAAATGGCTGGATGTCTTTGCATGGTGACATCATCTGAGCGATAGCACTTTTAAGCTGTCATTCATAATGAATGGGTATAAATATACTTATGCAATTACATTAAGACTGTGTTTCTTATCCAGCTCTCTTACAGTACATGTGTACAACTTTTTCGCATTATGCAGAGTAAGGGATTTGGATGAGAAAGGTAATCTTATTGTAGCAGCATAAGTATATTTATAAAGTCTCCATTCATGGTGAATGATTGCTGTGGAGCACTGTCGCCACGTAAACGTCCATCACGCAAGACATTGTGGCTATTTTACATGTATTTGAACAAATCTGTTTATTTGTAAATTTTAAAGCTGATGAAAATGTATGAAATCTAGCTTCTGAACCAAACAAGCACATCAGTGGGTAGGAGGACTCTTAACCTACAGTGCCATGTTTTTGCATTTTCAAATTTTGAATTCCATAATTTGCCCTGTTTAGGTGTCCTTTAAATACAACAATGTACTGGGGCTCAGGCGGGAACCACTGGACCATAATGGACGTGATATCCAGCAATGTTCTGGGAGAGAGATGGTACCACTGGGACGATGTGCCCCACCCCTCGACAGCAACGCCAACACAGCAACATACCAACCCATCGATAAACTCGACAGGTCGCCGTGTTGGTGCGCCTTGACACAGAGGCATATAGTCTCCAGTCCTGCACACCTTCCCGAATCAACTTTGACTGGAGTTGGGAATCCTAACACGGGGGTCTGCCCCGATGAAAAACGGACCGGGAGACGACTGAATTATAAGCCGCGAACTTGCGGTTGACATAATTCCTGTCGATGAATGCCAGTCGACAAAACTGTTGTTGAACCAGCATTGTAGAGCCCCACTGACCACCAGGGTTTAAATACAGTAGTGTGTTGGGGGACCACTGGACAAGCAGAGATTTAAATACAGCAGTGTACTGGGGTTTGGGGTGGGGCACCACTGAACCATCGGGCTGTCCTTTTACTGAGATAGGGGCGCTTGGAGCTGCTGCACCCATGCAGATGAGCCCATAATGGGCATGCATATAGTCCCTCATAGTCTTGCGTGCCCAGCAGGCTCGGTTGCATGCTCGCTTGGAATGTGGCCCACAGCAGACTTGGCAGTATCTCGCTTCAGGCAGTGCTATCCCCAGTGGGCCATATGCAGCTCTGGTCTGTGTTGGGGCAGCGAGATTCACTTAGCGCTGCTTCAGCATGGACTGATATTTTGGTGGATAGTGCTGCTCCATTGGCAAGCGCTTATCTGTCTCAATCCCATGGTCAAGAGGGTAAGAGCAATGCAAATGGCTGCGTGCACATGCCCTGTTGTTTCAGTATCGGGGCCCTTGTCTTATACATCTATTGAGCAACATTGGCAAGATGCATGCTGTCCCTCCTTTGTTCCTTGATTTTCAGTTTTCTTTGTAACATCTAAGTTGGTCTGATAAAAGGTATCAAATCATCTGTGTTTCTTGATCTTTTGATACAAGGACCAATACGGCAGCAATATTTTTCTGTTGATTTTTCTCCAATTTGTCTCTGAGACATTATCTTTCTCTCTGTATCACCTTCTTTAATTATGTTTCATCTTTGGTCCCCAAATGCTGCTGTAACAATAATGGAGCTTATTGGAACCTAGTGCTCTAAGTCGAAATGTTGGGGTAGTTGCAAAAGCATGGGGGCATCCCCATGCATGTAGTGCTGTAGAGGAAAAGTGAGAGGATTCGTGTCAATCCCCCATGCACTCTGCTAATGTCCCTAGAAATTCTGTGATTGTTCTGATCACAAACGTGTTTGAAATTTGCATTCACAAACAAATTGCATATGCTGGTGTTTGCATTGCAAATCACACATTTCATCAGTGTTTTGAGCTTGCATCTCCATGGAATCGGAGGAACACTGGGAGGCATCTTTCATACCAGAAAACACAACAGTTGAAAAGGTTGCATCCTTTCAGACTTCTTAACCAATACAGTTTACAGCAGTAAGGAATTAAGTTTGCAGCCATCTGCCAGTGGGATAGTGGCTCGGACAGTCCACTGGTCCACAGCAGCATACCTCTCAACCTCTTGCCCATAAATCGTGACAGGGCTTACAAAAATCAGGACAAAAGACCCCAAATCAGGGTCAAATTTTAAAAATTGGTAATATTCACCAGAAAGCTGACAGAATAAGGGATTAGTTTAAGATGCATTTTCAAAAGAACAGCAGGTCTGTAACTTTAACGCTTGACATTATTTTATGCTTACAATGTCCACTGTTCAGTTATAAACATAAATTTTATGAGGGACAGAGGAAAATTTAGAGACAAAATCAGGGACACTTGAGAGATATGCTCAGCAGGTGTGCATCTTGAAAGGATGGGGACATTCATGCAAATACTCCCGGAGCAAACCTGGTAAACTGACTTTCTAGTTCCTCCTGTAGGCCTGCCAGCCACCAGCATTAAGTGGGGACACCCACAAATTACCACAATCTCCCACTCACTCACTCTCCAGAAAACTGAAACTTCACATAAGCCATTTCTGGGCTCTTAACATTTTGTTTCCAAATAAAATAAATGACAATACACAAATGTACAAATGCCACCATTTGTGTATATTAAATTTTTATAAATGTTTTTGAAAGAGCCCCACCCCAGCTTCTGGTCATCGTCCAAGCTATTTTTCCAACTTGGTAGCCATTTTCTTTGCAGAGCAATATTTTTCTTTACTTTCTTAACAGAAACATAGAAACTACTGGCAGAAGACGGTCCCTTGATCCGTTGTGTGTTGGCATTTGTTAATGCTGGACTTTCATTGTATTGTATGTGTAAAAGCTTTTATTTAAATATGCAGTTGCCTGGAAAACATCTGCTTTGAAATATATGTTACATTATTGCTTGCAGTAATGAATATATTTGTATTTAAACAAGCCATTTCTCATTGCACCACGTCTGCTAATGTTGCTTGGATACGCAGTGATAGCATAGCACTTTGTTTGTACCATTACAGTCATTTCCATGGCAGATTATTGATTTGGAAATTTTGACCAGAAAGGCACACAGAGCTGTGACAACTTATTTCCATTTCAGTTCTGGGGGTGGATTAGAGGATATTAAATAAGCTCAAAATATCAATTAAAAGGTTTATGCATGAAACTGCTAATCAGTTGTGAAAGTGCATATCACTTGGCATAGACTGATTTACCAAAATAAAATAAATTTTTATTCATGTGGTCTCCTGTGCCATGGACTCACTCGGAAAAATGATTAGCAGTCTAGTACTATGCATTTCTAGAAAAGGTTAGCATTACCCTGTTTGGAGTTAGCTTTGCTACGCTACACCAGCTATTTAATACCCTGGGTTACATGAATTGATTTTATTGATTGGGAGTGTTGGCTAGTATTGAGGAGAAAATCCCTGTCTGTTGTGTAAAGGCCATGGGATCTTTAGCTTTAGCCAGCAGAGATCAGCAAAAGGAACCTCAGTATAACATCTCAGCCAAAGGATGAAACCTGAACAGTGCTGACCCCGCACTGCACTACATATTGGGTGTTAGCACAAGTTCCTGGTTTGGGGCTAGAACCAAGCCCTTTTGATCTACTGACCCCAGAGGCAAGCATGCAAATTGCTGAGCCACTGATCCAGACTATAGACTGTGCAGTTTTGATTATGGTGTCATTGTATGCTCAAGCAGAAAAGTGTTTGTGAGGGAGAATGCTCATGTTAAAAAATTGTATTTCAGTATTTAGTATTGGTAAGGACAAGCCTAGGAATGTAAATGGGTGATTTAAACAGTTGCATTTCTTGAAATTTGTCCTAATGTGAAAGTCCCAAATCCTGCACTTCTCCTTCTCTGCTTGTCAGCAGTCCAAAATTAGAAGGGTCATTCCCACAGTTTGCCTCTCGGAAAGCCTCTGATCCACATTTGAGGGACATCCCACACGTTGCCCCTCAGAAACCCTGTAATACTTATTTAGAGGGATATCCCACCATCTGCCACTTATAGAAGCTTTCTGGTGTACATGGAGAAGGTAGCGTCCTTTAAACTGTACACTGATATTTTAAAACAGATCTTCTTGTTACTTAATTATGTTCAGTTAAAGGAATTCTCCCATCACATTTTTCTTTACAAGAAGAAGTGAAGTTGTCTGCAGATATACAGAAAATAAGGAAAAGAATAATTAGTACAATTCAGAGATAGTCATTTTGGAATTATATGCTGTTTTGCACAATATTTTTGTAATTTATTTTGTAAATGTAATGTCTGTTGTGTACAAATTTTTTCTGTAATGATCATTTTGACTGAACAAATAAAATGAATATACATACAGATGCTAACATTAGTGATTTGCAGAGACATCTGCTATCCCACCAAGTGCTTTAAAGTACTGTACCTACACTAGCAGCATACAGACACACCATTTACAGTGGCTTGTTTACTTGCCGCAAAGAATTGCCTGCCACTAGGGGGACAAAATAATGATGAGCCATAATCCCTGTCTCTATACGTTGAATGACTGGAACAGTTAACCTAGCTCCATGTTAAAAACATCCTGCTTTTGAGCAAGATTGACTCTTGAACTTGCCTTGAAAAAAACTCGTTCTTACTCAAAGACATGAAAAGAGTTTGAGATTAGCTTTTCTCCCTGTTTGGCGATAGGGAAATGGGGACAATAGGATCCTTTCAGCCCTGCTGTGGCGGGCAGTGCATTTGTGGCATGTAAACAAACTGCTGTGACTGGCATGCTTGTACACTAATAATACAGAGACTTTTAAGTACATTTGTGGTACAGCAGAAACATCAAAATTGAAGTTACACAGTGGTCCATGATTTTATGATGTGATACACAGGCCCGAGTCCCAGAGTGCCACTTTCAGGTGACAACAGCTTGCTGTGTGTGTAGTGCATGGCTTTGATTCTGAACGCATGAATGGCATCATCCTGATGTGGAAAGTTGCGTGTTTTCAGTTGAGCGGAGAGGTGGACTATGAAAGCTGAAACAATATGCAGCAGCCTTACTTTTATCTTGAGGAAAAAAAAAAATCATGTAACATTAAAAAAAAAAAACACTCAACACTGATGGAATTGAACAACATGACCCTTATTTTTTTTTTTTTTTTTTTTTGACCCCATTTTTATACCTAGTGGGTCAGTGTTCTACATAGGCAAATATTTAAAATTTAGCCTGGACATGTGAAGAGTTCTGTAATCTTGTACAGCTGTTATAGCTACAATGGTAGCAGCCAATTAGAAGGCTGGATTTCCAGCTCCAGTATTATATGGAACCCTCCATCAGCAGACCGCGATTCGCATACCATCCTAGCTACCACCTTACTGAGTAACACTGAGCATGGGACTTGCCCGAATTGGGCTTTGGTCCATACGACTGCTAAGTTAGTTAGGAGCAGGACTCCACTGAAAATGAGATGTTGCATGTCTGTTTGGCTTTGCTGGGAAATAAAGTGTGAAACAAAAGAAAAATTACTCGCCTTAGTAATGTTGTTTCTTCTAATTGAGTCTTGCTATATTGTGACATATGCAGTGAGTCCCAACCTTCGAACTGCCCCGAGATGAAATAGTTAACTTTCCATGCCAGGCATGGAATGCTGAGCTCGAGCTCGGTTGAGACTCTGTCTGTTGTTCTTCAAACTCAAACCGTCAGATCTTTACGAGCTAAACTCACTAAGGTCCTGTGTGGAAGCTGTAAACCTACACTAGCCAACTGGCTACTAAACATAAAACATATTTTTGGTCCCAAAACAAAGATTCAAGTCAGGAGACCCAAAATGAAAAACACAACACCAACTCACCCCAAGAAAAGAAGGGTGAAAACAAAAGGTGGGCACCTACTAAGTGCCAATCACTGCACTGCCACCCACATCCCAAAAACAGAGGTTCTGAGAGGGGCAGGCAGGGGGAGGTCAGAATATAGCAAGACTCCATTAGAAGAAACAACATTACTAAGGTAAGTAATTTTTCTTCAAACAAAATGAAGTCTTGCTATATTCTGACATATGCAGACTACAAAGCAGTACCTCCATGGAGGAGGGACAGAACCTACTTAGGAAATAGGCTCTGAAGCACAGTTGTGTTAAACCGAGCATCACTCCTAGCCTGGATGTCCAGGAGTAATGCTTGGTAAAAGTGTGAACTGTTTTCCAGGTAGCTGCTTGACATATCTCAAGAATAGGGATGTCCCTGGCAGCAGCCAGGGAAGCAGCTGTACCTCTGGTAGAGTGAGCCCTCAGGCCTGAGGGAGGACCTTACCCAGTTTTTCATAGCAAAACTGGATACAAGAGACAATCCATCTGGCAATGGACCTTTTAGTGGCAGGTTTCCTTTACCAACCTCACCATAAGTGAGGAACAGTTGGAGGGAGTCAAACCTGTGACCCTTGGTATGCTCTATGTAGTAGCTAAGGGCTCTTTTCACATCCAACTGTGCAGCCTCCTCTCGCCAGAGGAGGAATGGTCAGTGAAGTACACTGGAAGAGACATAGATTGATTAAGGTGGAAATCTGAAACCACCTTAGGCAAGAACTTCCTGTTAGTCCCGAGGACCATCTTATATCTCTATGAAAGGAGATAAAATCAGGCTCCACTGACAAAGCTTGTAATTCACTTATGCATCTGGCAGAAGTGATGGCGACCAGAAACACAGTCTTCCAAGTCAAGTACTTAAGCTCTGCTGAAGATAAAGGCTCAAAAGGAGGTTGCATAAGCTGAGCAATGCAAACATTGAGGTCCCAGGCAGAGGCAGGGTCCCTGAATGAGGGTTGGTGGAAGCAATCCCTTGAAAAACTTGGAGAATACAGGATGAGCTGAAAGAGAAGAGGGCTTACCTGTGAGATAAAAGCAGACACAGCTGCCAGATGCACTTTCAGTGTAGCTGGTCTCAGCCCCAAGCTATTTAAGTGGACCATATAATCAAGGACTGTGGGCAGATCAGCAGATTTGGGAAATATGCTTCCCAGAGCACCATATGGAAAATCTTTTCCAATTTGAATTATAAGTAGCTCTGGTGGAAGGTTTTCTAGAAGCCTTCAGGATATCCATTGCACCTTGGGAGAGGTGTAATTAGCAAACTCTAACTCTTCAAGAGCCAGGCCTTGAGACTGAGAGATTTGAGATTCGGGTACCAAACCCTCCCTGAGCACAGGTTAACAGGTTGTAATTCCTGGGAAGACATAGGGAAGATAGACTGCTAAGGACAGTAGGAGTGGATACCAGGGCTGTCTGGCCCAGTCTGGAGCAATCAGGATCATCTTGCAGGGTTGAGAGCTGATTTTGACTAGCACTTTGAACAGGAGAGGAAGGGGGAAAATATAGAGAAACTTCCCTTCCCAATTGAGAACTAAGGCATCCAGGGGACTGAGCCCAACACTGGGGGCCTGCAGCAAAAGGGAAGTTGGTGATTGTCTGGGGCTGCAAAGATCTATCTACGGGTGCCCCATCTGGAAAATATCACCTTCAAGACCAGGGGTCCAGTGACCATTCGTGATGGCCCTGGGAAATCCTGCTGAGAGCATCTACCAGGACATTGTCCTTGCCTGGGAGGTGAACTGCCGTGAGGGAGGTGTTCAGGAGTAAGCCAGAGACCACAACTTCATTGCTTCAGTGCACAAGGCCGTAGACCGAGTGCCTCCTTGCTTGTTGATGTACCACATTCTGGTGGTGTTGTCTGTTCTGACCTGTACAACTTTGTTCTGAACAGATTTGGAAAAAGCTTGAAGTGTTAGAAATACTGCTCTGAGTTCCAACAGATTGATATGGAGCAGAGATTCCTGAGGGGACTATAACCCCTGGGTGGTGAGGTCGCCCATGTGAGCCCCCACCCCAAGAGGGAGGAATCTGTAGTAAGGATTAAAGAGTGAGACTGAGTGACAAAGGAACCCTTGTCTCAGATTGTTCTGATCCTGCCACCACTGTAGGGCCTGGATCAGGGTTCGAGTTACTGGGATCAATTTGGTCAGAGGGTCCTTCCTTGAGACCAAAAGGCTCTCAAATGGAACTGAATGTCCCTCATCTGAAATCTTGCTCCCTGCGCTACTGCTGTAGAAACAGCCATGTGCCCCAGGAGCTGTAGAAAATGCCTTGCTGGTCGAAACACCTGCAGGGTGAATGAGGAGGCCAGAGAGACCAGTGTCCTTGCCCTGTCCAGGGAAGGAAGGTTTTGCCTTTACATTGTCTAGCTCTGCACCTATGAAGGTGAGGAGCTGGACAGGCTCTAGAACTGACTTTGGAAGATTTAGAAGGAAACCCAAAGAAGTGAGCAGTTGCTGAGTTATCTGCAAGTGTAACTTGACTTGGTCTGGGACTGGCCTACTATGATCCAGTCGTCCAGGTAAGGGAAATGGCAATCCTCTGCCTTCTTAGAAAAGCAACTACTACTGCCAGGCATTTTGTGAATACCCTTGAGCAGAAGTGAGGCCAAAGGGCATTGTTTGAACTGATAATGGCCTGAGGCAGCTCGAACCTGAGGTACTTTCGATGGGAGCTCTGACGAGAACATGGAAGTAGGCATCCTTTAGGTCCAGGGACACTAGCCAGTCCCTGGCCTTAGAGAGGGTAGAATAATTCCCAGAGTCACCATTTTGAATTTTGGTTTTAAAAGGTGCTTGTTTAAGTATCTGAGATCCAGGATGGGCCGCCATTCTCATGTCTTTTGGGGTAAGGAAGTACCTGGAATACAACCCTTTGCCCTGGAGTAGGGGTGGTACCCTTTCCACAGCTCTGAGAGCTAGGAGGGAGGAGACCTCTGCCTCTAAGGCAAGTGCCTCTGATGGATTGCAGGTGGAAAAGATCTGGTTCTCATCTTTGAAACTTTTGAAGCCGAGAACCAGTCCCTGGCTTACTACTTCCAGGACCCATTTGTCTGATGTCAGAGACTCCCAGTCCTGGACAAAGTAAGCCAGCCTGCCCCTCCAGGTAGCTGAGAATCAGCCCTGGCAACCCCATCAGGGTGCCTGTTTGGCAGGGGCTTTGGGCTGAGGGGTGAAGCAGGTCTGCTTGTACCCGTCTGTCTCTCCTCTAAAGAACCCCGTCTGGTCATAAGCAGAAGAGGAGGCCTGGGCTTGGTAAAAGGTCATGATAGGGCCTGCCCTGCCCCTGAAAGCTGCCTTTGAGGAGTGGCCTGCCTTTCCTTGGCCTGTGCATTCCTATAAGTGGTCCTATACTCGTCCATTTTCTTCATGTAATTCCCTGTTTGCCCCTCTAACAGAGAATTACCCACAACAGGAAAATCCATGGCCTTAGTCTGGGTATCCTGTGACAGGCTAGTACATCTGAGCCAACTCTAGAAGACACATCATTGGAGTCCACTGCAGCATGGAATTGCACCTTGGATGCCTCAATATCATCAGCAGTCACCTGCTCCAGCTCCTGGCAAGCTGGCCAGGGACCTGTTTTGCTAGGGCCATAACAGTGTCCCATCTGGATTTTGATACCTAGCAGTATAGGATATATAATTGGCCTGTCTGAGTCCCAAAGATGCTGCCATGTACTGTTTCTTTGCCATGGCATCAATCTTCCTGGAGTCCTTGTCCGGGGGTGTGGAAGCCAAGGAATGTTTGCCTTATCACAGGCTGCAGCCTGCACTACCCCAACATGGCTGCATTGTTGTGTAAGGAACTCCGTGTCAGAGCCTGACAATGCTACCTCTTGTCCATTCTCTTATCCACAGGAGGTATAGTGTTAGGAGTCTTCAAAATCGTAGATGTCTGTTTCCTAAAAGATTTGTGCAAGGGAATAGACAGCCTCCTAGACTCTGGGATATCCATCATTTCCACATAGTCAGGCTCTTCCTGGTCATCCACAGCTTCTTCCATAGGAAGCTGGAGGGTTTCAGCCAGTTTTTATAAAACATGAAATGGGAAGGGACTCAAAAAGCCTAGGAGGAGAAACCCCTGAAGGTCTGTCTGGGGAGATGTCCGGGTCAATGGGCACATCCAGACTTTCAAATCCACATTCACTTTCCTCATACTCCTCTTCCTCCTCCTCCTCCAGTTCATAAAACTCCTGTAACTCATACTTTGAACCGGTGGAACCGGCCGAACCGAGCGCCTGCCTGATGGTGCCGGTTCGGTCAGAACAGGGAAAGCAACTGGACAATTTTGATCGCTTTGGCTAGCTCTTCAGCGGTTGGAGAGGAAAGATTTGGCCCCACACCAGCTGATTTTTCTTTTCTAGTTCTTTTAGCCGAACCGATTCCTCAGAATCGGCTGTCCTTTTGCCCAAAGAAGTCTCACCCTGGTCAGAGGGCACTCCTTCTGGTTCGTTGAACCGAACTGGCTGGCTATCCGTTCAGCAGACTGTTTGGCCTCCTTTCACTGAGCCTACCAGCTCTCTTATCTAGGGTAGCTGCAGGAAATTGTTGCAAATCTGGCAGTCTGCATTAAGGTGGTCAAACTCAGACAATAAACACAGGTGGTGTGGGGGTCGGCCTTGGCAAAGGCTTCCCACACACACTACAGTGTTGAAACCCAGTGGGTCCGGTTTTCTTTTGGGTTTCTCAGACATGGTGCCAGTCCTAACCAACTTACCCTTTATGGCAATCCGCCAGGCAAGACCCTCTTATCGGTTCCCAACTGTGTCACGGGTCGTGAAAAAAACATAATAAAATCAGTTTTTTTTTTAGAACCGATAAGAACCGTAATCCCACTCTAAAATACACATTTAAGATTTTAAACAACTTGATCGGTTCAAGCCGAACCGATAAACCGCTTACAAGTTCCACACAGAATAGAATAAAATAAAACCTATCTAGTACTAACAATACCACAGGCAGAGACTGAACCGACAGGTTACGGTTTAAATTCGTTGAAACAGAAAGCGGTACTTTTAATCCGACAAATTGAACTGAGCAGCAGGAGAAATCTCCGGAGCGACTGTTCAGTGAGGCGGAGTAAAGAATCTGATGGTTTGAGTTTAGAACAACAGACAAGAGTCTCAACCAAGCTCGAGCTCAGCATTCCATGCCTGGCATGGAAAGTTAACTCTTTCATCTCCAGGGCAGTTCGAAGGTTGGGACTCGCTGCATATGTCAGAATATAGCAAGACTTCATGTTGTTTGAAAGGCATAGTAGGTGATTTGATACCTTTATTGATGCCTTTAATTGACCAACAAGGAACCTTTCTGCATTAACAAGGTTTCAGCTTGGTCTACACAAGTCCTGTCTTCAGATGTTTTGTTACAAAAAACAACAAAAAAACCCAGTAGGGCCCAATTCGAAAGTTATTTGAGTTAGTTTGCATGACTTTATGGGGTATGGGTTCCATCTGACTTCCACACTGTGAGATGCTCCTGCCAGACCCCAGTATGGGAAAGGGTTTGTGATCTCAAAGCTGCTTTTAGCAGGCTTTGTTGAACAAGGTAGCATGCTGCCCTAAGTACCCTGGTGCAGGTGGATGTCGTTGTACTGGAAGGAGGCAGATATCCCCATTCCCTAACAACTAGACTCAGTGAAGGAGAGAATGATTCAGGAAACAAGGAATTTATGATTTAAACACAAAAACTGCATGCACATGGGGAGAACAAAAATCATGGTTGGTTGGGAAACACCCTACCCTGACTGCAGGCCTTCTGATGGTACTGGGCTGCTATCATTCATGGGCATAAACTAGGAGTCCATACACAACTCTTACTAGCCCTTGACATTACCCCATGTTGGGACTAGTGTCCATATATGTCTTGTTTGTGTCTATGCCACCAAAAAGCACCCCAAAGCACTGGTGCAGGGATCTTTGAATGAAGACCCTTTGAGCTCCATTATGCGGGAGCACAGTGGAACAAGGCTCATTTTTCTTGTGTGATTGATGGGGAGCTCCTCCTCTTTCAGCCACCTCATAAGCAGTAGCTAAAATTAATGTAGTACATGTGGCCTGCGCGATCTGATCTGTACAAGTAATGCACTGGCTGGCATGTGAGCTGTTTGATTGAATACCAGGCCCTAAGTGTCTGTTCCGAGAATAAAGGCATTGTGACTGAAGCCCTGATTGCACTAAATATTTAATCCCAATTCTTTTGTGCTGTCGTGTTTGCAGGTGATGTGCAGATCACATGATGCCATATAAAAGCCAACACCCACAGATTAACTATAAAGAATGTTTTTTCTATTTGATATTGATACCAACATCTTATGAAACATAATAGAGATAGTGTAGCCTTTTTTTTTTTTTGTTAAAATGCACAGTTGTTTGGCAGCTTGGTGGTACCGTGGTAGTGCTACTGTCTGCCGCACCAGTAACCTGTGTTTAGCAGTGGAATTGGGTTGTTGAGCAGTTGGATTGGGGAGAGAGGCTAGAGTATCCAAGGCAGCTCTCCTTTTTCATGGAGAAGGTTCTGTGTCCTGCTCTTACGCAGGAGGTAGCGAGGTAGAATTGCCCTAGCAGTGGGAGGGCTGCCCTCAGGTGTTGATACCTGCATGCACATGCAGTGCTAGTGCATGTTGTCAGTTTGTGAAGAGAAAATACAGGATCCTGCCCAGCTTTGTGACTCCCTGGCCCACCGCAGACTCCACTCCACTCCACCGCTTGGGGCAGACTCTGAATCTGGATTGCTGCTCTGGGTGGGGTAGCTCTCCCCTCCGGCCCAGGGCGGGGGTACTCAGATCCAGGTACGCCTGTGAGAAAATGGATGATGACGCTGGTGGCCAAGGATGATGGAGGTTAGCTGACTGGCAAGTAAGAATCATAAACACTTTGATTTACAAAAAAAAAAAAATACACAGTTGTTGTTTTATAACTGAAGTATATGTACTTTTTCCTTCAGCTACTTAAGAGTCTCTGCATGGTAGTAGAAGGTGTGGTATAGCAAGGCAGCACTTTACCTGGAGGCTAACTTGTCTGGTGCTGTTCCCTTCATACCTCATCAACATTGCGACCTCACTGGCTGACGCCAGGACTGAACAGACAGCAGGATGAGGGCATGAAAGTAAAGAGCAGGTATCTACTGAAAAAGAGGTTTCAAACCATTACATTTGTAATTCCTGTAACACAGAAACATAGAATTTGGCAGCAGATAAGGACTGCTAGGCCCATCCAGTCTGCCCATTCGTTTCTACCTACACTGTTACTGCAGATTGTACCTGATCTACAGCTCTTTCTCCTGTCCCTTTCCCTACCACTATGATTCCTTTGTGCTTATCCCATGCATTCTTGAACCCACCACTGTGTTTACACCACCACTTCCCTGAAGTCTGTTCCAGGAATCTATTCTTTCTGTGAAGAATTACTGCCTCACATCTCTCCTGAATCTACCTCCTCCAGCTTCATAGCATGTCATTTTGTTCTTGAGCACCTTTCTTCTAAAAGTACTCCCCTCCTGAACCTAATTTACCCCATGAGGTATTTAACGGTCTCTATCATATCTCCACCTCTCCCTCTTCTGTTCCAGGGTGTACATATTGATGTCCTTTAGTCTCTCCTTGTAGGTCTTTGTCAGATTGTGCACCATTTTAGTGCCCTCTACTTAACCTGCTCCATTATGTCTATGTCCTCCAACTGGACACAGTACTCTCGGTGGGATCTTACAGAGATCTACAGAGCAACACCACCTCCCTCTTTCTGCTGGAGATACCTCCCGTGCACATCAGCATCCCACTAGCCTTCCTGACTGCCTTGTCGCTGCCTGGCCACCTTTAGTTCATTGGTATGATTACCCCAGGACTTTCTTCCTGCTTGGTGATGCGTCAATACAACTTCACCCATTTTGTACACCACACCTGGTTTCTGTGCCCTAAGTGCATTATTTTTCGCTTCTCACTTTGAAACCCAGCTACCATACTCTTAACCACCTCTAGTTTTCAAGTTTCTGCTCATCCTTTCCACCCGGAGTGTCCAACGTATTAGTGATTATGGTGCCATCTACAAAGAGGCAGACCTTCCTTTCCAGTGCCTTTGCAATGTCACTTTTAAAGACATTAAAGAGGACCAGTCCCAGCACTGACCTCTGAGGCACCCCACTGGTCACCCTCCCTTCCTGTCCTCGAGTGAACTCCGTTTACCACAAACCTCTGTCACCTGTCCCCTAATCTACAGTAGATAGGCCTTGTCAGCTGCTCCACCCTGATCTAAACCCTTTGTCTTCCAGTCAAAGAAATCTGTCAGATTTGTGTGACATGACTTTCCCCATGAATCCATGTTATACTGCCTCAGGTCTTGTAACCCACTTGATTCAAGATATTCCATAATCCTTTCCTTCAGCAGTGATTCCATTAACTTTTCCACCACTGATGTAAGGCTGACTGATCTATAATTGCTAGCCTCCTCTCTGCTACCATTTTTGAAAAGTGGGACTACAGCACATCTGCCCTTCTCTACCAGTGCTGTGAAACCACTCCTGTTTCCAGTGAGCTGTTAAATAGAACTGTCAGAGGTGCAGCCAGTATTTATTCGAGCTCCTCAGTACCCTTGGATGCACCCCATCTATCCACATTGCTTTGTCCACCTTCAGATTAGCAAGTCCCTTCTGGACTCTCTCTTCAAAAATAACTAGTGTCCACGGCCCTCCTTCCAAAGCTTCCTTGCTTTTTGTGGCCCTCCTTTCCTTCCTCTGTGAAAACTAAATAAAAGTATTTGTTCAGGGTGTCTGCCTTTTCCTGGCCTCCCTTCCTTTGGGTTCCCACTTCCCTTTTTAACCTTAGAATCTCACCTTGGTCTTCTCTTTCCTTACATACCAAAAATGCCTTGGTCCCTTTTCGTACCTCCTATGCTAGTCTCTCTCTTCAGTTTGTGCCTTTGCACCTTTACTGCTTTCCCATTTCCCTCAGTTTCCCTTGACACACCTCCCTATCCTCCAGCATGTCGTCTCCTTATGCTTTCCGAATTCTACCCTTGTAGCCTTTACCTTTTCAGTCACCTCTTTCGAGAACCATAGCAGTCTCTCTTCCTCTTGCTTTTGCTCACTTGTTTGACGAGAGGCTTTTGCCTTTATTACACACTCTTTTATCTTCTTGAACTGTTCCTTCACCCCAAGCCATCTGCTCCCCAACAACCATGTCATCCCTGAGACATTCACTCATCTTTAAAAATCTGCCCTCCTTAAATCCAGGACCCTTGCCCTTGTGTGCTTCGATTCTGCAGCCATCCTTATATTGAACCGCACCATATGGTGATCACTGGTCCCCAGGTGGCCTCCCACCTTGACGATTGCAATATTGTCCCTGTTAGTGAGTTATATTGCCCCATCATGAGTGGGTTCACTGACTAGTTGCCTGAGGAACAACCTCTGCAGGGTGTCCATGCTTCTAGCTAAAGTCACTGCCGGAGGCTCAATTTACGCCTGACATGTTGAAGTCCTCTACTAGCAGCTCCTCCTCCTTTTCTGTCATCTTGCCAGTGGCTTCCACCCATACATTATCTAATTCCCCTCCTGTGCTGGAGGTCTGTAGATCACTCCAGTGCGAATAGTGACCCACAGTACCTCTCCCTTCCCTGCTTTGCCTGTAGCTTGAATGGATTCTTTAGATTCACTCCAGCTCAGGTCTCCTACCTATTTTCACAATAAGTAGTGTTTCTTCCTCTCCGTGTTTCAGAAATACCTATTTGCTCATAACTAGTCTCACAATTGCAATGTTTGTGTCATCACTGTATGTTGTCATGGAATGCACTGTCCTGCACTGTGAGGTCAGAAAATCTTTAGAAAAGCTGTTTATGCAGATTTAATAGAAATGGTGGAACAGATATTATAAACCCTATAAAAGAGACCGTGAAATTACAAAACTGTATTCTTTGGTAAATTGTAGTAGCTAAATATATGTTCATAGCCACACTGAAGTAGAGACCTGCTCCTTAATTTCCCCAGGAGCTGTTTTTGCTAGTTATGTTGCAGTCAGTGATGTCACAGTGCAGATGAGGTATACAAGGGAATAGCATTCAAGATCACCAGGTGTCCATAGGAAGAGAGTTGCTCTTCCTTTCAGATAACCAGGTTTTTTTTCCTTGAGCCTTGATCCATGTACTTTGATAACCAGGAGTAGTGGTACCGTGTTAGCCATCTCTGCGAGGGCCGGCACAGTGCCCCACAAACCCTGTGGCAGAGTTAGAGATGTAAGACCCACTGTTTGTCTGTACCTCCAGCTGCAAGGCGTGTCCCTTTGTAGTGGTGTGTCAGGTAGGAAATGGATGCAGTGAGACATGCACGTGTTACCCTGCCCACGAGGTGTGATGCAGTCTGAAGAATTACAGAGTGGCTATGTTTTGTTGTTCTTGGGACCGATACGAACATGCAAACATATGAAAGAGCCAGCAGAAGAAGGCTATTTGGTCTGTCGAGTCTGCTTGTTATTTCAAGGTCCCTAGCTTCCACAACTGCCCCAGCCCCTATTTCCCAGTCCTCCCTCTCTCCATTCTCTGCCCATGGTCCCATAGTTTACCTTATGCTCATCCCAGGTCCTCTTAAAGCTACCCACTGTCTTCTGTGAGACCACTTCTCCAGCAGTGCATTCTATTTTGCCATCACCTCTCCACAAAGAAATGCTTTCTAACAACCCTCCTAAACCTCCCCCACCAGCCTTAAACTGTGCCCTCGAGGTTCGGTTGTCTCTTAGCTTAAAGAGACCTTCCCTATTGACTCTGTTTATCCCCTTAAATATTTGAAGGTGTCTATCATATTCCCCGCCTCTCCTCCAGGGAGTATATTCTCAGGGCTCCCAGCCTCTCCTTGTTAGACTTCCCCTGCTAACCTGAAGTCATCTTGGTTGCCCTCCTTTGACTTTCTCCAGCAGGCTGATGTCCTTCTTAAGGTATGGACACCAGTATCTTACTCCATGTTCTAGATGCTGTCTCACTAGTGACCTGCACAAGGCAGTATAACTTCTCTCTTGCCTACTGCTGATTCTCTGGCTGTACACACCAACTCTCTGTTTGCATTTGCTTGCTGCCTTTTGCACTGCGAGGAGTGCTTCAGGTCACTAGTAATCACCACCACCAGATCCTTTTCTTCGCTCTTTGCTGTTACCCTTATGGCCCTGGGGTCGTTGGTGTTAGAAAATTGGAGCACTTAAGATTATAGGTGTGGTGCTTCCAGCTAGCAGGACCCTACCAAATGAGAATGCTTACTTCCCACTAGCAACTGAAAATAGGAGGATATGGATATTAGTGCCCAGACAGGAGTTCTAACACTCTACGTACTCCCAGATACCCACTTAATGTCACTTTGTGTCTTCTTGCTCTCTGTTAAGATCAAAAAGCATGCAAATAGAACTAACCGATGACAACAGTAGTATAATGTAAGCCCTTAGGCATTTTTAGTTGGCGGAGGTGAGGGAAAGAACAAGGAACATAGGATAAGGCAAATGAACTAGTGATTATTACTCACAGGATCACAGATAATATGCACAAGCCCACTACCCCCCCAGTCCTGTGGCTAGCCCACCCCCAACTGTGCACTAGTATGCCTCATAGTAGCTATTGGAGCTCCCACAACAGTCTTTGCATGCACAATGAGGTGGTCTGTTGCAGGCCTGTTAGCGGGATGCTGTAAACTGGGGACACTTGTCCCAAAGTCCTGTCCTTAAAGGAGATCTACTGGGAAGGGAGCTCGAGCCACTGTTGCATAGATTGTGGCTCCCCTCCCCGAGTCCTAAGAACGGGAAATACCTGACCACCATAAAAATACTTTTCCTGGAGGCTGCAGCCAGCATATTGACAACCAGAGTGCAGCCCTGGGAGATTGCGCTAGGCAAACACAGCAAGATGATGGCGTGGTGTTGCCTCTCTTCCTTCCCATTTTCCATATGTATGGAGATATTAAAATCTACATTTATACTATTCCGGTGTTATTTTAACAAAAGGTGCATATATGCCATCTGGGTGCCATGTGGGGTTGTATCTGCATCCTGATTGGTTGAGGGCTACAAATTGGCATGGCCACCCTTAGCTGGTCCTCCCATAAGCACACAAGATGTGCCAAACTTTAAAAAATGCTGGGTCACTCCTCTGTCTGGCGTGGTCATGAGAAAGAAGCCCAGTAAAGATATAACTGAACTGTGGGGTCCCTCCGCGCTTGGTGTCGGTGTGTCTGAGTGCAAGAGGCAGAGAGTGCCCATTGCTCCTAAAGAGAGCATGATTGTGACTTCGCTTCTGCAGACGAGATAAATAAGGCAGAAAAGGATGATGGGAGATTAAAAAGAAAATTATAATTTTGCTCATAGCGCTTTTGCATCCTTTTTCCAGGTCCATCTTGTAAAGAGCTCTGCTCAATGATGTTCGCCTGGATAAATAAAGATTTTTATTTATTTATTTGTGTGTGTGTGTGTGTGTGTGTGTGTGTGTGTGTGTGTGTGTGTGTTTGTGTACTTTGTTTCTGCCTCCAAGTATGTGATAAGACCCAAAAGTGTGTGGGTATTGGTGGGTACTCATACTCAGGGCCTTTCAGCCCTGGCAATACAGGTATCCCACCACACTCACTCTAAAGGGTCTTATTATGCTTGAAAATGTCCTTTGCACAAAAAACAAAACAAGGCATGATTTAGAAACATTTCATGAAAACTTTTATATGTAAAATAGTCCTTATGCAGGAACAGTGCCAGCTCTTTTGTCTTTTAGAAGGCTGTGTTGACTCTCAATGCTGTCAGTCAGCCAGTTAGGTTTCAGGATTTTCCTAATCCATTTTCTAATGATGCTTTGATTTGCATCTTTCTTAGTCTGTGTATGTGTTGCACTCGGATCTGATGTATTCTGTTGTCATTCCCTTCTCCCTGCTGCCTGGTTTACACCAGGAATTACCAAATTTGAAATAAAATAAAGAGGATGAGCTGTTACTAGGGTCATCAATTTTTTTTATATAAAAAGTGGCCTAACCATTTTAATAATGGTCCAAGTCCATTTTTTCTATGTTTAACGCCACTCCCAAAATTTTCAGTCTAGAAATATGTTAATTGCTGTAAAAATCGCTGAATTGTGTCAAGTTGCTGATTCTGTACAAAAATGAAATGGCTGTTTTGTAGATTCTATTTTTCCATGTCCCTGAAATTACTGATTGTAAATTACAGAACAGGTTATGAGAAGGCGTTGCACGCCTTTGATAGCAACCTACCCCTCCCCTTACACACATTTTCTGGGAGAAACATTACAGTTCTGTTTTGCAACAGTATCTGCCAACTGTGGATTGTGCACCTTTTACTGTGTCAGCAGTTCTAAATCTAGGCATGAAGGTTCAAGATTGCAGTGTTCAGTACTTTACCTCTTAAAGTGGTGCATTATTTTTTTAATCCGTTTTACTGTTTACTTACCCAGGAGTGCCCATCTGAGATTAACATCTTGTTTTCAGTGAGATCCTGCCACACTAGGAGGTTAAAAGTTGAAAGATCAAAATCGATGTCAATGGCTCAATACTTAGCATGCTCACCTCTAGGGCTGAACGACTGGAAGGTTATGGATTCTAGCCCCACACTGGATACTTGGGCAATACTGTACCCATAACTGATACTGTAGTGCAGTATAGGGAGGGGTGCTGCAGTGTTTAAGTGCCATCCTTCAGATGAGATGTTAAACCAAGATATATTCTGCCCATCTCTGATCATTGTCCAGGTAGAAGCTAATAATCCCATGGCACTGGTAGTGGCAGTGTCCTGGTCAACATCCCCCTTGCAGGTAAAACAGATCCATGTAACCCACCACTCAGGATGCAGCTGGAAACATGGGGCCCGATTTTCAAACCATTGGGAATGGTGCACAGTGCTTGCGCCACAAGGACTGGCGCAGGGGTTATCTTGCACCACACCATGCGCCTTTCCTGATTTTCTGCTGCCCCTGTGACAACTGGGGCTGCCTGCGCTGGTTGGGCTCATGCCATCCTTGTGACAGATGTACCAGTGCGGCAAGGCGGAGGGAGGCTTAGGCCAGGGCAGCGTGCAGTATCCCCTAATCAGATTCTGCTACCCCCACCCAATTGGCGCATGGGACGCCAAAGTTAGACCAACCAGGAGCTGGTCTCACGGCCCGTGGTGACAGTTGAGCACCCTGGCATGGTGGGAAGTGGTCCATGCCCTCTTCCCATTGTGGCCACGACCAGCGGACTTCTGTGGCCATCCCTTAATCGGCCAACTTTCCCTGCACTTATGCCACTGTGGATTATGTCTTCCAAGCCCCACCACCGTCATTCAACTGCTCTTGCACTCCACCATACCCACTCCCTGGCACTGAGCCAGCTGTGCCCCTGTCCCCATCCGGGTCTGTCTCCAACTCCATACCCGCCTCTGTCCTGCCCTGATGTCTGTCGGACGCTCTGCGCAGTCCCCCATGGCCGCCACTGCTACCTGAAACTCCTGCAGCTTGTGGTATTTCCTACCATGCACCAGTTGATTAGTGCACAGGATGACTTCCAGCAAACTCGGGGAATTTGGCACTGGGACCCCAGTTTTACAAATGGGCTACAGGGTCCCTGGTGCACCCAGGTTTGCCACAATCAGGATATTGTGCAGAGGTACCGATCTAAAGGGGGGAGGCTTATAAATTGAGCCCAAACTGTCACAGACTAGTGTGTCTTTCTAGGTCAAAACTACAAATAACTAAATATATACATACTTGCCCAAGGTCACATAGTCAGTAGTTGGCTGTAGTGGGGTTTGAACTTATTTGGTTCCCAAGCCAGTGCTCTAAACACTAGGCCACACCTTGCCCTTAATAGTCCTGTGCCACTGGATTATGGCAGGTTACTGCTTAAGTTATTTCAAGGGTTGATTTTTAGGTGTCATAGAAAACATAGAAGTTGATGGCAGATAAGGACTGCAAAGCTCATCCAGTCAGCCCATTTTTTCTGCCTTATGAATGTGCCATAGTCCTTTACTCTGTCAATGGCCTATCTATTCATACTCATCTGTATTGCTCCTTTATGCCTGTCTCATGCCTGTTTGAAGCCCTGCACTGTATTCATATCCACCACTTTCTGAGGTAGGCTGCTCCAAGCATCCACCACCCTTTCTGTGAAAAGAACTTCCTTACATTACCCCTTAATCGGCCTCCTTCTAATCTCATGCTGTGTCCTCTTGTCCTGCTGTTTTTCTTATATTGAAACATGTTAGACTCTTTCACCTTTTAATGCCCTTAAGATGTTGGAATGTTTCAATCATATCACCTCTCTCCCTCCTTTGCTCTAGGGTATACATATTGAGCTTGGTAATCTGTCCTCATATGTTTTCTGATGCAGTTCCTGCGCCATTTTGGTTGTCCTTCTATGGACTGCCTCCATTTTGTTAATGTCCTTGTGCAGGTAAGGGCTTCCAGTACTGCACGCAGTACCCAGATGGGGCCTAATCAGTGTCTTGTAAAGAGGAATTATTACCTCCTCTTAAAACTAATATAACTGAAAAGCCTCATGTCAGTGCTGGGAGTATCCAGTTGCAGGATCTGAAATAGGAGGGAGCTGAGAGCTAATTTGGTCCTGCTTGGAGCATCTGTACAGTCAGTCAATACCCCGCCAGCCAAGACTTTCAGTAGCTGACAGCAGCAGAATGTGAGACTTTCCTTGTTAGTCACAACTACTGCTTCTCAGATACTGAAATGCAGCAGATGATGAAAACCAGGATACTGTATTCACTCTGCTCCGAACCTGTAGTCCCTAGTTTGTCCCTTGTACAGCTGCTCTAGGTGATGAGAAAATCATCTTCACCAAGGAGCAACTTCCTACTCCAGCATGCAGCGTTTCAACACCAACCAACCTGAGTTGTTTTCTGCCTGATCATTTCCCCAAAAATTCTTTATCCTGCATGGCAGGAGAGATGTGAGCATAGTTATTGGTGCACATAACTGTTCAGCAGCAGTTTCAAGCACTTGCGTACAATCCCATCAGAACCTGCACTTTTAGAGGCATCAAGTTCTTGGAGAGACTCAATAGCTTGAGATCTGGTTTACTTACTTTAAAATAAACTCCCACTCAATGGCTGATCAAAATGGGGAGACAAGCTCCTTCATTAGATGACAGCTACCTTGCCTTGACCACTCCGCCCATTTTTTCTACAGTCTAGACTTTTACCTCTCCTGCCAGCTTACCAGAATATACCCTAATTCGGGACTATACCTTGTTCAGGCTCTGTGAGTCATGTTTGAGATAGCAGAGGGTCTTCTGTACTGGCTTTTTCTCCCTCCACCCCATGATGTGAGCGGTGCTTCTGTCGGCCTTGACATCACAGCTGTATTCCCAGTGAGAGCAAGCTCCCTGACCCAAGCATAGGGGTCACTGTGGCACAGGAAGTTGTCTCACCCCTCTTGACTAAGGCCTACTGCTGAGCAGCAGGTACCTCCGGCTAGGCCTGTGCCCTAACACGGTGACCCAACTGTGCTCGGAAATCAGGGTCGCCTGTGAGGCAACACGTGGGGTAATCCGGTGGCCCACCCCAATTGATTCCACCCTGGTGACACACCATGCTTCTTTCCTTCCTTCTGGTAGGTTTGGGGGCATGGAGGGATAGAAATGGACAAAGGGGGAGGTGAGGTCCTCTTTGAACTGTGGATGGTTGTCCCGAGACATGGTTCCCACACTAGGAGCTCGGGACTGGTGGACCCCAAAGGGATGTTGTGGGGAAGCCAGTTACTGCAGGAAGAAAAATTGCTGTGTTATGTCTCTGGGCAGTTCTGTAGTTCCTAAAATGCAGGTTTTGTAAAGTTATTTCTCATCAGTTCTAGCTACCTTTTTATACTAATGTTCTTTATTGGTAAGTCTTGTCAGATACACAGCTTTTCACTTGGTATGTATTCCTTGCGTGCCCATTTTAGGTTCATTTAATTCTGTAAATCCTGGCAGCAGCCAAGAGCAACCTGTTGCCATGCTCGTATAGACGGACACAAAGATTCATTGACAGTATCTAAACCAGTGCTTAAACTGACATTAATTGTATTTTTGCTTAATTTGGTGCCAAGCTGTAGGGTCCTTCTCAGTAAGCAGGCAACGAGGGTTTGCACCAGGAGGCCAGTGGAGTAGGAGTAAGTGTCTTCGGCATGTGCATGCTTCTCTGCTTATACCACTGCAAACACCTTTGCTTTACTGGCCTAAAGAGGCAACCAAGAAGAGATACCCATTAAAGTGTGAATGGAAGAGGTGGGGTTCTCAGAAGTTGAGACCTCAAGGAGACAGGAGGGCTCCCAGTCAAAGAGGAAGCAGCTGCTGGTGGAGTACTCGGTTGTGAGTTGGATAAACTTGGGAGCCAGGGGTGGGGAGATGAGATGCTTGAGGGGTGCCTCAGCTGGGAGGGATGGAGTTCGGATCCTGAGGATCGCTAGAGTAGCAGGGGCTGGAGGATCTGGATATCATTGTCCATATTGGGGAAAAATAATATAGCAAGGGAAGAAGGTAGGAATAGTGAAGGAAACCTCAGGAAGCTGGGGAGGGATCTCATGCAGACAGCACACATGGTGCCTTTTCCAAGGGTGCTGCCAGCATGCAGCAGGGAGAGGCAAGGAAACTGACCACCAGGGCATTTAATAAATGGTTCAAGGCATGGTGTACAGAGAAAGTTTTGAGTACACTGGTACCAACCTGAGAGACTATGAGCCTGTATAAGGGTAATGGCCTGCAACGCTTGAGGAAGTCCTTGATGGCAGGTTTAAATGCTACATGGATTAGCATTTAAACTAGATGGGGGAAATGGTAAAACCATAGGAAACAAACATTGTCTGCCCCGATGGCAAAGTGTTAGGGAATACCAAGGAGTGAAAATTCCCTAGAGCAGAAAGGTGGGGAATGGGACAGGAAGGAAGGAAGAGAAGGTATATAACTTGGGTAGATGAGGACAGAGGACTGAAGGGACCAGGGGTGGTGAACATAAAAGAAAAAATTACTCGCCTTAGTAATGTTGTTTCTTCTAATGGAGTCTTGCTATATTATGACAATTGCAGTATGACCGCAGGTTAGAACTGCTCCGGAGGTGAAATAGTTAACTTTCCATGAAGGCATGGAATCTTGAGCGTGAGTTCGGTTAAGGAAGCTCTGTCTGTGTGCTTTCAAACCCAAACCGTCAGATCTTTACGAGCAAACTCACTAAGGTTCTATGTGGAAGCTGTAAACCTACACTAGCCAACTGGCTACTAACATAACAAACACACTTCTTGGTCTCGAAAAAAGACTCAAGTCAAGAGACCCAAAAGATTAAACAAACACCAGTTCACCCTAAGGAAGGGTGAGGCAAAAACAACAACAAAGTGGCAAAAATAGAGTGCCAACACTGTGGTGCCCACCCACAGCCCAAACAAGGTTCTGAGAGGGGCAGGCAGGGAGGAGGTCATAATATAGCAAGACTCCATTAGAAGAAACAACATTACTAAGGTGAGTAATTTTTTCTTCAAACAACATGAAGTCTTGCTATATTATGACAGTTGCAGACTACACAGCAGTACCCCCACGGAGGAGGGACAGAACCTACTAGGAATAGGCTGTGAAGGACAGCTGTGCCAAACCGAGCATCACTCCGAGCCTGGATGTCCAGGGAATAATGCTTGGTAAAAGTGTGAACTGTTTTCCAGGTAGCTGCTTGACATATCTCTAAAATGGGGATGTCTCTGGCCTCAGCCAGAGAAGCAGCTGTACCTCTGGTAGAGTGAGCCCTCAGGCCTGAGGGGGAACCTACCCAGCTTTTCATAATAGAATTGGATACAAGAGACAATCCACCTGGCAATGGATCTTTTGGTGGCAGGTTTCCTTGCCAACCTCACCATAAGTAAGAACAGTTGGAGGAGTCAAACCTGTGACCCTTGAGTACGCTCTATGTAGTAACTAAGGGCCCTCTTCACATCTAAACTGTGCAGCCTCCTCTCACCAGAGGAGGAATGGTCAGTGAAGTAAACAGGGAGAGAAATAGATTGATTAAGGTAGAAATCCGAAACCACCTTAGGCAGGAACTTTCTATTAGTCCGAAGGACTACGTTGTCTCTGTGAAAAGAGATAAAGTCTGGCTCCACTGACAATGCTTGTAATTCACTTGTGCGTCTGGCAGAGGTGATAGCTACCAGAAACACAGTTTTCCAAGTCAAGAACTTAAGCTCAGCTGAAGACAAGGGCTCAAAGAGAGGTTGCATGAGCTGAGCAATGCAAACATTGTGATCCCAGGCAGGAGCAGGATCCTGAATGAGGGATTGGTGTGAAGCAATCCTTAAAAAACTTGGAAAACACAGGGTGAGATGACAGAGGAGAGGACTTACCTGCTGAAATAAAGGCAGAGACAGCTGCCAAATGTACCTTCAGAGTAGCTGGTCTCAGCCCCAAAGTGTTTAGATGGACCATGTAATCTAGAACTGTGGGTAAATCAGCAGAGTCTGGGAAATATTCTTTTCTGAACACCATATGGAAAATCTTTTCCATTTGGAGTTGTAAGTAGCCCTGGTAGAAGGCTTCCTAGAAGCCTTGAGTATATCCATTACACCTTGAGAGTGTGTAGGCCAGCAAACTCTAGCTCTTCAAGAACCAGGCCTTGAGATTGAGAGACTTGAGGTTCGGTACCAAACCCTTCCCTGGGCACAGGTTAACAGATTGTGATTCTTGGGAAGGCACAGGGGAGATGGACTGCTAAGGACAGAAGGAGAGGGTACCAGGTTGCCTGGCCCAATCCGGGGCAATCAGAATTACCTTGCAGGATTGGGATCTGATTTTGACTAGCACTTTGAATAGGAGAGGGAAGGGGAAAGGCATAGAGAAACCTCCTTCCCAACTGAGGCTAAGGCGTCCAGGGGACTGAGCCCAAGACTGGGGCCTGCAGCAAAAGAGGAAGTTGATGATTGTCTGGAGCTGCAAGAGATCTATTTGCGGTGCCCCATTTGTCAAATACCACTCCCAGAACCAGGGGATCCAGGGACCACTCGTGATGGCCCTGAGAGATCCTGCTGAGAGCATCTGCCAGGACATTGTCTTTGCCTGGGAGGTGAACTCGTCAGCAAGGGAGGTGTTCAGGGAGTAAGCCAGAGACCACAACTTCATGGCTTCGTGCACAAGGCCGTAGACCGAGTGCCCCCTGTTTGTTGATGTACCACATTGTAGTGGTGTTGTCTGTTCTGACCTGCACAATTTTGTTCTGAACAGATTTGGAGAAAGCCTGAAGTGCTAGAAAACTGCACTGAGCTCCAACAGGTTGATGTGGAGCAGAGATTCCTGGGGAGACCACAGTCCCTGGGTGGTGAGGTCGCCCATGTGGGCCCCCACCCCAAGAGGGATGCATCCGTAGTAAGGATTAATGAATGAGGCTGAGTGACAAAGGGAACTCCTTGTCTCAGGTTGCTCCGATCCTGCCACCACTGCAGGGCTTGGATCAGGGTTCGAGTTACTGGATCAGTTTGGAAAGAGGATCCTTCTTTGAGACCAAAAGGCCCTCAAATGAAACTGAATGTCTCTCATCTGAAATCTTGCTCCTTGCACTACTGCTGTGGAGGCAGCCATGTGTCCCAGGAGCTGCAGAAAATGTCTTGCTGGTCGAGAGACCTGCAGGGTGAATGAGGAGGCCAGGGAGACTAGGGTGTTTGCCCTGTCTAAGGGAGGAAGGTCCTGGCTTCCTGGGTGTTCAGTTCTGCGCCTATGAAGGTTAGGAGCTGGACATGCTCCAGCACTGACTTTGAGAGATTCAGGAGAAAACCTAGGGAAGTAAGCAGTTGCTGAGTTATCTGAAGATGTAGTTTGACCTGATCTGAGGATTGGCTACTATGAGCCAATCGTCCAGGTAAGGAAGATGGCAATCTTTTGCCTTGTTAGCAAGCTACTGCTACTGCCAGGCATTTGGTAAATACCTTTGGAGCCGAGGTGAGTCCAAAGGGCATTGCTCTGAACTGGTAGTGGCCTGAGGACAGCTCGAACCTGAAGTACTTTCGATCGGAGCTTCTGATGAGAATATAGAAGTAGGCATCCTTGAGGTCCAGGGATGCTAGCCAGTCCCCTGGCCTTAGGGAAGGTAAAATGATCCCCAGAGTCACCATTTTGAACTTTGGTTTTAAAGGTGCTTGTTTAGGTATCTGAGATCCAGGATGGGCCACCATTCTTCTGTCTTTTTTGGGGTAAGGAAGTACCTGGAGTACAAACCTTTGCCCTGATGTAGGGGTGGAACCCTTTCCACAGCTCTGAGAGTGAGGAGGGTAGAGACCTCTGACTCTAAGGCGAGTGCCTCTGATGGAGATGCAGGAGGAAAAGATCTGGCTCTCATCTTGGAAATTTTTGAAGCTGAGAACCAGTCCCTGGCTTACTACCTCAGGACCCACTTGTCTGATGTGAGAGACTTCCAGTCCTGGACTAAGTAAGCCAGCCTGCCCCTCACGGTAGAGGAGAAGCGCCCTGGCTACCCCATCAGGGTGCCTGCTTGGCAGGGGCTTTGGGCTGAGGGGTGGAAGCAGGCCTGCTTGAACCCGTCTACCCCTCCCTCTAAAGAATCCCCTTTGGGCATAGGAGGAAGAGGAGGTCTGAGCCTGGTAGAAAAGCCTATGAAAAGGCCTGCCTCTGCCCTTGGAAAGCTGCTTCTGAGGAGTGGCCTGCCTTTCCTTGGCCTGTGCACTCTGATAGGTGGTCCTGTATTCATCCATTTTCTTCATGTAATTCTCTGTTTGCTCCCAGAGAATTTCCAACCACAGGAAAATCCATGGCTTTGGACTGGGTATCCTGTGACAAGGTGGTGCATCTGAGCCAAGCCATTCTGCGAAGAGCCACAGAAGTAGCCATGACTCTTGATGATACATCATTAGAGTCCACCGCAGCATGAAATTGCACCTTTGATGCCTCAATACCATCTTTAGCCACCTGTTCCAGCTCCCTGGCAAGCTGGTCAGGGACTTGTTTGCTAGAACCAGCACAGTATCCCATCTGGATTTCTGGTATCTGGCAGCGTAAGCCATATAGTTTGCTTGTCTGAGTCCAAGGATGCTGCCATGTACTGTTTCTTTGCCATAGCATCAATCTTCCTGGAGTCCTTTTCAGGAGGTTGTGAAGCTAGGGAATATTTGCCTTGTCACAGGCTGCAGCCTGCACTACACCCACATGGCTGCATTGCTGTGTAAGAAATTCTGTGTCAGAACCTGATAAAGTATACCTTCTGTCCATCCTTTTGTCTACAGGAGGTATAGTATGAGGAGTTTTAAAACTTTTACTGTCTGCTTCCTGAAAGATTTATGAAGGGCATAGACAATATCTCTTAGACTCTGGAATATCCATCATTTCTACATAATCAGGCTCTTCCTGGTCATCAACAGCTTCCTCAAGAGGAAGCTGAAGAGTTTCAGCAACCTTCTTATAAAACATGAAGTGAGAAGGGACTCAGAAAGCCTGGGGGAACCCCTAAGGTCTGTCTGGGGAGGTATCTGGTTCAATAGGAGCCTCAGATCTTCCAGACCATATTCACTCTCCTCATAGTCTTCTCCCATGGATCATAAAATTCCTCAAAATCATAATCTTGAACCGGAGGAGCTGGGTGAACCGAACGCCTCCAGATGGTGTCGGTTCAGGAACCGGGAAAGAGACTGGACAATTTGGATTGCTTTAGCTATCTCTTCAGCTGTTGGGGAAAAAACTTTTCCACAGCATCAGACTTTCTAGTCCTTTTGCAGTAACTGGCTCCCGAACCAGCTCTTCATTTGCCGAGGAAGTATCGCCTGGTCAGAGGGCACTCCCTCCGGTTCGGTTGGCACTGAACCGGGCCGCCATCCGGGTCAGCGGACTTTTTGACCCTTTCCTGAGCCTACCAACTCTCTTCTCAACGGTGGCAGCAGGGAAATTCTTGCAAATCTGGCAGTCTGAATGGAGGTGGTCAAACCCCAGGCAGTAAACACATGGTGTGAGGGTCAGCCTTGGCAAAGGCTTCCCACAGACATCACAGTGTTGAAACCCAGTGGGCCCGGTTTTTCTTTTGGTTTCTGACATTATGCCAGCTAACCAAAACTTGCCTGTTTATGGCAATCCGCCAAGCAAGACACTCCTATCGGTTCCCAGCAGAGTATCACGAGCGTGGAAAAAAAAGCGTAAATCCGTTTTTTTTTAGAACCCGATAGGAACAGAACCGCACTCTAAAAAGGACTAGTAATTCAAAAAATAACCTGATCGGTTCAAATCGAACCGATAAATGTTTTACAAGTTCCACACAGAATTGTATGTAAAACTATCTATTACTTACGTTACTACAGACAGAGCTTGAACCGAACGGGTATGCATTAAAATTAGACGAATTTTAAACTTTTAAACGCAGAATGAACCGAGCAAAAGGAGAAATCTCCGAGCGACTGTTCAGTGAGGCGGATAAAGAATCTGACGGTTTGGGTTTGATGGCCACAGACAGAGCTTTCCTTAACCAAGCTTCACGCTAAGATTCCATGCCTTCATGGAAAGTAACTATTTCACCTCCGAGACAGTTCTAACCCGCGGTCATACTGCAATTGTCATAATGTAGTAAGACTTCATGTTGTTTGAAAGGGAATGGGTGAGTCATGAGGTAAGTCGGGAAATAGCACATGCAGAAAGAGGAGGGAGAAACAGGGTAACAAAAGGGGGGATATGGAAAGTGATGTACACTAACGCAAGGAGCCTTAGAAACAAAATTCTAGACCTGGAAGTCACTATAGTAGAGACTAATCTGAAATTAAAGGCCATAACAGAGTCATGGTCTACTGAGCATCACAACTGGGACGTGACATACTGGGCTACTCTTTGTTCAGCAGAGACAAAGTGGGAAGGAAAGAGGAGGTTATTTAATATGTAGAGGATTCCTTTTCAGCGTTTAACTGACAATGCCCAAAAAACACCACAAGATGTTTTTCAGATAGTGTTAAAATCTGAAAGCATTAAGATTTCTGGTTAATTACTGATCCATTTCGGTACCTGCTGCTGATATCCAAGACAAAACACCATGGTATTCACACTAGCCCTCTCTTAAGATGCCCCTGTCATACTAGACTCATTAAAATTGTATTGTATGATTTATTATAACAAATTCTAGCTGTAAATCGCAGCATTTTCTGTACTAGAGTGGCAATCATAGCACTAGCACCTTCAGAAAAATGAGAAGTTTTAACTTTAAACATGACTTTTAACCTTTTTCCTAAGAGACACAATAAAAAGAAAATAAACACTGGAAAATATCAGTACTGTAGTTCAATTTTATTACTTTCATTTAGAAACACTGGGAAAACATTGTTTTATGAAACTTAAAAATGCTGAATGTAATAGGGTCCCTGTCCCTATCAGGAAAGGGAATGGTTGGTAGTGCTACTGCCATGGCAAAGCCATCCCCCATTAGAAAATAAAGATAGCCTAAGAAAAAACACAAAAGTAAAAAGTAATAAAAAATATTGCCTGTAAAATACCTAGGTACTTAACATTATTTTTCTGTTGGTTGCAACCATCTCTGTTTTTCTTCTTCTCACGCTCTTCTGTGTTTCTGGTTTCCAGGCTGGCCACAAAGGGACAAATTCCTCTTCACTTGAGATTTTTTCCTGCCTTCCTTTGTTTCAGTGGCCATTTTGATACTATAGTACTGCTGCTAGCGGGATATAACAAAGGAAATGTTACTCAAGGACTGGAATCCCAGCTAGAGGAAAACCCTGAAACTGAAGAATGTAAGATCCTCCCTCCCAGTGAGTGAGGGTAACAAAACCAGGGGAGAGAAAAAACATAAGTACATTTCTGTGCTTCAGTAACCCCATGTTAGATTCCCAATTTTTGCCAGTACGTGATAGTCATCTAAACGTTTAAAATCCCCAACAAAAATATGGGTTGCCTTGCTTGTTATGTTTCCTTATTTGTGCACAAGAAACATTTTGTTTCAGAGAATGGCATTTCAGAGGTGTGCCATGGACTAGCCCAGTGCAGAGCGCTCTACAAAGGGTTGTCTCTGACAGACCAGTGACCATGCAAGCAGAGTATGACAGTGGTCACAGTTTCCTGGCAGAAACTTTGTTTACTTGAAAGAACTGAAGTGCTCCAGTGAGCTTCTAGCATCCCCATGTCAAATTCCTAATTTGTCAGTACATGATAGTCATCTAAACATTTAAAATCCACAACAAAATATATGGGTTGCCATGCTTGTTATGTTTCTTGTGCCTGTGTAGAAACATTTTGTTTCAGTGAACGGCATTTCAGAGGTGAGTCATGGACTAGCCCAATGCAGAGCAATCTACAAAGGGTCGCCCCTGACAGATCAGTGACCATAAAAGCTGTGTATGATGGTGGTCACATTGTGGCAGAAAATACAGGTTACTCACCTGTAACAGGAGTTCTAGGAATGGTATATGTTGTTCATCCACACTGTCTGGCAGGTTCCTTGCCGCTTTAAATCTTGCCGGAAGGTCTTCAAGCTGGCTCCTCCCACCCACCTGGGTGGTAAAACTCTCAGCTCCGCCCCATGACGCCAGATCTTCCTTACCGCTTGAAACCCAGGTTCCCTCCTTAACGCTCTGCGACAGACTGGATCCTAACTCTTCGGTTCACCCAAAATAATTTTAAAGTTTTCCAGACTTCTGTCTAATTCTTCCTTCGCGCTGCGATGGACAAATCGACTCGGTTTTGGCAGTGCCCATGCGGGCAGAAGATGTCAGGATGGATCCGCCTCCGCGTCGTCTACTGCCTCGGGGCCTGCGAGTTGTGCAGGTCTTTTTACGTGCGATCCTTGAAGACCTGCCCGGCTACAACTTGGGCGCGAAGCGTTATCTGCGGTGAAGTCCAGGAGGCCTGTTGGGCGGTGTCAGCGGTGGCTGGCTCGGCTGAGCAACTCGAGCAGATGATCGCCTTGAGGAGGAGGCAGCCCAGGCCGCATCCTCATCTTCCTTGGTCGCTGCATTTATCCCGCTCTCTTTGGGATCCTCCTACACAGCTTCTTTTAAGGAGCTTTGCCAGTCCCTCTCCACCCGAGGTGAGGGGCCATGGAACACTCTTCTCGGTCAAAAAGGACTCGAAGAAGTAAGTCCCACCGTGGACGTTAAATGGGAGGCGGAGGTCCCCTTCCGACAGTCTCCAGGCACTTCCTTCCACCAGCTGTTTTGTTTCACACACTGACTGTCTCGCTTTCTCCAAGAGCTGCCAGTATATCTCTGCTCCGCACCTACCTGGCTCTGCTCTCACAGTTTCATTACTGTTTAAGGTGGTACAGTCTGGGGTTTCATTGCTATGTGGATGATACCCAGTTGTACCTGTCTTGTGCCGAGGTGACCTTTCTGTCTCAGATATGCTGAGCCGGTGTTTAGCTGAGATTAATGACTGGATGTCCACTAACTGGCTATGTCTCAACCCCAGCAAGACAGAGGTTATGGTGATCGAGCCGATCATAGGGGCATCTTCGCTGACGGAGGTTGCCCGTCCTGGTGGTTGATGGGTGCCTCCTGTCAGTGATTAGTGTGGTCAGGGATCCGATGCTTTTTCTTGGCGACGGCCTTACTCTCAAACAACAGGTGTCATCGATCATAGGAGCCGGGATTTTTCATTTCGGAATATTGTCAGAATCCATCCATTCTTGACGCCTTCGCTGACCTGGCAGTGGTTATCCATGCCTTTGTTACCAGCAAACTTGATTACTGGAATGCCCTTTACCTAGGGCTATCTGGAAGTTTGATGTCGACTGAAGCTATTGCAGAGTGCTGTGGCAAGGATGTTGACGGGTACCTCAGAGAAGGATCATGTCACTCCTGTTCTGGCGACTCTGCACTGGCTGCCTGTGAGTTTATGCATCACCTTCAAGATATGTTTAACTTACAAGGCCCTACATGGTTCAGGACCTGACTACCTTAAAAGCTCCAGGTTCCGTACTCCCCTATCTGCCCACTACACTCCCCAAGGCTGGCTTGATGGTTTTAACCTCTTCTCGCCTTGAGATCTGGTGACCGAGCATTCGGTACTGGTTCACCACTGTTGTGGAATTCTCTTCCACCATATTTTCATGCAGCCAGCATGGTGGAGGCCATTAAACCTCCTTAAAAACATTTCTGTTTGAGAAGGCTTTTAATTTTCTTTGACGTGATTTTATTTGTGGGATGTTTTATTGAAATTTGGTCACTTATTATGCCTTGTACAGCACTCTGAGCCCTGGATAGGGCACTATATAAATAAAATTTACCTTGCCCTTCCTCCGATTCAGTCTCCTATCTATTTATTTTACATTAACAAATCAAGGCGAACAATTATATGCATCAGCTAGCACTCTTCATTATTGCCAGCAACAAAAAGTAAAATGAATATAAATAAGCAATAATGTTAGGATAAGGTGTTCAGTTATTATAAAATGGGTAGGGACAGTCATGAAACCTGATTGGCTGAGAGACTATTCCAGCCATGCATTTTTTACATTTCCTTGTGCGTGCACAAGAAACATTTTGTTTCAGGGAGCGCATTTCAGAGGTGTGTAGCGGACTAGCCCAATGCAGAGCAATCTACATTGGGCTCGTCCTGACAGACCAGTGACCATAAGCTGAGTATGATGGTCACGGTTTACATTGGGCAGAAACTTTGTGTGTGAAAGGACTGAGCGGTCCAGGAGAAAGTGCTTTAGTACTTTCATTTGCATAAAGCTATCCGAAGCAGCTGAGCGCTTTACGACATCACTGCACTAAGCACTTAATCCTTGATGTTGCTGATATAATGAAATCTTAAGAGGTGATTCAACTAACACAATGCACCCCTGCCACATACACCACGCAAGGAAACATTTGGCATTGACAAATGCTTGTTTTAAGTTACATGTTGAGACTTAATCCTCTTTATGGAACAAATCCATAAGGGATCAGATTGTTTTATGTAGCAGTAATAACATCAGTGTTGTAGCTGTCAGCAGGAGTATGAATGAAAACGGAAACAAGGACACATCATTTGTCATGCTATTTGCTTCATTGTTATCGCATTATTGCAAACATAACCTAAATTACCAATATTATGACACCTTCTGGAACTAACGCTCCCAGAAATATGGGAAATGTTTGTATGGTTTTATGCATAACCCCATTTTAATCCCATGTCATTTTCATAAACCTTTTGATGTAAAATATGATTATGGATATAGCAAAATAAAGAAATATAGGGTTGCCATGCTCCTTTTGGTCATATATGCCTCCAGATTTGCACTTTAAGAGGAGTTGGAGGAGTTGGCTCAGGACAAAAATAGCTGAAAGATCCCAGTTAAAAATAGAACTTGCCAGAAAGCTATTCAAGCAATGCAAAGGCACATGCAGAATGACAAGGACATTAATATAAAAGAAACAGAGTAACCAAAGACAGACAGACATGTATGTAAAGCACCTGGAATGATGCCAGCGACTGTGACTGGGAGGTAATTTACTTGCTGCCATCCAGTATACATTCTTAGTTGGACATGACATCATAGGATAAATCATTATTCTAATAATGCTTCCATATATTTAAGAATGTACTTGTTCCAGTAAACAGCCTTTTAAACTTTTTGCGTGCATAATAAAATGGGAATTTGAAGCACCAGCAAAAGTCAGAACACGTAAATGAAAAGAGGAAGACCAGGGGACCGATTGTAAGGTTAAAAAGGAAGGGGGGGACTTTGCAATGGAAACATAGAATTTGATGGCAGATAAGGACCGCTTAGCCCACCTAGTCTGCCCATTTCCTACCTAACGGATAAGCTGCAGATCCTAGTTAACCAACAGCCTACTTCCTCCTACCCCACTGGAATTGCCTTATGTCTGTCCCATGCATTCTTGAATTCCCCCACTGCTTTTGACTCTCGACCTCCTCAGGAAGGCTGTTCCATGCATCCACCACCCTCTCTGAAGAAATACTTCCTCACATTACCTCTGAGTCGCCCCTCTATCTTCAAATTGTGCCCCTTGTTTTTGCACATCTCTTTTTCTGAAAGATGCACCTCTTGGACGTTGTTGATTTCCTTGAGGTATTTGAAAGTTTCTATCATGTCCCCGCCTCCTCCTTTCCTCGAGGCTATACATCTTTAGTTCCTTTAGTCTTTTTCATATGTCTTCTGATGTAGACCCTGCATCATTTTGGTTGCCTCCTCTGGACAGCCTATTCTAAGTCTTTTATTGTTTTAAGTCTCTTATACCATCGAAAGTGCACAAGTTGGTTTATTTTGCTTGATCACTAGTTAATGCTACATCAACCAGTCTGTTTTTAATTTGTAAAGTTATCTCCGGGAATGATTTAGTGTAAATTTCATGCAAAAGGTGTCCCAGGCCAAGTGGGAATATTATTTCCCTAATTGTCTTTATTGTGGAGATAAAAAGTTCCTTTGATTATAGTTCAGTTCTTCCTCAAGGCATAACCTTGGCAAACGAGTCTCTGGAAAAGAAATAACTTCAAAATAAATGTAAGTCGTTTTCTAGTGTCATTGGTATGAGAGGAATCTAGCCGAGCTCTTGTCTAAGAACTTCATTCGGGACAGACTGAGGAACCCTCAGTAAAATCTATACATTTTATTAATGATCACCTCAATGGCTTCAGATTTGAGGTGTACCAGATTTCAGCAGCATACAGCATGTAAGCAATAACCCACAACAGGGTGTGGGTTACTGAGGATTAATCAACACCCTGGAATTAGGCTGAGGCCGGAGCCAAAGCCAGAGTATCCTCACAGCACGTGTTCACAGCACCCAGGGTGTTGATTAATCCTCAGTAACCCAACACCCTGGAGTGGGTTATTGCACTTATAACATGGTCTTGAACAAGTTCAGAAAATTTTGTTTTGTTTTTCTGAAATATCGGAAAGTATCAGTTTCACTTTGGTATCCTTACACTGAAAATCACGATGAATAAAGTAGTCCCTGCACTGATGTTACTGTTTACTTTCCTCTTTTTTCTCACTGTGACACAGTTTCCTCCGTGGTTACACTTATTTACTATTTTACTCACTATCTTACTTTTTAAAAAATACATGCGTACTGCAGCCCTGGTGCTCGCCTGAGGTCGCCTTCGAACTGCTGCCCGCTTCTGCACTGCTGTCCGCTGCCTCAGTTACTCCTGCTGCTCACGTTCACGTCCCCTCTCCGCAGTGATGTCTCAGCCCTTTTCCCCCGTTCGGTACCATTTGGCCGGGCAGTGCTGTAGATGGTGACAGGGAACTCACTCCACGATACGGTGCCCATTCTTTGGGATTCTGCAGCTTTTGCTACTGAATAGAAGCCACCCTTGCCTGTTGCTTTGTGCGGTGCTGCCATCCCTCTGCTCGGGCTCCGCCAAGCCGCCCTCCAGGTGTCTGCTATAGCTCCCCGAACCATGCACATTCAAGGTGCTCTGTCTGCCCCGAGTCTCATCCCACTGGCCTCACCCTGCCGCCTGTTGTGCGGCACCTCACAGCCCTCTCCTCCCACTCCTCCCAACAGGCAAGGACACTAAAAATCGGGACAACTACGCTGTCCACCGGGCGGTCAGTGGGAACCAACTTACCTGTTGTAAGACACCGCTGTTCTCAACTTTCCACTCTCCTTCTCTGACAGCTCCTTCCTCCACAATCCATCTGGATGGGTGGGTTGTTCCCTCATCCCGCAGTGACAGCAGCAGTACCGTGCAAGGAGCGCTGGGGAGAAGCTGCCCGCTACTTGCGGCTCTTCCACTGTACACTGTGCTTCCCTAGACTTTGGTCAGGTCACTCTCCAGACTGCAGCCAGTGTTGTAGGTCTGGTTGCTATCCTGTACTTGTCAGTCTGGTCACTATCTGCCACTTGCCGCTCTTCCCTGATCCCTGCACTGATCGCACCAGCACCATGGACGACACAGTATGAAAGGCAGCAACCTGGAACTGCTGCTGCTCACAACAGCCACTCACCGGTTCCCGGTAGTTCGCTGGGAAATCCTCCATACTGTGAGTTCAGCTACACGGGAGGCACTGCCACCACGTGAACAAGTCCCGACAACTCTATCCATATTGCTCACAGCTAGACGTGAGTAGGATTTCACCTGTTGCCTACTCACTCTAGCTGTGGGTATAACGGGATTAATGTATGCCCTCATGATGCTTCTCCTCCAGTCACAAACATCACAGATGGAGCCCAAGCTATAAGCTTGTTTTAATTTTAACGTTCATAACCTGTAGCAAACAGAGTACAGAGCTTTGAGCAAATTTGTCATGAAATCTGTTGAAGGCATTAAATGCTGTAGTTAATTTCAAATTATAAAATGGCAGGGTAAAATCATGTAATCTGATTGGCTCTTATTTATGTAAAATACGTTTTACACATGGGTAAAAAAAAAAAAAAAAAAGGACTGCTCAGCAGTGAAGAGTCTGCAACACAGATCAATGGGCATTTAGAACATATGCATTTCAGTTAGCCCTCTACTGCCAGAGCTGATCTTCCACCACAAACATGGCTGCTACCTTTACACTGTAAAAAAAAAAAAAAACTTCAACTGGGCCCTAAAAATAAAACTGTCTTAAAAATAAAACAAATTAATTAAATGCTGTTTCCCTGATTATCACGCTCTCCTTACATATAAACAAATTAAAAACAGTAAGTATTGTTTATAGTTTTCACTACAACTGTTTTTTGCTGATAGTAACTGTCTGTGAGGAACTCTTCTTCTTACCCTGACAGTGAGATAACTGAGTCTCTGGCTGTAACAAAGGCCTTTGTTCTCTCTGTGTATAGTGTGTTGGGAGAGAAACATTCTGCCAGTGGAACTGGGCAGAATTTTGAATCCATATATTCCATGGTAAACATTCCATATAGTGTATGGTAGAACACTGTTGAGCATGGAAATCCATACTCCCATCATCGTTGTTATGCTGCACTAGCCTCGTCATTGTAGCTGAGTGCAGCCACTAACACTGAGAAGGTGAGTGCGCATGCGAACCAGCAATCCTCCGTGGAATGACCACAGCAATGAAACAGGCCAGAGGAGGGGAAAACCACCACAAAAATCAGCAGGAAAGTAAGGGCAGTCATTGTGTAGTTCCATACACTATAAAAGACTGTGTATGATAACATATGCAATCAAGGGTATTTTTCAGCTCGAGGGTTTCCATGGTAAGAGATACTCTTGGTGAAAAATACTCCTTATTGTGTATGAGCAATCATACACAATCCTCTATATCTTGAATGTGGGGAACAACAGAGAGAAAAAAAAACAGGAAGGAGAAAGTAGGCAATAATACAATGACATAATCAGTGACATCACTTGCAGTGGGTGGAAGGATTATTTTATCACAAATGCACAAAATAAATCTATTTTCTACATATAAACATGCTTTTCCCAATAGTCAAGGTTAAAAAAAAAAAAAAAAAAGTCAATTTTATAGCGCCAGTTAGGCACTCGGGTGGCGCTGGTATAAACCATATTTTACAGCATCACAGCTGAAGTCGCTGACGGCCGCTGGCCTTGTGCCTTACTATGCCCCTGTCATACTGTAAAATATATGGTTTACACACACCCTCTTTGTACCCTATTGCTTATGTCATCTGAGTTATATGCAGGGTCCATGCTGTGTTTTGTGCATATCTTATGCTTTTCTCAGTTGCAGCTAGAAAAACAACTCAGGGTGTGTGTTTGTTTAAAAAAAAAAAATCCTCCGATTGCTTTTCCTTAGCACACTAATTGAGTTCATTAGGCAGTGCATAAAAGAAGTGGAAGTGCCCACTATTCTACAGACAAGATTATTTAGTGGAGATGCCAGTCTTTTACTGAAAATTAGCGGTCATTTTCAGTAACACACTGGCAGTGCCACTAAACAGTATAATAAATGGCGGCAGTGTTGGCTACTGGTTGGAGCACTAACTTGAGAACCTTGAGATCACTGGTTCAAACCCCAGAAGAGCAAAATAATCTCAACCTCCAAGCGCCCAGTTAGTGAAGCTGCAGAAATAAGAATCAGGACCCCACTGAAAATGAGATATTGCACATCAGCTGACTTATTCTGAGTAAATTGTAAATTAGAAATAAAATAAAGCCAGGCACACAAAGCAGAAAAAATGTTTATTAAACTGTGTCAGACTGAATCAGCCATTTTCATCTGTCTCCTTCAGAACTGCCCTTTAATCAATCAGTCAATCTAAATCTTTATTTAACTAGGCGAATATTGTTGAGCAAGCTCATGTTCAAGATGGGCTTGGAGAGGAGAGATTAACAATACATACATAGAAACATAAACATAGAAACATAGAAGATGATGGCAGATAAGGACTGCAAGACCCATCCAGTCTGCCCATTTCTTTTTGTAGCTTATGAATGTGCCATCGGCCTTGCTCTGTCAGTGGCCTATCTATTCATACTCATCTGTGTTGCTTCCTTAAGCCCATCCCATGCCTGTTTGAAGCCCTGCACTGCATTCATATCCACCACTTCCTGAGGTATACAAAGGAATATTCACTTACATCATAATTGGGTAAACAATATATACAAAATGAATTCACACTTTCATAATATTTACATAGAGCAGTAATTATACAGGAGGTTTATAATACACATGAAATTGAGTATTAAGAGCCATTAAACTAAGACCATGAAAAGTATGCAGTTAAAAGTATAGCAACTGTAGTACAGTATATACAGGTTAAACCTACAAAACTATAATTACAGCATGTATTTGAAGTATCCTTGAACACAGTTATTGATTGAAGGAGCTGGTGGGGCATGGGAGGGTGGGAGGGGATGCAAGAGGGTGAGTAAGGAGAGGTACATGGTACATGGAGTGTCTGCAAAGGCATGAAGTGATTGCAGAGGGGAGGTGGCAACAGTTAGGAGTGGAAAGCAAAAACACCATGACGGTGTCAAGGGGGTAAGCAAGGAGTGTAGGTGGGAGCCAGGGGACATGGAAAAGGAACAACTAAAAGAAAAACACATGCTTTTTTTTTTTTAACATGCTAAAGTGAACATGTAGCATTGCCCCAGGAAATGTAAGCCAAGAGTCTCATATTTCCCAAGGAAATGTACCAGTCTGGCCAATTTTCTAGCCCTGTAAGAGTGGTGACAGGGAGGAGACCAACAATGTAGGCCAATTTAGTCTAACTTCAGTGGTTGGAAACTTAATGGAAACGACACCAAAGACTTAACAGAGTATATTGAATCCAGTGGACTGCAGAACCACGGACAACACAGGTTCACAGGTGGGAGGTAATGCCAGACTAATAGATTTCTTTGACTGGATGATGAGGGAGATTGATCAGGGAGGGCAGTGGACAAAGCCTATTTGGGCTTTAGCAAGCCCTCCAACTGGAGCCATATAGCAGGCTGATTAAGAAGTTGACCACCCTAAGAATGGGATCCATAGTGATAAATTAGGCTAGAAACTGACTCAAGGACGGCCACAGAATGGTGGTTAATAGCAGCCATTCCAAGGAGGGAGGTGATCAGTGGGGTACCACATGGCTTGGTACTGGGATCTGCCCTCTTCAGTGTCTTCATAATGGATGTGGCAGAAGAGCTGGAAGGGCGGTATGCCTTCAGACAACGCCAAATGTGCAGTAGGGTGGACACTCAAGATGGGGTGGAAAAATGTGAGGATCTTTGGAAACTGGAGGAATGGTCAAAAACCTGGCAATTGGTGTTTAATGCAGAGTGCAGCATAATGTACCTAGGGCATAGAAACTCCTGGCGGAGTATGGGGTGGTGGTGGGGTTCTTACAGTCACTAGACAGGAAGGGATCTCGGGGTTATCATATCTGAGGACCTCAGGGTGGCAGGACAGCATGACTAGGCAGTGGGTGGGGCTACTGGTATGCTGCGATGCATAGGGAGGGGTATTTGCAGCAGGAGGAGGGAGGTGGTGATGCTGTTATATTGCTTGCTGGTGTGGCCACACCAGGAGTATTGTGATTAGTTTTGGAGACTGCACCTCAGGAAGGACCTAGGCAGGGTAGAAGCATTTCAGAGGAGGCAACTAAAATTGTGCATGGTGTGCTCAAGAAGTCCTGCAAAAGAGATTGGGGAGCTCAACGTACACCCTGGAAGAAAGCAGAAAAAGGTGACTGGATAGAGACCTACAAGTACCTCAAAGGGTGAACAGGGTAAAGTGGGGAGTCTCTTTCAAATGGGAACAAGCAGCAGGATCAGGAGACTTGTAATGAAGCTGGAGGAGGGAATTCAAATGTGAGAATGAGCTGTTTCTTCATTGAAAGGAAGTGGACTCCTGAAGTGGACTGCCAATGGAAGTGGTGGAGGCTAGAACAGTGGGGAGCTTCAAGCATGCAAGATAATACACTTTTATGTGCATTAAATAGGAGGCAGGGAGGTGGGGGTCGATGAGACCAGATCGGGTCTTGGAAACAAAATTGGTATGGAACATTTGGGACGACTAATTGGGCCAAGCAGTCCCTTTCTACTGTCAGATTCTCTGTTTCTATTTTAAAAGGTTAGAAAAGTGCATGCAGCCCTGTAAATACATAAGGCATAATGGACAGATCAGATGCAATGGAGGATGCTCAGGGAATTGGCATCAGAACTGTCTGAACCCTGGCAGGGCTATTCAGTAGCTCACTTCAGCCAGGGGTGGTTCAAAGAGATTGTAGGAAAGGGGATGTGGTTCCGCCTCACAACAGAGGAGACATGGAAGAACTGGGAAATTATAGACTTGTCAGTCTTAACTCAATTTGTGTAAATTGTCGGAGACAGCTAACCAAAAAGGGCTCTAGTGGACTACCTAGAAAAAATGGGCTCTAGGATAGTAAGCAGCACAGGTTCATGCCTGGAAGGTCTTATCAGACCAATCTGATGATATTCTTTGTCTGGGAAACAAGGGTAGTGGATAAGGACATACAGTAGGTTTACTCTACTTGAGCAAAGTCATTCAGTTTGGTGCCACACACAGAAGGCTGCTGAAGAAGTTGGAGGATCTGGGAGCGGCAAATGACTTAGATGGGTGGGAAGTTTGCTAGGGGTAGGGGGGTCAAATTGGGGAAGAAGATTCAGTCCTGGGACCAGTCCATTTCAATATATGAAGATATGAAAGTTGTCAGCAAAAAGACCCAGAGGTCTAGCTAGTCTGCTCGTGCTGTGGAGTATAATATATACATATATATATAATCTACATTCAGCAGAACATGGTCATCAGTGACATAGGAGAAGGAATACAGGGCAAAATGTTCCTTCCGTAAATGACAGTAAACTCTGTGGCAGGGTAGAAGTGAAGGAGGGATAAGGGAGTTGCAGAGGGACCTACAAGGTTAGAGTGGTTCAAAGTTTGGTAGCTGAAACTCACTGCTAAAAGTGCAAGGTAGTGCACATAGGGAGCAAGAATCCTGGAACAGAACAGTGGATGGGAGGGGTTAAGTTGGGCACTACTTCGAGGAAAGGGACATGGGAGTCCTCATAAGCAGCACCCTGAAACATACTAGCTAGTGCAACAAGGCCTACAGCAAGACAACCAGAATGTTGTGGTGTATGAGAGGGGTTTCGTAGCAGGAGGAAAGTAATGCTTCTGTACCTCTCCATAGATCACTGCTGAGACCCCTCTGGAAAACTATACCCAGTTCTGAAGCTCCAACCTAAGGAAAGACAGAGACAGGCTAAAGACAGTGCAGCATAGGGTAACCTAATAATTCACGGCCAACTGGGCAGATTCTATTAGGATCATATTACAGCACTGAATATGTACTTGCTGGAGGACAGAGGAACAGGCACTTGTTAGTCACCGGTGCCCTTGTTTAATCACCACATGGTCAGCGTACTACATAAAATTGTTGATAAAGTTACTCTCCATAGACCACAATGTAGCGCATCCCCGGCGCTCTCCCTGTGATCACGCTATAAAGTTAGCCGAAGGGTGGCACAGGCGCATCTTCCAACCGGAAGTGCCTGTATTGAGAATTTAATGAGTAGATTTTCTGATAAATAATTTACTGATTCTTGGAAACTATGGCTTAGAGGCAGTTCATGGAAGTAAGGCACTGAACTGTGGGGTGCATAGGGCTACATTGGTGAATCTCTTTAAAAGATGTATGTAGCCCTTAAATGACTCTGTGGCTGCCTCTAACGTTGGGTCCCAGTCACAGGGCACTGCAAGATTTATTTAAACATGCTTGATGAGGTGGGGGCGGGGGATCAACCAGATATCAACTTTTTTAAGTTTATTTGTTGGACTTTAAGTCATGATACAAAAAAGAAAAATAACATTTACAATCTTCATACAATGTACAAAATGTACATAAAAATCAATCAGTCACATTAACAGTTCCTTACACAATATGAATCAGCCTGATTAAGCATTTTTATAGCCATTCCTTATGACTGACTTGATAAGGCCAGATTTAAATACATAAATTGGCCAACAATATAATAGTAAATGCACCAATATAGCCAAAGAACTATCCTCTCAAGCTGTTAAACAAGATTTTCTCTAAATTTTAGTTATTAATACTTTAAAATAGTGTAATGTAACAAAATGCTGTTACTACATTAGTATCCATATTAGGAGTATTTTAACATACCCACATACAATAGACTTCTAGACAAACTACATTGCAACATCTAATAATAAGAGCTAACACCCCTAAAGGCCCACTGGGTTTCCCTCAGTGAACACTGTCAAATATCATACTGAGTTTCTGAGCTCATACCTAAAAGTCATCCATCCTCTAATAAGGAATTTGGCAATGGCACTAGACCATAAACTGTTGAGGATCCAACTTTGAGACCTTTAAAACCAAACCAGTTTAGCATTATGGCAGTCCCTACCCCATGGACCAACCAAAACAATGTCAAGGAAATAAAACCTTTGGCTACACTTGCCCTTTAAAGTTTGGATATTAGTCACACATTTAGGACCACTTAATTTGAAATCAGAGTTAGGCTACTGCTCTTGTACCCTGTCCTTAGGAATAAAAAGGTAGGTTACATGACCAGATCCCAATAAATATAACAAAGTGTCACAAAGGTTATACCTGTGTTCTAAAATAATTCAGCCAAATGAAGGAATTTTGCTAGGACTTGCCAATAATAATCTTTACAGCACTTAAACTAAGGAGTGTTTTAAATTCCATAAATTCTGAGATCACGAAACATTTCATATAAGAAGATCTCATCATAGACTAAGCTCTCAAGAAGGGCACAAAACTAATGTATTTAAAAATATTTAAAGAGATGAACTGATTGCAATCCAAGCTTAGGTATTTGACTGCAAAATAACCATTTATCTATAGTCGGTACAATTTCTTCAGACTAAGCAATCTAAGCTTCATCTTCTTGATTAATCAAAACACTTTAAAATTCAGTCCTGAGACTACAGATAACCATACATGTGATATCTCCTGCTTTATAGCACTAAAATGACAAACAACTATATTTATTTTTAGAAAAATAGTCCAGCTTGTTAAAAGTGCTCAACAAAGTTCCATTGGTTCAGTGCTTGGCAAAAATACAGTATTTGTGGAGTTTTGGTTCTCCTGTTGTCATGCCAATAAAATCAGAAATCACCATTTGGCATCCCAATACAAGTTTACGAATTATGTACATGCCAGTAAGGTAGGCTAAACATTTAGTCCCAAGGGCTGCAGGTAAGGATGGTTTCATACCAGGCCCTTTCCAGTCACCACAGCATTGAGCTCCATAACCAGGAGTCCTATTTCAGTGACTGGCTATTATCTGATAAAATAGGTGATTGCCCAGTGGACTGAGTAATATCCTGCAAAAAGAATTCTATTAAGGCAAACATTTGTAACCATTCAGAAACTCATAGTTATGAACAAAAAGCAAACATTCTTAAACAGGGGTTGGGAGGCCTCTGCACTGGATTCCTTCCTTTTATACACAAAGGATAAAGCTGGGCAGACAGTAGGTAAAAACTCAAAGTGAGCTCTCGCTGCTGAAAACTCTGCTGAGAAGGGTACCTCAAGGATCAATCTTAGGGGCCCATGCTATTTGCAGTATATATAACGATACAGACCGTAACATCAGCAGTGCAGATGTACATCTATTTCATGGATGACACAGTTGTGTATGTTGCCAGACCCACTCCTGAACTTGCATGTAAGAACTTACAGGATGAATTCGATACCTTTCAGCATAATCTGCTTCAGTTGAAACTTCTACTTAATGCTAAAAAGACTAAAACCATGTTTCTCTCTCCCATGTAATCCCACCACCACCTGCAAATCCTACCAACACTAGCCCGCAGATACTGACCATCCTGGGTGAGCCACTTGAAACAGTGGACAAATTCAAATACCTGGGCTTCTGGTTGGACTGTAAATTGTCATTTAAGGTGCATATTGAGGAGGCTGCAAAAAGTTCAGGCTGAGACTAGGCTTTTTATTGCATTGCACATCTACTTAACCAAGCGGCTAAGATAAGACTGGTGCAATCCACCTTTCTCACCCTCCTCCACTATGCTGATCTGTTATATATGGCTATTGCCCCAAAGTAACCCTATCAAAACTGAACACTGTACCACAGAGTGTTACGGTTCATCACTAATGCTCCATACAACACCCATCACTGCCTCCTCTATGAGCAACTTGGCTGGTCTTCACTTACCTCTAGGAGGCTAAGGAATGCATCGCTGTGGATCTACTGAGCCATCACTTACAAACTCCTTCTTGCATTTCCGTTCTCTTCAGATGCTAACTGGTGACTACTCCTTCATAGGTATCCCTACATCCCGCTTGATATCCCTAAGATATGAACTTGCTTTGGTGCTTCTGCTATAAGCTATATTCTCCTTCACTGTGGAGCAACATTCAGAAGTCCTTGAAACTCTCTCAACTTATTGGGACCTTCTCCTTTAAATCACTGTCAGATCGCACTTTGACGTGAAACATGCAACTGCTAGTCTTAACTGGAAGCCTAGCCTGAGATTTGAAGAAACCAACTCCAGCACTTCTTCCACTTGAGTTGTAACAACCTGGTGTATGGCTCCTCCCTGACTTATCCTCACCCCTCAGGCCCCGTCCTGCCCCTTCTACCTTGCCATCTGTTCTTAGCTCATCCTTCCTTTCATCTATTCTAGCAATTATTCCCTTTTGCTGCGACACAACTATACATGGTTCCGCTTCTCATCCTTACTCCATCCACTACTTCCCTGCCCCTCACCTGACTCCTTCTTTGCTACCTCCCGCACCTCTCTCTCCTCCTCTCTCCCCACCTTCAGAACTGGCTACAGTCTACTGTTGTGCTCTGAGTGACTACATTCACCATTACGCCTCTAAATGGCATGTTCCCTATATTCTGTTATTGCCTCCACCCTCTACCTCCCTATCTTCCCCTGCCCTGCCTATATTATTCTATTAGTGCCTCCACCTCTACCTCCCTACCCCATCCATTCTTACCTCCATACCTTCCTGCTTCTGCCTCATACTATCCTCCTTTCCTCTGTTCTGTAGCTTATCCATGATTCCCTTGCAACAACCCTGTATGTGCTAGTCATTTAGTACCTATAGTTATTTTGTGTGATCTGACTTTTACTTGTTTTGTCATATATGCACTTGGCATTGTCCTCGGCATACCTGCACTCTGACTTCATTTGCTGTGTATGTATTGTAAGCATTGTTCTTATGCATATCTGTACATTCACACTGTTGACCCTGTGATTTATTTCACTGTATTTTCACTTTTTTTACTTTTTTTATACTGTATCTTCTAGGTCTTACTTGAGACACAGCTCTTGCAGCAGGTTACACCATTAGGACTGAAGCCGTGAGCGTCAGGACCCCATGGAAAAATTCTAGCTTCGCTATCTTCAGCGGGACCGCTTGACGTCGGTCCGCCCCGGCGTCAGGCGTGGTACATAAGGCGGTCCCACAGATTCCCAGTTCTTTCCGCCCGATCGACTTGCAGTGTCTCGACCCTCGATTTACAGTCTAGTGCGCCGACTTCGTGGTTAAGTGCTTTCCTTGGAAATTCGGATTTCTTCAAGCAAGACCTTTGCTGATGTCCTCTCCGACCTCCAGTCACTCCTCCAAGTGTGCTTGTGGAAACAGCTCCTTCAAGGACCCCACACAGCCTGCGTTGGGTGCCTGGGCCCAGACCCGATACCGGGCCTGCTCGTTCTGCCAGGGTTCAACAGTCGTACGGATCCGGACGTCAGAAGGCCCTTCAGGCTCTTTTGTTGGAAGAAAAGCTGAAGACCATGTCTTCCAAGGGGAATCTTCTTCTCAAAAATCCCACAAGCACGGAGAAAGCGAAGGAAGGCCTTCAGGTCCCCCTCAGGGCAGTCACGCAGCTCGGTTCTAGGTCCGACCGCTCTCCCTCCAGGGCCAGCTCTCAGCCTCCCTGGCTGCAGTAAGAAGCCTTCTTCTCAGGCCAAGTCTGCCAGGCCGCCCCTCATCTTCGTCTTCCAGGGCCTTGGCGAAGTCCGGGATCGCCACCATCACCATCACAAGTCGGGTTCCCGCCTTGCAGTACCCGACATCAGGTCTTCTTCTGTTCCTCTTCGTGAAGACTCTGGAGCTCACGCCCTTAAAGAGATCTGTGGACCCGGCGGCGTGCGTCGTGGTCGCAGCGTCATGCACCTCCCTGGAGCTGCCGTCCGAGCTGACCATCGCCCGGCCAAGCCAGCACCTCAGCGGGCGCCGGTAGGGTGACCGACACCGCCTCCTCCTGAGAAAGGGCCCTGGCGCCTCCGTCCGACATCGGTCAGGAGACTTTGACCAAGGAGGACCTAACGCAGCCCGAGGACCAGGCGAGCGATCCCGGTTTTGTCGGAAACTCCCAGGGAACCCTCGCAGTTACCCGAGCCCCCTATGGAGCAGGGCGGGGACCCGCGACCGCCACGGCGCCGCCGGACGTCGTCGGGCCTTTCCTTAGCGGAAGTGAAGGACCTCTTCACTTACTGGTGGGACACCATAAAGAAGGACATGGTTCCCACTGTTCCTCCTCCTCCTCCGGTTCCTGCACCCCCCGCCATCGGGTCGGCAGGCTGCTTACCTCCTCCCCGAGCCCAGATCCTCCCAGGGGAGACCAGAAACTGAGACCTCGGCTAAATCTTCTTCTAGGTCACCCAGCCCCAAGAGATCCAGGAGACACCGACGTTCGCCTTCGACGGAGGACAAGGGTTCAGACTACTCTTCCTAGATCCCCATCTCCCTTCCATCCCTTCTCCGGACCCACATGAGATGCCGAAATCTCCTCCGGACTACCCTTCTCTGGATATTATGAGACATATCCAAGAGAACATGGGATGGGATGCAGAAGAGCTAGACCCGAAAGGATACGCCCGCCAAATATCTTGAGCAGAAGGACCCCAAGCCTGTGGTGGTACCACCTTGGTGGACACTTTCGTGGGCGTCACCAAGGCAGCGTGGAAGCGTCCACATTCGCTCCCGGCGATGCGAAAAAAGCTGATCGCTTAGTACAAGGCTCCTAAGGAAGACCAGTATGACGCCAGCAGCCTCAGAGGGCGATTCTCTGGTCATCACAGCCTCCACATGACCTGTCACAGAGGCGCAACATTTGAGCACTCTGCCACGGACCCAGAGTCCAAGCAGTTGGACGCGTTGGGTAGGCGCACTTATGCTTCCGCTACCTGCGCCATCAGATCCTTGAACTATTTGACCCAATGGTTCAGTTCCAGAACGCTTTGTGGGAACAGGGTCTGGAAGTGGCTGAAAACTGCCGGAAGGTGAGCAGAAGGAGGAGATGCTTCAGCTCCTCCGTGCGGGTTCAGACGTGGGGACCCAAGTGCTACGAGCCACGCATGCGACTCCGCGGACTCATCGGCCCGAGCAGCAGCTTCTGGCGTATGCCTCCGGAGACACTCTTGGTTGCGCTCTCTGGTTTTACCCGGATGTCCAGAAGAATATTATGGGCGCTCCTTTTGAGGAGAAGTCTTGTTTGGTAATCCTTGGAAGATTATTACCAGACTTCAAGAGGCAGGAGAAGCCGGTAAGGTCGGTTCAAGCCATGTGCTGACCCAGGCTTCGAGTTCCTTCGTAGGAACCAGAAAGCCGCTGCGGGTGGACGCAGAGGCAGCAGTCCCGCCTCCGCTACACATCAGAGGGGCTCCAGCTCCGAGAGCCCAGGGAAGCAGCCCACCAGCCGAGGTCAGCGTTCTCCTAAGCCAGCCCAGCCAGCGGGCTCATCTGCCGCCACAGCCTGACTCCTTTCTGGCCCCCGCCTCAGGATCAACGGAAATCATGGTCAGGGCTCGCGATTGCGAACTTCCTGCCGGGATGGCAGGCTATAACAACCGACAGGTGGGTTCTTCAGTTGGTCAGTCTAGGCTACTATATAGAATTCGCAGAAAAGCCACCTCGAGGCCTCCTTTGCTCTCCTGGTATCGGGTCAGCACAAAACTTGATCTGGCAAGAAGTACTGCGGCTCCTGCGAAAGGGTGTGATAGAGTACGCCCGGAGAACCAGAGAGGACAAGGATATTATTCCACTTCTTCCTGGTTCCAAAGAAAACAGGGACCTCCGTCAATTAGACCTCAGCGACCTCAACGATCGGTCGCCACAAGAGATTTCGCATGGTGACTCTTCCGGCCTTATTCCATTCTGAAACAGGACGCCTTTTTAGCTGCCTCTAGACATGCAGGATGGATACCTGCACATTAGAGGTTCCTGCGCCGAAGCCTCACCACCACCTTCAGTTCGAGCTCTTCCATTCGGACTGTCATCCATTCAAGGGTCTTTACCAAGTGCATGGTGTCGTGGCAGCGTCCCCTCTGAGGAGACAGGGCCATTATGTGTTCCCGCATCTGGACGACTGGTTTCTCATGGCCTCCAGAGAGGCATTGCTACATGCGGTCCAGAGCACCCAGGACCTGTTCCGATCTCTGGGCATTCTCATAAATGTCTCTCCTGGTACCGCCACAGAAACTGCAGTTTATAGGTGCAGTACTGGACACTGTTCAGGGAAGAGCTTTTCTTCCAGACGAACAGAGCAGAGTGCATCAGATCCCTCATAAGGGATTTATCGTCGAACAAGATCGTCCCTGCCAGGTCGGTCCTTCGCTTGCTCGGACACATGGCTGCGGCCATCTTACTCGTCCTTTCGCAAGGCTCCACATGCGGGTAACCCAGTGGATGCTCAAAGTGCAATGGGACCAAAGGCAAGACCACTTGCAGCATCCGGTCAGGATCACGAACTCAGTGATTCGAGACTGGCAGTGGTGGCTAGTCCCAGGTCGCTCTCCATGGGTGTCCTGTCAGAGCGCCATCCTCGGAGGTAACCCTCACCACAGATGCCTCAGGTCTCGGTGGGGGCACACCTGGACGGGTAGAAGTCCCAGGGCACGTGGAACCCGATGGAAGCTCATCTCCATATCAGTGTCCTAGAGATGAGGGCGGTTCTCTGTGCCCTGCAGGCCTTTCAGTCAGTAATCCCACTGTACTCTTCTGCTTCAGACAGACAACACGGCGGTGATGTATTACCTCAACAAACAAGGAGGCGACACTCTTACCCCTTTGCAGAGAGGCTATGAGGGTGTGGGATTGGGTAATCGGACACGGCGCGAATCTTATCACTGTGCACGCTCCCGGGTGGACAACACGATTGCAGACGGGCCTGAGTCGCCTCCCAGGCCAGAGTCCACGAGTGGGAACTTCTTCAAGAGGTAGCAGAGGATCTGTTTCTTCGATGGGGAATTCCAGAGCTAGACTTGTTCGCATCCCCATCCAATGCAAAACTGCCCAATTTTTGCTCACTAGATCCAGGGCCTGGTGTTTTCTGGCGCAGACGTTATCCCTCTCCTGGGTGAACAGATTCCTCTACGCTTTCCCTCCCTTCCCGTTGATCCAGAGAGCTCTTCTCAAACTGCGTAGGGAGCACGCACTCATGATCCTGGTGGCCCGTTCTGGCCCAGACAGATCTGGTTCCCTTTGTTGGTGCAACTATCTCTCAGGAGAAAGGTTCACTAGTCCACCGGATTTCGCTTCTCTGAACCTGCATGTGCTCCTAGAGACATAGCCATCTTGCGCCACGGGTCTCGCAAGAGGTTGCAGAGGTTCTTTCTGCAGCCAGAAAGCCAGCAACGATGATGCGTACGCCATGAAATGGCGCCGTTTTGTTTATGGTCGGAGCACGCGATTTTTCCCCTTAGGTTGTCCTGTGGGAGTAGTATTGGATTATCTGCTCTCACTCTTTCATTCGGTTCAGCCTACTCCTCTATTAGTGCACCTCTGTGCCATTTCTGCCTATCACCTTCTGGTGGGACATCGTACAGTGGCTCAATTGGGCGCCTCTTGGGAATTTCTTAGGGAGTGTTACACCTAGGCCTCCCATTAGGGACCCTGTGCCTCCATGGGATCTGCTCTTTGTCCTGGAACAGCTCACGCCCCTTTGAACCTGCCGCAGATTAGAGCTACATTTTCTAGTGGAAAACGTTATTTTTAGTTGCTGTTACTGCATGAAGAATTTCTGAGCTTCACGCCTCATGTGCAAAGAGCCTTATTTAGTTTTCCACCGGACAGAATATCCCTGAGGACGAACCCTAAATTTTTGCCTAAGGTGGTCTCTTCACTCACTCTGAACCAGGATATTGACCTTCCAGTCTACTTCCCAGCTACTCAAATAGAGGAGAGGCTCTGCTCCACACCCTGGATGTTCACCGCAGTCTGAGGTATTACCTCAACAGAACTAAACCTTTTCGTAGTTCTGAGCAGCTTTTGTTTCCTTCTCTGAGAGAATGATGGGCCAATCCGTTTCAAACAGTCCCTGTCTCGCTGGCTTGTCCAGTGTATTTCTTACTGTTATGATATAAAACAAAAGCCCCTCCCGGCACAGTCCGGGGTCATTCTACTAGGGGTGTGGCCACCTCCTTTGCAGCACTCAGAAACGCTCCACCTCTGCTATATGTGCTGCAGCCACTTGGAGCTCTGTGCATACCTGTATCAGGCATTATAGCCTGGACATCGCCTCACGGTGAAGGGCTGGTTTCGGCCTGGCGGTGCTACAGGGTCTCTGTCCTAGGTTCAGGACCTGGAATGTACTTCCTGTTTTCCTCCTCCTGGAATTTCTGGCAGCGTTACTGCTTGGGAATTAGTCCAATGGTGTAAACTGTTGCAAGAGCTGTGTCTCGGTAAGATAGTACAGTTACGTAAGAACTACCGTAACAGTAGATCTTCGAGAACAGCTCTTGCAGCAGGTACCTTCCGCCCACCTTCCCTTGGAGGAGGCATGGCTTTGCCTTTTCATAGGAATTTCCTCCTTATTATCTTCTGATGGTGGATCCTCGGTCTCCCACTCTGATGTCATCCTGCGGCCGGGAGTCTCCGGCGGAGAACTGAGGGAATCTGGCGGGACCGCCCCCTTATATACCACGCCTGGACGCGGGGGCGGGACCGACGTCGGGTGGTCCCCGCTGGAAGATAGCTAGCTAGAATTTTTCCGGGTCCTGACGCCTGCCGCTTCAGTCCTAATGGTGTAACCTGCTGCAAGAGCTGTTCTCGAAGATCTACTGTTCTGGTAAGTTCTTACGTAACTGTACTTTTAACCTGTCCTCCAGGACCACCTTGTAAATGAGATTACTCAATGGTGTTTTTCTCCTGGTAAAATAAAGATTGATTGATTGACTGAAAGGCTCCAGTTACTGTCGAAGTCCAGTAAATTATAGGGAAGGGTTAAAAGACTCAGTTTGTCTCAGGAGTCCATCAATTTATAGGAAGAATTGTAAGGCTCCATTTATATCCAGAACACCATCAGTTCCTTTAAGAGTAACCTGCCAGTTTCAAGTGTCTTCATTTCAAATATGCTGTTGCCACATCATACTTATCCACTTGAATTAAAAATTGCTTTGCAAAACAGCAGAAGTGATCAGTGGGTGATTGCACAAGAGTTCAACCAAAAACCCACCTTACAGCACAGTGCTTCAGCATGGATATTGGATTACATAAATTCAAAACCCGTATGCAGAAACGTAAAACATTACCTCTTAAAGGTGAGGTCATCTGGCAGCTATAGGCACTTGCAGTCATAACTTTCTGCTTTAGCAAGGTCTGTCAAGGAAGTGATTGCCTGTAGCCAGGCACCACCAGTTGTTAAAACGTTTTTATAAAGATTGTAGCAAGAGGTCACTGCATAAAGATTCTGACAGTTACAGTTTGGAAGCTGTAAAACATATTGCAGGAGTTCCAGCTCCATAGTAATCATCACTAGAGCATGTTTAAATATTCAAGTCCTGTTGCCCTTAAAGAGCTACTGATGCATCAAAGAAAACTTTAAAAACATAATAATTAGGTACATTTCTGTCTGCATTATATTTATATTTTATATATTTCTCCTCCCACTATTTATTACTAAAGAAATTTGCATGAGGCAGCGCCAAGCTTCTGAAGAGTCTACCTAGCTGTGGCAGTCCTGGTAGTGATGGCCTTTTCCCAGCCATGCTCAAGCTAATCTCCCCTGCCATTCTAAAACCCCTCACCTTCATCATCAGTTTGGCACTGACTACCTCCACCGTGCCTGACTCTTGGAAGCACGCAAGGGTGGTACCGCTTTAAAGCAGGGATCTGTCAGCTGATTAATTATAGGCCCATATCCATGCTTCCCCACCTTAGCAAACTCATGGAAAGGATTATCCACCAGCAACTGATTGACCACATCAGTAAATACAACCTATGTCTCACCTACAACATGGTTTCCAAAGCTCCACTGCACTTCATCTACCCTGGCCTTGTTCACGAACCACGTTCATAGGAACACGAACTTGGGGAGGGCTTCATGTGCAGTTTTTGTAGATCTATCCAAGGCATCTGACTTGGTCAACTACTCCCCACGTCTCTCCACCTCCATACGCTTGGGCTGCTCAACTGAAACCTCATTGTGGTTCAAGAACTACCTCTTGGGAGATCTCAATCAGTATGCATTGGCCCTGTCACCTCCCTGCCCTCCTGGTCACTACTGGTGTTCCTCAAGACTCGTTCTCGCGCCACTACATTTCTCCCTGTTCATAAACTCCTCCTCTGACAGCCTAGCTTGTGAAGCCCTGTTATATGCTGATGACCTCCTCCTTTGTCACAGTGACAAGACCCTGGATAACATATCTACCATCTTGTCCCATAACTTTAGTTCTGCTCACTCCTGGTTCCAGTCACATTGGCTCCTTGTCAAGCGAGAAAGAAAAAAAAATCGATGCTTTTTGGGTCTAGACCTACCTAACTAGCATCGCCAAATCTAGCTCCACCCTTTTGGTACTGACACCTGATGGCACTGCACTACAAAATGTGCTCAACTTCAGATACTTGGGTGTTACCTTGACCCCTCCCTATCCTATGCAGAACATGTCTCTGACATCATACATCGGATTAACCATAGTTTGGGGCAGTTTATCGCTTAAAACTGTTCCAGACCAGTGAAGCCCGACTGCATTACCCAATGGAACTTGCTACCTATTATTAACCATTGCTCCCCAATTTATTTATGTGTGTCCTCGGCCCTCCACTTATGCCTAATCTCCACCTACAACGTCTGTCGTTTACTCTCATGGTACCTTACTCCACCCACCTCTGCCCTGCTGGGTTGACTCCTGCTCTTCTCTCGCTTAGATTACTACTTGGGCTGCATTAGTGATGCTTCTCTGTATGTACGCCTCCTGGTTAGCCCGTGCTCCATCGAGATGCTTGCGTGCCTCTTCTGTCTCCCCACCCCCCATGGAAATCCCCAGAGTTTCAACTGGCAGGAGGTTGAGCAGTATCTGTTGCTGCTCCCGCCAGGAACAGACTCTCAGCTGTCGATTCCTCTTTGATACCCATAGTATCTTCAAGCAGCTATTCAAACCTGGTTTCTAATGAAGCCATGTGTCTCTGCTCCCCAGGATAATCTCTTTTTCACCTGTCCTCCCACCTCTCCGACAAGGGACAATTTACCCCCCATGCCCGCCCTGTCCACTAGCACTTTTCTTCCTCGTTGTGTCACCGCTTTTCCAAGGCCCCTGTTTCTCTCACCCTAATACCTTGTGTGCTCTAGTCTAGTTTGGTCTACTACTCCAGTATATTCTGTAAACGATTACTTATCCTCTGTTTTGAACTGACAATGGGTAATTATTTAATAGGCTGCTACTGTCTACTATGATTTTTTTTATGTAAATTTAATTGTACCATCGTTTATTTTGTCAATCATTGTAAGATGCTGAATGTATTTTTGACTGTTGGTTTCTCTGCATATTTTACTTTGTGCTGCATGTTGCAGCCCAGGCCCGATGCCTGAAAAGCGGTCCACTGGATCGGTGCACATACCTGGTTACCAAAGACTTAAATAAATAAATAAAATGAATATATGATCTTTTATCTCTTGGAGTTCCTTTAGCGTCCGTCTGCTTTAGCTTACTCCCTACTTCGATCATAATCCTTTGTTGTGACGTCACAATCTGTTACCATGGGAATAACTCTGATATCATGAGTAGTGCTCTGTGATTTCAGGTAGGAGAAAGCAGCAGGAATAGACAAACTATTCAGGAGCGGGAAGAAAAAATTACTCACCTTAGTAATTGCTTTTCTTCTCATGGAGTCTTGCTATATTATAACATTAGCAGTCAGCCACTGCAGCTGAACTGCCCGGAGAGGAAGAGTTAACTCCAGAGGATCTGGAGTTCTACAGTCTGAGGCGCTGTGCCTAAAGCTCTATCTGGCAGTTTCAAATGAAACTGTCAGATCTTTACAAAGCTAACATCAAAGAACAGAAAGTCTGTGTGGAAAAAACTACACTAGCCCATGGCTACCTACTAGTAGTAGTAACAACAATATAAACAACAAAGAAACACCCAGAACCATAATAACAAAAATTGATGGTATTATGGTTCGTTTACCTACCCTTGACAAGCACATTATGAACCCCCCCTTCCCCCAAGACTCAAGTCCAGGAAGGGGGCAATATAAATAACCTAAATGAAAGCAACCAGATCCCTAACCCAAAGGAAAGAGGGTAAAGGATAACTACAATGGCATGACACAGTGCTTGCACTAATTCGCCACCCCTACCCAAGTAGAGGTTCTGAGAGGGGCAGGAGGGAGGTGGTTATAATATAGCAAGACTCCATGAGAAGAAAAGCAATTACTAAGGTGAGTAATTTTTCTTCAAACACCATGAAGTCTTGCTATATTATAACATTAGCAGATTACACAGCAGTACCTCCAAGGAGGAGGGTCAGAACCTACTTAGGAAATAGGCTCTGAAGCACAGCTGTGCCAAACCGAGCATCTCTCCTGGACTGGACATCCAGGAATAATGCTTGGTAAAGGTGTGAACTGTCTTCCAGGTAGCAGCTTGACAAATCTCCAGAATGGGAATGTCCCTAGCAGCCGCTAGAGACGCAGCTGTACCCTGGTGGAGTGGGCCTCAATCCTGAGGGGGTACTCTACCTAGTTTCTGATAACAGAATTGGATACAAGAAACAATCCACCTTGCAATTGTTCTCTTAGTGGCAGGTTTTCCTTGCCAACCTCGCCATAGGTAAGAAACAGTTGGAGGGATTCGAACCTATGACCTCTGGTGCGCTCTAAATAGTAGACTAAGGCTCTTTTGACATCCAAGCTGTGCAGTCTCCTCTCACCTGAGGAAGAATGCTCAGTGAAAATACTGGGAGAGATTGATTCAGGTGGAAATCAGAAACCACCTTAGGCAAAAACTTTCTACTAGTCCTAAGGACTACCTTATCTCTGTGGAAAGAGATAAAATCTTCTTCCACTGACAGGGCCTGTAACTCACTTATGCTCTGGCAGAGGTGATAGCTACTAGGAAAATGGTTTCCAAGTTAAATACTTGAGCTCTGCTGAAGACAGGCTCAAAGGGGTTGCATTAACTGAGCAATGCAAATATTCAGGTCCCAGGCGGGAGCTGGTTCCCAAAGGAGGTTAGTATGAAGTAACCCTTTAAAAACTTGGAGAACACAGGGTGAGAAGAAAGGGAGGCAGGCTTCCTGCTGACACAAAAGCAAAGACAGCTGCCAGATGAACCTTCAGGGTAGCTGGTCTAAGGTCTAGGGAATTCAGATGGACCAAATATTCCAGAAGTATGGGAAGATCAGCAGATTCTGGGATAATCTGCCTCTCAGAGCACCAGATGGAAAACCTCTTCCACTTAGAATTATAAGTGGCTCTAGTGGAAGGCTTCCTAGAAGCCTTTAAAATATCCATGACACCTTGAGAAAGGTGTAAGTCAGCAAATTCTAGCTCCTCAAGAGCCAAGCCTTGAGGTGGAGGGATTTGAGGTCCGGATACCACACTCTTCCCTGTGCACAGGCCAGTAAGTCGTGGACTCTGGGTAGGCTCAGGGCAGGGTGGACTGCCAAGGACAGAAGCAGAGGTACCAGGGCTGTATGGCTCAATCTGGGGCAATCAGAATCACTCTGCAAGGTTGAGATCTGATTTTTACTAGTACCCTGAAAAGAAGAGGAAAGGGAGGAAAGGCATACAGGAACTTCCTTTCCAGTCCAACAGAAAGGCGTCCAGAGGGACTGAGCCCAGTACTGGAGGCCTGCAACAGAAAAGAGGAAGTTGATGGTTGTCTGGGGCTGCGAAAAGATCTATCTGAGGAGTGCCCCATCTGGCAAAGCAGGACCCCAGCACTTGTGGATTCAGAGCCCATTCGTGATGGCCCTGAGAAATTCTGCTGAGGGCGTCCAGGACATTGTCCTTCCTGGGAGGTGAACCGCTATCAGGGAGGTGTTCAGGAGTACGCCAGAGACCACAACTTCATTGCTTCGTGCACAAGGCTGAAGACCAGTGCCCCTTGTTTGTTGATGTACCACATTGTGGTGGTATTGTCTGTCCTGACTTGAACCACTTTGTTCTGGACAGAATCTGAAAACACCAAGAGCTAAAAGACAGCTCTGAGTTCCAACAGATTGATGTGGAGCAGAGATTCCTGAGGAGACCACACTCCCTGGGTGGCAAGATCGCCTAGGTGAGCCCCCACCTAACAGGGAGGCATCCGTGGTGAGGGTGAGGAGTGAGAAATGGGAATGAAGGAACCCCTGTCTTAAATTGCTCTGGACCTGCCACCAGTGGAGGGCTAGGATCAGAGTTTGAGTAACTGGAACCAACTTGGTAAGGGGTCCTTCCTTTGAGACCAATAGGCCCTCAAATGGAACTGAATGTCCCTCATCTGGAATCTTGCTCCCTGCACGACAGCTGTGGAAGCAGCCATGTGCCCAAGGAGTTGCAGAAAATGCCTTGTTGGTCGAGAGACCCGCAGGGAAAGGAGGATGCCAGGCGATGAGTCTGTCCACCCTTTCCGAGGGAAGAAAGGCCTTGGCTAACCTTGTATTCAATTCTGCGCCTATGAAAGTTAGGACCTGAACCGGTTCCAGAACTGACTTTGGTAAGTTTAGCAGGAATCCAGGAAGTGAGAAGCTGCTGGGTGACTTGCAAATGGGTTTTCACCTGACCTGGAGACTGACCCACAATGAGCCAGTCGTCCAGGTAGGGAAGCACAGACAACCCCCTCTTTCTTAAGTGAGCCACTACTACAGCGAGACATTTTGTGAATACCCTTGGCGCAGAGGTCAGGCGAAGGGCATTACCCTGAACTGGTAGTGGCCTGAGGGCAGTTCGAACCTGAGGTACTTTCGTGAGAAGGCCTGATCAGAACATGAAAATAGGCATCCTTGTGGTCCAGGAAGCTAGCCAGTCCCTGGCCTTAGGGAAGGCAATATCATTGCCAGAGTCAACATTTTGAACTTTGGTTTCAAAAGATGCTTGTTCAGGTACCTTAAATCTAGAATGGGCCGCCATTCTCCTGTTCTTTTAGGGTAAGAAAGTATCTTGAATAAAGCCCCTTGCCCTGATGGCAAGGAGGAACCCTTTCCACTGCTTTGCAGTCCAGAAGAGAAGAAACCTCTGCTTCCAAAGCAAGGACTTCTGAAGGATTTGAGGTGGAAATGTCTGGCTCTCATCTTTGGAAAGTGTTTGAAGCTGAGAACCAGACCCTGGCCTATTACCTCCAGAACCCATCTGTCCATAGCTAGGGACAGCCAGTTCCGGCTGAAATAGGCCAACCTGCCCCCTACTGGTACAGGAGAATTGGCCCTGGGCACCCCATCAGGGTGCCTGCTTACAGCAGCCTTAGGCTGAGGGGAGGGCGACGGTCTACTTGTGCCTCGTCTACCCCTGCCTCTGAAGAAACCACTCTGCAAGACAGCAGAGGAGGCTTGAAATTGGTAAAAGGCCTGCCCCTCCCTCTTGGAGCATGCCTTTGTGGCATGGCATGCTTCTCCTTAGCCTGGGCACTTTTGTAGGTAGTTCTGTATTCATCCATCTTTTCATATAGTTTTCTGTTTGCTCCCCAAACAGAGAATTTCCCACTACAGGAAAATCCATAGCCTTTGACTGGGTATCTTGGGACAGATTAGTGCATCTGAGCCATGCCAACCTACGGAAGCTACAGAAGTGGCCATGACCCTAGAGGAAACATCATTAACATCAACAGCAGTATGAAATTGAACTTTAGAGCTTCAATGCCATCAGCAGCCACCTGTTCCAACTCACTAGCCAGCTGGCCATGGGCCTGCTTGGCTAACTCAATACTGTGTCCCACCTAGATTTCTGATATCTAGCCACATAAGCCATATAATTTGCCTGCCTGAGTCCCAAAAAGCTGCCATATACTGTTTCTTTGCCATGGCATCAATCTTCCTGGAATACTTATCAGGAGGATGTGAGGCCAGATGAATATTAGCCTTGTCACAGGCTGCAGCTTGTACCACACCTACATGACTACACTGTTCAGTAAGGAAGTCTGTATCCGAGCCGACAAAGTATACCTTCTGTCCATTTTTATCTACAGGAGGGACAGAATGAGGATTTTTAAAATCTTTGTTGTTTGCTTCCTAAATGACTTATGCAAAGGAATAGACAGCCTCCTAGACTCTGGAATATCCATCATTTCCACAAAATCAGGCTCCTCTTGCTCATCCACAGCCTCCTCTAAAGGAAGCTGGAGGGTTTCTGCAACCTTTTGTAAAAATAAAGAAAGAGGGGACTCAGACAGAATAGGAGGAGATTCTAAAGGTCTGTCTGGAGAAGTGTCCGGTTCAATGGGCACGTCCAGACCCCCCAGCCACACATATATTGATCAAATTCCTCCTCCCTCCTGTGGTTCATAAAAATCCTCAACTTCAAAATCTGAACCACTGGGACTGAACGAACCAACCTTTACCAACTGTTGGTGGTTCTACAGATCCCTGAGACAGTGACTGGACAATCTGAATGGCTTTAGCTATCTCTGCAGCAGTTGGAGACACAATTTTGGACCCCAAACCTACTGATTTCCTTGTTTTTACTGGGACTGGTTCCTCTGAACCAGCCTTTCTTTTGCCTGAGGAAGTCTCGCCCTGGTCAGAGGGCACCCCTCTGGTCAGTGGGTACTGGACCAGGCTGGCCATCCGGGTCAGCGGACTTTTTTTGCCTCTCGCTCCCTGAGCCGGCCCATCCTTTTTCCAGGTGCCTGCAGGGAATTTTTAACACCTCGGTAGTGTGAGCGTTGCAAGGCTCTCACAGACATCACAGTGTTGAAACCCAGGGCCTGGTTTTTCTTTGGTTTTAGACATATGCCAGCCAACTAAACTTGCCTTTTGATGGCAGTGCCAGGCAAGACACCCTTATTGGTTCCTAACCGTGTCACGGGTATTTGAAAAACCGTTATAATTCTGTTTTTTTAGAACCGATAAGAACCGGGAACCGCACTCTAAAACCCACTGTACACTTTTAAAATGCAGAAATAACAAAACCGATCGGTTCAAAACCGAACCGATAATTAATTTTCCACACAGACTTAAAATTTAGTACTTACGGTTACCAGATAGAGCTTTAAAACCGAAATGCAGTAAAATAATGACTTTTGCGGTTCAAATGAACCGAAAATACTCCTGAACCGAGAATGAACCGAGCTGAAGGAGCTGATCTCGGGCGACTGTTCAGTGAAGCGAGTAAAGAATCTGACAGTTTCATTTGAAACTGCCAGATAGAGTTTGGGCACAGCTCTGGCTGTAGAACTCAGATCCTCTGGAGTTAACTCCTTCCTCTCGGGGCAGTTCAGCTGCAGTGGCTGACTGCTAATGTTATAATATAGCAAGACTTCATGGTGTTTGAAAGATCCTGTTTTCATACAAATTACCTCAGTAATAAATAATGGGAGGAGAATACAGCAATAATGGGAACTATTAGCTGGAATGTGTCTAAATATTAGGTTTTGTTAAAGTTTTCCTGAGCGTGTCACCAGCTCTTTAAATCTTTAAACTGGATATCACATCTGCTGAAATAAAGAATAAATCAATACCTCATGAAGGAAGTTGCCCTCTAACAGTTCTCCTGCTTTTGCTAAACAGCATTTTTGGGAGTTTATGAAAAGGGGATTACTGCAAGCTAGACTCAATTTAGCTCCATTTTCTCAAAGCGTGTCCAGGGTTCAGCCTCTATAAATCCTCTTCCCAGGTCTCCTAACTCTCCATATTCAAAAAATTTATCTCTCGCTTTGGATAAGTCTTTCCAAGGCGTCATATAAAGCTGCAACACCTGTGGTTCAATCCCAGAAACATGGTCAATCTGAAAATAAAATAGAAAAACGCTCCTCTGAGCATAGTATTTTCTTATTGATAAAATGACAGCGCTTCTCCTCAGTTAATGCTAGCATACCTTTTAAAATAATAGAAAGCACCATCAGCTTAATAGCGCAAACAGACTGTCAAACTCTGTCTGTCCAGGGAATCAAATCCAAACATGTACGACTTGAAGTCCATCTCCAACTCCAACATGCCACCCTTCAGATATCAGCCAGCCTGTTCAACAATGGAGCATAATCACAATTCTCAAATTAAGCAAAATAAACATTTCAGCGCACAACAGTGCAATATCCGATTCTTTCCAGATGGATTCTTCTTCAACTCCTGATATAAGGACAGACAACTGCCGTAGTCAGTTTTCTGGTGATCCTCTGAACACTAAGTCTGGCCGTGAGAACAGTAAAACAGTTCACCAGCTCCAGTCAGCAAGGAAAGCCACTCCAACATCAAACAGTTTCTCAGTATTGCTTATGCAGCAAGTTTCCTAATCAGGCCGAAACTACTGGTAGCGTGTCATCCTAAAAAAACAATTCCCGTCTGTAAACAACAAAAAAATTACTCTTACAAATCTGGCGCCAGAATAGCACCACTTTCATTTAGCAGTTTTAAGCGGTGCATAAATACCAAGGTTTTTAAACCAAAATTGTCAGACGTTTAGACAAGCACAGAGCTGCTGGGAGTGGAGCAGCACTGTGGCCATCTTGCAGCCCCACTCCTATCAGTTTAGTTACCAATGAAGTAAGTAGCTGTTTTCTTCTTTTCTAAACTAGGACCTTTTTAATTTTTAACCAGGAACTGAATTGGCACATCCCTTTTTCAGTCACACCCAACACAAAACAATCAGACAGCAATAACAAATAATTACAGCATTTAGGACAGTTAGAAATATACTAACATACTATTTGCCAGCAGATTAGGCCTTATGGTCTATCGAGTCTGCTTCGAACCTCAGGTCCCTAGTTGGGTGCTGAGGCCCTCCCCCTTGTGTTCCAGAAACCCCTATTATCCATCCCCACCCCGGGACAGGCCATCATCTGATACATCCACTTTCTGTGTCTGTCCCACCCTCTCTTGAAGCCCTCCACTGTGGATCTCTGAACCAGCTCGCCAGGCAGTGCATTCAAGGGTCCACCACCATCTCAGTGAAAACCTCCTCCTCTTTCCCCACTCACCCTTCCACCTTCAAACTTCAAACCATGCCCTCTGGTGATACCTCCCTGCTTTAGTCTAAAGATCCTCCATGTTTACCTTATTTATTCCCTTGAGGTACTTGAAGACCTCAATCATGTCCCCGTCTCTCCTCTCCTCTAATGAAAACAGGCAGAGCTCCTCAAGTCTGTCCTTATATGTCAAATCCCCTAGCCCTCGTATCATCTTAGTTGCCCTCCTCTGTACCCTCTCCAGGAGCTGTGTCCCTCTTCAAGTGTGGTCTCCAGTACTGTACACAGTACTCAAGGTGTGGTCTAACCAGTCCATTGTACAGCGGCAGAATCACTTCCTTGCTCCTGGGGTGATCCCCCATACGATGCATCCCAATATCCTGTTTGCCTTGCTAGCCGCTCTCCTGCACTGCTCAGAGTTATTCATACATGCATCACCATGACCCTAGGTCGTTTTTCCCTGTTGAGGCCTCCAGCGCTTCCCTCCCAGGGTGTACCTGTGTTTAGGGTTTCCGCCCAAGATGTAACACCTTGCACTTGGTGATATTGAAATTTAATTTCCATGTGTGAGCCCAGCTTTCCAGGGTGTCCAGGTCTCCTTGCAGGCCAACCTCCCTCTTCTCCCTCAACTGCTGCTGCCATCTTGGAGTCATCAGCGAAGAGACTAATTTCACACCCTACACCCTCCCTGATGTCCGATATGTATGCATTAAACAGGATCGGACCCAGGACTGAGCCTCATGTGTACCCCACTACCAACCTCTCTAGGGTTCGAGACTCCACATACCACTCATTCTCTGGGTGCGCCCAGCTAGCCAGTTTTCAATCCATCTGACCATCAAAGGGCCTACTCTCAACCCCATCAGTTTCTCCACCAGACCATTGTGGGGACAGAGTCAAGCCTTGCTGAAGTCCAAGAATAATACATCCACAGGCTTTCCCCTGTCCAGTTCTGATGTTACCCATTTGTAGAACTGCACAAGATTAGTTTGACATGATCTACCTGGCACAAACCCATGTTGCCGACTATCCAGACCTCCCACCTCCTCCAAGTACACCCCAATCGTTCCTTTAGTATACTCTCCATTAATTTTCCCACCACGAGGTCAAACTGATGGGTCTATAGTTACCTGGTACTTCCTCGACCCCCTTTATGGATTGGCACCACATGCGCTCTCGCCAATCCTCATGCATCTCCCTGTATCAAGCGACTCTTGTTGGTAGCTTTCGCCAGGTGCAGTCAGTATGTCCGCCAATTCCTCTATAGTACTCTCGGATGAATGCCATCCGCCCAGGAGATTTGTCTTTCTTTAGAGCCTTGAGGGCCAACCACACCCTTTGGCAGAGATAGCATCATCCATCCCCCCACCTTACTGGCCTTTTTATCCTTATCCTGATGTGATACCCTAGGGTACCTCTCCCTCCCTCTTGCTCCATTTCTGTTGCTCCCTGATCCCACTCACTGCGCTTCTATCCCCATCGGTACCTAGCTTTGTAGATATCCCATCCCCTCAACATGATAATTTAAAATTAGCAAAATCGACATCTTCAAAAGATATTTAAAGAGCATATCATTGCGTGTTGACTTGCTGGTCCTGTGCCAGCAGTTTGAGCTAAAGTTCCCCTTTCAAGGTGTATGTCCTCCTAGCCAGCTCCACCTGTTGTGTGAGGTAGCCCCAATTTGCACTTTTATCTGCAAAAGAAAATGTTTACTTGTTCAGTTTTACTTTGTATATTGTTGACCCTGTCATCCTCGATCCTCCTCCTGTGAACAAAGCCACTTGGCTGCATCCTGAAATCACCTGTGGATGATGTCACTGCCTGGAATTAGCCTTGGTATTCAGTAATTGAGACACTGAGCTTTAAAAACTTGGTTACGCAGTCACCAGTACTTTTGTGCAAAGGTGCAGGATGTTGGGGTAGAGTGGTGGAGATACATGAAAGGTACATTCGGTGAGGTTTCAGAGGAACTGACACCTCAGCAGAATGCATGAGTTGCCCTAGTTTTCATATTTTAGCTTAAAAGATTTAGTTCCATTAATTCAGAAGGACGATATCCTTACTGCCACAAAACATTTGATAAGAAGAAAGCTCCTATCACTAGACGAAAATCTTTCCTGGAGGAAGATTTTGGGTGACTTCAATCACTTTTGTCATGGATACATAGGTGATATCAAATACTTGTAGTTCATCCAGTCTGACCATGAATTGTTATTATCCTGTGGGCTCACTACCATACATGTATAGATTTCCTCCCCACTCACAGCCCCTTTGTCCTTACCAGACATCTAAATCTGTCCCATCCAACCTTGAGCCTGTTTATTTACTCTATCTTCACCACCCCCAGGTTACTTATTTCACTGATCCACCACTCTCTAAAATCCTTCTTAAGCCCTCCTCCTGTCATCTTTCCCCTCCCCCCGTCTCCAGTCGTGCTTTGTAGTTACCACGTCCTCTCATTCTTGGTGATCAGGCCCTTGCTATCCACTTTTTTGTGCCCCTCAGAATCTTGAACATGTCTATCAAATCTCCTGTCTTCTCTTGACCTCCAGCGAGTACATATTAGTCTGTATTCCCATCCTCATATATCTGGCCTTGCTGTCCCTTGATCCTCCTGGTGGCCCTCTGCTGCATCACCTCAAACCTGTCTCTATTCTTTTTCAGGTGTGGATTCAAGAACAGGCCTAGTACTTGAGCTGTGGTCTTCTAAGAGTACGCTATAGATGCAAGATCACCTCCCTTCTGCTGTCAACCCCTGTTATACAATCCAGCATCCTGTTTGAGGCTATGCTTGATAATAACCCTTGATCTCTCTCATCCCTGTCTCTGCTGTCTTCACCCTACCACTATCCAGACCTCCTTGCATTGTTTTTTTCTTACAAATGTGAATTACCTTGCATAGCATTTATTTAGCTTTTGTTGACCAGGAAAGGAGGGCTAGACAATACTGACTATATTTAAGCCCCATCCCCAGGGGTACAGATGCAAACCAGCTGAAATCGTGAACTAGGTAAAGCACATTGAATTGTAATGGCCTAATCTTGAACCATTCTTCAAGCTTCTCCAGATCCTGTCTCAACTCCCTGACTTTTTTTTTGAAACTCAGCTTTACTCATCATTTTGTTACGACAGTTAACATCGTATATTGTCATATGATTCAGTGAGTGATAAGTTCCAAAGACTCTATAGTATTAATGGTTAATACACATAATTAACTTCCATAAACATCTACAAAACTGTGATAGACCACACCTGAGTAAGCTGGATCTACAAATCTGAAGAACAACTGAGAAGGCTCTTGTTGGGGCAACTAAATCAAACTAAAACTTTATGGTCACTGTTGTAGAATGCAGTCTACCAGGTATCAGGTCAATAGATAAGATCCTAAAACAGGGGTCTAGGAGAAAAGAGGAAAAAAAAGGGTAAACCAACACTAACAAGAAACCAAGGAGCAAAACAGGGCTCCAACTTTTGGTTGCATGTGGTGCTCCACTCCCTTCCCAAGACCTCAGGATTAAGTAAGTTCATTGTGGCTGCATGTGAAATTGGTGTATTTTCTGTCCTGCCAGCCAGCACTGGAACCCTGAGCAACACAAAAAAAAAGAGTAGGAGTAGCAAGCAGCGAGGTGAGGCAACAAATATCTAGAGCCCCTCGCCAACAGCCAAGACTCCCACCCCTGCCATCTCGCCACATGCTGATCTGACTAAGTCTCAACCTGGCTGTGAGGGCCTCCATAAGAACCCTTCCCTCACCCTCCTGAACCAGTCCTGTACCAAAGGTGTCTCTGGGTTAAGCCAGCGTGCTGTGATGCATTTCAAGTCCACCTCAAAAACTTTGTCCTATCTTGTGCATCTCCCCTTAGGTGAACCATTATGGGGATCCCAGTATCCATTCTTCTAACTGAAGTGGTATCTGGAGTCCCATTATACCCTGCAAGGCCGATTGCAGCCCTCTCCAGAAAGTGGACAGCATGGGGCAGGCCCAAAAATGTGTCAGTGCTGGTCTCCCCTCCCCACCCCCCACACCTCCTCCAGCAAGCAGAGGAGCCTGTACCATCATAATGTCTGGAAATGATAGGAACCTGGAAATACCTTACCAAGGTTTTCTAGAAGAATTCCTCTCTATACCGGGGCTGAGGTAACTTTCCATCTAAATTTTAATTTATGGTCCCTCAGAAGCACTAACCTGTATATTCGCCTCCCTTTCCCAGGGCGGATTTCTGTTTGTCTAGTGAGCCCTGTCTGGTTTCTTATATCAGCTGGTACATGGCAGTTCTAGGCCTGGTCTCTGCAGCTATCATTACCATGCCATATAGGAAATTTTCCCAACCAGTATAAGGCTACATGAGACTGAATAAATGGTCTGATGAATGAAGTAGCGAACCTGAATATATCTAAGAAATCCAAGATTCTTCCAGTTAAATTTGTCTTTGGCTCTCTGAAAAGATATACATCTTCCATTTTCAGTGAAGTGACTGAACCTGATGATTCCCAGGTCGCCCATCTGGCATATCCCCTGGTCCAGGGTGGGGGTAGAAAAACTGTGACTCTTACCTGATTAAGGACAAAGGCCCACCCTCGGGGTACTAGTCATCTTTTCACCCTCGATAAGATGTATAAACCATGTCTCACCCATCTGTTTTTGATCTGCCTGGCGTAGCCTGCCTCCACGGATGTGAGAGCAAGGGTGAACAAGGAGCCCTCCCCAGCCAACTCATTCTACATCTCATACCACCGGATGACATTCTTTGTTTAGCCCATGATAACACCAGGCTCATTTGTGCTGCAAGATAGTATAAATAAAAGTTGGTAGGCAAGTCCCCCTTCTCCCTAGGCAAGTGCAAAAGATGTTTGGCTACTCTTGGTCTTTTATTTTGCCAAATAAACTTCTGAATTGTTGTGGAAAGTTTGTTCCAAAATGAGGGTGGGAGTCTAAGCAGTAGGCATCGGAATAAAAGAGGAGGCGAGGTAATATATTAATTTTCAAACTGCAGTCTTTCCTGTCAAGGACAACGGGAGAAGCTGCCACCTGACTAGATCTTTCTCAGCAATCTCCCACAGTCTACCATAATTAATATGAAATAACCTGGATAAGTCTGTAGATATTTGTTTCCCCAGATATCCGAGTTGATTTCTTGGTGCCCACTGAAAGGAAAACTCCTCTCTGAATCTCTCTGATACAATCCCACTTAGGATCAGGGCTTCCAATTTAGAAAAATGTATTTTGTATCCTGAAATCTCTCCAAAGGAGCACAGTAGGTTACACAGCTCTGGCACAGAGGTTTTGGGGCAGATATAAAGAAAATGGAGTCATCTGCATACAATGACAGTTTTGCTCAGTCCCCCCCTCCGCAGTGACCCTCTGGATCCCTGGACTCTGTCTCACCTCGGATGCTAACGGCTCCAAGACAAGGCAAATAGAAGAGGGACAGGGGCAGCCCTGCCTGGTTCCACAGGCCGGGAAAACCCCAGAGCTAACGCCATTCAGTCTTATTAGAGCTTTGGGGTTCTTATAAAGTTGTGATATAATTTGCCTAAATATAGGGCCAATTTCATTTTTCCAAGGATGCTTTTAGAAATGGCCAATTAACCCTATCAGATGCTTTTTCCGATCCATGGAAATGACCAGTTGAAGTGGTTTCCTGTTCTCCTGAGACTAAATGATGTTAAGCAGTCTCCTTATGTTGTCTGGCAAGAATCTATGTGAAATAAAGCTATTTGGTCCTCATGGACCACTGAGGTAATACATTTCTGTACTCTGGTCGCTAATATTCCAGCGAACAACTTCAGATCCACATTGAGTAATGGATATTGGCCGGTAAGACCCACACTCAAGGGTCTTTCCCTCTTTGTGTAAAACTGAGATGTGTGCCGGTTGCCATGAATCCGGGGTGTGCCTCTAATTTCTGAAACACCTTCAGCAGGAGAGGAGCTAGGATGTCTGCAAATGTTTTGTAAAATTCAGAGGAAAGCCATCCAGGCCGGAGACTTCCCATTTTTCAAGGAAGTTATTTGGATTTTAACTCCTGTAATGATATTCCCATATCTTATTGGTCTACCTCAGTTGTGAGAGTTGTCTTGCATTCAAATCTTGAAATAAGGTGGAGACTTTAGTGTCAGATGTGGGAGTAGTGTCTGCTGAGTATAAAATGTAATACTCTGCAAACAGTTTAACAGACTCTAGATGGTTCACTATGAGAGCCCTATCTGAGGGTCTCTAAGTTGCAGAACTGTCCTGTTAATTTGTTGCTGTCTCATGTTAGCAGCTAGTAACTTCCGCCCTGTCGCCATTTTCATAATAGTTCTGTCTAACTCATCTGTGCATTGCCTCTATTTGGGAGGTGAGGAGAGCCTCAAGGATTGCTCTTCTATTATCGAGTTATTTTTGCATTGAAGGGTTAAGGGATATTTTATGTTGGAATTCAAGGTCTGCTATTTCTGCCTCTAGCTCTAACCTCCTCTGTTCCCTGCATCTTTTCTCCCCCTGCATAATTCATTATAGTTGCCCTAAGGACAGATTTAAGAGCATCCCAGCAGACTGCATGGGTGGTCTGTTCCTCTGGGTTATCTGCAGGTAATCGTGGATGGTGGCGATCTGGTCCTTAAAATCTTGACTGTTTAGTAAGCCCACATTAAGTCTCCAATGAGAGTTACGGGTGGAAGGGAGAATTCTAATTTTAGTTTTAATGGGGCACGATTTGAGAGGATGCATGAATGTATTTGACAGGTAGTTACTGTATGCAACCATTCTGTATGGAGAAAAAAAATCTATTAGTGTGTCACATTTATGATGATCAGAGAAGTGAGAATAATTTCTCTGCTGTCCGTGAGTATCCCTCCAGGCATCAGAGAGCCCCAATGTCTGACATGCGAGAGTAAAGTCCATCCTGCCCTGCCTAGTTTAGTGAACTGTCCCTCTCCTCTTCTGTCAAGAGAGGAGACAAAATAGTGTTGAAGTCACCCCCAGTTATACAGAGTAGGTCTGTCACTTTCACAATGTCTGTGAAAATTTCTGAAAAAAGAGGGCAGCTTCCCTGTCCTTATTAGGGGCATATAGATTGTGGTGCGTAGGGAGCACTGATGTGTCACCTGACTTACTACATATCTTCCCTCTGGATCTGTTTGGACCGAGTCTACTTTTATGGGACTGGCTTTATGAATTAAGATTGCTGTCCTCTCACGGTGGGGGTGATCCTGATAAGAGAAGACATATACCTCCCACCCACCTGCATGCTAATTTTTATGTTCATCCTCCGAGAGGTGGGTCTCCTGCAGCACGGCGACATGAACACCATGCTTCCCAACTCCTGCAGAAACCGACCTTTTGACTGGGTTTTAATACTCCAACATTGTAAGATGCTATAATTAACTTACCGATTGTTGAGTGACAGACCAGCCTGCATCTGGGCGGCCCCAAGAACACCTAGAGACCAGTATCTTCAGCTAAAAGTGCCTGGGAATACAAAATGAGAGGAGCACTTGCAACCAATAATATGAGGGAGGTGAAAAATTGAGACCTCTCCTACCGACAAATAACTGATTAACCAACTTTCAATTTAAAAAAAACAAAAAAACAAAACAATTGGAGGATATTATGTGAGGGCCCTCCACCCCTAAACAGTGCTTCAAGGGTGCCACAGTAATCCCATTGTATTCTCAGTAACAGAGGATGATGGGTGGTAAAAGGTTATACCCCACAACCTGGTGCCAGTTAGACCCATATAGGTCAAATGGCCACCCCTGTGGTGTCACTCATGCCATGTAATGTCCCCCCACCGAGAATCATCCCTGTAAATCGTAATACTGGCCACAACATTAGAGTCTCCCCACGGCTTCTTCTGGAGGGCATGTAAACCCTCTCCCTATAAAATGATTTTGCCAGTCATGAAAAGTCCCAGAGTTCAAACTGTAAATAGGTAGAAATCACACAGCTTAGCACCAGCTTTTAAAGTTCAGGTGGACATTGAGAAATCTCCCTCCGACTCCAGTCAACAAGTCAATGCAGTCGCGGTCCAACAACAATCTTCTCAACAGTCATGGAATTACAATCAAGTGCTGGAGTCATGGTCAGACTGCTCGCCCTCCTCTCCAGGATTGTGGGCCTGTTCTTGGTCTGAGCAGGTTTGCAGTGCAATAAATGAGCCCTTTGGACTGTTCTTGCTTGAATGGGCTAACTTCTGCATTTCTGACCAGGGGCTTGACCTGGGCCTATACTTCGGCCTGTGGTTTTCCCTCTGCGACCCAGCCCACTCCCATCTGATACCAGCGTTGTTTTTCCAATTCTTTTAAAAGCATGGAGTTTGTCAACTCATCTACTTGAATGCCCAAGGCAGCAAGGTATTTCTTTACTTCAGTGACTTTCTCAAATAACTGCACCCCTCTCTGACGGAATGCAAAGTTTTGCTGGGAAGTCCACACGCCCCAAACCCTTGCCTCAGAGGGCTTTTACCACAGGAAACCAGATCTTCCTTTGCCATGAGGGGCATAATCCGGTACAGTAAAGAGCTTTACATCCCCAAAGATTATCTCCTTCATGGACCCAGGCCTTCAGGGATCATCTCTTTGGTCGAAAGTCTAAAAAGGCCACAATTAAAGAGTGGGCCTGGCTTTAGGTCTGTTAGGGGTGCTATTAGGGTGCTGTAATGAAATTTAGCATTAAATCTTTATCAAGGTTAAGTACCCCTTTCAGCAGGCTCTCTATAAACTCCGTTGTGTTCCCAGTTTCTGTTTGCTCCGAGAGTCTGTGCAGCCTGATGTTTATCCGGTGGGACCTGTTTTCAAGGTCTTCAGTCTTATTAAAATGAATTTTGAGCTGTCATGCAGCTGTAGAATTGCACCACTGTGGAGATCAGATATATTAGAGTGTTGAGTTAAGTGCGCTTCAACGGATTGCAGACGTTTTTCTTGCTGATCCAGTTTAGATGTATTAGCAGCCACCTCCCCTCTGGTCGCATCCAAGGTATGAGACATGTGTCTGATCTCACGGCATAGTTGCCTGGAAGTGATGGTAATGTCTTCCTCGTCCTCCTCGGACCTGCTATCATACTCTGGCTCCATGGTCTCTAGCAGTCTGGTGAGTTGTGCCTTCTTGCTTTGTCCCTTTGGGTGCAAGTTTAGTTTCTGTTGCTTAGTCCGCTCCCTTGCTCGGTCTCTCCTTATTTCTGGTCATCATTTATCATAGGTAGGAACAGGTGTCAGCCCGATCAAGGATATGCTTTAGAAATATGAAAAATATTACTTTTATTCTCGGGGAACTAAATGAATCTTTAGAACTGCGCATGGCATGGTGACATCACCGAAGTCCCCGACTCTTTCTTTGATAGCCATCCTGCTGCATAGTTTTGTGTCCTCCAAAGAGGCAGATCTTGCCCATTATTCCCTCCCAGGTCACTTACACATGCATTGAAAAGGACAGGCCCCATGACTCCCCTTGCGGCAACCCACTAGTAACCCACGTCACCTCCACTTTCCTCCCATTTATGACTACCATCTGTTGTCCTCCCCTCATTCAGCCAGTTACATGTCCACCTAGTCAGCCTCTACCTCAGTCCTAGATCCTCCATTTTTTAGTAGCCTCTTGTGCTGTACATAGTCAAAGGCCTTGATGAAACCAAGGTACAGTACATGAACTGCTGGGCCACTATTCACTGCCTTAGTGTTCCAAGAAGACTGTCAGGTTGGTATGGCATGAACTTCCAGCCAAAACTCGAGCTGGTTATTGCCGTATAACCCATTTTTCCGGTGTTCCACAATTTGTTCTTTAATTATGGTCTCCATGAGCTTTTCCACACTAGAGGTGAGGCTGACTGGTCTGTAGTTCTCTGGGTCCTCCCTGTCCCCACCCTTCTGAAGTGGTACGGCTGCCTTCCTCCAGTCACTTCCCACCTCCCACTCCCCACAATCTTGCTAGAGCATGCAAAGCGATTTACCAGTGGGGTAGCCAGTTTGTGTTGCTTGTTTTTCTTGACTGCTTCTTCATGCATGATGGCCCTCTTAATGACCTACATGGATTTCACTTCAATGGCCTCTGCTGGCCACTTCAAATTAACCTTGATTTCCCCCTCATCATTCTGAAGTCAGTCCTCCTAAGGTCCAGGAACACAGCACATGATGAGAAGTGCCTACTCACTGTGCCTGTTTCAAACCACAATGATTTGTGGTTGCTGAACCTCAGTAGTTCTCTTACCTCACCCCTCCTGCCATTTCCGTGTTGGTTAGTACTAGGTTGATGGTGGCCTCTTCCCTCGTTGGTACCTGTACCAGTTGCACATGAAACAGTCCTGTAGGGCATCCAATAGAGACTGACTTCTGGGATCTCTGGCTGTTGGAGCATCCCAGTTTATGTCTTGCATCTATTTAAAGAGCCTCTGATGCAAAAGTGCAACATTGCAGAATCTGAGTAAGCATACCCCAGTAAATCTCATACCAAAAACTAGATTTTTGCGCTACTTCATTTTAACGTTGTGAGCTATTTTGTAACCCTGATTGCAATACCTGTTCAAAACAGCCTGTGTCAGTGAAGAGCTGCTGCTGATGTCATTTCAGGACCTCACAGTCTAGTATTCCCTGTCAGCAAGCTTATAGGACCTGTTTTCCAAAGTTTTAAAGATCATGTGAGAGGGTTCTATGATAAAAAAAAAAAATTACTACACAACCTATTACAGCTATTGATTTTAAGTCCTCTTTATGTTCAAGAAAGAAATCTGTATTTGGGTAGTGTATTATCAAATTTAGATATGGAACTTAACTTTCAAGTGAATATATTATTGAAATCCAAAAATACTGGGATATTAGAAAGTGTTGCATTGTTCTGTAAAAGATAGAACATAAGAAACTGCATATTATAAATAAGAAATAGGTTACTATAAGGTGACGCTACCTTTGTTACTAAATCTTAGATGTAGAGATGGTTCCAGGTGATAACAGTGACCGCAGAACAGTGATCGCCGTTTGGCGTAGTCTGCATTGCTGAAAATGAATTTCCGGATGTAGACTCAAGGCGACAGCAAAAGGCGCTGGACACTTGTAATTTTCTTTTATGCGGGGAGGGGACTGCACCCTCGCATCTCTTCTACTAAAGGATTGTTAACCTACGGGAGGGGGCAAAATGATGGGAAAAATAAAACCCCAACCGTGCAAAAGCGAGCAGGCGCCTTCAGAACTCAACCTGCCACCCTCCCAACCCTAGCCTGCCAGCAACCCACCACGCCATAAGGCCAGCTCGGCAATGCAATGCTGCACTATGCCCCACAAACCCTCCCCTCCCTTCCACCTGTCACATGGCTTGGTCCCCGTTACTGCGTGTACATATATTCGCTGCCCCCAATCCGGTCACCCTCCTTCCAAGTGGCCCTGGCTAAAAGCACAGTGATTGAGTCGCCTTTTGAAAGCGCCATTCATGGTTGCTTAATACATGGGCTCCCGAGAGACAGGTGTAATAGTTTAATTGTAAACATCTGAATGAATTTACTGGTAGAAATACCAATTTAATTGTACTACTAAATGTTCCTGTATATTTATTGGTAATTTGTACCTCTATGGATTTTAACAATGTAGAATGTTATATGCCTATTTATGTATGCTAAAATGTATTGCAATATTTTTGTAATGCTAATTCTGTCTTGTCAGTCAATAAACTGAACTGAAGATCATGTGCAATAGTTGTCTAAAATAAACAGGCAGCACCATTCAAAAACATTGCTATAAAAACTGTATGTGTTTCAGGTTTTCTAACACGTCTTAACACAATTGTATTTTATAATGCCTTTTGGTGTGGTCCATTTCTCAAGGGTTGCTGGATGCTGAGTCAGCATGCCTCCATGCTGCTGAAGCCATTTGGAGTGCTACTGTGCTGTGCCTGTTAGGAAGTTGTACAGTAGCCCCTCGATATAGGTAACCCTGCTATGTGAAAACTCTGCTATAACGAATGCCTCATGTGGTTCCTGATGTTTCAGTATTTCTGTTCTTCAGACTTCCTATCCGCTGGCAATCAGCCAGTGCACGTCACCAGCACACAATAAACACTGTCCATATGCCTTATACACTGTGCTGTCAGGAAACAAAGTTAAAACTAAAGTAAAAAAGGCAGGAAGAGCATCAAAAAGATCTGGAATTTGGAGAGAGATGTTTTGTTGTGGGTTTTCTTTTTGTCAGTCTGTTTCTTTTTCCTTTTACTATTGCCAAGTGTACTAGTCTGTGTACAGATATCTGGGGCGTATGAGTCTGTGAATTGGGGGTGACGTCTTTGCAAGGGGCATGGAAGCTCTGAGCCACCGTTCCTGTTACAGGTGCTGTCTTTAATTTGAAGTCTCAGCTAGCAGTTCCGATGTGGGTATTTTTATTTTAGCTTTATTTTGCTGACAGTATGGTTGTGTAAGGCATATGGGAAGTGTTTGATGTATGCGACTTATATATCCACCATCCGACAGTAGTGTCCTCACAGAATAAATAGGGAGCTTTTAATTTAATACAGATTCTGGCCCCATTTTAGTTAATTATAGTGAGGAGTTAACTGTACTGCTAGTATTGTAATGTTGATAACTTCACTGCTGTTTGTCAGTGTCTCTTTACATATGTTTCACTAGGGGCCTTATGTGTTAATTCCTACTGGGGTGAAGTGTTGGCTCTGGTAAAATTATCTTTTTAATTTAGAGTGGAACATAGATTTGCCTGAATGTATGTCAAAACAGCCTAACAGGAAGAACACATTGTGCTGGCTAAATTAGAAACTCTAGTAAGTTTTTAAACAGGATTCTCTCTCCACCCTCATTAACAAGGAGATGGAAAAATTGTTTTAAAGTGCCTTTCTTAGATATCGCTTCAGTTGATTGATAGGTGTGAATTATCTCAGCCTTTCACCACATCAGCAAATTATTTAGTGTGCAAAACCTACAACAGTGTGCAATGATCTAGCAACCATGGAAAAAAAGGACCACAGCAAGAAGGTACATAAACAAAATATTGTCAGCTTTGTTACAAAACCTGAAACACACACAGTGTTTTAAAGCAATATTTACTGACTGGTGCTGCCTATTTTACTTGTGAAAACTATTGCACATGATTTTTACAACTTTGGAGATATAGGTCCTATAAGCTTGCTGAGGGAATACTAGACTGTGAGGTCCTGAGATGACATCATCATCAGCTCTTCACTGATACAGGCTGATTTGAACAGGTAGTGAAATCAGGGTTACAAAATAGCTCATAACGTTAAAATGAAGTAATGCAGAAATTGAGTTTTTGGTACAGATTTACTGGGGATATGTTTATTCTAATTCTGCAGTGTAGCTCTTTTGGCAAGATGGTGTCAGTTACTCTTTAAATCCTAATTCCACCAAACCCTTTTGGCAGATACTTTCCGATTTTCTTCACCAACTGTCCATTGTCCTTCTTCTGACTTGGTAGCCTGCATTCCTCCTATCCTGAGCCACCCTCCCCCACCAGATGTGAGCTGGAGCCATAATGATTCCATCTCCTTTTATCTGTCAATTCCTCTGTTGTTTCTATGCCCTCTTTCACATACAGGGCAGTCCCCACACGCCACATTTGACCTGTCCTTCTGTCCCTCCTGAACAGAGAGAACCCAGGGACTGCAAGGTCCAACTTACTAAACTTGGATGGCCATATTTTGTTCACCAGTATTATGTCAGGGTTAACTTCTGTCACCACCACCACCACCTGGAGGTCACTAATTTTGTTGCCTAGGCTCATGGCATTTAAGCTGGTACCATTCCACTAATTTTTCCAAAGCTTCCTTGAGCCTTAGGTTCATGTGCACTTCTGTTGGTAGCTCCTTCTTTGTTGTCTGATTCTCCCTTGTTTCCTTTCTGTCTACTGTAGTCTTCATTCTCCTTAAAAATACTACACAACCTATTACAGCTATTGATTTTAAGTCCTCTTTATATTCAAGAAAGAAATCTGTATTTAGGTAGTGTATTATCGAATTAGACATGGAACTTAACTTTCAAGTGAATGTATTATTGAAATCCAAAAATACTGGGATATTAGAAAGTGTTGCATTGTTCTGTAAAAGACAGAACATAAGAAGCTGTATATTATAAATAAGGAATAGGTTACTATAAGGGTGACACTTATCTTTGTTACTATATCTTAAATGTAGAGATGGTTCCAGGCGATAACAGTGACCGCGTAACAACGATCGCCGTTTGGGCAAGTCTGCATTGCTGAAAATAATTTCCGTGATGTAGACTCAAGGCGCACAACATAAGGGTGCCGGACACTTGTAATTTTCTTTTATAAGGGGGCTGCACCCCGCATCCCCATTAAAGGATAATAAGTAAAGATGTCCCCACTTTACTTAATGACTTCCATCCTGCTGTACCCCTTTACTTAATGCCTTTTTCTGTTGCTTCCTCCCCCCCTCAGTTTCTAGTGTGATTTTATCCACATCCCTGACAACTGTGGGTGAGAGAGCACTAACTCAGTCCCCTATAAGCTCCTTCCTGCAAGAGGTACTCTAAATCCTAGTCTTTCCCTTCACAGTTTAAATACCTATTGCTGGATGGATGCCATATTTCTTGAATGGTTTCCTAACCCAGAGGTGGACCAGTCCTCAAGACTATGTACTCATCCTGTTATACCACCCCTTCAGCCATGAATTGTGCCTTTATGTTCTACACTGGCAGGGCCTTGGAGAACGCACTGTTGCTGATGTTGTTTTCAGCTTCCTAACTTCTAAAAGTGATCTGTCACTGACTCCCAGCCTATGACTGGCCAGATCATTTGTCTCTAAGTGGATAGTCACACCTGTACCCTCAGCAATACACCTCACCATTCCCTCTGTTCTGCTGGTATTCTTTCCGCTGATGCTCCATGCATTTCCCTGGCCACCTGCACCTGACACTTTCTCTGTTCTCTGACAGTGGAGTCTTCAACCACCAATGTCCATTTCTTAGGCTTGTGTGCCTCTGCCCCCCCCATCCCCACCTGTGTTGTTCCATGGTGTCTGGTTCTGGACACTGGGTGGTGTTCGTATAGTTTCCTTCTGGGGGAGGTGATGGTTTATCTGCCTCAGCCAGGGGCCCAGAGTGGTTTGAAATCACTGTCTCAGACTTTTGACTGCAGTTGGGTTTCTTTGGCCTGGCTCCTTACCCCTGCCTACTACTTCCAGCCACTCTGATTGGTGAATGGAGGATGGTCATTTCCTTCAAGAAGTAAACAGCAGGGTGAAAACAGACTGTATAGCATAGCAAAATGCTACGAAATCATAGGAATAATATTAGCTATTTCCCAAAATGCTTTGTGATAGACTGTTAGATGTGTTTAAGTGTATCTGTGACACAGGAGATGTCAAAACAAAATTATATCTGGAATCATTTTAATTTTGCTAGTTACAGCTTGACAACTGCTGTATATTTTTAGAATGTATTAGCAGTGTACAGTACAAAACTACTTTTATTTAGTTATTCTCCATTTTGAAGTAACTAAAATTTTAGTCTCAGCATACCGTCCAGTGTAGGGACTTGATGGTAAGATGACTAGCCTAGTTGAGACCGCTTGACTAAAAAGCAATACATCCAAAAGACTTGGCTAGACAGTCCTGATACTACAGCAATGGTGTCTTGGACAGTCCAAAGTTACGTATCAGGAGCATCCTTTTCCAATGTTGGCAGAATTTTAGGATGCCCAGGTGGTGTTGATGGAGGGATGGCATAGAAGAACCTGATGGTTCAGTTCAGAGTCTGAGCCTCTCAAAGTTTTCCTCTTTCAATGGAGTAGAATTAAAAGTTTTTGTTTCTAGTATATATGTGGTGCCCTTCACATTTAAAAAGGAATGTTAAGTATGCCAGGTACCTTAAATTCTGAAAGCACACACAAAATAGCTTTCATACACGGTATTATGCTTATCCGTAGGTGTCTGCAGTCCTGAGATTTATGTATCTAAAGCATCCATAAGTCACTGTATATCAGGCAGTAGCCATTTCATGGAATCTGAGACAGACAGTGATGTCACTATGGGGTAAACTGTTTGCCCCAGAGTGGCAATAACTTTGTTCAAATTCCAGAATCCATGAATACTGTCTTGATTTAATTTATAATGAATAGACTATTTAGATCTCCAAGCTACCAACATCTACAGGTACCTTGTTTGAATGATCTTTTCATGAGCTTTCAGAATTTGAAGAACCTAGCACACTTACCTTTTCCTTTAAAATAGGGACTACAGATTGTCCTTTTGGAGAGATCGGTAGTTCCAGACAACTGCTGCAGGCTGTTACATAGTTGTCTGCTGATAAGTGGACTCTAAATAAGCTATAGGACACAAATGTTGCATCTTGAAAGCCTCCTTGCAAAGGTTCAATGATGTGGAGCCTCCTGTATGTTGAGGTGGTCTCCCAATGTTTACATCTTCCTGGGTCAGAGACCTTGGAGTGAAGGCCTGAGGGAGGCAAGGCTAAAGGAACAGTGAGAAAATGGTTGTTAACAACAGTGACTGAAATAATATTTTACACTCTTACAGTAAGTAAGACACTAGTCCTTTTTCAGAGGAGAGAGTCCTAAAGGGACTCACTAATCTGAAAGTGGAGGAAGAAATTGGACCATATGGGGAACATCCTAGGGTGCTGAGGGAGCTAAGTCGGTACTGGTTACACCTCTGACTGCCCTGTTTAACAGCTTATTAGAAACAGGAGTCATTCTAGAGGACTGGAGGAGGGCAGATGAAGTCCCATTTCACAGAAGTAGTAACAGGGAGGAAGTCCAGCAATTATAGACTAGTCAGCCTGACATTGGTGGTAGGGAAGTTAATGGAATTACTGCTGAAGGATAGGATAAGGGGATATCTTGAATCAAATGGGTTACAAGACCCAAAGCAGCATAGATTCACGGGTGAGAGTTCACGTAAAATGAATCTTTCTTTGATTTGGTAGCCAGGAATTAGATCAGGGTAGAGCAGTGGATATAGCCTACCTAGATTTATAGGAGGCTGTTAAGCAAGCTGGGTATTTTAGGACTGGGACCAAAGGTGACAAACTGGATAAGAAATTGATTAGGGATAGGTGACAGGGGCTGGTGGTAGACGCGTTCACCCTGAGGAGGGTAGAGTGACCAGCGGGGTGCCTCAGTGACCAATGCTGGGACCAGTCCCCTAGTGGAAATGAATGGGGAGGGAGAAAGAACCTGACGCAGGTGGGATCTATGAAGATACTGTAGGCATGAAAAAATGGGCAGACTAGATGGACCAAGCGGTCCTTCATCTGCCAACAAATTCTGTGTTTCTATGTTAGGAAGAACACAGAGGGATCGTGTGTTCTGCAGAGCAGAAGATGTGAAGAGTTAAAGATTGGGGATCCGCACAGCTCTTGAGTTCACAAGACAGTATTTGATTTCTTGAAATTGTGGATCAGTTCACATGTTGACAATAGTGCCATAGTGTGAAGCTGTGCGTAAGTCCTCAGAGTTGCATCTGATAATTTTCTTAATGGTCGAGAAAGAATATTTTTGTCTGGGGAGACTAACCAACAGAGTGGCTAGACCTAATGTCAGCAGAAAGAAGGCAACACATTAGATGGACCATTGGCCTGATTTTGTCCTGCAGATCCTATATTCCTCATATATCATTTATTACATGAACTACCCTAAATCTTCGGACTAACCCAAGTACAAGAGCAGAAATTACAAAATGTAATGCTAAAAAAGCTATTAATAATGATTTTACTGTAAATCGCTTTTAACTTGCAACATACACTGATTTGATGGGCATCACACAGTCAATCTCGGTATACAAGGATAGATCATTAAACGTCGCGATGAATGTTGGTGTTCATTTTGTGACAATATTATTTTGATGCACATTCAGATCATCACAGCTACTGCTATATGACCGAAAATCAGTGGAAAAGTTAAAATTGTCTTTTTCCAGTGTTGCATTTCTTTCCTTTGCCCATGAGTAATGCTTGGTAGGTAGAATACTGTAGTAATGCAGTGGGATAGGCTGCCTTATATTTTCCAACACAAGCTCTGTAAGTTTCTAGTCACCTGGTTCTGACTCATCAGGGAATTTTGTTTGCTGCAGCTACTGTAAGTATGAAATTCTCTGAGTCCCATATGAAAACTGAATCCAGTATTGAGAAAAGGGTTGTGGTTAGTAAACACATTTGAGACTTGGTTTTAAACAGTTTTAATATCCTGACCTTCTTAATCTTACTGGGATATATGTAGTATATATGGCAGTTGCCACTGCCGCATATTTACTTGCTTGTGTTGGTTGATCTGTGTGCTGTGATTCCAGCTCAACATGTTTTTATCTAGTCATTAAGTTCTTGCTTAATTGACACACACACATTAACATTTCTCCTCAGGGATCCATACAGTGCCTGCCAAAACCAGGAGTTGAAGAGTTTATACAGGATTAAAGAATGTTTTTGTTTTAAATTGTACCTCATACCAAACGTCAGATTTTCGCTTGTTAATCGGATTGTCCCAGGATTAAGCTACTTGATCTTTCTGCATCCCCAGGATCCTTTGTCATGGGGTGGAAGTTGAGATTTGCAACGTGAAGCCAGGTATCCAGCATAGGAGCACCATATAAAATGTAAGTGCTCTTTGTAGGAAAAACTCTCCAGTTGTCAGTGTGGAAAAATCTGTGTACTCTTTTATAGTGGGTCAAAAGCACAAATGTACAGACAAACATCCACTGTACTCCGGCACTTAGAGCCCAGTCCGGTTCTTCCTTGGAAACTTTTCTGTATGGTGAGCACTTACTTTTCTATGGTGAGCCAAGTCTTTATTGTAAGCAGCTCCTCACTGTCAGTTGCGCTTGTTTTGTTGGTTACATCCAGCATAGGAGCACAGCATGCCACCTCTGGCACCAGCTGGGCTGAGCAGATTCTGTATTTGTCCATATAATTTGATGCTATGTAGTGTTATGGTTGTTCACTTTCCTAAAATGTATGTAAATTTAACCTCCTTTATTTATACCAAAACTATGTATACAGGAGAAACCCTTCTCCGCTTTTCTAAAACTGTAACAGACCTTTAGTTTCACATATTGAACAGAATTAATTTTTTGTTATTTTAGAATGTTTGCTGGGAAACGCACACTGAGTCGATAGTCATTTACAGGTGCGGTTTGGTAGCCTAGTGAGGTTAAGTGACTTGCTCAGGTCCTGCAGTTTGCAAGTGAGTGGTTGTGGGTTATTAAACCCACATCTCGCTGGGTCTCCAGATTTGAAGCTTAGTGCTTTAACAATCTAGGAGGCTATAGTACCTTGAACTGTATTCCATTCTGTTTCCTTTTCCTCTCTTAGTGAGTTGTTTTATCCATAAATTCAATATAATTTTGGTTCTTGCACTTTTGTTTCATTGCTGAAGTGTTTTTTATTTGTTTGTGTTTTGCAGTATGCCTCGACTGGATGTTCACGGACTCTTCACCACACAGAAAAGCCAGAACATGAAGATATCTGTGAATACCGCCCGTATTCTTGCCCATGTCCTGGTGCTTCTTGCAAATGGCAGGGTGCTCTCGAGGTAGTTATGCCACATCTCATGCAGGCTCACAAAAGTATCACCACCCTGCAGGGAGAAGATATCGTATTTCTTGCCACAGACATTAACCTGCCAGGAGCAGTTGATTGGGTGATGATGCAGTCTTGTTTTGGACATCACTTCATGCTTGTGTTGGAGAAACAAGAGAAGTATGAGGGTCACCAGCAGTTTTCGCCATCGCTTTTACTGATTGGCACACGAAAGCAAGCCGAGAACTTTGCATACAGACTTGAACTGAATGGCAGTCGCAGACGATTGACCTGGGAAGCAACACCACAGTCCATTCATGATGGAGTAGCTGCCGCTATCATGAACAGTGATTGCCTAGTATTTGACACAGCCATTGCACATCTGTTTGCAGATAATGGAAACCTTGGCATTAATGTGACTATTTCTACATGTTGTCCATGATATTCATGCTTTGTTGTTAAAACTATTAACTTGGTGCATTTCATTCCTGTTGGGTTTATTTTTTTCTCTTTACTATCACTTGTGTCTTCTTCACATTGAGTCAGAGAACATTCTGCCAGTTTTTTGCAAATCATTTACTGTTCAGATGAGTAATAAATTTATTTTACCCAGTCCAAGAGGAAAAAGAAAAAGGTTCTGTCCAAGTGGGTTGGGTTAATAAATTCAGAAATAAAATGAGTTATATGATGACCCACTGGACAAGAGTTTAAGGTAAAATCTCCTTGTTTCCATTAGGCCCTCACAAAAGATTTGAAAGTGGCAATATTCTCATGATAGTATTGGTCATTCAGGGAGTCGAACCTGACAAAAGATCTCTGTAAATGGATAATCATTCTGACATATTGATAACTTTGTTATATACGATGTTAAAAGCAATTAATAGCAAAAATAGAATGGAAAGTTTTGTGAGTAATGTCATGTCGATATTGTTGCCATAGGTACTTTAGTTTTTAATAAACAGTTTAAAGAAAACATGTTAAATCTTGCTCTTCAGTAGACGATATATTGGGAATATATCCAGCCTGGGACCCACTCCCAGGCTGGCTAACTTGATTATTAATCTTTTGTGCGGGACTGTGTCAAATGCCTTGCTAAAGTCTAGGTAGGCCATATCCACAGCCCTCCCTGGTCTATTACTTTGGTCACCCAGTCAAAGAAATCAATTAGATTTGTCTGACATGACCTTCCTGTTGTAAATCCATGCTGCTTTGGGTCCTGTGCCCGCTGGCCTCTAGGTACTCAACAGTTCTTTCTTTCAGAAGTGATTCCATCATTTTCCTACCACTGAGGTCAAACTTACAGGTCTGTAGTTTCCTGCTTCTACCTTGCTCCCACTTTTGTTAAGGGACTCACATCTGCCCTCCTCCAGTCCTCAGGTACCGCCCCATCCTGCCATGATTTGTTAAAAGTGTGGTCAGTGGTGTCACTAGGTCCTCCCTAGTTCTTTTAGGATTCTGGGTGAATCCCGCCAGGCCCCATTGCTTTGTCCACCTTGAGTTTTTAGGAGTTCTTTCAGGACTCTTTCTTCTGTGAATGGACTGGTGTCAACCCCTACCCAGAGTGCTTTTATTGTCTGGTTTAGTTAACTCCTCCTCGTCTTCTTTGTGAATACTGAGCAAAGTATTCATTCAGTATCTCTGCCTTTTCACTGTCTCCCTCTGCCCACCTCCCTCTCCTTTATTAATCTTCACTATCCCTCCCTTAACCTTTCTATGCTCCCTAATGTACCTATAAAGGTTTTATCCCCTTCTTAACTGAGTTGGCTATTTTTTCCTCGGTTGGGCCTTTGCTAGTCTGACTGCCTTCCCCACTTCTTTCTGCTTTAATTGATACAGTTCCCTTCGTGCTCCTTCTGTGATTCCTTGTACTTTCTGAATGCAGCCTTTTTCTCCTTAACTTTCCCTGCCACCTCTTTTGAGAACCATAGTGTTTTTTGCTCTGCTTTGTTTTCTTTATTTGTTTCACACAAAGGCTTGTTGCCTCTATGATAGCAGTTTTGATTTTTCTCCATTGTTCTTCCACCCTCCTTTTTGTCATTTGCTAGTGCATTTTTCAGGTATTCACCCATTTTGCCAAAGTCAGCCCTTCTAAAGACCAGTATCCTTGTTTTGTATGGCTTATCTCCATGGTTGTGTATTGAAGCACGCTGTGCCAGTGGTTGCTTGTTCCCAGATGTCTACTGACTTCTAAATTTGTGATCCTCTCTCCATTTGAGAGTACCAGGTCTAGTATTGCTCCCTCCTGAGTGGGTTCCAGCACTAGCTGTCTAAGGCTGCCTTCTGCAGGGCATCAAGAATGACCCTGCTCTTGGATGTGGCTGCAGTACATGTTTTACAGTTAACATCTGGCACATTCAGGTCCCCCATCAACAGTATCTCCCTTTTTCAGCCATTTTGAGAATGTCCTCTATCATTTTGTTGTCCATTTCCTCTCCTTGAGACAGGGGTCTGTATACAGCCCCTGTACGGATTGTGATGCCATTCCCTGTCTTCAAGGTGACCAGAGTGCCTCTTGTCCTCCCCTTTACTTTTTAGTTCTGTAGCTTTGATCCCTTCCCTTATGTATAGAGCTACTCCACATTCTCTTTACCTTCCCTGTCCCTTCTGTAGATTGTGTACCTTGGTATGTTGATATCCCAGTCATGGTTCTGGTGTACCATGTTTCTGTGACTGCCACAATATCCAATTGTTCATCTTCCATCAGGGCTACCAGCTCAGGAAGCTTGTTTCCCAGACTACGGGCATTGTTACTCATTGCTCTCATTTAATGTTGGCTTTATCCTTTTTCCCCATCTCTACTGTTATTGTCCTTGTCTATTTTTCCATTTATCCCTGTCCTGCCCTGTGTTGAGCTCTGTACCTCAGTGTTTACCTTACTACCTGCCATGTTTTGTGGGGGAAGCTTGAAATTTCCTGCCTTTATCGGCGCCTCCCCTTGGCTGGTTAAAAAGCTTGCCAGAAGCTTTTTAAACCTATCACCTAGGAGCTTGGTTCCGTGGACTGATGCAGACCTTCATGCCAGTATAGACCTTATCTTCAGGTGGCCCCCAGTCCCTCAATGAAGCTAAAGCCCTGTGCTCTGCACCAGTTTTGTAATCATTCATTAAACTGTATGGCAGTGTGATGCATTCCAACGCATTGTGGAACTTTGAGAAGCGGTTTAACGGGTGGCACAAGCATTTCATGGCTATCACTGGATTCCATGTGGGACTCTGTGTGGATCAGTATTAAAAATATGCAGGGAGTGGGGCTTGGGAGGTTGTTCCACTGGGCACCAAGGATTATGTATTTCTGAGGTTGCTAGAACACCAGGGATGACTGGCAAGGGACATAGCAGTTCATAAGACTGCCCACAAGTGGACCATTAGGTATGGGGTTGGGGGATGACTGAGGCTATAGCACTCATGCCGTGGCCTGTGGGCCTGTATTGTGCCATGCTGAGAAGTCCATTTTGGTCGCCGATTGCATGTTTGTGGTTGTAAACCCTGTCTTTATCCTGGCTGGCTATATTTGGGCTTTTTGAGTATTGCAATTTTCAGGGTGGTGAAGGAGCCTTTTGTGCCCCTAAGATCCGCCACCTAACTGTGACTGTGTATCAGGCCCCAGGAATTTCTGTCACTTTGTCTTTATCTACTCTACTGCATGAGGGGCATAGGGAAGATCCGACCAGGGATGGGCACGAAAGAGGCAGTTGGAAATTCTGAAGCTGGGCATCCTGGAGGCACAAAAGCTGCACGAGATCCCACCATAAGATGGGTAAGGCTAGGAAACCTTGCTGGTGGACAAGAGAGGTGCAGGGAGTGAGAAGCAAAAGGATGGCCTATAGAAGGTGTAAGTGCTCCCATACTGAGGCAGACAGATAGGAGTACCACATGATCGCCAGGGAAGTCAGCAGGAAGGTAAGAGCTGCTAAGGTTGAAAAAGAGCGAGGGTTAGCGCAAGGAATTGGGGAAGGGAAAAGGAATTCTGTAGGTATATTAGGGAGTGAAAGACAGGAGGGGGACATATAAGCAAGCTGAGGAAAGAGAGGATGGGTGGAGGGATGGTAGGCGGGTAAACTGCTAAACAATTATTTCAGCTCAGTCTTTACTATGGAAAGGATGAACCGCTGCCGGGGGAGGATAGGGGCTCATGGGGGCACCTATTGATGGTGAGATCCAGGTGGAGGGTGAGGGAAGCCCTCAAGTCCTTGAGGATGGATAATGCCCCAGGCCCAGATGGCATACACCCCAGGGTTCTGAAGGAACTGGCAGATATCCTAGTGGCTCCAATGACTGGAATGTTCAATTCCTCCATCCAATCAGGATATGTTCCTCTGGACTGGAGGATGGCATATGTAGTGCCTTTCCACAAGAGCAGACCACGGATGAACCAGGAACTACAGACCGGTCAGGGTGACATCCATTGTATGTAAAATTATGGAGGTCATCTTAAAAGAAAGGATGGTAGAATTCCTGAGGCAAATGGTTTTCAAGATGAAAACCAACATGGGTTTGTCCAGGGAGATCATGTCAAACCAACCTAGTTGAATTCTTTGATTGGGTGACAAGATCCCTGGATGGGGAAAGCCTGTTGATGTTTTGTACCTGGACTTGAGCAAGGCTTTCAATTCGGTCCCGCATGGGAGGCTGATTTGGAAATTGAGGAACCTGGGTGTTGGAGAAGAAAATGACTCACCTTAGTAATGTTGTTTCTTCTAATGGAGTTTTGCTGTATTCTGACAATTGCAGTTAGGTCCTGCCTTTCAACTGCCCCGGAGAACAAAGAGTTAACTTTACATGGCCAGCATGGAACATTCAGCGTGAACTCGGTTGAAGCCATCTGCTGTTGTTTAAACTCCAACCGTCAGATCTTTACGAGCAATAGTCACTAGAAGTTCTGTGTGAAACTGTAAACTCACACTAGCCAACTGGCAACTACATTTATTAAAAAGGGTTTTTTGTTTCAAAGCAAAGACTCAAGTCAGGAAACCCAAAACACAACACACACCCCAAAATAAAGGAGGGTGAAAGGGGCACCTCTAGGGTGCCAACACTGCTCCTGCCCACCCACATCTCTAAAACCAAGTTCTGGAGGTCAGAATACAGCAAGACTCCATTAGAAGAAACAACATTACTAAGGTGAGTAATTTTTTCTTCAAACAACATGAAGTCTTGCTGTATTCTGACTATTGCAGACTACCAAGCAGTACCTCCATGGAGGAGGGCAGAACCTACTTTGGGAATAGGCTCTGAAGTTGCTGAGCCAAACCGATCGCACTCCAGCCTGGATATCCAGAGAGTAATGCTTGGTGAATGTATGGACTGTTTTCCAGGTGGCTGCTTGACAAATTTCTAAGATAGGAATATCCCTGGCAGCAGCCAAGGAAGCAGCTGTACCTCTAGTAGAGTGAGCCCTCAGGCCTGAGGGTGGGGTTCTACCAGTATTTCATAGAATTGTATACAAGAGACAATCCACCTGGCAATAGATCTTTTAGTGACAGGTTTTCCCTTACCAACCTCTCCATATGTGAGGAACAACTGGAGGGACTCAAACCTGTGACCCTTGGTGCGCCTATGTAGTAACTGAGGACCCTTTAACATCCAAGTTGTGCAGCCTCCTCTCCAGAGGAGGAATGGTAAGTGAAGAAAACGGAGAAACACAGACTGATTAAGGTGGAAATCTGAAACCACCTTAGGCAAAAACTTCCTGTAAGTTCTTAGGACCACTTTATCTCTATGGAAAGCGATGAAATCAGGCTCCACTGACAGGGCTTGCAATTCACTGATACATCTGGCAGAGGTAATGGCTACCAAAACACAATTTTCCAAGTCAAGTACTTAAGCTCTGCAGAGCACAGAGGCTCAAAGGGTGGTTGCATAAGCTGAGCAATGCAAACATTAAGGTCCCAAGCAGGAGCAGGGTCCCTAAAGGGGGATTGGTGTGCAGCAATCCCTTGAAGAACTTACAAAACACAGGATGGGCTGACAGAGGAGAGGACTTGCCTACTGACAAGAAGGCAGAAACAGCTGCCAGATGCACTTTAAGTGTAGCTGGCCTAAGTCCCAAGCCATTAAGATGAACCATATAGTCCAGGACTGTAGGCAACCCAGCAGATTCTGGAGAACTATGCTTATTAGAGCACCAAATAGTGAACCTTTTCCATTTGGAGTTGTAGGTTTTTCTGGTAGAAGGCTTTCGAGAAGCCTTGGGATATCCAGAACCCCTTGAGAAAGGTGTGATCAGCAAACTCGAACTCTTCAAGAGCCATGCCTTGAGATTGAGATAGTTGAGGTTCGATACCAAATCCTCTCCTGAGAGGATGTTAACAGGTTGTAATTCCTGGAAGAGACAGGAGAAGGTGGACTGTTAAGGACAGCAACAGTGGGTACCAGGGCTGTCTGGCCCAGTCTGGAGCAATCAGAATCACTTGCATGGTTGAGACCTGATCTTGACTAACACTTTGAACAGGAGAGGGAAGGGGGGAAGCAGACAGGAATTTCCTTCCCAATTCAGAATCAGAGCATCCAGGGGACTAAGCCCAAGACTGAGGTCTGCAACAAAAGCGAGGGAAGTTGGTGATTGTCTGGGCCTGCAAAAGATCTATCTGTGGAGTGCCCCATCTCGAGAAAATCGCTTTAAACTAGGGATCTAGGTCCATTTGTGATGGCCCTGGGATATCCTGCTGAGAGCATCTGCTAGGACATTGTCCTTCCCTGGGAGGTGAACTGCTATCAGAGAGGTTTGCAGGGAATAGGCCAGAGACCACAACTTCATTGCTTCTGTGCACAAGGCCGAGAGCGAGTGCCTCCTTGCTTGTTGATGTACCACATTGTGATGGTATTGTCTGTTCTGATCTGGACCACCTTGTTCTGTACAGATTTGGAAAGGCTTGCAGTGCCAGAAACACTGCTGCTCTGAGTTCCAAAGAGATTGATGTGAAGCAGAGATTCTTGAGGTGACCACAGCCCTTGGGTAGTAAGATCCCCAAGTGGGCTCCCCAGCCCAGCAGGGAGGCATCTGTGGTGAGTATCACTGAATGATACTGAGTGACAAAAGGAACCCTTGTCTCAAATTGTCCTGATCCTGCCACCATTGCAAAGCCTGGATCAGGGTTTGAGTCGCTGGGACTAGTTTAGTAAGGAATCCTTTCTTTGGGACCAGAAGGCTCTTAAGTGGAACTGAATGTCCCTCATCTGGAATCTTGCCCCTGGACCACTATTGTAGAGGCTGCCATGTGGCACAGGAGCTGCAGGAAGTGCCTTGCTGGTCGAGACACCTGAAGGGTGAAATGAAGAGGCCAGTTCTAAAAGGGTCCTTGCCCTGTCCAAGGGAAGGAAGGTCTTGCCCTTATTGTATCCAGCTCTGCCCCTATAAAGGTGAGGAGCTGTACTGGCTCGAGAACTGACTTTGGAAGGTTGAGGAGGTATCCTAAGGAAGTGAGCACTTGCTGATTTATTTGCAGATGTGACTTGACTTGGTCTGGAGACTGACCCACTATGAGCCAGTGGTCCAAGTATGGAAAGATGGAGATCTTTTTTCTTTAGGAAAGCAACCACTTCTGCCAGGCACTTTGTGAACACCCTTGGGGCTGATGTTAGGCCAAAGGGCATTGCTCTGAATTGACAGTAGCCTGAGGGCAACTCTAACCTAAGGTACTTTCTGTGGGAGCACCTGATGGGAATGTGAAAATAGGCATCTTTGAGGTCCAGGGAGGCTACAGTCCCCTGGCCTTAGAGAGGGCAGAATTATTCCTATAGTCACCATTTTGAACTTTGGCTTTAAAAGGTGCTTGTTTAAATATCTGAGATCCAGGATGGGCCGCCATTCTCCTGTCTTTTGGGGTGAGGAAGTACCTGGAGTACAATCCTTTCCCTTGGTGTAGGTAGAACCTTTCTATGGCTCTGAGAGCCAGGAGGAAGAAACCTCTGCCTCTAGGGCATGGGTCTCTGATGAATTTGTAGGTGGAAAGGATCTGGTTCTCATCTTGGGAAATTTTGAAGCTGAGAACCAGTCCCTGGCTTACTAATTCCAGGACCCACTAGTCTGATGTCAGAGACTTCCAGTCCTGGACAAAGTAGGGCAGCCTGCTCCCTACAGGTATTGGAGAATCGGCCCGGCAGACCCATCGGTGTCTGCTTGGCAGGGGCTTTAGGCTGAGGGGTGGAAGCAGGCCCGCCATTCCCCGCCTGCCTCTCCCTCTGAAGAACCCCCACTGAGCTTACAGCAGAGGAGGCCTGGCTTGGTAAAAGGCCTTTGAAAGGGCCTGCTCCTGGGACTGGAATGCTGTCTCTGAGGAGTGGCTTGCCTTTCTTTGGCCTGAGCACTCCTGTAGGTGGTCCTCACTGCCCATCTTTTTGTAGTTCTCTGTCTGCTCCCAAACAGAGAATTACCAATGACAGGGAAATCCATGGCCTTAGCCTGGGTATCCTGTGATAGGCTAGTACATCTGAGCCAAGCCATCCTCCGAAGGACCACAGATGTAGCCATGACTCTAGATGAAACATCATTGGAGTCCACAGCAGCATGAAATTGCACCTTGATGCCTCAATCCCATCTGCAGCCACCTGCTCCAGCTCCTTGGCAAGCTGGTCAGGGGCCTGTTTAGCCAGAGCCAGCACAGTGTCCCACCTGGACTTCTGGTATCTAGCTGTGTAGGTCATATAGTTAGCCTGCCTGAGTCCCAAAGATGCTGCCACGCATTCTGCTTGCCATGGCATCAATCCTCCTGGAGTCCTTATCTGGGATGTGATGCCAAGGGAATATTTGCCTTATCACAGGCAGCAGCCTGCACTACCCCAACATGGCTGCATTGCTGGAAAGGAACTCCGTGTCCAGCCTGGAAAGGGTATACTTTGTCCATTTGTCTGTCCACAGGAGGTATGGAATTAGGAGTCTTTAGAATTTTAAAAGTCTGCTTCCCAAAAGTTATATGGAGGGAATAGACAAATCTCCTTGACTCTGGGATGTCCATCATCTCAACAAAATCAGGCTCTCCTGATCCTCTACTGCTTCTTCCATTGGAAGCTGGAGGGTTTCAGCCACTTTCTTGTAAAACATAAAATGGGAAGGGACTCAGAAAGCCTAGGAGGAGAAACACCTGAAGGTCTGTCTGGGGAGATGTCCAGGTCAATAGGCACATTCAGACTTTCATAATCACCATCATCATCATTATCCTCATACTCTCCCTCCTCCGGTTCATAAAATTCTTCTAAAGTATAATATCAGGGCAGAACCACTCGACCCGCTGATGGTGCCAGTTCGTCTGGAACCGGGTTAGCTATTGAACTATCCTTATCGCTTTGGCTATTTCATCAGCGGTCAGAGAAAGAATTTGTGGATCCTAACTGGATGATTTTTCTCTTCTAACCGAACAGACTCTCAGAATTGCTCTTCCTTTAGCCCAAGAAGTTTCGCTCTGGTCAGAGGGCACTCCTTCTGGTTCGGTCAGAACCGAACGGGCTGGCCATCCGGTCAGCGACTTCTGGCCTCCTTTTCCTCAGTCTACCTACTCTCTTATCCAGGGTAGCTTTGGGAAAACTTTTACAAATTTGGCAGTCTGAATCGAGGTGGTCAAACCCAGGCACTAAACACAGGTGTGGGATCAGCCTTAGTAAAGGCTTCCCCACACACTACAGTGTTGAAACCCAGTGGGCCCTGCTTTTTCTTGGGTTTCTCAGACATGGCCAATCCTATCCAAAACGCACTTTTTTGGCAATCCACCAGGCAAGACACCCTATCGGTTCCTGACCGTGTTATGGGTCTTGGGAAAATGTAATTAAATCTGTGTTTTTTTTTTTTTTTAGAACCAATACGGACCGGTTATCACACTCTAATAAATTCAAAACTTTTAAGACCAATCTGATCGCTTCAAACTGAACTGATCCAGAATTTACAAGTTCTTCACAGAAACTAAATGCAAACCTATCTAGTACTCACGGTACCACAGACAGACTTAAACCACCGGTTCAGTAGTAGAAATTCGTAGAAACTGAGCTAAAAACGACACTTCAACCAACTTTTTTGAACCGAGCAAAGGAGAAATCTCCAGAGCGACTGTTCAGTGAGGCGGAGTAAGGAATCTGACGGTTGGAGTTTAAACAACAGCAGACAGGGGTTTCAACCGAGGCTCCGCTTGAACGCTCCATGCTGGCCGTGGAAAGTTAACTCTTTGTTCTCCGGGCAGTTGAAAGGCAGGACCTAACTGCAATAGTCAGAATACAGCAAGACTTCATGTTGTTTGAAAAATTAGTGGGTGGGTTGCTAACTGGCTTAACAACAGGCATGAGAGGGTGGTAGTCGAGTATTTCCGTCTCCCTAGAAGGGTCATCAGTGGGGTCCCATAAGGTTCGTATTGGGCCCTATCCTTTTCAATGTGTTCTGTAGACATAGGAGAGGGAGTTAGGAGTAAATGAGTGTTTGTGATGACTCTAAATTGGGGCTGTGGTGGATAGAGAGGAGGGAAGGAGGGCACTTTAGGAAGACTTGGAGAGGCTGGAAAATGGGCATATACATGGCAGTTAGAGTTTAAGGTATGTAAGATAGTATTCTGTATCTGGGGTGATGATTGTTGCCAAATTAAATAACTCTGAGCAATTGCTAGAGCTAATAAAATTATCGGTGTATAGCTAGAGGATAATGTCCAGAAGCAGGAGGTTATACTTCCCGGTACAATTTACTGGTGAGGCCACATCTGGAATGTTGTGTGCAGTTCTGGAGTCCCTATTTAAAGAAGGACATCACACTGCAAGTGAGAGTCCAGAGAAGAGCAACTAGGATGATCAGTGGACTGGGGAAATGTCCTATGAGGACAAACTTAGTGAGTTGAACATGTACCCTGGAGGACAGAAGGGATAAGGAGATATGATTGAGGCCTTCAAATATCTGAAGGGAATCAATAGGGTAAAACGGAGGGACCCTCAAATTGAAGGTGAAGGAATATGAGAGGCCATAATCTGAAAATGGAAGGGGAGGTAAGAGGCCATTATTTCATGGAGAGGGTGATGGCACCCTGGAACGGGCTTCCAGATGAGCTAATACAAATGAAAACCGGGGAGGTTTCAGGAGGGTTGGGACAGGTACAGGGTATGCAGTTGTATGGTTTGGGGAAAGAGAAACAGCAAGGATATTGAGGAGGGAGTGAGGGTTATTAAAGGGAGGTAAATAGTGTTGCTGGGATAGTAGCTTACAAATTCAGATACCATCATTTGGTTGGATATTGGATAGCCTCAGATGGCATAGCTATCCGACCAAGGAACCGACTCTCAGGATCCACTGTAAGTATCCAATGGATCTGACCAGGGCTCTGATGGATCCAACCATCTGATCCAACTATCTGAGGTGGTATCCAGTGGATCTGACGATTGGATCCAGCTGTCTGAGGTTGGATCTGATGGATCCGACCACCAGACCCATTCGCCGGATCCTAGGTTGGATACCAGGACTATCCGATGGAGGATCGTCAGATCCACAAAAGCACTATCGGAGCAACACTAGAGGTAAAGCAGCTACTGTACCTTATCAGCAAGCTGTGTTCAGGCAGATGAGGTAGACATGCCCAGCAAGCAAAGATTTGTTGTTACTTGAGACAAAAAAGGCAGACAAAGACTTGAGTAACAGTGATCTTGTTTTCATGCAAATGTATTTGGTGATAAGAAGGTAGATAAGGAAATATATGGATTATTGAAGTTTGCCTAAATTTTGTTTTCATTTTTTCTGACATACGAGGGCTCTTTAAGCACTGTAGTCTGCTAGCTGGGGTTCTGCAGAAATAGAATTTGACTTCTTAAACAGCAACCTTTTTGGTACCTCCCCAGAAACATAAGAAAACCCTTACCGGGCTTTGAGTCCACTGGTGATATAATTCCAATTTTATGTGTGCCCCCATTTAGGAAGGGAAGGGATAGTAATTTGGCTCTGTGGCGCAAACCACCTGATCCTTCCACTTCCTCGTCAATATTCAACTTGGTCCACCCCGCACTAGATGGTTTTATGACATCACTATTTGTAGAGTTGTAGTGCGCTGCATATACTTTAATGGGTTGTTATTTTGAGTACTTTAGATGTAGAACTGGATCATGGTCACCGCTAATTAACAAGACCTTACTAGTTAGCGCCATTACTGACGACCCTTACTGGCAATCTGAAGTACCAAAATTTAACTTTAGAATAATGGAGCATTAAAATATATGGAGCGCCTACAAATAGTGATGTCACAAAACAATGTAGCGTGGAGGTGGACCGCAGACTAAAGTACTAGGAAGTGGAAGGATCAGCTTGGGTTGGCTCCATGGAGCCAGATTATGATCCCTTCCCATCCTAAATGGGGTACATAAAAATTGGAATGATATCACCAGTGGACCCAGAGCCCGTAAGGGTTTTTATGCTTGGGGATGTTTTGAAAAGGACAAGATAGTTGTTTTAACTAGACATAGGTTTTCCAGAATGAGATTCCTAATTTTAAGAGAGGGACTCGTCAGTGTTGGAATTACTATACACTGAGCTTTAGGAGTTTTTAGGCGTAGAGTCCATATGCCTAATTTCAAAGGCTGAGAATGCCCCAAGCCTTGGGAGTCCCAAACATATGATGATGGGGCTTGTGGCTTTCTGCCAGCCAGTAGTCGGGATTTTCTATCCCATGCACCAATTGCCATGTTAGACCAACTTTTTCTGGTCTAACTTCATGCAATCCCAGGTACCCTTTTTACGGGCTTGCATGACATTTGGTGCAAGCTGCCATAAATCTGATAAAGTGTCACAATGGCGCCAGTGTACCAAAATCTGGCACAGTTGTGGAAAGGTGTTTGGCACAGCTGTGCTAAAACAAGGGTTTGACGAGGACTTGACCTGCCGAGTCAAACAAGGGTTTGATGGAGGGCTTGACGCAAGCCGTGTGTCACTTTTGAAAATATGGCCCCATGTCTTTAAAACTTCACCTCCTTCCATAATAAGTAAATGGCAGTGACATGAGTGCTACAGGGTCTCACTTCAGAGCCATTGGTGGCTGAGCCCTTGCAAGCCCCTCTAATTCAAAACTGGATGCCTAGTCGTTAGACCGTAGCTCTGTGAGTCTAGAGACAATGGGTTTGTATCCCACAACCAGGGAATATTTTACCTAGTTTACTGAAGCAAAAACAACACTATTTTCATCAACTGCTGTACAAAAGTAACAAACAAGGTGAACTGTGAGAAATTATTTGGTATAAGTTATAGTTCAAGGACACGTGAGCATGAGTGAAAACTGACAGAAGGGGGTTCAAGAGGGACATGAGAAAGTTCTGTTGTATAGAAAGGAAGTGGAACTTAAAACCATCTGCCTGTTGAGATGGTGGGTGCCAAAACTATAAATGGTTTCAAGTACACCTGGAACAGAGTGATGAGTATGGGGGTTACTCAAGGTAGTAGGGATAGGAACAGGGGTATATAGTGAGTGCTAGTATCCTGTATGTACAGTAGATCCTGAGGTTTGATAAGGAAGTATAGGCAGAATGGATGGACCATTGATCTTTTTCTGCCATCATTGACTTGTGTTTTTATGGTACTATTTACATAGAGCAGTCACTTGCTGCACATCAGAGTTCACCCAAATGTGGTTCTATAGCTGCTTTACACAAGGTTACCTGTAAAATACTAGACATATTTTCCTACTGCTATTAAGATTTGGTTTTGATTCATTGCAGTTGCTATGCAAACATTTTCTTTTAAATTTTCTCTGCCTGGGAGTCATGTGATACTGCTCGTGGAGTGGTCGCTGGTCATTGAAGCTCCTCTCTCCCTACCTGAATTAAAGTCAAAATAAAGTTTGTTGCTTTTATGTTTGCTTGCATGCATGTGCAAGAAACATAGTGCCATCATACGAGTTTTCCAGAGGTGTGTCAGCCTCTTCCAATTCAGTCAGTGTGTTTGCAGGCGCATGATGCACGCCCAATCACTGCTGCAGCTGTCTGACAGCTGAAAATGCAGTGGCATACAGCTGAAAAGGAGAGCTCCGCTTGAGTGAGCAGAGCTCCCCCACACAGGCACGCATTTACTATTACCCCGCGTGCCTGGGCGCGCCCTCCCCCACACTGGGGAAATGGCGGGGGGGTGCCCAATCCCCATCAGCTGCACGCCCAAAGATCCAGGTGCCACACTGGGGGCACACCCCAGCATGGCAAAATGATGTTATGGCCGGCAGAGGTGCCCAATCCCCATCGGCTTCACTGTCTCTCCCCCATTCTGTCGCCCGCAGGGGTGCCCAATCCCCGTCGGCTCCACTATCTCCCCATGCTGTCATCGCAGGGGTGCCCAATCCTGTCGGCGCCCACTGTCTCTTCCCCAAGTATCCAGGTGCCACGCTGGGAGCCCACCCCAGCGTGGCAAAAATCTATTAAGTCGACAGGGGTGCCCGATCCCCATTGGCTCCAGCCCCCAACAGCTTTCAGCTGCCACGCTGGGAGCCTACCCCAGCGTGGCAACGTCCCTCGCTGCCTCAAGAAACAAATTCACCTGCAAATAAAAACTGTCCCTTGGGCTTCTCCCTGCCCCTCCCACAACCCACCCCACCCACTGCGCACCCTGCCTCCCACACCCCCACCCATACTTACCTCCGGAGCTCGGCACGATGATCTTCAGGACCGGGAACACGTCTACACTCTTCAAAGCCGACCGCGAACTGAGGAAATGCCGTAAGCGGTATAATGGAATAGATAGGGTTTTTCAACTTTATTGCATATCTCAGGCATTTTTGAATTTTGCACCAAATTTTCAACATGGGGTTTTGGGACCCCTTCTCATGAATGCTGTCACTGTCATGGCGTTACTTGGGCGAAGGAGTGATTTGCAGCCACTGCGCAAAATCACCTTTCCAGAATGATTAACGAACGACACTACCAGTGTTCATAAGGTGGGCTCTCAAAAGCCTATTTTGAAAATTTGATGGAAAATTCCTAAAATGACTATTTTACTAGCGCATGCATTGTGTAGTTCCCTACGCACACTCATAAGTTTGCTAAATTTCAATATTTTCCTCTAGATTTTCAACATTGCCATTTTGCCACACCTCCTTATGAGCAGTACAATTGTCATTTTTCATATCTCGCCCACAACGTGTTTCTGCCCATGTAGTGCACAATGGCGCAGTCGGTGTATGAAATCAATGTATGGGACACGTTAAGAAAATCACAGTGACACTGGTCATGAGCAGAGGTGTTAAAATGGCTGTGTTGAAAAATTCCCAAAAATGACTGTTTTAGGAGCGCCCGTTGCACACTTCCTACACATGCTGGCAGGATTTGCGAATTTATAATATTTGCACACCAGATTTTCAACAGTGCCATTTACCGCATTTCCTTATGAGCAGTGCAGCTACCATTTTTCACATCTCTCCCAAAATGTGTTTCCGCACATATGCAGCCAATGGTACAGTCGGTGTGCGAAAACAATGTTTAGGACAGATTAAGAAAATCACAGTGACACTGGTCATGAGCAGAGGTCTTAAAATGGCTATGTTGAAAATTTGGTGACAAAACTCCTTAAAATGACTGTAGTTACGAGTGAGCATTGCAGCAGTTTCCACGCACCCTGTGAGGTTCATGAATTTGTAATATTTTCAGTCCAGATTTTCACCAGTGACATTTTTACACACCACCTTATGAACAGAACAGCTGTCATTTTCCACAACATGGCTGAAATGTGTTTCACACTTTCAGTGCAGAGATGGTGGTCACTGTGGGAAATCATTGTTGGGACAGATAAAGAAAATCACACTGACACTGTTCATGATTGGAGGCCCCAAAATGCCTGTGTTAACAATCTGCTGTAAAGAAATCCCCAAATTAGTTACATTACGGTGCGTTGCACAGTTCCTACACCACGCTCATGACTTCACCATTTTTAAGATTTTCACAGCAGATTTTCAACATTACCATTTTTACACCTCCCCATGAACAGTACCGCTATCATTTTTCACATTATGTTCGAATGTGCTTTTGCACCTGTGGTGCCAAATGCCATAGTCGCTGTGCAAAAGCAATTTTCGCAACAAACTGATAATGCCACTGTTCATGAGGTGGGGTCACAAAAACCATGTTGAAAATTTGGAGTGAAAATACCAACGAATGCCTGAGGCGTTAGGGTTTCCGACCATAGCGCCCACCCTGTAAAGTATGACAGGCATCAGTGGTGTGACTTGGGATTCTTGCCTGTCATGCTCATACCATTCCACCCTCACCCACACCCTGCAGCCAGTGAGAGGCATCAAGGTGTGCCTCGGACTCTTTGGGCCCAAACTTCACCCCATTCTCCTATACTGTACCCATCTCACACGTGTTCCTGATGGAATGGAGTCGCATAAGGGCCAAAGACCTCAAGGCACACGTGACACTTGTCAGTGTCTGCAGGGTAGGGTGTGAGTGAAATAGCGTGGTCACTATGCCTGGCGACCCAAAGGCACACCCCAATGCCTGTCACTCTCTGCAGGGTGGTAGTGGGTTTGGCTTCAGTTCAATACTTCACTGCCATTCCTGTTATGCAGTCTGTAACTTCTACACTACCAAGCCAGTGCCGGAGGCAAACATTCGGCATTGACAAATGCTTGTTTGTTTTGTTTCCTACTGGTATCAGAACATGGTGGCACTACCTACTGCATGTTGAGATGGATTCAGAGTACATATGACTGAGTAGTCCAGAGTCCATCAAACATCAGGCAAAATTATCCAAGTAAGACTTCCTAGTGTGAGACAGTAGTGAGGGCCTCAGTTCAACTGCAGAGCAACTATCACAGTTCTTTAATGAGGTGGCAGCCTTATGCAGTGCTATGACAGACATGGCAGAGATGAAAGAAATTAAAACCTTGGTCGCCAGTCATGAAGTTTGTATAACGGACTCTGAGGCATATATTTCCAGCTTAGTGTACTTGCTGAAGAAAATGAAGATAGAATTCTGAGCACCAGGAAACTAAAGAAAATGGAGGAGAGGCTCAAGTACATGGAGGACTATTTTTGGAGAAACAACTCTCTTGATTTTGGCAACCTGAAGGAAAAGAGGGAACTAATCTAGTGGAATTCCCTTAGAATTTACTGCAGTGTCTTTTGGATTACCAGAGGGTAAGCAGGAGTGTTTCATTGAATGATCCCATAGATATTTAGCCCCAAAACTGGGACTGAAGGAATGGCCTAGAGTTTTTATCCTCCAGTTCACCAGTTTTCAGGATAAAGTACATGTTCAGCACCAGACTCGGAGTTGCAAGTCTACAGTATATGGGCTCTGAACTTAAACAATTCAATGATCATAGCCCAAGCATTCATGCAAAGAGAGCCAGATTTGCTGATATCAGAGCTGGTTTGCACAAGGATAACATCAGGTTTCCCTTTGTGTGTCCTGCTAGATTGCATGTGTGGCTAAAAACTGTGTACAGACCTTTAATAACAGCATGAACTGATGAAGCCAACCGGAATATTTTCCCTACTACTTTTCCTTAACCTCAGGCTGCACAATCTATCAGGCCAACCCAAGCTCTGAGTGAGCTTCACATAAGCCAAGTTCCACAATCACACTTGCGTTTACCTTGCGTATTTGTCCTCGGACTACAACAACATTTTACTCACATTAGCATTTGGCTCTGAACAATTACGGTTTGCTGTGTTGTAGCTGAAACATGTTGCTTTGAGTGCCTGCCTTTTGGTTGGATGTGTGGTTTAAGAACTGCCCTAGTGGGATGCACCTTCCCTTCACTGCCTGCTCCACGAAGAATAGCTTGGGTGCCATTTGTATGCTTCATGATGGTGCGAGCTCCATAAACACTGCAGCTTAACAGTAGGAGGAGCTATGTCTACTGCTGCTTTCTTCCATGACTTGATTTACTAACTGATCCCTACTACTGACTTGAAACCCTGTATGGTGCTGTACATTAGTCTGTTTGTCATATATACTGTAACTTTGCTCTAATGAGGCGTTTGCACAGTGCTGTATAACCAATCTGGACTCGAATATCTTCTGGTTTTTTTGTTTTTTTGTTATAAATGTTATCGGGGCTTAATTCAGTATGGTCTGGATGGTGGTCACCAATCTGCAGCATGGACTTGATGTGCTGTAGTTTGTCTTTGTAGCCATTTTTTTTAACAGCTTTGTATTCTGTCTTTTCTCATATTTCTTATAGTATGACTTTATATAATCCATGCTTGTGGACTGGTATTAAATTTACCACTCTTTCACTGGGGATGGGCATGTGCTGCAAAGGTATCCACAATGTTATGGCAGCAAAGTGCCCAGATCAACACCCTACATCCCCAGCACTTAGCCCAACACAGGACCTTAAGGCCCTGTGTTGGGCTGAAGTGCTGGGATGTAGCTGATCTGGACACCTTTGTTGCATGAAAATTTTGGATACTTGAATCCACAAGACTTTGTGCTTTGTGATATGAGTGCAGAGTGTCCATTTGACTTATTTGGTACTATGGTCTGTTTAATTCTGAGAGTGCATTCATGGTGTGCGGGGAGGGAGGGGAAGGTATGTTACCTCATGCTGGTGGTCAGATCCTTATGCACTGCAAGGGAAACCTTTCTGTCAGCTATATGTGGATACCAGGCCCGCTGAACTCGGCAACAGTATTATCCATTGTGACATATCATTAGCTTACACCTGGTGCCCCCATGTCAACATATTTTGGTAGATTATGTGTTGTGAAGTCTTGTAGAAGATCCTAGGTTTTGTGCTGGGATATCTCTGGTTCATCAGAAATATCCTCACATACCCGTGTGGCTTATTATGTCACTGCCTGGCTTATATTGTACTGATATTGTGCTGTGTTCAGATTCCTGTGTTCTGTTCATGAATCTTTGAGACCCAGCAAATTCAACTGTTTTAGGGATCATAGTGTTATACAGTGTTGAGCAGTCTTAATGTTGCTTAAGATTGACTGGGGCCAAGCTGAAATGGCTATAGAATCACTGCCTAGGAAATCACAGTCCTAGTTTGCACTTACAAGGATGTTTCTTCTAATGTTGGTACAAGTCTGTCACTCTAACTGATTCATGGGTTAATAATGTTCCTTATAGTTGATCCTACTGTGATGTGAGGGCCCATTCAATTCATTCAGCCCTATTATATCACTGTCTTAACAAAGAATGTCAAAGGGATGCAAACAAGAACCAACTGACAGAGGACACTGCAACATCTTAAAAGGTACAACACCCAGGTGACTTTTTTACTGGAAACCTATATGAAGAGTATGGAAGCAAATCTGATGTTGTAGTCCTGAGTGGGCAATGTGTTGGGAGCTGGGAAATGTAGAAGCAGAGGAGGCACACAGATTTTGTTTTAGAAGGTAGATTTTTATTTGAAGATGAGTACTTTTGCAGCATCCAGAGGGTCATGTACTGGTAGTGGAAGGAAGACTGGGGCACACGAAGATGGCTTTAACATATATGGCCATCCAGAATTTTGTTACGTCTTGGAAGAGTAATTAAATTACTCTGTTGAGTATACCACCATAATAGGTGGAGACTTCAACCTTCCCAGGTGGATTTTAACCCAGAGTGTAAAGTCCTTATAGCAATATTGGAGGAAAATTGTTTCAAACAACATGAAGTCTTCCTGTATTCTGAGAATAGCAGTGAGTCCCAACCTTGAACTGCCCGGAGATGAAAGAGTTAACTTTCCATGCCAGGCATGGAACGCTGAGCTCGAGCTCGGTTGAGACTCTGTTGCTGTTTGAACTCAAACTGTCAGATTCTTTACCCGCCTCACTGAACAGTCGCTCCGGGATTTCTCCTTTGCTTGTTCAATTTGTTGGTTAAAGTACCATTTTCTGTTTTCAATCGAATGTAGACCACAACCTGTCGGTTCAGTCTCTGTCTGTGGTACTTGTGAGTACTAGATAGGTTTATATTGTTTTCTATTCTGTGTGGAACTTGTAAGCGGTTCATCGGTTTGGTTTGAACCGATCAAGTTGTTAAAAAATCTTAATTTCTACTTTTAGAGTGTGGTTACGGTTCTTATTGGTTCTAAAAGCGGATTTACTACGTTTTTTCCACGACCAATAATACGGTCAGGAACCGATAAGAGTGTCTTGCCTGGTGGATTGCCATTAAAGAGGTAAGTTTTGTTAGGACTGGCACTATGTCTGAGAAACCCAAAGAAAAACCGGCCCACTGGGTTTCAACACTGTAGTGTGTGTGGAAGTCTTTGCTAAGGCTGACCCCCACACCACCTGTGTTTATTGTCTGGGGTTTGACCACCTCGATTCAGACTACCAGATTTGTAAAAATTTTCCTGCAGCTACCCTAGAAAAGAGAGTTGGTAGGCTCAAGGAAAGGAGGCCAAAAGTCTGCTGACCGAATGGCCAGCCCAGTTCTGTTTAAACTGAACCAGAAGGAGTGCCCTCTGACCAGGGTGAAACTTCTTGGCAAGGAGAACTGATTCCGAGTCGGTTCCTGTTAAGAGAACAAGAAGGAAAAATCAGCTGGTGTGGATCCAAAAGTTCTTCTCCAACCGCTGATGGAAATAATAAAGCGATACAAATTGTGCAGTCGCTTTCTCGGTTGTAACAACCGGCACCATCAGGAAGGCGCTCAGTTCTGCTAGTTCCAGATTATGGTTTAGAAGAATATTATGAACCGGAGGAGGAGGAAGAGGAGTATGAGGAAAGTGAATGTGATTTTGAAAGTCTGGATGTGCCCATTGACCGGACATCTCCCCAGACAGACCTTCAGAGTGCCTCCTCCTAGGCTTTCTGAGTCCCTCCCATTTCATGTTTTACAAGAAAGTGGCTAAAACCTTCAGCTTCCTATGGAAGAAGCTGTGGATGACCAGGAGGAACCTGACTATGTGGAAATGATGGATATCCCAGAGTCCAGGAGGCTGTCTATTCCCTTACACAAGTCTTTTGGGAAACAGACATTTAAGATTTTAAAGACTCCTACTTCCGTTACCTCATGTGTATAAAAGAATGGACAAGAGGTATACTTTGTCAGGCTCAGATACGGAGTTCCTTACCCAAGAATGCAGCCATGTTGGGGTAGTGCAGGCTGCAGCCTGTGATAAAGCTAATATACCCTTGGCTTCACACCCCAAGATAAGGACTCCAGGAGGATTGATGCCATGGCAAAGAAACAGTACATGGCAGCATCCTTGGGACTCAGGCAGGCCAATTACATGGCCTATACAGCTAGATATCAGAAATCTAGATGGAACACTGTCACGGCTTTAGCTAAACAAGTCCCTGGCCAGCTTGCCAAGGAGCTGGAGCAGGTGGCTGCTGATGGTATTGAGGCATCCAGGTGCAATTCCATGCTGCAGTGGACTCCAATGATGTTTCATCTAGAGTCATGGCTACATCTGTGGCACTTTGTAGGATGGCTTGGCTCAGATGTACTAGCCTGTCGCAGGATACCCAGACTAAGGCCATGGATTTTCCTGTTGTGGGTAATTCTTTGTTTGGGAGCAAACAGAGAACTACATAGAAGAAAATGGATGAATACAGGACCACCTATAGGAGTGCTCAGGCCAATGAAAGGCAAGCCACCTCAGAGGCAGCATCCAGGGGCAGGGGCAGGCCTTTTCATAGACCTTTCTACCAAGCCCAGGCCTCCTCTTCTGCCTATGCTCTGAGGGGGTTCTTTAGAGGAAGAGGCAGAAGGGTACAAGCAGGCCTGCTTCCACCCCTCAGCCTAAACTCCCTGCCAAGCAGACACCCTGATGGGTTTGCCAGGCCGATTCTCCATCACCTGTGGGAGCAGGCTGGCTTACTTTGTCCAGGACTGGAAGTCTTTAACATCAGACAAATGGGTCCTGGAAGTAGTAAGTCAGGGACTGGTTCTCAGCTTCAAAAATTTCCAAAGATGAGAACCACATCCTTTCCACCTGCAAATCCCTCAGAGACACTTGCCCTAGAGGCAGAGATCTCTTCCTCCTGGTCTCAGAGCTGTGGAAAGGGTTCCACCCCTACACCAAGGGAAAGGATTGTACTCCAGGTACTTCCTCACCCACAAAAGACAGGAGAATGGCAGCCCATCCTGGATCTCAGATATTTAAACAAGCACCTTTTAAAGCCAAAGTTCAAAATGGTGACTCTGGGAGTAATTCTACCCTCTCTAAGGCCATGGGACTGGCTAGTCTCCCTGGACCTCAAGGATGCCTACTTCCATATTCTCATCAGAAGCTCCCATCAAAGTACCTCAGGTTTGAGCTGCCCTCAGGCCAGTACCAATTCAGAACAATGCCCTTGGCCTAACCTGTGCTCCAAGGGTGTTCACAAAATGCCTGTCAGTAGTAGTTGCTTTTCTAAGAAGGCAAAGGATTGCCATCTTCCCATACCTGGACGACTGGCTCTAGTAGGCCAGTCCCCAGACCAAGTCAAGTTACACTTACAGATAACTCAGCAACTGCTCACCTCTCTAGGTTTCCTTCTGAATCTTTCAAAGTCAGTTCTAGAGCCTGTTCAGCTCCTCACCTTCATAGGCGTAGAGCTAGATACAGAAAAGGCCAGAGCCTTCCTCCCCTGACAGGGCAAGGACCCTCATCACACTGGCTTCTTCCTTCACACTACAGGTGTCTCGACCAGTGAGGCATTTCCTGCAGCTCCTGGGACACATGGCTGCTTCTACAGCAGTAGTGCAGGGAGCAAGATTTCAGATGAGGGACATTCAGTTTCACTTGAGAGCCTTTTGGTCTCAGAAAAGGATCCCCTGACCAAACTGATACCAGTGACTCGATCCCTGATCCAGGCTTTGCAGTGATGGCAGGATCAGAACAGTCTAAGACAGGGAGTTCCTTTGTCACTCAGTCTCACTCTTTAATCCTTACTACAGATGCCTCCCTCTTGGGGTGGGGGCTCACTGGAGACTTGACCACCCAAGGGTTGTGGCCCCTCAGGAATCTCTGCTTCACATCAGTCTGTTGGAACTCAGAGCAGTGTTTCTAGCACTTCAAGCTTTTTCCAAGTCTGTTCAGAACAAAGTAATTCAGATCAGGACAGACAATACCACCACAATGTGGTATATAAACAAGCAAGGGGCACCGGTCTACGGCCTTGTGCACAGAAGCAATGAAGTTGTGGTCTCTGGTCTATTCCCTGAACACCTCCTCACAGCTGTACACCTCCCAGGCAAGGACAATGTCCTGGCAGATGCTCTCAAGCAGGATATCTCAGGGCCATCACGAATGGTCACTGGATCCCCTAGTTTTGGAGGTGATCTTCTCCAGATGGGGCACCCACAGACAGATCTTTTGCAGCCCCAGACAATCACCAACTTCCCTGTTTTGCTGCAGGCCCCAGTGTTGGGCTCAGTCCCCCTGGATGCCTTGGTTCTCAATTGGGAAGGAAGTTCCTGTATGCTTTTCCCCCTTCCCTCTCCTGTTCAAAGTGCTAGTCAAAATCAGGTCTCAACCTTGCAAAGTGATTCTGATTGCTCCAGACTGGGCCAGACAGCCCTGGTACCTCTCTCCTGTTGTCCTTAGCAGCCCACCTTCCCATGTCTCTTCCCAGGAATTACAACCTGTTAACCTGTGCTCAGGGAGGTTTGGTACCGAATCTCAAATCTCTCAACCTCGAGGCCTGGCTCTTGAAGAGTTAGAGTTTGCTGATTTACACCTCTCTCAAGGTGTTATGGATATTCTAAAGGCTTCAAGGAAGCTTTCCACCAGAACTACTTATAATTCCAAATGGAAAAGATTCTCCATATGGTGCTCTGGGAAGCATATTTCCCCAGAGTCTGCTGACCTGTCCACAGTCCTTGACTATATGGTCCATCTGAATAGCTGGGGACTCAGACCAGTTACACTAAGGGTGCATCTGGCAGCTGTCTCTGCTTTTATTTCAGCAGGTAAGTCCTCTTCTCTTTCAGCTCACCCTGTATTCTCCAAGTTTTTCAAGGGATTGCTTATTACTAATCCGCCATTCAGGGACCCTGCCCTTGCTTGGGACCTTAACGGTGCATTGCTTAGCTTATGCAACCCCTTTGAGCCTTTGTCCTCAGCAGAGCTTAAGTACTTGACTTGGAAAACTGTGTTTCCTGGTGGCCATCACTTCCTTAGGCGCATATGTGAGTTGCAAGCCCTGTCAGTGGGGCCTGATTTTATCTCTTTCCATAGAGATAAGGTGGTCCTCAGGACTAACAGGAAGTTTTTACCTAAGGTGGTTTCAGTCTTCCACCTTAACCAATCTATGTCTCTTCCTGTGTACTTCACTGACCATTCCTCCTCTGGTGAGAGGAGGTTGCACATTCTGGATGTGAAAAGAGCCCTTAGCTACTACATAGAACGTACCAAGGGTCACAGGTTTGACTCCTCCAACTGTTCCTCACTTATGGTGAGGTTGGTAAGAAAACCTGCCACTAAAGATCCATTGCCAGGTGGATTGTTTCTGCATTCAATTTTGCTATGAAAAACTAGGTAAGATTCCACCCTCAGGCCTGAGGGCTCACTCTACCAGAGGTTCAGCTGCTTCCTGGCTGCTGCCAGGGATATTCCTATCTTAGAGATATGTCAAGCAGCTACCTGGAAAACAGTTCACATTTTGCAAGCATTACTCTCTGGCTATCCAGGCTAGGAGTGATGCTCGGTTCTTTTGCAACTGTGCTTCAGAGCCTATTTCCTAATAGGTTCTGTCCTCCTCCATGGAGGTACTGCTTGTAGAAGTTCGTTATTAGTCAGAATACAGCAAGACTTCATGTTGTTTGAAGAAAAATACTTACCTTAGTAATGTTGTTTCTTCTAATGGAGTCTTGCTGTATTCTGATCCTCGCCTCTCTGAGAACCTTTGTTTTTGGGATGTGGGTGGGTAGTAGCAGTGTTGGCACTCAAGAGGTGCCCCACCTTTTTATTATCACCCCTTTTCTTTGGGTGATTGGGTGTTGTGTTATTTCATTTTTCGGGTTTTCTGACTTGAGTCTTTGTTTTGAAACCAAATAATATTTTATTTAGTAGCCAGTTGGCTAGTGTAGGTTTACAGCTTCCACACAGGACCCTCAGTGAGTTTAGCTCGTAAAGATCTGACGGTTTGAGTTCAAACAGCAACAGACAGAGTCTCACCCAGCTCGAGTTCAGCATTCCATGCCTGGCATGGAAAGTTAACTCCTTCATCTCCAGGGCAGTTCGAGGGTTAGGACTCACTGTTGTTGTCAGAATACAGCAAGACTCCATTAGAAGAAACAACATTACTAAGGTGAGTAATTTTTTCTTCCTTGACATGTGGATAATACTTCATATATGTTAAAAGACTATACATTCCCTTCCCATTCACAAAACTGTTTCCAGAGTAGACTGTTGGTTCACCCCTAGTGACAGGATAATGAGGTTTTGGAGGCTGTTACCTATCACCATATTAGACCATGCTCCTGTGCAGATAACTTTGCCTGTAGGTATTGAGGGCCCCAAAGGTCTTCCTGGAGATTTAACAACTTCCTCCTATAGTACTCATCTTATAAGGCAGAAATCAAAGACACAGTTCTCTCATTTTGCAATTCAGTAATTCTGTGGATACCAGCTGGACCATAATTTGTGAAGCCTGAAGTGTCATTTACATAGGAAATGCATAGCCCTCTGTACTGCTAACAAGAGTAAGGAAGAAGACAATAAATGGAGGAAAATTTGAATGTTTTATTTGTCTCTCATTTATATGCCTTGTTCATCATTTGTAGAAGTAGGGTGCTAAAACAGTGTGTGTGTGTGTGTGTGTGTGTGTGTGTGTGTGTTGGGGAGGGGAGTAATTTTGAACACACTGACAACCTTGTCCCTCATCACAGAATTGTCCTTCACTCCACCACAGCACTTCCTCTCTGCCAGGGTCAGAAAGAGTGTACTTCAAAGCATGTAAACAGATGTTGAGTAGTATACACCTGGGTACATTAAAACAAAGTAGTTTGGCTGCCTACACATAAACAGTTGCAGTAATTTCTCAGCAATTACTGTCAGTCTAACTACTAAAAAATACACATTTATCTGTTTTCAGTAAAAGATTATGTTGTACAACTAGGAAATGACTGAGTAACATGTGGGCAGCAAAACCCCATTATCATCCTATACCCAGGTGTATGGAAATTAATATATTTTGCTTTGAAGTGGTGGGAGGAAGTACTGCTGCCCGAATGAGGGTCAGTACTGACGTGAGGGCAGTATATTTGTGAGGTGGAGAGCAGTGCTGTAAGTAAATAGTAAAGCATGACACAGTATGCTCTATAATGATATAATCTTATATCTCAGGTGCATTATTAGCATGAGGTGCAGCTGAGTGCCATTAAATGCACCTGAAAAGTGCATTTATGTCCTCATAATGGCTCCCATGGAGTTGTCTTATTACTCTTATAAAATTACATTCAAGTATATGACTTAAAATAGATGAAAATAAATTATTTTAAAAAGATAAAAATAGGACTATTCATTGAATTATGCTTCCATTTTAACTCTGAAGACAAAAAATAGTCCATATTCTGGTAGAGGTGTAGTTAAAACAGTAAACGACAATGAAAACCATGTGTGGCTTGCATATTTATGAGAAAAAAGATGTTCTAGGGACATGGATATGATGTACTATCCACACTTCTGGCAGTGTTCCTTCCCTGTAAATCCTGCCAGAACATCTTCAAGCTGGCTCCTCCCACCCACCCGGTGGTAACTCCTTGGCACTGTCCCATGATGTCAGATCTTCCTTTCTGCTGGAAGAAGAAAGATCTCATTTCGAGAGGGCTCTTGCCTTAGGTAACCATTATGAGTAGAGCCATCAGGCACTAGGACCACACAAAAGCCTTAACTAGCAGTGTCTGGCATGGACTGCCAACCCGGCATCACATGACGGACATTAGCATGACACTATATAGTGGGTGTCCCCATGCCCGCCTCCAATTCTTTCCGCTGTTGACCTGTGCACATCAGACCTATGCGAATGCTGCTTCAGTCGACCACCATTTTCGGATGAGTATTTCATTGCTTTATTTCTTTCTATAAATCTTTGAAAAGTATTGCTTTTTTCATGCATGTTTTCTCTGCCTTCCAAATTGCAGAAGAACAAATGCAATTCCTGCAACACTCGGCTCCCCAGAAAGACAGCCATTCCCTCTGCCTTTTTACCCGGGACCAGAGCACAAAATTGAGGACTGTGGAGGCCTGCCAGAATCTTAACCAGGCCACACAGCAGTGCCGCCTAACAGGCCCTGGAATCCCATGTTCTTAAACTAAGGATGGCTTCCATGGAGAAGGAGCTGTAGAAGCTGAGGATCATCCTCCTCTCTGGGGGAGCCTTTGGACTCCTATAAGAAGAAGAAGCACCAGGACCGAGATTGGTCTCCTTACCATCCGCAACCTCCTTCGGGGCCGCACCTCTGACCAAGCCTATCCCTCCTTGTGGGATCAGCCCTTTGTCCCCAGCCTGAGTTGATCATAGTTCAGGCAGGCACTTCGATCCGTCAAAGTGCTCCGCCACTCTTAGGCCCTTGGAAACCCCGGGCTTAAGTCTGGTGACGCGCCCATAGGTGGTCGTCAGCCCCTCTGACGTCACTGCCCCTACCTGGCTGATAAGTTGCACACCAGCTCCTCTGGTGTCTGCCCAGCCATTACGCTTTCATTAGGTCTCGATAACAGGCCTGACAGCGATCTGCTAGATCAGCACATGCTGCTTCGCCACAGACCTCCCGAGGTTTCTCCTCTTGGGATCCTCCTCTGCAACTCCCTAGTGGTGACTCCTGGCTCTCCTACACACTCTGAGCTCCCTGGAGTTGGAGGAGCATCCGCTCGACACAACCCTGGTACCAGAGATGGAACGCTCAATGCTGGATCTCCCTTGGGACCTGGGCGCCCTCTGAACCATAGGAGCCCCTGTCTGGGCCAGTTCCCCACCCCAGATTCATGTGGCACCTCGGTTTCTTTGGGCCGACACTGGAACCTCCTTCAGAAGTTTCATTGCCAGGCCCTTCTAACCTTCCATCAGAAACCCCATCTTGTCCTTTGGGAACCCCTCTGGGGCTCACACCTGGCTACCACCATCAGGGCCCCGACATGACCTTTGGCTCCTCCGTTGGATCTACATTGGATTATCTGGTGGGTCCGCCATTGGGTCCTTCATCAGGTCTTCCAATGTCAGGCTTCCCTGGTGCTTCAGTACCCTTCACCAGGGTATCTGCCACCAGGGTATCACACGTCAGGGTACCCCATCCCAGGGTATCTGATGCTGGACTCTTCACCCTATGGGACGCTTGAGCTACCATTACCTGATGATGGGCTATACAACGCTGGGGTTTACCTTCCAAGGCTACCCACCGCCTTATCAGCCCCTCCTCCTCCTCCTCTACCACCTCCAGGCTCAGGTGGATTTTAGGAAGCATTACAGTCTTGGTACTCAGCTAACAAGGCACAGTTTGTCTTGGAACTGAACTGGCAGCAACCGGACGCGGCTTCCACGCTGGCCTGCTTGGACCCTACTCTAAGATCTCTTTCCCCAGTGGACTCTGGCCCCTCTGCGTGGGACAGACCCTGCGATCCTACACGAAGCCGGTATCGGCAGGTCTTTGCAGGAGCTCCACAGGAGCTTTCATTAGGCTCTGTCTCCGACAGAAGCCCATTGTTGGAATCTGACTCAGACTCGCTGACCCCTCTGCCTTGGGATTTCAGACACCCTCTCGAGAGGATCCAAACCCAAACACTCTCCCATATCCCTCCAGAGGACCCCTCTGAGATCCTCAGGAAGATGCAGGAGGCAAACGGGTAGAAAATCGGAGATCAGGGTCCCCAACGCAAGAGGTTGGCGCAACACCTGGATATGCCAGAACTATCCCTCTGCTCATTTCTCCATGGTTTGGACCACATAAGGACCTGGCCTCCACGGTCTGGCAGCAACCTTTGTTGGTGGCAGTAGTAAGAAGGTCGATAGACTGTATCGAGCCCCGAGGGTACCGACCACCTTAGTTCTCACCCTAAAGTGGACTTGGTGGTCTAATGTGGCCCATGACCATATGGCTAAACCTAAACACTTGAGCACCCTCTCTCTAAACAAGGAGTCATTGCAAATAGATCAGTTTGGATGTAAGGTTTATTCCAACTCCACTCTGGCCTCAGAGCTTTGAACTACATGACAAACATGACTGTATACAGAAATCTATCCTGGGACAGTTGAAGTCGGAATTGAGGGTTTGTGATTCAGCTAAACCAAAATTTCCCAGACTATCAGAACATCTGAAATTTCATGCTGTCTTCCTCTGAGAGCGACATATGATGCAGTAGACATCTCTACCTAGAGTACCACCATGGCTATTAGCATGCACCATTACTCCTGGCTGGGGATATCTGGATTGGTCCAAGATGTCCAATCAGCCATCCAGGATGCTCGTTTCAGAGGACCAGTCCTTTTCGGAGGCGATGTCAAAGACAATCACTGAGCTCTGTCCAGTCTATGTATCGCTCTAACACCAAGCCAAAGAGCCATTTTGTCACCAGCAATGGTGCCAGAATAGGCAATAGCCAACCCAGTGTCAGAACAAACGTCTGGCCCTGTCGGGCGGAGCCACCCCTCCAGCAAAGTCCCAAACGGCTGTCGGGTGGCACTCCTCCCACCTCCTGACTTGTGGCAGGGCCCCAGCTTCTGCCACCAGCTCCAGAGGAACCAGTAGGGGCAGATTCACCAACCACCTGGCCAGGTGGGAGGCGATCACTTCAGACACGTGGGTCCTTCAACTCCACGCACAAGGCCACATCATCAAATTCACAGAAAGACTTCCAAGAAATCTTCCAGATCTCTTCACTACCCAAGAGGCCACATGCCTCTCATAAGGGAAGAGATCCAGGCTCTTCTGACAAAATCAGCTATAGAGCCTGTTCTTCACATCCAGGAAGGAAAGGGATATTACACCACTTCTTCCTGGTCCTCAAAAGACAGGGACCTCCATCCGATCCTGGACCTCAGCACACTAAACCTGTACATAGAGTACAAGAGGTTTATATACTGACCCTACCGGGTCTGCTGCCTCTTCTGCACCAGGGTCACTGGCTTTGTGCTCTGGATATGCAGGATGAATACCTGCATATCTCAGTTTTTCCTTCACCACCGCTCCCTATGCTTTATCTTCCAGGGAGAACACTTCCAGTTCAAAATGCTCCCCTTGGCCTCTCCTCGGCTACCCAAAGTGTTTACCAAGTGTCTAGCGGTGGTGGCAGCAGCTCTACGCCACCTAGGAATATATGTGTCTTGTATTTATTTGTCATAGATCACAATTACAACCCTATGAATCAGAGATGCAGTTCCAAAGGCTCAACATCATAAGTACACATTTAGACACTAAGGTAAACATACATACATTCAGTTGTAACATCTGCATACTTCAATGACTGGCTCCTGTCAGCATCATTGAGGGACAGCATGGTAGCCTCCTGACTACTGCCCTGGAACCATTCAAGCGAGTGGAATATGGTGAACTACCCCAAATCCCACCTTGTTCCCTCACAATGTCTCCAATTTATTGAGGCAGTACTGGATACTGCTCAGAGTCAAGCTTTCCTCCTTTGGATTGGGTGGAAGCGTTGCATCAGCAGGCAATCCAAGTGGCAGCCAGCCAATGGACCACATCCCATTCGATCTTGCACCTTCTGGGCCTGATGGCAGGGCTATTCCTACTGTTCCCAGCCAGACTCCACATGAAGATTACACAGTGGGCCCTTCAGGTCCAGTGGGATCAGAAATCAGACGACCTGGATCACAGGATTCTGATGTCCAGCCCCATGCGTCAGGATCTCCTGTGGTGGCAGGATCTGTTCAGTCTCACCAGAGCGATCCTTTTCAGATGCCCCACTGGGACAGACCCTGACAGCGGATGCTTCCAGTCAGGGCTGGGGCACCCATCTGGGTGACCACAGGACACAGGGATGCTGGTCTCAGCAGGAGCTACTGCACATCAATGTGCAAGAGATGCGGGTGTACTATATGCCCTTCAGGCTTTTCAGCACCTACTCTCCCTGGGCCTCTGCTGGTACAGAGGGACAACATGTGTGTGGTCTGGTACCTGAACAAAGAGGGAGGCACACAGTCATATCACTGTGCAGGAAGCAATGTGCATGTGGCATTCAGTGATGCAGCACAGCCTGCAGCTCACAACAGTGCACATCCCAGGCATTTAAAATGTCTTGGCAGACACCCTCAGCCACACTCAGGCAAGGGCACAAGAGTGGGAACTGAGGTAGTCAGTAGTTGAAGACATCTTCGATCAATGGGGTCACCCAGATCTCAATCTCCTCACCTCCCATCCAATGCAAAACTACCCAGTTTCTGCCTGCTCATTCCAGGTGTGGTGTTTTCTGGCAAGACACGTTCTCTGCTGGACAGATATGTTCCTACATCTTTTCAGCATTGCAGTGTGTTTCATTTGCTTCAGCAGTTAAGAGCGGAACCTCCAGTTCTCCTGCCCTCCGCCAGAATCTGCTGACTCGGGCAAGTTGGTCCATCTGAGCCTCAAGTCCCTTCATGTTACTGCGTGGCACCTGCTGATGTAGCTGTTGCATGCTTTGGGGTCTCTTGCATAGTGGCTCAAGTCCTTGTGGAGGCCAGAAAGCCATCCACAAGAACCACATATTATATGAAATGGAAGAGGTTCTCCATTTGGGCAACCTACAAGGGATGGAACCCTTTCTCTTGCCCTGTCACGCAGGTCACAGAATACCTGCTGCATCTTTCTGACCTTCATATTAGCTATTCATAACTGAAGGTCCACTTGTCTGCCATTTCTGCCTACCACACTCTGGTGGATAGCAAAACTCTGGCGCAGTTAGAGGTTTCCAAACCTTTCTGAAAGGAATTCTCCAACTGAAACCCTGAGTCAGGAACCCGCTCCTCTGTGGGATTTGAACTTCACTGTTGAGAAACTCACTTTGCCTCCCTTTGAACCAGCTGCAGTTGTGATTTGTGCTACCCTTCCTGGAAGCTCTTTAGCTGCCATTACTTCGGCTTGAAGGATTTCTTTGCTTCATTCCCTGATGTGAGAGCCCTCATTTGATTTTCAACCAAGACTGTGTGGCTCTGCATACAAATCCTAAGTTTCTACCTAAGGTGGTGTCTGAATTTACTTTGAATCAGACTATACACTTGCCAGTGTATTACCTGAGCATTCTAATCAAGGGAAGCCATTCTGCTCCACCTCGATGAGTGCAGACATATGTTTGTTTATTTCTGAACTGAGCAAAAGTCAACCCATAAAATGGATCAGCTGTTCATTTCTGTTGCACCCAAAAGAAAGGTGGCAGCTTCTCAAAACAATGCTTATCCAAATGGTTAGCAAACTTTTTGTTTTTGTTATAAGAAGTATACTGCCCCTTCTGGGGAAGTTGAGGGCATTCAACCAGAGGCATAGCTGCATCTACTGCTTGTTTCAGTAATGTTTCTGCCATGGACATAGAAACACAGAAACACAGACTTTGACAGCAGATAAGGACCGCTAGGCCCATCTAGTCTGCCCATTTCCCTACCTACAGGATGGGCCGCAGATCCTAGTTAACCAACAGCCTATTTCTTTCCTACCCCACAAGAATTGCCTCATGTCTGTCCCATGCATTCTTGAATTCCTCCCACAGTTTTAGACCCCATAACCTCCTCAGGAAGGCTGTTCCATGCATCCACTACCCTCTCTGTGAAATAATACTTCACATTGCCCTGAACCGCCCTCCTTCTATCTTTAAATTGTGTCCCTTGTTCTTGCAAGTCTTTTTCTGAAAGATGCTACCCTCTTGGACTTTGTTGATTCCACTGGAGGTACTTAAAAGTTTCTATCATGTCCCCCTCTCCTTCTTTCCTCAAGGGTATACATATTAAGCTCCTTTAGTCTCTCCTCATACGGCTTCTCTAGAGACCCTGCACCATTTTAGTTGCCCTCCTCTGGACATTTGTGCAGAAGCCACTTGAGCTCTGTCTTCACCTTTACCAAACATTACAGTCTGGACATTGCCTTTAGGTGCAGGGCAGGCTTTGGACTACCTGTCCTTCAAGGCCTCCTGTCTTAATCTGGCACCTATTGCAGACCTTTCCTGCCTTCTTGTGTTTCAGTCTTTGTCTGAATTACACTGCTTGGGACTCAGTCCTAATGGTTATTATCTACGCAAGAACCCTCTCAAGTAAGATCGTACAGTTACGTAAGAACTTCACCGTAACAGTGGATGTTAGAGAGGCTCTGCAGTAGGTACCTTTTCCTCCCACCTTCCACCTGCTTCTGTGGCTACTTCTTTCTGTTTCCAGGATCCCACTCCTTTCTCCTGTTGCACCTTCTTAGGTCTCCAGCAGGAGAACTGGAGGACAGTAAGGACTGCCCACTATTTAGTGTCATGTAGGCCTTGGTGGCGGTCCCTGCTAGACACTGCTAGCTAAGGTTTTCCATGTGGTCCTAGTGCCTGGCGACTCTAGTCCCAATGGTTATTACCTGCAAGAGCCTCTTTTGAAGATCTACTGTTGTGGTAAATTTTACGCAACTGTACCTTCCTCCTTACTGCTCTCCATTCTGAGAAAACCATTTGCTTCAAAACTTTGCAAAACAACTCTCGTCTTTAAGTGATTTTTTAATCTTTTGAAACCTCATCATGGATGACTCAAGTCGGTGCCCAGTTTAAAAAATGCGAGCATGGGCTTAAGATGTCCCAGAAGGACCCATACACTTTGTGTGTCTACTGCCTAGGCTACCTAACACAATTAACAAGCATGTGGCCTGTGTTGCACTTTACATCCCAGCACTCTGGAAGACCTGCATACTTGGCTACTTTATGGTGCCCAGATGAACGGGATCCTCCTGTTAGGTCAAAAGATGCCTGCCTGGTGATCTCCGGGCTGTGGAGTCAGCAGAGCAGCTTAAAGCTTTTGAAGAGGCAGTGGCTCAGGCCTCAGAGCATGCTTCTTCAACTTTAGCCTCTGTGCCACTTTCCTTTGGTGCCATCTTCGCAGGGGCATTTAGGGATGTGTTCAGTTCCTTCCCACTTTTCGCAGGGTCCTCTAAGGGAACACAGTCCTCCAAATTTTCAAAAAGGAGACTAAAAGAAGTCTCACCATCAATCATGGGATCACGAGCACTCTTTGCCTTGGATTCCTGCACTTCTCTGGGTTTTGACTATGGAGAGCCTTTGGTCCAGGTCGCTGGCTCTAAAGCCTCCCCATGAGGCCAGTCGGTTGATACACCCGCGACCAACCTGTTGAGATTTTCTCAAGCCGGTCAATGCTGTTGCAGGACTAGGCCAATACTTTTACCTCTAGGACTCTGGTCCTACCTGCCACATCTCAGGCTGTGTCTGACCAGTCCGCTGATCCCATCCTAACCCTCAGGATCCCATTTTCCCAGTGGATCCTCAGCTTTGCCAGTTCCCAGATCGAGTCATGATCCTGAAGTCCTGAGTCGGGCAGCCCACGCCACCATCGTATTCTTGCTCTTGGCATTGAATAGCGGCGCCACTGTTATTTTTCTTCTTATTCCTCCTCAGATGAGAGCTTCACGCAAATGCACTGACACTACGAAGAACTCGTGGCATCAGCTCATGTTGTCTGGGGTTAAGCCAGTTCTGAGTGCCACCGCTGCTCTTCTATGGCTCCTGCCACCAAGGCTCAACCTATTTGGCCTCGCTGGTTCCAACCTCTTCAGCCATCTAGGTGGAGCCACCACCTAAGCAGCCAAAGGAAGACCCTCTCCTAAGGATGTCAGTACCATTCCGGGATTTCTTGTTGGCTGTCGGTCACTGTGATTTCCTGACAGACAACATAGAATAAGTGGGACTTTAGTAGTTCCGCTTTTTGATGAATCCAATTTGAGGGCTCCTCTGCATTCCCTGCTCGCTGGATGCTGAGTCAGGGAGAATTTGTCCACTGAACATGGTCCCACCTCTTTATGTGTGCCTGCTCTGTTTAATTATTTAATCTCAGAATCCACTGAAATCCAGATGGAGCCCATCCAAAAACAGGCCAAGTACCCTTGACCAAGAATCATGACTGGGGTGACTCCCTGGGGTGGCATTTCCAGTAGCCAAGGCCATTCTTGACCCCACTCGAGTTTGGCAGGTGCCTGCCTCTTGCCCTCTTGCCATTGCATGGATGGCCTACAAGTACATGGTCCCTACCTGTTCCTGTCGGGTTTTACTGAGCAACCTTGGGCAGTGAATCTGGTGGGACTCGGTCTTTTAGTGTACCAGCAACATCAGGGCGTGGATAAGCCTTCTGATAAAAGATCCAAGAAATTGGATTATATAGCCTGAAAGGCCTATGTAGCCTCTTCTCTCGGACTTTGGCAGGTGAGTTCGCCCTTTTGATTGCCACTCGCTCGTGCCCTCATATGCACTCTCGATGAGGTTCTTCCCCAGCTCCCAGTTGACTTACCACGGTCAAACAAGTCTGAGACCAGGGCAGAGTGGTAGCTAAGCAGCTTTTGACAGCCATGGATATTGCGGTGACTCCTTCCAGTCCATGGCCACTGCAGTGCCATGTGCCAGGCTTGGCTGCAGATCTCCACTTATGGCAGATACCCAGCATAAGTTGTTGGATGTACCCTACTTTGGCACTGACCTGTTTGGGCCTTGGGTGGAAGGACAACTCACTAAGATTGAGAAGTCAAGTGCCACCCTGGACTCTGTTACCTCTGCCCAGAGGGATCCCAAGAGCTCCAAGATTCAGAGGAAGAAGCCCTTTGAGCTCACTTTGCTTCATGGTGTTGTCCCAGCTGCCAGCTGGGCAGCAGGCACAGGCTTGGCATTTTTACCACAGTCAGTTGCTTCGTCATCCGCAATCCAAGGGGTTGAGGTCCTTCTGCTTCCTCAACTGGTCCCTCCTTCAAGCCTATTCAGTAGTGGGATGTGGGGTGCATCCCCATAGCCATCCTGTCTTCCCAGGGTCCTCTCATCCTCTCGGCTCCAACCCTTTCTGCCTGGTCCACTGTCACCGCAGACAGGTGGGTCCTCAAAGTGGTTGGCCAGGGTCTACCTCTGGAGTTGGAGGTTTACCCACCTTGCTGGCCCCCACAATACAGGAGGACATGGTGTCCACAGACATGATGTCCACCCTTCAGGGAAGACATTGCCCATCTCCAGAATGAGACAATGGCTCAAGTCCTAAAGCGGATGTGGGCTGGTGCCCCATTTAAGATCTGCATGACCTGAACAAGTTTCTTTGATCGCGCACCTTCAGGATGATCACTCTGTCTCAGATCATTCCATCCCTGGAGCAACACATGTGCTTCTGCTCCTAGAACTTCAGGATGTGTTCTTCCACATTCCATTTGTCCATCCCACCACTGATTCCTTCAGTTTCATGCAGAGGGAAGCTCTATGAGTTCCAGGCCATGCCTTTCAGCCTCTCCTTGGCTCCCATGGTCTTCACCAAGTGCATTGCAGTGGTGGCAGCCTACCTGAGATGCCGAGGGTCTGGGTGTACCCCTACCTGGACAATCGGCTGATAGGTCCTCCAGGGAGGTGGTGGAGTGGTCCCGGATTTAACCTTCAGATCTGCTTGTCCTTTAACCTCCTGGTCAATGAGGCCAAGTTGGAGCTCGTACCTTGCAGCTAGTGCAATTCTCGCCGAGTGACTCGACTGTTGCAGGCCAGAGCTTGACTCTCAGCCGGACTGGGCAAAGATTCTCTCCTCCTTTGCTCGATTATTTTGGGTTGAGCAGTTGCACCCTGCTAGGGATTTCTGTGCCTCCTAAGATTCATGGCGGCAAACACCAGCATGGTCCATTGGGCCCAATGGCAGATGCGCTTTTGCTGTGGAGCTTGCCACAATCATCTCAGCACAAGGGCCACTTCAACAAACAGATTACTGTGACCCAGTTGATGTGGGACACTTTCTAGTGGTGGTTAGTCCCGAACACCTGCAGGAAGGAACCGATTTGTCCGCTCAGAGCCAATGGTCACCATCATGTCTGATGCATCCCAGATGGGATGAGGTGCCCAGCTGGGAGCACAGAGTCCATGGACTCGAGGAGTCCTGATGCTATATCAACCTGCTGCAGCTTTGGGCAGTTCTGCTGGTGCTGACAGACTTTGCTCTACATATTTGGGGTCATGTTGTTCACATCCACGACCATGTACTACCTCAAGAATGGGGGGACACACTCCTTCCTCTGTGCAGGAAGCTCTCCACATCTGGTCGTCATGCTCAGCCTGAACGCTAATCTAGCCATCCATGTGGCTGTCAGATTCAACCAGCTGGCAGACGGCCTCAGCCAGGTGTGGAAGTGTCTCACAAGTGGTCTCTCCATCAGGAGATAATGCAGAGTCTGTTCTCCCAGTAGGGTACCCTCTTGTGGATCTGTTTTCCTCCAGGGAGAATGCAAAGCTGAGGCTTGTATTCTGCCCACCTTCCCTCAGCAGGGAATGCTGCAGGGATCCTTCTCGAGGCCCTATACCCCAGACCTCATGTACGCCTTCCCTGCATTTCTGCTGATCGACAGAGTGTTGATCAAGGCCAGGAGGGACAAGGCACAGATGATCCTGGTGGCCCTGGACTGGTCCCACCAGTTTTGGTACCCGGATCACCTCAGCCTCAGCTGTAGGCTCCTGTGGCGCCTTCCCATACACCTGGACCTGCTCTCTTGCAGTCAGGGAAGGTACTCCACCCAGACCTTCAATCCTTGCACCTGACAGCCTGGCTCCTGAGTGGCTAGAGTTGCAGGCATTCAGTCTCTCTGAAGATGTCGCCCCATAGTCCAAGGCGTCTAGAAGGGTTGACGAAAATGCTATGTCTTCAAATGGAAGAGGACTCCATTTGGTGCCAGGGCAAGGTGCAAGGCCCTTTATCTTGCCCAGTGGCTAGCATTTGGTCCCTCTCTGTCAGGACTTTTGGTCGATGACCCTTAAGGTGCATCTGGTAGCCATTATTGCATACAGGACATGTGCTGGTATGCTGTCGTGCAGGAGAAGGTGGTCTGATGCTTTTCAAAGGCCTTGATCACATTTCCCTCTGGTGCGTGAACCTCCATCACCGTGGGATTTGTTGCTGGTGTTGGCAGAGCTCATGGGCCAGCCTTTTGAACTGTTGCACAGGTGTGACATGGCACCTGTCAATGAAGACCACCTTCTTGGCAGCTATCATATCAGCTAGAAGGATCAGTGAGCTCCAGGCACTCTTGGTGGAGTCTCCTTATTTAGTCTTTCACAGGAACAAGGTTGTCCTTTGCCGGACTCCAAAGTTCCTCCGAAGGTTTGGACAAGTTTCACCTTAACCTGGTGATCAATCTCCCAGTGTGTTTTATCAACCACACCTCAGAGGCTGAGCACAGGCACCATACCACTTGCCTATTACAAGGGGCACATGGCTGGTGTTCACAGGGCATGGGGTCATAACTTGTGCATAGAATAATAGCGCTGCAATGAATGCCACAGCAAAACAGTGTGCACTACAATAAGGTCGGTAAATGCACTGACCTACAGATAGTACACACGCCATTGAAATAAATGGGCTACACTTTTTCCCCAGGGGTTTTCACACCCCACCCAGAATTAAAATAACAAATTCTAGAAGTGGGGACTTAGAGATGGGGAGAAAGTCAGGAGGAGACACTTTTTTTTTTTAAATGACAGAAAAAGTAGCACAGGAGCACCTGGGGAATCTAACTATAGCCCCTGGTCTCCCGAGTATGTCATGTGCTGGTGCCTTAACCGCTCCACCATGGCAGCGGCTTGACCAGGCACCCAGCACATGGTAACTTGATACCTTCCTAGTAATTCATACAGTGACAGAGGTAGCGATAATTCCTATCGCTATTGAACCCGCCATTGTAATTTGCAGCATGCTCTTCACAGCACAGTTAATACCCGCTATGTTCCTTGCATGGTATTGACCCGTTAGGTGTTCACAGAGAGGTTTGCCAGCTCTTTGTCACCTACGTTAAAGCAATGTCTGGCAGACTGGCAGCTAAGTGGACGCTGTGGTGGACTATATCATGCATTGACGTCTACTCTTTGTTGGCAGGTAGGGAACCTCCCATAGGGCTAAGGGCTCATTCCACCCATAATACTGCTGCCACAGTGGCTGCTTCCAGGGGTGTCCTTATTCAGAAATCTGCAGGGCTGCTACCTGAAATCAGCACTCACCTTCATTTCCCACTACCACATCTATCTTGAGTCACGCTGTGATGCTGGTTTTGGGGCCTCAGTTTTCCAGTCTCTATTCCCTAAATAGGGGTTGTGCACCTTGCCCCTCCTCCCAGGGACTGCTAGAGTCTGCCAGAAGTATGGATAGTACATCATATCCACATCCTAGAAAAATGTTACTCACCTGTAACAGTAGTTCTAGGAATGGTATATGATGTACATCCACACCGACCCCTGACCTCCCATGGCAGGTGGCACATTGGTCTTGCTTCCAACTGGTAAGACCTGAAATCACGGGTGGTGTTGAGGGAGTTACCACCCAGGTGGATTGGAGGAGTTGGTTTGAAGATGTTCCAGTAGGATTTAATGTAGAAAGGAGCACTGCCAGAAGTGTGGATGCATGTCATATACCTCTCCTAGAGCTACTGTTACAGGTGAGTTACCTGCTTTTATCTTATTTGCATTACAAATCATTACAAGTACAGTATTTTAAAGGGAATGTGTTAAAACTTTCATCATGCCAGGCTGTTCTTTTTCTTGTGTGAGGAGATAGATTTTACTGGAAAACACCTGTGTATGTTTCAGATGCATGTGCTTTTATTAACTTCAGGAATGTATTTAAGAAATTTTGGTCTGCCTATGTAACTACGCTTTCCCACTTTTTCTCTTTGTTTATATAGTATTATTGCCTCTTTTCTCCATCCTGTTTCTCTGATCTCTGTCTTTCCTCACATTCAACATACAGAATGTTTACCATGGAACTCAGGGATTCAGCACTCTGATCTGTTCCATTTGCAGAATGTTCCTTTCCCAACATACAATACACATACACAAGAAAGCCCTCATGTGGAGCCACAGCTTCAATTTTATCTGTGTCAAGGATGACCAGGGAATTATAGACCATTTAGTCTGGCCTCCATTGTGGAGACCATACTAAAAGAAAGGTTGGTGGAATATCTAGAGGCATGGTCTCCAGGATGCAAAGCAGCATGGGTTCATGGGGGAGAGAGATCTTGTCAGACGAATCTGATTGACTTCTATGACTGTGCCACTAAGACAGTAGACAGGGACCAAGCGGTAAACATCCTCTGTCTTGATTTCAGCAAGGCCTTTGACTCTGCACTCCACAAAGGTTGATCAGGAACTTGGTAGATCTGGGGTTGGAGGAAAAGATGGCCAGATGGGTGCAAAACTGGCTGATGGACATAACCCAGAGGGTGTTTGTTGGGGGTTATCTGGCACCAGAGAAGTAACCAGTGAGGTCCAGCAGGGCTCAGTGCTGTTCAATGTCTTTATCAATAACATTGAGGATGGCATTAAGGGCAAAATGTGCCTATTCATGGAAGACACCAAGTTCTGCGAGAGAGTGGACACAGCTGAAGGGACACAGGACCTACAGGAAGATCTGAAAAGCTGTGGAGGTGGTCCAGGATCTGGCAGCTTGGCTTCAATGCCAAGTTATGGGTCCGTTCACGAAAGGGTTACTAAAGTGTGACATAGAGATAATTTTTAGAACCCACAGTAGAATAATTTTGATAAGCTTTTCTGAACACTCTGACCCAAAGTTGAAAAGTAACCATGTAGTGAGATAACTGCTTAACAGAAACTTCAGATAAAAACCAAACAGTGTGGCTGGCGTGCAACAGGGACACCAAACAGTGTGGTGCATGCAACATTGGACACACACAGATGCGGGCGCATGCAACATTGGACACCAAAACAGTGTGGCGAGCAACATTAGACTCAAAACAGTGTTCTTCTCAGGATCAAATCATTATAATACTAAAAGCATTTTACAACAAACATTGCATAACTAGCATATTTATGTTTATGACTGTTTTGAAGTGTTCCAAGGTGCAATTCCACCAACCTCCAAAAATCTTCTATTCCAATATTGTCGCTTTGTCACCATCTTATGCTGTATTGCCCTGTTCCCCCAAACAAATGGATACACACACCAAGCACTGCAGAGAAATGGCCACAGCAATGTATTTATTTGATAAAAACATTAAGTCTGCGTGATGTGGGCAGCCAAGTAGTCTTGATTGGTATTCTACTTCAGAACTCTGGGCTTCCACATGAGGTAACCAGTCTTTAGCCAGTGCTCTCAGTTGGAATTTTTCATTAGGGGTCTGAAACTTTAATTTAAAAAGTTGGGGTGCCATGGCCCAAAAGTGGAAGTCCTGTTAAATTTCTGGGGATCCTCTTTAAATACATGCAAACCATGGCCATGCACCTGCATGGCTTGTGATGCAAGATTCTGTAGAGCACAGGGTGTGCTCCATTGTTTCTATGGACCATGCCATTTCTAATGTTAACGGTGAGTTCAAATTACAGCCACCACGCTACTAACAGTGGCCTTGTTAGTTGAGCAGTGACCATAATTTGTTTGCAGTCACCATCTGTAAAACAGCCTTAGAGTAAACAATGGAGGTGCCTCAAGCACTACAGATTCTTTCATTACAAGACATGTGGCGCAGGAGCACAGCTCACTCTCCCTGGGCACTGCAAAGAAGAGTCTCTAGGAACTTTCACCCAACAAACACAAGTGTCCAGATGCACAAAATGGGCATAAAGGATGCTGGTGCCTTCCCTTTCTGCATCAACCAAGACTTCCATGCCACCAAGACATAACAGTAAGTTAATTAACGCCCTGCCTACTGCCTTACCTGATCTCACTGGAGAAGGCAAACAACCCGAAAACCCTATGGAAAACCGAGAAAATTCCTTCACGACTTCAAAGGCAATCTCCCTACAGAGGCAAAGCGATCTGTACTGACCCACACCTGCTTTTACAACGGTGGGGCATGGTGGGTGCACTACCCACTGGATGTAATCTAAAACCTATCTAAACTTACACTACACAAACACACACCACACAATGTCTCTTTAATCGTGATGCCTTCCTTTCTTACCACAACTACCCACCCAATAGTGTCCATAAATGTTCTCATTGCCATTCTTAAGGCAGCGGTCATTCTTCATAGTTTATAGAACAGTTTATAGTTCATCAGAGTGCCATTGCACAAGAAATCGATTTTCACCTCCCTAGAGTTGCCTGGAATTCAAACTTCATGGACAACTGTACACCAAGTAGTTTCTTCTTTGAACTGACACCTGCCACAACAAAACACAGATTGAAATCAGTTCCTGCATCACATAACATTTAAAATCCAGTGACTGTCAGTGCCCAAGGGCCTGCATCCACTGACACCTACCAAAACAAAAATAGGTTTATCATGTGCCACCACACATAACAAAATCAAGCTCTGTCAATGCCCGAGGGCTGGCATCCACTCACCCATGAGCCTCCCACCCTGGCATGTGATGTTCTCCAAGCTTGAAATATGTGGTGTTAAACTCCTTCGAGTTCACTCCCAGCCTCTTCAAGCTTGTGCTCAATACATGCCGGAACTGACCTCACTCAATCAATCAATATCTTTATTTAGCCAGACGGAACACCATTGAGTAGGGCTCATTTACAAGATGGACCTGGTAGTTTAAACAACAACAAGTCACAATACAATGATTTGGTGTAGGCATAGCACCATTAGCAGCCTATGCACAGTTATTACAAGTGAGAATGGCGTGGCTTGGCACAGTGGTGTACAATAATTTACAAAAAGCAACGTAAGATTTGACACTGAGAATAGAACAAGGCAGCATAATTTACAGGTGTGGTACCAAAGGCAGTCAGCATACCACTATGTGTGAGTTCTGTGCAAGGCAGGTCTCTGATAGACAGTAGGGTACAATATTATATTGATGAGGTCTAGACCAGCAAAGCATTACATGGCCTAGGAGAAGACTATAAAGCAAGGGCACTGGATGCATCAAGGATAGTGGAGGGAGGAGAGGTTTGGAGGGTGGGAGGGGCAGTTGTATTACCTTCAGGATTGTCATAACTGCATTAGTCGGTGCAGTAGGTGTAAGGGGAGGGTATAGGGGTGAAAAGGTGCCATTAGTAGGGTGAAGCGACTACGACAGGTAGGAGGGAGAGTCAGAGATTCAGTGCCTGAAGCAGTTGCAGGACCTATAAATTATTGTTGGATAAGATTTTTGAAGGCAGCTAATGGTACAGGTGAAACAAGCTGCAGTAAATTTTGAGCAGTATTCCAGAGGACTGGTAAGGCATGACTAATTGCCACCCGACCAAAGCGCTCCTAACTCTGGGTATGTAAAGGGCGATATGAGTCTGGCTTCTGCAGAAAGCTGCCAGGAATGCAAGAAGGTAGGCAATCCTTAATATATTGAGGCAACTTGTTAGAGATGGCCCTATAGATCCAGAGCACAGTGTTCTTTGTCATCTAAGACTAAGGGAGACCCAACCTACAGTGTTGTAGAGGGTGCAGTGGTGTGTTGAGTAGGGGCACCAGTATTGAACCTGAGTGCCGGTGGTATAGAGTGTCTAGTTTGGCAAGGGCCACACTAGAGCAGTGCCCATACAGAAGGTCTGCATAGTCGATGAGAGGCAAGAACGTTGTTTGAACCAACCTGGTTCTCCCCTCCTGCATTAATACATGCCTGATTCTGAAAAATCCCAAGCCTCTGTTTAAGCTTTTGGAGAGTTCCTCAATATGGACTTTGAAGGAAAGATTGGAGTCAATCCACTTCCAGATATTTGAAGGAATCTACATAGTCCAATGATTCACCGAGCAAGGTGTGGATTTGAGGACTGTACCACCATTCTAGAGTAGAGGAGTTTACTACAGAGAGAAGATCATGGCCTTTGTTTTCTTAGCGTTTAACAGAAGTTTAGAGTAAAGGAGATTGTTCTGTAAGTGTTAAATTCTATTTGGAGGTCACTACATGCGAGTTCCAGATTAGGTCTGGCTACATACAACACAGTGTCATCCGAAAGAGGTGTTTGTCAGTTGACTTGACTCCAGCATCTAGTTCGCTTATGTAAATGGAAAACAAGAGAGGATCCAAGATGGACCCTTGTGGTACTCCTCTAGAGAGTGTTTTTGGGGAAGAGACCTCCCAGCCTTGATCTGTTGGTGCTGATCACAGAGGTAGTTAGAAAACCACTTAGGGCCATGTCACTGATGCCAATATTCCATAGAGCAATCAGAGCAAGGAGGGTCTACTGTGTCAAGGCTTTACTAAGGTTGAGAAACAGAGTGCACACAAAACCTCTGGCATCCAAGGCTCTCAACCAGTCATTCGTGACCTTATGAATCGCTGAGGTGGTACTATGGTGGTCGAAACCAGACTAGCAGGGTTTAGAAGGTCCAACATGCTGTCACCGTGACACATCCTCATGACAGAAGAATGCCATACCCCTAACAGTCCAATGTGCAAATGAGGCCATGATTCTTGTCCACACCTCATTGTCCCCTTCAACCATCTCTTCACTTCCTTCACACCTTCCCCTTTTCTCTCTTCCTACACACCTTTTCACACCTTCTGCCTTACTTTACACCTTCCTCAACTAATCATCCCATCTTCCTTCCATCAGCACCCCTTCTACTTAATTCCACCATATGACAACCTCCACTTGGCCACTCCATCTCTGTCTACCTTCAGCAGCCCTTTGTCCACCAACATTCTTTAAATTCTTCCCCAACACCTGTCCACCTTCAGCAGTCTCTGCCAACCACTGTCAGCATGCCCTGTGTCCCTATGCTTACATCCATCTATTCACCTACTGCTGTCCACCTTATCTAGCTGTATACCTTCCCTACCTACCCACCCTCTTACAGGACCATTCAGAAATGTTAAAAGACAATACTTCCTTCCAATTCTGTTAATTCCTACATTTCAGTTTTTCATGTTTGTTGACGGTTTTTCAGGTCATCTGGTGATATGTTAAATTTCCTTGTCCTTGCACCATTACCAGTCCATAAAAAGTCATCTTCCCTTTATGACATCGATGTCCGGATGCCATGGCCAATAGAATTTGCCATCCCTGCTCTGTTGCAAAATTTACATTTAAATTCTTGTTTCATTTCATCAAATGATGTTACTTGTCCAATGCAAATGTGTTAGAGTAATAGGGCATAAAACTGGCTTGTCTGTATGTGGTCATAGTTCTTTGTCTTCTGGTAGATGCGCTGGCAACAGATATGTTGGTTGTTGTGTTGGCTGCAGAATCTGTCACAGGCAGCATGTTCACTAATCTGGTTCACAACAGTAGACATATTGGTCATTACTGAGGGGTGATATCAGAAGTGGAGGTGGTGTGCTGGTGATTGCATTGAGACAGGAATTGGCAATGTAGAGGGCCCCGGAGTCTCATTATCAGAAGCTGAGAGGGTGTGCGAGTGATTGCTCTAGAGTCCAGAATCGGCAATGTAGAGGGCCCTGATGTTTCTTTTTCCTTCCTTGAAGACACATAGCCAGGTGCAGTCTGAATAATCCTCTTCTTTCATCCATCAATGTATCTTACATTTTCACAGTGAGCATCCTCCTTTCTGCACGGCCTGCAGAAACAGCTGTAGTCTTGGATTTCAACACCATCCGCTGCTGATCAGACACTCTGAACCTTTCGTGTGCCAAGTATTGTTTTTAGTTCTGGTCCTGCATTTATGTTAATTTTTCCATCACTGAGCCAGAAGTCTGTTTTATGTATAATGAGTGCAATCTTCGGCAGGTTCCTTTGTTAAATTCCTCTTGCAGTACTGAAAGAGGTGCACTGCATTTGAAATGATAGCCTGCCTGGACTGCACAGCTAGGCTTGCATGCAACTTCACCACCGCACTCTCACCATCTGAGGGTCCTTTTCCATGCCTGGATCAAAAATGCACATTCTATTGGGAATCCATGTAGTGATAGAGCCAATGATATATTCTTGAAGGTCCATTTCAATTTGTACTGACTCCACACCCATCAGTAAAGTGTACCTGTTTCTCAATATTGATACCACAGATGTTCCTGAGGTAGGAATTGGACATTGTTGACGTAAATGCTGGACTGCTTGGCGATCATGTTTGAGATCACTAGATATGAAGACAAGTGACTCTGTAACTATGTCTGTACATCTTTCATACCTGTAGGTGTCACTAAAGGGTGAACAGTGGCTTGTTCATGTAAGGGCATGACTGAATTTCATCCTGCATGGCTGAATTTCATCTTGCTACTTGCATGTTTAGTTCTCTGCAAAATCTAGCACCATCAATACCCCGCTGTTGGGAAGGCTTTGAGGATTTGAGGAATTGGTGGTGTTGCCAGGATGCCACGTGCAGATGTTGACCCAGAAACAGGAGGTCCTCCTTCAAGACTTCAATCGGACATCAAAATGTATCAACTTTTGCTTCATGACTCTTTTGTTTGTGTACTTTCTGATCCATTAATGACCTTGGAAATGGTCATGTTGTCCCACTGTTGCCATTTCACTTCCTCAGTTCCATGTGTATGTAAAGTTCTTCCAGTGATTTGTCAATAGCAGAAGTGTTACGCTTTGCAATTCTTTTCAGAACAAGACTTTTAAAGAATTTCTCACCTTCCTTCTTTGGGCACATTGTCAGCTCTAATGCTTCATAAATACTGAACAATTTGCACTCCAGTCTTCTTTTCAGCTCGATAAATCTCTTTATTGCCAACAGCTTTAGTTTACCATTGGTGTAATACTCACATTGACACTGGTCCAGTTTTGCCCTGTGTGAGTTTAATATTATCAGGGCAGAGACTGCTGAATTTAGTTAGTCTAATTTTCTCATCTGGGTTTTGCTTCACAGAATTCTGGTGCAGCCTTTTTCAGAGTTTTGTCTAGGAATGATCTGGCTTTTCCAGTTCATTTTGAAAATACCTTCTTGTGTGGAAGTGGTGTTGCTGATAATATTGAAAAAATCTTGTACTTTCTTTGCAGCTCCTCAGGTATTCCCAGCTTGTGACTGGTGTTCCTCTTAACTTGCACGCCTTCGATACCCTCATCATTCTTCTCCAACTGATCCCCAGGCATCTGCTTGCTCTTCATAGTAGGAGGTAGTTTTTCAGAACAAGAAACATGCTGATGAATTCTTTTTCAGTTCTTTGTCTGCCTTTCTGTTGCGCTGTTTAACTGAATGTAATTTTTGTTGAAGGACTTCACTAATTTATTGTCCAGTTTGGTGCGACATCCGCACCTTTGAGAGTGCAGCCTGCTTTTTGGGTGTGACCAAGGAGATCACTTTGTGATTGTCGAGCAAACCTGGTCGGGGAACTGGGCAGTCCTTCACATGCTCTCTGCACAGCCTTTCTAATTGCGCTTTCTGACCTTGAGTCCATCACTGGTGTTGTGTTTTCATCCAAAGCAACCAATGTCATGGTTGTATTGGTAATGGAGGGTGCTCTCATTTGTGTTTCCATTGTGTTCGATGATGTGCTAACTTGTGTTTCCATAGCATTTCTGGTGTTAGTGGCTGTGGTCATGGAATTAGTGGTCTGTGTCTCTTTACTTCATGGTATCCTTGTCATTTTCATTGATTCTTCTGCATTTTGGGAGGTCATCATCATGCATTGTTCTCTTTTTCTCTCTCTCTCTATAATATTCTCTTTTCTGTTCTGCTGTTTATATAGTTGTTTTAGTTACAGAAGGGTTTACAGATGGGTGTACAGTATCCGTGTCATGTCCCTCTTCTTTTCCTGGCTTCCTGCATTTGCAATCTACTCTCTCTCTCTAGCAAGTATGTGTTGTTCTTCAGTCATTTTCTCTCTGTGCTTCCATGCATGTCCTTTTTCTTTTTCTTTATACTCCTGGATACATTGTGGATCCTTTCTTAGTTATTCCGTACCACTGACTTCTTTCTTTACTGTGGGTGGTACAAAACAATTCTTCAGAACCCCATGGAGCAAGTCAGCAGCAGACACACATGGTGTTTGACGTCATCTTGTTTCACTTTGATCCATCTTTCCACAACCATTTATAACACAAGATGACAAGAAAAAATCCATAATGCCATAATAAAAACAGTGCAGAATATATTAATAAATTCACTCATGGAAGACAATGAGGAGGGCACAGGGCAAAATAGAGGTAGAGTACAGCAGAGCTGCACACATGGTTATGCTGCACGAGGCAGAGTAGACCAGCACGAGGGTTGAGCTTACATGTTGACACTGCATGAGGTAGAGTAGAGCAGCAGGAGGTAGAGTAGAGAGCACACATGGTGACCCCACATGAGGTCAAGTTGAGCAGCACACATGGTGATACCGCACGAGGTCAAGTAGAGCAGCATGAGGTAGAGTAGAGCAGCACCCATGGCAATACTGCACAATGTGGAGTACAGAGCACAAGGCATGCCCGCACTTTCCTTACAAACAATATGGAAGCATGCCCGCACTTTCCTTGTAAACAAAATGGAGGCACACCTGCACTTGCCTGAAAACAAAATGGAGGCACACCCACACTTGCCTGCAAACAAAATGGAGGCATGCCCGCACTTTCCTTGCAAACAAAATGGAGGCACACCTGCACTTGCCTGAAAACAAAATGGAGGCACACCCACACTTGCCTGCAAACAAATGGAGGCATGCCCGCACTTTCCTTGCAACGAAATGGAGGCACGCCACACCTGCCTGCAAACAAAATGGAGGCACGCCTCACTTTCCTTAGAAACAAAATGGAGGCATGTCCGCACTTGCCTGCAAACAAAATGGAGGCACGCCTGCGACTTTCCTTGCAAACAAAATGGAGGCACACCTGCACTTTCCTTGCAACAAAATGGAGGCACACCTGCACTTTCCTTGAAAACAAAATGGAGGCATGCCTGCATTTGCCTGCAAACAAAATGGAGGCACGCCCCACACTTTTCTGCAAACAAAATGGATGTGAAGAAAATTAAGGTCTTGAGGGCTGGCTGGGGGAATGGTGCGTAGCCTCCAATGAAAAGATATGTCAGGTTACTCGGGTGGTCAGCAATGCGGGTCGGTGGTTAGTGGCGGGCGGTGGAGCCAGCAGGGTGCCCTAGGGACACAAAGGACTCACTTTAAACAAGAAGGTCTCACTTTAAACAAAAAAAGCCAGCAATCACAAAATAATTCAGCCCGAATAATCCAGACAAAGCGCCATTTCAACACACCAGCTCCAGATGATGCACTTTTCAGGTGTGCTTCGCCCACACCCTTCCACCAACCCCTTCCCCAATCCAAGAAAGTACATGGCACTCCTAAGATGGTTGAGCCTTAAGCAGGCCTGGAAAATGCATTTCCTGGACCCCCCAACCACAGGCCTCAATTGAAACAAAAGCCAGCAATCACAGTTCAGCACAATATAGCGTCTTTCCAGGTATGCTTATCCACCACCCACGAGCCATAGTGCTCAAGATGGCCGAGAGAGCCTCTGTGAACAAGACATCTAGAAAGAAGCATTGCCTGTGCAAACCCTCAGCTTCTCACTTTAAATTAAAAAAAAGGTCCACATTTCAACACAAGGCAGCAATCACAAAATTCAGCATTAAGCATTGTTTCAACACACCAGCCCCAGATGATACATCTTTCCAGGTGTGCTTTTCGCCCACAGCCTGGAACCCCCTCCCAACCACAGCCATGCTCACAGTAGGATTTTTAACTTGGGAGTCCGCTACTTTTTTTAAAAGAGGGCCTTGGCCCAAAAAGTGGAGTCCCTGTTAAATTTCTGGGGGTCCTCATTTAATATATGCGAGCCATGGCATTGCACCTGCATGGCTTGTGAGATATAAGATTCTGTAGAGCACAGGGTGTGCTCCATTGTTATCTATGAGGCCATAGTTTTAATCTGCAATTTCTAATGTTAATGTGTGAGTTCAAACAAATTACGGCCACCATATAACTAACAGTGGCCTTCGAAGTTGAGCGTGGCAATAATTTGTTTGCAGTCATCATCTGCTACATTAAAATTGCAGTTTAAAATAGCCCTAGAGTAAGCCAATGCAGTGTGCCCTCAAGCTGTACAGATTTACATTACAAGCCATGCAGCCACAGGGAGTGGCTCACCAATGGACTCCTGGGCATGGTGCTCAAGATGGCAGAGCCTTAACCAGGCCTGGAAAATGCATCACCTGGCACCCCACCCCACAATCACAGGTCTCGCTTTAAACAACAAGGCAGCAATCACAATATTCAGCACAGTAATCATGGCAAAGCATCTTTCAGGTGTGCTTATCCACCACCCCCGAGTCAAGAAAGCATGGTGCTCAAGATGGCCGAGCCTCTGTGAATAAACACACCTGGAAAGAAACACTGCCTGTATGAAACCCTCAGCATCTAGCTTGCTTTTAACAATAAACACCCCATATCATCTCGCTTTAAAAACACAGGTCCACATTTCAATACACCAGCTCCAGATGATGCATCTTTCCAGGCGTGCTTCTCGGCCCACAACCTTCCACCAACCCCCCAAACCAAGAAAGCACATGGCAGTCAAGAGGGCTGCTCCTTAAGCAGGCCTGGAAACATGCCCCCCCAACAACAGGTACCACTTTAAACAACAAGGCAGCAATCACAAAATTCAGCCCAGTAATCATGGTAGAGTGCTCTTCCAGGTGTGCTTATCCACCATCCACTGAGCCAAGAAAGCATGGTGCTCAAGATGGCTGAGCCTCTGTGAGTAAGCACACCTGGAAAGAAACATTACCTGTATGAAACCCTCAGCATCTCACTTGCTTTTAAAAATAAACAGCCCTCAGCATCTCGCTTAAAAAAAAAAAACACAGATCCACATTTCAACACACCAGCTTCAGATGATGCATCTTTTCAGGCATGCTCCTCTGCCCACAATCTCTCACCACCCCACTTCCCAAATGAAGAAACCACATGACAGTCAAGGTGGCTGAGCCTTAAGAAGGCCTGGAAAATGTATCTCCTGTCCCCCTCACCCCCACCCAACCACCACCACCAGTCTCGCTTGCCTTTAGAGCAATCCTCAGCGCTTTAAATAGAAATAAGTACCGCAATGAAAAGATACCACCAGCTCCTGGACCCCTTCCACCAAATTTTACTTGACCAGGCCCCATTAACCACCAAACACAAGATTCAGTCCTGCCACAAAGTAGTTTTGTTGCATCTCAGCAAGCATCCAAAACATGAAAAGAGAGCTCACCTGATCATGCATAACCTCCCTTTTCCCATTTTCAAACAGGATTTAGTCCTGCCACAGATTTAGGGCCCTCAAAGTGTATTATGCTTCACCAAAAGGCACATAGAACCCCCAAATGCACACATACATATACACAAATACATCGCCAGGGTTATCACCTCTTAAACATTGATGTGTACAAACGGCATCACCAAATGCATCACTAAAGCTTTCCCACATGCACACCAAGGCATCACCTTATATTTAAAACCCTTACCTGGTGTTTGCACTGGGGTCTCAACTTCACACACTTGTGACTGAGCTTTGTTCCCCAAACTGAAAGTAGCCAGTGCTGAACATCCCCCAAGTATTGCAGTTGCAGTCCCAGTTCGAGCTATGTCAGCATGCTAAGCGCCCTGTAAAATGCTTTCCACCATCTGTCCATTCTCACTATATTGTGGTGACTCCCATCAAGAAAGGCTTACCTTGATGCAGCTAAACAATCGTGGAGCAGCAACAGTTGGAGGAAAACAAACAAGCATGGCGCATCGAATGCGTGGGGTCTGGAACAAGCATGGTGCAGCAAACGGCCCACACTGGCAGGCGGGTGGCGAGATATGCACTGCAGACCATGGACATGAACAATGGAGCACAGGACAGCACAGCTTGTAAAAGGGTCAAGTAACCCCAACACAGGATTATATACCCCACCAGAGCCGCTCACCTGTGATGACACAAGCAATCCCAGAGTGAACCTGGAATAATAGGACCAGTCCTAATGTGGTGCAGGCACATCCAAGTCAGTGAGACATGAAACTGACCTGGAGCACAAGATCACAATCAGGGACCGGTCTCAATATGAATTAGAATAATGTGCAGGAGCTGAGAGAAACTAGGAGTGACATTAAGGGAGCATTAACAAAAGTGTAAGTCTGGGGACAGATTAACTGTAGTCCCTGAACATGACACCTCATGTTGCCTGCACCATGGAAATTGTGAGTGCAGATAAAGTACATTCAGCAACTGTATAAAACAAGGGGGACATAAATATATTACAGAAATGAAGACAAAGACCTTTTAAAAGGATTTTACTACAGAAACTTAAACAAATATAGCAAATTAAACTCACAAAATGAGGTGATCTGGCATGCCGAATTTGCCTGTAAATAATATGCTGCTTTTCTGAGAAGACAAGCCCCCAAAAAAAAAAAGTACTGCAGCCAGGAGTCAGAGATTGTCCTAGTTATCTGTGGGTATATCTGTCTATAAAAAGAACACATTATAGACCAGGTTTTTGGGAAGGATTATATTCCATGGTACATTGGTACCCTTTTTCATGAACAGACCCTTATGCATATTGAGCCAAAAATCCCAGGACAGAGTACTACCTGGGTGGAGTCCGAGTATCTGCACATCAGAGGAGGAGAATAACCTGGGAATGATGATCACTAGTGACCAGAAGCACTCCACACAGTGCAAAAAGCAGCAGCAAAGGCAAACAAGATGCTGGGATGCATATCTAGGGGGCTCAGTAGTAGGAGACAGGAGGTTATACTGCCCTTGTACAGGTCCCTGGTAAGGCCTCATCTAGAGTACTGGATTCAGTACTGGTGCCATATCTCAAAAAGGACACTAACCTGCTGAAGAAGGTCCAGAGGAGGGCTACAAAGATGATAGGAGATCTGCAGGGTAAGGCATACTATGTAACTGTATGTCTTTGTATGTAATTTTGTGTTTGTATGTAAATACTATGCAACTATGTAACTGTATGTCTTGTATGTAATTTCTGAAAAGGAGTCTCTGACTCAAAGGTACTTTCCGAACCCTCTATAAATATAAATAAATAAATATGAAGAGAGGTTAAGAGCACTGAACATGTACTCCTGGAAGACAGGAGAGGGGACATGATTGGGACTTTCAAGTACTTGAAAGGGATAAATAAGGTTGATAAGGAAGATCTCTTCAAGCTGAGTGGCAACCATAACACAAGGAGCAGGGGCACAGTCTTAAGCTGGAGGGTGGGAGGTTTAGAAGGGAAGTCAGAAGCACTCTTCATAGAGTGGGTGATGGACACTGAATGCACCGCTAGAAGAGGTCATCTTGTTGAAGACAGTGGGCAGCTTTAAGAGAGGCTGATAGGCATAGGGGAAGGTAAGGATCATGGGTAGGGATGATGGGAGGAGTAGGAGAAAGCAGGACATTAGCTCAAGCTGTGGACCCTGTAATACGAGCAGATTTGATAGACCAAATTGCCTTCTTCTGCTGGCATCTTCTATGTTCGTATGTCAGGATAAGCAGCAGAGAGTTCCATGATAAGGTAAATATTGAAAGAGGATTTTCATTGTCAGCTAAGAAACACTTGTAATGAAAACTATCAACAACTCTTTATGTTTCTTATTTGTTTGTGTTTATGATAGTGTGAGGAAACAATATTTAATTAGTTTGTTTTGTTTTTTATTTAAGGTAGTTTTATTGTAAGGGCCTACGGAAGGTTTTTGGTATGTAAATGTAGCAGCCACGCTTGTGGTGGAAGATCAGTTCTACAGTTTTGTTGTAGAGGGACTGATTTGCTCATTGTGCAATGTGGCTACTAAGAAATCTGATCAGGTTTAGAACCAGGAAGACAGTGCATTATGCTGCAATAATGCATGGTCACTTGACTGATTTTATCCAGTCAAATTTGGTTTTAGAACCATTTTATAAGGCTAACCAATAGCAGGATTGGTCACAGGAACTAGAACTTCCCCATTCATGCCATAAACTGACAGGTTACAAAACTCATTGTTGTGCCTTTAAGTAAATTTGGCACTTTGATCTGCCTGTGTGACCAGATCTCTTAGAAATGCAACTTCAGTCTAAATGGATCTTAATTTTCTAGTTTTAATACTTGTAGCTCATGTCTGTTTATATCCTCTGTACTATGAATCTATGAAGGGTTAGCCATGTCCCATCAAACAAAAGTTCTGGAATTTTACTCACCTGGTAAATGTGATTGTATGAGCATTCCCTTTACAGCAGTCTGCTTTACGAACAGGACTGTCTCCACCTCAGCCTGAGATGCGACGTGACTTCTAAAATTTAAATCTTGATCTTGCCTTCTCCCCATTCTCCTCATTTGCCTCCCTAATTTGATTCTTCCCAAACTTCTCTACCATTATGTCATATACAGTACCTGTCAATCAAATTAGCTGTTAGACATTGTATGAAAAACACTGCTGCATAGGTGTGAATCACCTGAGGTCCAGAAAGGCACCACTGCTGCTGGCAGTCTGTTCCAGGCATCTGTCACCCAAAAGATGAAAGGGAAAGGGTAGGAGGACCTAATTAATCATCCATCCTAATAAGAATTTGTAATTCAGGTTCTAAGACTGTAAATTTTCACTGTCTCACAGGTACTTATAGAAATGTCATTAAAGTCTTATTTAAGGATGAGATTCCACGCCTTCCAATTATTCCATAAATGTCATCTTCTGTTTCAGAGATATTCCACTATATTTTTTCACATGAAAGGTTTTCTTAAACATGTTCCACTATTTAGCTTTTTCAAATAAAGGTATAACGCGAGATTTCCATCTACTAAGAACTATGCATTTGGTAGCAATAGTTCCTAATGCAAAACATTTCCTTTGAGCCAGCCCAGTGACACTGAGGGTTGAGGCACTGGATGCCTTGCCTCTGCCATGCTAGTGACCCGTGTTTGGGAATGAGCATGGGTCATCGGTGGTAAACAAGGGGAGGGTGTATTGCAGGACTGAGCTGCCGCCAGGCAGCTCTCCTTCCAGGAAGGGATCTGAGCTCCATCAGCCCTGGCTGCCTCACAGTGGAGGCCAAGGGCAGCGCAAGCAGAGAGGAGCTAGGTCAATAGGGTAGGAGGGAAGGGGCCATCACTGGAGCAAGAGGGCACATGCAACCTCCATGCATATGTGCCCTCTCTGTCTGGGGCCCTGGGGTAATGGTGGAAAAAATCAGAGGAAAAGGGGGCTACTGCAGGATGAATTCTCCAGGCCAGCTCCAGGGGTCCACCAGGGCACGATATCCTCTGAAGATCCCGAATGACCCTGAATCCAGTATGGCTGGCTGATGGCAATAGCGCAGCCCACCGCTGGAGACATAAATACTGTGAGAAGGAATATTATTAAAAGATATCAGGTTTAAAATGTATAGTTGTACTTAGAGTTTCTTCTAGTAAATTTTTTGTCCAAGTCCTCCAAGGAGAAATTCATTGACATTCCCATAGGAAATGTATTGGTGTGCCTTTCTTCCACATCAATGCCAGCAATCATAATTATTTTACTTATTTTAGTTACATTTTGTGAGGTGTAATACGCTTGGTTAGTAATTTTCCTTTATATAGTTTTATTCTTTTGTGGAGGTATAGTCTTTATTTGCTGATATTTCTAAATTATGCCATTGTTGAGATGTTAAGCTAATGCTGGTTTCTGTATTACATTTAAGAGTAATTTGACACCTTACATCCTCATTTATTTTAATTGTAGAGTAATAAATGTTTGCTAGAACCTTTGCATGCCCAGATTTATTTGAGTTAGTTGTTTCAATAACAGATTGGCAAAGTCCTTTGTATGATTTTTAGAATGTTTTACAATATTAAAAACATGCTTATTCCTTTTAGCTCAGAATCTGTAACTATAATCTCCTTGTACATAAGAAATTTACCTTGGATTAAGATATCTTTTCATGCTGTGATGTTCTTCTTGGTGGTCTCCTTAATTTTAATGTTTACTTCTTTAGGCTATAATTATGCTATTTAATAAACCTTGGCCCTAGCTCAATTTCCAGAGGTATGGAAGCAAGCCCTGGTAACTCCAGTGCATAAGAATGGTGACAAGGTGCTGGTGTCAAACCACAGGCCAATATCTATCCTCTCTCCACTATCCAAAGCTTTGGAAAAATTTGCAAGTCAACTCACAGAATACCTCAATAAGTACAATCTGCTCTGCCCAAACCGACATGGCTTCAGGCAAAAAACACAGCACCACCACGGCACTGCTGGAATATACTGACTATGCTCAGACTGGGCGCTGGATGAAGGCAAATTGGTGGGTCCATCTTCATTGACCTCACCAAAGCCTTCGACACCATCAACCACTCTCACTAGTGCTCCAGCTCCTAAGATTGGGTGTGGCACCAAACGCCGTGAATTGGTTCAATGACTACCTAACACACAGGAGCCAGCGAGTCAAAAATCGGGCAGATGTTATCCAGCTCAGAGATGTACTCCTAGGAACCCTCAAGGATCAATTCTAGGGCCCTGCTTTTTAGCCTCTTTGTAAATGACCTACCCACAGCCTGTGACACCAAACTTATTCTGTATGCAGACGATGCCATGCTGCTGAGCAGCAGCTCCTCCAGGTTGCCCTACAAACAGAACTACAGAACTCTTCAATAAACTCGAGGACTGGTTCAGTAGGCAAAGCTGCTACTAAATTACAAGAAAACCAAGGCCATGCTACAATCCAGCCCCCACAACAAACACAAGCATGCTCCTCTTGTAATCACCAACAAGGCTGGTGAGCAGATTGAGCAGGTGCAGTTGTTCAAGTACCTTGGAGTCACCATTAATGACTCTCTCACTTATCGCACCACGCGTACACTCCCTTGTCAAAGTGGTAAACACAAAGATCGGGGTCCTCTATAGGCATAAGAAATCCTCACCCGGAAGCACTCTGAATTCAGTCTCCAGCTCCATACTCTCCACGATAGACTATGGGCTGGTGGTCTATGGAGCTGCTACTGATACAGTGCTCAAAAGGGTCCAAACTGCACTCAATAAGGCATGCCGCCTCACACTGTGTGCAGATCACTACACTTATACTTGCACTTGTATGAGCATACAAACTGGCTTAACCTGAAAAACAGGATCAAATACCAAACTTGCCTCCTGGGAAAGAAGGCACTCCGGAAAAACCCAACCCTGTATAGGAAACCTGCTCGAGGCTTCTCTCTCAACACACATCACCAGATGGAAGAAGAATGGAGCACTGTCCATACCATTCCATCGAACCTCACTAGGGCAGCGTGCTTTCTCCTATCGAGCCCCTCTGGATAAATGAACTCCGATGAAATTACAAACAAACAGCCTGTCTCAATTCAAAGTAGGCCTCAAACAGCACCCAATGTCTAACTCAAAATGCATCTGCTTCTCAGGCCCCACTTGATAGACAGGCCTCACTCCAGTAACACTCAGCAGGGCTACCTAGAGAACCCTGCCTCCATTCCAACTCTAACCAAGGGCTTAAGTAAGCTATCAGTCCTCTTAAACACACTTGGTACTGCCCCCACCCCCACCCACACACATACTGTACTCAACAAAGCTCTCTGAGCTGCCCACCCATGACAGCCCTCTGCTTCACTATCTCCCACCTCACTCTCTGCAGTTGGTTTTAAACCCAACCCCTTTGTTTCACTGTCACCCAGCCTCTCACCATCTGGGATAGCTAAACCCTATGCAGTTACTCTGCCAGTCTATCAATGGATTTGAGGTTTCAGGGTAAGGCAACCGATTATAAATAGCTTAGTATTCAATTACAACTGCTCAGTTTTTTTTTCCTGTTTGTCTAACTGTCATGTAATCGCTCTTTAATGCCTAATGATCAGGCCTCTGTAACCACTGAATATGTGTATAGTGTATGGTGGGCAACTGTTCCGCATGGAAATCCATGCCTGGAACAGCGTTGTTTTCTCTTTTCGAGTGCTCCACGATCTTGTGCTGCACCGATGCGTCACCGTGCAGCACAACAAGATCGAACACATTCGCGCATGCGCAGATTGAGCACCGCACGGCAATGCGGAAGTAAGCATAGGTGGCAGAAACAAGTAAGCTTTTAAAAATACTTGTTTCTGTTTAACGAGTATCATGATGGTTGCCTATACATAGCAAGATTAGGTAGAGAGAGACAGAGGCAGGTACTGTTATCTGAGGTTTCAGGTAACGGACCTCTCGAGCTACGCCTCGAGGTCTCTGGTCATCACGGAAACCTCTCGATCACAACTGCCTTGTTGTGTATGCTTGCTCATACACAACTTCATATTGTCTTATTGTCCACCCAGACGTGGAATTTTGTAAAGAGCTCAACTCAAAGGTCTTTCCAAAATACTAATTAAACAATTAAACGAAAAATTATGATTGTTCCAAAGCTCTAAGTATAATTAAGAGATTCCTTCCTTCAGAAGCTCTTTTCTTGCTGTTTCAATAAAAGGAAGAAAATATAGAATTTAGCAAAGTTTCTTATTACTGTTTCTTAAACTGAATTATCTTTCTTGGGGAATAAGGATTATTCACACACTATGCTAAACTGGTGGGACATGTTATAAATCATAGAGTCAGGATAACCCCACCCTCTAATTTCTGTAGAATAATAAGTGTTGTTCATGCAATATGTTGCTTGCTGCCTCTCCATAAGAACTGGTGAAGATTATTTTGATGTCCAAGAACCAGGCCATAGGAGGAGACCCAAATATGTTTTGCAATATAAAAATAAAGTGAAGTACTGCCATAATTTTATTCTATCAATAGGGTCCAATAATGACAGGCTTTGCTGTTATTTAATAAAGGTTTTATTTTAGTTTTGACATTGTCATAAGTAATTTTGATGTTATTTTTTATTATTAGTCAAAATAACTCACAGATATTTGATCAGTTTCTTGATTTCAAAGTCTACATACTGTTCCGAGATTTTATGCTTTCCGTGATATACATTTACATAATATTAGATTTGTTTCTGTTAAGTTTACAGTCAGATATACTAGAGAAAGATTAACCTCTTCTACAAATACTGGTAATGATTTATTAATCTTTTAACGTTGTCAGCAAAACCACTGATTTTTATTTCCTCTGCCTCTTTTGTACTCATTCAGTGGCCTTGTTACATTTTCTTTTTAAAAAGGGTTCTAAACACAAAATGAAAATCATTGGTGAAAGTGGCACCCAACACCATTTTTATCATAAAAGAGGGATAAAAGGAATTTGCTTAGACTCTTACAGTCATGCTTGTATATAATGCTTGGATCAATATAAGAATGGAAGAAAATATTCCTTATGTCTCCAATACTTCCATCATATATTTCTGATGAGGAATATTATTATGCAATTGCCGAGATACATTGCTAGCATCTATGGCAACTGCATAATATTGCTCTTCATTGTGAATATTTTGAGGCATTATACAGTGAACTGAAACACACCTTGAACTTTCCTAACAGCCTGAGGTGTAGCTCTTCCTTTATGAAGCTATTATTGGTCATGATGGCATCTGGCAAACTGAGATTAATTCTTTCATCTATTATTTTAACTATTAATTTATCATCAGTATTTAGAAGGGCTATCAGTGTATAGCGTTCTGGATTTTGCTCTGGTTTCCTTTGTGAATACCACTGTTACCTCTTGCACTGAGTTGGGTAGTTGCTAGATGCCATCCACCAGTTCCTCAAGTATTATTAAAATCATAGGCCCAGTTCTTTAAATTTTTAATTAATTTGCTAATTAATCCACCTAGCCATAGTGATGCTCTATTAGGTAAGGAGTCATTTGCTTTATATAGTTATTGTGAATCACATGGTTTCTATACAGTACATTTAAAATGAAGTATATCAGCTTGATGTAAAGCTCCAACTGTATCCTTATCTATTATCAGTTCTTCCTAGTGTATCTTTTCATTACATTTACAGAAGATATCCGCTATTTCATCATGCTTTTATTTCAACTGCCCACGCTTCATTGTCAACTGAATAAGGTTTTTACTAGCTTTTAAGATGATTGGCTAACAATTTATGTGACTTGTCGCCATATAAATATTTGGTACACTTAAAATTTTTAATACTCCTACCTATTTCAATAATTTTGTTTTGTAATCTTTGTTCCACACCATTCATTATATTTAGTATAATTCTCAACCATTAATTTGTCCAGTTCTTTTAATTTCTTGTCTACCTGATCAGTTTCTTGCTGATGTTTATTTTTCCAAGCTGAGTATGAAATAATTGTGCATTTAAAGTGGCTTTCATAGCATCCCAGAGATTACAAATAGCTGTTTACCTGTAAAATTATAGTACCAATATTCATTGATTGATTTTTTTATTTCTATAAAGTTTTCATCTTCAAGTAATTTGTTGTTAAAAGGCAATGTTTAGGGACTTCGGTGACATAGCAGGTGGGAATGGCCGCTAAACTCTTTGCTCTGGCTCTCCAACAATAAATTGTAGTGAATCCAGTGTATTGGTGACATCCTGGGTTCCTACTCTGCGCTCAGGACATAGGAAGGGACCCACGATGGTCTGCATGAAGAAAAGGGGATCTTTGGTTGCTAAACTAGCTATAGTCAACTCAAAGATAGACCCATGACGGCTCAGTCCAGCTCCTCTCGCTTGCCTGTGCTTTCAGCGTCGGGCGAGGATTTGTGTTCTCACCCTGACTCTACCAGCACCAGGGCAGAATCAAGAAAATACTAAAACTTTTACATAAAATAGATGCAAAAGTCTCAGACATCCAGCGGGATTTTAAAAACTGGGGTCCAGGACAACATCTGTAGAACAACACCTTGAGGATCTGCAGGCTGAGCACATGGCCTACGGCCGATTAGTGGCTTTCCTGTATGGTAGGAAGAAAGCTTTAACAGCCAAGGCTGAAGATGCAGAGGTGCGTTGCATTCCAGGCATAATAACATATGAGTAGTCGGCATACCAGAGGGGCAGAGCAGGCTGACATGGTGGCCTTCATGGAGTGCTGGCTCAAAACAGAGCTACAGATGGAGGAGGAAACCCAATTTGAGATCGAAGGCGCAGGGCCCTTGCCCCTAAAACCCAAGCAGGGCACCTCCAGAGCCATGATAATCAAATTCTTGAGGTATCCTACTAAAGATAAAGTCCTTCGTCTCACATGGGCAAAAGGGACCTGAACTTTGACGGGATGAAGGTTTTTGTTGACCAGGATTTCCCCTGCATTGGCCCAGTGTCGGAGAAAGGTGGCTTATGCTAGGAACAGCTTAAGCAGAGGGGCTTGAGGGCCTAACTCCATGCTACTCCTGCCAGATTGTGGATAGACTCTCCGAAGGTCCTAAAATATATGAATCATTACTAATGGCCTGTGATTTCCTGTTCTCCAAGGACATTCAGGTTCCAGATATTAAGGAAGAAATTGTGGAGAAGGAGATTGAGCAGCTTCTCTGGGCAGTGGCCCCAGGCTCGAGGAGCAACAACCGACCCACTTCAGAAGCGGACTCTGTTTTGCCTCTACATGCCGACTTATCTAAACTGATTACTAAAGGAAACACCTTGAGAAGATTACCTGAACTGCATTGACCATCTTTTCTTCCTTTGTTTCAGGGACTGTTTGGTGAACCCAAATCTATCTCAGTTATGTGTATCTTAGGGTGTTAATATTGCAGTTTCAGCTAAGCGTTTCAGATGGTTACCTTTTTTTCTCCCGCTAGCTGCCTTGGCCCAGGATTGTGGGGAGTTGGGGCCCTTTCTTGTTGGACGTGGTTTCGTGTTGGTGCTGCAGTGGGGTTGGAGGGCAGTTGCTTGTTTCGGATGCTAGAGTGAGTGTGATCTATTTTTCGTGTGGCACCTTCCTGGAGTCCGGCCCTGGCTCCTGTCCCCTGTCCTCATTGTTTTTTTTCCCTCCTCCTGAAGATGGATGCTGATTCGTGTGGGGCCTTATGATGGAAGGGCTGTCCTCGTGAGCCTTATACCGGATAGTTATAAGAAGGGCAGCCTGCATACTTCAATTTAAGATAAGTGTTTAGATTTTAAATGGGTCACGGCATTTTGTTTACTCATCCCTTGAAATATATAATTACATTTGGTTCTATTCCTCATTTGCCTAAAGGGGATTGTCTTTTCTCCTTCATGGGGATAGCGGAGAGGAGGCAGAACCCCGTGACCTAGGTAGTCAAGTTAGATTGCCAGACAGATTGGAGCTTAAAAATACCTTCCTAGAACTCCGTGCACCGGATCTCTGCTATTCATTCGAGGTATGAACATGGAAATACTCCCCATTTTTCTATTTTATTTTCATCAGGGCATTGTATTGATGGGTCATCTCAGCCAGATTCTTGGGGTTTTCCTTTTCCTTAACTGTGGGGATTTTTAAGAGGAGGATGAGATAATCCATACAGCAGCCTTCTTTTATTTGAGTGAGCTCATGTTGGTTACTCCCCAATCTGTGGGATGGTCCATGCTTTTTCTGTGCTAATTCAGAATGCGAGCACAATAATTTTATTTTTCCTTTTTATGCCCTCTGAGTTGCGCTGGATTCCTCACCGCCCACGCATTTTGGCTAGGTGGTTAATGTTGAGACCAAGGTTTTTTTCCCCCAGCCCTTCCCGAAGTTTTTTTTTTTTTAGAAACTAACAGATGACACAGGTTAGTGACTCCTAGTTTCTGGGAGGTTTAACCTTTTCACCCTAGTGGAGTGTTGTGCCTGTCGGGGTGTAGTTTTTCCCCTCCTTCATATTGACGCATTCTGCCGGGCTGACTGTTATCAACTCGGATGGACGCTTTGGCTTTTAAGCTATGTAAAAGCAACAGCTTTATGTCGTTGAGCTCCTTTCTGGAGCTAGGTTCAGTACTCTATGTGCTATACCTATAGCTATATCTTATTTAATGTGTTTCTGGATTGTTGTACTGTTTTTGCTCTCTCTCGCTCCCATTCCTTTTCTTCTCTCTGTCCTTTCTTTCCTTTGAGAGAGTTCCTTTTCCTTGTGACAAGGTGTTACGATTGTACAAGTGGATATAGGGTGCCTAGCAATTCCTGGAGTTCTCTAGACATAAGTCATGGCTGCTCTTAACAATTTGCTCACTTAATGTAAAAGGAATTAACAATGTAGTTAAACGTATGAAGGTTCTAGCTGAATTTAAAGGAAATGTGTGACATTGCTTGTTTACAGGAGACCAGGTTGACCCTAGGTGAGCACATGAAATTCTGCAGGACTGGTGAGTATAGTATGCTCAGACGAGCACCCACAATCCAAAAAGGGGAGTAGCCATTTTATTTTCAGGGGCTTCCTTTCAAATTCAATCCGTTATTAAGTCAGGCTCGGACATCAACTGATGGTTTCTGGCATTTACAAGGGTTGAGTACTACATTTGGTAGGAATTTATGCCCCTACCTCACCCTTTGGAGAGTTTTAGCTCCCTTTTACCTCGGTAGCTGAAATTACCCTCTGAGCAAGTAATCCTTATGGGGACTGGAACTGTGTAGAGGACATTAGCAAAGATAGACACTCTACTAAAACTCCGGGTCAAGGTCCTGTTCTCGATATACTTCATAACCTACTTATGAGGCAGGACTAATAGATCCATGGAGACAGTTCAATCCTCTGTGAAAAATTTTACTTTTTCTCCTGGCCTCCAATATGTACTCTAGGTTGGACAGATTTTACACCCAGAGAAACACTTTGTACTCATTCAGGGATATTTCCATCCTCCCAATCACGATCTCTGATCATGCCATGGTTAAGGCACAACTCCATTGGGACACAGTGGTGGGGGTGGACTCTGGAGATTCGATCCGGGCCTATTAAATGACGAACAGTATAAAGAATCCACTAAAAGGGTTATTCAATGCTACTTGAAAGAAAACACAGAGGCGCTTTCTAAACCTAAGTATCTGTGGGATACACTAAAGGCAAGTTGTGAGGGGCATACGATAGCGTTTGCCTCTCACAGGCATAAATTGCATTAAGCTCGTATGCAGAAGGCTCTCGCCTATCGCGATTAAGAGGCAATGCATAAACGCACAGGGTCTAGTCATACCCTCAAAAATTGAGGGAGGCCAGGACTCTTACAATTCTTTACTACAACGACGGATGGAGAATTCCCTCAGATATGCTGGGCAGTGGTATTATGAGAGGGGGAGAGAGGACAGGTAGATTGCTTGCTAAGACTTCGAAGCAGGCAGCTGATAGGTATGTGCCGGTTAGTTCAGACCCATCTGATCTCACTCATAGGGTTCTCCTGGTGAGATAGCACAGGAGTTTGCTGATTTCTATAAGCAACTCAATGCAGCGGAGGAAATACAAGATCATGGTGAGAAAGTCTTAAATTTCTTGCAAGGATTGGAGCTCCTTGTCCTGACTCGCACTCAGAGACTCCCTTCACTGAGGGAGGTGGGGCAGCTATCAAGGCTCTCAACTCTAGCAAGGCCCTGGCCTGGATGGGTTCACTTTGGAATTTTATAAAGAGTTCCAAGAGGTGTTAACCTCTGTTGCTTACCAGGGTCTGTAATGGGTGCAGGAACCCGGGCCTTGCCAGACACATGGGGAAGCCCTTTATATCAGTATTGCCTAAACTGGGAAAGACCATGCCTCATGTGCTGGGTATCGACCAATTTCGCTGCTCAACCAAGATGCAAAAATCTCCGCTAAGATTATCAGCAAACGACTACAGAAAGTGGTCCCGCCCTAATTCACCTGAAACAAACTGGGTTTATACCCGCAGGCACATCCAAGACAACATTAGATTGCTGCTGAATGTCATTTCATCGCCCAGCTCCCACAGACTCCCACTTTCGGCAATTTTGTCTTTAGATGCTGAGAAAGCATTTGATCGCTTACATTGGCATTACTTGGACTTGGTCTTGGGGGCTTTGGGTTCGTGGTAAATTTCAATCCTGGATAACCAATTTATATCTCAAACCTAGAGCAAGGGTCCGAGTGAACAGGACGGTTTCAACCCAATTTGGGATTGAGCAAGGCACTAGGCAGGGCTGCCCTCTCTCCTCTCTTGTTTGCCCTCAGTTTGGAACCCCTGGCATATATTTGACAAACTGATATCTTTCAAGGTCTCGGGTCAGGGGTGGAGGTCAAGATCTCTTTATATGTCGATGACACCTTGTTATATATTTCAAATACAGTAAATGCAGTTCCCAAGATTTTCGACCTTTCGCTGAATTCAGAGCCCTCTCCGGCTATAAGGTTAATCTGGATAAACCGAGTTATTCCTCTGGGGTCCTGGGTCAGCCCTACCAGAGGTGCAGCAAGTTAAGTGGTGGTAAGTCGGGTTTTGATATCTAGGATATGGGTCCCCAGGGACTTTAAGGCTATATATTCACAGATCATCTAAGAGTGCTCCAAGAGATCTGGAGGACTGCAATAGGTGGAGGGAGCGCTCTCTGCTCTGGCAGGGGGAATCTATCCACATGAATATTCTCCTCGCCTGTTGTTTATAATGGTGCCATTCCTTTCAGACCCCTGAGGAACTTCTGGTGAGATCTGAACTCACTTTCCAAATTTGTTTGGTCAGGGAGGAGGCCCAGTATAAAATGGAGGACCATGATGGCTCCTAAAGAAAGGGGGTTTTGGGATTCCAGATGTCCAGAAATACTTCTGGGCTTCCCAGCTACAACCATTGGTTACTATGGCTTGGGATTCCTCCTAAGTGGGTTCAGATTGAAAAGGCTGATTCTCCTTTGGGAAACATTTCAGACTTTATATTCCTGGATATTCCCAGATTAGCCAGCTTGACTTTAGGAATCCTTTACCAGGGTGATTTCCCAGGTTTGGAGGGACTCAAACTCAAAACTAGGTACCCCCTTAAAGCTTAACCAATCTACCACTATACTAAGCTGCCTAGATTTCAGCCCCACTTAAGTGGGACCTAGGTTTCGCCGTGGGGAGAAATGGTCTAATCAACCTGGGCCAGTGTTTCAATGGGAATCAAATAAAACCTTTCCAACAATAAAGGCAATTCAACCTTCAACATACTGATTTTTTCATTACCTCAGCTAAGGCATTATGTCCGCTAAACGAAGAGAGCTAGAGTTGGGTGTGGAACCACTAACAAACCCAATACAGTTCATGCTATCCTCCTGATAAAGTCCCTCACCAAAAAATTGATTTGAAGCTAGTGCAGTGATGAATTTTGCTGAGGGTGACTCCCAAACTCAGGTCAAGGACACCTGGCATAGTGACCTTGGGGTGGTCCTATCAGATTCGGATTGGATTTCCATCTGAAGGCTATCCAGAACACCATGTTGTCCTTTTTGGTGAGAATTCCGGTGAAATTGGCTGTTAGATTTTTAGAGTCCCAGTTGTGACAAAACACTATGGGCTACATCACTCTGACCTCTACTGGAGAAACTGTCAGTTGATCGCACATATCTCCATATATTTTGGGAATGCAAGGTTATATGGGAATACTGGAAGGAAGTAAGAGACACTTTGAAGAAGATTTTTGAGATTGTGATGCCAGAGACCCCCAATATTGGTTATTGGGTTGTTCTCCATCTAACCTCCAAATCTTCCTGTTACCTGTATGGAATCTTCAGGCAGCAGCCCCATACTATTAATTTGTTATGGCTTACTCCGGATAAGCCTACAATCACTTGATGGTATGATATCTGCACCAGGATCTTAGACACGGAATACCTGACGGCCAAATTGAGGCTATCCTCAGATAAGTTTAGGGGATATGGCTACCAATTCTGCATTTCATGGCCTCTCGTGAGGGAAACCTATCCTAGAGTTGCTGGCCAGATATGGTTAGTAGGAGTCTCCAGGTTCAGCCGAGATGGTCTGGCTGAAAAAGGTGGACAGGAGGTTTCTCCTCCTTCGAGGCTTATATTTGTCTTGTCACAATTTATAAGGCATGCTCTATTTATTATGTACATTTAATATAGGTGTATTATTCTGGGGTTTATGTTTGCCTGGGCCTCGGTACTTGCCGGGCATCTTTAACTCCTCAATTTCCCTTTTTCCTCCCTTTTAATCTTTAATTTTTTTCTTTTAGAGTCAATTAATTCTAGGCAGTAACCACAATGCTTGACTGATAGTTCATTTGCCATATAAATATAATTTAAAAATGTTTCCATGCTTTATCTCCTTTTCTTAAGTTGTGAGGGCACTCTCTGCCTTACACCTTCTCTCTTCTCTTCCTTTCCTGTTCTTCTTTTCCTTTCTCTGATACTGGTGTTAGTATTGTTTAAGAGGATAGAAGCTGAATTACTGTTTGTTTGTCAATATGTGTATCTAATGGAAAAAAGTTCTCCAATAAATTTCAATTTAAAAAAAAAGGCAATGTTTGGGAGTAATTCCTTGTTTCTTTGTAAATATTCAGATCTACCTGAACAAGTATGTGCTCATATAGAACTACATGAGTAATTCCTTGTAAATATTCATATCTACCTGAACAAGTGGATGATCAGATAGAAAGTACAGTTATGTAGGAACTTAATGTAACAGTAGATCTTAGAAGAGGTTCCTTCAGTAGGTCATCATATACAGGACTGGCACCACCTGGTGTTGGGCCACATGGCAGACTTTTCTATCAATACCTGATGGGGACTGCCCACCTGACATCACATGACTGATGTCAGCGTGACTGTATATAGTGGGCGGTCCCCATGCCTGCCTCCAGTTCTCCTGACAGAGCCAGAAAGAGGCCTGACACCAAGAGTGAACAGGATTTGGTGTCCCTGTAAAAACAGAAAATATGGGGAAGGAGGGAGGGAAAATATGACCTACTGGAAGAACCTCTCGAAGATCTACTGTTATGGTACATTCCTACGTAACTGTACTATCTTACTCGAGAAGGTTCCTTCAGTAGGTCATCACATATAGGACGGAGTCCAAGCAGTCCCTCCAGGAGAGACTGAGAGAAACTAGGGAGGAGGAGAACTAACACCAACAGAAAAGACAGGGATCCAGAATGGACCCAGCCTAGGACAGAAGGTCCTGTAAGGCGGCTGGGCCAAACCAGCCTCCGCCTAGAAGCAATTTCCAGACTGCAGTGTTTGGTAAGGTATGGACAGAACTCCAAGTAGCAGCACAAATGTTGGCCATGAAGTGTTCCGTAAGAAGGCCGGCGGAGGCAGTCATGCCCTAGTAGAATGACCTCTACTAGGACCTGGCAGAGGTTTTCAGACTTCTGGTAAGGAATCTAATGCAGTTGCCTAACCATTTGGACAGGCCCTGCTTGAAACCGCTTGCCCTTCAATCTAGGGGCAAAGGAAACAAACAGCTGGTCGTAGGTACGGGATTCTTTGGTCCAGTGAGTGTAACACCGGAGAATCTGATGAACATCCATCGTGTGAAGGAGTGCCTCACCTCTGTTAGAGGGGGGACGGTAGTACAGGAAGCTCTACTGATTAATTCAGCATGGCTTCGACACCACCTTGGGAAGAAACTGAATGCGTTTGAGGACCGCCGGTCCCTATGGAAAATCAGATAGGGCTCCTTGAAGACTAGATCATGAAGCTCTGAAATCTTCGGCTGATGTGATAGCTATGAGAAAAGCGCCATCCAGGAAAGGAAGCGCAAATCACAGCTCACTACTGGCCTCAAAGGAGGAAGGGTGAGCTTTTCCATGACGGTTCAAGTCCCAAGGTGGAGTTGGGCTGTGGATGGGGGTTTCAGATGGAGAATCCTTTCAGAAAGGTTTTGAGACCTCCAGCTGAGCCAAGGGTTACTCCTCCACTAGCCCGTAGTACGAGATAGCTGAAATATGGACCTTCAAAGAAGTGTAGGAAAGACCAGAGTCTGGTAAGTGAAGAAGGTATTCCATGACTTGCAGGGCAGAACAAGAAGGAGTTCCAACCCTTAGCAGTCGCCAGATGGAAAACTGCTTCCACTTCATGGCATAAGTGAAATGGGTAGAGGGCTTTCTAGCATCGACAATTTGAGCAACCCGGGAGGAGACCCTAAGCGAGAGATCGCTATGTCTGCAGGAGCCACGCATGAAGATGCAGGGTCCTGAGCCCCGGATGTCACAGTCGACCTTAATCCTGGGTCAGGAGGTTGTGAGTCACTGGAAGTGGAACTGGTGGCTCCTGAAAGCTGCTGCAGCAGCGGAACCAGATCGTCTTGGCCAGAGAGGAGCGATGAGGATCATCTTTGCCCTTCCGCCTGAAGCTTGAGAAGGCCCCTCATAGAATGGGAAATGGAGGGAAGGCGACAAAATTTCCCTGTCCAAGAGAGAGACAATGCGCCGCTCTAAAAAGCACCATGCCCTGAACAAGTGAGCAAAAGCTGGAAGTTTTATGCTGAATTGGAGGCAAAGAGGTCAATTTCTAGATGCCCCAATGTCAGAAGATGGATTCCACCACTTCCTGATGCAGTTCCCACTGTGAGCTAGGGTCTGAGACCTGCTGAGACTGTCTGCCAGGATGTTCAGAATGCCCAGAACATGCACGCCACAACGACTCAGATGGTGCTGGACTGCCCAGTTCCACACCGTGTCACCTCCTGGCATGGGGGGTACACCAGGTTCCCCTTGTTTGTTGATATACCGAACTACTGACATATTGTCCGTCTGGATGAGCAGTGATCCCTTAGGAAGAAGGAACTGAAAGGCCTGTAGAGCGACAGAACCGCCCCTCATCTCCAGAACATTGATATGCAAAGAAGTCTCCAAGCTGGGCAACTGTCCTGGGCTTGGTGCTCCTAGATGTGCTCCCCACTGCATATTTGAGGCATCCGTGGTGAGGGAAGCTAAGGGTGCTGGGCTCTGGAAGGAAGCCCAAGGAAAGATTGCGAAATCCATCCACCAATGCAACTCTTTCTGAACACTGAGGAGACCAGTACCAAATGGTCCAGGTCATCCAGGAGCTGATCCCACTGCATCCGCAAGAACCACTGAGTGACCCTCATGTGAAGCCTTGCCGGGAATGGTTGTGATGGAGGCCGCCATCAGGCCCAGAAGGTGCAAGACCTCCCGAGCTGGGATGGTCCTGAGGGAAGTCACTTTGAGGCCTGGCAGAAGGGTCTCCACCATGTTTGGAGGAAGGAAGGCTCTGCACTGGACTGTATCCAGGACTGCCCCAATAAACTGAAGTCTCTGGGCAGGGATGAGGGATGACTTGGGAACACTGACTGTGATCCCTAGTCTGCTGAAGAGATCCAGGGTGAAGGTGAGAGCCTCCAGTAAAAATCCCTGGATGGAGCTGAAATCAGCCAGTCATCCAAAATATCGAAACCACAATACCCTGCAGCATAGAAAGGCCGACAACCACCAGAAACTTGGTAAAACCTATGGTGCAAGACAGACCAAAAGGGAGCATTCGAACTGCAAGTGCTCCCTGGAAGCGAAAGCACAGGAACTGGTGATGGTTGGAGAAAATGGGGATGTAGGTAGGCATCATGCATATCCAGAGTGCAGAGCCAGTTGGTCTCCATAAGGAGTGGGAGGAGGCTCTGGAGTGTCAGCATTCGAAATTTTTTGTACATGACAAACTGATTTAGTTGGCTTAAGTCAAGTATGAGTCTGAAGTCCCCAGTCTTTTTGGAACCAGGAAAAGTGGAGTAAAAGCCCTTTCCCTTTGCCAGAGGGGAACATGCTCTATTGCTTCTTTGAGCAAGAGCGAGTTTACCTCCTGCGAACTAGGAGGGCCTGGTCCCATGAGTAAGAGGGCTTTTTGGTGGAGTTTCGGGAGGTATTTCCAGAAACTCTATTGTGTGTCCGACGGACACTAGTTGCAGGACTCATTTGTCGGAGGTGACCACCTCCACTCCTGTGCATGGTGGGCAAACCTCCCCCACCTGCTCCCGTGTCGTGAGACTGAGGAAGCAGTGGGATGGGGAGTCAAGAAGTGGCGGATGTTCAGGGGAGGACCTCCTGAATGTTTCTGATTTTGGAGGCAGGAAGGGGTGGCTGTTCCTTTGGCCTTACGCTTCCCTTGGCAGCTACCGAGGCATTCTTCTCTACCTCCAGGTCCTTTCCAAAAGGGCTGCTGCTGCTGGAGCCCAATGGGTACACTGACTTCACAGACCTAGGGAAAGGCCCTGTCCTGCAAGTCTGTGATAATGTCTTTGGTGCCCCTGCCAAAGAGCACCAAGCCCCTAAGGGGCATCCTGAATCGCCGACTGGACCTCATTCGTGGAGCCCAGAGAGGAAAAGCCAGGAGTGCCATCTAAGGCAATGGCAGTTGCCAGGTACATGCCACGGGCTGACACTGTTGTAAGTGGCGCATAGGTGTGCCTACTTGAAACTTTGGAGGCAAAGATCCTTGGCAAGTTCCTCCTTTAAGGCATGGGGTCCATGGACTAAGCTGCCCAGCCTGGCCAAGGTAGCTGTCTGGTGGGACACCATGTGGACCATGTAGTTTAGGGACCAGAGGGTGCACGTGGCTGAGTAATAAATCTTTTTCCCAAACTGGTCTATTTGCCTCAACTCTTTGTCCGCAGGAGAGGTGCTCATGTACTTTGGAGCTGAGAAGCGATCATGAGCCACAGAGATGACCACAGAGTCTGCCTTGGGATGAGCCTTAAGGAATGGGCCATCCTTCGGCTCCTGTAAAGTCTGTCTGTCCGTTTGGGGACAGCCAGGAGGGAATGAGGCATCTGCCAGATGCTAGTGGTAAGGTCTTGGTGAGGTGCCATTCAGGGAGGAATGGGGACCAGAGACAAAGACTCTAAGTTGAGATGTTCCATAGCCTCTGTCTCATGGGGTCCTGCTCCTCAGACTCTAATCGAAATAATCCTTCATGGACCCTCAGAAGATCTGAGACGGCAGGGTCCTCTGGTGAGATTTGGGATACCTTGCCTTCGGGCCCTCTGGCTTCTCTGGGACCTCCTCTGAAGTGTCATCAGCCCCTCTGAGCTATCGCCACTCGCCCACCTCAACAGGACAGCATCGAGTATTGGGAAGGGAACGCCCTGATAAGTCTTCTCGAGAAATGGACATTAGCAATAGAGGAACTGCTTGGGGAAGGGGACCTGGGAGACCATGTGTGTGAGCCTAGTTTCAGGTCCAAGACCAATCTGACGTGCCCCCTGCCACCAAGACTGGATTAGAGCCTTGAAATCTGGAACAACCGGGGTGGAGTAGGCAGCGCTGAGGGGCAGGAAGAGGAATAACCAGTGGAAGGTACAACCCAGGAATCCCTGATAAGGACAGTAGGGATTAAACCCAGGGTAGAACTGTCTGAAGTGACTCCAGTCTGGAGTGGGACCACTTGGTCATGGTCCCCAGGAAACCCTCTGGTAATGCAGGACAGTTCAGGGTCTACAGTAAATCCTGTCAGATCCAGCATCGGGGTACTCCATTGGACCCGCCATAGTGTATATCGGCTGGGGTCTGGTGTTTGGACAGCACATGTCAGGGACCCCATGTCAGACCAGCACCTCCCAATCTGGTGCCAGAAGGGATCCGTATCAGAAGGGTTGGTGTTGGAGCCGGATGAAGGGCCTTGGCGATGGGACCTGATCTGGCATCGGGGCCAAAGGCTGAGGCCGACGACTGGTCTAGGGCTGCGGACAGTCGCTGGACATCCGGCGCCAGAGGGTGCTGGAAGCCCCAAAGGTGGAGGAGGGGCCTCACAGTAAGGCCTGTTGGCTGAGGAGGAGTCTCTTCTCCTTGACCCTGAGAGGGGAACGCGGAGCTGACCCCTAAAGTGTCAACAATGTAGGGGTTCACCGCTATTGTCGCCAGAGGCACCTACTGTGAAGGGAGGGTACAGGTGAAGGAGAGAGGAGGGAGGGGCTTTCTCCCTCTGGATTCATGAGATCGATGAGGCGTTAGGCCCGGCAGGGAACCCGCACCGTCGACCCGTCCAGGACGGCCGGCTAGTAGGTGGAGTCGGGAGGACAGGGAGGAGCCCCCTACTGGCTTATCGACCGGTGCCGGGCGAGTACCCACAGCCTGGGTAGTCGGATACGGCTGCCGCCGTAATCCCCTAGAGGAGTAAATGACTTATTGGCTGAGGCAATGCGGATATCGGAGAAGCCATGGTCGGCTGGATCTGAGCATGGTTTTTACCAGATGTACTGTCTGATTTTCTGGGCGCGGTTGGGCCTTTGCTCGTTGAGGGCCATGCGCCATCCGTAGGAGTGCCCCGGCCCTGATTTCTACTGTGCTTCTTGGAAGGAGAAGATTTTCCAGCCGAGGGCTCTCTTAAGCGGTCCTTCTTCTTCTCAAGAGAAGCTGGATAGGCTTTTAAAAGATGGGCCTCCAAAGCCTGCTGTCTCCGCTTCTTTGTGGCCTGATTAAAGATCTGGCACTCAGGGCAGGAGGAAACAGGGTGGTCTGGGCCTAAACAGAGGACGCTTGAGGTGACCATCTTTGTCATGGGATCTGTGTGCCACAAGACGAGCACTTCTTCTTGGGTGAAGAATCAATGAAAATGATTATAGAGGATGAGAATTTTAGTGAAGGAAATTCCGACGCAAGACACTTTCACATAATTGCTATATGGAAGTCTGCAATGCGACACGAGGTTACGGGGCGGGAAAGAACTGGATGGTGGGGCATGGGGACCACCCACTATATACAGTCACACTGACGTCAGTCATATGATGTCGGGTGGGCGGTCTCCTGTCAGGTATTGCTAGAAAAGTTCGTAGGTGGCCCGACGCCAGGTGGCGCTAGTCCTATATGTGATGACCTACTGAAAGAACCCTCTCAAGTAAGATCTATAGAATATATTTTCATCTGATTAGTATTTTAACTAGAAATTTTGAAATAAATATTTAATTAATTTTAGAAAATTGTTAGTTCTTTTTTGTCATGGTGCATATAATCTTTCTCTTGGAGATGTTGAAAATGTCCACTATCAACTGAATCATGGAAACATAAACAGTTACTAAGTATTCACGATTTTTTTTATTTTGATGTTACTATATTTCCATTTGTTGATTTAGTTTTTTTTATCAATACTAGGTTACATTAGAGCATTAATATCCCTGCTAAAATGATTTGCTGGTCCTCCAATTTAATTAGACCTTTTGCTATTTAAGCCAAGAAATTTGAGTACATAACCTATAACTATACTTCATTATTGAGTTTGGCTTTTAGGATAATTCTACCAGTCTGCTCACTGAATTGTTCAATTAGTTGTAAGTCTAAGCTCTTTTTATAATTATTGCAGTGCCACTGATATTTTAATTCCAAGGAATAAAAACGTTACTCGTCCAAAATGAGTTTCTTGAAGGCATATTATTTCACCTTGTGTTTTCAATATTCTCTTTTAATAGAAGCATTTATACCATAAACATCAATGGTGGAACATTTAATTCTTATATTGAAACCGTTTACCTGTTGTTCTGTTTTTGCTGCTTTGCAATTATTCCCATTATTATAGATACCCTTGTTCTATAGTACTTTGTGTCCTAATTATAAAAGTTAACTTCCATAACCTTTCATTTGTTATGATTTATCTTTCTGGTCAGCCATTCTGACCAGACTAGAGAACACCAAGAAATACAATCATTCAAAATGAGCAACCAACTGAGCTGCTCTTCCATTCAATTTTCCTATTGTTTACCCTCCCTTATTCAAAGGTCCCTAAGGAACATTTGTCCTTGCTTCTCCTATAGATCACACCTCTGTATTATTTAAAAGAAAGGGAGAATAAATAAAATGATGAAAAAGAAGAAATAAGAGAAAACTTTTGATTTAAGTATGTATCTGGTAATATAAAGTCATTTGAAGTAGTTAGGGGTGAGACTTATTTTTATAGACAGGTACAATCAATCAGTCTTCTATAATATTTTCTACTTTCTTTTTGTGGCGATATCTGGTAACTTCTTGAGATCTTTCAAAGCATCTTGTGGTGTGACATACACCAGTCTTTTTGCCGTATAGGATCACTCTGTAATGCACTGGAAACATCACAGTAGTCTAGATAGTTGGGACCATAATTTAGTATGAATGTAATTATATTTCCTCCTTTTCAGTATTATGTCTGGGGAGGGCTGTTATAAATTGATATTGAAGCTTCCATAATATCCAACCACTTCTTCTTATAGACTTTTGGTCTTCAATGCATTCTTCTCTTAATATCTCTCTACTTCTCATTGATTGGTCTTGGTAGTCCACCTTCCTCAGATTGTGTTCGCAGATCTCTATGAATACGATCCACCTCCAAGCTGATGTTTCCTTGTTCAGTATCCATGTACACTGCAGTTATTATTTTAAAGGACTTTCTTAGTGTGCTGCTACTGTCCAAGCTCTCTGGGACTCTAATATTCATATGTTCTTCCTCCTTTATTTGGCTTCAAAGTCCACCAATTTATTTTAAATTCCTGGTTTGTTTTTTTCAGCTGGTGTAATAATCTTTATGTATGTGTTTTATCATCCTCCAGTATTGATATTTTTTCTTGAATTTGAGCAATTTCTAATCTTATTTCTCTGTTGACCTAAATGAGGCCTTCGGTTAATTTTTGGTATACATCTAGTTTTTGTAATTCCCTCTAACGTCCCTCTTTCCAGATGGTTGATGTCTTCTGGTGTAATAGAGACTTTGCCCAAGGAGGTGCATCCTTGAAACTTTCATCCTGATCTTTTCATAGAATTGTAGATGTTTGATAGCAGAAAAGGACCCATTGGCCTATCTAGTCTGCCCTTGTTTCCTCCCCTAGGTAGTTTTGATGCTACCCCAAGTATACCTCCCTTGTCTTCCGACTCCCCCACCCCACGTTGATCTCAGACCCGTTTTTCCTTCAGAATATCTATTCCTCCTCTCTTGTTTAAACTCATGTATTATCCCATGCACTTTTGAATCTCCCCACTGTTGATGACTCAACCACCCACTCCAGTAACCCATTCCAGGGACCCACCACCCTCTCAATGAAGTAGTGTCCTCTCATATTCCCTCTGAATTTACCACCCTAGAATTTCAAGCTGTGCCCCTAATTCTTGGGTTGTACTTCCTCTTGAAGACTCTCCTTCCCTCACCTTATTAATTCCCTTCAGGTATTTAAGTTTCAATCATATCACCCCTCTCTCCTGGTTTCAGTGGATATAGGTCAAGTTCCTCCATCCTCTCCTCATATGTCCTCTGATGCATACCATGTACCATCTTGGGTCGCCCTTCTCTTTACTTTCCCCACCCTGTCAATATCCCTGTTTATGTGTGGTCTCCAGAGCTGTACCCCATATTCTAGGTGTGGACGGACCATTGATCTGAATAGGGTCACCATCACCTCCTTCTCCTGCTTTTGATACCCCTCCTATACATGCCAACATGCCATTTGCCTTTCCAACTGCTTTGTTGCAGTGGCTGGCATTTAAGGTTGTCTGAAATAATATTCCCAGATCCTCTCCTGCTTCATAACCATAACATCCTCTCCACCTAATGTACTCAGCTCTAGGTTCTTATGCCCTATGTGCATTATTTTACACTTTTGGCATTAAATCTCAGCTGCCAACTCTCTAGCCACTCCTCCAGCTTTAACAAGTCCTCTCATGCTCTCCATCCCCGGTGTATCCACTCTATCACAGATCTTTGTATTGTCCTCAAAAGACACATTTTCATTTAAACCCTCCACAATATCCCCAATGTAAATATTGAAAAGTACTGGCCCTAGTACAGAACTCTGGGGTACTCCACTTGCAACTGTTTCCTCCCTGGAATGAACCCCATTTACCACCACCTTTGACTCCTGTCACCAAGACAGTTTTCTCCCAGTTTGTTATTTTTTCCCCTACCTTTTCCCCCTACCCCTAGGCTTACCATCTTGCTTACACCACCTCCTGTGTGGGGCAGTGTTAAATGCCTTACTGAAGTCCAGATAGGCCACATCCACCACCCCTCCCGATCACATACCCCTATCACCCAGTGAAAGAATTCAGTGAGATTCGTCTGGCATGACCATCCCTAAATAAACCCATGCTGCCATCATCCTGCAGTTTGCTTTCCACAAGATATTCCACTATCCTTTCCTTTATGAGTGCCTCCATCATCTTTCCTACCACTGATGCAAGACTGACTGGGCAATAGTTACTCAGCTCCTCCTTTCCTCTGTTCTTTTTGTCTTCCTTTTTCCAATCCAAGCCCACTCCATGCTCTCCTTGTCTGTACTACTTCCAGAGCTGTCAGATTCACCACCAATACAATCATCTGAAATGCTTTTATTAGGTATAAAGGGGTTTAACTCCTTCTTTTAGTTTTCTTACAGGTTCTACTTTCCTCTTCAGATGCTTTAACAAGTTCCATACTATTCTGCACAGCTTCTACCTCCAATTCCTTTTTGAATTATAGCATTGGATGGAAGTGCCTGGACAATCTTTTGAAATTGTGAGCTTTGTCAGTTTCTGACAGAATCTAGTTGACAGAGCTTGTAGTGCTGTCACATGGCAAACATCTGTAATTACAGCATTTTCGGCAAGTGAGGCTCTAGAACAATACTGATGCCTGTCCTAATAGCAGTCTTTGTTGGCAATCTCTCTAAATTTTAAATGGGTGTTTTCTTACCCATTGTAGTCAGTTTAGTAGTATGCCTCTTAACTACTATATTAACAGTATTAGAGATGTTAATATCGTTTGGTGTGTCCTCTGTAATTACTCCTACTGTTTTTATTTGGGACACGTCTTTAGTTACATGTGGCTTGTTTGAAATTTCAGTCTTGTTAAGGTTTCTCATTGTTGTATTATCACAACAAGAAGCCCGCCTGCTACTTCAGTGTCAGAGAACCTGATTCCTGGCCAGTAATACCAGCTCAGATTTAGAAGCTGCCTTCATTTGGGCTTTACAATGGGTTCAACGTAAGAACTTGATGTATTTACCCCAGTATGTTCGGTAACCAGCTCTGTTGGTAAATCAGGGATTAGATTTGGCATGGATTGTCCCCCACTATCACATCTACCACTTCTCCAAAATTGTTATATACTGTCTCTCTAAGAACTGTAGGGAGTATATATTTTATTTATTTATTAAAGTCTTAGAATTACAACCTTTGAGTCAGAGACTACTTTACAAAGGCTCCACATCATGTAGTTCACAGCAAAATACAACAATAAACAAGGTAACAAGATGCATGAAATAATACAGAAAACAAGTATTATACAAGGAGGCAGAGCAGGAAACAATACAGATAATCATATAATATATAAGGAAGCAATGCAGTTATATGCAGGCATTGCTGATAACAATCAGGAGTATGAGTCCACAAAAGACAAGAGGTTCGGGGAGGGCAGCGTGGAGGAAGGAAGCAGTGGCAGAAGATGGGGAGGACTGGGGATAGGGAAGGAATAAGGAAAATGGGGGGAAGAGATAGTACTGTATGCAGTCAGAGAAGATATTGTCATAGGAAATGTGACTAAGGGAAGTGGGGCATGATAGATGGGGTAGTAAAGGGGCTGGCTAGGAACGGTCCCAGCAAGTATAGGTGGAGAGTTGCTGCCTTAAGGGATCGGCTAGTGGCAGTCTCAACAAGTAGAAAAAGGAGGTGATGCCAGAGTTTAAGTTTAAAAGGGCCTAGATTATTTACTGCTGAGACCTCAGGGGGCAGAATGTTCAGCCAGTGTGGGGCCCTGTACATGAAAGCCCTCTGTCCCAAGGAGGTCCTACAAAATGGGGCAAGGAAGGTGGATTTGGAGAAGTTTCTGGTTGCATGAGTAGTAGGGGCAGGAGTTAGGAGATGTTGAGCATCAGGTGGAAGAGAGACCAGTGGCTATTGTTTTGGCTAACAGGCAGGTCTGATAAAGCCTATCACTGAAGTTTAAACCAGTTAGCTTGTTCGTACAGGTCACAGATATATGTGTACCAGTCACAACCAACAAGTCAGCCGCGCTTTGTTCAAGGCAACCTTTATTCTGCTTAGTGTAAGGCCCTGACAGGGTGATTACTTGTCAGCGGCTTCTGCTGTTTTGCTGCCCACCCCGCCAGGACAAGGACCATGGCCACCAGAAACTTCTCCACGCGCTCCTGCTTCTCAGCTTAAGCCCACCAACTGAGTGTAATTCCCCTGACAGGGTGCTTACTGCGTCAGTGGCTTCTACCGTTTTGCCACCCGCCCTCCAGGACAGGACTGTGGCCACTAGGAAACTTCTCTGCAGCTCCTGCTTCTCAGCTCAAGCCCACCCAGTGCAGTGGCACTTGCTGCTGCCAGCTTCCATCGAGCACCCAAACTCTTCAGGATTGGCCCGTTCTGATCCACAATTGCCACCAACTGGTTGAAACTGAATCCTGCTTCTGTTTTCTAGCTTGGCTCTCACTGTAACTCCGTGATATAGCCCTTTTGTGGCTAAATTTCACTGCATAGCTTAATTTCATTAATGCTTTCCTGGACCCTGTAACTGTGTATAAAAGCTAGTTTCTGCTGAATTTCAGCTGAGCTCTTAGATGTCAATTACCTTCCTGGCTCATGATTTTAGAGTTTAAGGTGCCTTTACCTGCTAAGCAGCTAGAGTTTAAAAGTATTTTGTCTAGCGCTTGTTTAAATCTTAACTGCTCTCACTTAGCTTTTGCCCAGTATAACCTAGATTCTAAGCCTAACATTTAATTAATAGAGCTGTATATTATTTGGTTTCACTTTGACAAAATGCTCCTCTAAATCCTACTTTGCTCTTGCCTTGACTCCCAACCCCTCATCCACTGCTTCCCCACACTGCCTAAGTGCTCTATTTAATTTTAATTGCCCTACTTCACACTGAACTCGCCCCTGATTTAGCTGCTCATTGCTCCCTCTACTCTCTGCTGGCTGACCTCTCTCTGTATCTCCCACCCACCATTTCAGGATCCTTTAATTAATCTGCATTTCTCTTTCTCTTCCCAGTGTAAGGCCCCTGACAGGTGCGTTGCTCATCGTCGGCATCTGCCATTTTCGCTGCCTGCCCCTCCAGGAGAAGGACCACGGCCACCAGGAAACTTCTCTGTGCTCCTGCTTTACCTGCCTTCCCCACCTGCCTGCCTTATCTGGGCATTTAGCTTTATAGAGTGTAAAGGCTCACGTGTTGTAAAATATACTAAGTGGCCACTTTTTCATTCGTCAGTTATACTGTGCAGCCACTAGAGGGTTTGCTGCTCCTCCCACACTAAGCCCTTTCACAACTCCTGAATAACACCTTTAGAATGGGCTGGCTGAATGCCTCATTCAAATATTTCTCCTATTGGTGCTTCTTAACCATGACACCACACAGGAAAACAAGCAACAGTTTTATCACCAAACTGCAACTGTCCACAACATCCATTATGACCCTTGCCTTTACTATGGGCAACTTCTTCTTACTAACCAACAGTACTTGGTCTTATCACTGGCTCATGATACATCCCCAAACTTGCTAACCCACGAGACCCATGGTTCTAACTCCCTCCTAGCTCTTCCATTTGCCTCATTGTATCACATTCCAAACAGAGGAGGTGCCCTAATCATACATTCCAGCAAACTGGATTACAGGCTAATGAAAGGATGCTTACTCTGGATTGCTTTTCCTTATGTCAGGCAATGTAAATCCCAACCCTGACCCAGTATGGTCCGCTGTCCCCAGGGACCAAGGCAAACTGGATCTTTCACACTGGCAACCATCAACATCTACAGCCTGTTAAGCAAGATAGACAGCCTCCAAGTTTTTATCTCTCAGCAAAACCCTGATATCCTATCAGTTGTTGAAACCTGTCTCTCCCAAAGATTCCTGATGTTGCAGTCACCATACCTAGATATACTCTTTCCGCAGGACAGGCAAACTAAGTGGGAGGTGGCTGCACTATCTGAAGGAGATGCTTATGGGGCATGCTTTACCTATGGCTAACCTTGAACTCACACCCAAGTGCTTGCCATTAAAGTGCTACTTGGTGCACATAAAAGGCACTTACGTTATATCTGTTTACATCTCTCCCAGCCTAATGGACTACATCTGTACACTGAACCATAACTCTGAAACCATAATTCTGGGTGACATCAATGTTAATTGGCTGTCCCCGGATGCAGGTCCATTCAAGGATGCTATCTCTACTACACTTCTCATAGCTCATCTCCCCTTCCACAAGGACTAACTACAAGACTGGTACAAGTACCCTTCTTGACTGGATACTCTCAATCACCCTGAATGTATCTCCAATGTAACAGTGCACCTGGACACGGATCGAGTGACCACTCCCCATTACCTGCTGCTGGACCAATAAATTTCTTAAACCTCCACTGTGGACCTACTATAGCAGGGTCCCAAAAGAGGACACATTGACCCCCTTAAACAGCACCGCTGCAATCTAGACTGGTCCTTGCTGCACCACTGATATCAATATTGCCTTGGAACACTTCATTAAGCACTTCAGTGCTGCCTGTGATGTCCATCGCCCCATAAAAAAATGAAAGTCTGAGGTACCATAAACCCTTGGATAACCCCTGATCTCATTAATATGTTAAAACTCAGAGACCACCACTGGCACTGAGCTAGGGCTTTGGGCAAGCAAGCAGATTAGCAAAAATATTAAAAGGCCAGGAACAAATGCACACGGCTATCTGCCTTGAAAAGCCAAATACTATCATGAGGCACTCGCCAATACTTGGGGAGACAGTAAGGACTTCTGGAATAACATAAAAGATATTACTGGAAAGTTCCAAGGTTGCACCATCCATGCTAAACATTGATGGAATCCTACCTTTGACCCTCTAACCATAGCAAATATATTTAACACCTCCTTCACTGACCTGAGCAATGTCTCCCTCTGGACTTCTTGAAGACACTGTGCCAGCTAAGTGCCATGTAACACCAACCCACCAGCTTCACCTCCTTTTACTTCAGAAAGGTCTCCTGATCATGGCCAAGAAACATCTAAGCAAAGTACTAGGAAAGTCAAGACATAGTGGAGATTCGTTGGACCTTAAAACTTGTTGCCCTCATCTTAGATGAAATACTGAAACCCTGACTAAGATTCTCAACCTCTCGCTCAACTGGCACAATTTCCTAACTATGGAAGTCAGCCCTAGTAACCCCCCATACACAAAATGGAGATTGGGCCTTACACTCAAATTATCAGCCAATATCTATCCTCCATCCTTTATCTAAAGCGCTTGAGCGCATAGTTGAGATCAGCTTGTGGACTACCTTGAAAAATACTCTATCCAATGCCGCAACAGCATGGTTTAAGAAAAGGGCACAGCACCACTACAGGCACTCTTGGAGTTCACTGGCTTTCTTCATCAATCCCTGACCAAGGTAACTTAGTTAGTGCAGCATTCATAGACCTAACAAAGGCCTTTGATACCGTTCACCACCCTCTTCTTCTCGCAGCTGACCTCCATTGGTCTCTCCTCCACCACGATGCACAGGTTCAAGAGTTATCTTGAAGACTGTTCCCAGCAGGTGAAAATAGCCAATGCCATCTCTTACCAGCAGCCCGTCTGCTCTGGAGTACTACGGGGCTCTATTTTAGGACCCATTCTCTTCAGCATCAATCTCAACAACCTCCCATGGGCCTGCCACCAATGGATCCTCCTCTACATGGATGACACCATAGTCTTTAGTAGTGAACCCAACCCCAAACACCTGGAACAAAACCTGCAGCATAGCTTTGAGGAAGTTGAGGATTGGTTCTGCAAACACAAATTAGTCCTTAACTACAAGAAAACTAAAGTCATGACATTCTGCAGCTCACGTAGTAAATACAAATCTCATCCCTAACCATCAGGAACTGCCTGGGAGCCACCCTTGAACAAGTACAGCACTTCAGATATTTAGGGTCACACTGACAGCTCATTATCCTTGCCTGCACATCGATAATGTTGCCAGAGCTATCAATGTCAAGATTGGATTACTTCACAGACACAAGCACTATCTGTCACCTGAAGCCCTCAAAACTGCAATTCAGAGTTCTGTCACTTCTATTGTTGACTACGGCCTGGTAATACAGTATATGGCGCAGCTCCACTACATCTCTTTGTAGATTATCCATGGCACTAAATAAGGCATGCAGACTCTCTGGGGCAGCACGCCTCACCTACACGTGTGACCTACATGCTCAAACAGGCTGGCTACAGCTAACTGGGAGGATACCATACCAAGCCTGTCTGTTAGCTAAAAATCACTTCTGAGCCTCCTGCCCCGGCACTGCCAGCCTCTAACCCCTCACTGCAGTCTCCAGTACACCCGAACCTCAGCCAACAACTTCTCCATGTTCCTAGATGCGGACATCTCAAGGTCAGCGCTCATTTGCCTATAGAGCACCTCTCTGGTTCAACACACTCAACAGAGACCTCTTGGCCATACCAAAATTGGGTTCTTTTATTTATTTATTTAGCTTTTGTTGACGGGTAAGTGCACTAGACAAATCCTGCCTATTTTCAGGCATGACCCGGGAGGGGATACAGATGAATGCCAACTGACCTTGAACCAGATTAAGCTGTTGGTGGTATTTTTAGTGAATGAGGGAAATTTGGCCGGACACTAGGGAAATTCCCCTACTCTGTGGGTGGAGTTTCCGTTTGCCGACAACATGGAGGGAGTCAGTTGGAGCTCTGACTGACTGTGATGCTGACCTTTGATTTCCTTCCTCCAGCGATACCTGATGCAACTACTTCCAGGAATATGCACACGATACTGGACCGTTCTGCAGTACAATCGCCACAGCAAGATGTACGGATCCTGGCGCTCTTATTCTGGGCTCTTCTCACGGTGCAGCAGACGACCCTGTTTCTCTCCAGCTACTCAACTGGTCTGCGGAGCCGAAGTTCTCGGTCTTGCTGGTGAGATGCTTCCTCCTTCCCCAGTACTTTCCAGTTCTGCCTCACAGCATAATGATTGTGTCTCACAACCACAACCTGAACCTGCTTCATGTTCCACACTTCATTCTCTTGCTCCTTCAGGGCTTGCTGCACCTAGCCCTTTGACTGCTCCCGTTTCAAGGCTCCTACTAGCCGGAACTGTTGTGCTCACGTTTTGGCTTGCAACTGGGAAAGGATGCTTGAGGACTTCCTGGTCTGTTGGACGCCTTATCTAGCGCGGGTGGACTCAATCGAGGGACCTGGATGCGGATCCTGCTTGGAATGAAGCCACACACGGTGTTTTATTCTCCCCAACAGGCCTGCTACGAGTCTGAGCTCCAACGAGGTACCACATCTTAATAAAGTGACTGTTAAAGACTCTGTTGTAGTAAAACCTACTTCTGCCACTTCTGTACATTCCTGGGGACATGATGGATGATGTTGATCAAGGGTTTAGTCAGGCACCACAGAGGATGCTGATATACCTCTTATCTCTTTGCATATGCTACCGGTGCCTCCCCAGGTCCCTCAACCTCTGAGACTGTTCGTCTCAGAACCTACTGTTTCCCCCTCCCTTACTCTTTTAGACTCGGACCTGGCAACACTCCTTCTTGGAGGATCCTAAACCAGACACGTCTACAACATTAACCCCTACTCTAGATAAAAACCCTACCACACAGATATCTGGTCGACCTCAATGCTTTCTGACCTTTTTAAAAATAAGCTTGAACCAGCACCCTGTAGGAATCGGTTAGTCTTAGTTATAGGGGTGGGCTTCCTGGGTTTCCTGATCGATACTATGGGCTCGGACCCTTCTCAAAGGCGTGCTACATTTTCCAGCCTCTGACATATATGCCTGATACATATTTCAGGAGGAAACCTTTGATGTCAGTTTTAAAACCTCCGCTGGGTTGGACCGTTTCTGGCATTTGTATACCTTGCAGAAAAATGATCCCATTTGGACCCTTTTTCTGTTGTACACTTGTCTAAGCCTTCGATTCGGACCGTGACTATTATGTTCAGGAATGAAGGTGTTAAGCGTCAGTGATATTTATCATTGGTTGCAAAATCACTGTAGCGTCTTTTCCCTCCTGAAGCTATCCTGGACGATGTTGGTCTATGGACTGGTGGCTGAGGTTCGGTGAAATTGTTTCAGGTTAATTCCAGTTGTACACCTACCCAACAGTTTTTCTTGGTAAAGACAGGGGTTTGTTTCTACGGAGGCCAATCTAGAGCCTGTTATAAATGTGGTGCTACCACACATTTAAGTAGTACATGTGATTTACTTAAATGTAGTTTCTGTGGGGATATGGACATCCGAGCATGTCTTGCATGAATGTGTTTAAATGTAACTTGTGTAATGAAACAGGACATGCTTATCACCAATGTCCATGGGCCAGTAGAAATAGGTCTGAAGGTTGGAACTCTGATACCTTGGTACAAAAGCACAAGCTAAGGCACAAGAACATGTTTTTCCCTGACCACTGTCTCCGCCCTCCTTGCCCCAGACAGCCTATTTCAGTTCCACTGGAACACCAAGCCCCTCTACCACAACAGGACCAGGTTTTCCATTTGAAGGTCTCCATGACCCCCTCCAACCCTTGCCTGCCATGCCTTCCTCTTCTGCTACTGTTGATAAAGAAGGTTTTCAGACTGCCAGGCGAGTTCTGGGCTGCTGCGGAAGTCATTAGACCTCCTGATATCCCCCTGTCCAATACCTTTGATTGCCTGAAAGGAGATAGGGAGGATTCAGGCAGGGATTCTGATGTGTCTGTAGTACCCTCTGATGTTGATACCCCTGCTATTAAACCTCCTGATGTCGCCAGAAAGAAATTGGTGAAAACAAAGAAGGGTGGGAAAAACTGGAAAAAACATGACAGTAACTGACGGAGTGGCTACACGGACTTTGCCAATGGATCTTCGTATTGCTTCTCTTAATGTATGCAGCCTTAAAGGCTTTAAGAGAGAATGGGTTTTCTGCATTATCACGCGAACTCCCTTGCCCTGGATATTCTATTATTGCAGGAAACTCATGTTTTCAATTTATATGATATACAACAACTAAAGCGTGGATGGTACAAAGGCCCCTCTTATTGGACGTTTAGGGTTGATTCAGCGGATGGTATAGCTATTCTTTTCTATTCCTCCCAATTTTCGATTACCGCATTGTTGATATACTCCCAGGTAGAGCACTCATCATAGATTTCACCAACACACTTTACCCTTCGGTTATAGTTATTTATAGTCCACAAACTAAAGCTGCTCGTATAGCTTGCTGGATTTAATCAAACCATTTTATGTACCGCAGAGCACATTTTTTTGGGTGGAGGCTTTAACTGTTCCATTGACACAAAGACAAGGATTCCTCGGGAAAAAAGTCTACTGTGATTCCTAGCTCTATCCAATTTGATAAAAATGCCGGTTTGATAGATGCATACCGTTCTCTACTCGGATGCAGGATATACATATTACAGATCAGTATATCATACCAGAATAGATTATTTTTGTTTCCGTCACTGTACTCCACGTTATATTTCTGTAATCCCAAATGAGATTTCAGATCATTGTCTTCTGATTGGTCACTTTTCCATTGGTTCCCCTAATGTATCCATATTGCACCACTCCTATGGAAATTGAATAATTCTTATTTGCCCCAGAATCTGCCCAATCTCATTTGCCGCTCTTTTCAAGCACAAATTTCAGTTATGATTTGTTATGATTCTATGTGGGAATGGTGGAGCGACACGAAGATTGATTTGGCCATTTATTTCAAGACTTTAGGTAAAAAACTGCCAGGCAAGGTTACCTTACATATCTAATGTATCGAATCAGCTATATAAACTAATGTCTCTTCAATCCACATCCTCAGTAGATTATTCATCACAAATTTCCAGGATAAAAGCCTGTATGTTCTCTCACCAATATGATAGTGCTCAGTCACTGGATTACATTATGAAACTGGTACTTCTACATCTCCATCTGCTGATCCTTTTTTGCTTTTAAAGACAGACTTCATTCAACTGTCATGCATGGTTTAAAAGATACTCACGGTACTGTATCGATCTCTATCCCTGAGATGTTATCAATTCGTCCAATTATTTACAGACCCATTTTGTACTGTTCCTAACTGCCCTACAGATATATCCCCTTCTGTCAACCCAGTTCCTCAGCTTCCTAAACATTGCATTCCTAATCTAATCAACCGATTTCGTGGGAAGAGGTTGCCAATGCTATTTCCATTTACAGTTGAAGGTTTCCCCTGGGCCAGATGGTCTCACACATGAATTCTATAAAATGTTTCAAGGACATTTATTAGAAATTTTAACTCAGGTCTTTAATTATGTTCTAGATAATATGGATACAACATCTGGTTTGGTTTATCTGTCCTGAAATTCCTATATAAAAGGAGATATAACTCCCTGGCAAATTGGAGGCCACTACATCTCCTAAATACAGATTATAAGATTTTTTCTAAAATTCTTTGTTCTCGGTTCGACTGGTTGCACCAGATTTGATTGATACTGCTCAAACCTGCGCTATACCTGGTAGAACCATTCACACAAATCTCTTTTTACGTGAAATTTAAAAAAATACATGATAAGATATCTGGTTATCTTTTGTTTTGGATCAATCGAAGCGTTTGATTCAGTACATCATAATTTCTTATTACACATATTATCACTATATGGTATCCCTGACGGTTCATATCTTGGATTTCACATGCTATCATTGGCGTTTCTTTCAATGATAAATGGATTTCAAGGCCCTACCCTTTTACATGAATTGGACTCCATCAAGGCTGCCCTTTTAGTCCATTGTTATATGTTTTTGCCCTAGATCCATCATTCGGCAAATACAATGGAATCCAGACATTATAGGTATTACTCCTCACCCCAGTTTGTTACCTATTAAAATCTCTGCTTATGCAGATGACGTAGTCTTATTTTGTTCCGACCTTTCGAGTGATAAAGTATTCAGACATTTCAATCTTTCACATTAATATCTGGAGGTAAGCTAAATCTTGAGAAAAGTGTATGTATCCCTTACATTATATCACGACAGATACAAAAATAGTACATGGTATTAGGGTCTGTACTACCCCCAGAAAATCCTAGGGATATGGTTTAACACATCAAATGATTCTGCCTATAACTGGGAAAACACTTAACTCTAGGTGATAACAAGGTCACGTCTTTGGAAAACATGGAGGCTAAGTAAGAAGAAGCTGGTTGTGGTGGTAAAAAATTTCTATCCCGATTTTTTATTTTTGAGTCATGTTTTTGTCCACCTAAACATTTGGAAACTCAGTTGTTTAGCCTTTTTTCAAATGCTATGGAGCAGTCGCTTAACCCTGTTAAGAGACATGTTACATATTTACCCCAAATCAGGGTGGTTTGGGAATGATAAACCCTCTATTTTCGTTCTTTCCTTTTTTACATCATATTTTGCAAAGTCGTACCTACATATTGACTATATGTGACTCTTGAGTGTCGAAGCGATAGATTTTTAATGTTAGCCTGGACTGACCTTCCACCCATAGCTTCTCGCATACCTTCCACTCCATCCTATGTTATCGATAGTTTCCGTATCCTCGATCCTGGAAAGTGAATAAATCCTCTATTTTAGGCCTAACTAGGAAACAGTTGTACATCTATTTTCTACACCTCGATAAGCCAATATTAAGATTTCCACTATGTTCTCCATCCCATGACATCTGCACTTAATATACTCAAAGATAAAAGAATCCCAGCTCATATGTGGGATGTCTCTGGTTATGCTGTCATGGTAAACTACAAGTTCAGCGGTAATTTAAAACACAAATCAGCACAAGAGAGATATTGTCCCAAACCGTCCTGCATCAATATTGAGGAATCCATGGAACATTTTTCTTTTCCTGTACAGATGCCCTTTTATTTTGGAAAACCTTAGCAAATAAGTGGAAATGGCCTTTTCTAAGCAGGATCACATATTCAACCCTTATTTTAGGATTTTTTCTGGGTTTGGGATACATTCCACCCTAGTACATTGAGGGTATTATTACATGACTTGTAAATATTATATGTGGCAAGCCAGATGTAAATACATCTTACAACAGGTGCTGTCTTGTCCACTGGTTATTATTCAATATATTGAATCCACAATTTTGAGCCTCCAAGACACGGAATCAAAATATCTCTCCTACCAATTTGCATCTTACTGGGCTGGTATTACCTTTTTGACTTGATTAGCTCTGCATAACTTTTGATTGTGACTGAGGTTATTTTATTTTCCCTCACCTATATTGTACTATATTTCATGATTTTCAATGTATCAGTATATGCTTGTATATTTGTTTACTTGTCTTTCTGTTTCATGTACTTGATGTTATGTACTTTTCAATAAAAATTCCCTACTCTTTCGATAAGTGTCATGGGATCTTTAACATCCACCTGAACTACCACCAATCCAGGCAGATGGGACCTCGGTTTAACATCTCATCCAGTGACACCTCAGAGGACAGCACCCTCTCATACTGCACTACAGTGTCAGTACTGGGATATTAACAAAGTGCCAGATGTGGGAACTGAACCCACAGCCCTCTGATCTCCGGCCTCAAAGGCGAGTGTGCTACCTACTGAGCCACTGCACACATGCTCTGTCAATATCTCACATCTAACAGCTCATGTGACTGCTAATAATCATACCACCTCTGTGGGAAGGTCCTACACAAGCTCTCACCCTCTCCTTAGGTAATACCTGTAGCCTCTCTTCACCTGCTGCCCTCTCAACCTCTCCACCTCCTCCTTATACCTACTACTCCTTCCCTCTCTCTTCCTCCCTGCCCACCACCACTACTAGGACCCTGCTCTACTCTCTCTACCCTAGTTTGACAAGGCCTCTGGCTGCCTCTACTTCACTTATTCACCTCCTTCTCCCCTTTACGCTAATCTTTTGATTGTGTTTATTGATACAAAGATTGTCATTGCTTGACTGTTTTTCATGGTTTTATTTTAACCTTTGTATGTTTGTTTACCCTTTCCCCACTAACGTGGAACCTTTGTAAATGAGCTGTGTTGTGCTCAGAGTATTGTAATCAGAGATTGAATAAATAAAATTAAAAAATAGCGTAGTGTCACCCACTGATCCATAGATAACGATGCCATAATTGACTAATGACAGGACTGAATTGGTTATCGCCAGGAGAAGGACATCACCTGGCATGGACGACCTATGCCCATACAGGAGGCCAATCCTAGTGTTAACTGCCTTACTGACCAGATTAATGTGCTCATGGAAGGAGAGGGTGGAGTCAAGAGTGATGCTAAGATATTTGAAGTTAAGCACTTGCTCCAGGGCTTCACATTGACAGTTGTGAATGGTTAGTGCGCCTTTGTTTTTGTTTTGTGTGCTGGAAAACATCATCACTTTAGTTTTCTTATAGTTTAAAATGAGTTTATGCTGGGAGAACCAAGATCTGGACTCCAAAAGAACCTTTGAGAGATCACTGTGTAAAGTGATGGGGTCAGGGTGGCTACAGAAGATTACAGCATCATCGCATATAGTAACATTCGTCCAGAGCAGGCAACAGGGAGGGTATTGAGGAAAGACTGAACAGGAGCAGGCCAAGAATTGATCCCTGGGGACCCCTGAACAAACTGGGAGACTAGAAGAGAAGGTGTAGCGTTAATTTTTACCTGGGATCTCCCAGAGAGGTAGTTAGCGAACCATGAGCTGGCATCTTATGAGAGGCCCTGGGATGGAAGGGGTTCAATTAGGAGGGCATGACTGGCGTGTCAAAGGCCTTAGTTAGGTCTATGTACACAGATCCAACTAAATGGCCATAGTCAAGGGCTTTGTATGAAGTCCAAATATTCCAGGAGGCTGTAGTAGTACTGTGGCCCTTCCTGAACCCGTGTTGCTGATGGCGGAGGAGGTTGTATTTTGAGAGGTAGTCTGAGAGTTGATAATAAACTATCCTCTCAAGGGCTTTGGAGATGGGGGTTGAAATCGGCAATAGTTACTACGGGAGGTTTTGTCTCCACTCTATAATATTGGTGTAACCACCTCCAGTTTCCATTATGAGGGAACTGGCCAGGCAGAGGAGAGTTAAGAAGTTTGGTGAGAGGATAGGACAACATCAAGGGCAAGTTGAAGGAGCTTCAAGTCCAGCGAGGCTCCACTAAATCTAGTTTTTCCCAGGACCTTGGATAGGTAAGATATGGCTTCTCGAGGATACTGTTTTGAACCGAAAGGAGGGATATCTGAGGGAGGAGTTAGAGTGTTATAACTGAATGCCCTCACAAACTTAGAAGCTTTTTGCTCCCCATCCAGTTCGCCGCCTTCTTGCTGGTCCTCCTAGACCCATCACTCCAGCTTCTCCCAGGCTTACCTCTCCAATAGTCCCCACGGCTTGCCCTTAAATGGCAGGGTGGTGAGGAGTCCCTCGACCAACCAGGATCAGACCCAGATTCCAGAAGGTGCCTGAGTCATCAGCTGCAGGGCCTACAGAGGCCAGCGGTCAGCCAGAGCTCTTCCCACCCTCCCCCCAGAAGCGGTCCATCGGACCTCAATCCCCGACACCTTGGACATCAGCGTCATAAGCAGTAGCACTACTGCTGCGCAGACTGGCCCAACACACATGCAATTTGTTGAAAACAAAATTATTGCCTTCTTCCATAGGGGCACATAAAGGAATCACGCTGCTCACAGATTCACTCTGACAAACGGCCCCTGGCACAGCTTTGCCCTAATTACCACAGCATTTATTTCAGTGTCTGGGTTTGAATGCTATGAGGCCCACTGCTCAGTCCCTTAAATGTCAGAGACAGCTTTGGGAGCTACCCTGCTGTGCATTTTATACAATGTTTTGACTGACAGATTACAGGCTGGGAAGGCCCAGGATCAATACCTGCTCTCCCAAAATGTTTTGATCCAGTTCCATGGGCCGAGTAATCACAGAACTCTCTTCTCACTCTCATTGTCAGATACCAGGTAATGGGTAGGCTCTTGGCTGCTGTTTCGATGTCTGAGAATGTATTTTCCCAGTTTCACAGGGAGACTGGAGGTATCAAAGTCCAGCACTGTATTTTATTTTTGAAGAAAGATGCACTTAATTTCCTAGTTGTCATGGTAAGCTGTTTAAGCACTTTACCGCCGGTTTAATTAAAAGCAGTAAGTAAGTGATTTTGCTTGTTTTCCTCTTTTTCTGTGTCATAGTGCCAAAATGCTTCAAGAAGCTTCTTCCTCTTTCTTTCTATATTTTCAGGTTTTCCCAATTCTCCAAACTTCACAACTTCAATAATTGGCACTGGATTCATCACAAAGTTGGAGTGTTTAAGAAGCTTGCTAGTAATATAAGACATTCTTGTTTCAGGGGAGGTTGGAAGGAATTGCTGCTACCCAGCACTATACTGCCATCTTCCACTCATCAGCCATTTTACTATCCTTTCCTCTCTTTGCACCTTTGTTCGTCTCGCCTTTAGCTGCTTCCCTCCATTTTGTTTGGTATACTTCCTTCCTCTGTATTTCCTTATAGTCTGAAATAGGTCAGTCTTTCTATTGTGTCAGACCTTACACACAAAGCAATGAACAAATTCACAGTACAGTTCCATAGTTGGGCACCAATTTATGAGGCTGTCCGGGTACCAGGACATGTTAAGGCAAACCACTGGTCATATTAGGTTAATTTACTTCTCTTTCCACCCACCACCCATGACAGATATGCATGGTTAACTTACCAATCAGTTGTGGGAACCTGTGTGTGAGAGAAGGCACTGTACTGGACTGACACTGTAGATACGGAATTGTTAGACTTGGATACCTTTGAAATATGGCTCAGACACAGTTTTAAAGTACAGTCAAGATAAATTTACTAGGCTGTATCTTTCTGTCAGGCTCTCTGCTTTTATAAACTCCATTTTTCACAAAAACACTTTTGGGGAAAACAGATAGTTCCATTCATTAGCTTATGAACAAACTTGCTGTGCCATTTGTTTATTTTATGCTGTTTTCCTCGTCGTTTAGCATGTGCTGTCCCTCCTTGACAGCCTGCTGCTGTGTGGGATGGTGCCCATTTAGCGAAGTGCATCCCTGTGACAGGTAGCATATAACTGTGAGATCTAGGCTATTCTGGAACACTTAAAATGATGCTTCAGACAGACTTCAAAATTTAAATGCGAAAGTCTTTATTTTACAGTTGCTGTAACAGCTCTGAATAAAATGATTTGTTTTCCAAACAAATCTCTTTTCAACAGTTTCACTTCTTTATATAGCAGGAATTAATTACCTCTTCCTGTTCTTCTCTGGCCACTAAGCTGAGGGCTCCAATTCAGCCTATACTGAATTGGTTTCTCCCACTAACTCTAGTGCCCCAATTCAGCCTATACTGAATTGGTTTCTTTCTATCGTGGAGATTTCATCCACTCTATTTTCCAGCAGGCCTCCAGGTAGACATCCCAACCCTGCCTGTCTCTGGTTTGCAGTGTAAACCTCCCTATGTATTCAATCATAAGTTATTTCAGAGCTTGCCTTCAGCTCCGTTTCTACAGGTTTTTCTAGCACCGCAGATTCCAGCCCCACCTCTACACTGAGGTATGCTCTTTTCTTCAGCTGCACCCAGTTATCCAATTGAGGGCTGACTGCAAGTTTGCAGATTTCTCTGCACTGTAGTCTTAAAGGCCAATGTACCCAAATTGCATAGCCTGCAAATCTTGGTTTGTCTCCCTCGGCCTCTGACAAAATCTCTCTTGGGTCCTGAAAAGTGACAGGGGAGGGCAAGGGCAGACCTACCCTGTCACAATCCCCATTCCGTGGCAGTATGCATTTCTGTCCTCCTAATTCCTCAGGGTTAATAATTATCAATAGTAGCCAGTCCTATATTTATTCAAAGGCTAGGAACAGCTTGGCATTAAATTTAAATTGTGATCGCCACTGGGGTGGATCAATTAAATGTACTCACATGAAGTACATATGCATAAGCTGACCATTTAAATTTTCATTCGTCTAGCTGACATGACACCACCCCGACAAAGAGGCAGCCATCAAAGTCCCGGAAAACAGGCTAACAACAGGTTGTGTTCTTGTCTGCGATTTAATATCTATGGCTTTCTACTGAGGTGGCATCTTGGTTCCACTATAGTGTGTTGTGTGTGGTGCGTCTTATATTTATTCACCTGGCACTTGTCTGCCAAACTAAACATACTGCTTGTGCGGTGGAAAACTAAGCAGTTTTACCACTGAGAGTACTCCTCTAAATGTGCTGCTGACACACCCATACCTGTTTAGCAACCATGGTAGGTGGATGCTTACTCCCAGGGCAGAGGCTCACTCGGGTCTCTCCTCATCATAGGCAGATACCCTTTACTCAAGTTACTTACCGAGTTCTACTATGGTGCCTGATGCCATGCAGCTGCTGTTACGCATTTTAAATAAGAGCAATTCTTCAATTTGATAAACACAGGTGTAGCTTTCTTAAAATTAAATATGTGTCTACCAATACTAATTAATGATGGCATGTAGCCATAACACCTTAGGTTGATCCACACAGTTGCCACTAGACTACTAGGATGCTAATGCTAGCAAAGGCAACCAATTTACTAACCTGTGTCTACCATACTGTACAAAATGGCTAATTACTCAATACATGGTACCAATCACCTTATCATTATGATTAAAACTATATACAGTGTATGTGGTCTGTAGGCAATCGCTCTCCCTCTTAGATTACTCCTTACATACTAATAAGCTCATGGGAATGCTTCCGTTTATTACAGAGTTTGACCTCAATGTGACAAGCTCTCACCTATTTCTGCTGGACCTCCCACAAGACGAGTCATAACTGTGAGGTACTGTTAAGAGGATAGTGGATTCAAGCAGACACCAAGATACAGCACAAAAATAGCTTTTATTCATCAAACTTAATTGACATAAGAAACAAACTGTTTCAACAAAGAAATAAGAGGATAAATTCAAATAAATCAACTTTCATCAACAAAATATCAACCACTAGGAGTTACTAGGGTCTTGGTTGGGTCAGTTCCCTGCTGAGCCATACAGCTCACTGAACTAGAACCAGCATCGGTCCTTCATTTATAGTGCTAAGCGGTCAGGTGATATGGAAAGTCCCTCCCTTTATCTTTTTACAAAAGTCTTTATTTTACATATTATTCTCACTTTACACACATTCTTATACACTTATTAGGTTGATTAGACATATCTAAGAACACAAAATCTTGTTTAAAGTCTAAAATACAGAATTTTCAGTATCCTGTGCAGTTTCCGACACACAGACTCCTCCTCAAGTCCTCCATCTATAAATAACACAATGATTTGCCGGCCTGCTCTACAGTGAACGGAGGCAGAGGGGTCTTGTGAGCGTAGAGAAAAGTGCATGACAGAGTTTGAGCAGTAAACATTTAACAGATAAGCCTAATTAAAAGGCTTAAAATAGCTTATTTCACCCAAAGAGGCAATATAATTATACGTCTTTTTGTTCCTTTATTGAGAGAAATTACATGCACTACTATACTTTTGCTAATCGCGGGGTTTGTGCAGCTAAACAGCTCTGCTACAAACCACCTGCTGCATAATTGCAATTGGCTTTTTCCTTTCCGCTTGCCTGAGGCGTTGCACAAAATATTCTAGTATGCAAAATAACCTTGCTACAGACAGCAGAAACAAAGTACTAAGAGAACCTGTCCGAGACAATACATTATTGATTCTGCCTATATTTTCCTCATTTCGCACTAAGTTTGTCTCACGGAGGCTGTGCCTTTTTCTTCATTACTTAGTGTCAGCAAAACACAACCGTGCATACATGAGAAACATGAGGGAGTCTAACTTATTCAATGCTTTCTACAGTATCCTTGTAGCAGCTTTTATCGGAAACCAGATTTTCTTTTCAGCCACAACAACCAGGTTCATTCTTGCAGTCGCGGACTCACTACCACAAGCGTTCACACAAGCGAGCAGGTCTTTGCGCACACAATCGTAAGAAGTGTGCGCATCTTCGCAGGGGTAGGTTCATCTTACGGAGCTCACTGAGACCAGAAAAAGAAAGAGGGCTCTAAGTAAACAGACAGCAAGAACATCAGACAGGTGGTCTACCTGTCGATGGGGAGTAAAGGAAGGAGAGCAGATAGAAGAGACAGAATTGTTTGTTGTTGCAACAGACTTAAAGAGGTCTCCTGGAGTCCTGTAACCCTTTCACAGGTACATTTAGTTTCTTGTGGAAGTCATTCCATGAATGTTACACTGAGGTCTCCTCAGGATCACTTCCCTGGACTTGCATCATAGCTTATATGATGAATGAATTTTAGCTTTAGCCAGAGCCAATATGGCTGTAACAAGCTTCAAAGCTTTGGTGAGCTAGTGCCCCAGAGTGCCATCAGCAAGATGGCAGCGGCAACCAACTGTGCAGATCGGCATTCACGCCTGCGTGGTAGAAATGGCAATATGCCATTCACAAGATAGGCTTTACAAGCGGAACTGCGCGATGCATGCGAGGCATGCATGCGCAGTTCTTGCCCCGAATGCGGAAGTAAAGCTTTAAATAGTGAGGCAGTTATTCTGTAGCGACCGACCGTGGGGAGTGTTACAAGTTCTGTTGGACTTTCGAAGGATACTTCCAAAAGTCAAATGGAAGGTGCCACAATTGGTCGTTTTGAGCCACAGAAAGCAAAACGGATGTAGGCTCAGCCCATTGCCGTAAAAAGGATCTTTTCCATAAATTTTGAACATCCCTGTTTTGGCTTCAGCTATACCAGCCAGGTACTCGGTGATACACCGTCCGAGGTTGGATCATAGGGGCGGGGAGTGGCAATCTATTTTAGAACGGAACTGTACCTGGTGGAGGTACCAGTGGAATCACCAACTCCTTTGAATGTATTGTGGGTGAAGGTGTGGGTGCAGTATTCTTCTCATATACAGTCCACCAGGTAATGGGAATGTTTTCCGTGGAAATTGCGGACTTCACTGTCGACATGACATTAGGATCCTCCAGATGGTTGATACTGGGGATTTCAATGCCTGGGTCGACGATGAACTCTCACAGTTTGGTCAGTTTTTCCTCCAGCTGATGAATTAGCTGGGCTTCACACAGGTCATTTCCTCCTCCACCCATATAGATGTTCACTCATTGGACTTGGTGTTCCTCCTGGGATGGAGATATTTGACTTGGTGGTGGAGCCACTGGGTGATCTGACCATCACACCATTGGTTCAGTTCCTGGCCCCCCAGGTAGGCCGGCCCCTCGGAGATGGTCTGGTACGCGCCCTTTGAGGAGTGTTACCCGAGGGCCTGATGGTGCTGGAACTATCGAGTCTGCAGAGTGAATGCATGGATCCCGGTGACCTGGTTCTTGCCTATGATAAGGCAGTAGTAGGGCCCTGGATTCCACTGCTCCTGTTCGAGTCTGTTCCTCACCTTTAGCCCAGTATCCCTGGTTTGATAAGACTTTGAGGGAGTTGAGGAGAGTGGAAGAAGGCTTGAGAGGTGTTGGCAGAAGTCAGGTCTGGAGTGTGACAGGCTTAGTTTGATGGACCATTATCGGGTCTATCAATCAGCAATTACCCATAAGAAGGCAGAATTCTGTCCAGGAAACTGCTCCTGCACAGAATTGACCAGCCCAGCTCTTCCGGACCGTGGACAGACTGGATTGCACAATCTGTCTTCAACCCGAAAGAGCCGCTTTCCACAGGAATGGTGTGAGGAGTTTGCCTCGATTCTTCACAGATAAGGCTTGCAATCAGGTCTGATCTCCTCCTCTCTCAAATAGGAGTTGTAGTGGTCAATGGGAGATGTTGGACACCCAGTTTGTGTGGTCTGATTGACCTGCCCACAATCAGTGGCATAGTGATGATTGTCCAGTCGCTCGACCAACTGTAGTTTGGATCTGGGCTCCACTCGCTTTTAGTAGGATGTGTAGATAAAATTGGCCGGTCCTTGCCAAGATAGTCTGGTTGTCATTGGAGAAGGGATCTTTCCTGATCCTTTAAAGAAGCCGTGATTCGGACCCTTCTTAAAAGCCTTCCTTGGACCTGGACTGTCTGGCTAACTACAGGCCTGCCTCTAACCAGCCTTTGTGGGGCAAAAGGAGTAAGGCCATCAGGAAACGGAGGTAATGAGTACCAATGCCCGTAGTCTGGGCAACAAGCTCCCTGAGCTGGTGGCCTTGACGGAAGAGGGATGCCTGGATATCACAGCAGTCACAGAAACATGGTACACAGAGAACCATGACTGGGATGTTAACATACCAGGGTACACACCTACAGGAGAGACAGGCAGGGAGAAGAGGGGAGGTAAGCTCTCATGTAAAGGAAGGATAAAAGCAACTGAACAAAAGAGTAAACAGGGAGGAGGAGGCACTGTTGGTCACCTGGAGACTGGAAAGGGCACCACAATCTGCACAGGGTTGTGTACAGACCATGTCAGGGGAGGGAATGGACAAGGATATGATAGAAGGCATTCTTAGAATGGCAGAGAAAGGGAGATACTGTTGATGGGAGACCTGAATATGCCAGATGTTAACTGGAGCGCATTTGCTGCCCACATCCAAGACAGGGCCATTCTTGATGCTCTACAGGTGGCAGGCCTCAGACAGCTAGTTTGAACCCACTCGTGAGGAACAATCTTAGACCTCGTGCTCTCAAGCGGGGGCAGTGAGAGGATCTCAGATCTAGAAGTGGGTTGCCATCTGGGAACAAGTGACCATCAAACAGTGTGGTTCATGTTAACTCAGCAAAAAGTCAAGCCATACAAAAGTGAGGGTACTGGACTTCAGGAGGGCTGACTTGGCAAGATGGGAGAGTGCCTCAGAAAAGCACTAGCAAACAGGCTAGAAGGAGGTGTGAAGCAACAATGGGGAATCATTAAAACTGCCATCACAGAGGCAACAAGCCTGTGTGAAGCAAATAAACAAATCAAAATGAAAGAAAAAGCCACTATGGTTCTCAAAAGAGGTGGCGTGAAAGTCAAGAAGAAAAGATATCATTCCGGAAGTATAAGGAAACACAGAAGGAGCAGGACAGAGAGCTGTACCAGTTAAGGCAGAAGGAAGCAGGGAGGAAGTCAGAATAGCAAAGGCCCAAACTGAGGAAAAGATAGCCAACTTTCGGTTAAGAGGACAAAACTTTTATAGGTATCAGCGGCGTCTGAGAGACAAAGGCAGGGATAGTGAGGCTGAATAGAATTAACGGTGGGTGGGCAGAGGGGACAGTGAAAAATCAGGGATACTGAATGAATATTTCTGCTCAGTATTCACAAAAGAGGAGGGGAAGTGCCTAATCCAATTAACAGAAGCACTCTTGATAGGAGGTCAATGCCAGTCCTTTCACAGAAGAAAGGGTTCTGAAAGAACTCCTAAACCTGAAGGTGGACAAAGCAACGGGCCTGATGGAATTCACCCCAGAATTCTAAAACAATTAAGGGGGGACTAGTGAAACCACTGGTTACTCTTTTAATAAATCATGGGAGGATGGTGTGGTACCGAGGACTGGAGGAAGGCGGATGTGATTCCCTTCACAAAAGTGGGACCAAGACAGAGGCAGAAACTACAGACCTGTCAGTTTGACCTCTGTGGTAGGAAAGTGATGGAGTCACTTCTGAAGGAAAGAATAGTTGGGTACCTAGAGGCCAGTGGGGCACAGGACCCAAGGCAGCATGGGTTCACAGTGGGAAGGTCATGTCAGGCGAATCTAATAATTTATTTGACTGGGTGACCAAAGTAGTAGACCAGGAAGGGGCTGTGGACATGGCCTACCTAGACTTTTGAAGGCATCTGACACAGTCCCACACAAAGATTAATAGTCAAATTAACCAGCCTGGGAGTGGGTCCCAGGATGGTAGCCTAGGTAAAACATTGGCTGGACAACAGGACACAGAAGGTAATTGTAAATTGAGTCCACTCTGAAGAAAGAGGAGTTACTAGTGGGGTACCACATGGTTCAATGCTCGGGTCCAGTCCTTTTTAATGTCTTCATTCTTCATAAGTGACATTGCAAAGGGACTGGAAGGAAAGAAATATGCCTCTTTGCAGATGACACAAAGATCTGCAACAGGGTTGATACACAAGGAGGCGTGGAAAGGATGAGAAGGGACTTAGAAGGTTGGAGGAATGGTCAAGTATGGCAGCTGGATTCAATGCAAAGAAGTGCAAAATAATGCACCTGGGAAACAAGAACCCAGGGGAAGAATACACAATGGTGGGAGGAAGTAACAACAAAAAAGGAAAGGGACCTGGGGTAATCATCAGATGACCTAGGTTAGCAAGCAATGTGAGACGGCAGTAGGGAGGGCTGGGGGTATACTGGGATGCATAGGGAGAGGCATCAGCAGCAGAAAACAGGAAGTTGTTATCCCTCTGTACAGATAGTTGGTGAGACCCCATCTGAGTACTGCATCAGTTCTGGAGACCCCATCTCCATGAGGACATAGACAGGATAGAGGCAGTCAGAGGAGGTAACTAAAATGGTGCAGGGTCTGCAGAGAAGCCGTATGAGGAGAGACTAAAGGAGCTTAATACGTATACCCTTGAGAAAAGAAGGGAGGGACATGATAGAAACTTTTAAGTACCTCAGTGGAATCAACAAAGTCCAGAGGGTAGCACCTTTCAGAAAAAGAGCGTGCAAGAACAAGGGGACACAATTTAAAGATGAAGCGGTTCAGGGCAATGTGAGGAAGTATTATTTCACAGAGAGGGTAGTGAATGCATAGAACAGCCTTCCTGAGGAGGTTGTGGGGTCTAAAACTGTGGGAGAATTCAAGAATGCATGGGACAGACATAAGGCAATTCTTGTGGGGGTAGGAAGAAATAGGCTGTTCGTTAACTAGGATCTGCAGCCTATCCTGTAAGTAAGAAATGGGCAGACTAGATGGGCCAAGCGGTCCTTATCTGCACGTCAAAGTCTATGTTTCTATGTCTGTGGGTAAGGTTATTGAGAAGGTGGTTGCGTCGCAGCTGGATGATCATTTGACCAGCCACAATGTCTAGGAGTCTCTCCAGTCTGGATTTAGGAAGAGACATAGTACCAAGACGGCCCTTTATTGGTGCTAAAATGACCCTAACAGCGAGAGAGATCGAAAGACCTTTCCATCTTGGTCCTTCTTGATCTCTCTACGGCATTTGATACCGTTGACCATGGAGTGCTGCTGGAGCGCCTGCAGTTTATCTGTGGACTATCTGGCTTGGTCCTCAGTTGGTTTCGATCATTCCTCAAGGTAGGACTCAGAGGGTGGTGTCTGGGATTAATTCCTCAGCATCACTCACCTCTATCCTCTGGGGTGTCATGAAGGTTCCATTTGGCGCTCATGTTGTTTGCAGTATATCGCTGCCGTTGGGAGCGATCATTAGTTAGTATGGCTTGAGTTTTCAGTGCTATGCAGATAATACTCAGCTGTACATGTCCTTTGTGCCCAACCAGTGTGATGCCGCCTCGGTGTTTAACAACTGTCTCACCGAGATCCTAGACCAGATGACTGTAAGTTGGTTGCGGTTAAACCCTGAAAGAACAGAGGTGTTGGTTGTGGACCCAGGTTGTCGGGAGGCAGGTTTGCTGACAGGATCACCTTTGGGTCTTTGGCTTGGGGAGGGCCCAGTTAGCTGCCTCAGACGGGTGCGGAACCTGGCGTTATATTTGATGACTGCGGATCCTTAAACATCAGGTGTTGGCTGTTGTCAAAACCTCTACCATCTGAGAATATAGCCGGGTAAAGCACCTGGTTCCTGCTGATGATCTTTCAGCGTTGGCCCCGTTCTACCTCCCGCCTGGACTACTGCAACACCCTTTACCTAGGGCTACCAGGGGTTGATATCCACCGCTTGCAGCTAGTGCAGAATGTGGCAACCAGGCTTTTGACTGGTAAGTCTAGGACTAATCATATAACGGCTGACCTCCACATGGACTGCACTGGTTGCCAGTACAGTGGCGGATTACCTTCAAGGTCGGGTTTGCTGACCATAAGGCCCTACACTACCAGGGACCTAGTTACCTGCAAGATCTTCATCCCTACTGCCCCCAGATCCACCAATGAATGATTGCTAGAGACTCCCAGAGTCCGCTTGAAGACATCTGGGGCCAGATCATTTAGTTTTATGGCCCCAACCCTGTGGAATTCTCTACCTCATCAGGTGCGAGATTGCCTGACCGCTCAAGGTTTTAAATCAGCATTAAAATGTACCTATTTAGCCTGGCATACTCAGATTTTAAGAATATTTTAGACTGATTTTATGTTACTGTTTTAATTGTATGTATTTGATCTATTTATTGTAAAAGCGCTTTGGTTTGGAAAGGCACTTTTAAAAAATAAAGGAATGATTATTCACTCCATTTTATTTTCCCCTTACCACATTAATTGTTACAGCTTACTTTTCTCGTTCTTTTACCTTTACGGGTTTGTTCTTTGCCTTCAATTTCTCGCTGTAATCCCTTCCCGAGTTTCTTTCTTGCTTCCTTTGCCCTTCTCCATCGATCTTTCCTCTTATGTAGTCCTATTTTATCTGTACTACTTATTTCTCTCTATCCTCTACCAAATATGGTTCACAGCACTGCACTTTCTAAACCAAACTCACTAACATCAGTCATCTAGAATGTAGGCTGCTAAAGTAATTCTGGCATTAGGACAAAACATTTATTTTCTAGGCTGAGACAATGGGAGAAAAACATTAATACAATATATGTACGTTTGTCACTCAAAACAAAGCGCATTTTTAGTGTTGCCTAATTTTTTCCTGGAAAGGAGGGGCGACAAAGGAGGAGGAAACAAAGTCTCTAAAAGCAATGAACGAAATAAGAATGAAACAAGGCAGGTGCAAACCAGTAACGCCTGATACAGCTGGGCGTTTTATTTTCCTGAGATAATACCTTTGTCGAAGCCCAAATGCCTTCCACACACACATATATGAGGGTGTTTCATCAATACAGGTCGGTGCACACATAGAGGTTTCATCCAGTACAAGGTCGTGTCATTTCGCAGTGTTCCAGAAACTGCCTCGAGTGGAGTCCCAAACTGGGGATCTATACGACTGCACAAATCTGTAACCTAATGTTGATAAACAAAAATAAAATAAATGCCGTTGTTTCTGAACAACTCGATAGTAACCGTAACCAAGTGATGGTCGAGTAACACATGACTGGAAGGCACCTCAAATATACTGAAGTGCTGATTGGCTCCAATTTTTTGAAAAGAAACACTGACTACTGACGGTTCGATAGTTTGTTCCATTCACGATGAGCCACCGTCCTTCACCGGACCTAGGGCTAATAAACTCTACCGCATGCAACAGCATAGCTGCCCAGCCCCAGCCATCGTCTCAGCCCCAGGCCGGTCTCCACGCAGCACCACGAGCTGACGTCGCTCTTCGAGTGCCCCGTTTGCTTTGACTATGTGCTCCCGCCGATTCTGCAATGCGAGGCAGGGCACCTCCTCTGCAACCAATGTCGCCAGACGCGGAACCGGGAGCGGAACTACTACTGCCCAACATGTCAGGTCTCGCTGACCCCCAGCATCAGGAACCTTGCCTTGGAGAAAGTGGCTCGGCGATCTTCTTCCCTGTAAGGTAGGTTTTGTATCTGGCTGTCGCCAAGGCAGGGAGGGAGCAGGAGTGGGAGAGTGCGATTCGCATGGCATCTCGGGAGAGCAGGGCAAGAATTGCACCGCCACTCGTGCGCTGCACTCCATATTATCCAGTGCAAAGATGTTAGCTGCTGACTGTGCTTTCAAAATGGGTGGATGAAGAGGCCTTGTCCCGCCCGCCGAAATATTTAGTTAGTTTATTATTATTTGAAAGATACCTTTGAGCCAAGGCTCTTTTACAGTGGTTCCACGGTGGGGAAACAATACAGAACGTGGTGAGGACAATAACAAGTACAGTAGTTTCAAGCAGCCATAGGCTTTGTCGGGTACATTAAAGTTTCCATATGGAATTACTGTAATATTTACAATGATTCACAGTATGTATGCTAAGTTACATTATGAAATGGGTAGAAAGAATGCTGGCTGGCTGGTTAGTGGCCAAGAGAAGCTTTCAGCTGGGCCATTATCCCAGCACAACAGCCCAGTTAAAAGTAAAATGTTAAAACAAACAAAAAAAAAGATTAAATTTACTAAAATGAACCATTTCATAATTGCAATAAGGCACTCCAGGGGTGTGTTATGGTGGGCTAATGGTACTTCTCAGGTGGTGGAAGCACTCAGCTACGGCTTGCTTCAACCCACCTGAGGTGGGCCATTATCCCACTATAACACACCCCCTGTCATGCCTTATTGCTTAAATAATTTGTGTATATTATTCAAGAACGAGTACAATTAAAAAAAAAAAAGTTATGATATGGTTCACTAGAATAAATTGAAGCTGCTAGAGAGATGGTAGATACATGTAGAGAAGCTATGGGGAGAGAATGTAGATACTAGTGGGGAAATAAAAGAGAGGAGAAAGTGGGGTGGGTAAAGGTGAGAGGGACTTAGAGGAGAAATTAGAGGAAGGAGGTATACTTCTTCCTTGAAGCATTGCTGAACAGTGTGTGACAGCAGTGATCGGATCTTTGCGTGAACATAAGACAGGCTTTGGAGGCTTTGTGTTTGTGTCCCGTGCATTCTGTACTTGCCAGGTCTCCCTATTTATAGAGTCTCCTGATTTTGCCAGGGTTTTTTGTTTTGTTTTGTGAGATTCTCCTGATTTTTATGGCATTAGCAGGTCTCTAAAATAATCTGAATCTATTTAGATTCAGTCATGCATATACATTAGTGCCCTGTAGAAAATCAGACCAAATCCCTCATTTGAGGAATGCTGACTTGGAAGCTCTGTGACACACAGGTGAGCAGTAGTAGAACAAGTACCTGTGAACCAACCGAACTGTATGCTTGGTGCTGTGGGAAAGGTAGCTGCTGGCCCTGTAGGCATTGTATGAGCTGAGATTGACAAGTATTAACAGCCAGAGGGACCGGAAAACTGGTCTCGAGGCAAGCTGTCCAACCCCACCTCTGAGCTGTCCCACGTTACAAGAAATTCCTTCATTTTACCCTTTAAAACTGCTGTGTCCATGTCCACATGAAAATGCTGCCTGCCTACACAGAGAATGTGCTGTGAAGTCTGAGTTTAAGGCAGAAATTAATAATGTTCTAAGATGCTAGATCGAACTATAAAACAAACAAGGCACATGTTTACACTATTCTGAGCTTCAGTGATGGCTCTGGCCATACTGGTTGCCAGGTTACAGGTGGGGCACACAGCTGGCATCCAGGCACTGATATACACTGCATTGTTGCAGTGGGGAAGCTCTATACCATATGAGGCACCTCACCGGGCACAGAATTAATTTGCCAGGAATGTGCCTGATGTGAAGCCACCACTGCTGAGCTTGAATCTCGAGTTTGATGATGAGTCCCACATTGTGCCATATTTTCAGTTTGTGTCCCACATTTCAGTGGCAAAGGTTGAGATGTATGCTCTCAAGTGGAGTCCACAGCACGTTTTTTTTTTTTTTGCCAGGTGAGACACACTAAGATGAAAGCTTGTTTGCAGGTGCAAACTGGGAGCACGAGGAAGTTAAGTGACTTGCTCAGGGTCACACAGTATGCAAGTGGCGGCTGTGGATTCAAACCCATGTTAGGCGGAGAGGACCAGGGCCAGATTAAAGGACATGAGGCCCTACTCCAAGCCATACTTTGTGGGCCCCTCTATGTAAAGAAATGCTCAAACTCCAGAGCTGGGAGGCCCCTGTTGGGCTTGAGGCCCTAAGCCATGGCTTAATTGGCATAATGGTTAATCTGGCCCTGGAGAGGACAGTTGCCTGTACTGTACCTGTCAGCTGTCCCACATTACCAGGGACGCCCATAATTGTAGTTCTTACACTTGCACTGTACTAAAAGGGGGCATATGCTGCCTGCCTCCACAGGGAAGGTGCTGTTTCTCACTGTAACATTAATAATAATTTATGTAGACTCAAAATTAAGATTTACACAAAATCACAAGTTTGCACAGTGTTCTGAAGGTTTATAACCTTGTTTGGTGATGTGTCCCACATTTTGACATGTTGAAAATGTTTTCTTATTTTAATTGTCAGTGTCCCACATTTCAGTGACAAAAGGTTGAGTTATGCCTCACTTTGCTACCCTGCCACCACGAAGGAGGTGCTGGCTTATGTTGTACATGGAGATTTCAAAGTGTCTAGTTTGTTCTCAACTTTTAAACTTCATGGAACACCAAATCAAAACGTTGTATGTGCAGTGCAGGTGAGTTGATGCAAATTTTGCATTAATTTTAAGAGGGTAAAACATTTTTGCCCAGAATTTCTAGGGACATTACCAAGTATATAGTGCAATTCTTTCAGGGGTCTGAAATTTTGCAGCTGCCAGTCAGCAGGGAAAGTGGTAGGGACAGTCTGGGTTCATCTTTGAAAATGTGTATTCCTGAGGAGTTACCTGGTTAACAAAATGCACAATTATATTGTTGTAAAACACTCAAAATATTGCTATTAGCTCCCAACATTGCATCACTCACCTTCACTGAGGAAAAATGGCAGAGAAGCCTCTCATTTTCAGAGCCTCACAGAAAAGAGAACTGCACTTTATGGGACAAGTTCATTTAATTATTGCATACATTAAATAAAGTTCACATAGTGAAACAGTTTAGTTTGGGTTTGTATGTATTAAAAGTAATACTTTGGAAATTTTTTTTTCCTTTCTCCCATGGTGTTGTTGCATTATAAAAGTAATAATGGCATTGCTGGGTTAATACCAGAGTAACTGTACTGGAATGCCAAGAAACACCTCAGCCTACAGGCTAACAGGAAGTGGAAAAGGTTCCGTGGCAAGCCCCTTGGTGCTGAATTATGATCCCTTCCCTAAAGAGGGCATTAGTAAGAATTTTTTTCCAGTTAATCTTTTTATTGAAGTTTAAGATAACAAAGACATAGTGTATGGGAAGGTAAATCAACAATAACATATTCATAATTCACAGTTATAAGCAAGTAAACAGTCTAATATTTTCATTATTAACAGTAGAGTTTGTGCCAGATATGAGATAGTATTGTGAGCAGTACAAGAACCTACATTCCATTTGAAGCAGTTCTGAAAACAGACAGTAGTATTAACCACCAGTCATCTTCCATGCAGCATGGGAGATGATACCGAGTTGCTGACCAGCCACTCCGAATGTAGAACGTCAACATCAATAGGGGTGCATAGAGACCATAGATCTGTCCTCCCTTACCTTGTCTGACTGGCGAGGTATCACAAGACCAACACAGTTCTGATGTCAGGCAGGCACCCAAGTTGTTTGATGATTCTGGAGTATGCCAGTATTTCTGTGGAACACTTTCTTAGAGCTGCTAGCTGCCCTACCGCTAGAACTCTTTCTGTCACTGTTGGGGTATTTGAGGATTGCCATTGGCAGAAGATCTGTCTCTTAACGATCATGCTGATGACCACCACCCATTTAATGATGGGAGAATGTTTAGGAAAGAGGGGTCAGGATACCAAGCAATAGAAGACAGCTGCCAGTGGGAGATTGTCACCCACAACTATCCCACAGGCTTGATGGACACCGTCCCCGGATGAAACAATGAGGAGCAGTCCCAAAGGACATAAGTTGGGGTTTGCCCAAGAACTGGCATCTCCATCAGTGGTCTTCGTTTAGGATCTCCAGTTGCTTAAGCTTGCCAGGTATGCAATACCACCAAGAAGAACTTTGTTGTGGATCAGGTGTCTTCTGTCATCTCAGCAGATCGTATGTGCTTGGTGCAGGCCATGAGAACAAGCCTCATTACTTATATGAGTACCTAATTCTGTTCCCAGGTGGCTTTGGATGGAGGGATTGATCAGGGATAGTATCCTAAGAGTGCGTATATGTAACTGGCTATTCTGCTGTGGAGATTGGTACCTCGGTCACTATTGCTATAATAGCCCTCATTGCCTCCGTGGGGAGACTTGGACTTTGGGAGATCATGCTCCTGATCTGTAAATATCTTCAAAAGTCCTGTTTGGAGAGATCGAATCATCGCTGCAGGGTGGTAAAATCTTCAACGCGGCCACTGTCTAGGTGTAGAAAAGGACACAGATCAGCAGTATGCCCGCTGTGCCGCAATACACCATTAGGTGAAGCACCACTGGTGCGCAGGTTACCATTGCTCCATAGTGGTTCTAAGGTTGCAGGAGTTGGGGTGGTCTTCATCAACTAGTAAAGTTTTCCCAGGCCTTTCAGGATCCAAGAATTGTGGGGTGCGTTGTCAAGGGTTGGGGTAACTGATTGTATATGAGAGTACTCACCAAAAGGATCCACTGAGACATTATTCTGTGTGCAGCCACAGGGGAATCATGAGTGCACTCTGTAAACCACCGTGAGTTTGTGCCATAGTGAAAGCCAGGTGGTAGCTGAAAATGTATTGAGCTGCCACCCTGGCCAAGTGACTGTGTAATTTAGCCCTACTGTATCATGGTGGTTTACCCTCCCAAAAAATCCCCAGTGAGTGCATCCAGCTTGTGACACCATGTGATGGGAAATGTGTATAGGGAGATGAGATAGGATATGTGTGACCCAGTGTGCCAAGATAACTTTAAATGCATTGATCTTGCCAGCCATGGAGAAGTGCTGCAGTTTCCATCTGGCTAATTCTGCCGAGGCCTCTTCAAGCACTGGTGCCAGATTGAGTTGCACCATCTTGGAAAAGGTAATGTGAACAGTAATCCCCCAAGTCAGCGATGCCATGTGGGCCACGTAAGCCCTTTGGCCTTATAGGGTCTGTTGTGAGAGGTGCAATGGAAGAACCACAGTTTTGTCATGATTCACTTTCAGGCCCGAAACAGACATGGCTCTGTCTAGTACTGGGACTTCCTTACTGTTGTGTTAAGATTATTGTAGCCGTAACATCTCTATGCCTTGTTTTACAATGTTGCTATGGCTGCCAGTCTGTGAATTAATTTGTATTTGCACGGGCTGTGAGGTTTTAGATTGTACCACAGAGTGTTACATGCTAAATGAGGCATATTAAGGGATTTCACTGTCTGCAGCCAGCAGTCGGCTTGTTTTAATTTAGCAGGGCTCCCCTTGGTTCTCTTAGTAGGAGCTTATAAATTACGTTGTTCCCTAGCATTGTGACCTAGCTAGTGCCCCCACCCCAAGACAAACTCCATCTCATGTTACTGAGACAACCCATAGAGTTCATTACCATTTTCTCCCCAGATGTCTCCCTGCTCTGGCAACTAACAGTGCTTCCAGACCGTGGCATTTAGGTCACTGAGGCAGCAGCACGGAGCCCTCCCTCCCTGATTCTCCCCTCTTGGACCCTCAACTTACGCTCCTCCATTACCAGGTACAGCAATTTGTGGTGCAGACTGTAGACTTTGGCATGTGGCACCATCTTGAGCAGCAGCTTTACAGGCTGGTGTGGTACTGCATGCTATACTCTGGCCACCCAGGGATGGCGCTGAGGCTCCTTTGTTGGTAGCTACTGTTGCTAGAACCAAGCAGCCATTTCCACCCCTCTGTCATACATGAACTTGCTTGGGCCCGGCCCTGCACACACACCAAGGACCCTCACAACTAGCTGTGGTACATCCCTACCACGGATCTGTGTACTGGCTAAATAGTCTCCTCCCTTGCCTACTTGCTTCGATCAGCACTTGGTGCTTGTAGCTTGTTGTAGAAATTCATAGTCATTGCCTCCTTGACATGTGGTAACTGTATCACAGGATGCCAGCATCCAGGTGCTCACTCCCTAAAACCTGTGTCTTGCCCTCACTCTGGGATACACTATACCAAATGTCACAACCCTGAAATGGGCATGCTTATATGTATACTTCTGCACCCTCTTCTGTTACTCCACCAACACCTAACCACTCCCAGATCCCAAAATACTAAATGTACCCATTTGCTTGCTCACTAGCCCTCTTTCCTCTCTACTCCCCCTACCTCTCCACCCCATTCCCCATCCCCAACCTCAGCACATCCAACACCCCCTATACAGCTCCCTCTCCCTTGCAATCAACAACTAAGACCCCCAATTACAACAAGCTCTCCCTGTCCCCACAACACCCACTCCCACTCACTACTCTCCCCATTCCTCCACCTGGCATCCTACTGCTCCCCTCAATCAACATGGAACTCATCCATAGGTTCCACCTCTCCCTCACTCCCTGCGCTCAAACACATTCACTGTAGTCAGTTAAAACTACACAAATCTGCTAATAAACTCTTCTTACTCTATGTACTCCCTCTTACTAACTGGGGTTATCCAGCTAAAAACCTGGCCCTATCTCACAATCCCTCCTCTCCCAAAATACCGTGCACACGTACCACCTAAATGCTAGAAGCCTACTCCTAACATTGACTTTCTCAGAGTTTGGGTATCTCAGCACTCCTGACATTCTCTGCATCACTAAATCATGGCTCTCACTGAGAGTCTCTGACTCCTACTCTCTTTACCCAGCTACCATATCCTCCGGCAAGACCGTTTCAAATGTGGTGGTGGGTAGCCATCTACTACCACAAACCCACTGTCTCTCTCTCATCACAACTGAGGCAGTTCCAAAGGTTCACAAACTTCTCTTCATTGAATTGCTACCCCATCCTCTCTCCTATATTCTTCCCCCAAAACATCCCCCTACTCTGTGGTCAACAACATGTCCCTAACATCCCGACCAGCTCCAGCGAACTCATCCTACTTGGCGATTTCAGTTTGAACTGGGACTGTTCCACTTCAAAGCCTACCACACAACCAACAGAGTCGCTAACCTCCACCAGCTCATAAACGCAACCCACCAGACCCAACCCACACTCCCAAAACCAGACCCTTGTGGATTGGATCCTGGCCTCACACCCTCACTGGATCTTTCCACTGGTACACTCCCTGACATTTTCAGCTACCATCTAATGATGTACTGCATCCACAAGTTACAGCTACCTTTCTTCCCCAACCTACCACTGGATTCGCTTCATTAAGTTCCCTTAACGCCACAAATCTCCTGCATGATCTTGTTTTCTGATTGTCCCTTTGTACTCCTCCAATGTAGTCAACACTGCACTCTCCTCTTCTGCCACATATTAAAGTCTGGAACACTCCGCCCTTCACATGCCGCAGGATGAGACACTACCACCACCCTTGGATATCAGCTGATATCATCAAGCTCTGTAACTCTAGCTACCGAGCTTGGGCACACTACAAGCATCTCTCCTCAGTGACCTCACCACGTATTGCACCCTGAGAAATGCATGTACCAAAGCCATTAGGACAGCTAAATCTTACCACTTCAAGACCACCTTACAGGACAACCTTAACTCCCACATAAATTTTGGCAAACACTCACTTCCTTCTAAGCCCCATCAAATTCTTCCTCCCCCATTGATAACAAGCTAGTCTCAGACCCCTTACTGTTGCCTCCTCTAAACAAATGTTTTTCAGTCTGTGCCCTGCCCTCTGCCCCTGCTAACCCTCCCACTTCACAGCATACTCCTCCAACTCCAGATACATTCCAACTCTCCTATCACGGCAAAAGGTATTTTAGAAACATAGAATTGGCGGCAGATGAGACAACTTAGCCCACCAGTCTGCCCATTTCCTACCTAATGGATAAGCTGCAGATCCTAGTTAACCAGCAGCCTACTTCTTCCTACCTAAATTTGTCTTATGACTGTCCCATGCATGCTAGATTCCACCACTGTTTTGACTCCACAACCTCCTCCAGGACCGTTCCATGCATCCACAACCCTCTCTGTGAAAAAATGCTTCCTCAAATTACCTCTGGGCCTTCCCATCTTCAAATTGTGCCCCTTGTTCTTGCACACCTCTTTTTTTGAAAGATACTACCCTCTTGGACTTTGTTGATTCCCTTGAGGGTGCTTGAAAGTTTATATCCGTCCCCCTCTCCCTCCTTTCCTCGAGGCTATACATCTTAAGCTCCTTAAGTCTCTCTTCATATGTCTTCCGGTGCAGACCCTGCACCATTTTAGTGCCCTCATCTGGACAGCTTCTATCCTGTCTGTCTTTACGGAGATTGGGTCTCCAGAACTGCCGAGTACTCAGATGGGGTCTGACCAGCTGTCTGTACAGAGGATAATAACTTCCTGTTTTCTACTGGTGATGCCTCTCCCTATGCATCCCAGTATCCCCCAGCCCTCCTTGCTGTCCTCTCACATTGCTTGCCCACCTTTGGGTCATCTGATATGACTACCCCAGGTCCTTTCCATTTTGTTGTTGTTAGTATCTCACCCCCATTGTGTATTCTTCCCTGGGTTTTGTTTCCCAGGTGCATTACCTTGCACTTCTTAGCATTGAATCTAAGCTGCCATACATTTGACCATTCCTCTAACCTTGCAAGTCCCTTCTCATCCTTTCCACCCCACCTTGAGTCTTTATAAGCGACATTGCAGAGGAACTGGAAGGAAAAGCACGTCTCTTTGCAGATGACACAAAGATCTGCAACAGAGTTGATGCACAAGGTGGGGTGGAAAGGATGAAAAAGGACCAAGGTTAGAGGAATGGTCAAATGTATGGCAGCTTAGATTCAATGCTAAGAAGTGCAGGTAATGCACCTGGGAAACAAAAACCAGGGAAAGAGTACACAATGGGGTGAGATACTAATAACAACAAAATGGAAAGGGACTTGGGGGAGTCATGTCAGATGACCTAAAGGTGGGCAAGCAATGTGGGAGGGGCAGCAGCAAGGAGGGCTGGGGATACTGGGATGCTAGGGAGAGGCATCACCAGTGGAAAACAGGAAGTTATGATCCTCTGTACAGACAGCTGGTCAGACCCCATCTGGAGTACTGTGTGCAGTTCTGGAGACCCAGTCTTCGCAAAGACATAGACAGGATGGAAGCTGTCCAGAGGAGGGCAACCTAAAATGGTGCAGGGTCTGCACCGGAAGACATATGAAGAGAGACTTAAGGAGCTTAATATGTATAGCCTCGAGAGAAGGAGGGAGAGGGGACATGATAGAAACTTTCAAGTACCTCAAGGAATCAACAAAGTCCAAGAGGGTATCTTTCAAAAAAGTGTGCAAGAACAAGGAGGCACAATTTGAAGATAGAGGGGGCGGCTCAGGGTAATTTAAGGAAGTTTTTTTTCACAGAGAGGGTTGTGGATGCATGGAACGGCCTTCGGAGGAGGTCGTGAGTCAAAAACAGTGGTGGAATTCAAGCATGCATGGGACAGTCATAAGGCAATTCTAGGGGTGGGGTAGGAAGAAGTAGGCTGCTGATTAACTGGGATCTGCAGCTTATCCAGTAGGCAGGGAAATGGGTTTAGATCCTGCTTCTCTGGTCTCTTCCTGTGTGTCCAGACAGGTGATGTCCTTCACCCCCACCAAATCTAGCAGGCATACCACAAGGATTTGTTCTTGGTACCATCCTCTTTTCCATCCTTTAATGATTTTCCTCTTGTATGCTCTTCCACCCAAATACACATTTATGCTGATGACACTATCCTCTATACTTCTTGCCCCTCTGCCCCGAGGTGATCACTCCAACTGCAGTCTGATTTCACTCGATCCTGAAATGGTTCCAAGCCAACCAGCTAAAAGTAGATACTACAAAACAGTCTCAATAATTTCGCACCAAAAACTTGCCAAATGTATTACACCCCTCTCTTCACTACCTCGATGACACCACATTAGATACAGTCCTGGCCTACAAGTATCTAAGTGTCTGGTTAGACAGCCATCTTGACTTTACTACACATGTTAACTACATTCATTCTAAGCTCTGCCTAAACTTGATGGTTTTACAGAAATAAAGATGCCTCTCCTCCCTTGTTCACGGATACTCTCACAAAACAATCCTACCACTCTTTTATTATGCCAGAATTGTCTCATGGTTCCACCTCTGCATCTGCCCTCTCCAGGCTGGACACCTCTTCAATGCCTTTTGTTGATTCACCTTCAACACCCCGCTCAGGACTCATCACTTACCCTCTACTCATCTCTCTCACTCCCTCCCTATCCTCCTGCTGTAGCCATCACACATCCATCATCTCAGCCAAATATTGGATTGCTCACTCCCCCCTACCTCACCTCCCCACCCCTCACACATCTTACCACCTCCGTACACATGACCTTCCCAGCCCTCACCCTTCCCGTCCCACATTCAAGCTCTGGAAAGGCTGCTTTCTCCTTCCACTCCCTTACATAGGAACTCCTTTCCCTCCTCTTTCCATATGCTTCCATCACTAAATCTTTTTAAACATACCCTTTATCACTCTCTACCTCCCTCCTGTAATTGCTACCATCCTGGCTAATCCCTACTGTGCTCGCCTAACTTCAAGTTTGTAACTGTTTAGCCCAAATTTTTGTTTGGCTGATTGATCCATGCACCTTACACTCATGCTCGCTTTGCTTAGCTCAACTTCTTTTGTGCTTTTCCTCCTCTCCAACTGTATTTTAATTGAAACTTGTTTACTGGACCTGTACTTTGATTGTACCTTGCTACTAATTTGTTTGTACCTTGCTTTTACCTTGTCTGTACTGGTTTTTGTAACCTGTCTATCCGACTTTTATTCTATTATTGTATATACACCATGTATTTTGACTTGTACCTTTGCTCTTATCCAGTCAACTTTGTGACCTGCCTGACACTGTGTATTTATGCATTTGTCTCTTTTTCTCCCTCCCCAGGTCACACACCTGAAATGAGCCTCGGCTCAGTCTGCCTCTCCTGGTTACCAAACTTTAAATAAATAAAAATAAATAATAGCTCAAGGATAAGATCCAAAGAGGTCTGCCCACTCTCCTGGAGGTTAGTAGGTCATCTGCATATAGACGTGCTCAACAGTCCTCCCACTACCAGGGGCAGTATGTGATAAAGCCACAGCGCAAAACTCAGGTGTCACAGATCCTGATGTATTGCTGCGAATGCATATCTGTCACCTAGAAATTTTACGAAAAATCAAAATCTAAAAACCAAGTGGGGAAAAAAAAACCACGAAGAAGCCCACATAGCTTTCACAGTTGCCAACACCACACCATTTATTGCCAGAACACACAAATACAATTCAAATCCAAACCCAGCTCACGACAGCAGCAGCAATGTTGAACAGAAACTAGCAGGTTGACCACAGAAAAGAAAATAACAAACCCCATCGGCACTGTGAGCAACGGCACTAGTAACATGACCGATATACAGCAACAGCAGTGCAAAGTGATCGAAACACAAAGCAGTCACGTCACAAACCGTCTTACCAGAAACTACTCTGAGACAGACACACAGGTGAAACTGGCTTCAGGTTATAACCCACTGTAGCACACAAAAGACAAGCACAGCAGTAAAGACACTTGCACACAAGACCCACAACAGTAAACACCGAGGAAAAATCACATACACAAACCGACAGCCACAACTTGCTCACAGTGCAGGGTCTTTGCCCCTGCACCCCTCGCTAAACTACATATAGCAAACTCCTGTCCACTCAGCACTGGAGGAATGGGACTGTCTACAGGCAGCCATATGTTGCATGCCACATTGCAGCATTTGACATTTTCACGCCGGTATTACCACCACTAGTTAGCCCCTTTGAAAGAGATGATGGTGTATAGCTCTGGCTATGTGCTTTATGGCCAGCACAAAGAGAAGCTGGGAGAGGGACAGCCTTGCCTATTCCCTTTATGAAGTGGGACAGAGGAGGACCTGCAGACTGATGGTGAGGTGAGCTATACAAGAACTTGACCCAGTGGAGGAAGTGGGGGCCTATACCACGTGTTATAACGCTCTTCAGAGGTATTTCCACTGCACTGAATTGAAGGCCTTTTACAAGTCCACCATCATTGCTATGGTGGGAAGTGACCTGCTTGATGGACTCGTGATGTAAGGAGAGAGAATGCAGGTGGTCAGAGCTCTGTCTCCCTCTAATGAAACTGTCTTGCACGGATGAATGAGACCCTTCAACATGGACTCCAGCCTTGTAGGCAAGATTTTGGCGAGCATCTTGGCATCCGCACTGGTCAGAGAGATGGGCGGTAGCTAGCAGGCATAGTGCAGTCCTTCCCTATTTTGGGTAGTACCATTAAAACCGCCTCACTCATGGAGGGGGCAGGAATTGTGACTGCTCCGCTGCCTTAAATAATTCCAAGATCAGCATACAGAGCTCTTCGCTGAAGAGTTGGTAATCATCAGTGGGAAGCTGTCACCCTCTGAGTCCTTCCCTTTAATCAGTGATTTGACAGCATGGCACGCTTCTTGTAATGAGATGGGGTCATCCAGAGCCTTGGCTTCACTGGGTGACGCCTTCAGCATTGGGAGCTCCTCTAGAAAGCTGCAAATGTCATTGGGAGTTGCAGCATTTCATCATGTTTACAGCTGCTGGTAGAACGATTTATAATCTGACTGAGGCAGTACATCGCGTGACAAGGTGCAACCTCGCCACAGGATTCAGGATCAGCTTCTAGGTGGTTAAAGAGTCTCAGGAAGCCCAGTTTGTTAACATCAAACCAACCAGGTATATTTTTATTTTCTTATTATGGTTGGTGACACAGAACTATGGACTTTGTTCCCTTTTCCTTTTAAGCCCCACCGAGAAAATGAAAAAAACAGAAATAAAGAGGCCTAGCTCTCTGGGTGGATGGTGACTAAACAATCTCCACCTCTAACCAGAAACCCCTTTTCCAGAAGGCTAGACCTTCTGGAAGAACACAAACAGTAAAACGGAAAACTCACAATGGAAATAACTTTTTTCTTTTTGGCCTAATTCAGGAGACCAATCTCCTGAGGGTTGCTAAGGGACTCCTGTTCTGGAACACATCCAAGCAGCTTGTCAGCACTCTACAGCAACTGCCTGCTGGCTTTTCCTTCCTGTTTTAAAGCTTTCCTGTCTGTGCAGCTGCAACTAATCAGCCAAATCAGCTGCAACTGTACTCTAACTATCTTACTGGAAACCCTCTCCTCCAGTACCTGAGTTTACTACACATCCCCTCCCCAGCTCAACACTGTAGGGTTGGCGGCCTGTCGAGGTAAGCGTCTTGAGGAAAGTCTGTCTGCATTTCCGTTTAGTGTCCCCGCTCTGTGGTGGACCGCAGTAATACGGTTGTAGTGCAAAGAACCATCTAATCACTCCGCATTTTTTCCATGTTTGTTTGCATCCACTTGAGTGGAGCATGGTCCATCACCAGAGTGAACTTACGACATATTAAGTAATATCTGAGGGTTTCCGTCGCCCACTTCACTGCAAGGCACTCCTTTTCCACTCACGGCGTACCACTGTTCCGGGTAACAACTTCCTACTTAGGTACACGATGGGGTGCTCTTCACCTGACACCACCTGGGAGAGTACTGCCCCAATCCAACATCCGAGGCATCTGTTTGCAGAATGAATTCTTTATCAAATCTGGGGAGACCAGTACTGGATTAGAACAGAGGGCCGTCTTGAGGTCGGTGAATGCCTCATCCGCTGCTTCCGACCACCTCACAATGTTTGGTGCTCTCGCCTGGTTAACTCCGCTAATGGAGCGCCCGAGTGGCTAAGTGAGGGATGAACTCCAGTAGTAAACCGACTCAACCCTAGAAAACCCTCACTTGCTGCTTCTTATTTGGCTGGGGCCAGTTTTGAATTGCTTCTACCTTCTTCACCTGGGATTTCACCAATCCCGCCCAACCACATAGCCCAAGTATTTTGCCTCTTTCAAACCGATCTTACATTTGGCGGGTTGATTTCAACCCGGCTTCTCGTAATGTATCTAGTACAGCTCGACCTTCCAGGTGAGTTTCTCAGTCCATACTATGGATGACCACATCATCGATGTAGGCGGCAGCATAGTGAGAGTGGGCGCAGCAGTCGGTCCATCATGCGCTGAAAGGTCGAGGTGCTCCATGCAGACCAAATGGGAGGACTTTGTAGTAGTATAAACCCCTGGGCCACTAAGGCGGTCTCTCCTGGCCGCCCTTGTGAGTAGTATCTGCTAGTATTCCTTCATAAGTTCCAGGGTGGGAGGTATCTGGCTTTCCCAACTGGTCGATCAGTTCTTGACCCTAGAGGAGGGGTATGTAATCAAACTACGATACCTCGCTTAGTTTCCTGAAATCATTACAGAACCTCCAAGTATTATCCGGTTTTGGCACGAGGACGATGGGGCTTGACCATTCACTATGGGACTCTTCTATGACATTGAGCTTTAACATCCTCTCTACTTCTGCTCGATTTCTTTCCTCTTGGCCTCTGGGATACAGTAGGGTCTGTCCCTATCCTATGCCCAGAGCTGTCACAATGTCATGGTAGGCTCGACCATCTGACCAGGTCGCTCAGAGAACACATCCCCGCTTCGCTGAACCATTTCCACTGCTTCTTTGTACTGTGTAGGAGACAGCTCGGTGAGATATGGACTTGCCCTCTGTTTTACCTTCTGCCAGGGTTACGGCCAGCGAGACACAGCAGGCCTCCCGGTCTTGCCACAACTTCAGGAGGTTAATATGGTATACTTGGAACTTCTTCCTGTGATCGGGTTGGCTTACTTTATAGTTCACATCACCAACAGCTTCCACGACCTTGTATGGACCCCTGCCACGTGGTGAGCAGTTTGCTTTCTACTGAACCAGGACCATCACCCATCCCCCGGCTGGAACTTCCGGATCCTTGTCTGATGGTCATAATAAGTCCGCTGGTCTCGGGCCTTTTCTAAGTGTTCCCAGACAATAGGAGTGACCGGCCAAACTTTCCTGCATTTGGGAGATATACCAATCGCACTGGCTCCTGGCGTGTTGCTCTTCCCAGTTCTCCTTTAGTATATCAAGGATACCCTGGGCTGGCGGGCATATAACAACTCGAGGGGAGAACCGTGGATGCCTATGGACCTCTCGGATAGCGAGCATTAAGTAGGGAAGGAGTAAGTCCCAGTCTTTTCCATCTCAGCTCACGACTTTCCATAACATCCCCTTCAAAGTCTGATTAAATCGTTCGACCAGACCATCTGTCTGGGGTGGTACACTGAGGTCCTTAGGGCTCAGATCTGAGGAGTCTGCAAAGCTCCTTCATTAAACGCGAAACAAAGGGAGCACCCTGGTCCGTCAGTATCTCCTTTGGGAATCCGACCCTGCGGAAGACTTGAATGAGCTCTTGAGCAACTCGACTTCGAGGCTGTGTTGGACGGAGCGGATCGCTTCTGGATATCTTGAAGCGTAGTCTACGATGACCAGGATGTGTTGGTGCCCCGGGCTGACCTGTCTAGGGGGCCTACCAGGTCCATCGAATCCTCGCCAAGGGTTCATCGATGATTGGTAAGGGCACCAACGGGCTTAACTTTGGTCATGGGATGCCAACTGGCATTCTGGCACGAAGCACAGTACCTCCTTACCTCGGCGTAAATTCCAGGCTAGTAGAATCTTCAGAGCATGCGGCGTAGTGTTTTTTGACTCCAAGGTGTCCTCAGAGAAGGTGAGCCTGTGCAAATCCAGTACCGCCTTCCTGTGCAGGCGGGGACCAGCAACTGTTCCACATCATGTCCTTCATCCAGTATCACTCGTATAAGAGGTCATTATTTACCATGAAATACGGTCCGGTCCCTTTGGCTTTGCTCTTCTATTACACCCCGTTAACTTCCACAACCTCTGACCAGTTATTTTGAAAGAGAGGCTCGCCTATTTGGTCCAGACCAAAGTTCCTGGAGGTTATCCTGAGGGTACTCAATTCAGGGGATTCAACTCTGTCTCCACTTCTGGGTCCTCCTCTCCTCTCTACCACTCTCCCCTCGGGCACCAGACCGCTCATCCTGTTGTCCCTCTGGGAGCGGGGTTCTACCTCCCACCAGCACGGACCTGCCATTGGCAGCCAGTATCTTGATCCCTATCTTTTACAATCCCTGCATTCCTTCCATGATTTCTGGACTTTCCTGCCTCCCCATACAACTCGGGTCCCAATGCCCGTAAGGAAATAATCGGTGACTCCTCTGACCCTCGGGACTCCTAGTACCATAGCCTCATTTACTGGGGCCCTGGCCCCCAGGTTCCCACCTCATGGAGTAATGTCTTAAACCCTGGGAAATCTCAACCCACCAGGACAGGATGCGCCAATCAAGGGAGGACCCCACCGTGACCTGCTCCTCCCCTGTGCTTCCACGTAACTAGCGCCGTGGGTAGTAAAACATTGTGCCATGGACACAGGAGATCCCGCACATTTCTTGAAATTAATTTGGGAGGGTTGCACCAAACTGCGAACTATAAGGGTGACCTCACTCCCAGAGTCGACAAGGGCCATAACGGCTCGTCCTTTACCTTAACCACCCGGATAAATCGGTGTGAAGTGGTGACCACCCCTACCACATTAATCAAATGGCAGTCACCCTGTGGGGACCCACCCCAGTTGCACTGCATTGGTTCGAATTCTATTCGAAGCAGTTGGTACTACATGTCCTCGCTTCCCTGCACCCATAACAGCGTAGCGTTCTTCAGGGTGACCCTGGACCCTTTGGGCTTCTAGGGAGGGTAATGTCCTCCTCCTATTTTTGAACCCGAAGTCCCTTTGCGGCCTCAGACCGCTCTTCGGTAGTCCTTCTCCTGGGCCCTGTCCGGTCTGACCTCTCAGGGGTCACTATCTCCGTTTGTAGTCCGCCCAAGTCCGGAGGTAGCCGACCCAACGTCCGGGAAAGTTCCTTCATGGTATAATGCCGCCCACCAAGGCGACCAGTTCATCACAGAAAGCGGGTCGGCCTGTCCAACCCAGTGCCGTAGGCTGGGCGGTAGTCCTCTTAAGAACCGGTCCATTACCAGGAGCTCCACGATTTTGGCAGCGCTTATGGAGCTCGGGTCGCAACCACTTCTTGGCCAAGTGGTGGAGGTCATACATCTGCGACCGTGGCTTCGCCGACTCCCGGAATCTCGCTGTGGTACCTCTGGGCTTGAAGGGCTGGAGTCATGCCAGCACGGGCCAAGATCTCTTCCTTCAGCCTTGGATAGTCGGTGGCGACTCCTCATCCAGATCAAAATAAGCCTTCTGGGCCTCACCACACAAAAACGGAGCTAAAATGCTGTCCCACTGTTCCTGAAGCCATGATTCACAGTAGCCATCCTTTCACAAGCGAGCAAATATGCTTCAGTGTCATCGGCCATCGCCATTTCCTGCAGACAGTGGAAAGCCTGATAGTCTGGTAACCCTCTGGGGTAAGCCCTCCCAGGCGACCTTCTCCTGTGTGATCTTGATGAGACGCTTTATTTCCTGGAGGACTGCACGGTCCTGGGCCGCCTGTGTGAGCAGCAACTGGTTCGTCTCTTTGTTGAACCTGGGTAGCTTCCTGCTGGGCTCCCGTAGCCTGGATCAAGGCTTTCAACATCATCATCCATGCCTGGTCTCCTTTACTCCGGGTTGGTTTGGATTCCAGCCAAATTCTATGCCGACCTGATCCCACTTTTGACACCACATGTGACAAGGCGCAACCTCGCACGGATTCAGGATCAGCTTGCGATGATTAAGGAACCTCAGGAAGACCAGTTTGTTAACATCAAACCAACCAGGTATATTTTTATTTTCTTAATATGCTTGGTGACACAGAACTTTGGTCTTCTGCCCTTTTCCTTTTAAGCCCCACCGAGAAAATTAAACAAAACAGAAATAAAGAGACCTAGCTCCGGTGGAGCGCTGACTAAACAATCCCTGACCCTAACTAGAACTCTCTTCCAGAAGGCTAGACCTTCTGGAAGAACACAAACAGTAAAATGGAAAACTCACAATGGAAATAACTTTTTCTTTTGGCTAATTCAGGAGACCAATCTCCTGAGGGTTGTTAAGGGACTCCTGATCTGGAACACATCCAAGCAGCTTGTCAGCCCTCTACCCCTGCAGCAACTGCCTGCTGGCTTTTCCTTCCTGTTTTTAAAGCTTTCCTGTCTGTGCAGCTGCAACTAATCAGCCAAATCAGCTGCAACTGTACTCTTAACTATCTTACTCAGGGAAACACCCTCTTCTCCAGTACCTGAGTTTACCACAATTGGTATGCACTCTGCCTTTCTCCTCCCTAAAGCCTGTTATATGCCTTACTGCTTGATTCTTCTTTTCTTTTCTCTGTAAGCAAGAAGTTTACTGGCTTTGACACCCCTTCCAATATGAACATGTAAGGCAGAACTTGACCAACTCTGTCTTTCTCATGAGTAACTCATTAAGCCGCAATTTGGCTCTAGTGAGTCATGCCAGTGTTCTCGGGTGGGAGGCTCTGCTGTTTTTACTCTGCCTTGAAAACTGACAGCTCGGATTCCAAGGAGTGCAGTTCGCCTCCCGCTTCTTATGCCTGTATGTTGTGTAGCTAAAGCCCTTGCCTCTCATTGTGGCCTTGTAGATTTCCCAGATTATTTGCTGGGAGTTTTCTCTGTACTGGTTAATTTGTAGAAAGGCTGATATCTCTGTTTGGGGTCACACAACAGCAAGTTTCACTGTTTCAATGTTAAGTGGAGTCTCCTGCAGGAAAGCAATCAGCACTGCAGACATCTCGGTGTGACAGGATTTTTTCCTTTTATAGGGGAGTTGAGGCCCTCACATTCCATGATATGGCGTGTATATCATCCATATCCAGGGATGAGGTACAGCATTTCAGAGGATAATGCACAACTAGGTATGCCCCATGCGCAGGAGAGAGTGAGGAAAGGCACAATATACTCTAACATTGACTTATGCTTGCATGAGTCTGGTGTCTACCAGCAATAAGAGCAATCGCAGTATCTCCCCTTAATTGAGATAACAGAAGCCCAATGGAGCATAAAGAACAGCTTGACAGAAAACATCTCAGAACTCATACAGGCACCCAGAGTAAGCATTTGCTCCTGCTCCTCCCATCCTACAGTTAGTGACGTGGACATTAACAGCTCCGCCCATCCCATGCTGAATGGTGGGGAGGGGTGGTAGAGAGACTGACATCTGCCACGGACCAAAACTAGGAGTGCCAGAGTATGTAACCAGAGATTGAGGAGGATGGTGACCAGCAGGAGAGGGATACTGTCCAGCACCGCTCCTGATAGGTGAAATAACAGGACAAGGCATTCCATCCATGTACCCCAATACACCAATTAACAGTGTTCGAGGCAAGAAAGCGGGGGGTGAATCATCCAGTGGTCTCAGCATCAAAGCAGGCAGAGATGTAAAGGCCCTCTGTGTACCACTCCCAGGTTGCTGGAAAATAGGGATGTATTTCCATGCTAAGTAATGGCTGTTGACACGATACAGATCAGGAGGGTGTATTAATCAATCAACCAATCAATTTTTATTTTACTAGCAATAACACCATTGAGCAGGCTCATTTACCAAATGGTCCTGGATGGACACAACAGAGGAAAGGGCATTTCAATACATTACTAACAGAGAAGTTCTGAAATACATGACAAAAATAACAGTATAGTAAGATATGTACAAAAATACAGTAAGGAATATATAGTAACAATCAGTAAGCTGTACAAAACATAATACATACATATTGCAGCATACTGGTACAGCTCATCAAATGCTACTTCTAACTGAAAGGTGAAATAAGGAACTTAGAATTATCAGGAAAGACAGTCTTTGTTACAATTCTTAAGTTTTCAGTGCAGGAAGAGTTTAAACCTTGGGCTAAGAATTTGTCATAAATCCTGAAATAAGTGCAGGTACAGGTTGTGTATTTGACCCAGACAAGTGCCCTAGGGGTGGAAACTGGTTTTTGTGTTTATCTGTGTGTGCCTTAAAAGGAAATTCCAGACTTTAGCAGGAAGTGCTTACATCATAGCTACTTATCAGCCAATAGCTCTGGTAACAGACCTGAGAACAATAGTATTATAAGCAAGTGTTTTATAGCAAACTCATCAGAACAGCTAATATTTTTCAAGTCAAACTACCTCTGGCTGGAAGCTGCAGTACTGAACATAGGATCGCAAGAAAGCGAGTTGTGCTCACAACAGAGGAGGTGAACCTTACAATTGTCTTTGGTTGTAGCAGATATTCTGCAGGTGGAGCTACTCTATCTGAAAGGTGAAATAAGGAACTTAGAATTATCAGGAAAAGACAGTCTTTGTTACAAATCTTAAGATTTTCAGTGCAGGAGGAGTTTCAAGCACAGCTGACTTATTTTGGGGCTGACTCTTTCAGAGCACAAACCACCAGGCTGTTTTGGGGCTGGGGAGGTTTTATCTGTGTCTGACTTGGATGTCTGGATTTTCTCTGTTTGATTAACAGGGTTTTCTCTGTCAAATTGTTGTGTAGGGTAGCTTGCTGACAGGAAGGCACTCATCATGGGTGGGTCAGAGCTCTTAGCTCATTGTTTTGTGAGGGCACAGTTTAGGCCCAACCCTTCCCACCCACCTCTGGAAATAGTTCCTTTATACCTGGGGTTCTGACATCATTTCCTCAAGAGGAAGGTGCATATCACTGTCATATCCTCTCTAGCACACTGCACTGACAATATAAGCAACATTGTATAATATATATATATATATATATATATTTCTATATAACAAACCAGTCACACACACAAAAAAGATAAACATGTGGGAGAAGTGCAATGTAATGGCTGTGGGCAGCAGTCTTCCGGAGTCTTTCTGAGGCTGAGATGCTGCCCTGTTTGCAGACAACTCTCTGCCCTGAGGGAGGAAGTTGCCTGTCTTCAGGCCACACTGGACAGTAGTAAGGGAACCTTCCCCCAGGCCACACTGGACGGTAGGAAGGAACCTCCCCATCCAGGAGCACCAGAGCCACCACCACTACCTCAGAGGTTGGCGAAGAAAGCACAGCAGTTGGACCACAGTGTGCTCAGGGAGGGTGAGGATGGTGGAACAGAGGCACACCCAGTCAGTTGTTCTACTCCACAGTCCATACACCATTCTGGGGGAGCATAGCTCCCCTATGGATGCACCCAGAGGAGACTAAGGAGGCTGAGGACAGCTATCACAAGGAGGCCCACAGGAAGGAGGCAGAGGACACCACAAGGAAAGGAAGCAGCTCCTGGTGGAAACTCAATTATTAGGGGATAGAACTGAGGGGAGCAGGAAAACTGGAAGGGCAGCCTGCCTGGTGCCAAGTGGCTTGAGGGAGAGGAAGCGATCCTCAGGATCACGAGAACAGCTGTAATGAGTCTGAGCTGGATGTCATTGTCCACCTAGGGACAAATGACTTGGCTCAACATGAGATTGGAGCAGTGCAGAAGGACTTTGTAGAGTTGGGAGGGGCCTAAGACAAGTAGCACACTCAGTATCCTCTCAGAGGTGCTGCCTGTCAATAGCATGAGTGAGCAAGGGTACTTTGTACCATGCAGTTTAATGAATGGTTGAAAAACAGTGTGGAGAACAGGGTTTGGCTTCATTGGGGACTGGGGTTCCACCTGGAGGACACAAGCCTATACTGGCAGGATGGTCTGCATCTCGTCTAGGAAGGGAACAAGTCTTTTGAGCAGTCGGTTTAAATGCTTCATTGGCAAGCTTTTAAACTAGTCAAGGGGAGGCACTGATAAGCAGCAGGAAAATCCCAGCCTCTCCTACAAAACAGGGTACTAAATGACAAAAGACCGAGGTAGAAAGGTCAGTGGGGATGCTGCAACAGAAGGTAAAGCCATCAAACAGTGGAGAGCAATGAGTACCAGTGCCCGTAGTCTGAGTAACAAGCTTCCTGAATTGGTGGCCTTAATGGAGGAGGAACATCTGGATATCGTGGCAGTCACAGAAACGTGGTACACACAAAACCATGACTGGGACGTAAACATACCAGGATACATATCTACAGGAGGGACAGGAGGGTAAAAGAGGAGGAGGAGTAGCTCTTTACATAAGGAAGGAATCAAAGCAACAGAACAAAAGGGAAAACAGGGAGGAGAAGAAGCACTGTGGGTAAATTTGGAGACCAATGGAACCACAATCCGCTATTAGGGTTAGTATACAGACCCTCTCAGGGAGGAAATGACACGAAATGATAGAAAGTATACTTAGAATGGCAGGAAAAGGGAGATATTGCCGATGGGTGATCTGAATATGCCAGATGTTAACTGGAGTGCAGTTGCAGCAGCCACTCAAGAGTGGGTTATTCTAGATGCCCTACAGGGGCATGCCTTAGACAACTAGTATTGGAGCCCACCGAGAGGAGCAATCTTAGACCTGGTTCTGTCAAATGGAGATGAAGAGAGGATCACAGATGCAAAAGAGGGTAGCCATCTGGGAACTAGCGACCATCGAACAGTAGTTCGTTCACACAAACACAGCAGTAGAGCTCAAGTCATACAAAGGCAAAAGTACTGGACTTTAGGAGGGCTGACTTTGCAAAATGGTGAGTGCCTAAGGAATGCACTAGCAAATGGGCAGGAAGGAAGGGTGGAAGAACAATGGGAATAATAAAACTGCCATCACAGAGGTAACAAGCCTTTGTGTGAAGCAAATAAACAAACGAACGATGTAAGAAACCACTATGGTTCTCAAAGGAAGTGGCAGTGAAGGTTCAAGAGAAAAGAAAGCATTCAGGAAGTACAAGGAATCACAGAAGGAGCAGGACAGAGAACTGTATCAGTTAAAGCAAAAGGAAGCTGGGAAGGCAGTCAGAACAGCAAAGGCCCAAACTGAGAAAAGATAGCCTACTTGGTTAAGAAGGAGGATAAACCTTTATAGGTACATCAGGGAGCAAAGGAAGACCAAGGGAGGGATAGTGAGGCTTAATAAAGGGAGGGAGGTGGGCAGAGGTGACTGTGAAAAGGCAGAGATACTAAACAAATATTTTTGCTCAGTATTTACAAAGGAAGAGGAGGTACCTAAAACAAACAGTAGAAACACTCTGGATACAGAAGCTGATACCAGCCCATTACAGAAAAAGGGTTCTGAAAGAACTCTTAAAACTGAAGGTGGACAAAGCAATGGGGCCTGATGGGATTCATCCAGAATTCTAAAAGAACTAAGGTAGAACTAGTGACACCACTGACTACCCTCTTTAACAAATCATGGGAGGATGGGTGGTACCCAAGGACTGGAGGAGGGCAGATGTGATCTCCCTTCACAAAAGTGAGAGTAAGGCAGAAGCAGGAAACTACAGACGTGTTAGTTTAACCTCAGTGGTAGGGAAAATGATGAATCACTTCTGAAGGAAAGAATTGTCAGTATCTAGAGGCCAGAGGGGCACAGGACTCAAGGCAGCATGGATTCATTAAGCGGAAGGTCACGCCATACTAATCGGATAGATTTCTTTGACTGGGTGACCAAAGTAGTAGATCAGAGGGCTGTGACATGGCATACCTAGACTTTAGCAAGACATTTGACACAGTCCCACACAAAAGATTAATACAAGTTAGCCAGCCTGGGAGTGGGTCTCAAGATGACAGCCGGGTAAAGAATTGGCTGGAGAATAGGACACAGAGAGTAATAGTAAATGGAGTCCACTCTGAAGAAAGGGGTTACTAGTGGGTACCGTGAGGTTCAGTATTAGGATCGGTCCCTTCAATGTCTTTATAAGCGACATTGCAGAGGGACTGAAGGAAAAGTATGTCTCTTTGAGATGACACAAAGATCTGCAACAGAGTTGATGCACAAGGTGGGGTGGAAAGGATGAGAAGGGACTTGTCAAGGTTAGAGGAATGGTCAAATGTATGGCAGCTTAGATTCAGTGCTAAGAAGTGCAAGTTAATGCACCTGGAAACAAAACCCAGGGAAGAGTACACAATGGGGTGAGATACTAACAACAACAAAAATGGAAAGGGACCTGGGGTAGTCATATCAGATGACCTAAAGGTGGGCAAGCAATGTGAGAGGGCAGCAAGGAGGCTGGGGGTTACTGGGATGCATAGGAGAGGCATCACCAGTAGAAAACAGGAAGTTATTATCCCTGTGTACAGACAGCTGGTGAGACCCCATTTGGAGTACTGGGCAGTTCTGGAGACCCAATAGACAGGATGGAAGCTGTCCAGAGGAGGGCACCAAATGGTGCAGGGTCTGCACCGAAATATACATGAGAGAGACTTAAGGAGCTTAATATGTATAGCCTCGAGGAAAGGAGGGAGGGGGGACATGATAGAAACTTTCAAGCACCTCAAAGGAATCAACAAAGTCCAAGAGGTGGCATCTTTCAAAAAGAGGTGTGCAAGAACAAGGGCACAATTTGAAGATAGAGGTGGGGGGCAGCTCAGAGGTAATTTAAGGAAGTATTTTTTTACAGAGAGGGTTGTGGATGCATGAACGGCCTCCGAGGAGGTTGTGGAGTCAAAACAGTGGTGGAATTCAAGCATGCATGGGACAGTCATAAGGCAATTCTAGGGGTGGGCAGGAAGAAGTAGGCTGCTGGTTAACTAGGATCTGCAGCTTATCCATTAGGTAGAAATGGGCAGACTAGGTGGGCCAGCGGTCCTTATCTGCCGTCAAATTCTGTGTTTCTATGTTAAGTGCTGTAGAGGCAATGCATTATAGAGCAGGGTGTGCGGTAATGTATTATGGATAGGCACTACATTAGAAGTTGATGCCACTTCCAACAGACTGCCCCTAGAGGGACAACATTGTAAGAAAATTTCCCAACCACTCAAGGCCCTGTCCACACTACACCTGAAAATGCTGAAATGGTTCCAACCATTACAGACCTGAAATGGTGCAGCACGTCCACACTGCCAGGGAACAGGTGTGAAAGTGGTTCAGAACAGTTACAGCCCGTCCACATTGAGCTGCGTAACAGGGTGGATACAAACCCAGGAATGGAGAGCGTATCCCAGGGTGCACATGTGAAGACAGCTGCAAAGACAGACCTCACCCATGGCCATCCGGGCGGACAGTGTACACAGAGCGTGGCAGAACATGTTAAGGGGCCGACAGCAATGTGTGCCCTGTGGCAGCCATGGTGGACCAATAGTGTGATGCAGCGGAAGGGTGGACATGAAAGCAGAGGAGGGCCCTGACGCCTGGTATGGAGGAGGGACGTGTGCACCCACAGGAGCTGGGAACAGTGACCCAGCAGCATGCCACAGGCAGGTACGAGGTGCACCACCTGGGCAAGGCATGCCATGCACAACAGCTACCCTCCGGACGCAGGCTGCATGTGCCCAGCACACAGAAGGCTGGCAGGCAGTACACACAGTCCCACCACACCCGCGTGACCCATGTTGGCGGAGTCCCAACAGTGCCCCAGATAGCAATGTGGGCATGCAAGCAACCCGCCCAAGCAAACGAAAGCAACACAGTATCGTGTCACATGTCGGTCTTTATTGCAATGCCACCATGGCCTCTGGTGGCTGTAACACATGGAAAGCAACATTAGACAACAGCAAGAAAAGGCAGCACACCCTGTGCATAGCTGCGCAACAGAGAAAATGAAAAGAACAAACAACGTCCAACAGCAAAACCCCATGCAGGACTGAACCCATGGCATAAGGAAAACTGTAATAACCCTGTGACCACTGCAACCCGCCAGTGGACACACAACATAAGACTGAAACTGCACCACCCTCTGAGGCCCCTGCAGTGATAGGTGCTGTCCGGTGGATGCAGGACACTCACGGACACAGACCCTGACATGTGGCCCAGTCATGTAACACACTATGCAAGACAACAATATGGCCAACAGTGTACAACCAGACAGTAACGAACCCAACGTCCCCATGTCCCAACACAACACCCCGGTAACATACAGGATGGGCAAACACCCAGCCCCACACGTGGATCTCTCGTCTCCGAACCCCTGTGGACCATGTGACAGAAATGCCACGATCACTGCAGAACACACCAGTGGGAACACACTAAATACAGGAGTGCACTGGAGCACAAAGCCCTGTGACAAACCACGCCAGGCACGGACAACACCGGTCCACCCCCAGTGTCATCACCATACCACTGTGGAGAACGCAATGGGTGACCCAGGGACAGCCTGCGGGACACACTGGACAACAGTCTCCTGCAAGGGGACCATGCCATCACAGTGTGGTCCACTGGAACTCATCATCGTACAGGTCCTGGCGTGAAGCTTGGCATGCCGCACTGGGTGCCGTGGGGAGCAGCACTGGAGCTGGTCAGCAGCACCATGCATCAAGGGTAGGTTGTGGTGTGCGGTCCAGCTGTGGCGGGGCACGCCACCTGTGGGCACTGCCGCGCCATGCCAACAAGGCATGGTGGTGCCTGGGATGTGGTGGCCAGGGCATCCCGGCTGGTGGTGCCACCTGTGTACACACACCCCAGAACAGGGGATGCACGTCTGTGGGGTACAGGCATGGTTGGGGCAGCACACCGTGCAGTTAGCTGGTGCCCTGCTGCCTGCCTGGCTGTCATTGGTGGTGGACTGGTGCAGGATGATCATGGCCTGCACACCAGTGGGGTTCCCTGTGGACATGGACATGGTGGGACAACAACTGGGCTGCGCCCCAAGGGATGGGGCGGGTGGGGATGGGTGGCAGTGGTGGGGGCATGGCAGTGGCACCCATCAATCTGATGCACACCCGCAGGGTGTGGCTGGTGGCATTGCATGGCCAGGAGCATGGCCATCTGTTGAAAGAACTGCTGTGTTTGTGTGGCCTCCTGTTGCTGCGCACGCCCTCCATAGCACCTCCTCCCTTGCCCACTCCTCTCCAGCTCCAGAATCTCCTTATGGTGCTCCTGCAGCATTTTACAGGTTAGTTCCAGCACCGCCCAAGCACATCAGCCATCCATGCCGCTTTGGACTTCCTCTTCCAGAGGTTCACCAGGGGTTCCTGGCCACTCGCTGCATCGCAGCCCTTCCCCGTCCTGTGGTGGAGGTGTCACTGGAGGTACCGGGCATCTCGTACTGCATGCCGAGGACACTGATGTTGCATCCACTCGTCGGTGTCTGCAGATGTACCTTCCCTGGGTCTTGCCCTGCAATGGCAGAACACACAACTCACCATCGTACACATGCAGTCGCCCCACCCACCCCCAGCCACCCCACGCCCAACCCCAGATCCCCACACCACTGTCCCCCTGCACCTCGTGGCCAGTGCCACACCCAGGTGGCACTGCCCTGTTTCGTGCTCCATGGGCCATGGCATGTGCGCTATGCCCCACCATGCTCATCCGTGCCACCTCCTATCGCTGTGCAACACCCATCTGTGATCGACATTCGCCCCATGCCCTGGCAGCACCACCATGCAGTGCCCCCATGTCCCAGCCACCATATGGGTGCAGTGCACATTGTACATACCAGTGTCGGTGTCTCCCAATGCACACTGTCCACACCTCCAGGCCCTCAGGCGCGGTTCCCAGTGGCGCCCCTCATCATCTGACTCTGGTTGTGGGCTGCCCACCTGTGAGCTCTCGAGGATTAACACCGGTGCTGTGGTTGGCTGTGTGCCTAGTATGGTGTCCAGCTTGTCATAGAAGGGCATACCACATGTGCACCCCGAGTGTCTGTTGCTGGCCTTGGTTTTGTGATACCGCACCTTCATCTGCTTTATTTTATCTCGGCATTGCTTTGCCGTCCTCTCCACGCCATTCTCAGACAGGTAGTCCGATATCTTCTGGTAGACCTTGGTGTTGTGCCTGGCACTGGCTAGCTCCGCCTGCACCTTCTCCTGTGACCAGAACTCCACCAGCAATGCGGTGGCCTCGCCCGACCAGGTTGCGCCACGGTCTGACATGGTTCAAGCTGGCACGCAGCACAGGGTGGGTGGTACTGTACTGCTGTGATCACCAGTGTCTGGGTAGTAGGCGTGTCGGTTGACCTCACTCATGGGCTGTGCTTGAGGGTCAGGGTGGCTCTGCTGTGGTGCCAGGGTGGTGTGGTCTAGCACTTGTTGTACTGTGGGGGCTAGGTTGCGCCTCTGGTGGCTGTTGGTGGCCTACTTCCACCTGTGGCACATGGGTCTGTGCTGTGGTCTGTTTGACCCGCCTTTACCGTGCTGTCATTATGCCTTCCAGCTGTGTCCCACTGTTTGCCCTGGGACCATCAGTATCCTGCTGGCATGTCCTGTTGTTCAGCTGCCCCCACTGGGCTCCCAGTGCCTCCCCACTGCCCGCATTCCTGTGTGTGCCTCCGTTGCTTTGAGTGCTTGGTTTCCCACCCTTGTGCTGGCTCTGCTCCTGTACCACCGCAGCCCTCTGCGGGTGTTCACTCCACATGTGGTCTCCTTCCGAGTTCCGCCCACGCCCAGCCCTCCCGGCTTTTCTTGAACTGCGCTTATGCATGATGGTCTGTCGGATGACCGCCACTACACAGTGAGCGCTTACACGCTCATAGGTAACGTTACAGTTCTGCAGCCAAAGAAACCGCTGTAGAAAACCACCTCCAACAGGTTTTTGTAATGGTTGCAAATCGCCTCCTGTAACGTTAAGGTGTAAACGTGACCTGTTACGGTAACGTTTTACACCCTCTGTAATGTTACAGAGACATAGTGTGGACAGGGCCTAAGTGTCTTAAGCAAGGAGCATACTGGACCAGTCCCCGCCATTGCAGTACCCCTTCTGAGTGCCAAAGAGGCATTGGTTAGTTATGTAGCCATCCCAGATTGAGTTCCTAGGACAGTAACGGAGCCCCACTCCCCTACTGACCCCTTCCCACCTATGTGAGAACTCGCGAGTGGTGGAGGGTATAGTGATAGTATGAGATACAGCTGCTAAATTTAGTGAGTCATTGACCCAAAAGCTTCCCAAGATCCCATTGTCTTTGACTGAAACTGAAAGGTACCGCTGATGTGGCAGCAACATGCTGTTGGCCTGGGCCTGTGGATGACGGGGTGGGGGTGAGGGTGTGTGCTGAAAAGCATACCATCCCCTCTGAGCAGTGCAGCTATGTGTAGTACTAAAATGTCATGAGAGTAACATCATTACCCACCTTGGTGGTACACTTCAGGCAAGATTGTGCCTTACCTCCTGAGATTGCACACCAAGATTTCAGCCTGCACGACTGTGCAAAGAGAGGTTTCAGGGGCTGAATTGTGCTGCCAGCTTTGTGAACGTGCATGCATTTGTGAGGGGATCCCCACTGAGAATGGCGATTAGACTGCCAGGCTACAGCATGGGAAATGACAGCCGATGCTTGCCTGCTCCTTCTGGACTACATGGGTAAATCAAGTTTAGGTACTGTCACCCAGGGAACCGATTATATATAAAAAAAAAAATAGATATATAAATATATAGTTAGATAGATCTATATTTATCTCTCTGATCCACAAAATCTGGTCCATGTTAAACCTGTTTATACATGACATGGGGACCACACTCACAGTACTGCAGGGGACTAAAACCTGTGATTCTGTTCTAAGGGAGAGACCTGAGGTAGTCTGGGGGTGAACATTCCCAAAATCTTGGAGAACAGTAGCGAGAAGAGGGAAGGCATCTAATGGCACAGACTAGATGGGATAGGGCACTTAGAGCGGACAGCAAAGTACCCTCTTAGTACTGTTAACCCTCCTGCCCCACACCGCACCTATGTGAGGCTACCGGTGTCTATTAAAATGTCACTGTAGGTTACAGTGCAAAGCAGCCACCCACACACAGTAGGCAAGCACTTAACAAGTTTTAAAAGGGCAAACAGAAGTTCATTATCTGTGGAGGGGAATAATAGAGAGCATTATGTTAGTAAAACAGCAGTCTAAGCAATGAAAGAATGATACTGTACTTAGCAGGCCCAATTTAAGAAGTCTTGTCAGCTTATCTGAAGTATCAATCAATTAAATTTTATTTTTAAAGTGCTTTTCAAAACCAAAGCACATATACAATATAAAAATAGACATTTGATCAAATAAGATATATAAAAATAAAAAGGCAGCAACAATAAAGCTAAACGCCCCTAAATGCCAGGCCAAATAAATGTTTTAGAGAGGATTTAAGTCTTGGTGGACAGGCACCTCTAATCCGACAAGGCAGAGAGTTCCACAGGGTCAGGGCTACAAAAGCAAAAGCCCTAGCACCTGATGTCTGAAGACAGACCCTGGGAGCCTCTAGCAATCCTTCATGTGGGGCGAGGGGCAGAGCGTCGAAGGAGGTCTTGCAAACCCAGTCCCTGCCCATGGGAGTCTTATGGGTCAGCAACGCGACCTTGAAGGTGATCCTTCATCACACCAGCAGCCAGTGCAGTTCGCACAGCACAGGCGTGACATGGCTAGTTCCTGAATATCCTGTCAACAACCTGGCCGCAGCATTCTGCACCAGCTGCAGGCAAAGGAGATCCGCCCGGTAACCCTAGGTATAGAGCATTGCAGTAATCAAGACGAGAGGACACAAAGGCGTGAACCAACATAGGAAGGTCCTCTGGTGGAACAAGGTGCTTTATCCGGGCAATGTTCCTCAGATGATAAAATGTGACAACTGCTGACACTCTGTGCTTGTAGCATCAGTTAGATTCTCGAGCTAGCGCAGATTCCGCACCCTGCTCAGAAGGTCTCAACTGGGTACCCCAGCACAAGGCCAGACGGTTGTCCAGAGTCAACTTCTCACCCGCTGACCTGGGTCCACCACCAACACCTCAGTGTCAACCAGTTAGCACTCATCCAGTCCTGAATCTCAGCGAGACAGTTGTTAAAGTCCAGATTGCACTATTCTTTTGGGTACAAAGGACATATAGAACGGAGTATCATCTGCATAACACTGAAAACTCAGCCCATACCATTTATAATGTCTTCCAACGGCAACATGTACACCGTGAACAACATGGGGACAGCAGGAACCCTACAGCACCACACAAGGCAGGGAGAAGGGGCCTGAGGAAAAATCCCAAGTAGCAGCCTCATAGAGTGGTGAATGATCGTGATGTATACTGAATCAGAGCTATAACAGCAGAGCTGCTGTTTAGTTCAGCCCTGGATTGTGATTACTAGCAGGCACGGATTATGGAGCAGCCGTTGCTGTGCGAAGCTGGGGGTTTCCTCCTTTCGTGGGCCTCCTCTGAACCTGAAGATTCACTTGTGGGCAGATTGGTGAGAGCCATGACCAGAGTTACTGCATCTGTCCAGGATTTGGGCCTCATTGCTGGATCTGGACCATGCTGTTGCAGGTGAGAAAATGCAATATTTTGTTCATTGTGAGGCTGTTTCAGCAGGGGAGCAAAGCAGTTATTCCCAGTAAAGGCAAGGGTGCTTGCGAGAGGCCAGAACATTTATCACTTTTGCTACAGCTCCGGCCGGGTTTGATAGAGGCTGTCTTTTTTGGCCTTTTGTTTTTGTTGTGTCGTTTCTGCCTTGTGGTGGGGTACCAAGGGTTGAGTTCAGTGGGTGGCAGTTGAAGCGGTGGACCATGCTGAGGAGAAGACAGTGTCCAGGTTTACGTGGGACCTGAGCACAGTTTGTATTTATCGAGGCTTGTTTGGGGCCAGGTTTTGGTGATGTAGGCCTCCACTGCCTCCAAGGCCACAAACTGACGCAACACTCCATTACTGGTGATCCAAGAACAGCAGGATAGTAGAGAGAGTAGAGAACTCCTAGCTCCATCAAGGCCTTCCTGGTAGGGCATATGCTTTCCCTGGTCAACAATTCCTGGGAGAAATCTGGAGAAATGCAAATTGGGAGACCTTGCCAGGATACAGTACCTTTTGTCTGGCTCAGTCCAGGATCTGTTCTGATCAGTTGTGTCCCTCAGGAATCGAGGAAGGTGGGCGAGGTCATTCCCCAGTGATAGGAGAAGGGAGCTAGGGACCAGTGAGCTCTGTCTATTTCAATAGTTGGGAGACATTTTGAAGAGCGTTTGCTATAAAAAGCAATTGGATTTTTTCTGCAGACCCCTCTGGGAACCCAACAAACCAGAAATTGTTTCTCCAACCACTATTCTCTTGGTCCTCTACTTTATCCCAGAGAAACCTGATTACTCGATCCTACTGTCTGAGGGTGCACAATGACATGGCCAACACTATCTTCTGTGAGGTCAGTTCGCTGTTCAACCACATTTAGATAGTCCCTATTTATAAAATGTCACTATTTGTATTCTGGGTGGCTATTTCCAAGTTGTGATTGTTAGACATTAGTGCCTCAAACATCCCTGTAATTTCAGAGAGTGCTGAAGGGAAAACTTCTGCTGGCCATTGCCATCTTGTATACTTGTCAGAGACAGAGGAGAAGAGAGAAACTGTACTCGAGATAACTTCACCCAGGAAGAACCGAGCTGAAAACTTTTTCACGGGATACCCTAGAGTTTCCCCATTGGACCTGGTGCTTTATAGATCAGATAAAGCACACACTGAAACAGATTACAATGGCTAGTCTACAGGGGTCATTAGAGCAAAAGATGAGAGCGGCCATCTTATGGGTGCCAGTCCATGCCCATTAATAAAATTTTAAATCTGTGTTACTGAGGAACTCTCATACAGGTAAAAGAGCTCCCTGTTTGTTTTGTGGTGGACTAACAAGAACAGGATATGTCCTTTTAAATGAACAATGCACTGGCCCAACAAATTCACCTCTTGAATTACCTCTTCTAATGCAAGTCAGCAGGAATAGATAAAGGACAATTTTACTGGCTTTGTACAAAATGTATCAGCATTTTGGCCTGTTTCAGTGTTTCTCTCCAGAAATATTTTGAAAGGATGGTGACATTTATTGAGCAACAAAATAACATTAAACACCCTGACAATGCAGAACATCATGGACGCGAGCAGAGGCAGGGGCGCCCCAAGCTCGTCACTTGGACAACAGGAGAGTACATTTTTTGAGCTGCCGATTTTAAGCAGCTGGAAAGCTGGTTCGAGGCTGGTAGCTGGAAGCCCTCCCCCTCCCCACCACCGAACAAGGAAGCAAGGTGCAGGCGCGGCGCTGGTACTGAGGAGCTGGTCCTGGTTGCCTTTAATTTAGGTCGACCCAGGTATGGAGACTGTTTTTTTTTCATCGTAAAACTTACCAAACTGTTCAGTTAATCAGTGTTTTTGACTGTGGTCTACTGTTTCCTTTACTAGCTCTCTCTGCCTTTGATCGTGCCTTTTAGAGGTTGAAGAGTTCATTGTAATTTTGATTCCGTGTTGCATGTGCCAACTTGTAATTAACTAGCTCACTTGTCTTTTGAATGCACCTTTTAGAGGTCGTAGAGTTCAGTGTGATTTTGATGCGTTTTACTTTTGCTTCATTGTACTTTCTGCAGCTTGGTAGTGCCAGGTAGCTTCCATGTTATGCTAGTTAAGGGGAACAAACAACTGCACGCCAGGTTAGTTGTGTACAAAGCACCTTACAGTTAACCCCTAAGCTATACTGTTGTTCCATAACCAAATTTACTAGTTAGCCCTGTAAGCTGTTTCATTTGCTGGGTTAGCCTTATATTTCTAATTACAACTGCATTTAAGTTTAGTCTATTTTAGCCTTGGCTCGTTGGGCCTCTTCCGATTTTGAACCCTGCCAGGTACCCTGCATGTTAAGTTAGTGCTAGTTGAAGGTCCCTGACTAACGTGAGGCCTGCTGTACCCTTGATCGATTGGCTCACTCACTAGTACTGCATCTGGTCTGCTGTAAGTTGGGGTTGCGAGCACTACATAATCCCCTACCTCTTCTTCTCTCAGCAGGCGCTTGGGCTCACTCGAGGTTGGCCACTGCAGCAGGCATGAGTCACGAGGGCAGAGAGCGGGACGCCCCGAAGCTCGTCACTTGGACAAGCGTAGTACATTTTGAGTTGCTGATTAAGCAGCTGGAAGCTGGTTGTGAGGGCTGGTAGCTGGAAGCCCTCCCCTCCCACCACCCGAAACAAGGAAGCAAGGTCAGGCGCTCAGCTGGTACTTTAAGGGCTGGTCCCTGGTTGCTTTCCAGCAGTCGCTCGCGACTGCTCCCCTCACCCCAATGCCCTCCCACCCTTTGTTGGTCCTAGTTATATAGTCGCTGGATCTCGCCACTACTGTGGTCTCGGGGCTCCAGTTACTAAATATCGAGTTTCCCATCTGCTCGTTATCAGGGTTAGCCACTTGAGGTCGCCCTTCCTGCAGAATCCTCTATCAATTTCTGCCTGCCCATTCTGATACTGTTGTTTCACTATACCTGCCATTCTCTCCTTTCTTATTGTTTTACAGCCTGTTACTCCTGTCTAAGCATGTTTCCTTAACCTTACTCTACCCACCCTGGCTCTCCTACTATGGGTCCTCTCTGTTCCCCTGGCCCTGTACTGCTGCCCCCCACCTGTCCTTCTCGCTAGACAACTTTCATTTTCCAACCTATCTGACCCTTTACCTAGGCACCACCCTCTCACATATATCGGGCTTGCCCTTAAACATTTTTGTTAATTTTGAAACTAGTCCTAAAACAAATTGAAGTTATTCGAACACAAATATTGGGTAGGTTCCCTTCTCTGCCTGGGCTTGCTACTAAGGCTGTTATTACTGTGTCCCTCTGGATTATTGCCAGTTCCCTTGCCATTGCTGGGGATATAGAGATCAACCCAGGCCTACCATGCCTAACAATCCCTCCCGTCCCTCCACTCTCTGACTGCCCCAATCTGCGGGCCTCTCCTTGCCCATGTTAATGCTAGGAGTCTTTTGGCCAACTTCCTGAGCTGGAAGCATGGACCTATTCAACAACCCTGACATCCTCACCATTTCGAGACCTGGCTCAAGCCTTCCTGTGATGACTCCCAGTGTTCCTCCCGGGTACAACTTGGTATGGGTGGACACCCCTCTCCCAAAGAGGCATGGGACTTGCCCTCTATTTAAACCCGGCTTAACATCACTCTATTGCCTGCTCCCCCAGCTAACTGCAAGTTCTCCATTCCTCGTCACTTTGGGGCATAAAGAAACTACAATATTCTGTATTTATATACCTCCTAGAAAAGCCAGACTGGGTTTCAATGAATTCATGGATTACCTCAATCTGTGTCTGGGAACAGCGACATTATCTGTCTTGGGTTTCAGTCTGGACTGACTTGGCCCTCATCGGACACCTCTCCTCCATGACAAGCAAGGCCAATCTCCTCAACTCGTACAGGAGCCCACTAGAGTATTCCCGGTGGTACAAGTGCCACCCTACTGTACTGAATCCTTACTAACAGAAAGGATGCTTTTCCCTCAATGTGTTCTCCCAGACTCCATAAGTGATCACTACTCCGTTTTCTGTATTTGGGACAACTCTGCCCCAGCATTCCCTCCAAAGTGTTAACTTTTCCAACTTCTCTAACCTTAACTTTGATTATTTTGCTCAGGATCTTAATGCTATTGACTGGTCGCTATACTCCACCAATGACAAACACTGCCACAAATTATTTTAACAGCACTGTCTCTCTCTCTCTCTACAAAACAAGCATATCCCATTACCCTCGCGGGTTAAAGGGAAAACCACCAAATGGTTTAAACGCCCCTTGCTTCACCTACTGAAACTTAGGGACAAATTAAGGTCAGTCTGGAAGTCCTCCCGTCTCCCCACGGACTTTCAAGCCTACCGTACTTCTGGTAATAATTGTAAAAGAGAGATTCCCTGCCACAAAGCTCTACTTGGAACCTACTTAATGCCTCCTCCATTTGCCCAAGAAAATACTGGTCCCAAATAAAGGAAATCCTTGGGAACAATAAACCCACTACCCCCACTAATATGTTCATTAATGATGTCCACTGTAACCACCCTCACCATTGCCAATGCTTTTAACTCCTTTTCTCTTCTTTACCTACTTTGGTCTCTCCACCCTCCCAATACGGGCCGGCCTTTCCCCTAGCTCCTCCCTCCTCCTTATTTGGTGCTGGCTCCGGTCTCCTGCCAGCATGTCCTGGACCTTCTCAAAACTGTGCCTTCCAGTGGCAGCCCTGGCCCGGATGGACTGCAGCCTCGGGTTATCAGGCTGTTTGCGTCCTGGCTGGCTAGGCCCATAACTAGGCTTTTAACCTATCTATAACAACTGCTACTGTCCCTCTGATCTGGAAGACCGCCAGAACTATCCCTGTCCACAAGAAGGGAGATGCTAAACCCTGGCCAACTACCACCCAATCTCCCTACTTCCCACTCTTAGTAAGCTCCTGGAGAAACTCATTCATCGACAAGTCATGGAACATCTCTGTAACCATAATCTTCAGGCTCCTTCCCAACATGGCTTTAGGGTAGGACATAGCACTACCACAGCCCTCACCCTTCTCACGAGTGACATCAAAAGCAACATGGATAAGTGCCTGCTATCAGGTGCAGTGTTCATCGACCTGTCCAAGGCCTTTGATATGGTTCACCATCCGCTTCTGCTGTCCAAATTAAGCCATATTGGTACCTCTGACTCCACCCTATCCTGGTTTAGTAGCTACTTGGATAACGCTCTCAGTGGTTTCCTACTGCAAAACTCTTTCCACCCCACCCCATTACCCGGGTGTTCCACAGGGGTCAATTCTTGGCCCCTCTTCCTAAATGACATTCATACTACCTCCCACTTAGCAGTCACCCCATGTATGCAGATGATATAGTGCTCTACTATTCTGACAAATCTGTGGCCGACATTAACAATATCCTCTCTCGGGACTTTCAATCTCTACAATCTTGGCTGTCTGCCAACCAGCAAATCCTAAATATAGGTAAAACCCAGGATGTGCTGTTTGGCTCAACCAAAAGTCCACTCTGTGTGCTCTAAACTCCTTGTCTGCAGTCAGGAGGTACGCGGTTATGAATACTGTTACCTTCAAATACCTAGGGGTCACTCTTGACCCTGCCCTTGATTTTTCCCTGCATATCAATGAGGTCTGCCGGGCCGTTAATACCTGAATTGGCGCAGCCTGCCAGATGCAGCATTCTCTCACCCCTCCGCTGAACTAGCTGTGGCTAAGGCGTGCTACTCCACCAACTTCTTTATGCCCTCCCAGTTCTGTTCAATGCCAATACTAGTGTACTCAGCAAATGGGACACTTCCTACAATAATATATGTAGGTTTGCCTTATCTGCCCCGACTGACTCATCACTGTCGGCTCTACTCTGACCTACACTGGCTATCTCCTAAAGACCTTCATTCTTATTCACTTGGTTGCTTTATTGACTCACTCACCAGACCCCCTAGCCCGTCCTCCTGAGAGACCTACTTACCCCTATCACCCATATCCATCGCTCAGGTCCTCATCGGTCCCCTTGCTAACAGTCCGGCCGTGCGCCACTAGAATGGATGAACAGGCCTTTGCTCATTTGCCCTAATTTCTGGAACTCACTACCTACCCAGGTTAAACTCTCCCCTCCACCACTCCTTTAAGAGGTCACTTTTCTCTCACCTCTGTGCACTTGGAACCTGTAGCTGCAACTAACTGTGCGTCTCCACCATCTTTCTCAGATTGATGGCGTCAGGCGTTACCTTGCTTTCTGCAACTAGCTTTGTGTGTTATAAGTATCGTGTACTGTTTAGCTCTTTATATCCTATCTTATCTAGTTGTTACTGCATAAGGTGTACTGTTTACTGCTTATATCCTATGGGCTCCTACTATTGTTGTATCTGTATTATTTTACTGTCTTGTTGTTGATGTTGTCACTGTATTATTTTGTTGTACTGTCCGGGTCGTGCCTGAAAATGGGCAGGATTGATGCCTAGTGCACTTACCCAGTTACCAAAAGCTAATAAATAAATAAACAAATCACCATGAAAGAATTTAGACAGGTTTTGCTTTAAGCAGGAATGTATGGTGCTTTGGTTAAAGAGCTGCTGACACCTTAAAAAACTTTGAAAACATAATTATGTACAATTCAGCTTCTATTCCTTATATATTCTAAAGATTCCTCCTGTCCCATATTTATTACAAAGAACCTTTGCAGGATATGATCTTTATCCTCAGCATTTATCTGTTTCTGTAGCTGACTCCTATTTCAAGTCGTAATCCTCTGTTGTGACATCACAGTCTGTTGCCATGGGAGTATCTGTGATGTCACAAGCAGTGCATTATGACTTCAGGCAGGAGACAGCAACAGGAATAGATGAACTCTTCAGGAGCAAAGATCCTGTTTTCATGCAGGTGGCTTCAGTAATAAATAATGGGGAGTAGAATACACAGAACTAATGTGAACTACAAACTGGACTGTGTTTAAATATTATGTTTTAGTAAAGTTCTCCTGAAGCCATCAGCTGCTCTTTAAAGAAGAACCACCTGAAATTATTTCATAGTGATTTTCATTGAATGATGCTTTGCCTTATTGGGGTATTTGTAATTTTGTATTTCTTTGACACCTGGCATTATTGCCAGTGCCTTTTCTGGGAACCCTAGCTTTTATTGCTTTTTTGCCAAGATTCTTTGGCCCCAATACTGAAAAGATGGCACTAACAGCGTGGTTTGCACGGTGTTAATCCGGTTTTGTGCTGGTGCTCTGGTGCAGTGATATTCAAAGGCCTCAGGAGGACTCCCCAAACCCGGCTGTAAACCCAGCTGCCAGCGCAGATCTGAGGTTCTCTCATGGCGTACTGCTTTCTGGCGGCATTTTCAAAGGTTTGTAGCAATGGTAATCAGTCCCTACAAGCAGTGTTGTTTACCACTGCAGAAAACCACCTCTTATCCGGGTGCTGGGCCACCACTGCCCCTGCACCCCACAATTGAAGGGCTGTCGTACTACAGCCACCTGCCCCTGTGCTGAGCTGCCTCCCGCTGATCTCCCAATACATTGTTGGTTCAATGGGTGTACACAACTTAGAGTCATGCTTGTACAACTTTGTTAATGGTCTGAAGGTATTTGAATGAATATGTTGTTGATTGTCATACATGGATACTTTTGCCACTGGCACACTCTGTTCCATGGAGAACTACCACCCTGTTGGGGTACTATGAAGGCAAAGGACCCTCTTGAGGAGGTTCCACCACTAGAGATAGCATGGGGACGTAATTCCTTTGGGCTAAAGGTACCTTAGGAAGGAGTCAAAAGTATTGCACAGCTGGTGGTGAACACGGAACCTGAGTGAGGACAGATTGACAGCAACTAGTGATGACTGATAAGAGACTGAACTGAGTAATGACTGACAGTAATTGGTAGCTGATAGCAGACAGAAGCATGACTTCTGTAAGGAGAGGAAAGGCAGGATGGACAAGAGAGCCACCATACAAAAAGCAACTCACAGTGGAAACCTAGTAGAGTAGACACTATACTAATACAGATATACTACATTATGGAGAACTTCCTGCAAAGACTACCTAACTTGTATTACCCTTGGTACAGATGAGAGGAAAAAACCCTGTGGGAAGGAAACCTCTGGGGATCCAAGGCCTTGGTCACCTTCCTCCAGGCCAAAGATAAAATTAGTGACAACTCGGCTACACATAATTTAGAAACCCAATTCAAGGGGATTCTTTTTAGAGGAAGGGCTCTCTATCCCTCTAATTGGAACACCATGGGGTGCTGCAAGCTGATCTCTGCGGCTAACTTAGGTCCCTCAAGAAGGCCCACCACCACACAAGGTAGAAGGAGGAGAGCAATGACTGCTGAAGACACTCACCTGGCCTCCCAATGAGGGAGGCCCCGGAAGAGAGCCGAACCCTTGAGGAGCGGCATAGGAGTTAGGCCCTCAAGAGGGCGGGAGGGGCAGAGGAAGGAAGTAGGTGGAGACTAGGTGAACCTTGGGCATCTGTAGAGGGAATAGTTTTGAAGGTGCTACTGGCATGGTCTGCACAGCTAAAGGAGTCCCTATGGACTTAGAGGCCCCACTCTCCAGCTGAAGTCTTAATTACTACATCAAGAGGTGCTGCTGAGTTGATCTGCATGGTCAAAGCTTCTCCTGGAGCATGGGTTAGTCTCACCTGAAGGGCAGAAAGAAGGACCCCACCTCAATCGAGGGACACATCCTCAACATGCAGACTTTAGGGAGCAGAGCGAGACTGTCGTATATAGAAGGCATGTAGCCTTGAAAGCCATGATATGGTCATGACTGGCATGCGTCTGGGTGCAGGAACAGTGGGAGGCAGATAGTGATTTCTGACAGCCATGAGCACAAGGTGAAAACAAAATGTAGGAAAGGCTGAATGAGATATCAAATGACAACTAGGACTTGTATGAGGCGGAATGATATGTGACTGGACTAAATAGTGAACACATGCCCAGTGTTCATTCTACAGTAGAAGTGAAATTCGATGGTTCAGTTGACCCACTGACCTCGAAAAGGTGGGCCATTTATGAAAAATGTGGCCATTGGAGATTTTAATAGAATTTTAAATAACAATTCTTGTGTCTTAGTGATCTTCTCTGTTCTGTTTTCATTTCTCTGTGGATTTTTGTTGAAACTGACTGCTGGAATTATAAAAGACAGAAAACAGCATGTAGGGTCAACTCAAGGAATTTATTTACAAAAATAAATTTCATGTAACAGTTTCATTTTAAGTTTTAGCATGTGTTTTAGTTGTCAAGTCACTGAGTGCTTAGTGATTCATTGAGACTTACTTTGCTCAAAATAATAAACATGGTTTTACTGCACAGAAAAAAAAACTTGTTCATCATTTTGGACCAGAATAACCCTAAATGAATCACTAAACACATGACTTGCAGACTACAATACAGCCTGAAAAATTAAATGAGACAGACAGTTTTACAGTCCATGAATCAGGCTCTCTTGCCATGCAAGTTTCAGCCACAAACAACTAAGGCCTGTCTAGGTACTAAGAACAAGTCAGTGTGCACAGCTAAATGTTTGAAAGTAAGTTCTCAACTTCTTTGTGCGGTGCTAGCATAGCTCTAATAGTCAAACCCTTCCCCGCAATTTGCACTCTGTGCAGCACCAATCATACATGCCCACTAAAGTTTGTACCTTTGTTCTGGTGCGGTGTCCTCCAGATTTGTTCTGCAGCCACAGAATCGGTTCCTCCTTTGATGTGCATGTAAACCATCTTACAGATTGTGCTCACGCTTGGCAGAAACAACATCCCATTACCCAATCACCACCACCTCGGACTCCAGTTTTCTTGCTGCAAAAAAAAGACTTTATTTTTCCTAAGCCTGCCCGTACTACCACACTAGAACCTTTACAGTAGCGCATCTCATTCAGCACTAGCAGGCGCGCACACCATCTGTCCCATGGCAACAATAAACACGGGGACAAATCTAGTGCAGAGCGCATCAATGGCACGATCCACAGCCTGAAATGATCACTGCATGCAAACCTATTCTATGAGGGAGATTAGTGTTAGTTGGTGATGCACTGCAGGCCAGGTAGACTGAGGCAGCAGAGAATAACAAATGAAACTGCTAGGGAAAACAGGAACATGTGACAACTGAAAACTTGAAAGCAGCATGCTACTAAACTGAGCAAATGCATTAAACCACCAGAACACAGATGGGAGTGGCTGCCTCAGCTAGCAGCTAGGAGAAAGCATTTAAGGATTGTAGTCGAACTGGAAGATTACAAATGGCATGAAAGAAATGGCAAACTGGGAGCCTGAAATAGCACAAGTCAAAACAGGAATGATAAAAGCAACTGAACAAAAGAGTAAACAGGAGGAGAGGAGGTACTGTGGGTCACCTTAGAGACTGGAAAGGGCCACAATCCGCACAGGGTTTTATACAGACCCCATGTCAGGGAGGGAATAACAAGGATATGGTAGAGGGCATACTTGGATGGCAGAGAAAGGAGAGATACTGTTGATGGGAGACTTTAATATGCCAGATGTTAACTGGAGCACCTTTGCTGCAGCCACATCCAAAAAGCAGGGCCATTCTCGATGCCCTTCAGGTGGCATGCCTCAGACAGCTAGTTTTGGAATCTACTTGTGAGGGAGCAATCTTAGAGCTCATACTCTCAAATGGGGACAGTGAGAGGATCTCAGATCTAGAATTGGGTAGCCATTTGGGAACAAGTGACCACCAAACAGCGTGGTTCACGATAAACTCAGCTACAGAGTCAAGCCATACAAAAGTGAGGTTCTGGACTTCAGGAGGGCTGACTTTGGCAAGATGGAGAGTGCCTAGAAAAGCACTAGCAAACAGGCTAGAAGGAAGGTGGAGCAACAATGGGAAATATCAAAACTGTCATCACAGAGGCAACAAGCCTTTGTGTGAAGCAAATAAACAAATTAAAACAAAAGAAAAAGCCGCTATGGTTCTTAAAAGAGGTGGTGGTGAAGGTTAGGGAGAAAAGATAGCATTTAGGAAGTATAAGGAAACACAGAGGAGCAGGACAGAGAACTGTACCAGTTAAGGCTGAAGGAAGCAGGTAGTCAGAATAACAAAGGCCCAAACTGAGAAAAGATAGCCAACTCTGTAAGAAGGGGATAAAACCTTTTATAGGTATATTAGGGAGCATAGAAAGACAAAGGGTGGGATAGTGAGGCTGAATAGAATGGACAGTGGGTGGGCAGAGAGGGACAGTGAAAAGCAGGGTTCCAGGGGCGTGGATATGTTGTTCAATCCACACTTATTGGCAGATTCCTTGCTGCTTTAAATCTTGCGGAAGGTCTTCAAGCTGGCTCTTCCCACCCACTCGGTGGTAAAACTCTTGGCTCTGCCCCATGATGCCAGATCTTCCTTACCGCTTGAAGCTCAGGTTCCCTCCTTTGGTTTAGGCCTGGATCCAAACTCTTCGGTTAATCCGAAACTTATTTTAAAATTTACAAGACTTGGTCTTTATCTTCCCTCAAGGCTCGATGGACAAATAGATTCCCGGTTTCCTGGTGCCCTGAGGGCAGAAGATGTCCTGGACCGACCCGCACTCCGTGTGTTTATTGCCTTGGACTCGGCCATGACTCGCGGAAGCTTGTGAGTGTGTGCAAATCCTTCTCCGGCTCGGTCTTGGAGGACCCGCACTGCCCGATTGCTGTTAGGCGACCCGGCGTTTTCCTCCGGTCAAGTCGAAGGAGGCCCCGTTGGGCGGTGTCGCGGCTGCGGCTCGGCTGAACAGCTGGAGCAGATGATCGCCCTCGAGGAGGAGGCGGCCCAGGCCGCATCATCATCATCATCCTCAGTCACGGCATTTATCCCGCTCTCCTTGGGCTCCTTCTACAGCTTCTTTCAAGGAGCTTTGCCAATCCCTCTCCACCAAGGAGAGGGCCTTGGGACATTCCTCTCGGTCCAAAGAAGGACCCCAAGGTAAGTCCCACAGTCTATGTTCGTGGGAGGCGGGAGGTCCCTTCCCGGATAGTCGACACTCTACTCCGGTTGAGGTTGTGGCTAAGGCCGCTGGCTTCACTGTGTCCCGTCAGGTCAGCGGCGAAACACCCATTAGCGCAGTCGAGATTTTTCTCAACCCGTCGGATGGGATGTCCACGGAGAAGCCGACAACACTTCTTCACGGTTCCCGGTGAAACCGAGTTGCCTGTGCCTCCTGTGCCTGAGTCCCCGGTTAAGGTCCCTGAAACAAGGAGGACGTGTTTCCCCACCTGCTCACAGACCCACCCTCAGAAACACTGAAGGTCTCTGTCTCGGACCTCTTCCCAGTCCAGCCGATCCCGCCGACATCGGCAGTCTCGGTCTCGGCACCGCGTGGAAGCGGTGGCGCGCTCATCCTCATCTTTGTCCTCTTCAGAGGATAGGCTGCACGCGCAGTGCGTCAGCGCTCGAGATCTAATGTGGCAGCAGCTCCTTTTGACCGGGAATAAGCCGAGTCCGTCACCTTCCTCGGCCATTAAGTGGCTGTCACCGGAGCGGCTGAAACAACCCCTCGTGAGTGGTCGAGGCCGAGTCGGCACCGGTTGTTCGGCGAAACCAGCTGCGCCACCCATTGGGTGAACCTCCACCTCCACAACTGAAGACTGGGGCCCGACCAAGGATTCTCGGTTGGGTCAGGGTTTGCCCCATAGGTTGTTGGTCACCCTCACTCTCGATCGACCTAGGCAGGTGGAGGGTGGCTCAGGCGCTCGGCAGCTGTTCGCAGACTCCTCTGAGTCTGGCGACGGCGACTCCTTGTTCTCCAGGCTGCTTGACATGGAGTCCACTGGGGGTCAGTCGGTGGACAAGAGTCCATCCTTGTTCCTTGGCATGCCTTGACTCATCTCAGAGTCCACTGGGATGACGCTCGAACCTGTTCAAAACATGCCAAGTATCCCTCACGGAGATACTGGACCGAGGGATTCTGCTCAGGAGGCCTTCCGGTAGCGAAGCCATTGTTGGCCCGGTCCTGGAGCTGAGGCAGCCAGCTTCTTGTCCAGCACCTTCGGCCAGGATGGCTCGGAAGTATGCAGTTCCCACGGTTCACTCTCGGTTTCTCGGAACACCCCTCTGCAGAGGGCTCATGACCGACAGCGTTTTCTGGCATTCCGGAAACACTCGTGGCGTGGACAAGCCTCCCGACAAGGAGTCCAAAGTTGGACTACTCCAGGCAGAAAGTCTCGCTGCTTCCTCCCTAGGCCTTCGTCAGGCCAGCTTGGCCATCCTGATGGCACACTTTTCACACCCTTTTGGGCTCCCTGGATGGTGATACCTCATCTCGGCTGACCTCAAACTACGGTTAAGCAGGTGCGAGATCAGGGAAGGCGGTGGCCAAACAGCAGCTCAGACTTCCCTGGACATCCGCTGACTCGTGTGCCCAGTCAGTAGCGGCCACAGTGGTCGTGCACCGCGAGAGCTTGGCTGCGGATCTCCACCTTCATGGCAGATACCCAGCACAAGTTGGCAGACGTTCCCTTCCTGGGTACTGACTTGTTCGGGTCCGGGGTTGAGAAGCATCTTCAGCAGATCGAGAAGTCCAATGCCACCTTGGACTCGGTCACGTCTGCCCAGAAGGACAACGGCCGCCAGCAACAGTGTAAGCCCTTTGGTCCTTCAGCCCCTGCAGCACGTCCAGTCCAGCAACACCAGCATCAGGGCCAGCAGGCTGCGCACTTGGCACCCCAAAGCCAAGCCTGCTGCTTTGTCCAACAGGAAGCTGGGAGGAAATGGTCCAGGAGGTTCCTCGGCCAGTCCTTCCTCCAAGCCTGCCCAGTGACGGGTTGAGGGGTGTGCCCCCAACACCGTCCTCCTCCCGAGTTCCCCCATGGAAGTGGCCGCCACTTCCTTTCGCCTGGTCGATGTCACCACGGACGCTGGGTGCTGGAAGTGGTAGGAAAGGGTCTGCCTTTGGAATTGAGCAGTCCCACCCTATCGAGCCATCACCCCATGGGGTCTACGGGGTCCAAGCCTCTCTGTCGGCCCATTGAGCCGACATTGCCCTGCTCCTCCAGAAGGAGGTGATCAAGAAGGTGGCGGATCCTCAGTCAGACCCAGGGTTTGTGTCCAGGTCCCAAAGCGGATGAGGGGCTGGCGCCCATTCTAGACCTATATGACCTGAACAAGTTCATAAAGTCTCGAACCTTCAGGATGGTCACTCTGGCTCAGATCATCCCATCCTTGGAATGAGGTGTGTGGTTCTGTTCTCTGGACATTCAGGACGGTTCTTTCCGTCCCAATCCGTCCGTCCACCAGCGATTCCTCCACTTCAGAGCGGAGGGATCCCTTTTCGAGTTCCAGGCCATGCCCTGCCTCTCTCCAGCTCCCAGGGTCTTCACCAAATGCATGGCAGTGGTGACAGCATTCCTGCGGTGCCGAAGGGTCGGGTGTACCCTTACCTGGACGACTGACTGATTGCAGCCTCCTCAAGCCGGGTTGGGCGGTCAGGGATCTGGCCTCCAGGTCTGCTCTCAGATTGGCCTCCTCATCAGCGAGGCCAAATCAGAACTCGTGCCAATGCAGGTGATTCAGTTCATCGGGGCAGAGCTTGACTCTTTTCAAGCCAGAGCACGGCTCCCTGCGGACAGGGTCGAGGTTCTTTCTTCCTTTGCCCAGTCATTTGGCTGGGCAGTTGCGCCTCCCTGGGACTCCCTGGGCCTCATGGCGGCCTGCACCAGCGCGGTCCATTGGGCCCACTGGCACATGTGTCCCCTGCAGTGGGGACTGGCCCGCCAGTGGTCACAGTGCTCCAGTCCTCTGGACCAGCCAGTGATAGTGACCCAAGAGATGGGGAACGCTGTCCAGTGGTGGATCGTTCCAGCTCATCTGCAGGGTGGTATCCGTTTGTCTGCCCAGAGCCGTCGATCACTCTAACGACCGATGCCTCTCTGATGGGTTGCGGTGCCTATCTGGGGAGCCAGGTGCGCGGCCTCTAGTCCCCTCAGGGTCTCGTGCCACATCCACCTGCTGGAGCTTGAGCAGTCTGACTAGCCCTCACTGTCTTCGCTCCGTTTATGCGGGGTCAAGTGGTCGAGGTCAGGCAGAACAACACCACGACCATGTACTACCTAAACCGTCAGGGTGGGGCACTCCATGCCTCTTTGCAAGGAAGCTCTCCACACTTGGTCTCTCATGAGCAGACTGGAGGCGGATCTCTAGCCATTCATGTGGCTGGAGCCTCCAACACTCTGGCCGATGCCCTAAGCCGGATAGGTGCTGCATCTCACGAGTAGTCTCTCCTGCCGGAGGTAGTACATGATCTGTTCTCCACTGGGGCACACCTGAGGTGGACCTGTTTGCCTCAGGAAAATGCAAAGCTGAGGCTGTTTCCCCCCCAGCAGGACTCGCTGGAGGGATGCCTTCTGAGGCCGTGGACCCCGGGCCTCTTCTACGCCTTTCCCCATTTCCCTTGATCCACAAGGTGCTTCTGAAGGCGAGGAGAGACAAGGAAGGCGCAGGTGGTTCTGGTAGCCCCAGACTGGCCCAGTTAGTTCTGGTATCCAGATCTTCTCAGCCTCAGCTCAGGCTTCAGGCGGCTTCCAGCCCGTCCAGACCTGATCTCAGTCAACCAGGGAAGGTACTCCACCCAGACCTTCAGTCCCTGCACCTGATGGCCTGGTTCCTGAGCGATTAGAGTTCCAGGCCTTGGGTCTTTCCGGCGAGGTCCTCAGTGTTGTTGAGGCATCCCATAAGAGTCGACCAGAAAATGCTATGCCTTCAAATGGAAGAATTCTCCATTTGGTGTCAGGATAAGGGTTGGACCCTTCCTCCTGTTCCTTGGCCAGCATTCTGGACTACCTATGGTCCTTTCTCAGCTAGGGCTTGATCGATGACCCTTAAGGTGCACCTGGCAGCCATCTCTGCTTACAGGCGCGGGCTGGAAAGCAGTCGGTGGTGCAGGAAAAGGTGGTCAGGCGCTTTTTCAAAGGCTTTGATCTCATATCCTCGGTGCAAGAACCTCCACCTCTGTGGGATCTACTGATGGTGTTGGCTAAGCTCATGGGCAAGCCATTGCAACCAATGCACAGGTGCGATATCTCCCACCTGTCGTGGAAGACTGCCTTCTTGGTGGCTGTCCGTCAGCCAGAAGGATGGGAGAGCTCCAGGTGCTGTTCGTGAAGTCTCCCTATCTGGTCTTCTGCAGGGAGAAGGTTGTCCTGTGCCCCCACCGAAATTCCTTCCGAAGGTGGTGTCGGAGTTTCACCATAACCAGGTGTTGACTCTGCCAGTGTCCTACCCCAATCGCCAGTGTCCTACCCCAATCACACCTCGGAGGCGAATATAGGCTCCACTTTGGACCCTAGAAGAGCACTCTCTATTATAAGGAGGCGGACGGCTGAAGTTCAGGAGAGGTTGCCAGCTGTTTGTCACTCTACGCTGAAGCCGCACCTGGCAGACCTGCAGCCAAGTGGACGATTGGCAGGTGGGTGACCTCCTGCATAGATCTCTGCTATAGGTTGGCGGGCATGGAGCCTCCCAGAGGAAAAGAGCTCATTCTACCCGCCATACCGCTGCTTGCGGTGGCTGCTTCCAGGGACGTCCCTGTCCAGGAAATCTGGGCTTCTACCTGGAAGTCAGCGCACACCTTCATTACCCACTACCACATTGACCTTGAGTCACATCAGGATGCTGGTTTTGGGACCTCGGTTCTCCAGTCCTTATTTTCCAAGTAGGGGTGCGCCTTGCCTCCCTCCCTTCTGGAGAACTGCTAGAGTCTGCCAATAAGTGTGGATTGAACAACATATCCACGTCCCTAGAAATACAGGTTACAAGCGTGTAACAGGAGTTGTAAAGTGGTATATGTTGCTCATCCACACAACCCACCCGACCTCCTGGCTTTATGGCGTAACCTGGCTCCCAGCCAGGCTAGATCTGGCATCATGAAGCGGAGCCGAGTTTTACCACCGGGTGGGTGGGAGGAGCCAGCTGAAGACCTTCCTGCAAGATTTAAAGTGGCAAGGAACCTGCCAATAAGTGTGGATGAACAACATATACCACTTCTAGAACTCCTGTTACAGTTGAGTAACCTGTATATACTGAATGAATACTTCTGTTCAGTATTCACACAAGAGGAGGTGGGGAGATGCCTAATACAATTAACAGAAGCACTCTGGAGAGGTGGTCGATCCCAGTCCTTTCACAGAAGAAAGGGTTCTGAAAGAACTCCTAAAACTGAAGGTGGACAAAGCAAGCAGGGCCAGATGGAATTCACCCCCAGAATTCTAAAAGAATTAAGCAGAGAACTAGTGACACCACTGACTATCCTTTGTAACAAATTGTGGAAGGATAGTGTGGTACCTGAGGACTGGAGGAAGGCAGATGTGATTCCCTTCACAAAAGTGGGACCAAGACAGAGGCAGGAAACTACAGACCTGTCAGTTTGACCTCTGTGGTAGGAAAGTGTTGGAATCACTTCTGAAGGAAAAATTGTGGAGTACCTAGAGGCCAGTGGGGCACAGGACCCAAGGCAGCATGGGTTCACAGCAGGAAGGTCATGTCAGACAAATCTAATTGATTTCTTTGACTGGGTGACCAAAATAGTAGACTAGGGAGGGGCTGTGGACATGGCCTACCTAGACTTTAGCAAGACATTTGACACAGTCCCACATAAAGATTAATAATCAAGTTAGCCAGCCTGGCCACAACCACTGGTGACTGTTAGAAACAATCAATTACACCACTGCTCCACCACCCTGGTGAGTACTGCCCTTTATAGTAAGTCAACCAACACCACAATGTACTAGACCACTGCTCCTACACGAACCACTCTACTGAGTCCAGGGATAAAACAAACTCACTGTTCAGCCAGCAGGACACTTCCAAAATATTGCACAAATATCCTTCCAAATCCTATGTGTCTAGCACAGAAATCAAGCAACTTCAGTTGTATTACAATCCCTCTGGTTATAAAATTACTACACTTTAATGGAATCCTGCAATTCTTAATGCCAATAAGAAAATAATGAAACTTTCTGTAGAAAGTGTAGCTTACCTTCCTAGTCCCCTACAATATTATTTTTACCAAGTTACCAGTTCCTCAAATGTGTTCTAGTTTGTTCTCTGCAGTATAGCCAATTTCTCAGCTTCCAAAGGAACAGGCAGGTCCTCTGACTGACTTTATGCTTAAACAGAACTGTGATACAAACCCCACCCAGAATCAGTTGATTGACTATGACACCTGTGATGTAAGCAGGCCTTTCAGTGAAGACAGTTTGCTATGTCTGCTTCTAATACACACACAAACCCTTTATCTGAAACCAGGGATAAATTCACTGCTTAGCCAGCAGGACACTTCAAAATATTGCACAAATATCCTTCCAAATCCTATGTGTCTAGCACAGAAATCAAGCAACTTCAGTTGTATTACAACCCCTCTGGTTATAAAATTACTACACTTTAATGGAATCCTGCAATTCTTAATGCCAATAAGAAAATAATGAAACTTTCTGTATAAAGTGTAGCTTACCTTCCTAGTCCCTACAATATTATGTTTTACCAAGTTACCAGTTCCTCAAATGCATTCTAGTTTGTTCTCTGCAGTATAGCCAATTTCTCAGCTTCCAAAAGGAACAGGCAGGTCCTCTGACAAAAGTCAGAAGAAAGCAACAAGGAACCGCACCACTCAAAAGTAGATTCCAAATTAAGCAGTTTTAGTGTAGAAAGCGTTAAAAACACACCGTCATGAGTGCAAGTGGCATCAGAAGCGGCCAAGGAACCCCTACCGGTTTAGCATTCAAACATGCGTCATCAGGAGGATAGCAAATCAAAATCATGTTGCCCTTTATACAAAACATGAATTAAAGTGACACAGCATATTATTATTAAACCATTATCATTGTTACTACATCTAAGTGTTATTTAAAAAAACATGCCCATTAGAAAACCACTGATAAATAAAACAAACATTTCATTACAGGAGAACCTAAAAGAACCTAAGGAGCACTTAAGGAAAGGAATTCAATTAGCAAGTCAGTAGGATGTATACTATAGTGTCACTTAAATTCATGTTTTGTGTAAAGGGCAACATGATTTGATTTGCTATTTAATGTTTTCTGCAATAAAACTGCTTAATTTGGAAGCTACTTTTGAGTGGTATAGTCAAATTAACCATCCTGGGAGTGGGTCCCAGGGTGGTAGCCAGTAAAACATTGGCTGGACAACAGGACACAGAAGGTAATTGTAAATGGAGTCCACTCTGAAGAAAAAGGGGTTACTAGTGGGGTACCACAGGGTTCAGTACTGTTTGGTAGCTTGGATTCAGTGCAAAGAGGTGCAAAATAATGCACCTGAAACAAAACCCAGGGAAGATTACATAATGGCGGGGAGGTAGTAACAAAAACAAAATGGAAAGGGACCTGGGGCTAAGCATATCAGATGACCCTAAGGTTGGAAGCAATGTGAGAAGGCGGTAGGGAGGCTGGGGGATACTGGGATATATAGGAGAGGCATCACTAGCAGAAAACAGGAAGTTGTTATCCTCTGTACGGACAGTTGGTGAGACCCCATCTGGAGTACTGTATCCAGTTCTGGAGACCCCATCTCTGCAAGGACATAGACAGGATGGAGGCAGTCCAGAGGAGGAGGGCAACTAAAATGGTGCAGGGTCTGCAGGAGAAGCCATACGAGGAGAGACTAAAGGAGCTTATCATATACCCTTGAGGAAAGGAGGAGCGGGCGACCTGATAGAAACGATATAAGTACCTCAGTGGAATCAACAAAGTCCAAGAGGGTAGCATCTTTCAGAAAAGAGATGTGCAAGAACAAGGGACACAATTTGAAGATAGAGGGGGACAGCTCAGGGGCAATGTGAGAAGTATTTTTCACAGAAGTGCTTTGCATGCCCAGTGGGCTCATTGATACTTTCGGGCTGAATATGGCCCTAGCGGTTGCTTCATATCCCATTTCAGGCAGCACTGTCCTCTGCACGATATGCAGCCCTGGTCTGTGTGGGAGCAGATTTACTTAGTGCCGCGCTGACATCGAAGAAATGAACTTTTTTCGCATTTGCACTGCGGTGCATGTGGCAACAAAAGTTACATGCACCACAGTCAGGTTACCTGCACTGGCGGACAAAATGATAAAACTTGAAAAAAAGATACTAAATTTTGAAATGGTAGTATATGGAACAACTGCAGTATATTTATATACTGTTCTACATTTCAGTGTCTTCTTCACTTTCCCAGCCTTTTTCTTCCTCTTTTCTTGAACCATAAGGAGCAGTCTGAGGTCTCCTTGTTCTCTTTCCTGATGTCCACCACCTAGCAATGGCATTATCTGGTGAGTATGTGGACACTGTCTCACTGCTCAGATTAATGGCCATTAAAGCTGACACAGTTTCTGGTCTCAGGTTTGCCCTCCAGTCATTTTTATTCGTGACATTAATGAGAAACCTCGTTCACATTCCGCAGTTGAAGATGGAATTATAAGAAATATTTTCAACAAAGCTAGAATATCTTTGAGGTCATCCCTTTCTTCTGAGAGAACTCTACCCACATAGCAGTGGAATCAAAGGGGATGGTAAGCTGCATTTAGGTTGCGGATATATGCTTTCAGTTCCGACACTGCAAGAGTGCTGAAACAGCACTGTACCCTTTGGTTCCAGAATGTCACTGTAGTAAGAAAATAATGACTTGACTTCTGCGTCTCCATACTCTGCCAAGGAATCTTCAGAGTTAGGCCAGTTAGACAGTTGAAAATTCTCATTTCAGCAATGACAGGATCACTGACAAATTCAGAAAACAAATTTCCATTTGATTTAATGTGGAATCCAGCACTTTCTTTACAATAGACACTCGCTGCTCTTGGCACTGTTTGCATCTTCGTCAGGATCTGATCTGCTGCTGCGTCTTGCTGAACCAGAGGAACTAAGCTCCACACCTTTGTAATGCAGCTTACCATCCACAATACTGATTCCTGTTTCAAGGCAATCAATAGTCTCTGAATCTCTAAGAGTTTTAGTTTATTCATGAGAGATAGAACTTTAGCTTGCACAGAGTCTACCATTAAGTTATTTTGCTGGAATGTCAGGCGTTAGTCTGGACATGACTGCTATGTAGAATTCTAGGAAGTTGACGAAATATAAAACCTTAGGTGATTTTATCTGCTTTAGAATTGCAGTGGCCTTTTCTCTTTTATCCCTGTACCATTTACGATAGGTCCTCCAGATGTGTAACAGTAGCGGATAATTTGTCTGCATCACTTTAACAGCCGCTGGTGGTGTGGCAGCCACCTTGTTCCCCAGTATTTACAGGACGCAGTACCCTGATGCCCAGTGCCTCCCGCAGCCTGTAAGCCTGACCAGTTTAAAGCAGAGTGCTTATAGAAACTGTGCAATGAGGAAAGCAAATCCTCCACTGCAGAGTACAGGGATGTCCCCTTGATCATGTATTTAGTGACCAACTCAAGTCTATGTGCACAGCAGTGCACCACTTTTAAAATTCTGGCCTCCTCTTTCAGCCTTATGGCTACTCCGTTTGCTGCCCATCATGACTGATGCCCCATCAAAACAAGCAGCAACTAACTTATTTCTCCAGTCTGGTATTTGGAGGTCAATTTCCATGGTATTTTGTAATGTTGATGTTATACTTTCTCGTGTGACTTTTCAAGAGGCTTAAAGCGCTACAAATTTAGTAACAGGGATGCCCTTCTCCAAGATGCGGAGATAAACTACCTCCTCTTCTGTAATACTTTTGTCTGTTGAGCCATCTGACAAAATAGAAAATAAATCTTGCAATTTCACCAATGTGATAAGATCGTCCATCTTATCTTTGTAAATATATTCCGTGAATACTCTCGCTTGTTTGTCATTGCAGTAGGTGTCACTGACCGAGACCCCATTCATACGTAATAAGTTTACCTCATCCTTTAAATCAGTAAAGGCCGTGCTTTTTTAGCAAGAAAAAAGTTGTTCTGAAGAACCTTCATTTGTTCAAATTCTTTTCTTCCATTTTTTGACAAGTTTCATTAATGGCTGCTCTGCAGGGTTATTGAGTGAGCAAAAATGCTTTTCTGGATGCCTCATGTAAATGAGATGACTCATGAAACTCTACATTTGCCTTTCTAAATGATGAACACCCATCCCAGAAGGAATTATTTTTCCAGATTTATCAAATAGTTCACACCACTCACATTTCATGATGTTCAATTCACTGTCATACTTTAGCCACTTACGATTCTGTTTCCATGAGTCCACGAATTTGTATGTTTTTCTTTTTAAGGGTGGCTCTCCATCAGTTGTCTCATTAGTAGTAGGAGGCTGAGGAAGTTGTGGAGGAGGCACTGAGGAGCATAGAGAGACAGCAATGGGGCTAGGACGAGGCACTGAGGCATAGAGAAACAGCAGTGGGGCTAGGACTAGGATCGGGCACCGGAACATGAGAAGGTGGGAGGAGACACCAGAACATTCAGAAGAAGCATCGAGTTAGATTCTGTTATGGACAGGCTGGAACTGCCAGGAATGGAGTCAGATTCATATATCAGAGACTTGTCACCACCAGAAGACAGAGACTGTTGCACAAGACTCAGAATGGATCTGGGGCTGGGCCTGGCTTTGATTCTGGTCAACTGTGGGAGCTGCTGCAGTTTCAACATTTGTTTTGCTAAACTTGTATCGAAAAAGAGTATTCACTGGTTTGGGTAACACTTTCTTGGGTGGCATGGTGTAATTTTAACAATGTCTAATAAACTGAGCTTTTTAAACTTTGGCGTCTCTTTTGTGTTTCAGTTTAAATGTCAATAAAACTGTTGTCCGTCAGAAAAGCGTGTTGTGTATTTTTATTACTTTGTAGGTTAAACTGTTTACACCAGTGACAACACACTAAGTCTACAAGGGTGACTTAGCCGAAGAATCAGGCAGGATTTTTAAGTTGTCTCACAAAATTAGTAGTAACCCCCAATCCCAGTCAGACTTGGTTGGCGTTGGGACTACTAGCACAGAGGAGGCTCACACTGCACAGCAAAGATCAACTACTCTGCAACAATTATGGAAAAAGGTAAATTCCTTAGCATACAGTAGGTCCTGACCTTAGTCCACAAGTCTCTTTCTTAGGCTGAACCCAGGGCCAGGTTCGGTAGCCAGAGCAGTGCCGTAGTGGTGGTGGTAGTAGTAGTGTACACTGTTACTGCTGCACTGTATATTTATTTCTGTCTCTACAAAAAATAAGTTTAGACTCAAGCTATAGAAAGAGGGGTCAGGTCAGGTGGGGGTTTATATAGACAATTTAGGACCTACACTAGACACACACACATACACACACACACACACACACACACACACACACACACACACACACACACACAGAGTAGTAGTACATGCAGCAGTGTAGCACACGTAGTATAGTATAGGGTAGACCAGGTAAACCTTAGTCAGGCAGTCCTATCTGCCTTCAAAATCTACGTTTCTATGTGCAGTAATTATTTTGTGCTACAGCATACACACATATATTTATTTTACTCCGATTATGACAGATGCTGGACTCACAACTCAGGTAAAATGAGTGGAGTCCTCCAGACCAGATGGGTTCATCAGTTCAGTCTCAGATTCTGGCAAAGTTGTGGTGGGATTGGGAACAGGGCAAACCCACATTGCTCAACAAGCAGAGAAGCGAACCCTTACTTTTTCCCCAATCTTATATAACTGCTCTTTGCCCAGGCTGGCTGTGAGCAAATAGGCTAGTGGGTTAGTGATGAGAACCCGTAATTGCTTTGCTATTTCAAGACAGAATTCCTTTTGACCCTTTAGATTAGAAAATAAACAGCAACTGCCCTTGGCCCTTTGCTTAGGCTGCAGCCACTGACACTGAAAGGCAGTCTTTGCTCAAATGTATTTTTATCACACTCCTCTCACTCAATCACACAAGTATTTTTTTTTTTTTAATTTTTTATGATTTTCAGGCTTTTTCCCCACACACACTAAGAAGAAACTGGACTGGGACTCTGGGAGGACTGATTGTCTCACACACACTCTGTGAGTTTGACTGCTGCTGTAGCTCCTGCTATATTAAAGAGCTTTGTTCACAGCTACCCTGCTGCCCCCACAAACAAAAGCGAAGAAACACCACTATGTCCACAAAAAATCAGGATCAAGGTTGTGGTAAAATTAAGTCCTATGAAATCACAGGACAGAAAAAACCCTTTATTTGGGGTGGTGTGGTGAAGCCCTGATTTACTTTGGTTCTGAACTTCTGCCACTTAGTTTCCCCAGATAAGTATTTTTTACCTTAAATTGCAACCTTTATCTTGCTAAACACTTCGTCCTGCCTGCAAACAGCTAAATGTGCTTTTTGTTGGCCCAGAAAAATCGTGACACTAGTCTGATTCCTTCATGGAGCTTCCGCCTAGTGACTGCTCTCAAGAAAGTCTCTCACAACTGCGTAGTTCAAACAGATGCACATGGCTGTGTGAACCTTATTGTACCACTGTGTGACAGAAAGAGAGACACGTGGTACAATAGAGTTAACATAGCAGTAGATAGCATGCTGCCAGATGCCAGTCAAGCCTTGATTTATTGCTCACCGGTGACCACCCCAATTCCCACCCCGCCCCACTGGCGCAACTCCAGTTGCTTGCTGCAGCCCTCCTGCCCCGCCCTGTGCTGTACCCGCCTCCCAACCCTTCTACCCAGCCCAATCACCCAAAGCATCCCGGTGGGTCATTAATATTAATAGCGCCAATCGCCATACATACTACACGCAAGGCACTGCCAGCCCACTTTCAAATTCGGCATTCTGATAACTCCTGCTGCCGCGCATCTCACCTCCTCTACTGTGGCACTCCTCCAAGCCTTGGCTTACGTTGCAGCAGCTGCTGTTGGAGGCGGGCTCTTAATCCCACTGCTCGCTCCTGCTCACTCCCAAGTCTTCCTCACAGTAGGCTGGATCACCACGACGCCAGACGCCATCTCCCCCAAAAGTCTGCCTGTGTTTTATGCTGCGCCCTAGTGGCACCTCTTGGAACTGCAGCCCAAAGTAAAACCACCACATGCACTATGGTGCAGGCAAGAAATAAAACTACTTGCACCAGCCTGTTCCTACTTGCATTTGGAACAGGCTGGGTATAATATTCGACCCCTGGCTGACATGGACTAATATTTAGTCAGACAGTGTCCGTCAGTTAGCGGCGCTTTCTGTCTGAATAGTGCTGTGGACAGGGAGAGCACAGGGGCAACCACAGTGCAAATGGTTGAGCTGCGCTTGCCCCATTGTTTCAATATTTGGGCCCTTGTCTTTTACATTTGTTGAACAACATGGAGCGATGCATGCTGTCCCTTTCTCTGTTCCTTCATTTTTTCCAATTTGTTTCTGAGACATTATATTTCTTTTTTCCTCTATGTGTTTCCTTCATTAATTGTGTTTCATCTCTGGTCCCCAAATGCTGCTTTTACAATATTGGAGCCTAGTGATCTGCTTGAAATACTGGGGAAAGTGGTGGTGTTGCAAAAGCATGGGGCATCTCAGTGCATATAGTGCTGTAGTGGAACAGATTTGTGACAATTCCACCCCTTATACACTCTGTTATTGTCCCTATAAATGTTGTATATCCTTTTCTCACCACAAAGCGTGTTTTGAAATATGCATATTTAGTATTGGGAAGGACAGTACTAGGAAAATAAATTAGTTGATTTTAAATCGTTACATTTCTTAAAAGTCCTAAATCCTGCTCCTCTCCTTTGTCTACCTCTCAGCACTCACATAATAGAGAAATGATCTCCCACAATTTGCCTCTCAGAAGCCCTCTGATGCACATTTGGAAGGATATCCACAGTTTGCCTCTTGGAAGCCCTCCAATTCACATTTGGGGATATCTCACTTCGCCCTCAGAGGCCCTCTGTTCCCTATTTGGAGGAATATCTGGCTCTTTGCCTGTAAGAAGCCTTTTGCAGTACATGGGGAAATAGTGTCCTAAATTGTACATTGATATTTTAAAACAGAATTTCTTATTAATGGATGATGTTCAGTTAAACGAATGCTCCCACCACATTTTGCTAGTTTACAAGAAGAAGTGGAGTTGTGTGCAGATGCTAACATTAGTGATTTGCAGAGACATCTGCTGTCCACCGAGTGCTTCAAAGTACTCCTGTACTAGCAGCATACAGGCATGCCATTCCCAGTGGCTTGTTTACTTGCCATAAGAATTGCCTGCCACTGGAGGGCAGAAATAATGACGAGCTGTCAGCTTCCTCTCTCTCTCTCTCTCTCTCTCTGTCTCAATATGTTGAATACAGGAAACAGTTAATCTAGCTTAATTTTATCATTAAAAAAAAAAAAAACTTTCCTACTTGTGAGCAAGATTGCCTCTTGAAATAGTCTTGAAAAGACTCATTCCTGCTCAAAAGGCATGAAAAGAGTTTGTTTTTTTTTTGTAAAATGATGTTGCATTTCTCCCTGTTCGGCATATAGGAGACGCAATGTTGCATCATCATTTCAGCCCTACTGTGCAGGCAAATCTTTGTGGCATGTAAACAAACTGCTGTGAATAGCATGCCTGTATGCCAGTAACACAGACGTTTAAGTTCAATTGTGGTACAGCAGATTTATCTGCAAATCATCAATGTTTATGATTGCAAATAACTGCCTCCTCTTTTAAACAAGGCAAAAAGTGAAAGGGAGCATTCCTTTATCAGCAAACTTTAGAAACATCAAAGCAGAAGTTAAACAGTGGTCCATGATTTTATGATGTGATGCACAGGCCTGGAGTCCCAGAGGGCCACTTTTGGGTGACCAGAGCTTGCTGTGTATGTGGTGCATGGCTTGTGAAACACTTGATTAGTATCATCCTGATGTGGAAAGTTATGTGTTCCAGTTGAAAGGGAGCGAGACTAAGAAAGATGAAACAATACATGCAGCAGCTTTACTTGTATCTTGCTAAAAAATCATGTAACATAAAAACAACACTGATGGAATTGTATCATCCTACAAATAGATGAAATGCATTCTTATAGCGCACTGGGTTACCTACCACCATCCGGTTTGCCTCCTGCACGCCTGGACACCACTCCGTGTCTAGCCTTCTGAAACGAGCATCAGCATCCTTGTAGCCCACTGGCTACCTACCACCATCCGCGGTTTTCCTCCTGCATGCCTGGACACCACTCTGTACCTCTCGGCGCCAAGGAGTCTGCTGCCACTGGCCCCTGGAAGCGAGCATCAGGCGTTCTTGTAGCCCACTGGGCTGCCTACCGCCATCCATAGTTCACCTCCTGCAGGCCTGGACACCACTCTGCACCTCTCTCTCTGCGCCAAGGAGTCTGCCACTGACCCCCTGGAAACAAGCATCAGGCATCCTTGTAGTCCAGTTGGCTACCTACCACCATCCGTGGTTCATCTCCTGCATACCTGGACACCACTCTGCCTCTCTGGCACCAAGGAGCCTGCTGCCACTGGCCCCTGGAACAAGCATCAGGTACAGTGTACACACAGCCCAGGCCTCCACGGCTACTGCTTCTGCTGCCAATTTTTCAAAAATTGGTGCCTTTCCCTGGAAAAGTCCTCATTGGTTGCTCCTGAACAGGAGCGTCCTGATTGCTGCCCAACGGACTGGCATTTTGCTCTTCCAAAACTAGACTCTGCTCTTAGATATTAAGCCAGTTAATTAATTTGGGATGCCTCAATTCAAACAATCTGGAACTGGCAAAGAAATATATTTGTTTTATTCTCCTTCCTCAGCGCAGCTGAAACCCTGCACTTACGGAGATCCTGTCTCCCTGCAAGCGCGATTTTCAGTTTCAGTGCACAGTTGTTCCCACAGCTTCACCTCTGCAGATTTTCCCTGTGCTCCTGCTTACAGTCATTTTTTGTATTCTGTTAAACCTGCTACCTCAGTTGCTGTGTCTGTTTATTAGAGTACAGGATTTCTTTTCTGAAAGTCTCCATAGCCTGCTGATTTGTTGTATTTTTATCCTGTGTAGCTGCCAATTTAATTTCTCCCTTTGTTTCACCCCACTACTGTGACCCCTTGTTTTACAAATCTCAGTTACAGAGCTGGCACCTAGCTAAGCTGTCTGCTTCCCACCCCTTGATTTGGCCTCTTTTAGTAAATTGCAGCTCTTTTGTCTGTGTGCTAATTTATTTTCCTCCCACCACTTTGAGTGCTATTAATCCCTGTCCTGTCCCTCTTTCAATCAAATTGTGTCCTTGTAGCCTACTGGGCTACCACTGCCATCTGTCGTTCGCCTACTGCATATCTGACACCACTCGCCTCTGTCAGCGCCAAGGAGCCTGCTGCCACCGCCTGGAACAGCATTAGGTGCAGCCTATACAAGCCCAGCCTCCATGGCTGCTGCTTCTGCTGCTGGATTTTTGCCCATCACCCTCACCCTCCCAGGCCACCTTTAAATACACTTAAGCTTCTCCTCCCTACCCCATCCTTCCCCATTGACTCCCCAGTAATAGAGCTCTGGAGCTTAAAGCTATCTGTCTTCCACCCCCTTTGTTGATCTCCTCTCTCTGTCTTAAAGCTTCTTCACTGGTCTGCTATTCTCACCCAGCACTACTCGTGCAAAAGTGTCCTAGACCTGTGTTTTGGACTCCAGATTTTCACCTCCTCTCTACCAGTGTCCGCTGTCACCATGAACCTTCCCCATCTCACATTGTTTCCGATCTCCCTAGTGTCTGCCCTGGTGCTGACGGACATGTGCCTCAGCACTGGCCCAGAACCAAATGTACCTTGCTTAACTCTCAGAATCTTGCTCCCCGGTACACCCTACACTCTTCCCTCATGAGAACTATCCTACCCAGGTCACTTCACCCTCTCCTTCCACGGAACGTTGCTTACTTGGTCACTACCTGGCCTCCATATCCTGCTCTATTGCCGTTCCCTCCTGCACCTGCATCCCATTCCTATCCCTCCTACTCCGTGCAGGAGACATTGAAAGCAACCCTGTCCTCCCCAATTCCCACATAGCCCCTCCGACAGCAGCTGGACAAATGCCCCAGGGCTAAAACTCACCTATATAAACGTATGCAGTCTCCTTCAAATACCAGGACCTGGAAGCATAGGCTTGAGCTATACAAACCCCAAGTCCTGGGACTCTCTGAGACATAGCTAAAAACTCACATTACTGATGCCACCTACCAACTGCCTGGTACTCCTCCCACCGCCCGGATAGAGCTGGCAAAATAAAAGGGGTGAAGTAGCTCTGTTCATCAAGGAACACCTATCAGCCAACATAGTTCTCCGCTCTGACTCAACCTCTCCCAGTGAATGGCTCCTCATCCAGACTCGCCCTGGGAACTAGCAAAAAACTCTACATAGAGTGCTGCTACAATCCCCTACAGCGAGGAACCGAGGGCCTAAACAGCTTTCTCTCTGGCCTGGGCTCCATATCCCACACAGAGACTCAATTCTTTTGGGTGATCTCATTCTAAACTGGCTCAGTTCCCCCAGCCCGACTATGCCTCCCTCCTAAAATGATACAACCTGGCCAAAACTATTAACCTTCCCACAAGGCAGAACCCTCGCAGGGGCACACACACACTCCTGGATTGGATTGTAACTTACGGGAGGACTGTGTCCTGCACGTTGAATCGATGGCTGACTCCATTAGCTGATCACTCCCCTGTGTGCCTTCTCTGGTCATCCAAACTTAAGCGCCCCGCCCAAATACCTGTCTTTCCGTAACTTCAGAAGCCCAAACACCCTGTCCTTCTCTCTGAGGCACGGCACTGGCCTGGTCTGCCTGCCGTTTTCTCAGAATCAGATGCAATCAAACAGTGTCCATGTTCTCTCAAGCTCTCCTGACTCTACAGGACAAGCATTTTCCAGTCACCACCAGAAGGTGAGGGGTGGCTACTCGCGATGGGTCATGAAAGACCTCCTTACCCTCATGAAAGACAGGGACAGTGCCTGGTCAACCTATAAAGCATCCCCATCCCGACCATTAGGATGATTACAGGTGTCAGAGGAACCTTTGCAAACACCTGGCCAAAGCTCTCAAACAGACACATTTTTGTAATCTCCAGCAAACTAACCTCAGGGACCCTAAACAATTCTGGGCATCCATTGGCTCGCTACTCACCACCCCCTCCAGTAAGCCTGCCCCACAGCTACACACTACTGCTGGCCTCATTACCAATCCCCAAGAAGTGACAAGGCCCTCAATGACAAATTGTACAACCTCACTATGTACCTGAGCAAACTCCCAAAGGCATGCAAAAAAACCCTGTCCCCTACTGCGCCTCCATGACATCACCCGCCGGGCCTACCTCTCAACCTCCACCTCCCTCCTTTTCTTCAAAATACTCTCACATGCTGACATAGCTAAACTCCTAAAGAGCCTCCCAAACCATGGCTCCCCTGGAGCAGATGGATTATCCACTGTCTTCCTTAGACTTATCTCCCTGCCATCATCACCCCCCATAACGTTCATTTTCAACCTCACCCAGACCACTTCCTCCATCCCTGCTACATGGAAAACCGCAAAGGTCATTCCCATTCATAAAGCCGGAGACCCACAATCCACAGACAACTATCGCTCGATCTCCATCCTTTCTCACCTAAGCAAGCTACTTGAAAAAGCTGTCTACCGCCAACATGCTGACTACTTGGGTAAATATGACCTACTAGGCAGTCAACAACATGGCTTCCACAAGAATCCTCCACCACCACTGCCCTCGCACTCCTAACAGACCACATCCTCACAAATGGACCATGGAACTGCAGATGGCACAGTCTTCGTTGACCTCTCAAAGCCTTTGACCTGGTCAATCCTTGCTCCTCCTCTCTAAATTGCATCGTGTTGGCTGCTCTCAGAGGTCACCACCTGGTTCAGAAGCTACCTTACAGGGCACTCCCAGTTTGTGTGCATTGGCCTGGCCCTTGCCCACCTGCCTGTCTCTACTGGGGTCCCTCGAGGGCTCTATCCTGGGACCCTCCTTTTCTCCTTATTCATCAACTCTCTTCCAGCAGATAGTCTCAACTCTCACTCAGTATTTTACCCGACGACCTCATGCTCTTCTTCAGTGGAAAGTCTCCTACCCTCATCTCTGCAGCCCTCTCACAAAACTACACTGCAGCCCACAACTGGTTATCTGACAACCTCCTTCTGGTCAGTGACAAAAAAAATGTTCGGATCGAGCCCTTCCTAACCAAATGCAAATCTAACTCACCTAATCATCACATCCCCTGATGACCATGCACTTAGAGGACGTCAGACACTTCAAATATCTAAGAGTTGTGCTTGACCCCTCCCTTTTCTTTACAGAGCACATAAACTCCCTGCTTCTAAGATTTCACCAAAACTAGGGCTGCCTACAGATATGGCAATACCTCACCCCTGAGCTCTGCCATGCCATCATCTAGGAAAACCTGCACCTATCCTAGACTACTGCTGTCCCATCTACTCCAGGACCTCCGCATCCACCATGGCAAAACTATCAGTAGCATACAGCAGTGCCTGGTGCTTCTCTCTGCTGGCCCCTTTCTCCATGCACACTGTACACTCTACACTACACTGGGGTGGCTCCCACTACAAGCCTGCTTTGACCTTGCACTGTACAGTTTTATTGATTCTGCCATCCGTATTGGCCAGAAATCCCTGTTGCTTCCCTTCTCACTGCCCAAACCTCGCACCCTTCCGACACTACTGCAGTATCCCTCCTGAAAATTCCCAGGGTAGCCATGAACATGGGCGCTAGAGCCCTGTCTGTAGCAGCCCCACACTATGGAACAAGCTGCCCACTGAACTGCGCACCATAAACACTCACCACCAGTTCACGACTTGCTCAAAGACTGGTTCCTGTTGGCATCCACCTGCCACTGCTTTGAGACTAGCCCCCATTAAGTTCCAGGGATAGGGCCAAATAAGTTCTCTTATTTACCGAAACTGTACCACCACAAGCCTTACTTTACTTTATTGTTGTCCCTCAACTACTGCCACCATGTATTGCCAAATGTAACAACTGTAACCTTTCACTAGGTATTACCTGCTCTTGTTATGTTCTTGTTGTTTTGATGTTTCTATTCTGTTCCACCATACATGGCCTGGGTCGTGCCTGAAAACGGTCACTGGGATCAGTGCACCTACCTGGTTAGCAAAGTCATAAATAAATAAACAAAAATTAATTTTGAGTGGGGAATTGAGATAAATGTTACACAGTTTTCAGTTATGACCCACCTTTTGTTACCCTTAGGGACAATCTGACTCTGATATTTTATGGTGCTGCTTTAGGAATCTCGGCTCAGTTGAAAAATGTGACCCGTTTTTTATTTGACCCTGCCTATTTATATCCAGCTGGTCAGTGTTCTGAATAGGCAAATATTTAAAATGTACTCTGGAAATGTGTAGTTCTGTAATATTTTGCAGCTGTTATAGCTGCAATGGTAACAAATTGGAAGGCTGGATTTTCTCCTCCAGTTTTATCGTTTTATATTCTAGATTAGAGTGACACAGTATACATAATGCCGACCCTTCCACTCCTTCCCTGTGTGTTTATCAGCTTCTGCGGTTTATTCTAAAATCCAAATGGAATGAACACCACTGCACCATCTTACCCAATTAAATTGGTTATCTCCCTTGTCCAGCGCACCTTTCACTGGTTATCTTTAATTTAAAAACTGTAAATCATCAGACACCAACTTTATCTATCTGACAAACTCTGTTTCTATTCATAGTCACAGTCCTAGGGGTGTCCCTAATCGAGGCTTTTCTTTGCCTAGGTTCCAAACTCATTTTGGGAGAGATTGTTTCTCATATAATGCCCCACTCTCATGGAACAAACTTCCTCCCGTTATGGAATTTCTGCTCTCTGAATATTTTAAAACAAAATCTGAAAAAGTTGCTCCAAAGGGCACGATTTACTTGCACTTGTTTTAATCGATTGCCCAGAACAACCATTGTATTTATCATCATTGAATTTCATGGTCTCGCTATATTTTGGATTTGTGTCTTAGGTACATGTCTCTTATGTATTTTATACTTTTAACATTTATTTTTTTTGTTATCGTATTTAAGAGTTGAGGCGTTCTGTAAATGAGACTTGTTTCTCGTAGAACTCATCCTGTAAATCATCAAACTTTTAAATAAAAAAATAAAATAAAGGAACCGTCCATCAGGAGATCTTTGGTTCAGATATCCTATCTACCACCTCGCTGGATAACACTGAGCAAGACACTTGGCGAAACTGTGCTTTGGTCCATTTTACTGTTATATTAGTAAGAAGCAGGACCACACTGAAAATGATGTTGCATGTCAATTTGGCTTTGCTGGGGAAATAAACTGTGAAACAAAAGACAAAGTAGGTAATTGGATACCCTTTTATTGGACTAACACAGAACCTTTTGTATTAACAAAGTTTCAGCCTGGCCTACACAAGGACTGTCTTCAGGATTTTTAGATGTTCTATTCCACTCTTACAAAAATTGCAGTGCTTTCCATAGTGGCCTAACTCTGCATATATAGCCTGCAGGGTACCTGGATTGCATTTAGCTCAGGAATCTGAAAAGAGACCCAAAACACATTCTTGATATATAAGTACATTATTTAAGGGTTCCTTCCAATCCCTAACTACTTGTTTCCAAAATGTACTATACGTACATTCAAAAAATGTGTTCTTGGTTTCAGTACATTATTACAACAACTTCTTGAACATACTCTGTCTTCCAGTTGTTTATGCTTATGGGTATTCTTCACACCCAACCTCCTGTGACTGCTTAGCCAGAGTACTGTACATCCCATGCAAATTTTGGGATCCTATTATTTGTAAATTGTGACAGTACTACCTCCGTGCTGGCTACTGGTCACTGAGGGAAATTAAACCTTCTGAAGGCATTTTCCATAATCTGGCCATAAAGTCCTTTCCTAGTTATAGTTAAAGCCCGATCATATGGAATCCCCCTCTTTATAATTCTTTGAAAAGCTGCTTTAGACAAATTTCAGATTTGGGCCAGTTTTCTTTGGTTGGATGTACCGCATGCATCTACACTTAGTGTCATCCAGTCAGTCAAAGCTGCTTTCCAAACTCAATCCCCAGGCCTCAAAGCCTAACAAATATTATTGTAACTGAAGACATAATAATAAAAAAAAATAAGGGTTCATCATATTTACCCTTCTCATTTTATTGGTTTGCACATTTTCTCCCTTTTTATTAGGTTGAGTCAGTTTCCGAAAAGGACTAAAAGAATACACCATACAATCTTGCCTTCTGTTTCTGAAGTGGGAAAAAATGTAACATGGGCGAACAAATTCGCAAAAGTAAAGTTTTTTGTCAGTAAAAACTTTTGTTATTGAGATTAGTTCCCCTTCATTTTGCTGAGATCAGAGCTACAGTTTGTAGATATGTGTCCCAATTTTGAGACACTATGAAACCCTTCCGAATTCAGTACTCAAGATCTTTAAGTTGCCATCTGTGATGTCTACCTTTGCCAAATTTCCATTTGTGGAATAGATTCCGTACCAACATAGCACCCTTTATATTTATTATAGTTAACTCTTGAACCTGATGCCCTTGAGAACTTGCACAGTTGTTCAGATGATACCTGCTCAGAGGTTTTCCTGATTGTTTTAAGACCACATCATCTGCAGTTTTCAGGCATTAGGTTAAAATTTGAAAGTACTGAGATTTCTGTCCATCATTGACCCGTTTCAGTACCTGCTAATGCTGTAGGCCAAGGCAGAACACCATGATATTCACTATAGCCAACTCCTCAAGATGCCCTTGTCCTACTAGATTCATTAAAACTGTATTGCATGATTTAGTACAAATTCGCTATGAATCACACAGTTAGTGGTCAGATGGGGTGTGTGAGTGATCGGTGATGGACTTTTTTTTTTTTTTTACAGATTTAAAAAAAACAGCGAGGGAAGGTTTTCTGATTTTCAGCTCAAATGAGACCTGGGAGGGTGGGGAATGCCACTGACCATCAACGAGTGAATTTACAAAAATTTGGAGGGTGGTGGTGGGGAGGTACCACTATACACCAGGGATAAAGGGCAATAAGGGTCAGAATGCCACTATAAAAATAAATGAATAAAAATAAGAACAATTAAATACAAAGGAAAAAATAATGTACAAAAAACATATGGGGATTGAGTGTGGTGGGGGGGCTGCCACTAGACACCAGGATATTAAAATGAGGATGATGAAAAGACGCTAGATCTTATGGGACCAGATGGTCCTGCAACTATTTTCCAGGATGAGATGGTCATGGCAACAATCCTTTTCACTGCTACCGTTTTCTTTCTGCCATCCTTTTCCATTATGGCAGAAAAGAAATCGACTAATGAAAAAAGGATTTCCTTTGACGACCAGCTGTCCCCTTTTAGACCAGATGGCCCTGCTGATAACCCTTTTCGCCAGCCAATTTCCTTTTTTTTTTTTTTTTTTTTAATTTGCCATTCCTTTTTCATCATGGTGAAAAAAATCAGCTGTCAAAAGGATTACTGGCAGGGCAAGCTGGTCGTGAAAAAGACCATCTGATCGTCAGTGGGGAAATCCTTTTCACTCAGCCGATTTCCTTTTTTTCATGGTGGAAAAGGAAGTTAGTGAGTGTCTAAAAAGGACTAAAATTTATAACAAAACATTTCTAGGGCATACAAAGTTTGAAATCACAAAGAACTGCTCATCAACTCCCGATGAGCAAGAAACATACTAGATGTCTGAAACGGACATCCTTGGGCAGAGTTATGATAGCTTTTTGGGGCAAAAATAAAAAGATGGCGGCTCACGAAAGAATTTTATCTGGCGAACAAGAATTGGCCCCTCAAGAAAAAGGATCCTTGTTCATCAGAGCAAAATCCTTTATGTTCGAGGAATCTATCCTGAAAAATTAAAATATAATTGAGCATAATAGGACCTTAAAAATGTTTTAACTTTGGAACGGATTAATATTTTGTCACCAAATAAAGGCTGGGCTGTTCTGTAACACAAGCTCTTTCTACCATACATATTTCAGACCAAAAGTCAACATCATCTATGCACAGCGCGATAAGAAAACTGAAAAAGTGGCAAATTTTTATTTTTTTCACTGCCCAGATCTCAGAATCTATAAATCCGACCGGAATGAAACTTAGCACGTCAAGAGATCTATCCCAGAAGACTGCATGCAACATTTCCTGCAAATCCGTTGAATGGTTGCAAAGTTATTAAAATGCAAAATTTGAGGTTTAACATTAAAGTGCCTATTCAACCCTAACTGGTGCCACAATAATATATATCCATTCATTGGAGTATGTGCATCGGTAATGTAGGAGAAGGAATGCAGGGCAAGATAGCTCTTTGCAAATGATACTACACTCTGTGGCACAGTAGACAGTGAGGAGGGGTAAGGAGTTGAGGAAGGACCTACAAAGGTTATAAAAGTGGTCCAAAGTTTGGCAGTTGAAATTTACTGCAAAAAGTGCAAAGTAATGCACATAAGGAGCTAGAATCCCAGAACAGAATACTGGATGGAAGGAATTGAGCTGGGCACTACTTCAGAGGAAAGGGACCTGGGAGTCCTCATAGGTGACTCTGTAAAACAAACTAGCCAATGCAACGAGGCCAACAGCAAGGCAACCAGAATATCTGGGTGTATTAGAGGAGATTTGATAGCAGGAGGAAAGAGTTACTACTACTGTATGTCTCTATAGATCAGTGGTGAGACCCCATCTGGAAAACCATGCTCAGTTCTGAAGACCCAACCTAAGGTAAAACAGAGACAGACTGGAGACGGTACAGTGCAGGAAACCAAAATGATTGAGGGCCAACAAGGCAGATCCTAAGGATCGTATTAAGACACTGAGTATGTACTTGCTGAAGGCCAGAGGAAAGAGGGGTGACATAATAGAGGCCTTCAGGTTCCTGAATAAACAAGGCAAACTGTGAGAAACTATTCAGCAGGAATAGGGGTTGAAAACAAAGAGATGCAGTGGAAACTGGTGGGGATTTCAGGAGTGATGCAGAAAGTTTTACTTTACAAAGAGAGTGGCTGAGCTGTGGAACAGCCTACAGGCTTGGGGGTACAAAAACTGTGAATGTATCAAGCACAGCTGGAAAAGAGAAAGGGGTTTACTAGTTTCTGGGGATAGCAGTGAGGTAGGGAGCAGGGAGAGAGCGAGGATAAAACTATCTAGACCAGGTCTCCAGATAAGATTTTTGGGATGAGTACTGTACTCCTCATTTTGAAAGTGAGGTGAGTAAACCAAATTCAGATGCGTATAAATGTCTGGACAGAGTGGAGTGAGGAGTACATTTTTTACAACAATGTAGTTTTTTCTAGATAAGAACTGATCAAGTATCAACAATGCTCCAGATAATGTTGGCAGGTAGGAGTAATTTACTCACCAGGTTTAAAATATAGTGAGTAAAGAAAATTGGGATGCACATGAGTGCTGTAAATCTGGAAAAAAAATGCTCCTTTTGAATCACCAGTTATGTTGTGAAGCACAATTCTTTGGAGTGTGGACGGGAGTATTGGTACTTATTAAAAAATTTTCTGAGGAGTATTTTCTAAAATGAGGTGAGTAAACATGTCACATTCCCTTTATCTGGAGCCCTGATCTAGACAGTAGGCCACTGGGTAGGAAATGGCAAACGGGCAGATTGGATGTACTTACAGTTTTTTTGTTTTGTTTTTTGCCATCCTTGTCTACTGTATGTTTCTATGTAACACTGAGCCAAAGCTAGTTTCTACATGTGATGCAGGAGCAGTGGGAAGTTAAGGCCCTGTTCACACTACAGCACAGTAATTTAAAATGTTTTAAATATGGATTAATTACTGTGCAGTAGCATCTGTGTTAAATGTCCGCACTGTCACTAGCGTGTTATAAACTGTTAATAAAACGGTTTACAGCATCCGCGACTGCTGCCTCAGGACTGGATTAACTAGCAAACGGTTCCCATTTGGGAACATCCAGCTTTATGGAAGGGAACCGTACCTGACTGTCTGCACTGCTGATAAGTCGATTTAACTCCAGAAACATTTTAAAACCATGTTTAAGCCTAGGGCATATCAGGGTTTAAACACGGTTTTAAAAATCAGACTACCAAGCGTGTTAAGTGCCAACGTGAACCGTGTTAGGGCATTTTAAAATGGTTTAAGCCCCTTAAACTGTTTTAAATACCTAATGTGAACAAGGCCTAAGTGACTTGCTCAGGGTCACATGGTATGCAAGTGGCAGCTGTGGGATTCAACCCCTGGTCTGCTGGGTCTCCAGATTGACAGCTCAGTGTTCTAACTACTAGGCTATTTTACCTCCCTAAATTTAACCCTTAGGCCCACCAAAATTAGAATGTATCGAAATTCTGAACTGATGTATCAGTCCATGGCACAGCAAGGGCTAATACAGAGTGTCATTTCACATTTCAACATTGACATTGCTGGTATTGATCTCCCTCCTCAAGCCCTTGGGAAGTGAGCTCCATACAGGCAGTGTCAGTGCTGAAGTGCACAACAATAACTCTGTACTCAATTTAAAAGTTATATGTAGCATTTAGATGACCCTATGGCTGTCCTCGCATCATTAGAGACTCAGCCACAGTGCACTGCCAGATTTGTTTAAAGAGCAGCTAACACCTTCAAGAGAACTTTTAACAAAACACAATTGGTGCTTTATTCCTCCTCCCCATTATTTATTGCTGAGGTCATTTGCATGAAAACAGGCTTTTACTCCTGAAGAGTTCATCTATTTCTGTTGCTGTCTTCCTACCTGAGGTCATAATGCACTGCTTGTGACATCACAGTTACTCTCATGGCAACAGATTGTGATGTCACAACAGAACATTTTGACTTGAAGTAGGGAGTAAGCTATAGAGGCAGATTAACTTTAAAGTAACTGCAAGGGATAAAAATCACGTATTCATGCACATTTTCTCTATAATAAATAATGGGAGGAAATCTAGAATATATATGGAATACAAGCTGAATTTTTTCTATTTATTATGTTTTTCAAAGTTTTCTTTGAGCGTCAGTAGCTCTTTAAACATGGTTGATGGAGCGCTGTATGAGCAGCTAACGAGGCAGGCGCATTTTCTCATTGCTCGATCCAATGGCCGAAAATCAAAAGTAAATTAAATAAATATGTATCCAAACGGTCTACTGGTTGCAGCTATCAGTGTTGGAAGGCGCTATGGATGAGTATCTAACCCCCAACCCTGCCAAAGCCAACGCTTGCGGGCAAAGTTATCAAGAAGTCTGCGGCAAACACCTCGGGAGAGAATTTGAGCCTAGCATCACTGTCTGCCGCAGAAGTAGCCACACTTGGCTGAGAGTTCACGGGCCAGGTGATGGCGGCACTCAACCATGTTTAATTAAATTGAGGACAAGCTAGACTCCTGGCTACAGGAGGTCCTGGAACAGCAAACTCAACAAAATAATTGGCTGGCAGAGGCTAAGGACTGTATATCCAGAATGGAGGACGAGTTGATGCCGGTCCCTGGACAAGTACTTGCATTACAAAAAGAATTGGAGGAATTTAAGGAGGCATACGATTATCAGGAACATTACCATTGGCCCTTAAATTTGTGACTTAGGGCCTGCCAGATGGAAGAGAAGGTGAGGGAGCCCTAGATTTGTGTGGTCGGGTGCTACCAGAGTTACTAGGAATGCAGCCTAAGCATGGCAGAATAAAGCTCAAGCGAGCTCATCGGGCTGTGATGCCGTGACTGCCAGTAGATCAGCCACCGAGGCAGATAATTATGAGATTTCATCACTTCCAGGACTGAGAGGTGATCCTGAAGGCCTACAGAGAAAAGGAGTGTTTAACTTTGAGGGGACCCGCCTGTTCCTTTTCCAGGACTATTCAGCGAGATTGCTCAAGAAGAAAAATTGTTTAATGTGATTATGACACAGCTTAGAGGGATGAAAATAGGAACTTTCTGGTGTTCCCTGCTCGCTGAAGATTCAACACAAAGGACAACCTTCTCATTCTGGGAGGTCGAGAAGGCTGATGAATTTATGAAGACCCTAAAGAAGAAGATGGGATAAGAAGCTGGAGGTAGCAAGAGCCCTGCTGTGCTGAGGATACTACTGCCAGTGAGTCGTTTGTGTTGCATTTCTGTTCTTGGTTTTGTAGGATGGCATGTTCTCTGCCTACTAGTCGATTCAAGTGTATCCCAATGACAAGGGACAGTTGTAGTACGGAGGAGTTGGGACAGTCTGGTTTAAGGGTGTTTTTCTGACAACTGCCACAATCGCAAGGAACTGGGAGTCCTTGGCCAAGCATGGACAGACGTGAGGGAGAGATGATATGAGGAGCAGAGTTGAAGGGAACTTTATTTTGGTGGAATATGACTTTCTTTATGTAGGCCTCCTCTGTTGTGATGCAGTTGAATTTTAAGCCATGCGGTCTCTCTAAGCTGCCTGGTGGATGGTGGTGGTGGTGGGGTGGGGGAGAATGGGCTTAGCGCATATGATTAAAGGCGTGCCTGCTCTCTTCTCTAACAACTGCCAGGGGCTTAATATGATGATCTTCTGTCCCAGGCGCCTAATTTTTATTGCACTGTGAGTTTAATCCAAGTTCTTCTCTGCAGTACATGTTGGCAGAATATTTTTGAATTGTTATTTGGAAGATGGGGGCTCAGGTTGATGGAAATAAAATAAAAGTGGGAACAGTTTGGGATAAATAACTGAGAGCTATGGGGGAATCTGAGGGATGCCTTGCCTCGAAAATTTGACTGTTGGAATGGGGATGGGCGATGGCACACTGGGGGAGACATCTCCGAGGCTATAAGGTGTTAAATGCACAGGAGTGGAAATGACCATGAGAGCGATGCCCTATGGGGCAATTCAGCTGTTGGGAGGGCTACAGAGCACATACGCCAGTTGAAAGGGTTTCTGAACACTTGTGCTATATTAGCAATTAGTGTCATCGGGCGGGCAAAAATGGGGACCGCGATCTTTATCATGAGGATATCTGGGAAATACTTAGTAATGTTGGGGGCGGGAGGGAAATGTAGAATTACAGGGGCACAAGGACATGGGAGGGAAGAAGAGTGGAGGGTACATGTGGTAGGTCTGAAGGTTTCAGGAGGGTCTATAATTCTTTTGCTAAGGGATGCTTAGAAGACTTAATTAGAAAAGGGAGAAAAGAAGGCCACATTCCATATCAGGATAATGACTCAGGAACATAATTGGCAGAAAAGGAAGGGGATGGAGGAATTGCTGATGGGTTGGGGGATTGCTGATGGGGTGGTGGGAATGAGGGTCTAGTTCAAGTTAATGTTCAAAATGTTGCTGTTTTTGTTTGATGCAATAAATGTTGGGGATAATGGTGTGGCTATTTTTGTTTTAGAAATGGGAATACCTTGTGTGAGGAGGGATACCTATTTTTATGATGTGGATGTAGTTTTGTTTCTTTTTCTTTCTTAAAAGCAGGTTCAAATGATGACCTAATTTGAGTTAATTTGATTTGAGTTAATTTATTTTGTTTGCTTCTGTTTAGTTTTTTAGTTTTAGTTATTTTAATTATTTGGATTTGGATTGGTTTTATATTTGTCACTACAGCTAAAGTAGTAGCACATTGATTTTCTTGCGCCATGTTGGAGGATTGGGATATGTATCACTGTCCCACCCCCAGGTCATCGCTATTCATCCCCGCTCTTCATGCCCTCCGCCTTTTCCCCACCGTTGCTTTTATATCTATCAACGCTGTCGGGCTTTAGGGAATTGCCGCGGGGAGGTGGGATAGAGCGGGGGTGTGAGCTGTGGAGAGCAGAACGAGGAGGGCGTGTGCTATAGGCTGGCTGTCCTCTATCGTCCAGCCAGAGGCAAGAAGCTATTCCTTAAGGAAGTGTCAGACTTTGTGGTCGACCTGGTGTTTGAGTCGCCCAGGCTGATGTACTGGGTGATTTTAATGCCTGGATCGACGAGGAACTCTCAATTTGGACAGCACTTCCTCCAATTGATGAATTCATTGGGCCTGTCACAAGTGGTTACCTCTGCCACTCATAAATATGGCTATTCCCTTGACCTAGTCTTCCTCTTGGGGATGGAAGCTCCGACGTGGGGTGGAACCCATCGGATGGTCTGACCATTACACTGTGAGATTCAATTTTACACCCCTCTTCGTAGGCCAGCCCTGTGGAGATGGTCAAGTACCGCCTTTATGGAATGTGACTCCCGATGGTCTAACTGCGGTGCTTGATCTATCAGAATTTCCAGTGGCAAGCTTGGATCCAGAGGTTTTGGTTCTGGCTTATAATAAGACCATTGCCTCTGCTCTGGATTCCATTGCTCCAGTCTGTGTCGTCCTCTCTCCTTAGCCTCGGTCACCATGGTTTGACAGGACTTGAGGGAGATGCGGCGATTAGGACGCAGGTTAGAGAGGTGCTGGCGGAAATCCGGCTTAGAGGCCGACTATCTTAGACTGCTAGAGCATTATCGACTCTATCAGTCAGCAATTGCCCTTAGAAGGCAGTATTCCTGTCCGGAAATTGCTGCCGCCAGAACCTACCGGCTGAGTTTTTCGAACTGTAGACAGGCTGTGCAACCCAGCCTGTCTACAGGCTCATAGAGCTTTTCACAATTGCAGTGTGATGATCTTGTTCGGTTCTTTGCAGATAAGGTGGGCGACATCAGGACAGAGACCCTTGCAGCGCTCTATAGGAGCTGCCGTGGACCAGCCCCGGTTACTATCCCTCTTTTTACTGGAGTTCCTTGAAAGACCGGAAATTGTGGATGTTATGAGGATTGTCCAGGTTGTCGCACTACATGCTGTAGTTTAGACTCGGGTCCCACAGCCCTGATAATGGGCTGTGGGAGGTTATCATCCCGGTTCTGGCGCAGATAGTCTGGTGCTCACTTGACTCTGGTGAGTACCCCTGCTCCCTGAAGGAGGCAGTGGTGACACCAGTGTTGAAGAAGGCTTTTCTGGACCCAGACTGTCTCTGGCCAATTATCGGCATCTCTAACCTCCCTTTGTGGGAAGGTAATTGAGAAAGTAGTGGCTGCTCAGTTGGACAACCATCTAACCATCCATAGCATCTAGACCCTCTTCAGTCTGGTTTTCGAAAGAGGCACAGCACTGAGACTGCGCTGGTTCGGTGCTCAATGATCTCCTGATGGCAAGAGACCAGAAAAATGGTCCATTTTGGTTCTGCTTGATCTGTCATCAGCATTTGACACCGTGGGACCATGGGGTGCTGCTTGAACGCCTGAGATGCATCTATGGGCTTTCAGGTTTGGTTCACAGATGGCTTACATCTTTCCTCACTGGTAGAACTCAGAGGGTGGTGTCGGGGTGTTTTCTCCTATCCTACCTTTCTGTCCTGTGGGTGCCTCAGGGCTCAGTGCTGTCTCCCATGTTGTTTGCGGTGTACATGCTTCCCTCGAGACATTGTAAGACGGTATGGGCTGGAGTTTCACTGTTATGCTGATGATACCCAGCTCTACCTGTCTTTGCACCAGACCAGAATGGAGCACTCTTGGTGTTTAATAACTGCCTTGGCGAGATCCAAGGTTGGATGAGGTCCAGCTGGCAAGTTGAATTCTGGGAAGACGGAGGTGATGGTCGTGATCCTGGTCGCTGGACAGGGGTGGGGAGCAAATCATCCCACAGGTTTATTCCTTGGATGTTGAGCTCCCTGTCTCTGAACAGTGCGTGACCAAGGGGTGATTCTTGACGACTGGCTGATATTACGCTCTCAGGTGTCGGCTGTCGTTAAGTTATCCTTTACCATCTGAAGAACATCGCTGGATCCAGCACCTTGTTCCATCCAGGGACCTGCCTACATTGATCATGCCTTTGTGACCTCACGTTTGGATTACTGCAACTCCCTTTACTTTGGGCTTCCAGGGGTTGATATCTGCCGCTACAGCTGGTGCAGAACTCCGCAGCTCGGTTGCTGATGGGGATTCTCGCTCTTCCCACATTACACCGTGCTGCGGAACTGCACTGGCTGGGCCGGTTCAGTGGCGGATCACCTTTAAAGTCGGTTTACTGACTTTTATAAAGTCCTACACGGACCGGGCCCTGACTACCTGAAAGAGCTTCTGGTCCCTCACCTCCTGGAGCGACCGCTCCGCATCAACGAGGGGTTGCTGGAGATTCCGAGGTGGTTTTAAAATCTTTTGGGCCCGGGCTTTCATGTTCGTGGCACCGACCCTCTGAATTCTCTACCCTGTTGGATCAGGGAGTGCATGACTGTGGGGGGCTTTAAACAAGCATTGAAGACTTATCTGTGGAATAAGGCATATGGGGATGGTGTCGGCGTGGATTGACTGAACTTGTTTTGGTTATTTTATCATGATGTTTTATTGTGAAATTATTTTAACCATGTACTGCGCCTTGACTTTGAAAGGCGATTATAAATAAAGTTTATTATTATTATTATTATTATTATACAGTACAGTTGGGGTTTGGTGGATGGATAAACACCCTATGCGCTGGGAGGGTACCTGGCTGCTAACAGGAGGATGGGATAGGAAACCTACAAAAGCGATCATGGCTGATATGCAAACTATAAATGTTATGTCATGGAATGTTAAAGGGATAGCAAGTCAAGTGAAGAGACATCACCTTTGACCGCCCTGAAAAGGGCAGGAGGCGCAGGTGGCACTATTACAAGAAACCCACCTGATAGATGTGGAAAATGCCAAGTTGGCTCGGAACTGTGTGGGAAATGCTGCTTCCTTCTCCTCCCATAAATGTGGGTTGCCATACTATTCCATAGGAATTTTCCCTTTGAGGTTAAGCGGATAGTTAAGAGACCCAGAAGGGGTAAGGGATAGGTACATTTTTATCTCGGGGTGCTAAAGGAGAATCAATCACATTTGGCTGTATTTATGCCCTGCGGTTTATGAACCACAGTTTTATGTCTTTTACTGGACTTGCTAATAAGAGAGCAGTTTCGGGGTTGATCTGGGGATTTTAATTGGACCATGGATGCCCACATGGATCATTCAGAGGGCAAGGAAGGACCTCGGAGGTTATGGGTTAATGGCAGAGTGGGATGGCAGATTTAGATTTAGTGGATGGATGACGACAGCCAACCCAGGTGCAAGAGATTATATGTTCTATTCTAACCCACATAAAACCCGGTCCCAAATTGATTATATCTATTTGCCTAGAAGTTGGTATGATAGATTAAAGATGTCTCCCACAGCCCTATCCATATCTCCGACTACACCATGGTGGTCCTAAGTTGTTTGGTAGAGAAACATGGAAGGACCCGCAGTGAAGTTCCACATACAATCCTAAAATCAAGTCTTCAGGGACCACTTGGTGGAGCAGTGGACATTTTATGTGGAGACCAGCACTTGTCCTGACATATCTAAGACTACTTCTTGGGAGGTTGGGAAAGCTTTCATGGGGGGCCATAATAGCCTACATGGCGAAAGTTAAAAACAGAAAAAGAAAAGTGGGAAGGGCTAGAGCAGCGTTAAAAGGTCTGGAAAAGTGGGTGGCAAATGGGGAACAGGGTGAGGCACTTATATTGCTGACAACAGTGAGGAAGCATTAAAACCCTGCTGAGGAGGAGGCTGGCAGGACTTGGTTATATTGCAGCAACGAGTTTTGAATGGGAAACAAGCCTGGACCTCTGTTGGTGAGACTAATGAAGGGCAGTAGGTGCCCAACTCAGATATTGGGAATCGGGATGGGGTGGGAGGCCCTGTAAAGACCCTAAGGATATTAGAGTTTGCTTTAGAACTTTTATAAATGTTTGTATAAAGCGGAACATAAAGGAAAAGGAGATCAGATACAACAATTCCTGGCAGGCTTACCACTACCTGAAGCTCCGAAAGTCAGAAGCAACAGCTTGTTCAACCCATTACTAGGGCCACAATTTTGGGGTCGATTCTAAAACCCACAGCAGGGGAAGGCTAGTGGCCCAGATGGCTTTCCAATTGAGTATTATAAGATACTGGGGGCAGGTGGCAGGGGTACTCTGAACTCTTTGAAAGGAAGAGGGGTGGAGACCCTAATTTACCTAACACATTCTATGATGCCACGATTTGCTTGATTCCTACACCTGGCAAGGATGGGATGGAATGTGCAGTGTGTAGACCCATTTTGCTGCTTAATTGCAATTTAAAATTTTAGCAAAGGTTCTGGCTACCAGATTGGAAAATATTTTGCCAGACTTGGTTCACACAGACCAAACGGGTTCATCAAAGGCCATCAGTCATATCATAACATGCACAGGTCACGAATGTTGTTTGGAGGGCTGGACGAGAACAAGAGATGGTGGGTATAGTTTCGATGGACGCGAAAAAGCATTTGACAGGGTCGAATGGGATTACCTGTTTGCGGTGATGGCCTGGTTTGGTGTGGGTGACTCCTATGGAGGTTGGGTAAGGCAATGTATGAGAAACCAGAGACACGATTCCTTGTGAATGGGGGTCTCTCAGAGCAGTTTTGTTTAGGGAGGGGAACAAGACAGGGTGCCCATTATCCCCCTGTTGTTTGTTTTAGCGATTGAGCCCATGGTTGTGGTAGTGCACCAACATGCGAAGGTGGAGAGGATTGAGGGTTCAGGGTACCTTGCATAAAATAGCCTTGTACGTGAATGATATGCTCCTTTTGTTTGGGATCCACAGAGGTCCATGGTACCTCTGTTATCCCTCATTGAGGAATTTGCCAGCTTCTCTGGTTACAAGGTTAACCTAGAAAAATCAGAGATGATGTTTCCCAGAAGGTGGTAGAGATCTCGTGGCTGGGGATGAAAAGTGTGCAGTCTGGGTTTAAATATCTAGGGTGTGGGTGGGATGAGGACTGGGAACCTTATATAACTTGAACTGTCTCCCTTGATTAGGACTGTTGTGGCAGATCTTAAGAGAGAGTCACGGCTCCTATTCCTGGTTATGGAGGATTAATTTAATTAAGATGAATATCCTCCCCGGATCTTGTACCCAATGCAAATGCTGCACATGGGATTACAGAGGAGGATATTAAATGGTGAGAAGGCATTCTCAGAGTTCATCTGGCACAGGAATAGGCCGAGAATAAGCCTACAAAGGCTTAAAGCCAAAAGAAAAAGGGAGGGCTTAATTTCCCAGATCTGGGTAACTATTACTTGGCAGTCCAACAGAGATGTATGTCAGACTGAGTGCACCATCCACCGGTAGCTAGCTGGGTGGAGCTGGAGCAATGGGGACTCAAGGGAGGTTAACTGCATACCTTCATAGTAGGGGACTACGGGCTTATAGCACAATGGGAGGTGACAGTCCCTAGTATGAGCAATGCTGGAAGCTTGGGGACAGCTTAAAGACAGAAGGTGATAGGACAAGAAGAAACTCTCTTGTTGCGGTGTTTAATAATCCCTTCTTTCTGCCAGGCCTTGAGGATAAGGATTTTAGTGAATGGAAAAGAGAGAATCGGAAGTGTAGGTAATTTTGATTGTAAGGGGAGATGTGCTCTTATGAGGAGATAAAACAGAATTTACAATTGGAAGGACCCCATTTGTTTAGATACATGCAGATTCGGGCCTTTGTGGGAAAGCTGGACAGAGGAAACCGGAGGGCCTTAAACCCGATCCGGTAGAACAGCTGATGTATCATGCTAAAAGGACTCCAAAGGTTTTGTGGGGAAGGCAGCTAAGCAGGGCAAACAAAAACTGCCAGATATGACCAAAATACAAGGGCTTTGTGAGAAAGGGATCTAGAACAAATTATCTGTGAAGAGAATTGGAGTGATACTCCAGATGCTGGATGGGATAATGGTTTGTAACAAGTTTAAAGTGGCCTTTTTAAGTTTTTGCATGGATTATATTATCCCTTGTTATGGTACATAACGCACACCCTCAGTATCCCCTGTGTGTGGTAGATGTGGGAGAGTGGGGCACCCATTTCCACTGTTTCTGGACCTGCTCAGTTTGGTGCAGTTCTGGATAGTGTAGTGTTAGAGATGGCCCAAATGGTTGGCCATCCAGTGAAGAGGGATCCCAGTCATGTCTTTTGGGGTGGAGGTAGTAGAAGGAGAAGAGTGGACACCGCTTCCTGGGTGGATGAGAACCCTATTTGTATTGGCGTGCCACTGCATTCAAAATACTTGGGTGTCAAACATTAAACCTAGAGTCCTTCACTGGCATCAACTTATCATGCGTGCTCTAGCCTTGGAAAGATTAACACAAGTTGTTAGGGTAGGAGGAAGACTTTCTTCGAGGTTGGCCCCTTCCTTTCCTCTGAGTGTGGCAGAGGACATGATGTTGAGGACGGACTGGGTGCATGAACTAGCAAAGAGGTTGGTTATGGTAGGAGGTGACCGATTTTTAAACAAGACACTTGCTAACATTAGATACATGAAGAACATCCTCCATACTCTTGCATATATGTATTAAATGTACTAATATGGGTAAAACTAATTGTGAAAGGATCAATTTTGCACATATGATTGCATCTGTTTATTGTATATTGTACGTTACTGTATGTCTGATATTTGTTGTTTGTATTGTTTCTTTGGAACTTCAATAGAGAGATTATTAAAAAAAAAAAAAAAACAGGGTTGATGCGGGGTGGGGGTGTTCAATCAGATATCCATTTACTTATCAACAAAGTAAGTGGCTCCCTGGTCCTGTGCAGCAGTTTGGTGGTAAAAGGGTTCCCTTTCAAGGTGAATGCCCTCTTAGCCAGCCCCACCTATTGTATTGCTGCCCCCAGTTTGCACTTTTATTGCAAAAGAAAATTTTTACTTGCTTGTTTTTGTTTGTTTGAATTTGGTTGACCTAATATCCAGATCTTCTACTGTAAACAAAGCCATTATGCATCCTGCAATCTCCTGCAGATGTCAGCACTGAATGGGATTAGCCTTGGTATATTTAATGGGCTGTATTGAGAGGTCAAGCTTTTAAAAAAAAAAAAAAAAAAAAAAAAAAAGTTATGCCACTCACCAGTTCTTCTGTACAAAGGTGCAAGATGTTGGGGTGGAGTTGTGGAGGCACATGAAAGGTACATTCCAGTGAGGTTTCAAACAGAGGAATTGACACCTCAGCAAAATGCATAAATTGCCCTAGTTTTCATATTTTTGTTTAAAAAATTTAGTTCCTCCCATGACCCGCTGGTGCAGTGGCAAGGCATCCGCGAGATGGACTCAGAATTCAGAGGGCCAGCCAGTGCGAGAAGGATATAGCATCCCAGGGTTTGCTCTCCTTCTCCGGGTGGGGAGGTGGGAAGAGTGTCTGGCACTCTGCGGACTCTCTGGGCGGAGGCTTAGGTACCATCGCTACTGGTGTCTCTTACAAGGGGCGGGCAGGCAGATGCTGATCATTGCACGACCCTACCCCCAGGGATCTCTACAGCACAAAAAAATCTGACACTTCACCTCTCCAACTCTGTGCCACCTGCTCGGATCCTGGCTAGTGACCTAGTGATGAGGTCCGTCGGTTTGGCCCAGTTCCATGGCCCTGCCCAGGGGTAAGCTAGGGGATCTTCCCAGTGGCTCACCACTGGGGACTCCTGACCATCATCCAGCAGAACCACGACTGCCTGATGGCCCCAGCCAGAGGAGGTAAGCCTAGATTGATCACCGCCCAGGGTAAGTCCGGTGGGGGCGAGCTGGGGTCAGAGTGAGTTGGGGCTGAGCCTTGGGGAGGCAACACACACACACACACAAAAATTGTTCCATTAATGTAGAAAATGCATATCCTTACTGCCACAGAACATTAGACAAGGAAATCTCCTATCACTAGATGGTAATCTTTGCTGGAGGTGGCATCAGAAAAATACTTCTGGTCTAGTCCAGTCTGACCATGAATTGCTAATATTATTATTATTATTATTATTATTATTATTATTATTATTCTGTGGGCTCACTACCATACATATGTAGATTTCCTCCCCACTCACAGTCCACTTTGTCCTTACCAGACACCTAAATCTGTCTAATCTGACAGCCCATTTATTGACCCTGTCTCCACCACCCGCAGACAACTTACTTCACTGATCCCCACTCTTGACATCCTTCTTAACCCCTCACAGTCTTCAGTTGTGCCCTCTAGTTACCATGTCCTTTCATTCCTGATGAACAGGTCCTTACTCTCCATTTTATTTATGCCCCTCAGAAGCTTGTACATCTCTATCAAATCTCCTCTCTTCTTTTGGCCTCCAGCAAGTGCATATTAGTCTGTTTTCCGGTCCTCGTTTGTCTGGCCTTGCTGTCCCTGGATCCTCCTGTTGGCCCTCTGCTGCACCACCTCTAGCCTGTCTCTGTCCTAGTTCAGGTATGGGTTCCAGAGCAGGCGTAGTACTCGAGCTGTGGCCTTGTGGGATCCTGTATAGGGTGCAGGATCACTTCCCTATTCTGTTGTCACCCCTGCCTATACAGAGACTTTGAGGCTATCTCTGCTAATAATCCCCAAACTCTTTCCTCCATTGGCTCCGCTATCTTCACCTCACCACCATCCTGAACTCTAGCATAGGTTTTTCTTACCAGTGAGAAGTGCGCTTATAGCATTTATTTATTTAGTTTTTATTGACCAGGAAGCAAGACAAGACTGCCTATTTTCAGCCTCATCCTGGGGTGGGTGGGATATAGATGGTGTTACCAGTGTTGTCTCCCAGGGTTCCTTTTCTTTAAATTTAATTGAAACATCCTGGTGCCAGAAGAATTATATGGGAGAAGGTGTAAATTGGAATATTCAGAAAGTCGCACAAGAGTAACACACTCTCAACCAGTAATAAAGTTCATTCTTCCAAATGAATAAATACTCTTTTTTTTTAATTCAAATCTTACATATCATAAAATTTCTTGTTCCAAAACAAATGTTCCAACTCTTGCTCTTGCTCTTTTAATTTCCTTGTAACGTTCAGAACAGTATTTCCTTCATCAGACAATGGAACCTAAGTTGCTATACAGGTGGAACTAACCTGTAAATGGTAAGAATGCAAACTTTCAAAAGTGTGTCTGCTCTGGGGGAGGGTACACCCGATCGTTTCAATCTGAGTGTTTCAGTATCTGTAAAGTAATAGACACATACTTAAATAAGAAAGCAAGACATAAACTTCCTTTTATCCAAGAAACCAACAAATTGGGCTCATAGTTACTTTCAGATGTCGTGTGGCTTTAGAGACCTAATGGTGTTCATAAAATCCCACCGCTTTCTGTGGCAAACAAAGAAAATTCCTCAGTCTTTAAAAAGTATAGTGCGGGTATAGGGGACTTCCCAGTTTTAGATAGGGAAATTTCTTTTTGGCCGGGCCATGGGAGGTGGGGTTACCTTGTTGACATCAGCACATCTTTGCCGTCGCGTGCCTCTGTGGCCCAGCCCTTCTCTTATCACCTGGCAAGGTGATTGAGAATGCAAGCATCTGTCCAGCGTGTCTGCTAATGGTGGCGGGCGTTTGAAATGTGCTTTCAATGGGGTTCTAAAAACTGAAATGGAGTGTTTCTTTACTTTTTGAAGGTGTGGAGTTAGGAATTGGCCCTCTTTTGATTTTCAGTATGGATTTTGATGCGCAGTATTGACGCCCTATACTTTTTAGAGACTGAGGAATTTTCTTTGCTTCACAGAAAGCGGTGGGATTTACGAACACCATTAGGTCTCTAAGGCCACATGACATTTGAAAGTAACTGAGCCCAATTTGTTGTTTTTTTGAATAAAAGGAAGTGGCTTTATGTTTTGCTTTCTTATTTAAGTTTGTGTCTATTGCTTTTACAGATACTGAAACACTCAGATTGAAATGTATCAGGTTTACCTCACCTCATAGCAGACGACTTTTTGAAAGTTTGCATTCTTACCATTTACAGGTTAGTTCCACCTGTATAGCAACTTATGTGTCCTTAAAATTATTTATAACCCGATGCCTTTATGAATTATAATACTTAATATTTATATTTTCATGTTATAGAGTTAAGCTCCACTGTCTGATGAAGGAAATATTGTTCTGAAATGTTACAAGGAAATTAAAGAAGCAAGAGTTGGAACATTTGTTTCTAAGGACATGGATATGTTGTTCATCCACACTCATTGGCAGTATCCTTGCGCTTTAAATCTTGCGGAAGGTCTTCAAGCTTGCTCCTCCCACCCACCGGGTGGTATAACTCCGCTCCGCCCCATGACGCCAGATCTTTGCCGCTTGGAAGCTCAGGTTCCTCCTTAAGCTCTGCGTTTCGCGACTGGTTCTATTTCTCCGTTTGCGGTTTAAAAATAAAAAATTTGCAAAGACTTCAGTCTTCGATCCCTCGCGGCTGCGATGGACAAATCGACTCCCGGTTGGAGATGCCCATGCGGCAGAAGATGTCTCGGGCGGATCCACACTCCACGTGTGTCTACTGCCTAGGCCTTGAGCCGACCCGCAGGCTTGCGACCTGTGCTCATCTTTCTCGGCCTCGTCCTCGAAGACCGTGCTGCCCGTTGCAACTGGGCCGTCCGAGCGTTCCCTCCGGTGAAGTCAAGGAGGCCCGGTTGGCGGTGTCCAGCGGCGGGCTTCGGCGGATCAGCTCGGCGGATGGTGCGTCCTCGAAGGAGGGAGGCGGCGGGCCGTATCTTCCTGGCCAGCGCATTTATCCCGCTCTCTCTGGGTTCTTCCTACACGGCTTCTTTTAAGGAGCTTGTCTGTCCCTCTCCACTAAAGGAGAGGGCCTGCGTCTGCTGGACCTTTTCTCGGTCCAAAAGAGGACAAGGGTAAGTCCCTCCGTCCCGGCGCTCTTGGGGGCGGGGAAGGTCCCTCTCCCGGGCCGTCGTCCGTCGGCTTGATCGACGCTCGGCCCGGCCACTGGCCTCACGGTGTCCCGTCAGGTCAGTTGACGAACTCCCACTGATGAAGTCGAGATTTTTCTCGACCCATTGAACAGGCTGTCGCCTTTAGCAGCCGAGATTCCCCTCTCCCGGTTCCCCGGGAGGAGTTGAGGATCCCGTGGGCTCGTCTGTGCCTCCGGTTCCGGACCCTCGGATGGACCTTCCGAGCCGAAGGAGTGCCGGTTCGGCCGACACCTCCCGCACCGGACCCGGAAATTCCGGGACTCTCGGTCTCGGTCTCGGACCTCTTCGGGTCCAGCCGCTCCCACCGTCATAAGCGGTCTCGGTCGGCACCGCGATAAAGCGGCGTCGCCGCGCGTCTCGTCCTCCTCTCGGATGAGGAGGCTTGGCGTAATTACGTCGACGATGCGAGACCTTATGTTGCAACAGCTCCTCCTGGCGGGAATAAGCGACTCCGGCGCCTTCCCGGCCATTAAGTAACTGTCACCGGAGCGGCCGACACAACCCCTCGACTTGTCCGAGGAGCCTATACCCAGGCGGTTGTTCGGCCAAAACCAGCTGCTCCACCGATTCGGTGGAACCTCCGCCTCCACAGCCACAAATTGGGGCTCCGACCAAGGATTCTCGGTCGGCTAAGGTTTACCCATCGGCTGTCAGTTACCCTCACTCCCGACCGACCTCGGCAGGTGAAGGGTGGCTCAGGCCAGAGGCAGCTCTTCGAGGACTCTTCGAGTCCGAAGATGATTCCTCCTTCTTCTCCAAGCGACTGGACTTGGAGTCTTCAGGAGGTCAGTCAATGGACGATAGCCCCGTCCTTCCTAGGACTGCTCGGCTCATCTCGAGTCTACGGGATGGAGCTCGAACCCGTTCCAAGCGGGCCAGGTATCCCCTCACGGAGATTCTGGACCGGGGATTCTCCGGCGGAGGCCTTTCGGTGGCGAGGCCATAGTGGGTCGGCACTGGAACTTTGGCAGCGCCCTGCTTCCTGCCCTGCGCCGGCCAGGATGGCCAGGAAGTATGCGGTCCCTACGGTTCCTTGTCGGTTTTGAACACCCTCTGCTGAGGGGTTGGTTACCGACAGCGTTTTCGGCGCGCGCAACGCCAGGATGTGGACAAACCTCCTGACAAGGAGTCCAAGAAATTGGACTATGTCGGGCGAAAAGTCTCGCTAAGTCCCTCTCGGCCTTCGTCAGGCCAGTTCGCCGTCCTCATGGCACATTTTCTCATGCCCTGTTGGGCTCCCTGGATGAGGTCATCCCTCATCTTCCCCCGATCTGCAGACTACGGTTAAGCAGGTGCGGGACCAGGGCAGAGCAGTGGCCAAACAGCAGCTCCAGACTGCTTTGGATGTAGGGGACTCATGTGCCAGATCGGTGGCGGCCGCGGTGGCTATCGTCGGCTGGGCTTGGCTGAGGATATCCACCTTTATCCGGATACCCAGCACAAGTTGGCGGATGTTCCCTTTTGGGGACTGACCTCTTCGGCCCTGGGGTGGAAGGTCACCTGCAGAGGATCGAGAGTCCAATGCCACCTTGGACTCGGTCTCTTCCGCTCAGAAGGACAAAGGCCGCAAACCACAGCCTAAGCCCTTACGTCCTTCTGTGCCCCGGTCGCGCCGGCCCAGCAACGTCAGGGCCAGCAGGCTCGGCCTTGGCATCCCAAACCCAAGCCGCGGCTTCCTCTAACAGGAGGCAGGGGAAAGGGCCAGGAGGTCCCTCGGCCGGTCCCTCCTCCAAGCCTGCCAGTGACGGGCTGAGGGTGTCGCCCCATCCCGTCACCTTACCCCTGGGTCCCCGTGGGGACGGCTCCGCACTTCCGTTCCGCCTGGTCCGCTGTTACCACGGACAGGTGGGTCTTGGAGGTGGTGGGAAGAGGCCTGCCTCTGGAATTCGAGCAGGCACCACCCTTCAGAGCTCGCCCCTCGGGGCCTCGGATCCCCAGCTCACTGGCGGCTCGTCGAGCCGACATCACTCTCCTCCTCCAGAAGGAGGTGGTAGAGAGGTGGTGGACCCTCCTTCAGACCCAGGGTTTGTGTCCAGGTACTTCCTGGTTCAAAGCGGACGGGGGCTGGCGCCCCATTCTCAACCTACGACCTAAACAAGTTCCTAAGGTCTCGAACCTTCAGGATGGTCACTCTGGCTCAGATAATACCATCCTTGGAGCGGCGTGTGGTTCTGCTCTCTGGACTTGCAGGACGCGTTTTTCCGTCCCTATCCGTCCGTCTCACCAGAGATTCCTTCGCTTCGAGCGGAAGGATCTCTCTTGAGTTCCAAGCCATGCCCTTCGGCTTGTCTCCAGCTCCCAGGGTCTTCACCAAATGCATGGCAGTGGTGACAGCATTCTCTGGCCAGGGTCGGGTGTACCCTTACCTGGACGACTGGCTGATAGCAGCTCCTCCAGGAAGGAGGCGGAGTGGTCCAGAGATCTGGCCCTCCAGGTCTGCTCTCAACTGGGCCTCCTTATCAGCGAGGGCCAAGTGGAACTCGAGCGAAGCAGGTGATTTTATTCATCGGGCGCAGCTCGACTCTCTTCGAGCCAGGCGCTGCTCCCGGCGGACAGGGCCGAGGTTCTTTCCTCCTTTGCCCGATCATTTCTGGTTGGGCAATGCGCCCTGCCCGGGACTTCCTGCGCCTCCTGGGTCTCATGGCGGCCTGTGCCGGCGTGGTCCGTTGGGCCGGCTGGAACATGCGTCCCTTCAGTGGGGACTGGCCAGCCAGTGGTCCTGGCGCTGCGATCCCTTGGACCAGCTTGTAGTCGGTGACACGGGGATGTGGAATGCTCTCCAGTGGTGGACCGTTCCAGATCATTTGCAGGAGGGCATCCCGTTCGTCCGCCCGAGCCGACGGTCTCTCTGTCGACCGATGCCTCTCTGATGGGTTGGGGTGCCCATCTGGGGAACACCGGGCTCATGGCCTCTGGTCCCTGGGAGTCCCGATGCCACATCAACCTGCTGGAGCTCCGAGCGGTCCGCCTAGCTCTCACCGCCTTTGCTCCGTTCCTCCGGGGTCAAGTGGTCCGAGTCCAGACGGACAATACCACGACCATGTACTATCTAAACCGCCAGGCGGGGCGCGCTCCATGCTTCTATGCAAAGGAAGCTCTCCGCATTTGGTCACTCGTCGCAGCCTGGAGGCGGATCTCCCTAGCCATTCCGTGGCAGGAGCCTCCAACACCCTGGCCGATGCCCTGAGCCGGATAGGGGCTGCATCTCACGAGTGGTCTCTCCTGCCGGAGGTAGTACAGCATCTGTTCTCCCTTTGGGGCACACCTCAGGTGGACCTGTTTGCCTCCATGGAGAACGCGAAGCTGAGTCTGTTCCATGCCGCCCCCTCAGCAGGGCTCGCTGCAGGGGATGCCTTCTCGAGGCAATGGACCCGGGCCTCTTTACGCCTTTCCCCCATTTCCCTTGATCCACAAGGTGCTTCTCAAAGGCGAGGAGGACAAGGCGCGAGGTGATTCTGATAGCCCCAGACTGGCCCTCGCCAGTTCTGGTACCCAGATCTCCTCAGTCTCAGCTCCAGGACTCCGGCAGCTTCCAGCTCGCCGGACCTGCTCTCAGTCAATCAGGGAAGGTGTTCCATCCGGACCTTCAATCCCTGCACCTGACTGGCCTGGTTCCTGGCGGCTAGAGTTCCAGGCTTTGGGTCTTTCCGGCGAGGTCCTCAATGTAGTTGAGGCGTCCCGTAAGTCGACCAGAAAATGCTATGCCTTCAAATGGAAAAGGTTTTCCATTTGGTGTCAGAACAAGGGCTTGGACCCTTCCTCCTGTTCCTTGGCAAGCATCTTGGACTATTTATGGTCCCTTTCTAGTCAAGGGCTTAGGTCGACGACCCTAAGGGTGCACCTGGCAGCCATCTCTGCTTACGGGCGGGCCGGGAAGCAGTCGATGGCGAGGAGAAGGTGGTCTGGCGCTTTTTCAAGGCCTTGATCACATTTCCTCCAGTAAGGGAACCCCACCTCCGTGGGATCTACTGCTGGTACTGGCAAGCTCATGGGCAAGCCATTCGAACCTATGCACAGGTGTGCTCTCTCTCACCTGTCGTGGAAGACCGCCTTCTTGGTGGCTATCCGTCAGCCAGAAGGATGGGAGAGCTCCAGGCGCTTCATCGAGTCTCCTTACCTGGTCTTCCACAGGGACAAGGTTGTCCTCGTCCCCACCGAAATTCCTTCCGAAGGTGGTGTCGGAGTTTCACCTTAACCAGGTGTTGACTCTGCCGGTGTTCTACCCCATTCACACTCGGAGGCGAATATAGGCTCCATACTCTGGACCCTAGAAGGGCGCCGCTTATTATAAGGAGCGCACGGCTGAAATCGGGAGAGGTTCGCCAGCTGTTTGTCACCTACGCTGAAGCCGCATCTGGCAGACCTGCAGCCAGCGGACGATAAGCAGGTGGGTAACCTCCTGCATAGATCTCTGCTATAAGTTAGCGGGCATGGAGCCTCCCAGAGGGATAAGAGCTCATTCTACCCGCCATACTGCTGACGGTGGCTGCTTCCAGGGACGTCCCTATCCAGGAAATCTGCAGGGCTGCTACCTGAAGTCAGCAAACACCTTCATTACCCACTACCACATCGACCTTGAGTCACGCCGGGATGCTGGTTTTGGGGCCTCGGTTCTCCAGTCTCTCTTTCCCAAGTAAGTATATGGGGGTGTCGTCTTGCCTCCCTCCTCCCGGAGAACTGCTAGAGTCTGCCAATGAGTGTGGATGAACAACATATCCATGTCCCTAGAAATACAGGTTACTCACCTGTAACAGGAGTTCTAGGAATGGTATATGTTGTTCATCCCTACATTCCTCCCGACCCGGCACAACCTGAGCTTCCAGCGGGCCAGATCTGGCGTCATGGGGGCGGAGCGAGAGTTATACCACCCGGTGGGTGGGAGGAGCAAGCTTGAAGACCTTCCGCAAGATTTAAAGCGGCAAGGATACTGCCAATGAGTGTGGATGAACAACATATACCATTCCTAGAACTCCTGTTACAGGTGAGTAACCTGTATTTTTGGAAGACTTGAATTGAAAAAGAATATTCATTTGGAAGAATGAACTTTTACTGGTTGAGAGGGTGTCACTCTTGTGTGACTTCGTGGGATACAGATGCAAATCAACTGAAATCGAACTAACATACTAATTGCCAGCAGATTATGCCTTATGGTCTATCGAGTCTGCTCGAACCTCAGATCCCTAGTTGGGTGCCGAGGCCCTCCCTCCTCCTTGTGTTCCAGAAACCCTATCATCCATCCCCACCCCCTGGGCCAGGCCATCATCTGATCCATCCACTTTCTGTGTCTGTCCCACCCTCTCTTGAAGCCCTCCACTGTGGATCTCTGAACCAGCTCGCCAGGCAGTGCATTCAAGGTCCACCACCCTCTCAGTAAAAACCTCCTCCTCTTTTCCCCCTCACCCTTCCACCTTCCAACTTCAAACCATGCCCTCTGGTGATACCTCCCTGCTTTAATCTAAAGATCCCTCCATGTTTACCCTATTTATTCCCTTGAGGTACTTGAAGACCTCAGTCATGTCCCCCTGTCTCTTCTCTCCTCTCCTCCAATGAAAACAGGCAGAGCTCCTCAAGTCTGTCCTCATCGTCAAATCCCTAGTCCTTGTATCATCTTAGTTGCCCTCCTCTGTACCCTCTCCAGGGCTGTATGTCCCTCTTCAAGTGTGGTCCCCAGTACTGTACACAGTACTCAAGGTGTGGTCTAACCAATCCATTGTACAGCGGCAGAATCACTGATGCTCGAGAGGTGATTCCCCATACGATGCATCCCAACATCCTGTTTGCCTTGCTAGCCGCTCTCCTGCACTGCTCAGACTTATTCATACATGCATCCACCATGACCCCTAGGTCTTTTTCCCCTATTGAGGCCTCCAGCGCCTCCTCCCAGGATGTACCTGTGTTTAGGTTTCCCCACCCAAGATGTAACACCTTGCACTTGGTGATATTGAAATTTAATTTCCATGTGAGACCCAACTTTCCAGGGTGTCCAGGTCCCTTGCAGGGCCAACCTCCCTCTTCTCCCTCAACTACTGCTCTCCCATCTTGGAGTCATCAGCGAAGAGACATTTCACACCCTATACCCTCCCTGATGTCCGATATGTATGCATTAAACAGGATCGGACCCAGGACCGAGCCTCGTTGCCCACTACCGACTTCTCTAGGGTTCAGAGCTCCCCACCGACCACTACTCTCTGGGTGCGTCCAGCTAGCCAGTTTTCAATCCATCTGACCATCAAAGGCCTACTCCAACCCCATCAGTTTCTCCACCAGACCATTGTGGGGACAGAGTCAAACGCTTGCAGAAGTCCAAGAATAATACATCCACAGGCTTTCCCTGTCCAGTTCTGATGTTACCCATTCGTGAGAACTCCACAAGATTGGTTTGACGTGATCTACCTGGCACAAACCCATGTTGCCTACTATCCATAGAAACATAGAGTTGAAGGCAGATAAGGACCAAGAAGGCCCATCCAGTCTGCCCATTTCTTTTCTACCTTATAAATGTGCCATCGGCCTTTGCTCTGTCAGAGGCCTCATCTATTCATAGTCATTTGTATTGCTCCCTTATGCCTATCCCATGCCTGTTTGAAGCCCTGCACTGTATTCATAGCCACCACTTCTTGTGGTAAGCCATTCCATGCATCCACCACCCTTTCTGTTAAAGAATTTCCTCACATTCCCCTTAATCGGCCCCCTCTAATCTCATGCTGTGTCCTCTTGTCCTACTAATTTTCTTATATTTAAACATGTTAGACTCTTTCACCTTGTTAATGCCCTTAAGGTGTTTGAATGCCTCGATCATATCACCTCTCTCCCTCCTTTGCTCAAGGGTATACATATTGAGCTCTGTTAATCTGTCCTCATATGTCTTCTGATGCAGTCCCTGCACCATTTTGGTATCGTTCTCTGGACTGCCTCAATTTGGTTAATGTCCTTGTGAAGGTGTGGTCTCCAGTACTTCACAGTACTCCAGATGGGGCCTAACCAGTGTCTTGTAAAGAGGATTATTACCTCCTCCACGACTTCAGATACCCCTACTAATACACCCAACACCCCCTGGCCTTACCTACTGCTTTAGAGGTCTGCTTGATGATTTCAGGTCATCAGTGATGATGATGCCCAAGTCTCTTTCTTCCTTTTGACTGCTAGCAACTCCCCTCCCAGCCTATAGGTGGCTTCAGGGTTTCTCTTCCCTATGTGCATGATTTTGCACTTCTTTGCATTAAATCCCAGTTGCCACTTTCTGACCATTTTGCTAGTTTATCCAGATCTTTTCTCATTCTGCCCACCCCATCTGGATCATCTACTCTGTTGCAGATCTTGGTGTCATCTGCAAACAGACAAGCCTTACCCTCTAGTCCGTCTGCAAGGTCACTAATGAATATGTTGAAGAGGACTGGCCCCAGGACTGATCCCTGAGGTACCCCACTTGTGACTTGCATCTCTTCTGACTGTATACCATTTACCACCACTCTCTGTTTTCTGCCCGTCAACTACTTTGCCACCCACTTGACCAACTTCTGACCCACCCCGAGCCTACCCAGCTTATTTATCAATCTTCTATGTGGAACAGTGTCAAAAGCTTTGCTGAAGTCAAGGTAGGCGACATCAACTGCTCCCCCTTGGTCCACCACTCTGGTTACCCAGTCAAAGAAATCTATGAGATTAGTTTGACAGGACCTTCCTTTGTAAACCCATGCTGTCTTGGATCCTGTGCCCCTATAGATTCCAGGTGTTGCACTATCCTTTCCTTGAGTGCCTCCATAATCTTGCCCACTACTGAGGTAAGACTGACTGGTCTGTAGTTCCCTGCCTCCTCCCTGCTACCACTCTTGTGGAGCGGGATCACATGAGCCCTTCTCCAGTCTGCTGGGACCTCTCCTGCGCTCAGAGACTCACTAAACAGGTCTGCTAATGGCTCTGCTAGTTCCACCTTTAGCTCCTTAAGTACCCTGGGATGTATGCCATCAGGTCCCATTGCCTTATCCACCCTGAGCTTAGCAAGCTCTTGTAGGACCCTTTCTTTTGTGAAGGGAGTAGTGCTCACCTCCCTCCCTTTGTCCATGATGCTGAGCTGTGGGCCCTGCCCTACCTTTTCTTCAGTAAATACTGAGCAAAGTATCTATCTAGGATAGATGCCTTTACAGGGTCCTCCTCCTCACATGCTCCCTTTCTCCATTAAGCTTAGCAATACCCTCTGGACTTTCTCCTTTCACTAATGTATCTATAGAAAGTCTTGTCACCTTCTTTACTGTTCGTGCTAGTTTTTCCTCAGTTTGGGACTTTGCCTGCCTTACTGCCTTCCCTGCTTCCCTTAGGGCAGTTTGGTATGCCTCCCTATCTTCTTCCGCTGTGTTCCTTATATTTCCTGAAGGCTAGCCTTTTGGCTCTGATCTTTTCTGCTACTGTATTTGAGAACCAAAGTGGTTTCCTTCTTCTTTGCACTTCCTTTTCTGTCTCAACACAATGGGATGTTGCTTCAAGTATTGCATCCTTAATGCTTGCCCACTTTGCCTGTACCCCTCACCTGTGTTTCTTTTTGCCAGGCTAGCTTAACTCTGTTGGCCATCTTATCAAAGTCAGCTCCTCTGAAGTCCCATATTTTTGCCTTGGAATGGGATGATTTAGGTGTAGTAGCCAAATTGAACCATACCATGTGATGGTCATTGGCCCCCAGGTGACCTTCTACCTGGAGATCTGTGATCCTTCCTTGTTAGTCAGTACTAGATCTAGGATAGCCCTGTCTCTTGTGGGTTGCTGTACCAGTTGTTTGAGGCCCTCCCCTGCAGGAATCCACTATGTGTCTAGTTCTGGCAGATGTTCCTGCTGGTATTGACCAATCTGTATCTGGCATGTTGAAGTCTCCCATTATCAGAACCTCCCTTTAGCTGTCATGTTTTGTATATCTTCTAACAGTAATGTGTGTGTGTCCTCCCTGGTCTGGGGGCCTGTAGACAACCCCAGTTCTTATGGCTGTCCCATTTCCTGTTTCCAGGGTGACCCACAGTTGTTCTGGCTCCTTATGTATTCTGAATTTCTGTAACTTGATATTTTCATTGACATACAAGGCCACTCTCCCCCCTTTTTGCACCTCGGTCTCTTCTGAACAATACATAGCCAGGTGCTGAAGTCTCCAAAGTGGTTACTGGTAAACCACGTCTCACTAATTGCTACCATGTCCAGTTTAGCCTCTGACATTATTGCCTGCAGGTCTGGGATCTTATTTCCCAGGCTGTGAGCATTGTGTACATGATTTTCCATTGGCCAGATTTTGGTGTGTTAGTTGTTGAGTGAGGTTTGGCATTACCCTGTCGTCGTATGGGGAGACAAACCTTTTTCTTACCTGGTGATGCAAATGAACTGCAAACATGCTGAATCCCTGTTTGACCACTAGCTGAGGGGAAGGGTGTTCTTCCCATTCGATGTATGGGGTGCTGCACCCTCTCCCCATTTGCTAGTTTAAATATTCTGCAAAGACGTCAAACTTCTGCCCCAATGCACTGACTCCACCTTAGTCAGATGCAGTCCATCAAATTTAAAGAACTTTCGCTCCCAGAGCTGTTGCCAGTTCCTACAAATCTGTGTCCTTTTTCCTGACACCAGCCCTTGAGCCACGTGTTTAGCTCCCTATCTCCCTTCTCTGACCTTCCGTCCATCTGCTCCCTTTCCCAGACTGGCAGGATCTCAGAGAAGGAGGTGCTGGATGAAATAGATGATAGTTTGTCACCCAGCCTGGTCAGGTGTTCCTTGGTCTCCACAACTGACCGGCTGGTGAGATCATTAGTCCCTATGTGTACTAGGACATCAGTGTTTTCTCCTGCTTTGTGGACAGTTTTAGCAATGCAGTCAGTGTCTCTCCATATTGATGTACCTGGGAGACATCTGACCATTACCCTGGCTGGAGATGGGTATCAACTCCCCAAATCATGGAGTCTCCTATGATCAGAAGTTTTTGATTTCCTTTTGCTTTTTTGTTTTGGTTCCTGATTTGGGTGAGTTTTGTTGTGCTAGCTCCAAATCCAGACCTCCACCTCCTCCAAGTACACCCCAATCTTTCCTTTAGTATGCTTTGCATTAATTTTCCCACCACCGAGGTCAGACTGATGGGTCTGTAGTTACCTGGTACTTCCCTCAACCCCCTTATGGATTGGCACCACATGTGCCTCTCGCCAATCCCTAGGTACCCCTCCCTGTCTCAAGCGACCTGTTGAAGAGCTCCACCAGGAGTGCAGCCAGTATGTCCACCAGTTCCCATAGTACTCATGGATGAATGCCATCCGCCCAGGAGATTTGTCTTTCTTTAGGGCCTTGAGGGCTAACCACACCCTTTCAGTGGAGATAGCATCATCCATCCCCTCCACCTTACTGGCCTTACTAGGTGAAGCGTATAGAATTGTGACAGCCCAAACTGTACCCATCCTTCCAGATCCTGTCTCAACTTCCTGATTCCCTCTTCATTATTCACTCTGCTGCATAGTTTTGTGTCATCTCCAAAGAGGCGCACCTTGCCCATTATACCCTCCCCGATCACTTATACATGCATTGAAAAGGACAGACTCCAGGACTGCCCTTGCAGCAACCCACTAGTGACCCCCTCACCTTCGCGTTCCTCCCATTTATCACTATTCTTTGTTGTCTTCCCTCTGCCAGTTACATGTCCACCTAGTCAGCCCCTAACTCAGTCCCAGATCCTCCACCTTTGTTAGTGGCTTCTTGTGCAGTACAGAGTCAAAGGCCTTGCTTCTCGGCCCCTATCCACTGCCTTAGTGAACCCAAGCTTATTGTCGGTAGTCCACTTGCTTCTAGAGGTTCCACAGTTTGTTCTTTTATGTATGGTCTCCATGAACTTTTCCACAATCAAGGCAAGGCTGGCTGTCCTGTAGTCTCATGTCCTCCCTGTCCCCACCCTTGTGAAGTGGTACTACAGATGCCTCTCTCCAGTCAGTCGCGCACTCACCCTTTCCCCACAGTCTTGCTAGACCAACTGAACAGATCTGTCAGTGGCATAGCCAGTTCCAGGCCCAGATCCTTTAGGATCCTCGGTGTGATCCATGGGGGCCTGGCGCCTTGTCCTCCCTGAGTGCTTCCAGCCTTGTTCTTACCGTATCTTTCATTATGTGATCAGGTGCCATTCCTTCATACCCTTCTCAGAAGCCCTTATAAGACTTTCCTGAAGGGGTCCTTCCTCCTGCATTATGAATATGGAACAGAAATAATTGTTTAGTAAATCTGCCTTCTGCCCATCCTCTTCCAACTGCCCTTCCTTCCTTTGTCTTACAATCCACCTTTTGTTCTCCTCTTTTCTTAATATACCTAAAGAATGTTTCCCTTTTAGCACCATCCTCTGTTCTAAACTCCGTGACCCACCTTTGCCTTCCTGACTGCACTCGTTCTTCCTTCAGTTTCTTTTTGGTATTCTTCTCATTTAACTGTCCTTTGTATTCCTTGAAGGCCATTCTTTTTGCCCTTGCAGCTTCCCCACTTCTTTGGAAAGCCACTGAGGTTTGAGGTTCTTGTTTTCTTGACTAGCTTCTTAGTGCATGGTCACCCTCTTAATGACCTCCCAGTGGTCTCAGCTTCCACAGTCTCTGCTCGCCTTTCAACTGTCCCCGATTTCCTATCTCATCTTATTCAAGTCCAGTTCTCCTAAGGTCCAGGACTACAGCACTTGATGAGGAATGTGTACTCCACATGCCTGTTTCACATCACAACTTGTGGGTACTGGAACCCAGTGGTTCTTTACCTCAAGCCTCCCACCATTTCCATGTTGGTTAGTACGAGGCTGAGGGTGGCCTTCTGCCTTATTACCTGTACCAGCTCTCACCAACAAGCAAGCCTGTAGGGCATCTAGTAGAGACTGACTCCTGGGACCTCTGGCTACTGGTGCCTCACAGTTTACATCTGGCAATTTAAATCCTCTACTACCACCACTCCTTTTGGCAGATAATTTCCTGATTTCCTCCACCAACTCACCATCACCGTTCTTCTGACTTGGTAGCCTGCATATCCCCTATCCTGATTTCCACCCCCGCATGTGAGCTGGATCCGTAAGGGTTGCACCTCATCTTCCCTTTTTGTCCATTGAGTCCTCTGTTACTTCAGTGTCCTCTTTCACATACAGGGCAGTCCTGTCCCCCCCACACACACACACATCTTAACCTGTCCTTCTGTCCCTTCTGAACAGAGAGAACCCTGGGACTGTGAGGCCCAACTCATTAAACTCGGATGCCCAGATTTGATCACTAGTATTATGTCATGGCTAGCTTCTGTCACCATCACCTAGGGGTTGCCAATTTTGTTGCTTAAGCTCATGGCATTTAGGCTGATACCCTTCCACTAACCTTTCCAAGACTGCCCTAGAGCCTTGTCTGGTTTTCATCTGTTTTTTCTTTCTGTCTCCTCACCCAGTCTACATTGCCCTCCTGCCTTTCCTTTACCTGTTGACTTCCATCCTGCTTTTCACTTTCCGCTTAATGCTTTTTGTGTTCCACCACCTCCCATCCCCACTTTCTAGTGTGATTTTACCCACCTCCTCACCATTGTAGGTAGGGTAGCACTAGCTAGGTACCCTATAACCTCCACCTCTGCAAGAGGTCCTCAGTTCCTAGTCTGCCCTTTCCTAGTTTAAATGCTGTAGGCATCAAACATCTGCCACAGTGCACTAACCCCCTAATCTGTCAGATACCATATTTCTTGAACAACCTTTATCCTAGGAGTTGTCCCAGTCCCTCAACAATCTGTAGCCATCCTTGTTACACCATTCCTCCAGCCATGATTTGAACACTTTGACTTAATTGTCTTGTGTCTCCATGTTCAACATCATCAGGACCTTGGAGAAGGTCACTGTTGCTGATGTTGCCCTTAGTTTCCTAAAGTCTGAAAGCAACTCTTCACTGACTCCCAGCTTATTGCTGGCCAGATCATTTGTCCCTAAGTGGACAATCACATCTGTACCATCATCCATGCACCTGACTATCCTATCCATCTTGGTGGTGTTCCTTGTAGGTGATGCTCCTTGAAACATCAGATTATCTTGCTGCTGCTTCCATGGTCACCTGCACACTCACTTTCTCAGTTCCCTAACAGTGCATCATCAACCACCAGTGTCCATTTCTTAATGCTTGTGTGCCTCTGCTACCACCCTCTCAGTGTTGCTATCCCCAGTGTTGCCTCGCTCGCTGTTGCTGAGGCTGGGTGGTGTTCGGCATAGTGTCCTCCTGTGACGGTGATGACTGATCCACCTTAACCAGTGGCCAAAATAGTTTGCAGTCACTGTCCCCAGACTTTGACTATGACTGAGGTCTCTGGCATGTCTCCCCACCCTCACCTACTACCCTCCATCCACTGTGGCTGATGAATGGAAGATGGTCATCTCCTCCAAGATGTAAACAACAAGGTGCAAAACAGGTTGTATAGCATAGAAAATGCTACACAAGTCATTGGAATAATGTTCGCCATTTCCAGAAATACTTTGTGGTAGACTGCTAGATATTATTAAGGGTATCTGTGACACAGAAGACATTAATAAAACTAAATTTTGTCCCCAGTCATGTTAATTTTGCTATTTTTCATCTTGACAATTGCTGTGTATTTTTAGAATTGATTTGCAGTGTACACTGAAAAACTTTTATTTTGTTGTTTTATTTATTTTAAAGTTTATGTACAATACAGGATGAGTTCCATTAGAAGCAAGTCTCATTTGCAGAACATCTCAAGTGATAAAGGTAACAAAACAATGTAAACTAATATACACAAACTCAACTAATAACAATTACAAATGAATTGTTCCTGCAGCAGCAATCTTTTCAAACCATGTTTAAAAATGTCAAGGGTAGGCAAAACTCTAAGCTGAGGAGATAAGTTATTCCAAGAAAATGGAGCTGCATACAGTATGAGAAACATTTTTGCCAGAGTGTGTATGGAACTTGGGCAAGGAAAACCATGCTGAGGCACATCTCTGAGGCTGTCATGACAAAACAAAGGTGCGCACTGGGATCGTGGTGCTCATGATAAAACAGTTAATGGTAATCACAAAATCGGGCACTCCCATCCTCTTCAAATAGGACTGCACAGCTTAGATATATAGTCCAACGATTTTATTTCAAACATCCATTTTCAGACACACAGAACCTTCTGTGCAAGCTTTACGGATTTCAGTATTATACAGTCCTTTATCAAAGGCTAGTGCATCAGTGAACAGTTGCCCTACATATAATCAAAGACCAACTGACAAAAATTACATCACATTTCATCTTTACAGTGATAGGTGCAAAGTTAATAAGAACAATAAAATCACAATACCAAACGCAGCCTTTCAATCAAGATGTGCAAATTACAAAACATTAGTATAAAACATGAAACAAACTTATGGGAAAGGGGCCAGGAATGGGGAGAAAGAACAAGAAGTCAGAATAAAACATTGCAACAAGACACATTATAAACAGCAGGGTTGAAACCTGACTAAATATATAGAAATCTCCTGATTTTATATTTCTATTAATGCAGTATCCATAAAAACATTTCAGGCAAAAAAATGACAGTGAAGTTAATGGCAACCCAATAGACAGCATCCTATTGCTAACTGCACGCTATATCGGGTATTGTAATAACCGAAGACACAATCACTTTTTTTCCAAATACTGTATGGGTGTAATTCAAAACCTGTATTGAGACCTTGTTTTTGGTGCCCTGTAATTTCATAATCCAGAATGTTTCTTTTTCAGTAGTAAATTATTAAGATTGCCACCTCTTTGAGTTTTGACTGATCTTGTCAATTATCGTAAAGAAAAGCAGTGATCTTGCTTGTTAGTGGCTTCAGTTATATGGGCTGCCGTGGTATATAACAAAATCCCACATTCTCTAGCCCTGATGTGTTCACCCAACTTCTGTTTAAGAGGTTGTGTCATTTTTCTGACATTAAACGATTACACAAACATTGTGCTACGAATCACCCCCATATGTTGCATGTTGTAAACTGCCTTATTTCAAAATTCGTTTCAACATTGATACTTATAAAAGTATTACATATCTTTACATGGTGATAGTCGATGCAATTTTACAGCGAACACATCCTTTTTTTTTTCTTTACTAAGACCAGGTCAGGGTTTTTAATCAGTAAAGTAGCTGTGCATAAGCATACTTTCAATGTGGAGCCTTTCTGAAGGACATACACTGTGGTTCCTGTGCTGTTGTTCCTAGACCTGGGTCACTAGCCAAAACAGTCCAATGTTGTTTAATAATGCCTTCCAACAATGAAGTGTTGGCAGAATAGATTGTCACATACTTAAAATGTCTCAATTATTCTCCACCCTCACCCTTGTTTCTAGAAGCTCTGACCTCTCTTGTTGTGCCACTGTCAATCTAGCATTTGTAATATTACAATTTCCATGCCCCCTGTCTTGTAATCTTTGTGTCAAATCATCCACTCATTTTTGAAAAGCCATCTCTATGCTGCAGTTCTGCTTCACTCGGAGGAACTGACCTTTCATGGTGTTTTTAGTCACGTGGTTGATGGCAACTGGAGGCCAAAATAACGTGTTGCCATCCACTTCTTTTCTATAGGTCAGTTCCCAGCCCTCCAGTTTTGTTCCTAAATAGTGTAAGATCTAAAAATCAATGCAGTCCTGGTTACATCTATACATAAATCTTAAGTGGGTGTTCATTCTGTACAGATATATGATGAAATTAGCGGCACATCGTCCTGAGCTAGACATAGTAGAACCACATTGTCATATATCTGCCTCAGAAAATGATTTTATCCATAAAAGGATTCTGCCTCCCTTCCAGGTCAAATTTGTTTCCCATAATCCAACATGCAAGTTGGAGCGAGGGGCACATGTGGCCCTGTTGCTGTCCCCTTCACCTCCAAATAGTTTTCTTTTTTTTTTTCTTTTTTTTCAATTTAGTCTTTTTGATGCCCATACTCCACTTTTTGCCAGTCCATCCGCCGGTCCCTTGGCTGTGGCATCCCTACATGGGCCGCACTCCTGGGACCCCTGCATTGCCCCCCAGGGCGGAGACATGGCACCCGCTCTCCAAAGGTGTCACGAACAATGGGATAGGGTGGGAGTCGGCCTGGGGAGCCGATGTGCAGCCAAGGGGCAGGCATCATCTAGGCAGTGGAGGCGGGCTGGTTTTTCCCTGTAGGGGCGGAACGCAATGACGCCTGCATCCATCCCGCCCCTTGAACCTTTGTTGGCGCCGAGAGCTGTGGGACTCATGGCCTCTGCCAGGGGTCCCCAAACTCCAGTGATGTCATGCACCTCCCCCAGAGAAGGAGAGCAGTCGTGGGATGCTCAGTCCTTCTCCTCCCAGCCGCCCTCCAGCTATCAGAGTCCGCTCCCAAACCTGGTCACTGCCGCCGAAGCGGAAATCCAACTGCTGCCCGGTGGGCTGGCCCAAATAAAGTTTTCTATCAAAAATAAAACATTGCACTTCAAAACATACTCCAATAACTTAATTAAAAATCATGGGTGGACTAGCAGTGTTATCTCTAGTATTAAGAAAACAAGCTGCTTCATCAAGGACACCTTCATCAGGTACATTTGTATATAGTGATTCAGTATCTCAAGTGGCCAAATCACATCCTCTTGAAAGTTAATGTCTTTACAAACATTTAAAATGTGTTTTGGTCTCCTTGATGTAGGAAGGAGAGTCTCAACAAAGGGTCTTAAAACGAATCTATATTGCAGAGTGGTTCAGTTAGTGACCTAGTGCCACTTACAGTGGGACATCCTAGTAGTGTTTCTTTATTTTTATGCACCTTCGCAGGGTGTAGAATGTGGCTTTGACTTGGTTCATGATGATCAAAAGTCTCTAGTTTTCACATGAGTAATACATTGTGAATGAGCTTCATTCACGGCTTCATCAATTGCTAATTTAAAATCTACACTGGGACCTTCAGTCAGTCTGTTGTAGAATTCCTGGTCATTCAATTGCTTGTAAACTTCCAAAACAAAATGTTCTTTATTTTGTAAGATCGCACAACCCCTTTTCTGCTCTTTTATAATCAAATTGTAATCTTCTTGTAGCGTTTTATTGCTTTCCGTTCATTTATGGTTACATTTTGGAAAGCAGGCTTTGGAGGTTTTGGAACAAATGTTTTAAATCTTTCTCCACCATGCCTCTCAACAGGAAAACTTTCAAAGCAGAAATTGAACACTTGGGCCTTACTTGGAGAAGGGATAAACTGAAGTACCTGGGGATTTACCTTAGTACCCCACCTGTCAAGATGAAGCAATACAATTTTGATTCTCTGGTATCCCATATTGAAGTGCACTTGGACTGTTGGGCCTTGCTACCTCTCTCATTGTGGGGCCAATTGAATGTTATAAAATGAACATTTTGCCCGTCTAATCTATCCCCTTTAGATGTGTAACTCTACCTCCATCAGGCGTGGTTCACCCAAGTGCATAGGATTCTTACCTGTTTTCTGTGGTTGGGCAAAATAGCCTGTCGGGCTCTAAGTTAATGCGTGCTAAGCAGGATGGTGGTTTACAAGCTCCCAATTTTTTTTATACTACCTGGCCATACATCTTACAAGACTTTATTACTGGTTGGGACCATCACGAGGCAATGACAGCGGTAGGGGTCCAGAAGCATGGGTCCAGTTGGACCTGCCACTGTCAGAAATATGGGTCCAAAACAAATTTGTGGGTCCAAAACAGGAAAACACTAAAAATACTGCCTAAATGCTGTAATGTTTTGTGTATGTGAATAATACAGTATGTAAAGCACTTTACAATTGTCAGGTATGTAAAATATTGATATTTTCACATTTTCCGGACCATACATCAGTCCCTCCAATTAGCTGCTCAATACTGTTGCTCAGCTATGCTCAGACAAGAAACTACAGAGAAAGACACGGATAACCAACACCTCATGGAAATAAAGAATATCAGTACTCTCAGAATCATAATAGTACCACTTTACTCTGACTATATTCTTGTTTGTTCACTTATTATGTAAAAATTCATTTTGTATAGTTTCCTACTGTTTTGCTCTCCTCCGTTCACACTTGAAATGAGCCCTGGCTCAGTGTGCCTTTCCTGGTTACCAAAATTTAAATGAAATAAACACAGCTTAGTAGAAAAAGTTATTAAACTAATTTAAGTGAACCCTTATAAAGGACAAACATTACCGTGAACAGAACAATAAACAGAATACAAATATACTTGCTTCCTGTGTCATTTGTTAAGATGCACTGAGCACTCTCTCATTCCAAGCACAGTGAGGACAGGTGAATGTTTTCTAGGATCTCCTTATTCTTCCTTATAGGTACTGAAGGGTGGAGGAATGGAGAGTGCACTGGTAACCAAGATGGCTGAATGAAGAAGACTTCTGCCACTAGTCAGTGTGTGTAGTAGGTAAGATGGGGCCCCGAATACCCAGGAACCCATAGATCTGTCCAGACCAGATTACCCTGATTGTGTGCTGGTAGAGTAGACCACACTGCCTCTCTTTACAGATGTCCTGATAACTCCCAGCCAGACACCCCGACTCTCCTTATACTGAGACCATGACAAACACAATTTGTTACCCTCAACACAGCTGCACCAACAAAAACTGATTCCAGCATTTGGAACTGTGATCACCTTGAGAACATCTTGTTCAAAATGACTCACATGAGAGGACAATGTGCCTCTGTCCTGGCTGGCTTTAGCAATTGGAAGTGATTGCAAACCTACTGACTCACTGAGCACTACTTCCTGACAGGTCATGCTGTTCAGCCAGACAGTGATACAGTACTGTTCGCAGCTACAGTTTGTCACCTGACAGGACATCCTGTTCAGCCAGACAGTGATACAGTACTGCTTGCTGAAGCCACAGGTTGGCAGGGCACCTGAAAGGGCATCCTGCTCAGACAGTGACACAGTACTGTCCCCAAGCCACAGATTGGCACCTTGACAGGGCATCCAGCTCAGCCAGTGACACAGTACTATTCACAAGCTGCAGATTGGCGCCTGAAAGGGCATCTGGCTCAGCCAGTGACACAGTACTGTCCCAAGCCACAGATTGGCACCTGAAAGGGCATCCTGCTCAGCCAGTGACACAGTACTATTCACAAGCTGCAGATTGGCACCTGAAAGGGCATCTGGCTCAGCCAGTGACACAGTACTGTCCCCAAGCCACAGATTGGCACCTGAGAGGGCATCCTGCTCAGCCAGTGACACAGTTCTGCTTGCAAGCCACAGTTTGGCATCCTCTTCTGTCCCTGTTCTGTGCAGCACCAGTGATACAGGGCTGCGCATGTGAACATAGGGTGCAGTCTCAGGTGAGTAACTCACTCCTGCCAGCAGCCATCTTATGCTAGTAAGTTAGCAGAGTCTCCCCTCCCACTTCCCTGCAACTGATACTATCACAGCACAGCAGTCTGAGGCTCAGCTACGTTTCCCATCACCAACCAAATTTAAACATTCCTCTGCTGGACAGGACTCTTTCAAAATGTATTTTGCCCATTTATTTTGCTGCTATTTTGCTGTGTGTGTTGGGGGCAGCACCAACCCCTCAAAACATTCCCTTGCTAGACAGGACTATTTCAGAAACTTATGTTACCTATTTATTTCTGCTCCTTTGCTGCGTGTGTGCAGTGGGGACAAAACTTCATTACCTACTCTACAGCCATACACACTAACTCGCTGAAGCACAGGCATACTTAGACTTACCTCGGTGAGCTTGATGATCCCCAGTCCCGATTCTGAATGAACAGGCAGATAGTTCAGCAGGCAACAAGCGGTTTACCCTACGGACCGACAAAAACCACCAGAAGAAGAGAACATGTCTGGCGGATGGTTCAACCGTGACCACGGACACGCGGCTTAAAGGCAGCAAGCAAACAGAATAACCGTACAGCCGCAGTAATGAAATGAACATCTCAGGCTAGTAAGAAGAAATGGGCTGCTATCATATGGACCAAGTCCTTTTATGCATACCTTGCTAGCCTGGCTACTTGCATTTCCATTATCTTCACTTGAAAGTTCAAACACTGGCAAAGTGCTCTAAAGAGGTGTGAACAAGCGCGGTTTGGGAATCGTTAGTGTTAGGGGTGCTTAATGGCAGGGCGGTAGGCAGTTATAACACTTCGGAAATAGCTGTCTGTCGGCCCTGCTCTTAAGCAGCCCCAACACTAACGGTTCTTAAGCTGCCTAGTTCTCTTCACACTTCTTTTTGGACTGTTTGTTTCACCAGGCAGCAGCTGCTCTGTTGTTTCGTAACTGGGCAGAGCGGGACACAGAGTAAAAGGAGCAGTGAAGCACCAATAGTTCCTGCACCTATGCAAGTCGGGGATGGGGGTAAAATCAACAATGTGTAAGTAAAATAAATAAGACACTCCTGCTAACGCCTCCACCACCCGACTGAAGCATCTACCTGCCTCTGCCTGCAAGGGAGTTCAAACGAGCACATACACTAATCCCCTTCCCAACTGGAAGTCTTTGCCTGGGATTAAGCTCACTGAACACTGTGAAACACAGCACAAAGCGCATCCATGCTTGACGCTGGGCACATTGGGGACGGGCCTAAAAATAGAACTCTCGTGATTTTTCCCTTCAGACGACGCGCTACGGGTCACTGCACAAGGGATGTGTCTACATCATATGTACCCTGTTGGTGGATATAGAGCATTTCCTGTGCCCTACTAATGGTCTGGATATTCGGTCACTCCCTTACCTTTCCAGGAAAAATTGTCCCCACTGCTTGCAGTAGATGCACCCTTAGAGGCATCTCTCCACAACTCCTTTGCAGCTGTGTTCACTCTTAAGATTTGCCATTATAAAGACACTTCACAACCTTTATTTGGGAATCCTAATATTTGAATAGCTGGTCGGACACTTACTAAGGGTTTTGGCCGGCGTGGTGTGGACAGAGATGCAGATCTCACTTCAACAAAAACTGCTCCTTTAAAGACGCCCATACTTTATATATTTGGCCTGCCTTCTATGCTTTTGATATTTCCAGTTGTCACACATGCTCTTCAGATATTTGGGGCTGGTCCATGGATTAGTCCCTGGGCAGTTCAGTTCTCCCTTTTGTTATCAGTGCTCCTACCTCCCATCTTCTCTCATATTTTACTGATCTTACAGGAATATTTGACTGTCCAGGAATGGCCTAGGTTCTATTGGTGGGACCAAGTTCTTCCAGCTTCTAATTCCTCTAGAGACTGGTCAGTTATCTGGAAGCATTTATATAAATTTATTAAATGGGACAGATTCCGCTTTTATGCAATTCCAGATTATTCATAACCTTTTTTTTTTTTTTAACTTTGTTTATTCTTTTCTCAAAGACCAACATACAGTCATTATACCTTCTTTTAACATTACATGTATTATTCAAGTTGAGGACGCCACTCCTCTTAATACTCTCATCCTAATCGTTAAAAGAAAAAGATACATCTTTGGAGGGTATTACCCGTATAAAAAAAAACAAAACACCATAGTGTTTGTACTCCTATAACTGTATAGAGTCCAAGAGCTGCATGGTATTTTATCCTTATAGTCCACAGTATTAGTTGTCTGGTTTTCTTCCTAAAATAGGGATCAAGAACCACGCTTACCCACAGTGGATACACAAATAGTGTAGTAACATATATAGAACTTATCAGACTCTGTACCCTATTATATTTCTTTAATTAGATAGCACTGTTATTATGTTTAAATTATTAAAGGTGCTGAAACAATGCTTAATAAGCATGCATTAACAGTCCAATGGGGACTTGTAGTAAACTTATACATCTCTGATATAGCCAAATTGGCAGACACACAATTCTAGGGTGAAGAAATCAAAACATGAGCCCTCTATACCCTCAGCCCATTTATTACATAACCCAGTTAGGCAAGAAGTAAAATTATATGAGAAACAAAATTAATGGGCAGGGAAAGGCATCACTACTAATTTTATATATTCCTCCATGTCCCTTTACCAGTTCAGTATAACTGTTCTCAATAGTAAGTCAAGGCCTTTCATGTAGCTTCCTCATCAGAAGACGGATCGTCCTCCTCGTTGTCTATCCCTCGAGATGGCAGATTCTGTTGGGCCCATTTAAGAGCCTCCTCTGGGTCCAAGAAGAGAAAGACTTTGTTCCGATGCACAATCCGCATTTGAGCTGGAAAAATCAACCCATTAGGTATCCCTGCTTCCCGTAGGAATGCCTTCACCCATCGAATAGTTTTCTTTTTGTCTTGTGGCGAGGAGAGATCGGGAAAACTTTATTTGCTGACCATCATGTAGGAGAGTTTTTCCTTCTTGTTAGGGCTAGCCGATAATCCTCGATCCCACTCCATCCAGCATCATCAACACAGTGCATGGGGCTTCTTGGTTATCTTGACGGCTCGTAAAAGCAACCCGATATGCCTTCTGGATCTTTGAACTACCTGGGTCGCTTCTTCACCTAGTTGATTCACAGTCCATTCCTGCAGGAATAGTGCCAGATGGTCCTCTCACATCCTTCAGCTAGCCCCAGGATCCATACATTGTTGGCCCTTGCCTGATTCTCTAGCTTCCAGTCGCGATCTCAAGTGTGTATTTTCTTTTATCAGAGAAGTTACAGGCCCCATAGTGGAGTTAGCAGTTTTAGTGGCTGCTGACGATGCTGTGGTGACTGTTTCAAGCATGGACTCAACAGCGATCACATGAGTAGAGAGGAGTCAAATTTTGTAGATAGAGTTGCCACTGATGAGATGAGTTGATTCAATTTATTCCCCAGGGTTTGCAAAGTCTCCTCTCCTGTGCCGTCTTCGTAATCAGGGTCTCGGCCTGGTGTCGCCCTCATGGTAGAGGCTCCGGAGCTGTCCTGGTTCTAGTTCCGTCACCCTGATGCTCATCTCTATGAGGGTTACCCATGACTTGCAGCAATGTCTCAGCTTCAAAATTAGTGCGGTTCTATCGTGCTAATCTGCTTATTTCTGGTCAAAATATGGAATTTTAATCTGTTATTAGCAGAGCCTCAGAGTTCAGCAGCCATATTGCTCGGGCTCCACAGCACCCCCATTATTCATAACCTTTATTACACCCCAGTCAAACTGCGCAAGATGGGTCGCTTATCTGTTGATTCTGTTCCAGATGTGGTAAAGATCTGGGCACTTTACTCCACATCTTGTGGTTCTGCGAGACAGTTACCCCTTTTGGCATTCTAATAGATTTCATTTTGACCCTCTCTTGGGGTTGTCAGATGCCTTTCTCCCTGAGATATATATTTTGGTGATTATAATGATACCCTGATTGGCAACCAAATGTCCCATATGGCCTTGATCTCCCGTGACATGGAAAAAGTTATCCTTCAGCATTGGTTGGACCATTGTACCTTCTTAGTACCTGGAATGTTGTAGGGAGATTCTGTTCGCTGTGCAAGTGGAATTTCTATAGCCCTTACATGTCTGTAGAATTCTTTATATAAGCATATATGGGAACCATTATATGCTATAATAACTGCATGAATGTATAATTCTTGGCCCCTTTGATCTTAGTCGATTGATGGGACAACTCGGTTGTGTGTGTATTTTTTATTTTTTTAAAGATGTATAGTAGGTCTTCTCCAGTGGCGGGGGGCAGTGGGTGTGGGTGACAGGTGGTGGGGTGTGGGAACTGAATTGTTCTTTGTTCATTGTTTCATTTATTGTAAAATGGTTAGCTCCTGGATTTGCTTCAGTTTCTCTTGCCTTCTATTGTATGTCCAGGTTGTGATTATTTTAATAAAGTTTATTCAATCTGAAAAAAATCCTTTCTTCACCAGTTCTTTACAAACAGTCACTGCAACACAATTTGAGGGACAAAATATGGAGTTAGGATGATTGTCTGATCCGTTTATTACTTCAACATTATTTTCTGGATTCCTTTTATAAAAAACGATGTTAAGTTTTCTACAGGTTAAATGTAAGTCTATCAGGGTCTATACTTCATCTATCGGGTCACAGGGTCAAACTTGAGACCTTTAGATAAAAAAATCTTATCTTGACTCAGAATATGGCTAGACAAATTAATAATCGATGAACTGGTAGTCATATCTCCTCTTACCTCCTGTGGTCTCTGCATGGCGTCTGTTGTATTGTCCTGCCCTGTATTCCCGATGCTGGCCTTGGTAATTGTTGTATCCTTAATCTCCTCCCTCCTCGTTCTCTTTCTCAGCCCCTTGATATTGTCTGTTGGAGTACATGAGACGTGGGCTCTCGTGGTAATGTCTGCTGTGGTTGGGATGGTGGTGGTGATTCTGTATTGTCCAGTTCCCTGTATAAAAGGGCCCTTTGTTTCTTCTGGTTTGGAGTCACTCTTGTTCATACTGAAGTCAAAGGATACATGACATGTGCATTTTAAAATACCTCTTTTCTGATCCTTTTCCAAATAATAAATCTAGCCCCCTCCCAATCATTCTTTTCCTGATAAACTTGCCATGTTTTAATTCCTGTCGCCTTCTGAAAAAGGGACTTTGTGGGCCCAGTGGCCAACCCGGTCATCAAAATTCAATAAATAAATAAATGTTTTAATTTCTTTAAATCTTGATCCAATTTTGTAATTGAGTCCTGTAGTTTTTTTTTATTTAAATCTTCAAACTCTGTATAGTGTTTAAATTTCAAAACTTCATGTTCCTGTTTGTTTTTTAATTCTTGCCTTAACAGTGCTTCCCTGTCATTGCTAAACTTAATTATAAGCTTCATATATTTAAAGCTGGCTTCAGTGAGAATACTTTCCCATTCTTTCATAATGGTGACGTTGTCCATTCCATAAGTAAGTCATTTCAAAATCCAAAGGCCTCTAGGAATTCTGAGACCTGTATGTATGTCTCAAAATTGGTAACACTCCAGTAAATCCTCCATAATTGATGAGTAACTTTTCAAGTCCTTTAAACACATCATACAGGGATCTGGTCTCTGGTTCTTTATTGGCTGTCCTATTATCTACCAGCAGAAATTGGTTTGCTGCACCTGCTGTGGTCACTAGTTGATTAACATAGTCCAATGGGTTCACTGGCCCCATTTTAAAACTGAGGTTCAGAGTTGCTTCACAATCAGCAATTGTTCACTGAGGCACTAGCCTTTGATAAAGGATTGTATAATCCAAAACACAAAAGGCATGCACAGAGGTTTCTATGTGTTTGAAAATGGATGTTTTAAATAAAATCTTTGTACTATATATCCAGGCAGTGAAGACCTATTTGAAGAAGCTGGTGAGTGCCCAATTTTTGTGATTACCATCTCTGAGGCTGTATTTGTTGACAGGAAGAATTAGCTCTTGCATATAAATACATAGGGGTTTGACTGTTTACAGTTTTATAAATAAGGCCAACCAATGGAAAGTGCAGCTAGAAGAGGGTGACAACTAGTTTAATTGATGCAATAAGGTGCAGTGGCGCTCATTCCATTTTGATTTTAAGATAAATCAAGTAACTGATAAACAGCATTTAATAGGAGGAAATGCTAAGCAGGGCATGACAATAGTGTCACCATAATCCAGGATAGAGAGAATGGCTTGCACAATACTATGTTTATAGTCCGAGTCTGACAAACAGTGCCAGGCACTTTTAAGTGACCTCATGTTGATGAACTTCTGAGACAGTTTTGTCAATGTGTGTTTTAAAGGACAAAGAGGAATCAAAAGTAAGACCAAGATATTTAAAGTCACTTACAAGCTCCATTGGGTGATTATTTAAACAGACTAAAATGAAGAATTTACAATGACAGAGCAGGCTGGGACCCAGACAGCATTTCCTGAGTCTTTTACTATTTTAGAAGTAATAGACTGTCAGAAAACCCTTCACAATTTTGTTGAAGTTGCCCTGGAGAGTTGAGGAGAGGAAAGATGGATTTTGTTGCATGTAAGAGTACCATGTTATTAGCATAAAGTCTGACTGAACAATGATTCACAACAGAAGGTAAGGGATCTACACAAAGATTAAATGAAATAGGACCATGTATAGACCCTTAAGGTACCTCATTGGAAATGGAGAGAGGAGAAGAAAGACAGCCATTTCAGGAAGCAGATTGAGTAGGATGAGAACCAAGTGGTAACATCTGAAGAAAATCCATAGGAAGATAGCTAGTTAGAAGCAAAAATGATTAATCACGTTAAAAGCTTTAGATAGAGCAATGAAAAGATTTTACACTTTGAAGTAACTGAAATTCTAGTCTCTTAGCATTTTATTTATTTAGTTTTTGTTAACTGGGTCGGTACACTAAACAGCATAGCTGCCTATTTTCAGGTGCAACCCGGAAATTACAACAAAGGGTATGTAGACAATAGCAGATACAAGAAAACATCATAGGAGCAAGTAGAAGTCAGACATAGTTCACTTATACAAAGTAATCTTCAGCAATAACAGTACATATAGGGACTTGATGTCAACATGGCTCACCTAGTAAAGACTGCTTTGAATGAAAAGTAATAGAGCTGAAAAGACTCTGGCTGAGAAGGTCCTGATACTACAGTAGTGTTGCCTTGGCCAGTCCAAAGCCACAGTATCAGGATCATCCTTTTCCAATGTTGGCTGAATTTAGAATGCCCAGGTGGTGGGGATGGAGGAATGGCATAGAAGAACCTGATGGTCAAGCTGAGAGTCTGAACCTCTCAAGGTTTTCCTCTTTCCAGTGGGCTACAACAAAAAGTATGTAGATTCCAGTGTATGTGGTATCCTTCACACTTAAATGGAATCTAAGTGTGCCAGGTCCTCAATTTGAAAGTCCATGAAAATATCTTCATACCAGGCATTATGCTTATTTGTAAGTGTTAGCAGTCCTGAGATATACATATCTAAATAATTTAGAATTCTAGGGACATGGATATGTTGTTCATCCACACTCATTGGCAGTATCCTTGCCGCTTTAAATCTTGCCGGAAGGTCTTCAAGCTTGCTCCTCCCACCCACCCGGTGGTATAACTCTCGCCCGCCCCATGACGCCAGATCTTCCTTACCGCTTGAAGCTCAGGTTCCCTCCTTAACGCTTCATGCGCTTATACGGTTCCTTATTTCTCCGCTTATGGATTTAAAAAATAAAAATTTGCAAAGACTTCAGTCTTCATCCCTCGGCTGCGGCGGACAAATCGACTCGGATTTCGGAGATGCCCATGCGGGCAGAAGATGTCTCGACGGATCCACACTCCACGTGTGTTCACTGCTTAGGCCTTGAGCCGACCCGCAGGCTTGCAGGCCTGTGCTCATCTTTCTCGGCCCACGCCCTCGAAGACCGCTGCCCGATTGCAACCGGGCCGCCCCGAGTAGCGCTTCCTCCGTGAAGTCCAAGGAGGCCCGTTACGTGTGTTCGCTGGCGCGGTCATGGATCAGCTCGAGCGATGGTCGCTCAAGAGGAGGCGGCGGGCCGTGACTTCCTTCGCCGCATTTATCCCGCCTTCTGGCCCTTCCACACGGCTTCTTTATGAGCTTTGTCTGTCCCTCCCACTAAAGGAGAAGGGCTGCGCCTGCTGGACCTATTCTCGGTCCAAAAGAGGGACAAGGTAAGTCCCTCCGTCGACGCCTTGGGAGCGGGAAAGGTCCTTCCCCGGCCGTCATCGGCTTCGCCCACTGCCGGCTTCGCCACTGGCCTCACGGTGTCCCCGGCCAGGTCAGTTGACCGAGACTCCACTGATGAAGTCGAGATTTTCTCGACCCATTGGACGGGCTGTCGCCTTTAGCAGCCGAGATTCCTCTCCCGTTCCCCGGAGGAGTTGAGGATCCCGGGGCTCGCCTGTGCCTCCGGTTCTGGAGCCCCTGATGGACCTTCCGAGCCAGGGAGAGTGCGGTTCCGGCCGACACCTCCTGCACCGACCCCGGAAATTCCGGGACTTCGGTCTCGGTCTCGATCTTCAAGGTCCAGCTGCTCCACCGGCCATAGGCGGTCTCGTCTCGCCCTGCTGTAAGCGGGCGTTGCCGCCCCTCGCCCTCCTCTCGATGAGGGAGGCTCGCGTAAATTACGCTGACGGCACGAGGACCTTATGTTGCAACAGCCTCCTGGCCGGAATAAGCTGACCGCGCCTTCCCCGCCATTAAGTGGCTGTCACCGAACGGCCGATACAACCCCCGACTCTGTCCGAGGAGCTTCATACCCAGGCCGGTTGTTCGCCAAACCAGCTGCTCCACCGATTCCGTGGAACCTCCCCCACAGCCACCACTGGGGCTCGACCAAGGATTCTCGGTCCTAAGGGTTTACCCCATCGGTTGTCAGTTACCTCCCTCCCGACCGACCTCGGCAGGTGAAGGTGGCTCAGGCCAGAGGCAGTTTTCTCGAGGACTCTTCCGAGTCCGAAGATGATTCCTCCTTCTTCTCCAAGCGACTGGACTTGGAGTCTTCAGGAGGTCAGTCAATGGACGATAGCCCGCCGTCCTTCCTAGGACTGCTTCCGCCCATCTCGAGTCTACCGGGATGGAGCTCGAACCCGCTTCCAAACGGGCTGGTATATCCTCACGGAGATTCTGGACCGAGGGATTCTCCGGCCGAGGCTTTCCGGGGCCGAGGCCATAGTGGGTCCGCACTGGAACTTTGGCAGCGCCCTGCTTCCTGCCCTCGCGCCCGGCCAGGATGGCCAGGAAGTATGCGGTCCCTACCGTTCCTTGTCCGTTTTTTCGAACACCCTCTGCTGAGGGGTTGTTACCGACAGCTGCCGCGCGGCGCAACGCCAGGGATGTGGACAAACCTCCTGACAAGGAGTCCAAGAAATTGACTCACGCTGGGAAAAAGTCTACGCTCAGGCCTCCTCTCGGCCTTCGCCAGGCCAGTTCGGGCCCTCATGGCACATTTTTCTCATGCCCTGTTGGGCTCCCTGATGAGGTCATCCTCATCTTCCGACCGATCTGCAGACTACGGTTACAGGTGCGGACCAGGGCAGGGTAGTGGCCAAACAGCAGCTCCAGACTGCTTTGGATATAGGGGACTCATGTGCCAGATCGGTGGCGGCCGCAGTGGCTATGGTCGATGGCTTGGCTGAGGATATCCACCTTTACTTCGGATACCCAGCACAGTTGGCGGATGTTCCTTTTTGGGACTGACCTCTTCGACCCTGGGTGGAAGGTCACCTGCAGAGGATCGAGAAGTCCAATGCCACCTTGACTCGGTCTCTTCCTCCCAGAAGGAGACAAGGCCAAACCACAGCCTAAGCTCCTTTTCGCCTTCTGTGCCCCGGCGCCCGGCCCAGCAACGCCAGGGCCAGCAGGCTCGGCCTTGGCATCCCAAACCCAAGCCCGGCTTCCTCTAACAGGAGGCAGGGAGGAAAGGGCCCAGGAGGTCCTCGGCGGTCCTCTCCAAGCCTGCCCAGTGACGGGCTGAGGGGTGTCGCCCATCCCCGTCACCTTCCCCTGGGTCCCCGTGGGGGACGGCTCCGGCATCTTCTCGTTCCCACCTGGTCCGCTGTTACCACGGACAGGTGGGTCTTGAGGTGGTGGAAGAGGCCTGCCTCTGGAATTCGAGCAGGCACCACCCTTCAGAGCCGTGCCGCCTCGGGGCTTCGGGATCCCCAGCCTCACTGGCGGCTCGTCGAGCCGACATCGCCTCCTCCTCCAGAAGGAGGTGGTAAGAGGAGGTGGACCCTCCTTCAGACCCAGGGTTTGTGTCCAGGTACTTCCTGGTTCCGAACGGACGGGGGCTGGCGCCCATTCTCGACCTACACGACTAAACAAGTTCCTAAGGTCTCAACCTTCAGGATGGTCACTCTGGCTCAGATAATACCATCCTTGGAACGCGCGGTGGTTCTGCTCTCTGGACTTGCAGGACGCGTTTTACCGCCCCTATCCGGGTCTGCCTCACCAGAGATTCCTTCGCTCGAGCGGAAGGATCTCTTCGAGTTCCAAGCCATGCCCTTCGGCTTGTCTCCAGCTCCCAGGGTCTTCACCAAATGCATGGCAGTGGTGACAGCATTCTGCGGCGCCGAGGGTCCGGGTGTACCCTTACCTGGACGACTGGCTGATAGCAGCTCCCTCCAGGAAGGAGGCGGAGTGGTCCAGAGATCTGGCCCTCCAGGTCTGCTCTCAACTGGGCCTCCTTATCAACGAGGCCAAGTCGAACTGAGTCAAGCAGGTGATTCTATTCATCGGGGCGAGCTCTCTCGAGCCAGAGCGCTGCTCCCGCGGACAGGGCCGAGGTTCTTCCTCCTTTGCCCGATCATTTCTGGTTGGGCAATTGCGCCTGCCGGGACTTCCGCGCCCCTGGGTCTCATGGCGGCCTGTACCAGCGTGGGTCCTGCTGGGCCTGCCTGGAACATGCGTCCCTTCAGTGGGACTGGCCAGCCAGTGGTCACAACGCTGCGATCCCTTGGACCAGCTTGTGTCGGTGACACAGGGGATGTGGAACGCTCTCCAGTGGTGGACCGTTCCAGATCATTTGCGGAGGGCATCCTGTCCGTCCGCCCGAGCCGCGTCTCTGTCGACCGATGCCTCTGATGGGTTGGGGTGCCCATCTGGGGAACACCGGCTCATGGCCTCTGGTCCTCAAGGGAGTCCCTGATGCCACTATCAACCTGCTGGAGCCCGAGCCGGTCCGCCTAGCTCTCACCGCCTTTGCTCCGCTCCTCCGGGTCAAGTGGTCCGAGTCCAGACGGACAATACCACGACCATGTACTATCTAAACTGCCAGGGCGGGACGCGCCCATGCTTCTATGCAAGGAAGCTCCGATTTGGTCACTGTCGCGCAGCCTGGAGGCGGATCTCCTAGCCATTCACGTGGCAGGAGCCTCCAACACCCTGGCCGATGCCCTGAGCCGGATAGGGGCTGCATCCCAGGTGGTCTCTCCTGCCGGAGGTAGTACAGCATCTGTTCTCCCTTTGGGGCACACCTCAGGTGGACCTGTTTGCCTCCATGGAGAGCGCGGCTGAGTCTGTTCCATGCCCGCCCCTCAGCAGGGCTGCTGCAGGGGATGCCTTCTCGAGGCAATGGACCCCGGCCTCTTTACGCCTTTCCCCATTTCCCTTGATCCACAAGGTGCTTCTCAAGGCGAGGAGGGACAAGGCGAGGTGATTCTGATAGCCCCAGACTGGCCTCGCCAGTTCTGGTACCCAGATCTCCTCAGTCTCAGCTCCAGGACTCGCGGCAGCTTCCAGCTCGCCCGGACCTGCTCTCAGTCAATCAGGGAAGGTGTTCCATCCGGACCTTCAATCCCTGCACCTGACGGCCTGGTTCCTGAGCTGCTAGAGTTCCAGGCCTTGGGTTTCCGACGAGGTCCTCAATGTAGTTGAGGCGTCCTGAAGTGAGTCGACTCAGAAAATGTTATGCCTTCAAATGGAAAAGGTTTTCCATTTGGTGTCAGGCAAGGGCTTGACCCTTCCTCCTGTTCCTTGGCAAGCATCTTGGACTATTTATGGTCCCTTTCTAGTCAAGGGCTTAGGTCGGCGACCCTAAGGGTGCACCTGGCAGCCATCTCTGCTTACCGGGCGCGGGCCGGGAAGCAGTCGGTGGCAGAGGAGAAGGTGGTCTGGCTTTTTCAAAGGCCTTGATCACATTTCCCTCCAGTCGGGAACCCCCACCTCCGTGGGATCTACTGCTGGTACTGGCAAAGCTCATGGGCAAGCCATTGAACCTATGCACAGGTGTGCTCTCTCACCTGTCGTGGAAGACCGCCTTCTTGGTGGCTATCGCGTCAGCCAGAAGGATGGGAGAGCTCCAGCGCTCCATCGAGTCTCCTTACCTGGTCTTCCACAGGGACAAGGTTGTCCTGCGCCCCACCCAAATTCCTTCCGAAGGTGGTGTCGGGAGTTTCACCTTAACCAGGTGTTGACTCTGCCGTGTTCTACCCCAATCACACCTCGGAGGTCGAATATAGGCTCCATACTCTGGACCCTAGAAGGGCGCACGCTTATTATAAGGAGCGCACGGCTGAAATTGGGGAGAGGTTCAGCTGTTTGTCACCACGCTGAAGTCAAGATCTGGCAGACCTGCAGCCACGGACGATAAGCAGGTGGTAACCTCCTGCATAGATCTCTGTTATGTTGGCGGGCATGGAGCTCCCAGGAGGGATAAGAGCTCATTCTACCCGCCATACTGTTGCAACGGTGGCTGCTTCCAGGGACGCCCTATCCAGGAAATCTGCAGGGCTGCTACCTGGAAGTCAGCAAACACCTTCATTACCCACTACCACATCGACCTTGAGTCACGCCGGGATGCTGGTTTGGGGCCTCGGTTCTCCAGTCTCTCTTTCCCAAGTAAGTATATGGGGTGTGCGTCTTGCCTCCCTCCTCCCGAGGAGAACTGCTAGAGTCTGCCAATGAGTGTGGATGAACAACATATCCATGTCCCTAGAAATACAGGTTACTCACCTGTAACAGGAGTTCTAGGAATGGTATATGTTGTTCATCCACACTACCACCTGACCCTCCCGCTCGACAAAGACAACCTGAGCTTCCAGCGGGCCAGATCTGGCGCCATGGGCGGAGCCGAGTTATACCACCCGGTGGGTGGAGGAGCAAGTTGAAGACCTTCCGCAAGATTTAAAGCGGCAAGGATACTGCCAATGAGTGTGGATGAACAACATATACCATTCCTAGAACTCCTGTTACAGGTGAGTAACCTGTATTTACTGTACATCAGGTAGTAGCCATTTCATGGAATCTGGAGACAGACAGTGATGTCACTGAGGGCAAGCTGTATCCTGTTTGTCCCACAGTGACAATTTCTGTCTCAAGAATCCATGAAATTGCTGCTGGTTTGATTTAATTTACAGGACGATTTAGATCTCTAGACTGCTGACATCTACAGGTAAGCCCAATTGTTTGAAAGATCTTTTCATGAGCTTTCAGAATTTGAAGTAACTATCACACTTACTTTTTTCCCTTTAAAAGATGGCATGCAGATTGTCCTTTTAGAGAGACCAGATAGTTTCCAGACTGATGCAGGCTGTTACACAGTTGTTCGCTGATAACTGGCCACCAGTCAAGTGAGAGTATAGTACACAAAATGTTGCATCTTGAAAGCCTCCTTGCAAAGGTTCGACATTGTGAGCTTTTCTTTTGTTCAGGTGGAGCCTCAATGGTATAATCTGTGTTTACATTTTTCCTGGGTCAGAGACTATTGAGGAAATCCTGAGGGAGACAGGGCTGCCTAAAGGAAGTAATGTTGACAATAAAGATAAAGCTTTTAAAATCTCTGTTTGTGACAGTCAGAAGCATAAGTTAATTAATTGTCTAGAAGGAACAGTGAGAAACTACTGTTAACAGTGAATGAAATAATATTTTATACTATTACAGTAATTAGGAGAAACACAGAGGGACCACATTACAAGTGCAGAACAACAGATCTGAAGAGGTAAAGACTGTGGGATCTGTCACAGAGCTGGGTTTACAAGACAGTATTTGAATTTGTGAATGTTCAGGTGGGTCCGTGCACATGTTGATAACAGTGCCAAGTGAGAAGCTGTGGATGAGTCCTTGAGTTAGATCTGTTGTTCTCTTTAACAGCCGAGAAAGAAGATCTTTGACTGTTTGGGGAGACTAACCAACAAAGTGACTAGACCTATGCCAGCAGGTGTCCTATCAACAGCAAGAAACTGCTACTTGCAAAAACAGCGGGGCAAAATGGCTTAAGGAGAAAACGGCGATTTCGGCATTCTCATCTCCCGAGTTGCACCCCCAGAGCTGGTTAATTTTAGTAAGAGGGTGCGGGAGCGAGCCTCCCCCTCCTCAAAAACATACACACAAAACACAGTCGCTGTTTTGTCCTCTGTGGTTTTGTCTTTGCAGTCACCATTTTGCTCACTATAATCACATAGAACTGCGCCAGCAGAAATAAGGCAACACATTGGCTAGACCATTGTCCTAATTTCATCCTGCAGGTCCTAGAGTATATTCCTCATATTCTGCAGTTATTGTACTGCATAAACTGCCCAAATCTGTGGACTAACCCAAGTACAAGAGCAGAAACTACAAGATACGATTACAAAACGCTATAAATAATGATTTTACAGTAAATCACTTTTAACTTGGAACATAAATAGCAAGTTCATGGGCATCACTCAGTGGATCTCAGTATACAAGGACAGATCATTAAACATATGATGAATGTTGGTATTCATTTTATAAAAATATTATTTTGATGCACAGTCAAGTCATTACAGTTACTGCTGTGTGACCGAAAATCAGTGGAATCAGTTAAAATCGTCTGTCTTTTTTCCAGAATCTTGCATTTCTTTCCGTTTGCTCACGAGTAATGCTTCCAGGTGGAATACTGTAGTAAAGCAGTGGGGTAGGCTGGACGATATTTTCCAAGATAGTTCTGTAAGTTTCTAGTCACCTGGTTCTGACTCATCAGGGAATTTTGTTTGCTGCAGCTACTGTAATGTATGAAATTCCTCTGAGTCCCATATGAAAACTGAATCCAGTATTGAGAAAGGGTTGTGGTCAGTAAACACATTTGAGACTTGGTTTTAAACAGTTTTAATATCCTGACCTACTTAATCTAACTGGGATATATGTAGTATATATGGCAGTTGCCACTGCCCATATTTACTTGCTTGTGTTGGCTGATCTGTGTGCTATGATTCCAGCTCAACATGTTTTTATCTAGTCATTAAGTTCTTGCTTAATTGACACCCACACATTAACATTTATCCTCAGGGATCCATACAGTGCCTGCCAAAACCAGGGGTTGAAGAATTTATACAGGATTAAAGATTTTTTGTTTTGAATTGTGCCCCAGAAAAAAAAAAACAAACAAACATGTTTTTCATTTGTTTGTGTTAACCTTTATTGTCCCAAGATTAAGGTACTTTCATTTCTTCTGCCTTCCCAGACTTCTTCGTCCTGGGAGTGGAAGTTGATTTGCAACATGAAGCCAGGTATTCAGCATAGTTATGGTTGTTCATGTTACCTAAAAGTTATGTAAATTTGACTTCCTTCCTTTATACCATAACTATGTGTACAGGCACAACCCTTCTCCCTGTTTTCCTAAACCTATAACAGGCCATTAATTTCACATGCTGAACAGTATATATTTTTTATCTGAAGAGTTTTTGGCCAGAAAATGCACACTGAGTTTACACTTGTTTACAGGTGTGGCTTGGTAGCTAGTGAGGTCAAGAGACTTGCTCAAGTTATTCAGTATGAGTGCTTGGTTGTGGGTTATTAAACCCAGGTCGGCTGGTCTTCAGATCTGCATTCATAGCTTTGTGCTTTAACAGTCTAGGAAGCTATACTACATCGAACTGTATTCCTTTCCCTTTCTTCTTTTGTGTAGTGTTTTTATCCAGAAAGTCAATATAATTGTTGTTCTTGCACATTTGTTCCATTGCTCAAGTTTTTTTTTTTTGTTTTTTTGCAGTATGCCTCGACTGGATGTTCACAGACTCTTCACCACACGAAAAGTCAGAACATGAAAATATCTGTGAATACCGCCCATATTCTTGCCCATGTCCTAGTCCTTCTTGCAAATGGCAGGGCTCTCGAGGAAGTTATGCCACATCTCATGCACACTCACAAAAGTATCACCACCCTACAGGAGAAGATATCATATTTCTTGCCACAGAAATTACCCTGCCAGGAGCAGTCGACTGGGTGATGATGCAGTCTTGTTTTGGACATCACTTCATGCTTATGCTGGAGAAGCAAGAGAAGCCTGAAGGTCACCAGCAGTTTATCGTCATCGCTTTACTAATTGGCACACGGAAGGAGGCAGAGAACTTTGCATACAGACTTGAACTGAATGGCAATCGTCGATTATATACCTGGGAAGCAACAGTACCATCCATTCATGATGGACTAGCTGCCGCCATCGAGAATGGTTATTGCCTAATATTTGATAATAGCCACTGCACATCTATTTGCAGATAACGGAAACCTGGCATTAATGTGACTATTTCTACATACTGTTCATGATATTTATGCATTGTTGTTGAAACTCTGTCATGTTAGTGATTTCATTCCTGTTGTGTTTTTCTCTCTGTCACTGTCTTGTGTCTTCATTACTCGGAGACAGAGAATACTCTGCCAGTGTTTGCAAGTCAGTTAATGTCCAAATAAGAAGCAGATTTGTTTTACTAAGTCCAAGATAAAAAAAAAAAAGTTTTCTTCTCATCATACGCAGTTGGTTGGGCTATGAAAGACAGAAATAAAATTAGTTATATAATGACCCACTGGACAAACGTTAAGGAAAATCTCATTAGTTTCTTTGGGCCATCATAAAAGACTAGAATGTGCAGATATTCTCATAATATTTTTGACTTTCATGGAGCCAAAGCTTGAGAAGGATTCCTGTAAATGGATGATCATTCTGCAGCAGTGATACATTTATTTATAATGTGAAAAGCAGTTAATAGAGTGAAAGCTTGTGAATAATTTATATATATATGTGTGTGTGTGTGTGTGTGTGTGTGTGTGTGTGTGTGTGTGTGTGTGTGTGTGTGTATGTATGTATGTGTGTGTGTATATGTATATATGTGTATATATATATATATATATATACACACACACATATACCATACACTGTTCACAGTTATTTTAGGTTTTAATAACCACTTTAAAGAAAACCTATTAAATCTTTGTCTTCAACAAAAATATACCGCTCAATTACTTATTGCTTTTGCCAGCTTATCTAATGTTGTTACATAGTTTAGAATCTCACACTTAACCTTAGAACACCACTGTTCATATTTGGTTACAGATAATGAAGTAGTTTGTAGTACAAATATGATCTACCTATGTTCTTTACATGCTTTGGCTACTGGGAATATAGTTGGATGGGATGACCAAATGAACTTACTAAGGAACAACGAGTATAATGAGAAACTGCATTGCTGGAATCCTTTGGTAACTAAACTCTTGTCAAAAACAAAATGGGGCACTATTTTCAAAGAGCCCTTAGAGTGACACAGGTTGCATCACTCCAGGGCTGTGGCGAACTCCAGGTGTGTCAGGGACCTTGCACCTGATTTAATGAAAATCAGGGTCCTGGTGCCAAACACCCCAGGTTTGATGTAAGCAGACAGCTGCATCAAACAGTTGGCACACCTGCAGAAATTGCTGCAGGATCCCACCCTCTCACCCGGCGAGCACAAGAGGGGCCAAAATGGTTGGTGGGTGAAGAAACTGCATGCCAGGAGGGGGTTAGGCGAGGGGACACTGGAGGTGGGGTGGTGGGGAGACAGTTGGGCATGATTAGGACTGTTGTTGCACCCATAGGTGCCTTTTCATCATGGTGGCACTTTCACCCATTATGACTGATATTGTAAATACATATAGAACTCCCCGATCCCTGATGTCCCCCATTAAATAGCCATACTTCTGTCCTTGGTGGTCCTAATGGATCCCCTCCCTATCCCCGATCTCCCCATTAATTAGTGTATATATATCCTTGCTGGTGGCTTAACCGACTCGCCTCCCTATCCCTTATCTCCCAATTAATTAGTATATATTTATTTTTATTTATTTAGTGATTCAGAACAGACCTTTGAGCAAGCTCTTTACAAAGGTTCCACGTTATAGATTGCAAAACAAAGTACAATAGGAGGAAGCAAAGGTACATTACACTGAATGTTACAGCTTGATTCAGAACTTACAGAATAACTCAAAACATAGGTACAAGTTAAATAACAAGAAAAACACTTTATGAGGGTGGGGGAGGATAAGCAGCACAAGGTGCACTGTCAGTAGTTCAGAGGGACGGGATAACTGGCAGGGGTGAAGAAAGGAGGTACAAGAGAGAGGTATGTACTGCGTGGAGGTGAAGGGTGGGGAAGAAGGCGATATGGTATAGGGAGAAATGGTGGGTGAGGGGAGGCTGAGTGGAGAGGACATGCTAGAGTAAAATGGTGTGAGGGGCATGGTCAGGCAGCCTGCATTAGTAGTGACTGTTAGGGAAACTCATGGGACTGTGAGTTGGGGAGGGGGTGGCGGGGCCGAAGGAGCATGATGCAGACTGATTGCTGGGGCAAGTCATGAGAAGGGACAGAGGGGAGGGGTACCTGAGGCCTTCCTAGTGCTTGCTAGGGGGCAGAGAGAGCAGGTGTGGCTGGACTCTGGCAGTAATTTAGAGTGTTATTAGGTGCTGTTTGAGGTCAGTTTTGAATTATGCCAGACAATTGCGGCCAAGAGGTGCCTAGGGAGTTAATTCATCCATAGGGGCCTTGTAGGCAAATGCACGCTGCCCAGGTGAGGTGCGACAGAAGGATAGCCAAGGCCCTCTAGTCCTCCCTCTGGTGACCTGTAACGAGTTGGCTGCCTTGATCAAATTGCCTACACAAGGTGGTGTTTTACCCAATAGAGCCTTCTTCCCTAGGATGCAAGTCTGAATTTGACTCTGTTCCTTAATGACAGCCAGTTTGCACATTGACAGAGTACAGGTATGAGTGCCACACTCAGCATCCAGGGTGAGTCTGCAGGCTTTGTTGAGTGCAATCAAACCCTCTTGAGTGTTGTTTCCATTGTCCCTCTATAGACCACTAGTCCATAGTCAATAGTAGATATAATTGAACTGTGGACTGAGAGGTGTAGGGTCCCCGGAGAGGCATTGCCTGTGCCTATACAGGACACCAATGTTGGTATTGCCTGTCTTGATCAGAGAGTCAACATGGTGCACAAACGTGAGGGTATCATCTATTATGACTGTCAGATACTTGAACAAGTGAACTTGTTCCAGCGGCTCACTGCATAAGTTGGAGATAATGAGGGGTGGTGCTTATTTTGTTGTGGGGCTGGACATAAGCATGGCCTTGGTCTTGTAGTTTAGTAGCAACTTATGACTACAGAACCAGTCCTAAGTTTGGAGAAGTTCTGCAGCTCAGATTGTAGGGAAGCCTGAGATGTGCTGCTGCTCAAAAGGGAAGAGGAAATTGTTTAACCAGGAAAGGCACACTAAGCCAGAGCTTGTTTCAGGTGTGACCTGGGAGCACAAGGAAGTTAGGTGACTTGCTCAGGGTCACACAGTATGCAAGTGGAAGCTGTGGATTCAAACTCAGGTCTGGTCTGCTGGATGTCACCAGATTTGCAGCTCAGAGCCTTAGACCACTGCGCTTATACTGCCTCCCAGTATGAATTTGGTGTCGAGGCTATGGAAGGTAATTTAAGAAGAGGTTGAAGAGTAGGGGCCCCAGTATTGATCCCTGGGGTACCCCTAATGATACCTCTCTTGCGCTTGGATGCTGTTTGCCCAATTTTGACACATTGATTTCCCGTATCAGGTAGTCTTGGAACTAGCAAAGGGCATTGGGCCTTTGCTGGTAGGGAGGGAGGGTGCTAGGCCCTGGTGGCCTAGCAGACTTCCCTCCTATCCCAGTCACCGATATATATTTATATAACTGTCCCTGTTGGTCTAGTGGATTCTCATTCAGCCCATCCCTGAGCCAGTGACTAGCACAGCCCTTCTGTCTCCACCATGGCTGGCTGCTGACAGCCGTCAAGGAGCACATGATGTATACAGTATGTGCTCATTGATTAACAGTGAGTTGTCAGTCAGTGGCGTACTGTATACAGTACAGCTCCTTGACAGCTCAATCAGCATTGGCAACGTGGTGGAGAGTGGAGGGTCAGCCGTAGATGGATCGATGGGATGGGGAGCAGGTGGTGGGGCACTGCCTGCCGGGTGGGGGTTCACTAGACCACCATGGACAGTTACATAAAATATGTGGGGGTGGGTGAATGGGGATAGGGAGGGGTTCTGTTAGGCAACCAGGGAAGAACATATACTAATTAATGGTTGAGATCAGGGATAGGGAGGGGTCCACTAAACCACCAGGGACAGAAGTATGGCTGTATAATGGGGACATCGAGAATTGGGGAGTTCAATATGTATTCACCATATCGGTCATAATGAGTGACAGTACCACCATAATGCAAACACACTCAACGGGTGCAACAACAGTCTCATTCGTGACCAGCTGTCTCCCTGCCACCCCACTGCCACCTCACATGCCCCTAGTGCACCTCCACTGCCACCAGCAGTCAGATCACCTCCTGGCTAGTCTATGTGGTGCCCTTGCTGTGTCCACAGTGGGGCTTGCAAAATCCCAAAAAGGGATGGTGCAGCCCGCTGTGGTGCAAGCCCTTGTAACCTGGCACACTGGTTGTTTGCCACAGTCTTGGCGCAAGGGAGCTTGTAGCAGTGGTGATCAGGATTTGACGAAGCTGTGAACAGTCAGCCCTGCATCAAACTCTTTTAACGCAAGTCCCTTGTGTCAGTCTAACGCTTTGAAAATCAGGCCCAGTGTATCTATCAAAGTACCTCCAAGTCAACAGCAAAGAGACAGCTTTGATAAATAATGAAACATACCTACTGTACACTTTTGCTTATATTTCTTTTATTTACCTTGCTTTGTATCATTATTTAAGAAATTTTCATGAAAACTGGGGTCATGCAAAGCAGTTGAAACGGCCACTTTGCATCACTGTTCAAATTTGTTCCTTGCACCATTCCCAGTGACATTGCAAGACCTTACAGTGCTTTTGCAAGGGTATTCACTGGCAGAGGGAAAAGGACCTTCATGCTAATTAAGCACTTTGCAATGCAATGTGATGCTTTCCAAACCCTGAAACACCACCCACATGCCATAGCACATCAATCCCTTGGGGACCTTTGAAAAGTGGTTCCACATGGGGTGGTTCAGGCATTTCATGCATATTACTGGACTTTGTGTTTGACTCTGTGAGGATCAGTATTAAAAGTACACAGGGAATTGGGCTAGGAGGGTTGTTCCTCTGGACACCAGGGGTTACAGAACAAGACTGGTGCATTTGTGAGGTCATTAGAACACCGGGATGACTGGCAAAGGTTGTAGCAATTATAATGACTGCCCACAAGTGGCCCATTAATTACTGGGTGAGTGAATGACTGAGGCTATAGCTGTTCATGCCATGGCCTTTGGGCCTATGTCGTGACATGTGACTGTTGGCATGCCAAGGAGTCCAGTGTTGTCGCAAGTTGCATGTTGTGATTGTAAACCCGCCTCTTCCTGGTGGTTAAATTTGTGTTCTTGAATATTGCAGTTTCGGGTGGTGGTGGTGGGAGCCTTTTGTGACCCTAAATTCCTCCACCCCTGACTACGGTTTTGTATCATATCCCAAGAATTTCTGTCACTTGGTCTTTATCTGCTGTTGCTCTCTCCACAATTTCTCTGCCTGCACTTTTATCTGCCCGCCTTGAGACTTTGATATCCTGTCTCGGCTTGCCACCTAGGTATTCCAAGAAGTAACAACTTCGGCCTGCCTTTCAGCACTTCACAGCATAAGACTGTCTGCATTACTCTATTAATGTGACTGTTTGCACACTGCTGAAAGAATAAACAGCGGGCTATGTGAAGTAAATAGAAGCTGGTTCCCTGTGCTCCGTTTTTTCTGTCGAGCAACGTGGTTAGAGGGGGCTTCGGTGGCAAGCCACTCAGCCAACCAAGCTAGAAGGGTGGGGGTAGCACATAAAGGTCGTGTCGCCCAAGCACAGCATGAGTGGCTGCACCACTCGGCAGAGAAAATCAACTTAGGTGATCCTGAAACTTGACTTATTTTCCAACGGGTGGGACTTAATATTGTTCATTGTTTGCTGGTAATAATAGATTAGCAATAAGCCTATACATTTTAGCTTAAATTGTTATCCCGGTTAGGCTTTTTATACTGTGGGATTAGAATAGATTAGCCTTAGGTTGTTTTATGCTCTGAATTAGTGCATTTTATTAATTTATCTTGACAGGTGCTGCAGTTTTAATAAAAGCCTAAGACTGGGCATTAACAATTAAAGTTTTTATTTATATTTAGTTAATTATTTTAACTATGAAGGAAACATGTTTGGTGATTTATTTGATAGTTGGTCTCATTTTTACTGATACAGTAACTGCTTAGTTTATATAGTTGGTTATTATGCACATGCTGAAATCCCCCAATAAGATTAAGGATGATTTTAGCTATTAGAAACATAGAAGTCGACGCAGATAAGGACCGCAAGGCCTATCCAGTCTGCCCATTTTTTTCTGTCTTATGAATGTGCCATCGCCTTTGCTCTGTCAATGGCCTATCTATTCATACTCATCTGCATTGCTGCCTTATGCCTATCCATGCCTGTTTGAAGCCCTGCACTGCATATGTACTTATTGAGTGGATCCTGTTGCGCTGTCCTCGACGTTACAAAATGTCTAGGTTGTTTGTCCAGAAGGAATGTTTGTGAATTTGGTCAATATTTAAATTCTCCTTCTCCGAGGCGAGTTGAGCCGATTCATAACCACGCCAATAAATTGGTTATTGTTTTGGCTGGTGACATGAAGCTGAACCCCAGTCCTTGGCATCCAGAGAGGAGACCAAGAATGACACATGGAATATGGAGGGATTAAAACTAATCCATCTGAATGTTAGAAGCTTTTCCCCAAGAAAGCAGAACTTGAATCTTTGATATAGTTAAAAGACACAGATATACTATGTTTTACTGAAACCTGGATGAATCCTAATGTTTGTGACGATTTATGCTATTTCTGGTCATAAAATGTACAGAAGGGACCGTTCAGGCACGAGAAGGGGAGGATCTTAGTTTTCGAAGGAACATTTGGATGTGCCAGAATTGTATATTGATTGCCATCTTATAACCGCTTAGAGTGGTTGGTACTTGAGCTGAAATTGGGCAAATGTTATAAAGTAAAGATTTGTACAATCTATAATCCCCAAAACTTGTCTTAAGGGCCTAAGGGATTTTTCGCTTTAGTTGAATCATTACAGCCTGGGAGTGATCTGATAATAATGGAGATTTCAGTTTAAATTGGGACCCAGCAACTGAGTTGGAATTGGAACCTCATTACAAGTGCTGGGCTTATTCAGTGAATTAACTCCTACGCTACATTTGGTAAGTGGGCATCACACAATATTGGACTGGATACTTTCGATTAAATTAAAAGGTTAAAAAGCTGGGGAGTATTCTCAGATACAGTTAGTGATCGTATGTCAAGTTTAGCTTATCTGGAAGTTTAAAAGGTTAAGTTGTCCCAAAGGTATATAACTATTAGGACATTTACTGCAGATCATATGTCAAGTTTAGCTTATCTGGAAGTTTAAAAAGGTTAAGTTGCCCCAAAGGTATATAACTATTAGGACGCTTACTGCTGAACTAACTGCAATCCACAGGAAGACCTTGAGTCAGTTGATTGGTCCTACATAGATGTGATTCCTTCTGTGGAGGACGCTGTGATTTCTTTAATATTATTTTACTTAATTTACAAAATAATAATTTCCCTAAAGTATCTAGAAGAGTTAGAGGATTTAATAAATAAATGTGTTTCACCTGATTTATTTAAACACATGAAACATAGGGATAAATTATGGCTTAAGTATAAAAAACTGGTAGTCAAGCAGACTTAAATGAGTATCGATAAATGGAAATATCTGTAAAGGCTGATTAGACAGACACAGTCTGACTATCACTTAAAAAATCAGAAGGAGGGCTTAAATGATTCTAGAAGATTTTGGGAAGTAATTAAGTCTTTCACAAATACTAAGACAAAACAATGCCCTACTTCAGAAAGAGGATATTGTTATTACTGACCCACTACTATTACTATTACAGTATAACCTCGATTATCTGAACCACCAGGAGACATCTGTTTTGTTCGAAAATTGAGAGGTTCGAAAATCGAGGTTACATATTTCTCAATGACATGCCATGCGCTACAGTTAAAGACTAACTGTGATTCATAAAAAGTGAAAACAGTGCTTTATTAAGTTAATTCATTTAATGTATAATCTGTAATCACTCTCTGCTTGGAGCATTCATTTTGCTTTTGAATTGCCTTCTGTCTCAGCTGGCAGAGCAGCAAAGTACTGTATTAACGTAGTCACTACCTACTTGATTCTCCAGCCACAGAATACATGTGTTGAAGGCTGTGACGGCTTCACCTGCTGTCATTAACAGAATTGTGGAGCTGCAGTCCTCATCACTCTCATCCTCGATCCTGTCATCGTGGCATTGTCTTCTGTTGTGATCGCAATGATGTCAGCATCTGACAAATCACTGGAGCCCTCGTCATGCTCATCCAACTCTAGCCAGTCATTGAGCTGCTCTCTTCCAGGTTAAGGGTTGCTGCCTGTTCCTGTAACTCCTTGGTTACTTTTTTTAATGTGGTCTGCATCTCCGATAAGATTTGGCAGAGCAGTTTACCACAGTAGATTCTTTTCAGCATACTTTGCCAAAATGGCTTGATTACAACCACATAACAGGCTGTAGTGTTGATTGAATGACTGTAATTAATGTTACAGCTTACAGTAAGTGGTCACGAATTGCCACATTACCTTCTGATTTTGTTCAGTGGCCACTGGTGATTTTTCACTAAAGCTGAGCAGGTTTAGAATGTAATTGAGTGACTCACTCAACTTATAAAGCTGTCAGACGGGACAAGTCCACGGTTCAGATAAAAGAGGTCCGGATAATCGAGGTTATATTGTACTGGGCTGGCAGTATAGCCTAAAGGTTAGAGTAACGAGCTGTGAATGAGCTTGTTACATCAAACACACCTGAGTATGATTCCCACAACCTCCACTTGCATACTGTGTGACACTGAGCAAGTCAATTAACCACCCAGTGCTCCCGGGTTGCCCTGAAAACAGGCACCTGTGCCTAGTGGGCCTTACCCTGTTACCAAAGAATCAAAAATAAATACTGTATATAAAATAACTAGGATCAGTGAGCTTTTTCTCGATAAATTTACTGATTTAAGTGCTTACACAAAATGGTCATCAGACTACAGTAAATAAATAATCTTTTAGCACTTCTAATTTACTGCCTTTTATTTTGGTCAGTTAGCTGTAATCAGGTTCTGAAACGTCTGAACACTATAGTGGTTCATAAGAGTTCCACCAGGGATGTTTTGGAGCCTCGGTTTTTGAAATTTGTTAAAGTACATTTAAGTCCCATTGATAAAAGTTTTAATTTATTCTTGATCCCAGTGAGTTTCCCTCAATGGAAACACAGTGATTATCCCAATTTTTAAGGTTTGGGCAGAGAGATGATGTGGACAACTATCAGCCCATATCCCTTTGCCAATCTTGGGGAAATGTTGGAGAGGATAGTAATGCCCAACTCTAAGTATCTCTTCTCCTGTGGTCTCCAGTGTCCCTGCAGCATGGGTTTAAAAAGGGTTATGGTACAAGTATGGCCTTGGCAGTGTTCACTAACCACATCAGCAAAGCACTTGATGATAAGATGTTTCTAGGGACATGTATATGTTGTTCATCCACACTGTCTGGCAGGTTCCTTGCCGCTTTAAATCTTGCCGGAAGGTCTTCAAGCTGGTTCCTCCCACCCACCTGGGTGGTAAAACTCAGCTCTGCCCCATGACGCCAGATCTTCCTTTACGCTTAGAAGCTCAGGCTCCTCCTTAATGCCCTGCATGTAGATGGGATCCTAATTCTTGAGTTAAGCGAAACCTATTCTCAAATTTTCAAGACTTGGTCAAATTACTCCCTCGTGGCTCGCGATGGACAAATCGACTCCAGATTTCGGCGGTGCCCATGTGGGCAGAAAATGTCCAGGACGGATCTACACTCCACGCGTCTACTGCCTCGGCCTAGACCATGACCCGCAGGCCTGTGAGTTATGCCATTCTATTTTCGGCCAATGTCCTAGAGGACCGCACTGCCCGGTTACAGCTTGGGCGCCGGAGAAGCACTACCACGTGAGTGGGCGAGAGGGTCTGCTACGTGTTACTGTATGGCTGGCTTGGCTGAGCAATCCCGAGTGATGATCGCCTCGAGGAGGAGGCGGCACAGGCTGCATCATCCTCTTCCTTGGTCGCGGCATTTATCATGCTCTCGCTGGGTACCACCTACTCTGCTTCTTTCAAGGAGCTTTGCCAATGCCTTTCCACGAAGGGAGAGGGCCATCGGACATTCTTCTCTGTCCAAAAGGAGGACTCGAAAGGTAAGTCCCACGTCGGCATTCGTGGGAGCGGAGAGGTCCTTTCCCGGACAGTCGACACTTGACTTGTCGAGGTTGCTGCTAAGGCCACTGGCTTCACGGTGTCCCAGTCAGGTCAGCCTGCCGAGTCACCCGCCGACGGTTAAGATTTTTCACGACCCGTCGGACGGGCTGTTGACTGGTGAAGCTGACAACCTTCTTCACGGTTCCCCAGTGGAGACCGAGATCTGCTCGCGCCCGTGCCGGAGTCCCCAGTCAAGGCTTCCGAGCCAAGGGAAGAGCAGGTGTCCCCGCCCTTCCCAGACCCGCCTCGAAACACCGAGGATCTTGGTCTCGGACATCGCTCGGTCCAGCCAATCTCGACAACATCGGTGGTCTCGTCTCGCACTGGAAGTAAGCGGGCGCCACCGCCGTCTCGCCTTCCTCCTCGGAAGAGGAGAGGCTTCAGCACAAATTGCATCAACACTACGAGGACCTGATGTGGCAGCAGTTACTTCTGTCCAGGAACAAGCCGCGCCGTCGCCTTCACCGCCATCAAGTGGCTGTCACCGGCGCGAAACAACCCCTCGCTGTAGTCAAGGTGCCCAAGCCTGGGTCAGTTGTTCGGCCAAACCAGCTGCCCACCGATTGTGGTGGAACCTCTGCCTCACAACCAAATCGGGGCCACCAAGGACCTCGGTCGGGTATGGGCTCTCACACAGGTTGTCGGTCACTCTACTCCCGACCATCCTTGGCAGGTGGAGGTGGCTCCTGCCCCAGGCAGCTCTTCGTGGACTCCTCGGAGTCCGACGACTTTACCCTCCCTGTTCTCCAGGCCCATTGACCTGGAGTCCTCCCGGCCAGTCGATGGATGAAAGCCCATCGCCCTTCGCGGGTCTGCTTCAGCTCATCTCGGAGTCTACCGGGATGCAGCCTCGAGCCAAGATTCAATGGGCCAAGTATCCCCTAACGGAGATATTTGACCGAGGGATTCACCCACGAATCCCTTCCGGCTGAAGCCATTGTTGGCCCAGCCTGAGCTCTGGCTGCAGCCTGCTTCCTTTCCGCGCCGGCCAGGATGGCCAGGAAGTATGCAGTCCCTACCAGCACTTTGTCCGTTTTTCGAACACCCTCCACTGAGGGATGGTCACCGATAACATTTTCCGCGCCCGGAACGCTAGGGATGGATAAGCCCCCTGACAAGGAGTCCAAAAGCTGGACTATGCCGGGCACAAGGTACGCTGCATCTCCTTTGGCCTCCGCCATGCCAGCTCGGCCGTGCTGATGGCACACTTCTCCCACACCCTCATGGGCTCCCTGGATAAGGTGATCCTTCTCTCGGCCGACCTGCAGACCACGGTCAAGCAGGTACGGACCAGGCAAGGGCGGTGGCGAAACAGCAGCTCCAAACGGCTCTGGACATTGGAGACTCCTGTGCGAGATCAGTTGCGCCGCAGTGGCCATGCACCGCAGAGCATAGCTGAGGATATCCACCTTCACGGCGGATACCCAGCATAAACTAGTGGATGTTCCTTCCTGGGGACCGACCTCTTGGCCCTGGAGGGAAGGTCACCTCCAGCGGATCGAGAAGTCCAGTGCCAGTCTGGACTTGGTCACCTCCCCAGAAGGACAAGGGCCGCGACGACAACAACATAAGTCCTTTCGCCTTCTGCACCTGCAGCACGCCTGGCCCAACAGCACCAACACCAGGGCCAGCAGGCTTGGCGCTAGCACCCCAAAGCCAGCTTCCGCGGCTTCCTCTAATAGGAAGCAGGAGGAAAGGCCCAGGAGGTCCCTCGCCAGCCTCCTCCAAGCCTGCCCAGTGACGGGTTGAGGGGTGTCGCCTCCAGCCTCGCCACTCCTCCCGGTTCCTCTGGGGCACGGGCTCGCCACTTCCTTTCCACCTGGTCCGCTATCACCACGGACTGCTGGGTGTTGGAGGTGGTAGGAAAGGGCCTGCCCCTGGAGTTCGAGCAGGCCCCCTTCCCGAGCCGCCCCTCGGGGCTATGGGTCGGCAGCCTCTCTGTCGGCTCACCGAGCTGATATCGCCCTGCTCCTCGAAAAGAGGTGATCAGGAAGGTGGCAGATCCTCCTCCAGACCTGGGGTTTGTGTCCAGGTACTTCCTGGTCCCAAAAGGGACGGGAGGCTGGTGCCCCATTCTTGACCTGCATGACCTGAACAGGTTCCTAAGGTCTTGGACCTTCAGGATGGTCACTCTGGCTCAGATAATCCCATCCTTGGACGCAGGCATGTGGTTCTGTTCTCTGGACCTCCAGGATGCGTTCTTTCACGTCCCAATCCGTCTGCCCCACCAGAGATTCCTCCGCCTAGGGCAGAGGGATCCTCTATGAGTTCCGGCCATGCCCTTCAGCTTTTCCCTAGCTCCCAGGGTCTTCACCAAATGCATGCAGTGGTGATAGCATTCCTGTGGCGTCAAGGGTCCAGGTGTACCTCTACCTGGACGACTGGCTGATTGCAGCCCCTCCAGAATGGAGGTGGAGCGTTCAGAGATCTGGCCTCCAGGTTTGCTCTCAGGTTGGCCTCCTCATCAACGAGGCCAAGTCGGAACTCGTGCCAAAGCAGGTGATCCAATTCATCGGTGCAGAGCTCGACTCTCTACGAGCCAGAGCATGGCTCCCAATGGACAGGGCCGAGGTTTTTCCTCCTTTGCCCAATCATTTCAGGTTGGGCACTGCGCCCTGCCCGGACTTCCTGTGCCTCCTGGGCCTCATGGCAGCCTGCACCAGCGTGGTCCCTTGGGCCGCTGGTACAAGCGCCCCTTCAATGGGGGGCTTAGCCAATGGTCACAGCACTTTGATCCGCTGGATCAGCTAGTGACAGTGACCCAGGGATGTGGAACGCCTCCAGTGGTGGACCGCTCTAGCACATCTGCAGGAGAGCATCCTGCTCGTCCGCCCCCGAGCCGACAGTCTCTATCGACCGATGCCTCTCTGATGGGTTGGGGTGCCCATCTGGGGAGCACAGAGCACACGGCCTCTGGTCCCTCAGGAGTCCCAAGCCACATCAGCCTGCTGGAGCTTCAGCGGTTCGCCTAGCCTCACCGCCTTCACTCCATTTCTACGGGTCAAGTGGTTCAGGTCCAGACGGACAATACCCGACCATGTACTACCTAAACCGCCAGGGCAGGATGCGCTTAGTGCCTCTGTGCAGGGAAGCTCTCCGCATTTGGTCACTGTCGCAGCCTGGAGGCGGATCTCCTGCCATCCATGTGGCAGGAGCCTCCAACACTCTGGCCGATGCCCTAAGCCGGATAGGGGCGCGCCCCACGAGTGGTCTCTCCTGCTGGAGGTAGTACAAGATCTGTTCTCCCACTGGGGCACCCTCAGGTGGACCGGTTTGCCTCCAGGAGAATGCTGGCTGAGACTGTTTTATGCCCACCCCCTCAGCAGGGCTCGCTGCAGGGGATGCCTTCGAGGCCGTGGACCCCGGCCTCTTCTAAGCCTTTCCCATTTCCCTTGATCCACAAGGTGCTTCTCAAGGTGAGGAGGACAAGGCGCAGGTGATTCTGGTAGCCCCAGACTGGCCCCGCCAGTTCTGGTATCCAGATCTCCTCAGTCTCAGCTCCAGGCTCCCGAGGTGACTTCCAGCCCGCCCGACCTGATCTCAGTCAATCAGGGAAGGTATTCCATCCGGACCTTCAATCCCTGCACCTGACGGCCTGGTTCCTGAGCGGCTAGAGTTCCAGGCCTTGGGTCTTTCAAGGAGGTCCTCAACATCGAGGCCCCGAAGGAGTCGACCAGAAACGCCACGCCTTCAAATGGAAGAGATTCTCCATTTGGTGTCAGGCAAGGGCCTGGACCCTTCCTCCTGTTTCTTGGCAAGCATCCTGGACTACCTGTGGTCCCTTTCTCAGCAAGGGCTTTGGTTGACAACCCTTGAGGTGCACCTGGCAGCGGCTCCTGCTTACCAGCGCCGGCCGAAGCAGTCGGTGGTATGAAGAAGGTGGTCGGGTGCTTTTTCAAAGGCCTTGATCACATATCTCCTCGGTGCGAGAACCTCCACCTCCATGGGATCTACTGCTGGTATTGGCTAGCTCATGGGCAAGCCATTCGAACCCGATGCACAGGTGTGACATCTCTCACCTGTCATGGAAGACCGCCTTCTTGGTGGTATCCGTCAGCCAGAAGGATGGGAGAGCTCCAGACCTTTCCATCGAGTCTCCTTATCTGGTCTTCCACAGGGACAAGGTTGTCCTGCGCCCCACCCGAAATTCCTTCCAAGGTGGTATCGGAGTTTCACCTTAACCAGGTGTTGACTCTGCCAGTGTTCTACCCCAATCACACCTCAGAGGCTGAATATAGGCTCCATACTTTGACCCTAGAAGAGCGCTGCTTTATTACAAGGAGCGGATGGCTGAAATTGGGGAGAGGTTTGCCAGCTGTTTGTCACCTACGCTGAAGCCGCACCTGGCAGACCTGCAGCCAAGTGGACAATAGGCAGGTGGGTCACCTCCTGCATAGATCTCTGCTATAGGTTGGCGGGCGGAGCCCCAGAGGGATAAGAGCTCATTCTACCCGCCATACCTGGCTGCATCGGTGGCTGCTTCCAGGGACGCCTTTATCCAGGAAATCTGCAGGGCTGCTACCTGAAGTCAGCACACACCTTCATCACCCACTACCACATCGACCTTGAGTCACGCCGGGATGCTGGTTTGGGGCCTCGGTTCTCCAGTCTTTATTTCCCAAGTAGGTGTGCCTTGCCTCCCTTCTCCTGGAGAACTGCTAGGAGTCTGCCAGACAGTGTGGATGAACAACATATCCATGTCCCTAGAAATACAGGTTACTCACCTATAACAGGAGTTCTCTGAATGGTATATGTTGTTCATCCACGACCCACCGTACTCCCGGTTTGGCGCTGGCATGGCTTCCAGCGGGCTAGATCTGGCATCATGGGGCGGAGCTGGCAGTTTTACTCACCCAGGTGGGTGGGAGGAGCCAGCTTGAAGACCGCCTGGCAAGATTTAAAGCGAGGAACCTGCCAGACAGTGTGGATGAACATATACCATTCCTAGAACTCCTGTTACAGGTGAGTAACCTGTATTTTCTGGTGCTGTGTTCATGGACCTGTCTAAGGTCTTAAATTTGGTAGATCACCCATTGCTGCTCGGGAGGCTGGGGGACATTGGATAAGCAGATTCTCCATTAAACTGGGTTGATAGTTATCTTGCCCAATGCCCTTTGAGAGTGAGTAATGGGGCTTGGATGTCCAGTGCTGCTTTGATGACACAGGGTGTGCCCCAGAGGTCTATCCTGGGACTGCTTCTATTTTCTTTATTCACAGATCCTTTGCCAACCACTCTTCAAAAAATGCGTACATTTTGATGTATGCTAACGATGTGATTTTGTATCATAGTTCAGATTCAGTTGATGCATTGAATGAATCATTAGGTTCTGGCTTTATTTCATTGGAAAATTGGTTTTGGGAACATAGATTATTATTACATAGTAGAAAGACCAAATCGATTTTTGGATCATGCCAAAACTACTGCACTGTTCCCCATTGACAGTTGTAAATGGTAGGGTGATTTGTCTGAGCAGGTAACTTCCTTTAGATATTTAGGGATTGTGTTGAATCCACAGCTAACCTTTTCCCAACAATTCAAAATAGGTTGTTGTTAGGTCAGTAGTAAAATAGGGTCCTGTTTAAGTTAAAAATGATCTGACTTTGCCTGCTAGAACTGCTATCAGAAAGAGGGTACTTTTACCTGCCCTGTCTTATAATTCTTTTTGTTTACTCAGATTTCCAAATCAGATCTGTCATCAATAAGTACTACATTTAATGCTATATGTAGGTTTGTTTTACAGCTACCTTTCAGGATACATTACTCTACATTATATAGTATGCTGGACTGGCTGCCACCTAAATTCAGTTGTGAATACAGTCTACTGTCTCTAGATGATAAAACTTTACGCCAAGGAGTCATGTCTTTTATTTCCCTGCTTGAACACAAAACAGAGGTTAGATCCTTGAGATCTTTAAATAATTTTTCTTTAGTCATCTCTAAGGTTAGGACTAATATGGGGGTCGCCTTTAGTGTATGTCCAGCTAGATGTTGGAATGCCTCTTACGTAGTTTTATCGTGAGCAAATGTGCTGCACTTGTTTGATTTTGATCTAATAATTGTGTCCTAAATTGTAATGTATCTATTTGTGTCAGTGTATTTATGGTTGTGTCTTACGATCTCTGTAACACCAGTGGCTTTTAGCCCCGGGTTGTGTATGAAAAAGGGCTTCAGCTCATACATTTACCTGGAAAACAAAAGTGTAAATAAAAAAATAAAGTAATTTCATAATTCTCTTCTTACATAGATACATAGACAGTGTCGGTAGATAAGGGCCTATGGCCCACCCAGTCTGCCCATTTGAGCTTGTAAGTTCAGTTTGTTTTCCTAGAAGTCTGTTGCACCTTACCCCTGACCTCCAGAATTCCTTTATGTCTATCCTATGCATTCTTAAATCCTTGATTGTTTCTAGCCCCCACCACTTCCTCTGGCAGGGTGTTCCATTTGTCCACCACCGCTCTGTGAAGAAATTGTTTCTCATGTTTCCTCTGAATCGTCCTCCTCCAACTTCATCCCATGCCCTCTAGTCCTGGAACATCTTTTTTCGCTTAAAATAGTGTTTTCCTGCACCCTATTCTTGTGTGGCCCAATTATTTTGTTGTGGAAATGATTATGATATTACAAGCAAAGGATTATGTTATTTGTAGACAAAATGAAAACAAATGAAGACTTGTTGAAAGTGAATCTTGTTTTCATGCAAATGTACTTGGTGATAAAGAATAAGGAAAACTTCAGTGCAAACAGTCCAAGATCAGGAGTGGACCCAGGAAGTCAATCAGGCAGCTGGGGCAGGGGTAGCACTGCTCGATGGCTGTGCTTACAGCCAGGGAGGAAGGTGCCCAGGATCTAGAACCATAATGATCCCCTCAGTGGGCCAAGGCAGCTTGTCTACCCCACTGGACATTGCTACGTGCCTCAGAGATGGTGCACTCTGCGCAGCATGTTGGCAGGAGGGAAGGAGAAAATGGAAACACTAAGTGTTCCGAGGCCGTGAATAATGGCAATGAAACCCTTGGATCCCTCCCCATGTGGATTCTCATGGAGAGACCGTGGGGAGTGGTGGCTGAGACTGGGTGCTGGATGGAAGCTTGAAGCAGGTAGAGGTGGCTCCAGTGGCCAAAAACTTGATTACAAAAATCTTACTTTTTATTTATGTTGGGAGCTCTGCTCTGTTTTATTGAAAAAGTGAGCTACTGTTGCAGCATAACACTATTTGCATAACTCTGTTTTTGACTATACTCTCCCCAACTTGGCTTCATCATTTGTTCTCCACCGTTCTTATATCCTCTTTCTTTCTATCTTTATATTTTGGATATTAGGCCTTTGCAACATATGTTTTGAAATCTTAAAGATGCATTAGACCAAACAAGGCTTTGGTACAAGTACGCCAACATGGTATCAATTGTATGCAGGATTGTGATGTAGAAAGTTAAACCTGTGAAATGAACCCTATGAACTGTAAACATTTGTTTTGTATTGTAAATGTAGCAGTGTTAAAATATATGCAATTTTACTGGTTTGAGCACTTTACTTTTTCATATGTATTGAAGTGGTCACTTTACTTAACACATAATAGTTGTTTTCATTCATATTTATATGTGTGTGTTTTTAAATGGACCTAGGTCACATGATTACTGCTGTATGCTATTTAAGCATTTCACCATTAGGGGCAGCAACATTGACAAAGCCTCGAAAGAGGTGACACGTCATTTGTTTTGTACACCTGTTTTTGGCATCAATGGAGTTTGGCAATAAACCTTTTATAGTTTGCAAGAAGCCTGTATGGACATCTGGTTATTTGTGGAGCTGTGAGTTCTGTGACTGTTTCTGAGATGCAGTACATATTGTCACAAGGAACCCGGTCTCTAGGAGTGGCACTATACAAGGAAGAGGGTCCTTAGTCCTTCACTAACACCAAATGTTCTGCCTTTGAATGACATGTGCAAGGCTCTCAGTAGGATTTGTATTTTGAGGGTCTGGGATTCCTGCAGAAAAAACAGGGTCCCTGACAAAAATATGAGGACCCAACAAATTTTCTGAGAGTCCCAATAATCATGCAGCAGCATTCTCAATTGCAAAGTACTGCTGCAATATGGTGGGTCATGCCTAATCCCCACTCAGTCTTTAGACATCCCTTCAGCACTTACATGTATACATATTCATAATTTCACCATCCCATGATGCACACTAGTCCTTATTCTTTCTCATCACCAGTACCGAATGCAGGCATCTCACCTCATTACACAAAGCAGTATTGGGCGAGATACTAGCCCTGGGCCTGGTGGTGAGGGGAGTGAGAGAGGTTGAGTATCGGCAAGCTGCATTGTATGGTTCAATAATTAATATTTAAAAATTGTAAGTGCTAAAGGTGTCTAAGAACGTGGGTAGGGAGGTCATGATGAGTTGGGGTGGTTTTACCATATTTACTTGAGGGTATGGAGGTGGAAGTCCAGGGGAGGCGGAGTTCCAGCTAGTAAATCTTGGCCTTTAAGATCATGCATATCGGGACCATGTGTCCTCAACCACCGCTGAGTGTAAAGGATGGAGTACCTAGGTCCCTTAAACCACATGACAAATAGGTAAATCCCACAATGCCCATGCTTTGGAGTGCCTTCATGTGATTATAAATGGGCTCATCTATGCAAAGCACTAAAACACTGAATAAATGCAACATCTACCCGACATTGGCTATTTCATAGATTATAGCAATCATTGTTTTTTCCTCCACTATTTTCTGAAATAGTTATGATTTAATGTATAACTACCAGTATTCTTGCTGTACCTTCAGACTGTTATATATTTACCCTACTTTGTTGTTTACGCCTGCTGACACTGTTCATATGATATGCTATTGTCTACTATGTACTGTAATTTGTTTTCTGTCATTTGCTCTGTACCCTCCGGTCATGCCTGAAAATAGTCATTGCTATGGCTAGTTGCACCCACCGGTAAACAAAAACTAAAATAAATAAATGCAATAAAAAAAGAAACTCTAAATAAATTAGCTGCTCCCTCACTATAATGTCCCTCATTATAGTGAATCCGAGATAACAACAGCTGTGATAGCTTCTATTGTTTTCAACGTAATCCTTAGAAGGTGCTAATGGGTGAAAACAAGAGACATCACAGCTGTTCCTGTCCTTTCCTACACTGCCAAGCTTTCCGTTTTAGCCTTTTATAGCCTGCTTCCTAATGTCCATTTTTAAAGCCCTTTTGTCCAACAGTCATCATGACTGAGCCATGTTTAAAAGAAAGTGAAACTGCCTCACGTCATCCTAATGCTTCCGTTCCTGGCACCACTGAGTTTGATGCTACAGTGAGTCTGCTTAAGGGAGAACGAAGTCACTGGCCAGAGTGGAGTAGCTTACTTTTTCATTCTCCACTCTGCTATAGCATACCTCTCAACCTCACAGCATTAAAAGCTTAGCACTGGCCTTCAAAAATCATAGCAAAGGGCCAGAATGTGTAGCATCTTATTTTAAACAATAATATGGCTACAGACAGTGGGCCCCATATAGTTAGTGATAAGGAATGTTTATATAAACTTTGTTCAGTGATTTAATAGTGTGTGTGTGTGTCCAGAAATAGCTCTAACATTATGAGGAACATCAGTAAACCAGTGTGGAGCAAGGGTAAATTTGAGAGTGAAAATCATAGCGCTTTGCAAAATTCATAGCAGTTGAGAGGTATATGCTATAGAAATTACTGAGAGTGAGAACTGCAACATGCAACCTGCTGGAAGTGAGAGAGAAAGAGAGAGACAGAGAGCTGGGACCTGTGACCCAAGACAAGTGACAAATGAGTTCCTGAATACAAATATGCGCTATGCATGAAGGGCCCCACAATATATGCTGGGCAGTAGTAAACCCTGCATACCCCTACATGGCATGCAGGGTATGGCAGACACACAGCATGCATGACTGCAAGTGAGTGGCGTGCAAACAGAGGCGTGAGCCAGCGCCACGTGCAGGGATGTGCAGACAGGATGGGGGCGTGGCCAGGAGAGATGGATCTGCCACATGACCCCCACCATATAAGGCACTCGCAGACTGCACTGCGCAGCAGCACGGCTGTGAATGCAGCGCAACAGCAGTCTGTATGAGACATGGCAGGACGCGGGAAATACCAGCGGAGGGGCTATTTAATGAGAGGAGGAGGCGGAGGCAGGGAGTGACCAAGGAGACGCTTATGGGGTGGAACATGGACACACTCCACAAACTTCAGTAGCGGGCAGGCTGCTGGCAATGGTAATGGACATCAGGCTGAACTATGACAGACTGTATGGGGCCCTGACACTCACCCCCAGAGGGAAGGCCCGTATGTGGCAGGACATCCAGGCCAGCATCAATGCCGCATGAGTGGAGGCACGGACACTCATTGCAATAAAGCACAAGTAGCGTGACCTCTGTGCGGCTGTCAGAATGAAGCTGATGGCCACTTCACAGGGTGGCAAGGCACTGGCAGTGGCTTCACTGCACAGGACACACAGCTGACACCCGTGGAGAAACTGGTGGCAGAGACCTTCTCACAGGTGGCGGTCCATGTTGTGGACAGAGGGTGGGCACTTTGCAGGTAGGTGCAGGGTGGGGCATAATGACAGGGTGGGGGCAGCAGGGTATGCAATGGCAGCACCACAGTAATGCCTCACTCCCTCCCAGAGACTTGGGCCATGTGCCACAGGACAGAACAGCCAGCAGGACACAGGCAATGCATGGCACTGCTCTGGAGGTGGCACCACACAGTGCCATGCAATGGGAGGCACCATCGGGTAGGTGACATTGACCAGTGTAGCGTGATGCCTCTGCAGGGCTGTGGGTAAGACCTGTACACTGATGCACACCAATGTTGTCTTCACAGGGACAGAGATGGACACTGAAACCCAGCTTGACAGCACTGCTGAGCTGACCAATGCCCACACTGAAGAGGCAGACAGCAGCACCGGGAGTGAGGGCCAACAGGACGTGGAGAACACTGCCGGGTGTGGCAGTGGTCCACACCTGCCCTGTAATGCACTGCCACCCCTCCCGAGCAGGGGGACAGGGGCAGCCCTGGCACCATGCCACAAGCAGCACCATCGGCACCCAACAGAGCCATGGACCCTGCCGACAGCGGTGATAAGGCCCATCCACAGGCACCCGCAGACGCCGCCATACACCCGACACGCACCCATACCAGAGGGAACAGTACCGCGTGCTCCAGCAGCTGGAGAGGGACCGCCTTGTCAACAGCGGAACACTATAGCTGCCATCACCGCACTGACCGAGGTCGCACACACCATCAGCGACGGCATCACCCGGCCCACCGTGGCACAGAAACAGATCCTGCACCAGCTACGGTCCATGCCCACCACACCCCAGTGGGTCCACCACCAGGGCAACAGGCTCACACACGGACGGTAGTCACACAGACCCTGGACCGAGCAGGCATGTGCAGGGATATCCCACCCCTGCCGAGCACAGGTGCCGATGCACACGCCACACCACCGTGTACTGACCGTGGCACCGGGAGGTCGGTGCTGCCCACGCCACCAGGACACACCACATGCCGCACACAACCGCAGCGCCAATGCCTCAGGTACATGGGGCGGCAGGGGACACACGCGGCAACCTGGGCACACGACATCGGTGCGGACGCAGTCCCAGCTCGCTATCTCGGCCCATGATGACACTAGACAGCAGACACACTAACACGGTCAGAAGGCACACGTCCCACCCCAGCACCCCCACCATGAACAGCTACTCAGCTGGAGTCATCATCATTGTGGCTGCATTCCTGCCAACAGCAATGGTTGCAACATGCTGCACGGGCCACCCTGTCAGAGGCTGTGCCATGGCCATGTAGTGCCTGAAGGGAATGTGCGGTTTGGGACATGCTGTGCTGCAACATCAACATGTAAATGTCCTAGTCATGAGCGCACACCGTGCAGCATGGCCACTGGTCATGCCCTGCTCCACGGTTGCGCAGCACCGCCATCACAACATCATCATCAGCTATGGAATCCAGGGTGGCCCCATCGGCAGTGGCATGGCCTCACGCTATGCAGATTGTGCAACATGCAGCACACGGTGAACACCCTGCAGGCTGTAGTGGTGACAGCATGACCATGCCCCAGTGGTCAGGGTACCAGAAGTGCATCTTCAGCAGTCCAGTGGTCCTCTCCACGATGCCACGTGTCCTCCGATGTGCGGTATTGTAGGCCTCCTCTGCCTGTGTCCCCGGGCCAGGATAGGGTGTCATGAGGTAGACCTACAGGGGTATCTGCTGAAACCTGCAGAGAGGAACATGACGGTGTGAGTGTAGGGTGGCATGACACCATGCTGAATGGTGTGTGGGGCATGCATGTATACTTACCCAGTAGCCATCTATCTAGGTGCCCAATCATGCAGCAGTGCACCGAGAACGGTGGCATTCAGTATGTACGGCCATGCCTATCCCAGAAACCTGACACACACGTCCATGAACAGGCCAGCTGCATCGCACACCACCTGACAGTTTACACTGTGGAACCCTTCCTGTTTCGGTATGCCTCCTCATTCTCTGTGGTGGTCAGGATCGATGGCGTGCCGTCAATAGCTTCCGACGGTGGGCATCCCATGCATGGCATAGAATGCCTGCTTCATGTCACGTAGCTCCTGTGCAGTCCTGGGCAGGTAGACGTGGTTCCCCATTTGTGCCAGTAGTGCATCGGTGACCTGCGCCATGGCATGGGAGACGAGGACTGGTTCATGCAGAGTGCATCCCCAGTCACACTCTGGAATGACCCGTTGGATAGTAGGATAGGGCAAACATGACCTTTGTCTCCACCGACTTCGCCTGGAGTCCTGGTGCCATGGCCATGCAGACCATGTCGATATCCATGCAATGATCAGCCATGGGAATCAGAACCATTCCAGGCAGTGCGTGTCCGCCATCCTGCGGCATCGACCCTGTCATGGAACACCCTGGGATGTAGCAATCTGTTCCATCGTCCCCTGTCATTCGCCTCCAACAGTAGCAGATGCAGTCCCATGCCTGGGCACATCCTGTAGCACTGTGGTGCCTTCCCTCACCGGTGCAGCCGGCAGACTGCTCCACCTTATAGTCCCATGCCGATGTGGGCGTGGAGCTACAGCCATCGGCACACCCGCACCACCCTTGTGTATTGTGCCACGTCCAAGCGACCATGCACAGCCCTGAGTTTTGTCCGGGACAGCGCTGAACATGGTATCCTGTGGTGGACAGGTTGTCCATGTTCCCATGCTACATTTTCAGGGTGTCCAAGTAAACATATAAGCCCAACTGGGGTGCAGGGGAACTATGAGCAGGCCGATGGATTGGACAGATGAGTATGGAATATCCTGTGTGCGATGCTCTGTGCCACTGCCCATGTGGGCCTTGTGTTTCACTGCCTCCCTCATGTCTCCCGTGCAGGACCCACGTGGATGGCCAGAGAGGATGGAGCTCAGCCTGCAGGTCCAGTCAGACGGTGCCCTCTGCTTTGTGTGCACCCCTGGACAGCAGCTCCAGTGGTACTGGTACTCAAACTACCTGATCCTGAAGGGGAGGGCAGCCTGCTGTTCTATGAGGATGCGGATGACCCGGCGGTGGGAGGTATCGTCCCCATCTCCAGTAGGTACTAGTGGCATGGGGCAGCATGCCATTGCATGTGTCACTCTTCCAAGACTGACTTGTTCCCTTTGTCTTGTAGTGCTACAGGGGTTGGTGCAGTGCATCATGCTGCAGAACATCGGCCAGCCACCGTGAGGAGCCAGAGGAGGACAACAGCACATCATGCAGCGGCGGGGACCTGCGGGACGGGCAGCCTTCACAGCTGTGATGGATCCTGCCACCACCACCATGGATAGGCTGCGTATACCACCCCACAGTTATGCTGGACACTGTCTGGGGTGGGGTGCAATGTGGCCTTCCTGCAGGGAGGCCGTATGAGGCTGGCTTAACCACTGCTGTCTGGGTGGTGGGGGTAATGTGCTGGACATTGGGGTTTCTGTCCATGTTGTTCTGCTGCGGGAGGGTGGTTGTGCCCTGTGTTGTGCTGCCATGTGTGCCAGACAATAAACTGTTTACATGCCACCTGTGTGCTCATTGTCCTCGGGGTTGTCAGTCCGATGCTGCATGGCTGTCTCCACCAGTGCACCGAAGGTAATGGGCCTGCCTGTCCAGGGTACCACTGCATGGTGCCTGTGCCTGTGCATGCTGTGTGACATGTTCATGGGGCACACAGGTGTCAGCTATGGTGCCCGTGCCACTACTGGTCCGTGCTGCATGCACCATGTGCCATGCCTGCAGCCATGTGCATGTCAGTCACTGTAGGCATGCCATGCCATACGGCATGCCCTGTGTATGGCAACATGCTGTATGGCATGCTCTGTGTATGACAATGAGCCATACGGCATGTCCTGTGTGATGACATGCAGTGCGGCATGCGCTGTTTATGGTGATGTGCCATACGGCATGGCCAGTGTGCAGCAATGTGCCGTATGGCATGCCCTATGTTCGAAAATGTGCCATATGGCATGCACTGTGTATGGCGACATATCCTTGGCAGGTGGCCCACCGTAGTGGCACATTTGCCTGCCATGCCCATGGTGGTTGCTCTGCCAGGCATGTCCACACTATGGTGGTGGTGGGGCCAGTACAGTGGCATGGCCCAGGGAGATGTCCACCTCCTCTCTGGCATGCCCTGGTTTGGCAGGGCTGGGAGGGTTGTTCTGTCATCTGTGGCTCCATTGTGGTCCGTGCACTCTATGCACTTGTTCTTATGGCAGCCTCTGCCCTCGCATGTTGTGCACCCCTGGGCCTGCGCCTGCATGTCATACCTGTGTTGGTGCATGTGGGTGGGTCCCACTGCGCCGCGTGTTTTCACAGGCACGCCCCCACAGTGTGACTCCACAGTTGCCATGCACATGGGTGTGCATGGGTGTTATGCGTGCTCATCATTCATGCCGCTTTTTCGTGCCTGCGTGGCCAGGTGTGTATCTTGCACTGCGTGGGCTTGCGTGGTGTGCTGGGTTCATCCATAGTGCCCAATAATATAATACAGTATTAGGAAATGCTCATGGCTCACAATGTTTTGTGGTTTACTGCTCTGAGATGGTTTCCTGTTCTCGGATGCTACTCTGGTGGTTGGCCCTCTGATAGACAGCTGTAGAATTAAACAGTAAAACTTCGTTCCTCCTTATAACAAGCCTTTGCTGTAGCACACACATTAGCTTAACCTAAGGTTCATTATAACAAGGGACCACTGTATTTATTTTTTTAAAGGCATCAAATTGTGATGCATCCACCAGTCAATAAAATGGTCACACATTCAATAGCTGTGTTCTTCTTGGGAGAGTATTTGTGACACAGAATGTGATTTCTCCTAAACAGGTTTATCCATCCAGTCTTCCAGTTCATGTGCTTTTAAGAAGTACAGGAATGTTTCTTGAAGCATTTAGTGTCTACCTCTCCCTCCCCCATTTCCTTCTTCTATGCCTTTCTCAACATTCAATAGTTGGAATAATTTCTTACCAAGGACTACAAGAATTTAAAATTCTACGTAATTCTCCTCACAGAATGTTCATCCCTGCCACCCTCCAAACACATACTGTACATGGAATGTTTACCATGGAATGGAATTAATAATTCTTCTATCAGAATGTTTATTGCACACACTCACTAGAACGTATAGTCACAGTCTCTGCCAGTCCTCCCACCTCCAACTTGTCCATCCAAGGATAACCACCAGGATGGGTCAAAAGCCCTCTCTGTTGCTGGACCTCCTATGGAATGACCTCCTCCTTTCACTGCATTCCACCCACCCACCCTAAATCTGAATGCTCTCTACTAAAACCCATTTCCTGTCCTCCTTGACCTGCATCTGTCTTCTGGCCACTGGCATTGCCTCCCACACTGATTTCCTTACCTCCCCGCTAGTTGCATTTCTCTTCCACCCTGAAACTAGTTCACTGGTCACCTTCTCCTGTCCCTGTTGTCAGTTGAGTCTTTACCTGTGAAATTATTTGCCTTGGACACAGTGTATTACCTGATGCATGTAGCTCTCCTGTTGTTTCTAAACTCTTTGTGAGTTTATTATTTACCTAGCCCTACAGAAATAGATTAGATGCTGTATTGGTCCTAGTAAGAACAGATACAGAAGCAAATGGCTTGATACCTTTTATTGGACCAACATAGATGTTACAAAAAGAAAACAATGAATAAGCTTGGACCAACCAAGTCCTTCCCCTGAGACTTATGACAATTGTTCAGAGTCACAGTCTATTAACATCCAGATCATACATAAAAAAAAACCAGAAAAATTCTCATTGGTTAAAAGTACCCATTTCAAAAATCACAAAATTAAATGGAGCGAATAGCATAGAAACATAGAAAAGTTGACGGCAGAAGGAGACCGCTAGGTCCATCTAATCTGCCCATTTGTTTTAGACCTATTTGACACTCTAGTTGCCCTTTGTAGTCCAGGCTTCCTTGTGTCTATCCCATGCATTCTTGAATTCCCCAGTGTTGACCCCCACAACCTCTTGATGTGTATCCCTTTAGCTACCTAGCCCTGTAATTTTGCATTTCTATTTTCTTGTATGATGACCGCCTTGTTTGTTGGTTTTGCACTGTGTATTTGTATGTAGCCCAGGCATCGTATGCCAGAGGACTACTACCTCTGCCTGTGAACCTTCACACAAGTTAACGGGCCTGGGTCCTGCTACGGTGGTATTCGGGTTCTATCTCAAAGAAATAAATAAATAGCATGGTGCCAGGTGTATGACTGGTACAAATCCTTGGTATGCAGTACCTAGCCACGCCTCCTTCCAACCACCCCACACACTGGATGCCAAATAGTTTCACAATATCATATACCACATACACTTTACAGTTAGTTTCCACAAAGCACCCTTCACACAGCAATTTACAACAATAAAACACAGTTTTATTGTGGGGAAGGCCAGGGTCGGAGTACCTGGAGAAGGAATAGTTGTGGAAGTAAAAATGGTTAGAAATGGTTAGGAACAATTAATAACAACAGGCCTGTAGGCCTGACTACCCCAGAGCCCACCCTACTGGTACCAGTGGCTTCCTTCTGTCCTTTCTGGATACCCAGGAGTTCACAGGCCTGTTCAGTGCCTCAGGTTGGCCAGGTTGGAGCCTAAGAACAATGCAAACTGACAGTTAACATTTAACCTTCACTCATTGATTGCCAAGGCAAACCCTAGGTACTCACAGTCCTGAAGATCAAAGATGTTCCTGGAGCAGAGGACCTTCAAGAGTTCAGTCTCTGGGGAGTTCAGTTCAGAAAGGACAGAACAAATGGGCAGCAGTGAGTATTCTGAAGACTTGAGCTTGATTGAAGGTCTGGCTGCTTGTTCCCTTGATTGAAGATCTTGCAGCTTGTCAATTTCAGCCTATTCAGGCCGTTGCAGAGCTCCACACATAGCTCTCCAACCACAGAGCACCCAGACCTAGAAGTGGCTCCACAACCCAGCTCCCCACAGGTCTCAAGTGCCCTAGCTCCCAGCATGAGCCGGTGGCCCCTGTAGCCAGCAAACCCCACTCAGTGGGGGTTAGCAAGTTCCCCACCTGGATCTGAATTAAACTGTGGATTTCTTGGTTTCTCTTTCCTCCCAACAGAAAACAGCTCCGATGTGCAGCCAGAACAGTCTCGCCAACTTTCCTACTCACCAGCACCTTTGGGCAACAGCTTCCAGACTCCAACTCTACAACAACAGTTTCTTTCCTCGGCTGGATTTCAACAGCAGAAATGGGTCCCTGAAGCATAGGGCACCTGCTCACCTTTTCTCTCCCAGTTTCTCTGATTTAGATCAGAAACCAGCTTTACTCTAATGCACTTACAGTTCCACACCTACTAGTATCAGTTCAGGATTTCTTTCAGTCCCACTGGTGCAGGATGGCTGCAGCAGAAGCCTCCTCAAAATAGCAATTTCCACAAGATGCCTGGAACGATTAATACATATGCACATCTCCTCTGATTAGCAAAGTCCTTCACCTTTATTCCTCAGACAAACTCCACTTTAAGTCCTGTGAAAGGCCACAGAAGTGTTCTCATACAGCACTGGCCCTTCTTGACTCAATGAAAGCCCAGCTGTCCAGTGTCCTTGAGATTTCCCAGAATCTTGCCCTCTGATTGACTGGTTCCAGTCATCAATCACAACCAAAAGCCCTCTTTGATTATTGATTTGTGAAGTATCTTGGCACCTGAAAATAGTACACACCTTCTCCCGTCAGCCCTTTCAAACAGTTTTGGGTGCCTAGTTATTTGATTGGCTGTCCTTAGGGGGCAAAGTATCTTAAAATGGCTACACATAGTCACACACAATTCTATGGCAGTAATCAGCTTCTCAGTGCCCCTGCAGCAAAATGAAACAGTTCCCAAATGCAGTTGCCCCACTATCTTGTAGCAGTCCCTGTCCCTCATGAGTGACTACAAAATTACTATTTTTAAATCCCCTGCTGCCCGTTGTTAGCTCCATTATCAGGCGTCCCCTGGAGCTGCGACCGATCTCAGTAATATTCACATCATCCTTATAAATATTCAAATCCCCCGGCCCCTATTCCTACTGCACTCGAGCGCTGTTCAGACTCTTGCAGATTTAGCCTCAATCAGGCTCCCACTCCTGTCAGTGACTGTGTCTTGCTCTTGGAGCTGCCAGCAGCACTAACTTGCCCCACCACCAGTAACCCAGATTTAGCCCGACTGGCTCCCGCCCTGTTGGCGACTGTGGCTTGCTCTTGGAGCTGCCAATCATGCTCAACTTGCCCCACCTCCAGCAACCCAGATTTAGCCCTGGATCAGTCTCCCACTCCTGTGTTGACTTGCTCTTGAGCCGCCAGCCACGAAGAATTTGCCTCACCGCCAGCAACCCAGATTTAGGCCCTGATCGGGCTCCACTCTTGTCAGTGGCTGTGGCTCTTACAGCTGCCAGCCATGATAAACTGGCTAACACCATCCACTCAGATTCAGCCCTGATCGGACTCTTGCTCCTGTCGTGAGTGTGGCTTGCTCTTGGAGCTGCCAGCCGCTTACTGAACTTGCCCTACTGCCAGCAACCAGATTTAGCCCATAATCGGGCTCCTTGCTCCTGTTGGCGGCTGTGACTTCCTATTGGAGCTGCCAGCCACACTGAACTTGCCCACCATCAGCAGCCCAGATTTAGCCCATGATCGGGTTCTCCTGCTCCTGTCGGCGGCGCGACTTGCTCTTGGAGCTGCCAGCCACGCTGAACTTTCCCCACCATCAGCAACCCAGATTTATCCCAATCAGGCTTCCGCTCCTATGGGTGGCTGCAGCTTGCTCTTGGAGATGTCAGCCATGCTGAACTTGCCCACCACCAGCAACTCAGATTTAGCCCCGATCGGGGCTCTCGCTCCTGTCGTGGCTACGGCTTGCTCATGGAGCCACCAGCCACACTGAATTTGCCCCTGCCAGCAACCCAGGTACATATCCAAACCTTCGTCCGGTAATTTTGACTGTTAATCCATCCACACTATTGGCTATTCTGCTGGTCTAATCTTGCTGCTATAGGCTGGCTCCCATAAGTGCTGTATGCCATTGGCTAGTCACCTTTCTCTCTTTTCAAACTACAGTTCTCAGCTTTTTGACTCTTAAGATGCACTTCTCTGCTTTTGCCTGTTGCTTTCTTGAATTTTAAAGTTGTACTGTTTACTAGCTAGGAACCTGGATTTTGTATACTGCACCAGCTTAAGGAAGCCAATTCTTTGTGACTGTTTTAGAAAATTATTTTCTACACTTTTTCTGTGTTTTTTTACTACTACCTATTATTTAACTGCTAGCAATCTAAATGTTATGTCTGTACCAAATACGCTAGGCAATTTATTGTGATTGCTGTAGGAAAGATATTTGTAATTTCACTGCTCTTGTTGCATCCCCCAGTTTGCTTTCCCTGTGACTCTTTTTTTCCTTAGCTCCAGACTTGCTCTTTACCCCAAAACATGCCTCGTTCCCTGCTCTCCCACTGATTGTGCTAATTTCTTTCCACTTCCTCCTCCCTTCCCCTTCCTTCTCCTACCTCAGCATGTTGATGCCAAGGCACAGACACCCTTTCCTAGACTCTGTTGTTTTAATTCCCCTCCTTCTTTCTCTGCTGCCTGTTCACTCCATCGATTAGCCCTGCCATTACCTTACCTGTTCTTGCTGTCCAGCTGCTGTATTGTGATTTGCCCTTAGGAAGCAGTGGCTCCAATCAGATACTTAATTAAAGAATATGGACAGTCCATAATACTGTCCAAAGGGAGAGTCAGATCCTCAAAAGACCCTTAAGCATTTTTTAGGTCTTAACTCTGGCTGCTGTGGGATGAAGGGACTGAAAATTATATGATAATTTTGCCTGTAGCATTTTTTGTTTGGTCTAGCTGATCCTACATTTGTTTGTGTTAGGATAGTTTTCTTCTGTAAATTACTATAGTGGCGGATCAACTGGCCCTGTGATGTCAGAGGTTGTTACTATAAAAGCACTTCTGGTGCTCAGTCAATCAGATGAGCCTAGGTAAGCAGCAGTGAAGTAAGTACTGCAGAACTGAACTGCACAGAAGATAGTGGAGATACTGTTTTTGAGTTTGTTATCCACTCTGTGCCAGCACTGCTAGGGCAGAGCAGTGCTGATGCTCAGTGAGAGCTAATTTATTTTGGTTTTCTTATTTTGTTCATTTTATTTTATTTTGACTTAAGAATTTTAAAGAAAATAAAATTCACACAGAACCAATGTGTGTTTCAAAACCTTAAAACTGTGTCCATGTTGTCAATTCCCACAGCCTTCCACACCACCATCCCCCCTCCTTGCCATATCCAAAACGTTTCCCCTCTGGCATTTTTCACATCTAGTCTCTTTACAAATTGCCATTCTATTACCTCAACTCCCTTTCTCCACCATTGAGCTATTTGGCTGCATCCTGTGCCCCCCATTTTCTGCATCCACCTCACTTGCCTTTATCAGACTCCTGCTAAATGTCTCAACACCCCACATCTCAAATCCTCCAACCTAAAACCACATAAGCCATAACAATTCCTTAAAAATCCAAATTGCATTACAAAATTATAGCCCTACTACTCCTTACATCAGGAAACATCCATCCCAACCCAGGTTCACCTGCTTACTCTCCATCTGGATCCTCCCAAAATAACCTTGGGCAAAACCTCACAAATTCCCTAACCTACCTAGTGGTCTTAAGCTATTAACACCTAAATATAGGTAGCCTCCTGCCTATTGTAGACCTCTTGCAAGCCATGGTTGTCTTGCTGTCCCAGACATCCTAATCCTGTCTGATACCTGGTTAAATAATAAAATTCCTGACCATGCCATTTCTATCCCTAGCTATTCTCTAGCCAGACAAGACAGACTAGGCAGAGGTGTGTGTGTGTGTGGGGGGGTAGTGATGTATATCTCCTCCTCCCTACAATATGCTATCACCCTCTCAACCACATTACCAGCAAACTATGAGGCCCTCGTCATCTGGTCTTCACTGCCCTTTACTGCCCTGATATTTGTAACGGGTGTTTGCTGCCCGCCCAGCCTCCCCTCTTCAGTTGCTACAGACCCTACTACTGCCACTGTCTCACACTCCCAATCCGCGAACTGTTCATCATGGGGGACTTTAACTTAGACTGGTTGTCACCATCCAACAGTAAAGCTTGATACATCATAGCCTCCACAAAACTTAACCCAGCTCATTCAAGATCCAACCTGCATAAACACAAAAGCCCCAAATCACACTTTGATAGACTGGGCTTTCACCTCTCACCTGCATCAGGTTATCATATGGGGCATCCTTCCTGATGCCTTAAGCAACCATCATTTGATTTACCTGATATGGAAGAGACACAGGCCTACACTTCCCCATAAGATACTATTAATGTGCTCATACAAATCCCTCAACATTACTCCTCTCCTCCAAGACCTAGCAAACACCGACTGGAGTCCGTTAACCACTGCTCCTCATGTGGATGGTGTCCTAGCCTACTTTAAAGATAAATTCTTCTCTTCTGGAACCACTATGCTTGTTACAAATATACCAGAGTTCATGGCACCCATGTTCCTTGGGTCACTTCAGAGCCCTGGCTTTCCTTAGAGTGATGACCAAGCCTGCAGAAAACATGTCAACCACTTTGCAGAGTGATTGTATAACTTACCACAAGCTCTGCAATGCATGCATGAAAGCAACTAGATTAGCTAAGGCCGAATACTTCTCTTCAACATTCCACTCTAATTTAAATTCCCTTCCAAATTTTGGAAAGTTGTCCATGCCCTCTTCTCCCGCTGCCCACCCACCCTTCCCGTCCCTTAATATAAACAATGCCCTTATCGTGGACCATGCTACTGTGGCTGAGGAATTCAACACCTACTTCACTTCATGTGCTTCAGCATTGCTAGCCTCCCTCCCAACCTGCTCACCTATGACATCCTCCCCAAAAGCATTAATTGGGATCCAGCCTTGCCCTAGACCACTACTCTCATCTTCCAGCGTGTTTCGCCTGCCGACACCCTCACCGCCCTGCTGTCTCTCAACCCATCAAAAGGAAGTTCTCCTGACAAACTCAACCCTAAGCTTCTCTACCTCTCTGCCCCTGCTATTGCTTTCCCTCTCTCAGAAATCCTGAACCTCCCTTCTTAACTGCAATAGTTCCCTCATCCTGGAAGCATGCTGTCATCCTCCCCTCCCTAAAGAGGGTGCTCTACTTCCCTGGCAACTACCACCCTATTTCCTTGATCCCTACCCTCACTAAACTACAGGAACATATGTTCTGTCCCAAATCTACCTTTCTATCTGACTCAATTTGTTTACCCCATTCCAATCTGAATTTAGGAAAATCATTCTACTACCACCTCCTGCTCAGGCTCACTGATTCAGTCCTCAGTGGAATGGTTCATGGCCTGATCACCTCAGCCACCTTTTTGACCTAGCAAAGGCTTTTGACATGGTTTACCATTCTCTCCTTCTGCAATCCTTGCTTTAGCCAGGCCTCTCCAGTGGCAACTAACTGGATCCGAGCCTGCCTTACAGGGATGACACTATCGGTTAGAATTGTCAAGTCCAGTGCCCCTTTTCTCCAAATCCGCACTGGTGTTCCTCAGGGCTTAGTGCTGGGTCCCCTACTCTTCACCATATTCCTAAATGACTTACTGTCAGACTGTTCTACCACCTCCATATACATATACGCTGACTATACAGAACTGATCTTCTCCTGCTAATCTCCCCATGATGTGGAAACCAAACTTCAGCTTGATTTCACTAAGCTCCAGCACTGTCTTACTTCCCATAAACTCTTTCTAAATGCCAAGGAAATAGTCTCCATGACCTTTGGCACTAGGCAGAGACTTACTAGGCTCTTTACTCTCCCCACCTTCCACATCCCGGATGGGACTACGCTTGAGGACACCTCCTCCTTCAGATACCTTGGTGTATGGCTGAATCCACACTTAAACTTTCCTGGACACATCAACACCATTCTGAAAAACTGCACCCCAAGCTAGGTGCCCTATACACAAACCGTATTAGCATCCCTCTTATGGCCAGGCGTGTGATTGTCCAGAAGATGATTCTCCCAATCTTTGACTACTGCAATGTAGTCTACAGTGCTGCTCCCAAATCTACCTTATCAAGATTGGACCCCTTTTCAACACCTTCTGTCATTTTGCTCTGGACTCTCCTGTAAGAACTCACCACTATGATTCTATCACTCTCTGTCTTCCTCTCTCTTACAAACTGTCATCTCTCCCACTGTGCCAAGCTTATCCAAAAATACTGGTTTGACTCTCTGCCCTCCCATCTGTTCTCATCCTCTCTGCTCCCCCATTCCCGCTCATTCCCTTAGATCCACTGACTCTCACACCTTCGTGATCCCCCGCTGTTCTATGCTTGCAGGCCAATCTGCCATTATCCACTGTTTCCCCAAAATCTGGAACTCCTTTCCTCATCAAATCCGCCATTCCTCCTCCTCCTTTCACTCCCTCTCCTCTGCCCTTCATAACTTCCATTCATCTAATTGTACCTGCTTCCCAATCTTAACAACCCTATTCCTCCTTCGCTCTCCACCCCACTAGCCATGACTGTTTCTTATTTATAGTAGTCACTAGTACACAATTAATGGCACTTATCTCTTTGTCTTATTGATATCTGCAATCCACCCCATGTAACCTACACAATTGTAAGACACGTTATCTGCTTTGTTTTATTGTTATCCACAATACTCCTTGTATTTTACTGCAACATGTAGTTGTTACATTCATGTACTGCTATTGTATTAAGTTTTTGCATTTTTGCGGTATATTATTATATGTACTCCTGTTTCCTCCCCCAGGTCACACCAGGAGATGAGCAACTTGTTGTTCAGTGTGCCTTTCTGGTAAAAATGTCAACAAATAAATAAGAGTGCACCTCGTCCACTCCTCAGGTGTCTGACCCCCATTTAAGTCAGCAATGGGGTCGAGAGCACTGGGGAGTGTTTACATGGCTGTGGTATCAGTGGCATCCCAAATCGCTATTGCACATCCATGACCGCGGGCCTCTTCAAAACAAAATCCAGGTTGCTGGTCCTGCTATCAGACCACTGCAGGGCCAGTTTGGGTTGGATTGCCATGCGGGGCCCAGCACAGCAGGGAAAATAAGGTAAGCTCCCGCATAGTGAACACATGTATTATTTGTCCACCTCTGTATGTTATCTGACTGTACTGGATTCTGTACTTGCTTATGTATGATTCACCACTGTTACTCACTGTATTTTTCCATTGATTTTGGCCCAGGCTGTGCCTGAAAAGGTCCTTGGACCAGTTCACCAACCCGAATCAGACCCACTAATAAATTAGTAACTATATGGGTAATGAGGCTGCAGGTCCTTATGTCATAGGTCGTTGCACGATTTACAAATGGGTGAACACCCAAATTGACCAATCAGATTGCAAGATTTTTCCTACCATTTTAAACTTTAGGGAGGAAGACATCGTATCAATATATACCAAGGCATCATACTGTGATGATGGTGGTTCATGATTTGCCAGGGTTTTCTGCCCTTTCAACTGAATATTTTGTGTGTTCCGAATGACTGTCATATCTGTGGTTTTGTGCTTGACACTGGAGTTTCAGGAGACTTTTTGTTTTGTATAAAAGGACCACTTCAGTATTACAATAAATGTGATATTACACATGACCACTGTCTTGTCATTAGAATTTCACACTGTCGCATCCCTACATTTTAGGTATCTGAAGACTGTGATCATGTCTCCTTTGATTTTCTTTGTTTCCATGGAAACAGCCCAGTTCTATCACTGGATCCTCATAGCTGATGTTTTCAGACCTTCAGTCATCTTGAATGTTTTCAATCATGTCAGTAACTTTCCTCAGATATGGGACCAGAACTGATTACTGTATTTATGGCGTGGCCTGACCTAATAGCTGTACAGGGCCATTAATGTGTTTTGATGCATGCCATGATTTTGTTGCATTTCTAGCTGCTGCTCCATGCTTTTGCTCCCATTTTAAGCTGTCATGTCTGGGCAAAGAATGCTGGCTTATAGTTATATGATTTGCTTAGTGTCTTTCATTTGTCCCTGTTGTATCTCTCTTGCTCTGGATTGTCCTGGTCATTGAAAGGTTCTTGCTGCCCTCTTTCTTTTTGTGAATTTCTTTAGGCCTTCACCGAACTGGTTCTGAACTTCAGCTGAATGGTAGTTTGCTTAACAGAGATTTGGAATCATCATCCATGTCCTACAGTTTCAGCCCTAGCGTTTGCCTCACCCTATTCCCTATTGCTGCTATTCTGGTATTAATTGTAAGCACAGCTGAGGACACATCCACCTTATACCTAGCCGCCTGGATGGTGTATTCCAGAAGGTCAGTCTGAGATGAATCCAGAGGCGGCATGTATGTGAGCTCGACCAGCAATCCAAGTTGAGCTCAACTGGAGTAAACTGTAGTTTTCTACGTTCTATTGGCCATTACGGCTAGTTGATAATTCTTTAACATCTTATTCACCTTCTGTTTCACTGGGTTCTTCAGCAGGTCTGATTCCTCCATGTCTTTCAACTCAGTGTTACTATTTGTAGGTGGACTGCAGATGCAAGCACCACATTTTAGCCATGTCATACTGAAGAGGATAGAACTTGTCAAAGGAGTACTCTTGGGGGCTCTCATTGGGTCTGTCTCACTCTTTAGCAATATTTCATCTATACATGGGCAGACTGGAAAGAATGAGGAAATATTTGTTTCTGTCTAATTAGAGGATCGAGGTTCAGCTCTGGTGTTGGGGTTGTTTGTCTGAGCTCCATGGTTTCTAACTGTGCGTGTTAGTTCTGTGGTGACTTCTGAGGGACATGGCTTGTGATCCTACTCTGTGTCGCTTCCTTTTCAGACACAAACACACCATGTGGCATTGTTTTTTGGCTTATCCTTGCTGCCTATGGGTGGCTCTGCCCTTGGGGAGTGGACCCCTTGTTGGGTGGCATTGTGGGCTTTGGCATTGTCCTGCTGCCAGTGCCATGATGCGTTCTAGCATTTTAGTAATGACTGCTGAGACTGCATAGAGGCCACTATGTCTGCCTTACCATGTCCTTTGGGAGGTGCCTTCCCTGGAGTTTTCTGAGAATTCCTCTGTGGAGCAGATAGCACAATTGTAGCCCTTCAGTGATGGTAGAAATGGATGTTGCATCCCTTACACTTCTTTGCCTTCACCATTCTCAGAACCTGCATGGTAAGAAAGGGGCAGAGGTACATAATGAGCCTGCTTTATGACCTTTGCCTCTTAAGATCTGTGTTGTAATTATGTGGTACCCTATGTGGTCAGATAATGACCCATAAACATGTGACCTCTGATATTGTTTTATTGAGGTTGTTCCTTTATGACTAAGAGCATATTGGGCCTTTATGTAGTGCCCATATCCTATGAAGAAAGCTTTCTCTGCTGTTAGAGGTAATTATACACCCTCACCAAGATGGTCTCCTCACTGTCCGAACATGCGCAGAGCTCTGTTATTACCAAGATGGCTATGGCAGCAGGCATATGCACAATGTTGTCAACTCTGTTGCGGAGTTCTTTGTGGCCAACACTCATGGCTCTGAGGGAAATGAAGACTTTTGCCATGTAGGAAAACACTGGCTTGCTAGAACAGACCCCTGAGCATAGTGCTTTATGGCTTAGGATGGGCATCTGAGTGTGCTAGGTAACCCGTGATATGAGGTACTCAAACTGTGGGACTCAATGTGAACTACTCAATTTGAGCAACTGTGGAGACAGCGAATATGAATGAACTGCAAGGGAATTTCACTGAAAGTAAAGAACAACTATGGATTGAATAGCTAGGCAAAGGTATTACATGAAGGATAGAAGGTGTGTTTGGGGGCTGCTTCCAGCTGGCCATCTAGCATGGTGGATTAGGTGATGATCTGCAATGCTGGTGGACAGGGGTTCTGAACTGGGCCGTGCTTCTGTTTTTGTGGTTTTGTGTTTCTAGTTTATTTGTTTTGGTTTTAGACACTCCGTTCCCCTGAGATTGTTTCCTCCCATCATTTCTCCCTTGTGCGCAGGCAGCCCCGGTGTAGGCCCACCCACCTTTGATTTCCTCTTTCCCCAGCATCACCCCCTGGAGTTGATTATATTAGTTATGGTGTGGTGGGCAAAGCCCCTGCAAAGGGTAGTGTCCCACATTGAATGATGTTTCTGTTTTCTAGAAATGAATGTAAATTGTTATTTTATAGGGTGCTGTGGTGTCAAATTTAGAACATCTGAACATGCAGAATTGCCAACAGATAAAGGCCTAGGGGTCTATCAAGTCTGTAAGATGTGCAGCTAGCACCCTTATCCTGCAGCTGCCCCTCCCTTCCACCCTTCCCCTTCATTAACCCTCCCCTTGTCCTGTCCCATCCTCGCTTGAAGCAGTCGATCTGTCTCTACTGCATACCACTTCAGCAGGTAATGCATCTCACCCAGCCACCACCCTCTGTGTAAAAAAGTGTCTCCTCATCTCCTCTTGAACCTTCTTCGCCCAGTCTCATATCATGGCCCCTGGTGGCCCTCCCTCCTTACTTTGAACAGCCCTCTGTACCCGTCTTGTTTATTCCTTTCATATGTTTAAAGGTTTCAATCATGTCACCCTGTCTCTCCTCTCCTTCAGTGAGTATATGTTCAACTCCTTCAACCTCCTCTCGTATGATAAGTCCCCCAGCCCCTTGATCATCTTTGTCACTCTGCGCTGCACCCCTCCAGTAACTTAATGTCCCCTTCAGATACGGATGCCAGTACTGCACGCAGTAGTCCAGGTGTGGTCTAACCAATGACCAATACAGTGGCAGAATCACCTCCTCCCTCCTCGAGGATATACCCTTGCAATACAACCCAGCATTTGTTGGCTTTGCAGCTGCCTTCCGACATTGTGCCGAGTTGTTCATTGACCCTGTAATGAGCACACCCAGATCCTCTCCTCCTCTGTCTGGGCTAGCTGCACCCCCTAGCTGGTAACTCCTCCTGGGTTCTTCATCCCAAAATGCAGCACCTTGCACTTTTGGCATTAAGCCCAGTTGCCAGGTGTCTGACCAGGTTTCAAGCTTTGCCAGATCATCCTACAACCCCTGCCATCCCCTAAGTCATCCACCACCGTGCCTACCTTGGTATCATCAGCAAACAGACTGATCTTGCTCTTGATGTCCCATGATATGTCTACAATGAATATCCCAAACAACACTGGTCCCAACACCGGCCCTGTGAACACCGCTGCTGCCCTTGGGTGTGAGAGCTCCCACCACCCACCACCACCCTCTGTTGCTTTCCTGCAGCCATTTTCCTACCCATCTCACCAGCTTTGCACCCGCCCCTGTGCCTACTAACTTCCTTCCCAGCCTTCCATGTGGCACTGAGTCGAATGCCTACTGAAGTCCAGATACAGGACATCCACTGCATGGCCCCTGTCCAGTTGCCTAGTTACCCAGTCATAGAACTCAACCAGGTTGGTTTGGCAGGATCTGCCACGATGAAGCCATGCTGTCTGCTGTCCTGTAGTCCTTTGACCTCTAGGGAGGGCCACCAGCCTCTCCTTCAGGATAGTCTCCATTAGCTTACCAACGATGGATGTGAAGCTCACTGGTCTGTAGTTTCCCGGTTCATCCTTGGGGTCACTCTTGTGGAGGGGCACCATGAGCCATCCTCCAGTCCTGAGGTACACACCCAATGTAGTGAGGCATTAAATAGGTCTGCCAAAGGTCCTGCAAGGACCTCTGCCAGCTCCTTCAGTACCCTGGGGTGGATGCCATCTGGGCCCGGCTTTGTCCACCCTCAGTGCCTTCAAACCCTCTCGAACTCTGCTCTCCATGATTTCCCATCTGTCACCAATTCCCACCCTGCTTCTGCCATTTCTCCCACCTTGGGTGTCACCCCCTCTTCTTCTTTAGTAAATACTGAGCAGAAGTACTCATTTAGTGCTTCCGCCTTTATCGCACCCTGCTTCCACCCAACCCCTCCTTCCTAATCCTTACTATGTGGTTCTTGCAGCTCCTTTCTCCCTGATGTACTTAAAGAAGTCCTTCTCCCTCTTAATGCCTTGTGCCAGCCTGAGTTCCAGAGATGCTTTGGCTCCTTACTGCCCTTGTCACCTCCTTCGATTCTGTCAAGTACTCCTCCCTGTCCTCCCCTCCTGTTTTCTTTGTACTTCCTAAAGGCAGCTCTTTTCCTCCTTACCTTTCCATGATCTCCTTGCTTAACTACATCAGTTTCTTAGCCCTAGCCTTCTTGCTCTGGGCTTTGCAGCAGGTTTTGGGCTGCCTCCACTATCCCCAGCTTTATGAGCTCCCACCTCTGGTTAGTGTCCATACTAGATTGAATTCTGGCCAGGTACCTTTACCACTTCCATCCTCCCAAAGTCAGCCCTCCTGAAGTCCAGCACTATTGTGCCAGATTCCACTCCTTCCTTGCCCATATCCAATGTGAGCCATACTGGTGGTGGTCACTCTGACAGTTCCTCCACTGTAAGTTCTCTCACAAAGTCCCCATTTGCCAGCACAAGGTCAAGGGTATTTCCTAACCTGGTCATTTCACTGACCATTTACAGCAGGAAGCTGTCCTTGAAGGCATCCAGCAGTACCTGCTCCCTTCTGTTCCTGGTTGTTGGGGTGCTCCAGTCCACTCCTGGCATGTTCTTATTGCTGTCGGCAATATTTAGTCATGTTTACTACAGGCTCTTTTGGTGATTCTGTTATCAGATGGTACTGTGTTGCTGCGCGGTGCTCCACATGTCCACGAGAGTGGTGCGCATGCCTAATGCACTATTGTCCCAAAATGATGCCTACCACTGAGACATGAACTGGGATAGCTCAGTAGGGTGGGCATGTGTGATGTGCCATTGCCCCACGTGGCACCTATCACTCTAGCATGAAGTGGCATCTTCTCTGGGTCTTTGGATGGCAGATGGTGGCAGTTACTTGTGCACCTAGTACAGGGCACAAGATGGTGCTTTGTAGCTGTTCCTCCATAGCTGATCTAAGTGGCAGGGTTACACTGATCATGCATCAATGGCAGCCGTGTCCAATTCGTAGTGTGCATGCTCCAGCATTCTCTTGTGCTGCAGTGCACTGTTTCAGTGAGAACAATCACTTTGGGAGGTTTATTGATTTTAAACACAAACGACTGAAAGTATCCGCCCATAGGGCAAATGTAGGATTCTGCTGCATGCTGGTCACAATCAGCTGTTGCTGAGGTCTACTTTCACCTGATACTGCTCATGAGGGTTCACTTCCCAGGAATACAGCTTGTCATTCCGACCACACTGCACACATAATGATTGCCAGTGAGGCAAGCACTTGTGGTGTCCCAGCACCTGTTACCACTTATGAGGGATAATGGGGCAGGGGACCTCCTGGCCATAGTTAGTCCTTCTTGTAGACAGTCATGAAGGGCTGCAGGAGGGGTCTTGCATTGCTTCAAGCCTGATTAATTATGTGAAGTACAATGAAACACCTACTGAATCATCTTTGACCAATCAGCTCTCTATTTTCCAATTTTCTAGCAGGTGGGTACCTTGATGCCAACCACTGTGAGGGGTCAGGTAGCCCTCAAGTTCTTTTATCTTGCATAATTACTGTTAAAATGATTGCAAATGCTTTAAGCTTGCCTTACTATCTCATATGTATTGCACTCTGATAAATTATATTAATCTTGCTGTAAGAAGGGTCAAACATCATTTGTTTCTTACCTTGAAATTATCTCTGTCTGTAAGGAGAGATGGAGCTGTACTTCCAGCCTTGGTGGGGCAATATAGGAAAACTAAGGAATACAGGAAAAAGGAGAGAAAGTGGGATCAGGTTATGAACAAGATCCAAGGTTACATATGCATCTTTAACCTATGCGGTGGAAGTAACACATGTCATCAGGAATCAGGAATGCTATAAAGGGATTTGATATATAGCATTACATTTCTTTTGAATTTCATAAGATTGTTTTTAAGTGTTTTTCTTTTAACTTCTAATTTCACCATAGTGTGGAATCCAGTTTGGTGTGTTGTTGGAACAGGAATGCAAATGTACACCAAAGTGCAGGCAAGAATCTATTAATAAACGATTGTATTCTAACAGCACAGTTCTTCAGTAGCAATGACGTGATGCAGAGTCAGCTGTTAGGGTCACAATCTGCTGTATCTGAAGCACATGCCAGGTCAACACATGCGCAGCAAGAAACGCTCAAAACATCATCTGCAGGAAACTGTCACAAAGAACGAGATGAGAAAAAAATTAAAATAATTCTACTAAACCCGGCAGGGAAGATGTGGTGGAGAGGTGAAGCAAGCTAAAGGGCAGCGGAAGTTATGTAACACTCTGTCATTCAAGAACACAGCAGAACAGAACATGGCTCACACAACACTGAATGTAAAACTGAGACTATGTCCTCTTTCAGCTACCTTTTTCTCAGGGTGAACGAGTTAAGGGATACCAGCCTTTCCTCGTAGCATTTCTTCCTATACTGCAGATCATTTTGGTGGCCCGCCTCTGTTTTGTAGCCTCTCGACTGCCTCAGTGTCCTTTATGTGTGGAGAAACCAGAGCTGCATGTTGTATTCAGGCAGGGCCTGACCAGAGCTTTATAACATTGCAGAATTTATTGCTGTATTCTTCAGGTTACTCCTTTTGATGCACCCTAGCATTGTGCCAGCCCCTTTGATAGTGGCTGCATACTGCTTATCCTGCTTCAGCCCTTTCCTCCTTGACCTTAGCAAGAGGAGCCCCACCCAGTATGTAGGTCTTGCCTGTGTTTTCATCCACAACTGTGGCAACTTGCATTTGGCTGCACTGAATCTGGATTTAAGCAATACCTTCAACTCCATATTATATGGAAAATACATGGAGAAAGTAGTGCAATGTAGGGTCCACTACATATAAAGCAGATGGATAGCAATTTGACTCACAGGCACAGTAGGAAGCACAGAGTGGTGGTGGTGGATGGTCATCATTCAGAGTCAAGGTATGTGCTGAATAGATTACCACAGAGGTCAATGTGGGCTCGCTGCTGTATAACATAGTTATCAATGACTTGAAGGAGGGGGTCAAGACTACGCTGCTTGAGTTTGCTGCTAATAACACTGAAGTTGCCAAAGAGAGTACACAACAGGAGGGACATGTCATTCCAGTACAAAAAGGACATTTAAGAGGTTAAGGCATTCCAGCAAAGGGTAGCCAACTGAATAGTGACAGGGTGAAAGACTTATGCGGAAAGATGGAACATGCTCAGATTATTGCGCTTGGAGGAGAAAGAGGCGGGGGGGCATGATCATGGTGTTACTAATGCTAGAGATGATAGACAGGGTGGCAGCAAAGCAAGGCATATATTTTAATATAGTGCTTTATCCGACTAGGACTCAGAGCACTTTACAAGGATCAACTAAATGCATGCAATGTTTTCAAACTAATATTATCAAATTTAAACATACATCATAACATTAAATAAGTTTAATAAAATCAATCCCTCCTCTCTCCCTCTCCATTTGTTGCCCGTCCCACCATTACTCTATCTTCTCCACACCTCCGTCTCCCTTGACTCTCTTTCTCTGCCTCATTATCTGCATATATGTAATTTATTGTATTATATGAATGTATAATTTATTACTGTTATGCATTTACACCTAATTCTATTACACAGCAATTGATTCTATGGAATTGATGTTGTACTGTTTTGTGATTCACTGTCCTCACCTGGCTGTACCTTTTGTTTTTAACATTGAATTACATTTGTTTCCTAGCTACTTTTTGTATAGCATTCTATCTCTCTGTACCTGGAATGCCTCTATTCCCTGGGTCGCCTCAAAAGGATATGTCTGTCCCAGTAGGGCCACCCAGTCATAAAAATTCAAATAAAATAAATAATAAATTAAATAAAAACAAGGATGCTGAGACCATGCCCTGACCTGCATTAAGTGTTAATGAAAACAGAAACTCCTGAGCCGGAGAGGCAGGGAATTCCATATAAGTCGCGGCTGCCACTGACAATGTTGTCTCACCTGAGAATTTAAGATGCATCCTCAGGGCAGCCAGGAAAAGCCTGCTGTGGAAGCGGAGCAGATGATCTGGAATATAATAGGCTAAGAGACCTTTGAGGTAGTGTGGTTGCAATCTGTGCAGGGCTTTGTATGTTAGCAATGCATTCGGGAAGGTGGCGCACCATCTGATAGGAAACAGTACAGCAGCTTTGTCACAGATGTGACATAATCCCTTTATGGTGATCCAGCAATAAGCTTGGCCGCTGCATTCTGCACCTGTTGCAGGTGGCTCACCATCCTCCTGACAGCTGTAGGTGCAGTACAGGAAGATGCACATTGGCTTGAACTAGTGAGTTTTTTTCTAAAAAGTGCACACATACCTAAATTCTGTCTTGGTAGTATGTGGACATGTATAAAGATTTTACATCCATTAATAGCCAAACATAGTTTTCTTTCCACTGTAGGTGTTTTAATTTCACCAATGTGTCATCAGTATCTTTCAAGTAGGATGGTAGACTGTGTACACATTGCTTAGAAAAAAGTCCAGGAATATACATAAGTTGTTAGTCAGTGACCCCACCCCAAGACTATTGGTCTCCTGTTGGGTCCTCAAGATTCACATGAGTCCTTGGTAGGATGTAATATGTGGGGATCTTTGGAAACTCACACCATAGGTATCTGAATTCATCCTCAGATATGGAACCTCCCTGTAAATCTTCTTGTAAGAGGGACCACAAACTGTTCTGAAATCAACAAGTGGCTTGCCTGGCAGTTTCTTTCATCATTAAGTAGGTTCATTACAATATTCCTATATTGCTCCTTTTCATCACAACAATGTTGTCCCCGTTGGCTGGCTTAATTACTATTTCTAAGTTTTTGTCAAATTTTAAGTGCTTTTTCTTCAGAGGTGACAAGATTGCAATCCTGGAGCTCGATATTCTGAAATGTGTAAGATTGCAGTGCAAACATTTGCACTGTGTTTGTCCTTGCACGACCCTGAGGGTACAATATTCAGTTGGACAGCACACAGGTGCTCTCCAACTAAATATAGAACCATGATGGTGCAAAACTAAGGCAAGCAGCACTGCCCTGACATAGACATGGGCTATATATCGGATATAGGGAACTAGGGAACTATGCCCCCAGACCCAACAGTGCCGGAGCCCACAGCCTGATACTCAGCAGAAAATGCAAATGACCTATTGGGCATGCAAGGTGTTAAAGGACAATATGCATGCTTATTATAGGCTCATTTGCATGGGAAGTGGTGGCAAGTTTGTGCCTCTCCTCAGTGGCCAACCTGCCACATTAAGAATTGTGCAAGCACCCCCCACACCCTGGAAAGTCTGTCCTCTCAATCAGATGTACTCCCGTGTATCTTGTGGCAAGCCCCATGCCTTGACCACCTGTCCCTGTACTTCGTGGAGTAGTGTAAGTAGGACAGGGATTGGGCAAAAAGGGTAAGACCATCAAAAAATGGAGGGTAATGAGCACCAATGCCCATAGTCTCAGGTAACAAGCTCCCTGAACTGGTGACCTTGATGGAAGAGGGATGCCTGGATATCGTGGCAGTCATAGAAACATGGTACACAGAGAACCATGACTAGGATGTCAACATACCAGGGTATGCAATCCACAGGAGGGACAGGGAGCATAGAAGAGGAGGAGGAAGAGGAGCTCTCTATGTAGGGAAGGGATCAAAGCAATGGAACTAAAAGGTGAATAGGGAGGACAGGAGGCACTATGGGTCACCCTGAAGACCAGAATGGCACCACAATCCTCACAGGGATTGTATACATACCCCATCTCAGGGGAGGAAATGGACAAGGAATGATAGAAGGCATCCTTAGGATGGCAGAGAAAAGGGAGATATTGCTGATGGGCACCGAATATGCCAGATGTTAACTGGAGCACCTTTGCTGCAGTCACATCCAAGAGCAGGGCCATTTTTGATGCTCCTACAGGGGCATGCCTCAGACAGCTAGTGTTGGAACCCACTCAGGAGGGAGCAATCTTAGACCTGGTACTACAAATGGGAATGGAGAGGATCTCAGATCTAGAAGTGGGTAGCCATCTGGGAACAGGTAACCACCAAACAGTGTGGTTCACGATAAACTCAGCTGTAGAGTCAAGCCATACAAAAGTGAAGGTATTAGACTTCAGGAGGACTGATTTTGCCATCTCAGAGGCAACAAGCCTTTGTGTGAAACAAATAAATAAATCAAAATGAAAGAAAAACACTACGGTTCTCAAAAGAGGTGATGGGAAGGTTAGGGAGAAAAGATAGCATTCAGGAAGTATAAGGAAACACAAGAAGGAGTATGACAGAGAACTGTACCAGTTAAAGCAGAAGGAAGTGGGGAAGGCAGTCAGACTAGCAAAGGCCCAAACTAAGGAAAAGATAGCCAGCTCGGTTAAGAAGGGGATAAAACCTTTTATAGGTACATTAGGGAGCGAAGAAAGACACAGGGAGGGATACTGAGGCTGAATAAAGAGGAGGGTGGGTGGGCAGACAGGGACAGTGAAAAGCAGGATACTAAACAACTGCTTCTGCTCAGTATTCACAAAGGAAGAGGAGGAGTACCTAATCCAGTCAATAGAAGCACTCTGGATATTGGGGTCGAGATCAGTCCTTTCACAGAAGAAAGGATTCTGAAAGAACTCCTAAAACTGAAGGTGGACAAAGCAATGGGGCCTGATGGGATTCACCCCAGAATTCTAAAAGAACTATGGGAGACCTAGTAACACCATTGACTACCATTTTAACAAATCATAGGAGGATGGTGTGGTACCTGAGGACTGGAGGAGGGCAGATGTGATTCCCTTCACAAAAGTGGGAGCAAGACAGAGGCAGGAAACTACAGACCTGTCTGTTTGACCTCAGTGGAAGGAAAATGATGGAATCACTTCTGAAGGAAAGAATTGTTGAGTATCTAGAGGCCAGTGGGGCACAGGACACAAGGCATTATGGATTCACAGCAGGAAGGTCATGTCAGACGAATCTAATTGATTTCTTCGACTGGGTGATCAAAGTAGTAGACCAGGGAGGGGCTGTGGACATGACCTACCTAGACTTTAGCAAGGCATTTGACACAGTTCCACACAAAGATTAATAAACAAATTAGCCAGCCTGGGAGTGGGTTCCAGGGTGGTAGCCTTGGAAAATCATAGGCTGCACAACAGGACACAGAGGGTAATAGTAAACGCGAGTCCACAGTGAAGAAAGGGATTTACTAGTGGGGTACTGCAGGGTTCAGTACTGGGTCCGGCCTTTTAATGTCTTTATAATGACATTGCAGAGGGACTGAAGGAAAACTATGTCTCTTTGCAGACGACACAAGATCTGCAACAGGATTGATACACAAGGTGGGAGGAAAGGATGAGAAGGGACTTGGCAAGGTTGGAGGAATGGTCAAATGTATGGCAGCTTAGACTCAATGCAAATAAGTGCAGTAATGCACCTGGGAAACAAAACCCAGGGGAAGAGTACACAATGGAGGGAGAGATACTGACAACAACAAAATGGAAAGAGACCTGGGGGTAGTTATATCAGATGACCTAAAGGTGGGCAAGCAATGTGAGAAGGCAGTAAGGAGGGTTGGGGGATACTGGGATGCATAGGGAGAGGCATCACCAGTAGAAAACAGGAAGTTGTTATCCTCTGTACAGACAGTTGGTGAGACCTCATCTGGAGTACTGTGTGCAGTCCTGGAGACTCCATCTCTGCAAAGACATAGACAGGGGTGAAGGCTGTCCAGAGGAGGGAACCAAAATGGTGCAGGGTCTGCACCAGAAGACATACTGAAGAGAGACTAAAGGAGCATAATATGTATACCCTCAAGGAAAGGAGGAGTGGGGACATGATAGAAACTTTTAAGTACCTCAAGGAATCAACTAAGTCCAAGAGAGTAGCATCTTTCAGAAAATGAGATGCAAGAACAAGGCACAGTTTGAAGATAGAGGGGATGACTCAAATGTAATGTGAGGGAGTATTTTTCACTGAGAGGGTTGTGAATGCATGAAACAGCCTTCGTGAGGAGGTTGTGGAGTCAAAACAGTGGGAAAATTCAAGAATGCATGGGACAGACATAAGGCAATTCTAGTGGGGTTATGAGGAAGTAGGCTGTTGGTTAACTAGAATCTGCAGTTTATTCATTAGGTAGGAAATGGGAAGACTACGTGGCCAAGCGGTCCTTATCTGCCATCAAATTCTATGTTTCTATGTTTCCCTAGTGGTTAGTGTGGCATCCACCCACCCTCTGCTCACCCACCGCCACATTATGACTGATTTCCTAGTGTCTAGTGGCACCCTCACCCACCAGTTGCCCACAGCCATATTGTAATTGATGTTCCTGGTGTGTAGTGGCATCCCCCACCCTCAGATCACTTGCTGCAATATTATGACCGATATCCCTGATGTCTAGTGGCACTCTCCACCCTCTGATAGCCTGCCACTGTATTATGACTGATGTCCCTGGTGTCTAGTGTTACCCTAACCCTCCGATCGCCTGCTGTCATATTGTGACTGATTTCTGTGGTGCCTAGGGGTACCCTCACTCTCAATCACTGATCCCAGTAAATGGCCTAGTTTCTGTGGTGGTTAGTGGCATCCCTCACCGTCCGTGAAATGACCTTGTCTCCCAGATGGTTAGTGACACCCCCTCACTCCAATCACCTGTCCTGGTAAATGGTTTCCTCTCCCTGGTGGTTAGTGGCACCCCACACCCTCTGATCACCAGTTCCTGTACAAGTTATGCATGCCCTGGTGTCTAGCACCCCCTGCACTGAGACCATCACCCAACCAAGCCGGTGTCATATGGAGACTGATATGGTGACTGGCAGCCCTCCTCTCACCGTTTCGTCCAGCCACTGTATGGGATGACAGGAAATGAGTGGGGCTGTGCTTGTTGTCATATCAGGTCCTCTGCACAGCACCAGCTTAATGAGGTATAGGGTTTGTTGAGTGGTGTGCTCAGTGCGGGCAGTGCAAGGAGGTGCTAGACACCAGGGCACATGTGAAGTATACTGGGGCAGGTGATTGGAGGACAGGGATGTCATTAACTACCAGGGAGACTAAACCATTTACCAGGATGAGTGATCGGAGGGTGGGGTGGTGCCACTAACGACCAGGGAGACAAGGCCATTTACCAGAACAGCTGATTGGAGGCGAAGGGTGCCACTAACCACCAGGAAAGATGAGGCCATTTACTAGGATGGGTGATATGAAGGTGGGAGTGCAACTAGACAGCAGCAAAATCAGTCATAATTCTGCAGCAGGCGATCAGAGGGTAGAGGGTGCTACCAAGCATAGAAACATAGATTTTGTCAGCAGAAAACCTCCTTTAGGCTCATCCAGTCTGCCCCTTGTACATGCCTACAGACACTATATACCAAAGGAATCAGTTGTAATATGGTAGTGGGTGATCATAAGGTGGGGATACCACTGGACACCAGTGACATCAGCTCAATGACAAGGATGGATGATCGAGTGCTGGGCTGCTCTGGACACCAAAGCATTCATTGCTTCATGGTACAAGATTTGGGGGTGGACAGGGTGACTGCAGTAGCTCTACCTGCCACTAAGGCCTTGTGCCCCATTAGGCTATGGATTGCAAAGGCAGCAACTTATGCACTTTTGGGAGGCATTTACTGCTTTGGTAAACCTTTGAATTTGCCGCTGCACCTGTATACAGTGGCGGACCTTCTCATTTGCCTGGGCACAGCAGTAAGTTAGCACTCAAGCCCTAATGGCTTTTGCCCATGTTGTGGGGGGCTCTAAATATAGACCCCACCCATGAATCAGGTTCAAAATCTGGTTAGCACAGGCAAACATCCCTTAGTACCCTGGCTAACTTTATCTCGTCCAAGATTTCTGTTACTATTTTTATCAGCTCAGGAGTACTACAGTCAAAATTTGCAAAACATATGTTGTGCAGAGTGTTTTGGTTTATGTGTGTAGTCCTGATGTGTCCTTCTCTTTGTTTGTTGTTAAGTGTTTTTCTAAATTAGCCTGCTAGTTATGTGATATTTTATGGCCCCTGGGGATCTCCATCTTAGCAAGTTTTATTGCTCTTCTTTTTCTACACTGCCTCCTGCCTCATGTGACAGTGATGCATCTGGAACCACTGATTCAGCAAATAATAGAGATGGGAGCCTGATGTTCTTGCCTCCACTAAATTGCTCTAATTCAATATTTTGCTTCCTATGTGTGTCTCGGTCTAGACAGCAGTAGCAAATGTTCTGCTTTTAAAACTTTTAATTTCATCAAACTACACACAGCCATAAAAAGTCGTAAATCACCCCAGATCATCAGTACTTTAATTAGTAAAGACTAGCTGTTTTCTTGTAAAATAACCCACTCAGTTAGCCCTCAAGGATTTGCTAAACTGTAAATGTAGCCATTAGTGTTCACCAGATAAGGAAAGTTATTTAATATCACAGCTCTGCTGTTGTAAAATTGACTCTAAACCAGTACTTGCTGAATCTGTGGTCCCAGATGCATCACTGTCACACGAGAAAGGAGGCATTGAAGGAACAAGAAGAGCAATAAACCACGTTAAGATGGAGATCCCAGGGTCATAAAGCTACCATAAACCTGCAGGCTAATTTACAAAATATTCCTAATAGCAGACAAAGGGAAGGACATACAAGGACTTCACACACAAACCATAACACTCTGCACAACATATATTTTTGCAAATTCTGACTGCCGTGCTCCTTTAAGTTGTTTGGTAACCATCCGTTCAAATGTATGAATTGCACAATTCATTACTACTAAGCAGAAATCAGACTTGATTGTAAAGGAATGTCCCTTGTTGTCTGGAATTCAAGAACTTGCTCACCTGTGACAGGGTTTAAAAAATCACTACTCATTACATTGTTTTCATTGAGCTGTTCTAACATTTCAAGATTTATTCTCTCCATATTATCAGGTAGTGTCCTTTTCACTTTCTTGTCAGTTCCTTGTATTTTCTGTACCATATTCATTTGCAACCATGCACCATTCTCTCCCAGCAGAACCTAACTGGTCTCTGGCAACCTCCCTCCTATCCCATTCATGTTTGAAACCCCCACAGTTTTTGCCCTTACTACCTTCTATGGCACGCTGTTCCAGGCAACTACCACTCTTTCAGTGAAGTAGTATTTCCTCTTAAATTTCCCTTCTAACTTTGTTTCATGCCCTCTTGTTCTGTTGCACTATTTCATTTGAAATAGGCACCCAACTGTACCCTGTTCACTCCCTTGAGGTGCTTGTCCTGTCCCATCACTCCATCCTCTCCTGCAGGTGTAAATGCTGCTGCTTTAAAGCAGTGTGTTTTCTTCATTCAATTAAAACACAGGAAAATACATTTCTGTGTCAGTGGTCAGTGAATATGGCCCAGTCTGAGTCTGTACACCATAGCACTGTCACCTTCCACAACAAACACTGCAAACTTTATTGAATTATTGCATGCTTGTCCTCATATCTGTACTATGAACCATCCTGCTGTTTACCTACTTGTTCAAAATATTATTGTGCATCTGTAAAGTTGCTAGTTTAACCACACTCTGATGCTTGGCAATTTTATTCTTTCTACTCCCTGCCCCTCTCCTCTAGGTTGCAGCTGAAATGAGCCTTGTCTCAGTGTGCCTTTACCAGTTGCCAGTTTTAAACACACACACACACACATATACACACACACATTGGACCACACTGTTCAGCTCACTTAAAATGTTTCATTTTTTACGGTCCGACTTTGGCGCTGCAGCACATCCTCCTCCTGCTCTTCCCTCCTTGACAGTTCCCAACATACAATCAATAACCCAGTCATCTGTGTCAATCAAGAGGTAGCCAGTGATTTAATTCCTGGCTGCTGGTGCTCACTCAGCCTGGCTTACCTTCTTTCAATATCCAGTCACTGTTCTAATTCCTGTGGCCCGCCACCACACTGCCCTGCCCTGACTTGCTTAGACCAATGCCAACACTAGCAGGTACCGCAACCACGTAATGAGTATCAATTTTGCACTCACTCCCTGCTTGCTTGTCATTGCTCAACTCATCTTCCCTCACTCCTGCTCTGAACAACGCCAATCATGCATGTGCATTAAAATGAGGAGGGAGCACAGCAGGAACAATGCAGTGGATATGCAGCTACTAAACAAGAAGTGCTGACCTCTGCCCAATCAATGGCTAGTGATCTAGCAAGTGAATTGGAAGGTGGGGTGGGACGAGGTTTACAGGAGAGGTGGACCAAAAGTAAAAGGAACTCCAGGCACCAGTCATAAAAATATAGAATTTGACGGTAGATAAGGACCGCTTGGCCCACCCAGTCTGCCCATTTCCCTACCTAATGGATAAGCTGCAGATCCTAATTAACCAACAGCCTACTTCTTCCTACCCCCCTCTAGAATTGCCTTATGACTGTCCCATGCATTCTTGAATTCCACCTACTGTTTTTGATTCCACAACCTCTTCCGAAGGCCGCTCCATGCATCAACAACCCTCTCTGTGAAGAAATACTTCCTCACATTACCTCTGAGCCGTCCCCTCTATCTTTAAATTGTTCCCCTTGTTCTTGCACACCTTTTTTCTGAAAGATGCTACCGTCTTTGACTTTGTTGATTCCCTTGAGGTACTTGAAAGTTTCTATCATGTCCCCTCTCCCTCATTTCCTCGAGGCTATACATATTTAGCTCCTTAAGTCTCTCTTTACATGTCTTCTGGTGCAGACCCTGCACCATTTTAGTTGCCCTCTTCTGGACTGCCTCCACCCTGTTTATGTCTTTGCAGAGATTAGGTCTCCAGAACTGCATGCAGTACTCCAGATGGGGTCTCACCAGCTGTCAGTACAGAGGGACAACTTCCTGTTTTCTACTGGTGATGCTCTCCCTGTGCATCCCAGTATCCCCCTATCACCCTTACTGTCCTCTCACATTGCTTGCCCACCTTTAGGTCATCTGATATGACTACCCCAGGTCCCTTTCCATTCTTCTTGTTGCTAGTATCTCACCCCATTGTGTACTCTTCCCTGGGTTTTGTTTCCTAGGTGCATTACCTTGCACTTCTTAGCATTGAATCTATGCTGCCATACATTTGACCATTCCTCCAGCCTTGCCAATTCCTTCTCATCCTTTCCACCCCACCTTGTGTATCAACTCTCTTGCAGATCTTTGTGTCATCTGCAAAGGACATAATTTTCCTTCCAGTCCCTCTGTAATGTCGCTAATAAAGACATTGAAAAGGACCGTCCTAATACTGAACTCCTCGGTACCCCACTAGTAACCCCTTTCTTCAGAGTGGACTCCATTTACTATTACCCTCTGTGTCCTGTTCTACAGCCAGTTCTTTACCCAGGTTTCCATCTTGGGACCCACTCCCAGACTGGCTAACTTGTATATTAATCTTTTATGTGGACTGTGTCAAATGCCTTGCTAAAGTCTAAATGGGATGTAGCAACTAAAGTACAGAAAGACAGACTGTCTAAAACCTAGAAAACCAGCATATTTAATATGCAAACAACCACAGAAACTTAACATAGATTCCTTTTCACAAGCATAAATAGAGCTTATCTGGAGCACTCATGACACATGTATTGCTGTAAACTCACCCTGCTATTTAAAATACAGTGGCCCAGATATTCAAAGGATTGCACCTGAGTTGTACCAGTGCAACCCCAGAAATGCACCCTGGGGCAATATTCAAAGGAGGGACTTGCAGCACAAGTCCTGATGTGCTGAGGTGCATAGATAATGTATGCGGCGAACTCCAGGGGGCATGCCCATGACATGCGTACATCCCAATATTCACCCTGGGATGTGCGGTGCACATGCTGGCACAACCTCGAGATGTGCTACACCACTGGGTATAGTTGAGCCGAAAAAAGGCTCAAATGGTGGCCACCCACAGGTGAGCTGCTGTACTACAAGGCATAACACAGCAGCCCCCAGCCATGGGTGGTCACCCGCCTACCCAGTACACTATGCAGAAGCACCCACATCATCCCTGGTGGTCTAGCAGACCCCCACCCTCCCTGCAGCCCCATTACTATATCGGGAAATATAGAAATACACCCTGATAGTTTAGGGGTCCCCCACCACCCCCGTAGCTGCGATGCCTTTAACATAGTAATTAGTCTTCCCTGGTAGTCTAGTGGCATCCCCAATGCCCCAATTGCCGATAAACATAAATGGACACCCTCCCTGGTAGTCTAGTGGCACCCCACCCCGCCTGTAGCTGTGCCGGCAGTACAATGTCATTTACTATTCCTGGTAGTCTAGTGGTAATCCCCACCCTGCCTGTTTCCCTGATCACCAGTATGTGCCCTGTAGATATTTCCTGGTTGTCCACATATGCTAGTGCTAGGGACCCTAGTTTAGAGACAGAAGGGATCTGTCCCATGTCTTGGGAATGTGTGAGGAGTTTGCAGCTGTTCAGAGAAGTGACACTAGTCTAGAGGAGCTGAGGGCTTGGGCAGACTCTGATGGAGCACAAGGAGGAGACGGTAAACATAAGGTTTATTGGGAAAATGGACTGATGTATACTCAGGCTGTGCAGACAGAGGGAGGGGTGCTAGGCAGGCAGCTGGTTGTTCCCCAGGGGTATTGTGAGCAGCTGCTCAGATTGCACATGACATTCCCTTGTCTGGTCATCTGGGAATCACGTGCACTACGCAGCAGTTGGCCCAGAATTTCTATTGGCGGAAAGGCGGCAAAAACAAGCCACCCTGATTCCATTGCCCATAGTGGAGGAGCCATTCCAGAGGGTGGGAATGGATATTGTGGGGTCTTTAAATACCCCCAGCTCCTCAGGGAAGACAGTCATCCTAACTGTGGTGGATTATGCTAACCGGTACCAGAGGCAGTCACCCTATCCCCGCTGAGGACAGACAAAGTGGCAGATGCCTTTCTTGGGATTTTCCCATGTTGGGTTGCCGTGAGGAGGTTATCACTGATCGAGGGGTTCCTTCATGTCAGACCTGATGAAATGTTTGTGGGAGAAGTGTGGGTGGTGCAGAGATGCATAACATCATATCACCCTCAAGCCAATGGGCTTGTGGAAAGGTTTAATGGTACCCTGAAGTCAATTCTCTGGGCATTTGCTGAACAGCATGGGAGGACTGGGAGAAATACCTTCCCCACCTGTTGTTTGTATACAGGAGGTGCCCCAGGAGTCGACAGGATTTTCACCCTTGAACTCTTATATGGATGCCGGGTACGTGGGCCCCTAGACTTCATCCGGGAGGACTGGGAAGGCAAGCATGCCACCCAGGGAATTCTCATAGTGGATTACGTCCTTAGGTTTAGAGAGAGGCTGAAGGGTTCTTATGGACAGCCAGAGCAACCTGGGAGCTGCCCAACAGAAACAAAAAAGTGTGGTACTACCACAGAGCCAGAGCTCACTCATACGTGGTGGGTCAGGAGTCATGGCCCTTATGGTCTGGAGAGACGAGATGCAGGCTGAGTGGGCATAACCATACAAAGTGGTTAGGAAGGTAAATGACATGAACTACTATATTATAGAGTTACCTGACCAAGACAGACAGAAGGATGTACCATGTCAGCATGATGAAGCCATATGCTAATAGGGCTGACATGGTGTTTACAGTGTGTAGTCCTGGGAGGGACGGATGAAGGAGACCACCTTCTGGACTTTCTGGAAGAAAGCAAGTGGGAATGCTCTGTGGAGGCAGTAAAATTGTCTCCCATCTGGCCCTGGACAAGATAAAGGAAGTAAGGAGGTTTTAGCAGTCTTTGCTCCATTGTTTAGCACCATGCCTGGACTAACCTCCTTAGCAACGCATGATGTGGAAACAGGGACACAGATGCCCATATGGCAGAGAGCATATCGGTGTCAGAGGCTGTCCAAAAGGACATTAGGAGGGAAGTGAAGGAGATGCTAGATTTGAGTGTAATCCAGAGATCCCACAGCCCTGGACCTCACCTGTAGTCCTTGTGCCCAAGCCAGATGGCTCTACTTGTTTCTGTGTGGACTGTTGTGGACTGAATGCAGTCACGAGTCAAACACCCACTGATTACCTGAACGTATGAACTCCTGGACAAGTTGGAAGGGACGGCCTACTTCGACCATTGACCTGACCAAGGGGTATTGGCAGTTAGAGTTGACAGACAGAGCTAAGGAGAGGTCGGCCTTCATCACTCTGATAGGCTTATTTGAATTTAAAGTAATGCCTATTGAATGAAGAATGCCCTGGCCACTTTCCAAAGGTTGTAAACCAGGTGTTAAATGACACTGAGGAGTACGCCATGCGCGTCCTGGATGGCATTGCCATCTTTGGTGCCAGCTGGGAGTAACACCTGTCCCACATTAGGGAAGTGCTGGGAAGGATACAGAGGGCTGGGCTCACTGTCAAAGCTGAGAAGTGCCAGGTGGCCATGGAGAGGTGGCATACTGGGCATGTGGCAGGCGACAGCTCCATCCTAACCAAATAAAAATATAGGTGATCAAGGCATGGCCCAGACCAGAAATGTAGAAGCGGGTCAGGAGTTTTCTCAGGACAGCAGGGTACTATAGAAAATTTTACCCAATTACAGTGTCCTTGCTGCTCCCTATCTGACTTGGTAAAGAAAAGGATGCCAGAGAAAATTACCTGAGACCCAGCCTGTGAGAAAGCCTTTACCAGACTGAAGGAGGCACTGTACTGTGTTCCTGTTTTGACAAGTCCTGACTATAGCAAACTCTTTATAGTTCAGACTGACACCTCAGACATGGGTATTGGGGCAGTACTGAGTCAGACATCCAGCCAAGGAAAGATCACCCGGTAGTATACCTGAGTAAAAGTTACTTCCCAGGAGCAGGCATAATCTACTGTGGAAAAGAATGTCTTGCCATAGTGTAGGCCCTAAAGAAGTTGGAGCCATACTTATATGGGCAGCATTTTGTGGTACAGACTGACCACAACCCCCAGGCTTGGCTGATGCAAATGGGAAGGACTAATGGTAGATTGCAAGATGGAGTCTTGCTTTGCAAGGGTATGACATGACAATCCTACATAGGACTGAGCAAAAATCAGAACTCAGATGGTTTGTCTGTGTCTATGAGAGTGAACTGACTTGGGAATCTTTCCCATGCAGGAGATAGAGCCCTAAATTCATTCTAGGTGGGAGGATTGTGACACTTGGACAGCTGGTTCTCATTACTCTGTGCTTTTGTAATATAAAAATATATTATTGAGTATCTCTCATGAGACATGCTGAGACAGCCTTTGGGATGACCCCCTCCCAGGTATCAGTTCACAAGACAGGGTATGTTCAACAGCAGATCTCTGAAAGGTGATTAACTTGCAAAGACTCACGTTTTATAGCCTTATTTAGGATCTGGGTTGTTTGAAGCTAAGATCTAAAATATCCATTTTATGACATCCTCAGGATGGTCAGTTAATTGCACCTGTTGTCACAAAGCATATTACACCTCAATGAGATCTGGCAGAGAGAGAGTCATAAAAGTCCTTTGATGTCTTTGAGAGAGGAGACTGCTCATAGATCAAAGAAGTCATTTGGAAAATGAGTTTTGCTGATGTCACCTATTTAAAATACCTCCTGAGTGAAGACATCCTGGTTGTATAATTTTTTATAAACAGAGGAGGAGCTGGTGACATCATGGAGGAGGAAGGTCAATGACAGTTTTTAACTATGCTGTGGCTGACCTTTAGATACATTCTTGTTTGGACTCTCTGAGCTGCAACATCTATCAGCACTACAAGAAGATAAGAATACATTAGATAGACAAGTCCAAGTGTATGGTTGGTAGGAGTTTACACTTTAAACTTTGTTCTTTTAAGTGATTGTATGTTTGGTGGTATATTGTTCTGTGTTTACATGTTACATTTTTATCTATTTTAAAGTAAACCTCTATTTTAAAGAGACTGCTTGGTGTGCCTTAGAAATTCTTTCTTTGACAAGTGAAGCACATGTGGTTAAAGTTGACTGTGCATAGCTTAATGGTAATACCAAACTGGGAAAAGGTAAGAGTTTATCTGAGGTCTTTCATAGAGTTTTTAGGGTTCATTTTGTACACCTGGTTAGGTGCCCGTAGGCAAAAGATATCTGGTATTCCCGAATAGCAGAATTATCTGAGCCTGAACATTGGGTACGCTTAGCAAAGAGGTTCACAGTTTGAATTCCTCCAGAACTTGAGACCAAAGTCGATTCGAACCCACAAAACAGACAAGAGGGATACCCTGTTTCTGTTACCTGTTCATAAGGCTGCGCTCAGAGGTTGGCACTGTGGAGCAGAGGGTTTAGTAGGTTTGTGACACCCAGTTCCTAATGGTAAGAACTGCTTAGGCAACTGTGATTTTCTTTTTAGTAGTAATAAACAAGCTTTATTACTCTTATGCAATGTGTCTGTGATTCCTTGCATGCCCATTATTGCCAAGAACCTGACAGTGAGGTTTAGACCTCCTAACAATAGTGTATGTGTTACAATGTATAGAGTATTTGCTTCAGTAGATAGTTTATGTATTTTTTGTCTGTAGTGTATGTATCTCAATAGGTAGTGTATATGTTTCAGTACATAATACATTTGTTTCAGTATATGGTGTATGTGGGTTTCAAGTACTCAGTATGTGGATTTCAGTAGAGAGTGTATGTATTTCACTATACAATATTAGCATTTCACTATATAGCGATGTGTTTCACTGTATGATATATGCATTTCAGTATACAATATATGTATTTTTTTTACAGTTAAATGTTTTACTGTTTTCAAACATAAAGCAAAACATACATACAATATTACAAATACAATGGATGTGTATACAGAGTAGCTTAGTGTTGACTGTCTGAACATAACCTTGATGTTACAACGGCTGTCCAAGTATCCATTCAGTCTACACTTATAATTGTATAATTGACAACTATGAAGGATAAATGCCTCTTTTATGATACCCATGTACTAGTATGTTGACTGATGTCACCACCATAATCACCAAACATACATAACAAAATATTAAGACAAAGAAAAGAAGAAAAATACAGAGGGAATACCTCTAGGGTATATAGTGTGAATACCTATGGAATCTCAGATCCTATAGCATATCGATAAACAGACAAGATAGATGCACCTACCTCACTTTTTCCATTGCACGAACCATAGGGAGGTATCACCACATATAAGACAAGGCTTCATGGAGTATAATAGTTACACCCTCTTATGGCGCTTCAGACACTGCTTCTGGAGGAGAGAGACCACAGAGTAAACAAAGTAATATCATACAACATCTGTTCCTACTGTGGAGCATAACTACTATTAATAAACAGTGTTATACGCTTCTATATGGGTAAAGTGGGTATATTAGGTACCATTACTCAAACTACATAATGTAACACTTGGTAGATATTCACATACCATTCATTGACCTGTATTAAACCTATAAAACAGAAATTACCTCAATGCGGGTAAACTATGTACAACTATATCATTCAAATAGAAACAACAATGCAAATTGCTAACACTCTATACCCTTATAACCATAGATTCATAATAGAGTATTCAGAGGTAACCTTAGTTCAGACAATAAGTGGTGTCAGATGGATTTGTGGAGACTGATCATCCGATACTGCCTGGCTGACAGATATGCCATGAAGGGGGGCCCAGCGAGGAGAGAAGTATTCCATCTTTCCCATAGACATATGTGTCCGCCTATCCATCTCATATACAGAGGAGAGCGATGCTATAATCTCCTTGAGACTGGGCAGAACAGTACTTTGCAAGTTTTGTAGGATTAACCGTTTAACCTGCATACTGAGTAGGAGTAGCCACCTAAGTTCCTGGTGTTTAAGGGGGACACCGCCTACAAGCCTAACAGCATAAGGAAGGGTCAACAGGAACCTGACAATTAAGTATCATGTTGGCCACATGTATCACTTCCTCCCATAGATTATGTATTCGAGGCATTGCCAAAGAATATGAAATAGATCCCAGGCTGGAGACATCACCAGCACATATCGTGTGTGAGGACTTTCATTTTCTTTAATATAGCAGGTGTCCTGTACCAAGAATGTAAAATTTTATTATGTATAAGTCTACTCGGTATCTTATGAGTTTTTAACAACCTGCCAGCACCGCTTTCCACTGTACCTCTGATATTTGTATATTTAAGGCTTTTTCCATTTTAACTTAGATTTTATGTTGGAGAAAGGTAGCTAGTCCTCAGTATGGCATATAGCATAGCTGCACTTTATTGGACAGGTGAAGCCACCTTTTAAGTATGAGTCACAAGCTGGAAGAGCTTCACCCTGACTTGGAGAGGTCTAAGACTGTCACAGTTGCAGGTATTTCCAGAAATCTGATTTATCCAGGTTCCATCTAGATTGCAGATTCTGGTAAGTATCCACCACAAAGGAATTGGGTCCCACTATATCCTTAAGGAATGTAATCCCTTTTCTTGCCAGGAGGACCAGGCCACCATGGAGCCACCAATGGTTATGCTGGGGTTTTTCCATAGGGCACATATGTAAGAGGAAGAGTCTGGAGTTTTATTTTTTTTGTAGAAGCTTCCAATATCTGATTGAGGAACCCATAGTGGGATGCGAACATACTCCTGACCAGGGAGGAGCAGAGAATAGAGACTGCAGTAGGGCTATTACTGTACGTCTGTTCGAGCCTTAGCCACTGAAGAGAATCAGTATTATGAGGTTGGAACCATTTCAATGTTTGTGCTCCTTGAAAAGCTATCTTATAGCCTTCAATCCATGGAAGGCCCCATCCCCATGCAGAGGATGAGCCCAAAGTTGATTTCTACTGAAACGAGGTCTAACTGAGCCCCATAGGAAGGATCCAATCATCGTGTCAATTTTCCTGAACCAGTGCTTTGGGATAAAAGGAACATCAGCTAGCACGTAAAAATCTAGGGCGAGTGACATCTTAAAAGCGGCTATCTTACCTGCCATGGTTAAATGGAACTTATTTATTTGCTCCATTTCAAGTTTACATATTGCAGAAGGGGGCACAGGTTATTATCCCACCACTTCGCTAGGTTGCTTCCCAACCTTGATTCCCAAGTATTTGATCATATGTTGTGACCATTTAAGTCCGAACTGTGCCACCAAGTGAGAATTGGACTGCGAGTTAAGAGGGAGTATTTCAGTTTTGGATTGATTTATTTTTAACCCTGAGATAGATGAAAAGGAGTCCAGGATGTCTAGAAGTTGGGGTAAGGACTCATTAAAGTCTCTTAGCAATACCAGCAGATCGTCAGCATACAGCAGGGAGGAGACAAAGACCTGCCCCCTACCGATACCAGTGATGTGCATGTTCTGTCTGATTGCAGCTGCTAATGGTTCATAGCAGTGACGAACAAAAGAGGAGAGAGCGGCACCCTTTGACGTACCTCTGTGTAAAGGAAATGGTTCAGATAGGACTGAATTAGTGAGAACTTTGCATTGGAAGATGTGTAAATGGAGGAGACAGTCTCTAAAGTTCGATCCAAACCCCATGTGTGTAAACTTTCTGCAAGTAATCCCACTCCACTGAATCAAATGCCTTTTCAAAATCAATGGCTACAGCAGCAGACACCCTTAATGTATCCTGATTCGCTATGTGAATAAGATTGATAAGTGTTCTAATATGGTCAGTGCTATATCTACCTTTTACAAAACCAACCTGTGATGGGTGAATCTGGGATGGTAGGACCAGGCCAGTCTATCCAAGCACTTTTAGCGTAGACCTTGTTGTCTGAATTTATTAAGGATATGGGGCGATAACTAGCCGGTTCTTCAGGGGGTTTGTCTTTTTGGGAATCACTGAAATGATAGCCTGCCTTAGTGTAGGGGGTAGTATACCTTTATCCTTGGTCTCTTTAAAGACCTTACAGAGCAGGGAGAAATTAGAGGGATAATAGTTGCAGAAAGTCCACAGGGAACCCGTCACTACCAGGGCCTTTCCTGTTTTTAAGCCATCAAGGAGGCCTCAACCTCTGCATGGGTTAGGGGTTCCTCAGAGCTGCGCTTTGTTCTGGAGCCAACTTGAGTCTCACTGTATCCAGAAATGGTGATATATCCAAACAAGGATTGGTTTTAGTTGACTTGTATAATTGAGAGTAAAATGCCTTCATAATATCATTCACTTCCTGTGGATTCATTTTCACTACTCCTGTGGCTGGATCTTTTAACCCCCATGTACCTATTTCCTTGTTGTTTCCGAGCTGATATGCCAGAATTTTCCCACTTTTTCCCCACCCTTCCAGTATGTATGCTTTAATCTAATAAGTGCCAAGTCAGCCATCCTGGAGAAAAGTTCATTTAACCTAGTCCTTATATCCAGAACCTTCGACTTCCAATGACTTAGAGGATGGGTGATATTGAGCCTTAAAAGATTTTTCAGCATTAAGCAGGTCATCCTCCAATTGTACCCTTTCCTTTCCCTATTTTTCCTCCTGTAGGAGGCATACCCTATAATTTTCCCACGCATGGTGGCTTTGTAGGCCTCCCAGGTATTTTGGGCAGATGTGTCCTCAACAGGGTTTTCCTAAGGAAGTTTGTAGTCTCTAATTCAGCCCATTTTCTGAAATTGGGATCTTGTAGGAGTAGCGGATCGAGTCTCCAGGAAGGGGATCTTCGAGAGGAAGGACCCCAAGAAATAACTACCTGTACTGGGGCATGGTCTGAGATTACCATGGGAAGAATAACTGAGTTACTAACTAAGCCCGTAGAGTATGGGAAATAAGCCAGTAGTCTAATCTACTATAAGTACCATGGACCCCAGAATAGTAGGAGTAGTCTCGGACAGAGGGGTGCACTAAGCGCCATATGTCCACCAGCTGATACTCAGAGCTTAGGTGTTGTATGGCCTGAGATCCCCAGGTGTGAGATTCTTTGCCTATATCACTCCTGTCCAATACAGGGACAAGTGTAAGATTAAAACCTCCGATGATAATGGGTATATCTTTTCTACCATTGTGTCTAATTTAGAGTTCAATTCTAAAAGAAAGAAGGATCATCCACATTTGGAGCATAAATGTTTACCACCAGAAGGTGGCCCTCAGGGTGTCGAGCAAGGCTATTACCCAGTGTCCCTGAGAATCTGTCTTCCTCTTAACCACCCTTGGGGAGTGATTTGTGGATCAGGATTGCTCGCCTCTTTTCTTTGTGGAGGCACAGAGTGCAGTTCCATACCCACCCAGTCCCTAACTAAATATTTACAATCCTTCTCAGCAAGTTTAGTTTCTTGCACTAAGGCTACCTGGGTTTAAGCCTTTTAAGATGCGAGAATACCTGCTTCCTCTTAGAAGGAATTTAACCTCTTACGCTCCAAGTTATAAAGGAGATATCACCCATTGGGACGGATATAACAAAATCTTTAGGGGATATGAAGGAATAAACTTGGCCAACCATCGATCTTCTCCTCAGATCCAATCTGTGACCATACATGCATAATACAGAGTTTACTAAAGCTTAACACCTCACATCTGTTTTGCAAAGTTGTAGAAATAGTCTGGAACACAACAAATATTAACACACTAAAACTATTTACATGCAATGTGCACCAGTGCGCTTTGGAGATAAATGATGTCTCGGGCGAGGAGTCAAAGTCCTCTCAGGCCTCATCGTTCCACCTACAGTGGAGTGGTGGTCTTGGCGTTAACAAGGACTTTATCACCCCTAAGAGCATCTCATTTCTGGGATCTAGTACTTTAACATAGCCCCTGTCCAATTTCTCTAACAGCTAACGGGCAGACATACTCAATAGCATGCCGACCCTTGCATAGCTGCGGTGCCCATGGGGGAGAATTCTCTGTTCCAGCCTTGGCAATATTCTAGTGCAGCCATAAAGATTCACTGGGATCGGAGTTTCCCATCACAAGTCCTCTGTGGGTCCAGGGACCCCAGTATTTATTACTATAAGGGCCATATTGGAACCATCAAAGTTTAAACCAGCTCTGTATGACACCCTCTGGTGTCATAAAGACCTAAGGGACGGTTAGTCCACAAGGATTGCCTTGCAAAGGGCTGCACAAACCTCTGGTTTCTTCCGCTCACTCCACAGCCTCGACCCTTAGCTATACAGAATGAACATAGGCACTTATCTAATAATGGTCCTGTGCATCCAAGGAAGGCAAACTTTCAATACTGAGTTCAGGCTGGCGTGCACATTGATCTAAGCTGTTTTAACCACAGTTGTTTATAGGCAGTTCGGGTAGAATCCTTAAGTGTGGGCGTAGCTGACACAAGATCACAGACAGGGTGTTCAGCCTTTGAAGCCTCCTGCAGCATTTCCTCTTGAGGTATTCTGGAAATTCGTCCTGTGAGGCAGGGGGCAAGTGGCGCAAATCTGTTAGGGGAAAGGAATTGAGAGTCAAAATCCTCCATAGAAGCCTTGAGCTTAGCGATAGTTCAGAAACATTCCTGCACGATTGATAGGGTGAATCTTTAGGGTGATTCTCGTTCTGTTGACGTTTCCGTGTTCGTGCTAGGAGTAAAGTATTCTGGCCCTGAAACTGGAACCCATTTGGGCGAGATGAGGATATGCAGGTGCCATCTAGTGATACATTATTACTGTGACTCTTCACGGTAAGTAGAATCCATGGACACATTGTCCATACTGACAGCTCCATGCCGTTTGCTTTTTAGATGTTCAGACAGACTACTTGGGTAGTGAATGAGAGAAATGTACCGTTCTCTTCTATCCGTATAATCGCAGGGTATCAAGTGAAAATTTGATGCCCTTTTCATGCATGATACGTCTGGCCTCAGAATATTCCTTCTCGAGCTGCCAGGTCCTGAGAGTAGTCCTGAAAATCATTATTTTATGCTCTCCCAATAAAGAGCACCAAGCTCTGGAGCTCGAGAAGTAACCCATTCCTTGTTGGCAAAGTTTAATATTCGTACCATAGCGGTCTCGGCCTGTCGCGAGTTTCAGTTTAGGGCGAGGGTTCTGTGCACTCGCTCAATCGTGAAGCCAGGAGGAGATTATGCTTTAGTAGGTCAGGAGGGTATCGTAAAGAAAATCAACAGGATTACCTTGTTCTGCACCCTCCGAAACCCTAGCAAATGCAGGTTATTCGCCTACTACGATTTTCTAAATCGTCAAGCTTAACCTGCAGTGCCTGGATTGATCTCTCTTGAGCCCTCATTATGGCAGAGATGTCTTCCAGTGCGTCAGTGTTTTCTTTAATTTTATGCTCTGTTATGTCAAGTCGGGATTCCAGCCTGTTAATTGCTGCTGTCGTATTGTTCTCTGCCAGTGTCACCTCAGCCATTTGCTTTAGAAGTGTGGCAAACATCTCCTGGGTCTGCTGCGTACTTGGGCCCGTGGCCTTCCCCAGCCCACTTTGTTTCGACATGACCAGCTGCCTCAGCTGTATCGCCACATCCGGACGTATGCAGCCAAAGTGTCTCGATATAATCAGATATCCTAATAGCCAAACCTTTCCGAATGACTTCTAAGCTGCTAGATATTGTAATATGAGTGAAAACACGGAACTATCACCTATTAATGACCCCAAGAAATGGAGTGCTCACATCAGCGGCATCACATCGAGCCAAGCACGCCCTACAATATATGTATTTCACTATGTGATGTATATATTTCAGTAGATAGTGTATGTGGTTCACTACATTGTGTATGCATTTCACTATATGATGTACGTATTTCACTATGTAGTGTATGTGTTTTACTAAACAGTCAGAGATTATGAATTATGTCCCTAATGGCTTGCCATAGTTCCTCTCCTCAGTTGGTGGCCATGACACGTACTCATGGTGTACCTATGAAACTAATTGAATGATACTTATCATCACATTAGTGATGGCCAGGCCATAGCTCAACCCCTAGCCACCCTATTTAACTTATCATTCGTCCCAGCAGAAGTCCCCACTGAGTGGAAACATGCCACTGTAATCACACTTCCAAAGGGTGGTGATGCCTCAAACCCAAGCAACTACCGGACCATTTCCCTCCTACTAACCCTTGCCAAGATACAAGAACACCTGGTTCTCTCTCGCCTATCCACCTATCTGGACTCCTCTTCCTTCTTTTCCTCCTACCAGTCTGGCTTTAGGAAATTCCACTCCACTACCACCTCCCTTCTTTGGATTACCGACTCCATCCTCTCAGGAATGGATGCTGGCCACATCGCTGCCACCATCTTTATCGACCTGGCAAAGGCTTTTGATACGGTGACTCACTCTCTTCTCCTGACAAAACTTTGCTAAGGCTGGCCTATCTGGCTGGGCCACATCTTGGTTCCACTCCTACCTCACTGATAGATCCCAAGCTGTCCATATCAGAGCATCCATGTCAGACCCCTCCCAATCACATCAGGAGTGCCTCAAGGATCTGTCCTAGGCCCCTCCTATTCTCGGTCTTTCTAAATGATCTGCCCTCTGCCTGCACACACTCCGCCATCCATATGTATGCAGGCGACTGCGGTGCTATCGCATCAGCCCTGCGCTCTCTGATTTAGCGTCCAGACTTCAACCGCATTCATCACAGTCCAGCACTGGTTCCACTCAAATAATCTCCTCCTAAATGCTAGCAAAACAGTTTCCTTTAACCTTTGGGATGAGGCAGAAAATTTCTAGGTCTGCTCACCATTAGTTTTTCACACCCTGGAAGGGTCCCCATTGGAGTCCTTTCACCACCTTCAGATACCTCGGTGTCTGGCTTGACCAGCACCTCAACTTTTCTGCCCATATTGACCTCTTACTTAAGAAGCTGTACCCAAGGCTTGGTGTGGTGCACTTTACCGAATCATGACAATATACCCCTTCCAGCCTGGAAGGTCATTATAAATAAAATGATCCTCCTAGTCCTTGACTATGGGGACGAGTCTACAGTGCCATCCCAAAGACCACATTAGCTAGGCTGGACCCTCTCTTCCACTCTTTTTGCCACTTCACTCTAAACAGCCCCTACTCCACACACCACTGTGCCTATATCAAGCAATGAACCTCACCTCACTTGACTATACGTAGGCTAACTCACTGCGCAAAAATTATGGCCAAGCATTGGTCACAGTGGCTCCCTTCCTACCTCTCTGACATCTTAACAAACCCAAGCGCATAATCATACACACTCAGAAACTGAGACTTCAGGTCCCTTAGCTGTCCCATACCGATCTACCTCCACTGGGCAATCAGGGTTCAGCTACTGCATTCCTCACTATGGAACTCCTCCCAGCTAACATTGTCGCTTCACCTCCCTGTTGCACCCTAAACGCCATGCTCCAAGATCATTCCGTCCCTACCTGTGCTTGTGTCTCAGGAGCCTACCAACTACTAGGCAAACTCTCTGGAATGTTGGCGCTTAGCAAATTTGTAATTCATCAGTATCTAACTATTGTCCACTTGCCTTATACTGTATCTCGTATGGCTCAAAACTTAATTTTGTTGTACACTTGCTGTAAGCAACTGTGCTACCAACTGCCACACTCAATCCTGTATGTAGTGGTTTCTGAGCCAAACATTAGTGATCTTCCACAATGTATTCACTTGTCAATCCTGACTTCAAGTGTTTTCTCATACCGCATACTGTGGTTACCAATTTGTCTCTCTCATGCTACTACTGACATGTAACCAGGTCCTAATGTCAATATTTCTCCCACTATGTATTTTCTTGTCTATACTGTGTAGACTGTTCTCCTATGTTCTCCCATCCCCAGGACGATCTGTAATCGAGCAGTGCTCTGCTCAGTATGCCTTCCTGGTAAAACGCTTAAATAAATAAATAAATGTAATGGCAGAATGGTGCCTCAGAGGAGGAAGAGAAGGAGGAGGAGAAGGAGGCAGCTTGCTGACTGCTGAGGTTGAGACAGCAGGAGAGGAGACCTGTGAACACATGAGTGCAATAATTTAGAGTCTGTCCCACTCCCTGTTTTTGTACCTGTAAAAGGAAAATGAAAACAGAAAAGAAAAACAAAAAAAAAACAGAATGACATTTACCATCACATTAGTGACAGCCATGATGTGTAATAGCACAATGGTGCTCCACTGGGGCAGAAGGAGGAGTAAGCATTTTTCTGGCTGAAGGAGGTTGCAGGACAACAGAAGCAAGTTCACACAGTAGTAAATGTGTGTGGCATTTACGCTGGGCTAACAGTCCAGGTTTATCTGCAGGCATGAGATAAAGGAGAAGGCAACGCACGTTGTTCCTGGGTGAGAGGACTGGAGGAGGTAATTGTGCGGCATCATCAGTGGTGGCAGGCACAGCAGCAGGTTCACATTAGTCTGGTATCTGGCATTTACGCTGGACTAAGAGTCAGGAAGGTGTAGTGTGGTCCATGCCAAGTGGAAGGCCTGATGCATGCAGGGTGCAGTGGGTGGTACAGATGAGGATGTAGATGGGTAGGTGCAAGGCTGTCATTTGGCAGTGGTGGTGCACTCACACTGTCTGTTGGGTGATACTAATTATTACCAATGTCTCCTCCAATTTCAATTTTGTCTTTATAGTTGTACTGGTGTCTTCTTTCAGTTTGTTGTTCATAGAAGAGTAAGCAGGTGCAGAGCACCTGTGTGTCACCCCAGTTCCAGAAATTATGCCTGGTTGGCATTTGTCTGTCAGGGAAGAATAGCATGCAGAATACCAAGATTGCACCCAGTTCCAGAAATTATGCCTGGTTGGCATTTGTCTGCCAGGGAAGAATAGCAGGCAGAGCACCAGGGTTGCACCCCAGTTCCAGAAATTATGGCATCATCACTTCACAGAGAAGGAGGTGGCTTTCTCAGCAGCAGAGGAGCACAGTTGGGTACTTGTTTCAGGCATTAGTATCAGCACTGATAGGAGGAAATGAGGTGCAGACACGCAGCAGCAGAGCACATCCTGGTATCTGTTTGGCATACCTCTCAACCTCTTGCCCCAGAAATGACGGACAAGGCTTAATAAAATCAGGACAGATATATGTGCATTGAAAATACTATTCCAAATGAGAAAATATTAAAAAAATGAGAACATTTGGTTTCCAGATGTGTCCCGCACACATCACATAGCAACAGCCCTGAAAAAAATTAAATGTTTTCCATGGCTCATGTCCAGTAATGCTGTCTAGCTGTGATACAAGGAATTCCTCTTCACCATCTTCAGCGTCAGAATGTTCTCTGCCAGGAAGTACTCCATTTCTGCCATGCCTGCCTCTGCCTGTGCTGAGGATGATGCTCCTTGCCTGTCCTCACTTTCCATGTCCTCATGTGAGTGGTGCCCAAACTGATGCTGTGCTGCTTGGAGGGCTATGATGCTGATACAGTTTGATAAATGTCAACATACTGACATTGATGGCGGAAAAAGGTTGATGTGTCTCTCCATAATAATGGCTCCCAGCTAAGCTGAAAACACATTCAGCACTCACACTAGATGGGGGACAGTTTAGATATTTTAAGGCTATCTGCTGCCAGTGATGGCCAATCTTTCACCTTATTCTGCCAGTACAGAAGTGGCTGCTCATCAGCAGCTAGATATACCTGATCAGCCATGTATCTCTCAACTGCTCTTGACACTGCCTTTTCCCCACCGTCAGCAGCAGCCTCCTGTGAATCATAGGGCTCGATTCTCAAATGTTGGCCGGGGCTTACACAAGCCCTGCATCAAACTCTTGTGGTGCCCCAAACACATTGCCACATCATGCACCTGATTCCCAAAGGTTGTACACATTTGTGACACTTTACCCTTATGGCAGCTTGGCCCAAATATTTGGTGCAAACCCTGTGTAAAGGTCCTCAAAGATGCACTAGCATCAGGGCACTCAGGATCACTGTCATCCCTAACCCTCAGACAATGGGTCATCCCTCCCTCTTTGGAGTAACCCTCTGTTACTGTGTGGTTAACTGCTACTGGAAATTTCTACCCCTTTTTCATTAATCTCCATATCAGGAGACAAGACACAGGGTGGGGAACCAGCCTCCCAGTGGTTTTCACAATGGCTTCTGTGGGGTCCAGGGAACTACAATTTTCCTGTGCCGCTTAGCTACGGTAACTGCACACCATCCCCTGTTTGAGATTGTTGGCCAGGATGATGTCCACTGCTAATGTTTTGGCTACAGCCAGCTGTTGCACAGTTCCCCTGTTTCACCCCAGTCTAGGAGAACACTAGCAGTGGCAATGTTTTTGCCTCACCAGTAAAGTCCTGTACAGTGATGTATTTATAGGGTATAAGCTGACCAGGCACTACTACATCCCCTTTACCAATGTCAGGATGCCCCTGTGTCCCTTAACCCTTGCATCTGTACACCATTCACTATGACTGGGTGCATGTGTTCCCTCATGTTCACAGGCATGCTTCCAGGGACAGACAAACAACCCACTTCTTTTCTAGCACCACCTTTCATATTGCTCGTCCGTTTGAGACAATGTCTGGCAATATGCCCAGTTTCTTACACAACCAACATTCGCTCCTTCTCTCAGAGAAATCTTTTCTCTGAAACCTGGGGCTAACTGGTTTCGTGGAGGCAGTGAGGGTTTTAGCTGCCCTGAAGGTGCACGCTTCTTTCTGCACTGCCACCTGCCCCATTTGCTCTCAGAGCAGGTCTGCTCTTGGCATAGTGGTCTGAGAGTTCAGCAACCTCTTGCACTGTTTTGGGATCTTGATCCTCCAGCCAGGTTTTCAGCTCAGCTGGGCATGCCCAGAAAAACTGTACTAACAAAATCACATTTTCAATTTTATCTACAGAGTTTGCTTCAATTCCTTCCCATCAACGTTCTAAAACCTGACATTGTTTCATGGCTAGCTCCTCATAGCTCATATCAGGGCTTCTCCTGAGCTTATGGAATTTAGCTCTGTATGAATCAGCAGTTAATTCAAATTTTTAACATTGCAGCTTTAAGTTTGCTGTAATCATTACTGCCCTCATTATCCATTTGACCCAATGCATCCCAAGCTTTCCAGATAAGTAATGGGGATAGCTGGAAGCTCCAGGACTCTTAGGAATTTTAGACTGAACGCAAACTTTTTCAAAGACTTTAAAAGACATCCATATCCTCCCTCTTTAAATTGCTATCGATTTGAATTCAATTTGTAACCCAGTCCTGTAGTTCCAGTTAAACCCAAGCCACTTACCTGCTCTGGTGCTGGTGATTGGAGTAATAGCTTCTCAGTTCATGTTGCCTCTGGTGCTCTCGCGCTCTCTCCATCTGCCAGTTCATGCTGCCTCTGGTGTTTTTAGCTCCTCTGGTCTGCCTCTCGCTGTTCATGGTCCACCTCTTGCCATTCTTGCTCCTCTTCTCCTCTGCAGCTCGCTGGCATTCATGCTCTCATGCTCAGCCTCCCGGTGTTCCCCTCTGCCTCTCTCGTCTTTCTCATTCCACCTCTCGCTGTTCTCGCTCTGCCTCTCATCTCTCTTGTTCTGCCTCTCACTGTTCTTCCTCCTCTTCTCCTGGAACTCCAGCTCCATTCTGCACAACTCAATCTGCAGCCTGAGTACTTCTGGCTGTAGAATACTAGTGACCTTTCCCTGCTGCTGTGGCCTTCACTGGCACTGGCCCTGCTATCATCCTCACCGGATCTGGACACTGCACTAACCGCTAGCCCTTCCACACTCAAGGTTCGGTCCCTTACAGTCACTGTCTGTGACTCAATGCTCTGGGTATCCGCTACCATCAGGGCATCCATGAGGTTCTGTTTAGTGGCTTTCACCTCAGATGAGACTCCTCTGTCCCTGCACAACTGCTTTAAGTAGTCTACAGGGTGCCCGCTGTAGTTGGAAGCCATCTTCTTCCCTAACTACTGCTACTCTGACTAGCACTTTAGAGAAAAAAAAAAAAACAGGTAGGAGCTTGGCTGTAGCCAAGTGATATAGTTCTGTTTCCTTTAAAAAATAAATAACTGACCTTTCTTGGCAAGTGAGCTGTACATTATCAAGCTGACACACTGAACAATGAAAGCTTGTAATACCAAAATTATCTGCACGCTGCCAGCCAATCTGTTACAAACCTACTCAGCAGGTCAGGCCCTCTGCTCCCACAGTGCCAACCTCTGAGCACAGTCTTGTGAACAGATAACAGAAACAGGGTAACCCTCCTGTCTGTTTTGTGGGTTCAAATCAACCTTTGGTCTCAAGTTCTGGAGGGATTCAAACTGTGAACCTCTTGCTAGCATACTCAATGTACAGGCTCAGATAATTCTGCTCTTCAGGGCGATGCCAGATATCTTTCACCTCACGGGCCCAACCAGGTGTACAAAATGGACCCTTAAAACCTCTATGAAGACCTCAGATACACTCTTACCTTTTCCCAGTTTGGTATTACTATTAAGCTATGCACAGTGTCAACTTGAACCATATATGCTTCACTTGTCAAAAAAAAGAATTTCAAAGGCACACCAAGCAGTCTCTTTAAAATAGAAGTTCACTTTAAAATAGATAAAATGTAAAATGTAAATACAGAACAATATATCACCAAACATACAATCATGTAAAGAACAAAGTTTAAGTGCAAACTCCTACCAACCATACACTTAGACTTGTCTATCTAATGTATTCTTATCTTCTTATAGTGCTGATAGGTTTTGTAGCTCAGAGAGTCCAAACAAGAATGTCTCTAAAGGTCAGCCAGAGCATAGTTAAAAAATTGTCTTTGACCCTTCCTCCTCCATTATATCACCCAGCTCCTCTGTTTATTTTACAGCAAAACTCATTTTTCCAAATGACTTCTTTATCTATGAGCAGTCTCTCTCTCAAAGACATCAAAGGGCTTTTATGACTCTCTCTCTGCCAGATCTCACTGAGGTGTAATATGTTTTGTGACACCAGGTGCAATTAACTGACCTTCTTGAGGATGTCATAAAATAGATATTTTAGGTCTTAGCTTCAAAACAACCCAGATCCTAAATAAGGCTATAAAATGCGAGTCTTTGCAAGTTAGTCACCTTAAAGAGATCTGCTGTTGAACATATCCTGTCTTTTGAACTGATACCTGGTGGGGGGTTCATCCCACAGGCTGTCTCAGCATGTCTCATGAGAGACACTCAATAATACATTTTTATATTACAAAAAGCATAGAGTAATCAGAACCAGCTGTCCAAGTGTCACACTGGGAGCCAATGCTAAGTGTTCCAGACACTCGAGGAATCTCTGTGTCTCGTGGGGTCTCCGAGGTAGAAGACGTAATGTCTTACATTATATACCTAAGATAATTACCATGGTTACTGTAAGACAGAAACATTTCTAGTTACAGAGATGAGCCCCATTGACTAAATTAGAGGTGGCTCCTCAGTCCAAGATAACATTATGCAATGTTGTTATAGTCATCACTTTTTGGAAACAAAGAGGTACAGTTTGTACATAGCCATGTAGTATCTGAATCATCAGAAGATGGCAATGCCGACTTATATATCATAATCATTACAAGGACACAGGTGTCCTAGCATCTTGTAAGCAAGAAATACATGTGTATATTGGAAAGTAAAGTGCATAGCAATTATGTGCAAACAAATCTGACATCTACTCTAATACGGTAAATGCCCTTAGCACTATATGTTAGTATAACATATACCCAAATGTTAGCTGTCTGCGAGTGTACCTCTGGGGTACCAATTAGTGCAGGGACTTCGTGTAACACTATATACTGAAAAATCTGCATACACTATATACTGAAACAAACACACTATATATTGAAATACATACACTGTCTGTTGAAATACATACACTACACACTGAAAAAACACATACACCATCTACTGAAACAAGTACTGTACATTACATATTGAAACATCTACATTTTATATTGAAATATATACACTATATATTGAAATAAATACACTATGTATTGAAAATCTGTATACACTATATACTGAAACAAATACAGGGTGGGATATTAAGACTGTGCCAGGCTGTGCTGCAAGCCTGGGTGCAGCGCCAACTTGAATCGCATGAAGCGTTGACAGCATGATATTCAGTGGAGCTGTGCCGCTTGGCACACCATAGTTGAATATCACACCTTGGCCACTCCGCAGTGCATGTGGTGCAGTGGCACTGTGCCAGCGCAGTGGCCAGAGTGAAGCAGGGGGATGCACAAGCGCAGGTGCCATTGTGATAGTCACAACCACCGTGATATTCAAAAGTGCACATGCAGATGGGGCCATAATGTATGCAAGGTGCAAATGGAGCTATTTGCATGTCATTGTAGCCCCATTTGCCTCTGAGTGCACCAATCCGGCGACTTGTGCCTGACACCCTGCCAGGCTGCAGCAGTCGGGGACTGACGCCTCGCACAAGCGGGCAAGTGCCACACTGCTCGATCGTGGGCAGAAGTACAGTGAAATCAACCTTCCCATATCCCTGGTGGTCCAGTGGACGCTCACAGCCAATCACGGGCATTGCTGATATGTAATAGTCCTATCTCCTGGTGGTCCAGTGAACCACTCCCAAGCCCGATCGCGGGCATTCCTGATATGTAATAGTCCTATATCCATGGTGGTCCAGTGGATCGCTCGCAGCCCGATCGCAGGCGCAGTGTAATATTGACACTCCAATCCAAACCTGGTGGACCAGCGGTAACCACTCCTCACCCACCCACTGAGCACCACTGCCCGCTCCCTCTCAGTCAGTGGCGGGTGGCAGCACCACCCACCTGCTGCCCGCGCCCACCCTGACTGACTCCGTGTGATGGGGCTGTATGCCCATTGGTCCACAGCATGAGCCAATGGCGTGCAGCACATACCGTGACTACATAGTCCAGATATGTAAATGGATCCATTCACATATCTGGACTAGTGGGCACGGACGGGCTGCATGCCCATTGGCTCACACTGTGGAACAATGGGTGTACAGCCCCATCGCACGGACTCAGTCGGTGGGCGGGGGCAGCAGGCAGGTGGGTGCTGCCATCTGTCGCTGACCGGGGAGAGGCGGGCCCAGTGGGTGGTGGGGAGGGGGTACCGCTGGACCACCAGGGTTGGATTGGAGTGCCATTATTAATTACTGACGCCCGTGATGGGGCTGCGAGGCAGTCCACTGGGCCACCAGGGATATAGGACTGTTAATGTTTTCTACATATGCCTGTGATCGGGCTGCGAGTGGTCCACTGGACCACCAGGGATATGGGACTATTATTATTCTACCTATGCCTGCGATCGGGCATGGGGGACACCACCACGATGGTGCAGCGAACTCGGGTGGTCACCCACAGGTGGCAGCTGCCGTGTTGCGTTCTGCATATGGCAGCTCACCTGTGGGTGGCCAGCTGTTGCTCCTTTTGGGGGCTCACCTGTGTGCAGCACAGAAATGCAGGTTGCACATGCGCTGGCTCCAGCACATCCGGGCTGAATACCGGGGATGTGCTGTGAGTATACATGAAACCGCCTCCCCCACCTGCGCCGCATACATTATACATTACTGATGCACTCCCTGCATCAGGATTTGTGCCAGGCCCACCCCTTTGAATATCACACCTGGGTGCATCAGTGGATTTGCATGGCACAACTGTGTTGCCATGCTAACCCTTCTGGAATATCCCACCCACTATATATTAAAACACTTACCCTGTCTATTGAACAATTTTGCATACTGTATATACTGAAATAAATATATTACATATTGAAATACTTACACAGTATATTTTAAAAATCCACAACACTATATACTGAAACAAATACACTACATGGTGAACCACATACACTATGTATTGAAACACATACACTATAAACTGAAAAATCCACTTACACCATATACTGAAACAAATAAACTATATATTGAAATGGACTACATTCTGAAACTACCCATCCCCAGCCCCTCCCTCTTGAATGGCCTACCACTGCACTCCTTGCCTGTTGCATTCAGTTAGTTGCTGGCTCGATGAGAATATGTCTAAAACTGCAGAGCAGAAGGTACACAAACAGGGCTATCTTTTATTCTACTTCTTTATGCGGTTTTACATCTTGTTTTGCTTGCACACCTTTAATCAAATTTCAGAACATTGTAACGTGACAAGAAACTTTTAGAACTAATTTAAAATGCTGTAGTTTATTCTTTTAAATAGATGCTGCCTCCATTTACTGTTAGACAACACATTTGTATGGGAAGCTAATACTAGATAATCCCTAACATAAACATAGGGGGCTGCATCGTTTTCCAATGTAACATTTTTTTTGTGTTATTTATTTGTTCTCCCTGCAACTCCTCCTCCTTCAGGCCAGTATCCAGGACACTCACCTCTCACTCGTCTCCACCACTGATCCCGACCCCACATTGCAGCCACCTCCGGATAACCCGACGTAACCCTTGCATTGGGTGGGTCCTCCTCTTCCAAGGAAAAACAGCCTATCGGCACAGGCATTGGTCCTGGGTGCTGCTGCGGCCAGGTCGGCTGTCGCAGAGCTCGATGGTGCACTGGTCCTGGGGCTGTCATCCAGTAGGAGGAGATGCAGTTTTTCAGTTTTCCTCCGATTTCCCTAGTCACGCTGCCTCTGAGCTTCCTTGGTCTCCACCGGGTCCACTACAGAACAACGCTGATCCCCAACCCACTCCAGGAAAGGGAGCAGTCCTCCAGATGCTCAATCCTACTCCTTCTCCTGCTGACTCTCTGGTGCCCGGAGTCCATTCCTGAACCAGGGTCACCAAGTTAAATTTTGATTAGATTTATGTGTAATTAATTACTGTGTTACTCCAGCAACTTATCTGAGCTGAATGGTTGGGAAGCACTTCAGGAACTGTGATAGTGTAAACCAAAAGCTTTGCTAGTTTGTACACCCCAATTTCTTCACTTCAGATGCTGGACAATTCCTGCCACCCCTCTGTGCTCCACCTTTTCACTTCAAAGCGATCTCCCCTAGAGTTGCCAGCTCATATCTTGCCATGTTTTTAGGTAAAACTAGACAAATGGTGACTCTCTTGATGCAACACTGCTATCCTTAACCCTTGGCGCAGTCCTGGCAGCCCTCACAAAGATACTCAATATGTCCCGTGCTTGGGGCAGTTCCCATCTATGTGGGAAAGGAGGTGATTCGCCAGTTCATAAAAATGGGGACCATACCTCAAGTAGTAACTATAGGCCCATCTCAATACATAGAGACATAGAAACATAGAATTTCATGGCAGATAAGGACCGCTTGGCCCACCCAGTCTGTTCATTTCCCTACCTAATGGATACTGCAGATTCTAGTTAACCAGCAGCCTACTTCTTCCTACCCCACCCACTAGAATTGCCTTATAGACTGTCCCATGCATGCTTGAATTCCACCACTGTTTTTGACTCCACAACCTCCTCGGAAGGCCATTCCATGCATCCACAACCCTCTCTGTGAAAAATACTTCCTTAAATTACCTCTGAGCCGCCCCCATCTTCAAATTGTGCTCCCTTGTTCTTGCACACCTCTTTTTGAAAGATGCTACCCTCTTGGACTGTTGATTCCCTTGAGGTACTTGAAAGTTTCTATCATGTCCCCTCTCCCTCCTTTCCTCGAGGCTATACATATTAAGCTCCTCAAGTCTCTCTTCAAATGTCTTCCGGTGCAGACCCTGCACCATTTTAGTTCCCTCTCTGACAGCTTCCATCTTGTCTATGTCTTTGTGGTGATTGGGTCTCCAGAACTACATGCAGTACTCAGATGAGGTCTCACCAGCTGTCTGTACAGAGGATAATAACTTCCTGTTTTCTACTGGTGATGCCTCTCGCTATGCATCCCAGTATCCCCCAGTCCTCCTTGCTGCCCTCTCACATTGCTTGCCCACCTTTAGGTCATCTGATATGACTACCGCCAGGTCCCTTTCTATTTTTGTTGTTGTTAGTATCTCACCCCCATTGTGTACTCTTCCCTGGGTTTTGTTTCCCAAGTGCATTACCTTGCACTTCTTAGCATTGAATCTAAGCTGCCATACATTTGACCATTCTTCTAACCTTGCCAAGTCCCTTCTCATCCTTTCCACCCACCTTGTGCATCAACTCTGTTGCAGATCTTTGTGTCATCTGCAAAGAGACATACTTTTCCTTCCAGTCCCTCTGCAATGTACGCTATAAAGACATTGAAGAGGACCGGTCTCATACTGAACCTCATGTGTACCCCACTAGTAACCCCCTTTCTTCAGAGTGGACTCCATTTACTATTACTCTCTGTGTCCTATTCTCCAGCCAATTCTTTACCCAGGCTGTCATCTTGGGACCCACTCCCAGGCTGGCTAACTTGTATATTAATCTTTTGTGTGGGACTGTGTCAAATGCCTTGCTAAAGTCTAGGTAGACCATGTCCACAGCCCCTCCCTGATCTACTACTTTGGTCACCCAGTCAAAGAAATCTATCAGATTTGTCTGGCATGACCTTCCTGCTGTGAATCCATGCTGCCTTTGGTCCTGTGCCCTCTGGCCTCTAGATACTCGACAATTCTTTCCTTCAGAAGTGATTCCATCATTTTCCTACCACTGAGGTTAAACTAACAGGTCTGTGTTTCCTGCTTCTGCCTTGCTCCCACTTTTGTGAAGGGGAATCACATCTTCCCTCCTCCAGTCCTCGGGTACCACCCCATCTTCCCATGATTTGTTAAAGAGGGTAGTCAGTGGTGTCACTAGTTCTACCCTTAGTTCTTTTAGAATTCTGGGATGAATCCCATCAGGCCCCCATTGCTTTGTTCACCTTCAGTTTTAAGAGTTCTTTCAGAACCCTTTCTTCTGTTAATGGGCTGGTATCAACTTCTGTATCTAGAGTGTTTCTACTGTTTGTTTTAGTACCTCCTTTTCCTTTGTAAATACTGAGCAAAAATATTTGTTTAGTATCTCTGCTCTTCACAGTCACCTCTGCCCACCCTCCTCCCCTTTATTAAGCCTCACTATCCCTCCCTTGGTCTTCCTTCACTCCCTGATGTACCTATAAAGGTTTTCCCCTTCTTAACTGAATTGGCTATCTTTTCCTCGGTTTGGGCCTTTGCTGTTCTGACTGCCTTCCCAGCTTCCTCTTGCTTTAACTGATACAGTTCTCTGTCCTGCTCTTTCTGTGATTCCTTGTACTTCCTGAATGCTTACTTTTCCTCTTGAACCTTCACTGCCACTTCCTTTGAGAACCATAGTGGTTTCTTACATCGTTTCATTTTGTTTATTTGCTTCACACAAAGGCTTGTTACCTCTGTGATGGCAATTTTATTATTCCCATTGTTCTTCCACCCTCCTTCCTGCCCATTTGCTAGTGCATTCCTTAGGCACTCACCATTTTGGCAAAGTCAGCCCTCCTAAAGTCCAGTACTTTTGCCTTTGTATGGCTTGACTCTATTGCTGTGTTTATTGTGAACCATGCTGTTCGATGGTCGGTAGTTCCCAGATGGCTACCCACTTCTACATCTGTTATCCTCTCTTCATCTCCATTTGAGAGGAACCAGGTCTAAGATTGCTCCCTCTCGGTGGGCTCAATACTAGTTGTTCAAGGCATGCCCCTATAGGGCATCTAGAATAACCCCACTCTTGAAGTGGCTGCTGCAACTGCACTCCAGTTAACATCTGGCATATTCAGATCACCCATCAGCAATATCTTCCTTTTTCTGCCAAAGTATACTTTCTGTCATTTCCTGTCCATTTCTCCCCTGAGAGAGGTCTGTACTCTAACCCTGTGCGGTGTGGTGTGCCAGTCTCAAATTTACCACAGTGCTTCTTCTCCTCCCTGTTTTCCCTTTTGTTCTGTTGCTTTGATTCCTTCCCTTATGTAAAGAGCTACTCCTCCTCCTCTTTTACCCTCCCTGTCCCTCCTGTAGATAGTGTATCCTGGTATGTTTCGTCCCAGTCATGGTTTTTGTGTACCATGTTTCTGTGACTGCCACGATATCCAGATGTTCCTCCTCCATCAAGGCCACTAATTCAGGAAGCTTGTTATTCAGACTACGGGCATTGGTACTATTGATCTCCATTTTTGATAGCTTTACCTTCTGTTGCAGCAACCCCACTGACCTTTCTACCTCAGTCTTTTCTCATTTAGTACCCTGTTTTGTAGGAGAGGCTGGGATTTTCCTGCTGCTTATCAGTGCCTCCCCTTGACTAGTTTAAAAGCTGCAATGAAGCATTTAAACCGATTGCTCAAAGACTTGTTCCCTTCCTGGACAGATGCAGACCATTCTGCCAGTATAGGCTGGTGTCCTCCAGGTGGAACCCCAGTCCCAATGAAGCCAAACCCTGTGCTTCACACCATTTTTCAACCATTCATTAAACTGCATGGTGCAAAGTACCTAGCCTCACTCATGCCATTGACAGGCAGCACCTCTGAGAAGGATACTGTGTGTGCTACTTGTCTTAGGCCCTCCCAATTCTACAAAGTCCTTCTGCACTGCTCTAATCTCATGATGAGCCAAGTCATTTGTCCCTAGGTGGACAATGATGTACAGCTCAGACTCCTGTGCAGCTGTTCTCGTGATCCTGAGGATGCGCTTCCTGTCCCTCCAAGCCATGGTACCAGGCAGGTACCTTACTTCAGTTTTCCTGCTTCCCCAGTTCTATCCCCTAATAGTTGAGTTCCCCACCAGGAGCTGCTTCCTTTCCCTGTGGTGTCCTCTGCCTCCTTCCTGTGGGCCTCCCTTGTGATAGTTGTCCTCAGCCTCCTTAGTCTCCTCTGTGGTACATCCATAGGGGAGCTATGCTCCCGAATGGTGTATAGATTGTGGAGTGGAACAACTGACTGGGTGTGCCTCTGTTCCTCCATCTTTACCTCCCTGAGCCCACTGTGGTCCAACTGCTGTGCTTTCTTGCAACCTCTGAGGTAGTGGTGGTGGCTCTGGTGTCCTCCTGGATGGGGAGGTTCCCTTCCTACTGTCCAGTGTGGCCTGGGGAAGGTTCCCTTACTACTGTCCAGTGTGGCCTGAAGGCAGGCAACTTCCTCCCTCAGGGCAGAGAGTTGTCTGCAAATAGGGCAGCATCTCAGCCTCCAGAAAGACTCCGGAAGACTGCTGCCCTCGGCCATTACATTGCACTACTCCCCACATGTTTATCTACTTTTTTGTGTGTTTGTGTGTATGATTGGTTTGTTATATAGAAATATATATATTATACAATGTGCTTATATTGTCAGTGCAGTGTGCTAGAGAGGATATGACAAGTGATATGCCTTGCACTCTTGAGGAAATGATGTCAGAACCCCAGGTATAAAGGAACTATTTCAGGGTGGGTGGGGTGAGGGTGGGAAGGGATTGGGCCTAGACTGTGCCCTCACAAAACAATCAGCTAAGAGCTCTGACCCACCGCCACGATGAGTACCTTCCTGTCAGCAAGATGCCCTACACAACAATTTGACAGAGAAAATACCCTGCTAATCAAACAGAGAAAATCCAGACATCCAAGTCAGACACAGGCAAACCTCCCCAGCCCCTAAACAGCATGGTGGTTTGTGCTCTGAAAGCAGTCAGCCCCAAAATAAGTCAGCTGTGCTTTTAAACTCTTCCTGCACTGAAAATCTTAAGAACTGTAACAAACGTAACGCTAGATCCACCTCCTCTGTTGCTTGAAAGACTGTCTTTTCCTGATAATTCTAAGTTCCTTATTTCACCTTTCAGTTAGAAGTAGCCTCACCTGCAGAATATATGCTACAAACCAGAGATCATTTAAGGTTCACCTCCTCTGTTGTGAGCACAACTTGCTTTCTTGCAAATCCTATGTTCAGTATTGCAGCTTCCAGCCAGAGGTAGTTTCAGTTGAAGGATATTAGCTGTACTCCTCCTCTCAAAAGCATTGGAAAAAAAATAGCAGCGATCAACTTATTGACTATTTGAGACTCTCACTACATACTTTGCCAGCAACAACACGGGTTTAGGAAAGGACACGGTACAACCACTGCCCTCCTAGAAGTCACCTCCTTTATCCATGATGCCCTAGACTAGGGAGACTTGGCTGGGTCAGTCTACATTGATCTCTCCAAGGCATTTGATACTGTCAATCATAACATGCTCATAAACTCCCTCCTCTCTGTTGGAGTATCCAAAGAAGCTACTGGCTGGTTTCCAACTATCTCCACGGTCGCACCCAACAAGTGAAGATAAATAACACCCTCTCTACTAACCTTCCCATTCGGACAGGTGTCCCACAAGGGTCCATCCTTGGCCTCTCCTTTTTCACTGTACTTGAACTCCTTACCTATGGCCTCCTCATGTTGCCTTCTCCTCTATGCAGATGATGCTGTGATGTTCAGTCGGCACCCTGACCCTACCCAGCTCCAAAAATCCTTGCAGGGTTCTTTCACACAATTAAAAGCCTGGTTTGCCTCCCATAAGCTTGTACTCAACTCATAAATGATGAAAGTTATGCTGTTCACCCACCTGCAACATAAACACAGCACAACAGAAATATCTATACAAAACTCATTGGGTATCAGCTGGAACCAGTTTCCACTTTGAAATATCTAGGGGTTACCCTCGACTCTACCCTTATCGTGAGCTGATTGTGTCGACATGCTTTGAAATAAACAGGAGAATCGGTCTCCTTTATAGGCATAGACCCTGTCTCCTCCTGATGCCCTACAGTTAGCCATCTCTAGCTCCATCCTTTCCTGGTAGGCTATGGCATAGTCATATGTGGTGCCGCCTGATACTGCACTCACCAGCATTAAACGATCCTAAACAAAGCCTGCAGGTTGGCCACAGCCTCGCGATTGCCTCATGCATACCTGTGACCTCTACCAATGGTCAGCATAGCTAAACTTTCAGGGCGACTGTTCTACCAGACCTGCTTACTGGCCAAAAACCCAGTTGAGTCTAGCCCCCTGGTTGCCTCCAGCTCCTCAAAAGAATCTGCCTGCTGGCTCCACTAGATATTCTGACACTACAACGTTCCTTGTTCCTTTGTGAAGACCACTACTGGCCAAAGGTCCTTTTGCTACAGGGCCCCACTCTGGATGAACTCAGTCCCTGACTCTATCTTATCTATCCCCAAGCTAGGGACTTTTAAATCTGAGCTGCTGAGCCACATTATGTCCAACTCTCACTGTGACTGCAGATAAAACTCCAAAAATAAAAGTTTTTCTGCAGTTTATGCTTTTGTGTCTCCAATATATGCCTCAAAATTCACACCTTTGGTGTTGCCATATGTATGTATTATGTATCTTTGCCTCTGTATTTAGTGTTGTATTCTGTAAAAGAGCAATAGTCTGTATTCTGTATTGTGTTATACTCTGTACCTGTCCTCATTTATGTATGACATGGAGCCTTTGCAAATGAGTCTCTGACTCAAAGGGTTATAATTCCTAGACCATCAATAACTAAATAAATAAATACTCTATTGGCTATGTTTTGATTAAGTTTTTGTTTTATTTTAATGTTTTGTTTAATAAAGTTTCTTAAGAAACAAAATATATATTTTGCTGCAACCCCTCAGTATCCAATTCTCATCAGGAGTTTAGCTGGCATATGCATATAATTTGCATTGTTTCTATACTAAATAACTTTACTATGATGCCTCACTGAGGCATTCACAGTCTGTTTTGGGGTTTGAACTTCTCAAACTGTGTTTTATTTCTTCTTTTTTCTCCATAGAGATTTTTATCTCCTTAGTCATCCTCCGACCCTTTGCCTACTGACATCTCCAGCCCAATCACCCACCATCCTCAGGACATACTTATCTGAGATTCCCCCACACACACACCGCACATCCCCGTGTTGGGGCAGGGGGCCATTGACTGAAGGAGACACTTATTCAGACAAGAGCAGAGCCTGGTTAGCAGTGCAGAATCTCGACAGGTTGTTGGATCATTCTGCCATTGGGGGTTTTCTACCTTTGGTTTCATCCCTGGGCAGCCAAGCATGCAATGATGAAATTGCATATAAAGGGCACGTGCTTGCTTTGTGCCTGCCTGAGCCCTCCCCTTATGCAACTCCACTGCCCTGCCAGTCCTCTTCAGCTAGGTGGATGTTGAAGAGTGGGGTGGTCAGACTCCTCCTCCCTGAGAGGACAGCATTCCCTGACATGCTCAATCATATCTCTCCTAGCTAACCCTTGTGCAACCGGTCCACCCCCAAAACTGAGCCACTGGCATGGAGGCAGTGCAGTCACCACCAAGCTGCTAGGGCAGCCCACTAGACTGTGTTTTGTAAGTAAATAAAGACAGAATTTAGAAAAAGAAGAACAAAAATGTATTTTAACTAGTTTGTTATAAACGTTTTAAGTCACATCACAATGTTTTGAAATAGGATAAAGATTCTATTTATTTATTTATTTATTTTTAACCCAGTAAGGAAACTGGACCAAAAGCCGTTTTCAGGTCTGACCCAGGACATAAGAAAAAATACACATGACAAAAAATACAAGAAAACTATAACTACACACACAGAATATCATATGTTGCAAATACAACATGATTTGTCAAGTAGAAAAGATTTAAATACAATTTTAAAATGTGATTTACAAGTAATTGAGCAAATAGCAACAGATAAACTATTCCAATAACATGGAGCTAAATTACTAAAAGCATGGAGCCTTGACTTACGTTCTAGAACAACAGTATCAAGCAATAATTCATTTGATGATCTAAGCATTGAAGGAACAGAGCGGACAGATAAATCAGCTAAAGGAAAGAAGAATATTCATAAATAGCTCTAAAATGAATAAACCAAAGAAATATTCAATACGACAATTTGGTGATGACCAACCCAAATGAAAATATAACTCACAGGAATGGGTGCGATATGGAACCAACAAAATAAAATAACAAATATTGTTATAGGCAACTGCAAGTGTATGCAGTTCCCTGAACCTAACATAAAATAAATTCCAGCAACATAATCTAAATGGGGAAGAAGAGTGCCAACGGCAATAGCCTTCTTTGTGGCAAAACTGAAAAATGATTTAAATTTAAATAATTTACAAGCAAAATATGATAAAACAATACATAAAAGAGACAGATAAGATAACCCTTTTATGTTTACCTTCTGCATCTTAAGAGGCATCGGCCAGGATTTTTAGTCAGTTAGGGCCCCATTTTCAGAAGGTTAGTATGCAGAGCTAAACACTACGCTATGTGGGAACAGCATTGTCAGATGGGTGTCTTATTCTCATCCCTGATGCTAACCTAATTATGTGCATGTGCATATGTACTACTACGGCCATGCAAATGAGTAATCCTCTCCTGCATACAGAGCACAGTGCTATGTAAAGGTTTCCTTCTTAGTGACCATCAGTACCTCCCCTACATTTTATACTCAACCTCTAGGTTTCTATACCCTAGATGCTTGATTTTGCACTTCTGGCTTTGAACCCGAGCTGCCATGTCCCATACCACTCTTAAAAGTTTTCTAAGGTCCCTACTCATTCTCTCCATCTGTACCTATCAGTGCTATTACAGATTGTGGTGTCATCTGCAAAAGGCCCATCTTCTTTCCAGTTCTTCTGTAATGCCACTTATAAAGATATTGAAGAGAACTTGTCCCATTACTGATCCCTCTGCGCCCTACTGGTCACTCTCTCCTCATTGGAATGAGTGCCATTTACCACCACCTTCTGTAGTTGCGTGCTTAGCTCAGGGGTGCAGCTCAGGGTACACAACACTAATCTGAAAATGGGGGCCCACATACTGCTGTAACAGAATTAGCACTGCATTGTGGTAAGCATGGCTGGTACTGTTTTAAAAAGCATTCTTCTGAGTAGTGCTAACCTGTTAACGTGGCACTATTTTTTTTGTACAGGATTACTAATTGCAACCAGGTGCCCTTTTTTGAATATTTGGCTGAATATTAGGTTTTCAGGCCCCTGGTATTCATTATTCGGCCGATTATTAGTATTCGACACAGCGCTAAAAAAAAAAACACCCTTCTCTGCAGCCCAACAACCAAATAGAATAATGTATTCTCCATCCCATAACAGAGTAGACACACCAGAGGGTGTAGACAGAATGAGAAGGACCTGCAGAAACTTGAAGAATGGTCAGGGGTTTGCAGTTGAAATTCAATGCAAGGAAGTGCAAGATAATGCATATGGGCACAAAAACCCTGGCACAATATATCAGTTGGGTCGGAGGATATAGCATGCACCAAGCAGGAAAGGGATCTTGGGTTATCACCTCTGATGACCTCAAGGTAGGAAACAGTGTGACAAGGCAGCAGGTAAAGCAAATAGGATGCTGGGATGTATCGGCAGGGGCATCACCAGCAGGAAAAGGGAGGTCATAATTCTGCTATACAAGACACTAGTGAGGCCCCACCTGGAGTACAGTGTACAGTTCTGGAGACCATACCTACGTAAGGACATAGACAGGGTAGAGAAGGTTCAGAGGAGGCAACAAAGATGGTGCATGGATTGCATCACAAGTCCTATGAAGACAGGTTGAAGGAACTGAACATGTACTCCCTGGAGGAGAGGAGGGAGAGAGGGATATGATAGAGACATACAAGTATCTTACAGGGAGGAACAGGGTGCAGGAATACACTATTTTAACCGATAAAGATGTTCCAGGACTAGAGGGCATGGGATGAAGTTGGAGGAGGACGATTCAGAGGAAACATGAGGAAGAATTTCTTCACAGAACAGGTGGTGGACAAGTGGAACACCCTGCCAGAGGAAGTGGTGGGGCTGAAACAATCACAGGATTTAAGAATGCATGGGATAGACATAAAGAATTCTGGAGGTCAGGGGTAAGGGCAACAGACTTCTAGGAAAACATAAACTGAATTCTGAGCTCAAATGGGCAGACTGGGTGGGCCATGGCCCTTATCTGCTGACACTGTCTATGTATTCTATGTATCCCCACTGCCCTGCAGCAGCAGCCTATTTCCACCCTTCAGTTCCTACCCCAGCACCCACAAATTGTTATAAATTAATTAATAATATGACACAGACTGAGACATTCATTTGGTAATAGAAATAAAAGATAAAACCCAGCAGTGGCGACTGGTACAATCCACCCACCTCCACGGCCAGCTGCCCTCTTGTAAGATGACCCTTGCTCTTATACTACTCCGACCCCACCCGGTAACATCCTACTTTAACCTTCTTCCTTCCCGCATCCACGATTTGTTATAAAATTTCCTGATCAGCGACCAGCACAACCGCCCACCTCCATGACCTGTAGCCCTCTTGTAAGTGAACCTCATAGGTTCATACTTTAATAGCCTCCTCCCAACCTCCCACCCTGGCAGCACCCTATGCCAACCCTCTTTCCCCAGCACCCAATTCACCTTATCAGAAGGCAATCAGCACAAGTCTCCTTCCTTAATGGCTGGCGCCTTCTAATGAATAAAATCACTCATGCCACAGTAAAACCAGCTGATCATGTGATCCACTGGTTTTACAATACATGTGCACAAACAATTTCATTCATTAGAAAGCGCTCAAATGGGAGGGGTTTATACCGATCATCTTCTGATAAGGTGAATTGGGTGCTGGTGGGAGTAGGTGCTGCCAGGGTGGTTGGGAGGAGTGTTATAAAAGTACAAGACCATGAGGTTCATTACAGGAGGGCAATCAGCATGGAAGTGGGCAGCTGTGCCGAAGGTTGCCCATTAGAATTTTTATAACAAATCATGGGTGCGGGAGGGGGAGAGTTGGTAGGTGCTACTGTGTGGGGATGGAAGGGGTGTGTTATAGGTGGGATCATCTTACAGACGCTGGCATGGGCTCAGGCAAACTCTGATTGCCACTTGCGGGTTTGTATCTTTTCATTACCAAATAGATGTCTCATCTGTGTCACATTGTTGATTTATTATAACAATTTGCAGGTTTAGGAGAATTTTCGACTGGAGGGTAAGAACTGGGCTGCTGCTGCTGGAGGGGTGGAAGGAAGGGACTACATTATTGCACTTGTTTTGGGCTGCAGAGAAGGGGGTTGTAAGATCTGTGCAGGGGGATGTGCGAATACAAATACCACCGAATAGTGCTCTATTCAGAAAGGGCTTCCGAATATTCAGATAGCCAACATAGAAACATAGAAACATAGAATTTGACGGCAGATAAGGACAGCTTGGCCCACCCAGTTTGCCCATTTCCTACCTGATGGATAAGCTGCAGATCCTAGTTAACCAGCAGCCTACTTCTTCCTACCCCACCCCTAGAATTGCCTTATGACTGTCCCATGCATGCTTGAATTCCACCACTGTTTGTGACTCCACAACCTCCTCTGGAAGGCCGTTCCATACATCCACCACCCTCTCTGTGAAAAAATACTTCCTTAAATTACCTCTGAGCTGCCCCCTTCTATCTTCATATTGTGCCCCTTGTTCTTGCACACCTCTTTTTTGAAAGGTGCCACCTTCTTGGACTTTGTTGATTCCCTTGAGGTGACTTGAAAGTTTCTAACATGTCCCCTCTCCCTCCTTTCCTCGAGGCTATACATATTAGCTCCTTAAGTCTCTCTTCTTCATGACTTCCGGTGCAGACCCTGCACCATTTAGTTGCCCTCCTCTGGACAGCTTCCATCCTGTCTATGTCTTCTTGGAGATTGGGTCTCCAGAACTGCACGAGTACTCCAGATGGGGTCTCACTAGCTGTCTGTACAGAGGGATAATAACTTCCTGTTTTCTACTGGTGATGCCTCTCGCTATGCATCCCAGTATCCCCAACCCTCCTTGCTGCCCTCTCACATTGCTTGCCCACCTTTAGGTCATCTAATATGACTACCCCAGGTCCTTTCCAATTTTGTTGTTGTTAGTATCTCACCCCCATTGTGTACTCTTCCCTGGGTTTTGTTTCCCAGGTTCATTACCTTGCACTTCTTAGCATTGAATCTAAGCTGCCATACATTTGACCATTCTCTAACTTTGCCAAGTCCCTTCTCATCCTTTCCACTCCACCTTGTGCATCAGCTCTGTTGCAGATCTTTGTGTCATCTGCAAAGAGACATACTTTTCCTTCCAGTCCTCTGCAATGTCACTTATAAAGACATTGAAGAGGACTGGTCCTAATCTGAACCCTGCGGTACCCCACTACTAACTCCCTTTTTCAGAGTGGACTCCATTTACTATTACTCTCTGTGTCTTATTCTCCAGCCAATTCTTTACCCAGGCTGTCATCTTGGGACCCACTCCCAGGCTGGCTAACTTGTATATTAATCTTTGTGTGGGACTGTGTCTAATGCCTTGCTAAAGTCTAGGTAGGCCATGTCCACAGCCCGCCTGATCAACTACTTTGGTCACCCAGTCAAAGAAATCTATCAGATTTGTCTGGCATGACCTTCCTGCTGTGAATCCATGCTGCCTTGGGTCCTGTGCCCTCTGGCCTCTAGATATTTAACAATTCTTTCCTTCAGAGTGATTCCATCATTTTCCCTACCACTGAGGTTAAACTAACATGTCTGTAGTTTCCTGCTTCTGCCTTGCTCCCACTTTTGTGAAGAGGAATCACATCTGCCCTCTTCCAGTCCTCGAGGTACCACCCCATCCTCCCATGATTTGTTAAAGAGTTTAGTCAGTGGTGTCACTAGTTCTACCCTTAGTTCTTTTAAATTCTGGGATGAATCCCATCAGGCCCCATTGCTTTGTCCACCTTCAGTTTTAAGAGTTCTTCAGAACCCTTTCTTCTGTAAATGGGCTGGTATCAACTTCTGTATCCAGAGTGTTTCTACTGTTTGTTTTAGGTACCTCCCTCTTCCTTTGTAAATACTGAACAAAATATTTGTTTAGTATCTCTGCCTTTTCACAGTCACCCTCTGCCCACCCTCCCTCCCTTTATTAAGCCTCACTATCCCTCCCTTGGTCTTCCTTCACTCCCTGATGTACCTATAAAGGTTTTATCCCCTTCTTAACTGAGTTGGCTATCTTTTCCTCGGTTTGGGCCTTTGCTGTTCTGACTGCCTTCCCAGCTTCCTTTGCTTTAACTGATACAGTTCTCTGTCCTGTTCCTTCTGTGATTTCTTGTACTTCCTGAATGCTTTCTTTTCTCTTGAACCTTCACTGCCACTTCCTTTGAGAACCATAGGGGTTTCTTACATCGTTTCGTTTTGTTTATTTGCTTTACACAAAGGCTTGATACCTCTGTGATGGCAGTTTTATTATTCCCCATTGTTCTTCCACCCTCCTTCCTGCCCATTTGCTAGTGCATTCCTTAGGCACTCAGCCATTTTGACAAAGTCAGCCCTCCTAAAATCCAGTACCTTTGTCTTTGTATGGCTTGACTCTGTGCTGTTTATTGTGAACCATACTGTTCGATGGTCGCTAGTTCCCAGATGGCTACCCACTTCTACATCTGTGATCCTCTCTTCATCTCCATTTGAGAGAACCAGGTCTAAGATTGCTCCCTCTCGAGTGGGCTCCAATACTAGTTGTCTAAGGCATGCCCCTGTAGGGCATCTAGAATAACCCCACTCTTCAAAGTGGCTGCTGCAACTGCACTCCAGTTAACATCTGGCATATTCAGATCATCCATCAGCAATATCTCCCCTTTTCTGCCATTCTAAGTATACTTTCTATCATTTCCTTGTCCATTTCCTCCCCTGAGAGAAGTCTGTATACAACCCCTATTAGTATTGTGGTGCCATTGCGGTCTCAAATTTACCCACAGTGCTTCTTCTCCTCCCTGTTTACCCTTTTGTTCTGTTGCTTTGATTCCTTCCCTTATGTAAAGAGCTACTCCTCCTCCTCTGTTACCCTCCCTGTCCCCTCCTGTAGATAGTGTATCCTGGTATGTTTACATCCCAGTCATGGTTTTGTGTGTACCATGTTTCTGTGACTGCCACTATATCCAGATGTTCCTCCTCCATCAAGGCCACTAATTATTCAGTGGCATTGGAAAATAATATTCGGCTTTGCGGCCCTAGTGTCTATACAACTAGGGGTTACTCTAATGCATATAAGGTGTACAGGTATATTAAATGCTTTCTGGAAGTGCTAACACACTGTGTGGTTAGTGCTAGTTAATGATTCTGGAATTGCGTTTTTATTTATTTTTTTATTTTTATTTACTATGATTTTTGGCTGCTCCAGACCATCGTGTCATCTGCCCTGGTCATGGCACCCTTTCACGCTTCCACCTCCTAGATCACGGAGCTCTCCCAGTCATCCCTATCTTGCCCCCAGAGGGTGGTGTCACAGCACCATCGAGCTTACCAGTGCCACAAACTGTGACTGGTCGGGAGAGCCTGGCTAGAGGCTAATTGAAGCCTGGGCAGGGCTTTTTAAGGAGACGGCCAGGAGCAGGATTTTCTCCTTAAGCTGAGGCAGGGACGTGCAATGATGGCCAGTGTCCGCCCACCCCAGAGAGAAACTGGTGTCGGTGCAATGTGACTAACCCAGCCTCCGCCAGGTGTTGCTTCTGCACTGAATGCACACCACCCTCCCCTGGAGAAGGAGAGCAGTCTAGAGGATGCTCAATTCTTCTCCCCTGGCTGGCCCTCCGGCGACGGCAGGTCTGTTCCCTAATCTGGATCACCAGTGTCGCAAGCAGAAATCCAACCGCTGCACCGTGGGCCGGCCTGGGAATCATGTTTTAACTGCACACACGCAGCCTGCCAGCAACCCCTCCCCCCACACACACACACCTGTCAGTCCTGGACACAATAAAAAGATAATAATTCTTTGGTAGTCTGGTGGTCCCCACTCACCTAATCCAGGTAGAGCTAGAACACTTATTCCTCACTCCTGCTGCTGTTGTACTCACATATTTCTCAGCCTGTCTGGTGCTGGGAAAACAAGTTTCAGCGTTAGTGACTGGCTGGAAATAACTAATAAATGCTAAATTTCGTATTGGGCCATCAGAGGGAAGAGGAAGAGGCTGCTAAAGAGTAGAACTTCAGTGAAGACTCTTGGGGAAAAATACCGGGACAATCTGGCATCTTTTCAGCAACCAGTGAGGTGTTAGGGAACCTCGTACATGTTAATTTTGGTTGACAGTTGCTTCTGCCAATGAGGAGCTGCCAGAAAGCTCCCAAGGAGAAAGAACTTTGATTTCTAAGTTTAGTTTAGTGGGAGCCCTCCACAGGGAGGCAGTCTCCAATCCCTAGGGAGAAGGTGGGGTTGTGGGGCTGTGAGGGTGGCTGCCTGGGGCTGCCAGCCATCTGTCCCCAGATCTGGTTGTGCCTTTCCCCATCTAGAGGAAAAAGAGATTTTGCGGGCAGCTCTGCAGAAGAGGGAGATCTGCAATATTCTGTTGCTGCCAGAGAAATTACATCACAGCTGTAAAATTGTTCAGAGTAAAGGTTAAATGGATTGAGAAAAGGATTAAGAAAATGGATTTGTGTCAAGACGATGGGGAGAAAGCCTCTTCAGTTTTATCTGCGCCACATTGGTGAGACACGGATGATCAAAGATTTTTAAGAGAGAAGTAAGAAAAGTGTAAAAGGTTCTGTCTGACCCTGGCAATGACAAGACGTCAACAGGAAAAGGGAAAAACAAGGCTAAGGACTGTTTTTGGCAGAGAAAACTGGATTGTAGAAAATGGACATGAAAACTGGATTTTAACCCAGGTTTTAAAAGCTGACAAGAGAGCCTCTTCTATTTGGAGTCGACTAGCACCTGCACAGTAAGAAAAGGGACTTTCTTGATGTATTTCTGGAAGAGTTGCTGAACTTGAGTATGAGCCAGAGCACAAGAGTGGCCACTGTGTTGGAGTTGAAAGACTGTGGGGGCAGGGGATGAGTGGGTGCTGTCTGGGTGTGTGCCTGCTGTCTGCTCCTGAGATGCAGCAAGATGGGAGACTGTTGTGTTAAATCCTGGATTTTCAGTCTCTGACAGTCCCCAGAGCCCGATATTGGAGAAGGTAGCTGAGACTGCTTGACTACACAGAGTAGCAGGTAATTGAGGAAAGAATGGAAATGATCTGAAGAATACATCGTAAACATGCTAGGTGGGGGAGCTCGGTGACCTCCATTAAGTGGGGCTGCTGGTGGCAAGGGATTGTGGGTTTGTGTCCGGGTGCTGGGGTTCTCTGACCTCTGGGGGAGCAGGACCATGGGGATGCTCCCATGTCTGGGTCCCTTGTGGCTGGTGGGTCTTGTGTAATGCCCTGCAGTGGGCCCTCAGTAGGCCGGGGAGGAGGATGGGCTGCAAGACCTTGGGTCGCACTGAAGATCCAAGCTGCAACTTCTACACCTTGAAGTATTAAGCATCAGACCTGATTCTATGTCTGCTGATCCATCTTCCCCAGGACTTCAGTCATGTGTGCCATCCTAGGACTAATACAGCAGAGCTGTGGTGAGGGCAGGAATTGCCCTCCACCTGGGAAAATATAGATATATATATATATTTATACAACGTGTGTGCCTTTTTCAGGAAGATTAAAGAGATATCTCACTGACCACATGTGAGATATCACTTACAAACAACATGAAGTCTTGCTGTATTCTGACTATTGCAGTTAGCCCCAGCACTCAAACTGCCTTGGAGAGTAGTGGGTTAATTTCTATGCAGAGCATAGAGCGTGAGCTCGAGCTCGGTTCAAACCTCTGTCTGCTGCACTGAAGTGCAACTGTCAGATTCTTTACTCTGCCTAACTGAGCGGCCACTCTGGAGATTTCTCCTTTGCTCACGGTTCGAAAGTCGGTTAAAGTCCTCAGTTTTACTGATTAGTTTTGCAAGTTTCGGTTCAGGTCTCTGTCTGTGGTACAGTAAGTACTAGGTAGTGAACTAGACATAGTAAACTTGTGGAAATTGTCAAAATTGATTTTTCGACCGGTTCGCTGAACTGGCGTTTAGTGATTTATATATTCTGTCTTTGTTTTTAAACTTAAAGTGTGGTTACGGTCCTTATCGGTTTAAAAAAAATGCATTTTCTTGTGGTTTTCCAATACCCGTGACACAGTTAGAAACCAATAAGGGTGTCTTGCCTTGTTGTTTGCCATAAAAGGGTAAGTTTGTGGTTAGGATGGCTACGTCTAAGAAACCCAAAAGAAAAACCAGGCCCACTGGGTTTCAACACTGCAGTGTGTGTGGGGTGGTCTTTGCTAAGGCTGATCCCCACACTACCTGTGTTTATTGTCTGGGGTTTGACCACCTCGATTCAGGCGGCCAAATTTGTAAAAATTTCCTAAGTCTACCCTGGAAAAAAGATTAGGTAGGCTCAGGATAAGGAGGCCGTGAAGTTAGCTGACAGATGGCCAGCCCAGTTCAGTTCGATCGAACCTGAGGAGTGCTCTGACCAGGGTGATACTTCTTCGGGCAAGAGGAGACCTGATCCTAAGGAATCGTTTCCTACAAAAGATAAAGAAAAGAAAATCGTTGGTTCGGATCCAGAACCCATTTTCCGACCGCAAAAGAAAATGCCAATGAGATAAGGATTGTAGAATTGCTTCATCCAGTTCCGCTCGATTTGGCGCCTTCTGGCAGGTGCTCAGTTCGGTCAGTTCCTCCGGTTCAAGATTATGCCCTGAAGACTTCCATGAACCGGATTTGGAGGGATGAAGATTATGATGATGATGATGATGATAATGACGATGGTGTGGGAGGTCTGGTTGAGCCCATTGAACGGACATCTCCCCAGACAGGCCTTCTGGTGTTTCCCTCCCAGGCTTTCTGAGTCCCATTCCACTACATGTTTTACAGGAAAGTGGCAGAAACCCTCCAGCTCCCTGTGGAAGAAGCTGTAGAGGAACAAGAGGAACCTGATTATGTGGAGATGATGGACATCCCAAAGTCCATGAGACTGTCTATTCCCCTTCATAAGTCTTTTGGAAACAAACAAAACATTTTAAAACTCCAAATTCTGTGCCTCCTGTCAACAGAAGGATGGACAAAAGGTACACCTTATCAGGTTCAGGTACAGAGTACTTATATCAACAATGCAGCCATGTTGGGGTTGTGCAGGCTGCAGTCTTTGATAAGGCTGATATGCCCTTGGCTTCACACACCCCAGATAAAGACTCTAGGAAGCTGGATGCCATGGCAAAGAAACAGTACATGGCATCTGCCTTGGGACTCAGGTAGGCTAATTATATGACCTATGCAGCCAGGCACCAGAAGTCCAGGTGGGACACTGTACTGGCACTGGCTAAGCAGGCCTCCCCAGCTAGCCTCGGAGCTGGAGGGGGTGGCTGCTGATGTGACTGAGGCATCTAAGGTACAGTTCTATGCTGCTGTGGACTCCAATGATGTATTATCTAGAGTCATGGCTACATCTGTGGCTCTTCAGAGAATGGCTTGGCTCAGATGTACTAGTCTCTCATAGGACACCCAGGCTAAGGCCATGGATTTCCCTGTAGTGGGTAATTCTCTGTTTGAGGAGCAGACAGAGAATTACATGAAAGATGGATGAGTATAGGGACCACCTATAGGAGTGCACAGGCCAAGAAAGGCAGGCAACTCCTCAAGGCAGCAGGCTAGGGGCAGGGGCAGTCCTTTTCATAGGCCTTTCTAACCAACACAGGCCTCTTCTCCTTTCCTCAGAGGGGGTTCTTCAGAGGAGAGGCAAGGGGATGAGCAGGGCTGCATCCATCCTCAACCTAAGGCTTCTGCCAAGCAGACACCCTGATGTCTCATCCGGGTCGACTCCCCATTACTGTAGGAGGCAGGCTGAGTTACTTCGTCTAAGACTGAATGTCTGCTACCTCAGACAAATGGGTCCTGGAGGTGGTAAGCCAGGGCTGGTTCTCAGCTTCAAGACATTTCCAAAGCTGCTGGCCAGATCTTTTCCACCTGCAAGCATCTCCAAAACCATTGCCCTAGAGGCAGAGGTTTCATCTCTACTGGCTCTAAAGGCTGTAGAGAGCTCCTACATTGCACAGGGCAAATGTCTGTATTCCAGGTACTTCCTTACCCCAAAAGACAGAGGAGGGTGACCCATCCTAGACTTAAGGTACCTGAACAAACATCTTTTAAAACCAAAATTCAGAATGGTGACTCTGGGAATAATCATTCCTCTCTAAGGCCAGGGACTAGCTGGCCTCCCTGGACTTAAAGATGCCTACTTTCACATTCCCATCAAGTGCTCCCACAGAAAGTACCTCAGGTTTGAATTGCCTTCAGGTCATTATCAGTTCAAAGCTGTGCCCTTCGACCTGACATCAGCTCCAAGAGTATTCACAAAATGTCTTGCAGTAGTAGTGGCCTTTTGAGAAGGAAAATATTTCCAAATTTCCATACCTGGACGACTGGCTCATTGTGGGTCAGTCCCCAGACCAAGTCAAGTCAGACCTTCAAGTGACTTAGCAAGTGCTCACTTCCCTAGGATTCCTTCTCAATCTTCCCAAGTCACTTCTCAAGCCTGTACAGTTCCTCACCTTTATAAGGGCAGAGTTGGACACAGTCAAAGCAACAGCTTTTCTTCCCTGGAAAGGGCAAGGGCTATTGTAGAGCTGGCCTCTTCATTCCAACTTCTGGTATCTCAGCCAGCAAGACACTTCCCTCAACTTCTGGGCCACATGGCAGCTTCTACAGCAGTGGTCCAAGGGGCCAGATTCCAGATGAGGGGCATTCAGTTCACCTGAGGGCCTTTTGGTCTTAGAAGAAAGATTCTCTAACCAAACTAGTTCCAGTGACCCAGACTCTGATCCAGGTCTCCAATGGTGGCAGGATCAGGGCAACCTCAGGCAAGGAGTCCCATTTGTCACTCAGCCTCACTGTGTGGTCCTAACCATGGATGCTTCTCTATTGGGGTGGGAGCCCATCTGGGGCTCTCACAGCCCAGGGTCTGTGGTCCCCTCAGGAATTCCTTCTTCATATCAATCTCTTGGAAGTCAGGGCAGTCTTTCTGGCCCTGCAAGCTTTCTCTCAGTCAGTGCAGAACAAGGTGGTTCATGTCAGGACAGACAACACCACCACCATGTGGTACATCAACAAGCAGGGAGGCACTCGGTCCATGACCTTGTGCATGGAAGCCATGAAATTGTGGTCCCTAGCTTATTCTCTGCAGACTTCTGATAGCAGTCCACCTTCCAGGGAAGGACAATATACTAGCAGATGCATTGAGCAGGATCTCCCAGGGCCATCACAAATGGTCCCTGGACCCTCTGGTGTTGAATGTGATTTTTTTCAAGGTGGGGCACTCCAGAGATAGATCTCTTTGCAGCCCCAGACAATCACCAACTTCCTCTGTTTTGTTGCAGACCCCCAGTCTTGCTCAGTCCCTCTGGATGCTCTGATTTTGAACTGGGAAGGAAATTTCTATATTCGTTCCTCCTTTTCCTCTACTGTTCAAGGTTCTGGTCAAGGTAAGGTCACAACCTTGCAAAGTGATTCTGATTGCTCCAGACTGGGCCAGGAAGCCTTGGTACCCCCTGTTACTGTCCCCAGCAGTCCATCTTCCTGTCTCTTCCCAGGAAGTACAACCTGTTAACCTCCTCTCAGGGAGGATTTAGTACCCCAATCTTGGTCTCTCAATCTCAAGGCATGGCTCTTGAAGATTTAGAGTATGCAGATTAGCATCTGTCCCAAGGGGTTCTGGATATTCTCAAAGCCTCTCAAAAGCCTGCCACCAGAAAACTTACAACTCCAAATGGAAAAGATTCAGCATTTGGTGTTCCAAGAATCATATATTCCTATCACTGCTGAATTGTCTGCAGTTCTGGATTATATCGTTCATCTTAATGGCCTAGGCCTCAGACCAGCTACTCTTAAAGTACATTTTGTCAGCTGTTTCTACTTTTCTGTCAGCAGGAAAGCCTTCATCACTGTCATCTCACCCTGTATTCTGTTAATTTTTCAAGGGATTGCTTCATACCAATCCCTTTAGGGATCCTACCCTGCATGGGATCGTAATGTTTGCATTGCTCAGTTTATGCAACCCCTTTGAGTTTTGTCTTCAGCAGAGCTGAAGTACTTGACTTGGAAAACTGTGTTCTTGGTAGCTATTACCTCTGCCAGGCATATCAGTGAATTGCAAGCTCTGTCAGTGGAGCATGATTTTATCTCATTCCATAGAGATAAGGTGGTCCTTAGAACTAATAGGAGGTTTTACCTAAAGTGGTTTCAGATTTTCATCTGAACCAATCTATGTCTCTCCCTGTGTTCTTCACTGATCATTCTTCTTCAGGAGAAAAGAAGTTTACACAGTTTGGATGTTAAAGAGCCCTTAGTTACTACATTGGGTGTACTAAGGCTCACAGGTTTGACTCCTTCAGTTGTTTCTCACTTATGGGGAAGTGGGTAGGGCAAACCTGCCACTAAGAGAATTATTGCCAGGTGGATTGTCTCTTATATTTAATTCTGCTATGAAGCTAGGCAGAATACCTCCCTCAGGCCTGAGGGCTCATTCGACTAGAGGTACAGCTGCTTCCTGGCTGCAGCCTGAGGATATTCCTTTTCTAGAGATATGTAAAGCAGCCACCTGAAAAACAGTCCATACATTTACCAAGCATTACTCCCTGGACATCCAGGCTAGGAGTGATGCTTGGTTTGGTACAGCAGTGCTACAGAGCCTATTCCCAAGGTTGGTTCAATTCTCTTCCATGGAGGTACTGCTTGGTAGTTCATAGAAACAGAATACAGCAAGACTTTATGCTGTTTGATGAAAAATTACTCACCTTAGTAATTATGTTTCTTCTAATAGAGTCTTGCTGTATTCTGACCTCTCCTCCTCCCTCTCAGAACCTATTTTTGGGAAGTGGGCTGGCAGGTGTAGTGTTGCACCCCAGGGGTGCATTTGGGTACTCCTCTCCTTTTAGAGAGGGGATTGGATTATATTATTAATTTAACAGTCTTAAGTTGTTCACTACCTGGTTTTTGATTTTGGATTTCTTGACTTGAGTCTTTGGGGATCCAAAATATTTGATTGCTATTTGACTAGTAAAAATTTAACAATTTCCACATAGTAGTTAGTTAGTATTAGCTCGTAAGAATCTGACAGTTGCACTTCAAAGTGCAGCAGACAGAGGTTTGAACCGAGCTCGAGCTCATTCTATGCTCTGCATAGAAATTAACCTCTACTCTCCGGGGCAGTTTGAGTGCTGGGGCTAACTGCAATAGTCAGAATACAGCAAGACTCCATTAGAAGAAACATAATTACTAAGGTGAGTAATTTTTTTCTTTTATCTTCACAGATGTGTATGTCACAATGGATATCTTTGACATTTGGGTATGTCACAAAAGGTTTGGAACTAATTGAGAATGTTCAGCCTCAGTAATAGTACTAACTGTATTCAAATACAAATAACTTTAAAATGAAAATGATAGCTTTGTACTGTGAGCATGAAAGTTGTTCAGCACAAAAGATCTACAAAATGAGTGGTGTTTCACTTATAGCTACATTTTATTTATTTTTTATAATTAATAAATAAACAGCAGAAATGCATTTTCTTTTCGCTTTTCAACAAACAAATGTGAATAACTTTAAAACAAAAATGACAGCATGGTACTGTGAGCACAAGATTTATTCAGCACAAAAAATCAACAAAATTAGTGGTGTTTCATTTACAGATACCTTTTAGCTTTTTATAATTAGCAAAAAACAGCACAAAATCCAGTATTTTTCACTGTTTGCAACATAATGTTAAAACTGAAAAAGACAGATCCACAATTGTTGTATAAATCAAACATGACATGGGTGGCAGTGAGGTAGTAGAAATATCTCCACCGCTGTCATTGAACTCCTAGATATCCCACTAGTGCTTCGCCACTGGGATATCAAGAGTTCAATGGCAGCAGGAGATATTTCTGCTATCTCACCTCACCCATGTCATATCCCATATTTATGCAATAGATGTGGAGATAGAGTGTGATAAATCCATTTATCTGAGTCACTGTATGTATAAATTTGTTTATCACACAGTTACTCATTTATACACACAGCTACTATGTCACAGATCTCTTCAGAATTCATTTAGAATGTTCGGCCTCCGCAGCAGTACTAACAATATTCAAATGGGAATAACTTTAAAATGAAAAAGATAGCACGTACTGTGAACATGAAAATTGTTCAGCACAAAATTATCTACAAAATGAGTTGTATTTTATTTATAGATATATTTTAGATTTTTTTATAATTAGCAAAAACTGAAGAAAATTTAATGTTTTGTTCACTTTTTGACAAACAAATGTGAACAACTTTAAAACAACAAATGATAGCCTGGTACTGTGAGCACAAAATTGTTCAGCACAAAAATATCTACAAATGAGTGGTGTTTCATTTATAGATACCTTTTTTTTATAATTGGCAAAGAAAGCATATAAAATTCAATTTTCTTTTCCTTTTGACAAATAAATGTGAATATCTTTAAAATGAAAAAGGTAGCATGGTACTGTGAGCATGACATTTGTTCAGCAAGAAGTTTTCTACAAAATGAGTGGTGTTTCATTTAATAGCAACCACTATGCTGGGTGGACATACTCTAGAAAGTTAACAAAACTTCCAGAAATTATCATTTAAAAAAAGATAAACAGTCAAAACCAAATGTTCCTTCTTTGATAGAAAGCATCCCTATTGCATAAATGAAATATAAATGGTGAGCTATCAGATAAATGATTTATCTACATGTGTGCTGTTTGACCGGACAACTCACTCATGGCATATGCCGCTGTAAGGTTACCTGAGGTCAAACAGCACTTGTGTAGATAAATCATTTATCTGACAGCTCACCACTGTATATCCCTTATATTTATATATATATATATATATATATATATATATATATATATATATATATATATGTAGATACATGATGGGCAGGAGGGTGATATGGGAAATATCACCACGAGTGGCTAGTGACCTCAGGATATTCACGAGTAGCAGGCGTGAGTGGAACCATGAGTGAATGTATCCTGAGGTCATTTAGCCACTAGTGGTGATATTTCCTATATCACCCCCTGCCCATCATGTGTCCATATTTATGCAATAGGGCAGGATTGTGTCAATTCGTGAAATTATGGTACCTGTCTTTCACTTTGATTTTTTTTGTGGTGTTTTTCTTATGTCCTTGTTTGTCCACAGTGCCTCGTAGTGTGTGTGCTATTGGTTAGTTTGCTGAGAGGAAGTGTAGTGCTGGTTTGTTATTGGTGTTTATAGTCTTCAATGTAAGTGTGATTGGTTGTTTAATGTGTTATCTGATAGGTGGATGTGTCATGAGGATTGTGGAGTGAGTGTTCTGATTCGTTGTTATGTTTGTGGCGGAGTTAAGTCAGGATGCCATGTGTAGCAGTTTTGTGTTACTCTCGGTGCTGTTTCAGAATCTACTGATTTTATATTATTAGTGTGTTATTAATATTATTTACATTTTGGTGTGAGGAGTGCTTTTCCGGTTTATTTCATCAGAGTACATTTATAATATGGATACTACATGACAATGAAGTTCAGGATGTGTCCGGTTCATTTCACTGGTGTTATATCGGTATGTATTTGGGGGTAAGTTTATTTCTTATTTTCATTCATTTTCAGTGTGTTTCGGGTAATCCTCAGTCCATTTCTTCAGTCACTGTCATTGTCTGATGATAGAGGTTTGCTTTGTTTCTTGGTGGACTGTCGTATTTATTTACTGTGGGAGAGAGAAATGTTTATTTAGTTATTGTGTTGTAAAACACATGTGCAGGATTGTAATGCTGGTGTTCAATAGTTACCCGGATGATGTTAAATGTGATGTGTTTTGCTGAAATTGTGGGGTGGTTGAAGCATGTGCTATGCCTTTTGCCAAGGAGACATTGTAGGCCTTCATGTTTCATCTTGTATTGCACTTTAGAAGTAGATGGCTGTGGCGGTGATAATACGTCTGGGCATTCAGCTGAAGTGAAGCAGTTCATTCTCGAGGTGCTTGGTTGTTGGCTTGAGTGGCTGCTTAGTAAGTGTGATATGTTTTGTTGTTTTATTTCATTTATGCGTGAGTAAGCATTTAAGGATTGTAACTTTTTGTGGCCAGATATCTGTATAACTTCTGTAGGTGGCACGTTGTTGTCGACTTAGTTTCTGCACAAGATGTTTTCGAACCGAGTGGCTCATGAGTTTCTTTTCTGTTTGTATGTCTGCTGCACTAATCATATTTTTTACAATTTTTCCAAGGCTGTTAATACCTAGTGGTTGGTTTTATACCAGCTGATAGGTATGTTGCCTTCGTGAGTAGTTTACTGCCAGAAAGAATGGAGCTGTGTCAGTATTGCTTTTGGATGGTCTTTCCTTTTGTATAAGATGTAGTTAGCTACAGGCAACGTTTTGTGTCTTTAATTTTGTAGGCACGAGGTTTTAGTATTCTGTTGTCCTTTAGGTTGGATCCGTATGGGTTTTGTTTGTCTTTCTTTTATATATTCAATGTATCTGGTGTTTCTTTCATCTGTTCCTAGTCGGATGTCACCTCACTGCAGATTTCTGACTTCTGTTGTTCCTCTTATTCTGAAGAAAAGGGTAATATTAAGCCACATTGTATTTATCAGTGAGAGGGTTATCAGGTCCAAGTATGTTTTTGTGTATAGTTCATCAATTGACTCATCGGTAAGCTCATCTGCTGCTTGGGGTCGGTTTCCTTGCCTTCCGCTTTGAGTATTGTTTGTTTAGAAATTAATACTTGTCTTGTTTTGTAAAGGTACTGGACTGGGAAAGGGATTCGCTATATCCGTGATCTTTAAATGCTTTCAAAGCTTTGAAACTTTGCTCTTAAGCTTAAGGTTCATATTGTGAACTGTCTTTTTTTAGGCATGTTATAAAATATTTACACAGAAACTGACAAGTTGAGGAGGTGGTATGTTATGAATGGGTAGAAATATGCCTATTTCATCTTTTAGGAAGTTTTCTAGGTGTGTAATATCTGTTTGGTTTTTACGCTTGGTGTTGTCGTTCGTGAAGTTTATGTATTCTTGAATATAGTTACTGTCTATTTCTGCAGTCAGTTTTGTAGTAGTTGTAGTACTGATTTGTAATTTTTCTGCTGTGTTGTTTGTGTCCATCTCAGGTTCCAGCAGGGTTCTTTGTCCATTTCGAATTGACTGCAACTGAGGTAGATTTCTTCTGTAATGTTCATTGGTTTCTCCAGTCTCTTTAGTTTTAATTTGTTTATTCATTCTGTGGTTTGGTGATTTGTAGAGGCTATTTTTGGTATCGCTATTTTATGTTTAGGTTTTTATGTCCTTTTATTTTTATTTGTTTTGCAGGTTGGTTTCATGCTGCAAAATCTACTCTATATCGGCGTCTTTGGCTCCTCACGGGCAGCTCGACTGTACTAGCAGCTGGGAGTTCAGGTGTGTTCAATTACTCTGATTTTTACAATGGCAAAGTAGTTCCGACAGCCGCTTGTAGTCTTTGAGGGTTTCTGCTTCTGGGGTTGAACTATGTGATGTATCGAAAAGTTGATAAATGTGGTCGTGACATATGCAAAGTATATATAAATGTAAGAGTATGGCCATGTGCATATATCATGAAATATTTATACAATGGAAGTGAGTATATTTGTTTTTATTAAACTCATTTATCACTCACCCTCTTCAATAAATATATATATATATCTATATATATAGTTATCCGTGTTCAAATCCTCCGCTCTGAAAGCCGGTTCAAGATTTAAAGCAATCAAGGGGAACATGTGGGGGTTGTTTGGTTCAGGTGAGTGTGCCAGCACCGGCCGACCAGCTGCACCTCAGGCCTGCAGCTTGGCATTTAGAGTACGGGACAAGTCCAAGGCGTCTTTCTGAACTGATACAGTGGGTTTGGCTTTGGTAATACCTGCAGCAGTTTAGATAGTTAGGTAGTTTGGTGGCTGCATTATCAAAAGGTGATTTGGGTTAAATCAAAGTGGGAATGCTGTTTGGGAAAACATTTTTCATTTTTCACCAACTCTTTTTCCTCCGATCACCAGAGATGTGGCCTCTCTCAGGCATCATCCATCAGTTCTCTCCTGCCCAGCCTACCCCCACTCTGGATCCCTGCCCGAGGCTCTGCTAATGCCTACCTCCATCTGGCAAGAGACCTCCTGGCTTACCTATAGGGTGGGGCTGCCACTCTTCTGGCACCCAAGACATCCAGTATCATGCAGGCAGAGGAGGCATGCAGAGGATTGGGACCCAGGTGGGTGGAGTCTGGCAGTGGGCATGGGGCCAAGGTGCGCTGTTACCTACCACAACTCCAGGGTGTTTCCTTGTTCATTTAACAGAGTTAAAATGGTTTTAAAAAGCCCTAAGGCAAAATATTCAAGCTTTTTGTCAGTGTTAGACAGGTTATCAATTTGCTAATTCCAATCTGCACCTCTAAAGCAGGATAGTACTGCACAGAGTCATATAATTGCTTAGTTACCAAGTCATTAGCCCATTTGTAAAGTGGCCTAGTCCATCCTTGTGCACCTATGTAAAGCTGTTGACAGCACCTTGCACATAGGCACATCGGCATGCTGGGAGGTTTGGGGAGGTGTAGCTATCCATTAGTGCAACACTAGTTACTGGTTCCACAAACCACGTGTTATGGACTGTGTGTTCCTACACTCCCAACACCTGGCCATGTCAGGCTACCACTAGCCCTGGTCCCTCCACTGTTACGTGGGCGTAACTGTCCAGGTGTCCAGTGCTCCCCACCCAAATTGCATGCCTGTGTAATAAAACATCTGTCCTATGTGTCAAGCAGACAGCAGATCCCCACTACTGATCAACTGGGCTCCAGTCAGACACTTGATAAGATCAGTAATTCCGTGGTACCATTTGCCTGATATCCAGACCAGGGTTCCCATGTGTCCCAATTAGTAGTCTGGCAAGAGATGTAATTCTTCCATACCACATCCTTAGTGTTGAGTGATTCCTGCTCCATAAGTATAATATCTACCCCTGACCAGCCCACCCAGTACCATAGAAACATAGAAGTTGATGGCAGATAAGGACCGCAAGGCCCATCCAGTCTCCCCATTTCTTTTTCTACCTTATAAATGTGTCATCGGCCTTTGCTCTGTCAGTGGCCTATCTATTCATAGTCATTTGTATTGCTCCTTATGCCTATCCCATGCCTGTTTGAAGCCCTGCACTGTATTCATAGCCACCACTTCTTGTGGTAAGCCATTCCATGCATCCACCACCCTTTCTGTGAAAAGAATTTCCTCACATTCCCCTTAATTGGCCTCCTCTAATCTCATGCTGTGTCCTCTTGTCCTGCTATTTTCTTATATTTAAACATGTTAGACTCTTTCACCTTGTTTATGCCCTTAAGGTGTTTGAATGCCTTGATCATATCACCTCTCTCCTCCTTTGCTCAAGGGTATACATATTGAGCTCCGTTAATCTGTCCTCATATGTCTTCTGATGCAGTCCCTGCACCATTTTGCTGCCCTTCTCTGACTGCCTCAATTTGTTTAATGTCCTTGTGAAGGTGTGGCTCCAATACTGCACGCAGTACTCCAGATGGGGCTTCAACTAGTATCTTGTACAGAGGGATTACGACTCCTCTTACGACTTGTGATACCCTACTAATACACCCTAACACTCCCCTAGCCTTACCTACTGCTTTAGAGGTCTGCTTGATGATTTCAAGTCATCAGTGATGATGATGCCCAAGTCTCTTTCTTCCTTTGTGACTGCTAGCAACTCTCCCAGCCTATAGGTGGCTTCAGGTTTCTCTTCCCTATGTGCATGATTTTGCACTTCTTGCATTAAATCCCAGTTGCCACTCTTCTGACCATTCTGCTAGTTTATCCAGATCTCTTCTCATTCTGCCCACCCCATCTGATCATCTACTCTGTTGCAGATCTTGGTGTCATCTGCAAACAGACAAGCTTACCCTCTAGTCCATCTGCAAGGTCACTAATGAAGATGTTGAAGAGGACTGGCCCCAGGACTGATCCCTGAGGTACCCCCACTTGTGACTTGCATCTCTTCTGACTATATACCATTTACCACCACTCTCTGTTTTCTGCCCGTCAACCAGTTTGCCACCCAGTTGACCAACTTCTGACCCACCCGAGCCTACCAGCTTATTTATCAATCTTCTATGTGGAACAGTGTCAAAAGCTTTACTGAAGTCAAGGTAGGCGACATCAACTGCTCCCCTTGGTCCACCACTCTGGTTACCCAGTCAAAGAAATTTATGAGATTAGTTTGACAGGACCTTCCTTTGTAAACCCATGCTGTCTTGGATCCTGTGCCCCATGGATTCCAGGTGTTGCACTATCATTTCCAAGGAGTGCCTCCATAATCTTGCCCACTACTGAGGTAAGACTGACCGGTCTGTAGTTCCCCGCCTCCTCCCTGCTACCACTCTTGTGGAGCGGGTCCACATGAGCCCTTCTCCAGTCTTCTGGGACCTCTCCTGTGCTCAGAGACTCACTAAACAATTCTGCTAATGGCTCTGTTAGTTCCTTCTTTAGCTCCTTAAGTACCCTGGGATGTATGCCATCAGGTCCCATTGCCTTATCCACCCTGAGCTTAGCAAGCTCTTGTAGGACCCTTTCTTTTGTGAAGGGAGTAGTGCTCACCTCCCTCCCCTGTGTCCATGATGCTGAGCTGTGGGCCCTGCCCTACCTTCTCTTCAGTAAATACTGAGCAAAGTATCTATTTAGGATAGATGCCTTTACAGGGTCCTCCTCCTCACATGCTCCTTTTCTCCATTAAGCTTAGCATACCCCCTCTGGACTTTCTCCTTTCACTAATGTATCTATAGAAAGTCTTGTCACCTTCTTTACTGTTCATGCTAGTGTTTCCTCAGTTTGGGACTTTGCCTGCCTTACTGCCTTCCCTGCTTCCTTAGGGCAGTTTGGTATGCCTCCCTATCTTCATCCCGCTGTGTTCCTTATATTTCCTGAAGGCCAGCCTTTGGCTCTGACCTTTCTGCTACTGTATTTGAGAACCAAAGTGGTTTCCTTCTTCTTTTGCACTTCCTTTCTGTCTAACACAATGGGATGTTGCTTCAAGTATTGCATCCTTAATGCTTGCCCACTTTGCCTGTACCCCTCACCTGTGTTTCTTTTGCCAGGGCTAGCTTAACTCTGTTGGCCATCTTATCAAAGTCAGCTCCTCTGAAGTCCCATATTTTGCCTTGGAATGGGATGATTTAGATGTAGTAGCCAAATTGAACCATACCATGTGATGGTCACTGGCCCCCAGGTGACCTTCTACCTGGAGATCTGTGATCCCTTCTTTGTTAGTCAGTACTAGATCTAGGATAGCCCTGTCTCTTGTGGGTTGCTGTACCAGTTGTTTGAGGCCCTCCTGCAGGGAATCCACTATGAGGCTAGTTCTGGCAGATGTTCCTGCTGGTATTGACCAATCTGTATCCGCATGTTGAAGTCTCCCATTATCAGAACCTCCCTTTAGCTGTCATGTTTTGTATATCTTCTAACAGTAATGTGTCTATGTCCTCCCTCTGGTCTGGGGCCTGTAGACAACCCCAGTTCTTATGGCTGTCCCATTTCCTGTTTCCAGGGTGACCCACAGTTCTTCTGGCTCCTTATGTGTATTCTGAATTTCTGTAGCTTTGATATTTTCGTCACATACAGGGCCCTCCTCCCTCTTTTGCACCTTGGTCTCTTCTGAACAATACATAGCCAGGTACTGAAGTCTCCAAAGTGTGGTTACTAGTAAACCACGTCTCACTAATTGCTACTATGTCCAGTTTAGCCTCTGACATTATTGCCTGCAGGTCTGGGATCTTATTTCCAGGCTGTGAGCATTTGTGTACATGATTTTCCATTGGCCAGATTTTGGTGTGTTAGTTGTTGGGTGAAGTTTGGCATTACCCGTCTGCGTCGTATGGGAGACAAACTTTCTTACCTGGTGATGCAAATGAATGGCAAACATGCTGAATTCCTGTTTGACCACTAGCTGAGGGGAGGGGTGTTCTTCCCATTCGACGATGGGGTGCTGCACCCTCTCCCATTTGCTAGTTTAAATATTCTGCAAAGATGTCAAACTTCTGCCCCAATGCACTGACTCCTTTAGTCAGATGCAGTCCATCAAAGTTGAAGAACTTCTGGCTCAAGAACTGTTGCCAGTTCCCCACAAATCTGTGTCCTTTTTCCTGGCACCAGTCCTTGAGCCACGTGTTTAGATCCCTATCTCCCCTTCTGACCTTCTGTCCATCTGCCCTCTCCCAGACTGGCAGGATCTCAGAGAAGGAGATGCCGGACGAAATAGATGATAGTTTGTCACCCAGCCTAGTCAGGTGTTCCTGGTCTCCACAACTGACCGGCTGGCGAGATCATTAGTCCCCATGTGTACTAGGACATCAATGTTTTCTTCTGCTTTGTGAACAATTTTAGCAATGCGGTCAGTGTCTCTCCATGCTGATGTACCTGGGAGACATCTGACCATCACCCCTGGTTGAGATGGGTATCAACTCCCGAATCATGGAGTCTCCTATAATTAGAAGTCGAAGTTTTTTGATTTCCTTTGTGCTTGTTTTGTTTTGGTTCCTGATTTGGGTGAGTTTTGTTGTGCTAGCTCCTGTGCCGCAGTGTCCTGCTCTGCAGTGTCTTCTGCCTCTTTATTTGATTTCAGAGATAGAGGCAGATACCTGTTTGTAGTGTTTATATGGTTTTTGGAGGTAATGTGTTGGAAAGCAGAGAGTGATGGGGCACCTGATTTGCTCCTCCTAACCACCTGCCAACCTCCTGGACCAACTACCCTCTGCGTCGAGGTTTTTCTGTTGGATGCTGGGGAAATGGCGGTGGTTCTTATAATGTATTTCCTCTTCAATATGAAATTTGAGGTGTGCAATCTCTGCCCATGCTGCCCAGAGCTGAGCCTTAAGATCTCCAAAGGCCCAGCATGTGACAATGTCCTAAATCCTGTAAGACTGTCCTTCTGAAAATTGTTCCACAGTACCTGCAGTTAATGAAATCCATTCCAAATAAGTTGCTGGGTTTGTAACCTAGTCAGAGTAATTAGAAGGAAAAAAAGGAAAAAATTGCAAGTAATGGTTTAATTGTGCTTTGTTTAACTTGTTATAACAAGTTAAATTACTAGTGCCCTGTAAATGAGATCACTTTGTGGAGGCCCCACTGATCCGCCCTTCCTGCTCTGCCACAGGAAATGTCACAACTGTGGTACCCTATAAAAGGAGTGTAGCGGTGGTTATTGGCCCTTCCCCGCCTAAAAGAAGAACCACGGATGAAAGAACAAGGAGGTAAGAGCAGAAACAATCAGTCAACAACAAATGCAGTAACCCTGAAAGCTTATCCTAATGTTAGATAAAACTGTAAAACCTGTAAAGCACCACCTGTAATAATTTCAGAGAAGATATACGCTGTAAGAAACACTTTGCTCCAGAGAAAAATAAAGCAGTAACAGAAGATATACCTTGCAAAGACAATTTGAATCAGAAGATTACAGGAGTAATCTGTTAGCACACACCTGTAGGCACACCTTGTAATAATGCAGAAGAAGGTATACCAGCAACAACAATTTGAATCAGAGAAAAATAAAGCAATGAAATGTTAGCAACAAACAGTAGCAATCCCTGTGAATAAAAATAAAACACCACCACACAGTAAATCTGCTTAGCCAAACTAAGTCTTAATCCTTTTCCCTTGCTCTGGTAAGTTTCTCTACTCTGCCTTCAAGCAGTCTTAGAAGGAAAGAGCTCAGGTGAAGCTAGGTGCCTTGGCCAGCAAACCAAGTCTTCTATCTCCAAGATATCAACTAACCTGACTTTTAACCCTTCTTTCTGTTGGAAATTACTGACAGTTTGCCAGCTCCACCTCCCACATACACACCTAATCCTTTGGAAGAGCTGTGGAGGAAAAGCAATTAGCTCCTTCAATGTGAGAAGGAGACTGAAACACCTCTGAGACAACAAACCTTTTCAACAAACAAGAATAAAATAAAACACAGTGTCAAACAGTAATTTTGCTTAGCCCAATGATAAAAAGTCCCAAAAATGTAAGCTCCACCTGTAATACAGTAATTTCAGAGAAGATATACCCTGTAAGAAACACTTTGCTCTAGAGAAAAGAAAGCAGTAACAGGAGATATACCTTGCAAAAGACAATTTGAATCAGAAGATTACAGCAGTAATCTGTTAGCACACACCTGTAGGCACAACTCTTGTAATAATGCAGAAGAAGGTATACCAGCAACAACAATTTGAATCAGAGAAAATAAAGCAATGAAATGTTAGCAACAAACAGTAGCAATCCCTGTGAGTAAAAAATAAAAACACCACCACACAATAAATCTGTTTAGCCAAACTAAGTCTTAATCCTTTTCCCTTGCTCTGGTAAGTTTCTCTACTCTGCCTTCAAGCAGTCTTAGAAGGAAGAGCTCAGGTGAAGCTAGGTGCCTTGGCCAGCAAACCAAGTCTCTCTATCTCCACTACCACTACAACTGCCCCCACTTGCCACCAACCTATGGTATACCAAGCACCTGCACAGACCCTCCACTCACATCCATAGCAGCCACCAACTGAATGACAGTTCACAATCAGATGTCTACTGTAGTAAATGCTGTTTCTATAGTAGGTGTGTGATCATAAACATAGAAACACTGAATTTATCATCAGAAAAGGACTGCTTGGCCTACCTAGTCTGCCTAGATGTTTCCTGCCTCATCTTCCTCCTCACATGCTGTCTGATCTCCATCGACCCTCCCACCTCCCCACCTCCTCTAATATACCGCTATGTCTATGCCACATATGCTTGAAGCCCCTACTGTTTTACCCTCCACCACTTCAGCTGGCAATCTGTTCCAGGCATCTACCAATATTTTCTCACATCTCTTTTGACACCCCCATCGTCATTTCATTCCTCGATCCTGGTGCTCTTTCACAATTGAAAGAGACACCTCTGGACCCTGTTCACTCCTGTAAGATACTTGTATGCCTGTATCATGTCACTTTTCTTTCTTCTCTTCTAGGGTGTACATGCTGAGATCCCTCTGTCTCTCCTCTTAGGGCTTCTCATGTAAACCCTGCACCATTTTAGTTGCCCTCCTGTGGACTTCCTCCACCCTGTCTATGTTCTTTCTGAGGTTTGTTCTCCAAAATTACATTGCAGTCCAGGTGGGTCTGACAACACCACCTCCATCCTCCTGATGGAGATACCCTCCCTATACACCCCAGCATCCCACTAGCCCTAATCACTGCTTTGTCACAGTGCCACCTTTGAGGTCCTCAGACATATAACTCCAAGATCCCTTCCTGTTTATTGCCTGTCAATACCCCCATCCTATACTCAGCTCTGGGTTCCTATGCCCTAGGTGCATGATTTTGCACTTTTTGGCATTGAATCCAACTGCCATGCTTTTCACCACTCCTCAAAATTCACAAGATCCCTGATCATTCACTCCACCGCCTCCTGGGTGTCCACCCTATTGCAAATGTTGATATAATCTGCAAAAGGCATGCCTTCCTTCAGTTCTTCTGCAGTGTCCCCATATTCAAAAGGACTGGTCCCAGTACTGAGCCCTGTGGTACCCCACTGGTCACTCTCCCATCATTAGAGTGAGTGCCATTAACCACCACCTCTGTCTCTTATCCATTAACTAGCTACTGTACTAATTGGAAGGCTACAGTCTGTAGTTCAAGGGCAGTGCAATGGGACACACTCCCATTCAATCCATTTAGGACTGCTCTCCACTCCACACACAAGCATTTTTCCTTGCTCCTCCATCCACCCTCCTCCTCCAGCAGCATGCCTTTCTTTCCCATGGGCTTCTTCCTAAGTACCATTAGCCAAGGGAATCACTCCCATGGCACCTCAAGGAGTGGAACCCTCCTCTAGAGTTCCTTCCCTTCATACCCATACAGGGTGGTATATCCCATGGATAGAGAGGCAACAGCCAAATATTCTTTGTGTTACATAAACACAAACCAGTTGCACTGGCACATTGAACCCAATTAACAATTTTGATCCCACCCCAGGCCATTCAGTTTCTTTATCAGCCTCCTGTGTGGCACAGTGCTGAAGGTCTATCTAAACTCCGTATCAGTCATGTCCACTGCTCTCCCTTTATCTATTTCCCATGTCATCCAGTCAAATAAATCTACCAGATTCATTTGGCATGACTTTTCCCTGTGACTTGTGCTGTCTGTGGTCTTGCAACCCACTGGATTCAAGATACTCTAACAGTTTCTCTTTAGTATGGATTCCATTAATTTTCCCATGACTCAAGTAAGACAGACCAGACTATATTTGCTAGCCTGCTCCCTGCTGATGCTCTTATAAACTGGAACTATGTCTGCTCTCCTCTAGTCCTCTGGCACCACTCCTGTTTTCAGTGTGTTGTTCAATAAGGCCATGAGTAGTACAGCAAGCAGCTCCCTGCCTAGTTCCCTTAATACCTTGTGTGTATCCATCTGGTCCTATGGCCTTGTCCACCTCTAAAATTTGAAGTCCCTTCAATACTCTTCCTTTGAAAATGGACTTTGTGTCCACTTCTCCAGTGTTCGTGTTGCTCTTTGTGAACTGTCCCTTCTCTCTCCTCCACTGTGAAAACAGTAGAAGTACCTGTTCAGGATATACACTTTTTCTGATCCCTCTGTGCAGTCTCCCTTTATCATCCTCCTTATCCTCAGAATCCCTCCCCTTCCTTCCTCTCTTGCTTATGTAACTGGAAGAAAGTCTGGTCTCCTTTTGATACCGCTGGCTATGCTTTCTCTTCTGAGCTGTTGATCCCTTCATTACCTTACCTGCTTCCTCTGTTTTACCTGATACACTTCTCTCATCCTCATTCTTCTGTGTTCTTCATACCTCCTGAATGCCACCCTTTTACAAGCTTCTAAAGAAGGCTGTTCAGATGTATCTCCCATGTCAGTGAAATCTGCCTCTTGAAATCCAAAATTTTGCCCTCGTGGACTGGACTGGGTCCTGGGTCCCATGCTAAATCACACTATGTGGTGGTCACCAGATCCCAGTTGCCCCTCCACACAGACATCTGCATTCTGTCCCTCATTGGTCAGTATCAGGTTAAGAATGGCCTTTTCTCTGGATCAAGCACAAGCTGCTTTAGACCTGCCCCTGTAGGGAATCCAGGATGCTTCTGCTTCTGGCTGAAGCAGCTGCCTGTGGACCAATCTACATCTGGCATACTGAAATCCCCAGCAGCAGGACTCCATCTTTTGTTGCCATATTGTGTATTCAGTCCACAAGCTCCCCTGTCCACTTCTTCCCCTGTGCTGAAGGCCTGAAGATCACCCCTGTTCATATTGCTGAGCCTTTGCCAGGTTCAAGGGTGACCTACAGTGCCCTCAGCCTCCCCTGCCTAACCTGCACCACTGTCGCTTTACAGCCTCCCTGATGTACAGGGCCACACTCCTTCTTTACCCACATCCTCCTGAATAGAGTATAACCTGGTACATCAATGTCCCATGATTAATAGTGTACCATGTCTCACTTATTGCTACTGTGTCCAGGTTCGTTTCACTATCATATGCCTCCAGGTCTGGGATTTTATTTCCCAGACTGCGGGCATTTGTTACCATGCCTTCCATGCTTTGTATCCTATCCACCTCCTTCTCTTGCTGCTGCCTCCAGTTTCCTTCCTCCTCCTCTGCTTTGCTCGTCTCTCCCAGTTGTCTTTCTCATGTGGCCTAGAATTCACTGCTTCCCACTCTCCTCTGCCTCAGTGTCCCAGACTTCAACTCATTTTCCTGTATGTGCCTGGGGGTGATACCAAGTCACCTGATCTTCCTGACTCCCTCCCGGCCATTTTAAATGCTTGTCACTGAAGCATGCACACTCTTACTGGTTTATGTTTCCTGATGGATGCAGGCCATTATCTTTATACAGGCTTGCATCCATCCAGGGGGTGTCCTAGTCCCCATGAAGCCATAACCTCCCTTCCACACCATTCTGTCAACCAGAGTTAAATTATTGATGTGAGTGCCCTAGCCTTTCCCCTGCCATGGACAGGTGGCACCTCCAAGAAGGAGACGGAGTGTTTTTTTTTTTTGTTTTGTTTTTTATCAAGAGAGACACACTAGCTGAAGCTTGTTTACAGGTGTGACCTGGGAGCACAAGGAAGTTAAGTGACTTGCTCAGGGTGACACAGTATGTAACTGGGGCTGTGATTCAAACCCAGGTCTCCAGGTTTAAAACTCAGAGCCTTAAACCACTGCGCTTATACTGTCTCCTTGAAGTGTTCTACTTGCTTCAGGCTCCCTCAACTTCCTGAAATCCTTTGGATTCTAGCTACTTCCACTTTGTCTCCTGCCAGGTCATTCATCCCCAGGTGGATGATAACATCCAATTCCTCCCTCCTTGCCATTACACTTGTGATCCTATTGATCCGCTTCTCAGCCCACCATGCAATGCCTTCTGAAATGCACTTTACCTCCATGTCCTTCCTGCTAGGTTCCTTAACTTCACTCCTGACAGCTGAGACCCCACCAGGAGAAGCTTCCTCCTCTTCTGGGGTTTTCTTTCCCTTTCTTGGTGCTGCATCCCTGAGGATCTGCCCATCCACCTTGATCTCAGCTGTGGGTGCCATTGTAGGGCATCCCACCCTCCAAAACAGCATAGGAATTGCTTAACCAGACTGATTGGGGGATGTGTTTCAGACACCTTCATGGCAACTTCCCTGCAGTACCGTAGTGGTCCTTTTTTATGTTGTCTTGTGTGCACAGCACAGACAACATATTGTGGGGCAGGTTTTGGAGGTGCGGTCGTGTTAGTGCCAATGGCGCCACTGCTGGGCTCTGTGGCACTAATGAAATAGCACGCTGTCTATGACAGCACTGCAAAAGCATTCCACCAACTTGAAACACTTTCACACGCTGCAATGAGGGTGCTCCCGCCATTGCAGGGCATGCCTTACCTGGTGTAACATTTCAATAAACATGGTTGCGGCTGTTGCTGTCTGTCTCCCAAAGTCCCCAGCAAGCCAACTCGGAGGTGCCCAATCCCCTGTCGGCATAGTTAACCCTCAAGATTGTGTGGCACACTGGGAGCTCACCTCAGTGTGCCTCCATGTTCAAAGGCTCATCGTGTTGGCATTTTCCTGCCACTGCCCACCACCGTGTGGCTAACATCACACCACAAACTCATGGGACACACTGGGAACCCACCCCAGTGTGACAAACATTTTCCTTACACCTGTAAAAAAAAATAAAAAATGGTCCACGGTGTTCTTTCTTTTATTTTATTATACCCTGCAACAAAGAAAATGGTCCTTTGCTATCGGGTCCCTCCCACAACCTGCACCTACCTCTATGCACCCACCATCCCATACTTACCTCGAGTCCAGTGCTGTGATCTTCAGTCGAACGGAACACGCCTGCACTCTTCAAAGCCGACCCAAATGGAAGAAATGCTGGTAAGCTGTATAATGGCATCAATGGGGTAAACTTATGAGGCTATCTCATCCATTTTGTGACTTTTGGCTCTAAATTTTCAACATGGGGTTCTCGGACCCCCACCTCATGAGCTCAGTCACTGTCATTTCATTATTCGTCCCGAAGGTGATTTCATTGTCACTCAAGAGAATCACATTTTGGGACCAGTAACAAATGACAGTGTCACTGTTCATAAGATGGGCTCCCAAAATGCCTATGTTGAAAATTTGGTGAACAAATTCCACAAAATGATCTGTGTTATGAGCTATATTGCAGTTTCCATGTACGTCATGAACTTAGAGAATTTTTAATATTTTCACTCCAGATTTCTAACATTGCCATTTCTTCACACATCCTTATGAACAGTAGAGCTGTCATTTTTCACATCCTACCCAAAATGTGTTTCACACATCTCGCGCAGAATGCCACAGTTGCTGTGGAATATCAATGTTCAAGACACATTAACAAAATCACAGTGCCAGTATTCATGAGCGGAGGTCTCAAATGCTTTCAGGAGGTTGGGTCACAAAAGCCCATGTTGAAAATTTGGAATGAAATGCAACAAACACCGGGCATTAAGGTTTCTAACCATAATATCCCACCCTGTAGAGACTGACTGTTATCAGGAGGGTGACTATGGATTGTCGGTTGTAGTGGTCATGCCATTCCATCCCACCCACACCCTGCAGTCTGTGACATGTATCAAGGTGTGCTTGGACTCTTCAGCCCCAAAGTTCACCCCATTCTCCTATACTGCACCCATCTCAATGTATTTCCTTATGGAATGGGGTAAACGTAAGGCCTGATGACCAAGGCACAACGAACACTTGTTGGAGTTTGCAGGGTAGGGTGAGGTAAAATGGCATGAGCGTTATGGACGATGACCCAAAGGCACACCCAATGCCTGTCAGTCTCTGCAAGGTGGTGGGTTGACGCCACTACCATACTTCACTGCCATTCCTATTATGCATCTCTAACTCCTGCACTACCATTGCCAATGCTAGCAAGACAATATTCAGCATTGACAAATGCTAAAAGACAAAGAACCTTAGTGCACAAGCACTGGGGAAATGGTTATCCCCAAAGGGCATTGACCGGAAGCCAAGTTTCAAAGAAATACAAAATCACACATGCCCCATAATGCAAAGCATCATGGGCTGTATATGCAAGTCACCACAGAATATTATGCTGGTTCAACTTTAGCAGAATGTACGGTGCAAAGGCCTCTCACACAGTTTGCAAAGGTGCCAACAGAAAGACACAGACATGTGTTTCGTTCTCACTAGGACTCATCAGTGTGCTCTATCTGTATGACACCCCAGTGGAATGAACCAGCTACCCTAAGATGGTCTATCTGGGTTATGTTGTGGTGAATCCAATAAAACCAAAAGTTTAAAGACAAAGAACCTCAGTGCACAAGCACTGGGGCAATGGTCACCCCAAAGGGCATTGGCAGTGAAGCCAAGTTTCAAAGAAATACAAGTGCGTTTCTCCTGCTTTTGCTCATTTCCTTCATGCAAATGCTGGTTGCCTTCCTATGCCTTTACTTAATTTTCTCCACTGTTCCTCTACTCCTCTCTGACAATCCTCCTTGCTAGGCTGCTTCTGAAGAAGTCACTCATTTCTTTAAAATCCAACCAACTAAAGTCCATGACCATCGTATTTTTGTGGCTTGCCTCTGCACCCATCGTACTATTGAACCACACTGTACAGTGATCACTGGTTCCCATTGATAGCCCACTGTGACATGACTAGGCACTATCACAGCCTCCAGTAGGACAGGGATTCAGAGGAACAAAGGGAGAAAGCATGTCCCAAATAAGATAGCAACTTTACCCCATGAGTATTTTTCAACTCTCAGTATGCTAAGTCCATAGGGCAGGAAAGGTGCTAGTGGGACATTTGCCAGCCGATATGGGCTAACTAACATCTCTGCACAATGCCTCTGTGCATGACTTCATGGAGGAGTTATACACAGTAGTGCCAGCCCCCACCTCCTCATCGCAATCAGATGCCCCTGATATTATAATAAAATGATCCTTGGCATCTAGTAGTTCCCAGTCACATTCAGATAACCCAAATTAGCACAATGATCCCTAGCATCTAGAATTTCCCCACCCCAATCACCATTCAGATGCTTCTGATTAGTATATTAAGAGGATCCCTGGCATCTAGATCACCCTGATTGCAAGTCTGAGCCCTCTCCCAATTCTACCCATTAAGGTCCTTCCACCCTCTCCCAAGGTGGTTATAAATTACCCCAGCTGTCAGTCCTCCCACTGTAACAGTGACAAGTCCATCCTCTGCTCGCCACCTCAGCTGGCCACTCTTCTGAGTGACAGGAGGAGCATACACCTACTATAGAAACAGATGTTCTACAGTAGGTGAGCACTCAGACAGTGATCAGCCAAGGTAATAAGCTAAGATACTGTACCAATCACAGTCACAGGGGAGGCTGCAATCTTGGGTAAATGTGGGGCAAATAGGAAAGGCATGGAGGGACCTGGCTGGATGGCTTTGGGAGGGGCTCAGATTTGCGACTGGCGAGTGGGCCTACTAGATGTCAGGGATCATGGAAAAATAGAAACACAGAAACGTAGACAATGATGGCAGAAAAAATGGTACATCCTGTCTTCCCCTATTTCCCTATTAAACCTCAGAACCTACTGTCCATTCAGGGTACTAGCCTTCACTATCCACCCCTGTTCCTCCCTACTACTGTCAGCCTGAGTAACCATTATACTCTTCACTTTGTCACAGCCATGCTTGAAACCATTTATGGTTTGGTGCCTGCCATCTCAGTTGGCAGACTATTCCACATTTCCATCACCATTTCTGGAAAATAAAACTTTCCAATATCCCTCTTGAACCTCCCTCCCATCAGTTTCTACTTGTGTCCCCATGCTCTTGAACTGTTACTCATGCTAAGCAGTTCTTCTCCACTCACCTTGTTTATTCCTTTCAGGAACTTGAAGGTCTCTATCATATCATTCCTCTCTTGTCTGGTCTCCAGTGAAGACATGTTCAGTGCCTTGAGCAGATCCTCATATGATCTGTCCTGTCAGCTCTGAATCATCCTGATCACCCTTTGTCCTTATCTTTCCTGAGGTGAAGTTTTCAGAAGTTCAGAACTCTGAACAGTATACCAGGCACAGCCTCACCAACAATCAATAAAGAGGCAGTAAGCCTCTTTTCTTCTACTATTAGAACCCCTTCTGGCACATCCTAGTATCCTATTTGCCTTACTAGATGCCTCACTGTACTAACTTGATTGTTTAAGGGACTCACTAATGATGAATACTAGGTCCCTTTCTTCAGCTGTAGTGCTCAGCTCTACCCCTCCTATCCAGTACTCTGTTCTGGGGTTCTTGTTCCTAAGTGAATCACCTTGCACTTTAGGCATTAAATTTGAACTGCCAAACCTTAGGCCACCTCTCTAATCTTTACATGTCACTCTGCAGTTTCCTACTTCCCCATCTCCATCTACCCTCCCATGAGCTTGGTGTCATCTTCAAAGAGACACAGACCCACATTCATTCTCAAACATTGTTAATGAGCATATTGAAGAAAGCAAGAGTCAGAATGGATCCCTGTGGCATTCCACTTTTGGCTTCCCTCTCTTCTGATTTGACACCATAATCACAACCCTCTACTGCCTCTCATTCAACTAAAGCCCCTCACCCCCACTAAAACACTGCTTATATTTTCCTTCAAATCCCTGGACCTCACCCCCTTACGCCGTGACCAAGCCACTCTGATTGGTCCCTCATCTCATTGACCTGCTCCACTGACTCCACGCTAATGTATTTCAAAATAAAATTCCTTGAAATATGGGACTGCCATGCCACCCCAGAGCAGGACATGAGAAAAGGTACACCACCACCCTAGATCATGGCCTGGCTCATTGCTTGCTTGCAAGTGCATGATTTGGCCTGGTCTGAAAATAAACATAACCCATCCCCCATGGCTTCAGGAGGTATCATCATCCGTAACACCTGTACTAGGGCAATAAAGCTTGCCAAAGGTGAGTATTTTACATCTACCTTCAGTACCAACATTGGTACCTGTCTAAATTTTGAAGGCTGCCACAATCTCTTCTCCCCCACTCAATCCCTTTGCCTGTCCTCAAAGTGGGTGACACCCCTATCTCTAAACCCTCCTTCATCACCACAGAGGTATAATTCCATTTTATCACCTGCACCTCCTCTCCTTCCTCCCTTCCTCCCCTGCCAGCCTGCATGATTATCTCCTTCCTTCCCTCTATTATTTTTTTCTCCAGTAACTCCATCCTCCATCATCGTCACCCTTCCTGCCCTTATTCCTTCCAAAGGCAGGAGCCCAGATGGCATGGGTAGCAAGCTCCTTATCTGTCTGCTTCTGCAATCTCCTCCCCATTGGCTGACCTCCTAACCTCTCTTTCTGTTGTTCCTCCATCCCTGCTGACTGTAAGACTGCCACTGTTACTCCTCCTCCTCCAAAAGGTGGTGACCCATCTGGTACTCAACAGCTACCGACCCATTTTCTCTCCTCCTCCAAAATACAGGAACAAATGATCTTGTCACAACTCTCCTTTCTGACTCTCTTCCTCCTTCACCCAATACAAGTCTGGTTTCTGCAAAAACACTCCACCACCATCTCCTGCTCAGGCTCACCAAATCCATCCACAATGATATGGATCACAGCCTATTCACCTCTGCTATCTTCATTGATCTAGCCAAAGCATTCATCCCTGTCTTCCACCCCATTATTAGCCAGACTCCAGGCTGCAGGCCTCTGACTCAACCATTGGCTGTTCCACTCCTACCGCATGGGTAGGTCCCAAGCAGTCAAAATTAGTGACCCCTCTCTCCTCCCTGCCTGTATCCACTGGGATCCCACAAGGATCTGTGTTAGGCCCTCTACTTTTCTCCATTTTCCTTAATGATCTCCCTCTGTATGCTTGTCTGCATTCATTCACATACACATGGATGACACAGTCCTCTTCACAGCAGGCCCAAGACTCCAGCTGGACTTTGATCAAGTTCAGCCCTGACTGTGCACAAATCGGCTTTTCCACAATGCCAAGAAGTATATCTCCATGTCCTTTGGCACAAGGCACAGACTCTCTAAGCTCCCTTCCCTTCCTACTATCCGTACCCTGGATGGCTCCCTTGGAGGATGTTACCATCTTTAGTTATATTGGTATCTGGCTAAACCAGCACCTAAACTTTTCTGAGCAAGTGCATGCTATAGTCAAAAGCTACACCCCAATTTGGTGCACTTTACAGGAACTGTGACTGTATCCCACCCTCCAGCATACCATGCTATTATCAAGAGAATGATCCTCCCAATCTCTTACTATGGTGATGTGGTCTACAGCATAGCCCCAGTCACTACCCTTGCCAGACTGGACACACTCTTCAACTATTTCTGCCATTACACTCTCAACTATCCTTCTTGGACTCGTCACTGTTCTATATATAAATCTCTCCCTTTTCTTCTCTTGTGGACAGACACCATACCCACTGTATCAGCTTTGTGGGCAAGTCTGGTTTGTTTCCCTACCCTCCTATCTCTCCGCTCTCCCTCACAGCCATACCATCAGAAGTAAATATTCAACCCCTAGCAGTCCCTTCAGTTTCCACAACCATTGGCAAAGCCACGCTCAGTCACCGCTTCCCAAAATCTGGAACTCCCTTGCCCCAGTCATTTACCAATCTCCTCCCATGGATTCTTTCAAACCACTTCAGAGGTCTCACCTGTCCCTCCTGCACTTGCTCTAATTTTCCCTCTTCCCTCTCCTATGGCTTGTTTCCAATTTAGGTACAGCTATAATTTGGCACTTATGCTTCCATTCTAGGCATTATGCACAGACAGTTTATCCAGATCATCTTCATTTTGCCCAACCCATCTGGATTATCTACTCTGTTGCAGATCTTGGTGTCATCTGCAAACAGATAAACCTTACCCTCCAGTCCATCTGCATGTCACTGATGAAGATATTGAAGAGGACTGGCTCCCAGGACTGATCCCTGAGGTACCCCACTTGTGACTTGCATCTCTTCTGATTGTATACTGTTTACCACCACTCTCTGTTTTCTGCCCGTCAACCAGTTTGCCACCCAGTTGACCAACTTCTGACCCACCCCGAGCCTACCCAGCTTATTAATCAATCTTCTATGTGGAACAGTATCGAAAGCTTTGCTGAAGTCAAGGTAGGTGACATCAACTGCTCCCCTGCTGGTCCACCACTCTGGTTACCCAGTCAAAGAAATCTATGGGATTAGTTTGACAGGACCTTCCTGCTGTAAACCCATGCTGTCTTGGATCCTGTGCTTCTATGGATTCCAGCTGTTGCACTATCCTTTCCTTAAGGAGTGTCTCCATAATCTTGCCCACTACTGAGGGTAAGACTGACTGGTCTATAGTTCCCTGCCTCCTCCCTGCTACCACTCTTGGAGCAGGATCACATGAGCCTTTCTCCAGTCTTCTGAGACTTTTCTTGTGCTCAGAGAGTCACTAAGCAGTTCTGATAATGACTGTGCTAGTTCCACCCTTAGCTCCTTTAGTACCCTGGGATGTGTGCCATCAGGTCCCATTGCCTTGTCCACCCTGAGCTTATCGCACTTTGTAGGACCCTTTCTTTTGTGAAGAGACTAGTGCACACCTCCTCCCTCCACTGTGTCCATGGAGCTGAGCTGTGAGTCCTGCCCTACATTCTCTTCAGTAAATACTGAGCAGAAGTATCTATTTGGGATAGATGCTTTACATGATCCTCCTCCTCACCGCCACCTTATCCCCTTTGATCTTAGCATTACCCTCTGACTTTCTCCTTTCACTAATGTATCTATAGAAAGTCTTGTTACCTTCTTTACTGTTCGTGCTAGTGTTTCCTGGTTTGGACCATTGCCTGCCTTACTGCCTTCCCTGCTTCCTTAGGGAAGTTTGGTATGCCTCCTATCTTTATCCCACTGTATTCCCTTATATTTCCTGAAGGCCAGCCTTTGGCTCTGACCATTTCTGCAAATGTTGAGAACCAAAGTGGTGTCCTTCTTCTTTTACTTCCTTTTCTCTCTAACACAGTGGGATGTTGCTTCAAGTATTGCATCCTTAAGGCTTGCCCACTTTGCCTGTACTCCCTCACTTGTATTTCTTTTGCCAGGGCTAGCTTAACTCTGTTGGCCATCTTATCAAAGCTGACTCTCTGAAGTCCATATTTCTGCCTTGGCCAAATTGAACCATACCATGTGATGGTCACTGGCCCCAGGTGACCTTCTACCTGGAGATCTGTGATCCTTTCTCTGTTAGTCAGTACTAGATCTAGGATAGCCCTGTCTATTGTGGGTTGTTGTACCAGTTGTTTGAGGCTCCCTTACAGGAAATCTACTATGTGTATAGTTCTGGCAGATGTTCCTGCTGGTATTGACCAATCTGTATCTGGCATGTTGAAGTCTCCCATTATCAGAACCTCCCTTTAGCTATCATGTTTTGTATATCTTCTAACAGTAATGTGTCTACGTCTTCCCTTGGTCTGGAGGTCTGTAGACAACCCCAGTTTGTATGGATGTCCCATTTCTGTTTCCAGGGTGACCCACAGTTCTTCTGGCTCCTAATGTGTATTCTGAATTTCTGTAGCTTTGATATTTTCATTGTCATAAAGGGCCACCCCCTTTTGCACTTCTGGTCTCTTCTGAACAGTACATAGCCAGGTAATGAAGTCTCTCAAGTGTGGTTACTGGTAACCATGTCTCGCTAATGGCTACCATATCCAGTTTAGCCTTTGTCATTATTTCCTGCAGGTCTAGAATCTTGTTTTCCAGACTGCAAGCATTTGTGTACATGATTTTCCATTGGCCAGATTTCAGTGTGTTAGTTGTTGGCTGAGGTCTGGCATTTCCCATGTGCATCACAGGGAGCCAGACCTTGTTCCTTACCTGGCTATGCAAATGAACTACAAACATGTTGAACTCCTGTTTGACCACTAGCTGAGGGGAGGGTGTTCTTCCCATTCAACGTATCAGATGCTGCACCCTCTCCCATTTGCTAGTTTAAATATTCTGCAAAGACGTCAAACTTCTTCCCCAAGGTACTGACTCACTCCTTAGTCAGATGCAGTCCATTGAATTTAAAGAACTTTTGCTCCCAAAACTGTTGCCAGTTCCTACAAATTCTGTGTCCTTTTTCCTGGCACCAGCCCTTGAGCCACATGTTTAGCTCCCCTATCTCCCCTTCTCTGACCTTCTGTCCATCTGCCCTCTCCCAGACTGGTATGATCTCAGAGAAGGAGATGCTGGACAAAATGGATGATAGTTTGTCACGTAGCCTGGTCAGGTGTTCCTTGGTCTCCACAACTGACCAACTGGTGAGATCATTAGTCTCTATGTGTACCAGGGCGTCAATGTTTTCTCCTGCTTCCTGAACAATTTTAGTACTGCGGTCAGTGTCTCTCCATGCTGATATACCTGGGAGACATCTGCCCATTACCCCTGGCTAGAGATAGGTGTCAACTCCCGAATCATGGAGTCTCCTATGATCAGAAGTTTTTGGATTTCCTGTTTGCTTTTTGTTTTGGTTCCTGTTTTGGTGAGTTTTGTTGTGCTAGCTCTGCGCTGCAGTGTCCACTTCTTTGTTTGATTTCAGAGATAGAGGCAGATACCTGTTTGTAGTTTTCATATGGTTTATGTTGGTGATATGTTGGAGAGCACTAGTGATGGGGCACCAATTTGCCCTCTTAACCACTCCGCCAATCTCCTGGACCAACTACCCTCTCGGTGAAGGTGCTTCTGTTGGATGTTGGGGAAATGGCAAGCAGTTCTTATAATATATTTCTTCTTGAATATGCAATTTGAGGTGCGTAATCTCTGCCCATGCTGCCTGAAGCTGAGCTCTTAGATCTCCAATGGCCCAGCATGTAGGACAGTGTCCGAAATCCTGTAAACTGCCCTTCTGAAAGTGCTTGCAGTACCTGCAGTTAATGATATCCATTCCAGATAAGTTGTTAGGTTTATAACCTGGTCAGAACAATTAGAAGGAGAAAATGAAAACAAAAATTTGATTTTGTCATTTGTTTGTTTGTTTTGTATAACTTGTTATAACAAGTTAAATTACTTGTGCCCTGTAAATGAGTTCACTGTGTGGATCCTCTCTGATCCGCCCTTCCTGCTTTGCTACAGGAAATGTCACGACTGTGCTGCTCTCTATAAAGGAGCGTAATGTGGGTGTCTGGGGATGGGGTGGTGGGTGGCTGGGCCCTTCCCGCCGAAAAAGAAGAACCACAGATGAAAGAAACAAGGAGGTAAGAGCAGAAACAATCAGCCAGCAACAAATGCAGTAGCCCTGAAAACTTATCCTAATGACAGATAAAACTGTAAAACCTATAAAGCACCACCTGTAATAATTTCACAGAAGATATACCCTGTAAAAACACTTTGCTACACAGAAAAATAAAGCAGTAACAGAAAATATACCTTGCAAAGACACTTTGAATCAGAAGATTACAGCAGTAATCTGTAAGTACACACCTGTAGGCACACTCTGTAATAATGCAGCAGAAGGTATACCCAGCAACAACAATTTGAATCAGAGAAAATAAAGCAATAAAATGTTAGCAGCAAACAGTAACAATCCCTGTGAGTACAAAGTAAAAGTAACAACACACAGTAAATCTGCCTAGCCAAAAAAAGCCTTAATCCTTTCCTTGCTCTGGTAAGGTTCTTTGCTCTGTCCTTCAAGCAACCTAGAAGACAGAGCTCAGGTGAAGCTAGGTACTTTTGCCAGCAAACCTAGTCTTCCACCAAGGTCGCTGTTTTGTGTACTACTTGGGAGCATCAGCATGGTGACCAGGGTAGGGTGACAATATGCACCACTGTGCGCTCAAATGAGGACAGGATTTTTGGAAGCAATAAACAGTATTGCAATTTCAGTTGTTGAGCACTTTCAAACCTTTTTATATAGCACTGTGCTCTGTATGCAGGAGGTATCCCTCATTTGCAAGGCTTTAGTAGTACATAATCAGGTTGAGCATCGGGCTGCTAAATATATGGCCGTGTTCAACCATGCTGTTCTCTCACATGGCACAGTGCTTAGATGTTGAGCACTCCCTAACCTTCTGAAAATGGGGCCCTAATTGACTAAAATCCTGCCAATGCCTCTTAAGATGCAGAAAGTAACAAAAATGGATTATCTTATTCTACATCTTTATGTATTATTTTCTATTATCTTTCTTGGAAAACTTTTATCCAATTTCTAAACATTGTGATGTGTCTTAAGTATTTATAACAACTGTAGCTAAAATACAATTTCTTCTTTCATCTGAGTGCTGTTTTTTTTACTTATAAAATACAGTCTGTTGGACTGGCTTAGCAGCTTGGTGGTAGCTGTACTTCCTCCCATGCCAGAGGAGGACCTAGGTCAAACAGAGGTTAGCTGGCGGGAGAGATTATGAACATCTCGGGACTGCTGTCCTCTCAGAGAAGGGGATTCTGACCACCCAGCTCGTTAACAGTAACCTAGGTGAGGAATGCTGGCAGGGCATCAGAGTGGCATTATGGGCAGGGCTCAGGCAGGCACAAAACAGTACTTGCCTTTAATTGGATTGGTATCATTGCATGCTTGACTGCTCAGGGGATAAATCAAGGTAGAAAACCTTTGTTCCATTTTAGGCTGGGCCATCACCAATGTGATGGTAGGTATCCTTCAAAAGTTCTTTTTCTTTAATTTTTAATTTTGGTTTCCTTCCACAAGTGTACTGTAACCCAATAAGAGTTCCTGTATCACATCTCATTTCTGGGCATCTTGAGAATTTTTCCAGCCATGAGAATTCACTTTTATTTTCCAGGCACTAAAGTGCATATTAGCAGTTGCTGAAGAGTATCGCACAGCACAACACAGCATCAGCTATAAACATAGAAACATAGAATTTGATGGCAGATAAGGACTGCTTGGCCCACCTAGTCTGCCCATTTTCCTACTCTAATGGATAAGCTGCAGATTCTAGTTAACCAACAGCTTACTTCCTCCTTCTCCACTAGAATAGCTTTATGCCTGTCCCATGCATTCTTGAATTTCCCACTGTTTTGACTCTATGACCTCCTCAGAAAGGCTGTTCCATGCATCTACAACCCTCTGTGAAGAAATACTTCCTCACATTACCTCTAGAGCCGTCCCCCCATCTTTAAATTGTGCCCCTTGTTCTTGCACATCTCTTTTTCTGAAAGATGCTACCCTCTTGGACTTTGTTGATTCCTTGAGGTATTTGAAAGTTTCTATCATGTCCCCCTCTCCCTCCTTTCCTCGAGGCTATACATCTTAAGCTCCTTTAGTCTTTCTTCATATGTCTTCTGGTGCAGACCCTGCATCATTTTGGTTGCCCTCCTCTGGACAGCCTCCACCCTGTCTATGTCTTTGCGGAGATGGGGTCTCCAGAACTGTACACAGTACTCCAGATGTGGTCTTAGCAACTGTCTGTACAGGCGCCAACAACTTCCTGTTTTCTACTGGTGATGCCTCTCCTGTGCATCCCAGTATCCCCAACCCTCCTTACTGCCTTCTCACATTGCTGGCCCACCTTAGGTCATCTAATATGACTACCTCCAGGTCCCTTTCCATTTTGTTGTTGTCAGTATCTTACCCCTATTGTGTACTCTTGCACTGTGTTTTTGTTTCCCAGGTGCATTACTTTGCACTTCTTTGCATTGAATCTAAGCTGCCATACATTTGACCATTCCTCCAACCTTGCCAAGTCCCTTTTCATCCTTTCCACGCCACCTTGCATTTCAACCCTGTTGCAGATCTTTGTGTCATCTGCAAAGAGACATACTTCCCTTCCAGTCCTCTGCAATGTCACTTATAAAGACATTAAAAGGACTGGTCCCAGTACTGAACTCTGCAGTACCCCACTAGTAACCCTCCTTTCTTCACTGTGGACTTCATTTACTACTACCCACTGTGTCCTGTTGTCCAGCCAGTGTTTTACCCAGGCTACCACCCTGGGACCCACTCCCAGGCTGGATAATTTTTTTTCTTAATCTTTTCTGCAGGACTGTGTCAAATGCCTTGCTAAAGTCTAGGTAGGCCATGTCCACAGCCCTCTCTGGTCTACTACTTTGATCACCCAGTCAAAGAAATCAATTAGATTTGTTTGACATGACCTTCCTGCTGTGAATCCATGCTGCCTTGGGTCCTGTGCCTCACTGGCCTCTAGGTACTCAACAGTTCTTCCTTCAAGTGATTCCATCATTTCCCTACCACTGAGGTCAAACTGACAGGTCTGTAGTTTCCTGCCTCTGTCTTGCTCCCACTTTTGTGAAGAGGAATTACATTCATCCTTCTCCAGTCCTCAGGTACCATACCATCCTCCCATGATTTATTAAAAGGGTAGTCAGTGGTGTTACAAGTTCTTCCCTCAGTTCTTTTATAATTCTGGGGTGAATTCCATCAGGCCACATTGCTTTATCCTATTCAGTTTTAAGGTTCTTTCAGAACCCTTTCTTCTGTGAAAGGACTAATACCAAACCCTATCCAGAGTGCTTCTATTGACTGGATTAGGGATCTCCCCTGCTTTTCCATTGTGATTACTGAGCAGAAATAATCATTCAGTATCCTGCTTTTCACTGTCGCTCTCTGCCCAACCACTTTCCTCTTTATTCAACCTCAGTATCCTGCCTTCATCTTTCTTTGCTCCCTAATGTACCTATAAAGGTTTTATCCCCTTCTTAACCGAGTTGGCTATCTTTTCCTCGGTTTGGGGCTTCTTCTATTCTGACTGCCTACCTGCTTCCTTCTGCTTTAACTGGTACAGTTCTCTGTCCTGCTCCTTCTGTGTTTTCTTATACTTCCTGAATGCTATCTTTTCTCCCTTACCTTCCATGCCACTTCTTTTGAGAACCATAGTGTTTTTTCTTTTGTTTTGATTTGTTTATTTGCTTCACACAAAGGCTTGCTGCCTTTGTGATGGCAGTTTTGATGTTTCCCCATTGTTGCTCCAACCCACCTTCTTGCCTGTTTGCTAGTGCTTTTCTGAGGGACTCTCCCATTTTGACGAAATCAGCCCTCCTGAAGTCCAGTACCTTCACTTTTGTGTGGCTTGCCTCTACAGCTAAGATTATCGTGAACCACACTGTATGGTGGTCACTTGTTCCCAGATGGCTACCCACTTCAAGATCACAGATCCTCTCCATCCCCATTTGAGAGTACCAGGTCTAAGATTGCTCCTCCTGAGTGGGTTCCAACTAGCTGTCTGAGGCATGCCTCCTGTAGGACATCAAGAATGGCCCTGCTCTTGGATGTGGCTACAGCAAAGGTGCTCCAGTTAACATCTGGCATATTTCAGGTCCCCATCAAGCAATATCTCCCCTTTCTCTGCCATCTCAAGGATGCTTTCTATCATTTCCTTGTCCATTTCCTCCCCTGAGGCGGAGTCTGTATACAACCCTGTGCGGATTGTGGAGCCATTTCCAGTCTCCAGGGTGACCCCAGTGCCTCCTCTCCTCCCTGTTTACCCTTTAGTTCTGTTGCTTTGATTCCTTCCCTTACATGAGAGCTACTCCTCCTCCTCTTCTTCCCTCCCTGTCCCTCCTGTAGATTGTGTACCCTGGTATGTTGACATCCCAGTCAAGGTTCTCTGAGTACCATGTTTCTGTAACTGCCACAATATCCAGGCATCCCTCTTCCATCAAGACCACCATTTCGGGAGATTTTTACCTAGACTACGGGCATTGGTACTCATTACCTCCATTTTTTGGCTTTATTTCTTTTTGCCCTTTCCCTGTCCTTACTGCACATAGACACATAGACACACAGATACATAGACAGTGTCAGCAGATAAGGGCCTATGGCCCACCAGTCTGCCCATTTGAGCTTGTAAGTTCAGTTTATGTTTTCCTAGAAGTCTGTTGCCCTTACCCTGACCTCCAGAATTCCTTTATGTCTATCCCATGCATTCTTAAATCCGTGATTGTTTCAGCCCCACCACTTCCTCTGGCAGGGTGTTCCACTTGTCCACCACCCGTTCTGTGAAGAAATTCTTCCTCATGTTTCCTCTGATTCATCCTCCTCCAACTTCATCCCATGCCCTCTAGTCCTGGAACATCTTTTCACTTAAAAATAGTGTATTCCTGCACCCTGTTCCTCCCTGTAAGATACTTGTATGTCTCTATAATATCCCTCTCTCCTCCTCTCCTCCAGGGAGTACATGTTTAGTTCCTGCCTTTGTCTTTTCTCCATTTACCCCAGCCCTTATCCCTATCGACTGCTCTATCTTGGTGTTTACCTTACTAACTACCCTGATTTTGGGGGGCTAGGATTTCCTTCTCCTTTTCAGTGCCTCCCCTTGGCTAGTTTAAATGCTTGCCAATGAAGCATTTAAACCCATCACCCAGGATCCTGGTTCCCCAGATGCAGACCATCGTGCCTGTATAGCCTGCATCCCTCCAGGTGGAGCCCCAGTCCCCAATGAAGCCAAATCCCTGAGCTCTGCACCAATTTTCAACCAGTCATTGAATCCCATAGTGCAGAGTACCCTAGCCTCATCCATGCCATGAACAGGTAGCACTTCTGAGAAAGTTACCATGTATGCTACTTGTCTAAGGCTCCTCCCAACTCCACAAACTCCTGTTGCACTGCTCTGATCCCATTCTCAGCCAGATCATTTCATCCCTAGCTGGATAATGACATCCAGCTCACTCTCCTGCAGCTGCTCCTCGATCCTGAGGATTTGTTTCCTGTCCCTCGAAGCCATGGTGCTGGGTGGCGCCCACCTTTCCCTCCTCCCTCCCTCACTCCCCAGTTCTACCCCCTAACAATTGGGTCCCCTACCAGGAGCTGTTTCTTTCCCTGGGGTCCTGCACCACCCTCCTGTGGGTATTCATTGTGGAGGTTCCCAACATCCTCCTTGGTCTCCACTGTGGGTGTCTCCATAGAGGAACCATGCTCCATCAGAGTGGTGAATGAATTGTGGAGAGGCACAACTGGAGGATGCACCTCTGTTCTACCACCCTCACCCTTTCTGAGCTTACCATGGTCCAACCACTCCTCTTTCTTGCAACCTCTGAGGTAGTGGCAGTGGCCTGGGTGGTCCCTGGGTGGGGGCAGGTTTCGAATCATTGCCAGGTCAGCATGGAGATGAGCAACCTTCTCCCTCAGACCAGAGAGGTGCCTGCAAATAGGGCAGCAATATAGTTTCCAGAATGTCTCCCGGAAGACTGCTGCTCCACAGCCAGTGATTGCACCACTCCTCACATATCTGTGTCCTTCCTGTTACAGATGCTTTTTTGTTTTTTGTTCTTGTTTTAGTGTGTGCAAAACTTATGTGTGTCTCTACCCCCGATACAGTGTGCTGTGCCTTTAAGTATATGAACAGGTATATGTTGTCAGCAGTTTTGGGGAAGTGATGTCAGAACCCTGCTATAAAAAAAGTTATGCTGGGGTGGTGGGATGAGGCGAAGGGTGGAGGAGTAAACCTATGCAGTCCAGAAATAATCAATTACAACTCTGACTCTCCACTCCGGGAGTGCCTTCCTTCCTTTCAGACACCTATTTCACAGAGGTTAAGTAACAGGTCTAGTCACAAATGACTGCAAATATCTCCCAGCTACAGTTCCTCCTCGAAATTAAAGTTAAAACTAAGACAAGTCTACCCCAAAACAGAATCAATATTAGTTACTTACATAGGTCCAAAAGTAATAATTCAGTTCAGTGTAGTCTAGAAAATAATCTCTTGATTTAAGGAAGCTCTGGCTGCTTTCTGTGTCTCTGTGTTTCAGCAACTGCAGCAGCAGAAAGCGGTATATCAGATTTCTGGGAGTGCTTCTCATTTCAAGAGTGTTTTATGGCAGTTACACACCGTGAACTACCGTATGGCAGCATGTAGCAGCCAGTCAAATTATTTAACTCAGTTGAAAAAACATCGGGGCTGAATTTTTAAAGGGAGATGCAGGGATTACGTTAAGCCTTGTGTCAAACCTGTATTTTCACACAGCTGTGCAAGCATCTTTGATGCAACTGTACCACGATTTTAGTACATCGGGCACAGTTGCAGATCCCTCCATTTATAGCAGCTTTCACCAAAGATTTGGCATAAGCCCCATAAAAGGTCCCCAAATGGTGCAAGTTAGACCAGGGAAAAGCTGGTCTGACTTGCAGCATTTAGCTGTAGGAATGAAAATCCTGATCGCTGGCCAGGAGAATGGCAAAAGCCCTGTGTTCCAAACGATCGGTGCACTAGAGGCTTGCAGCATGCACAGGGGCTTTGAAAATTGAGCTCTAGGAGAAAAATATGTAAATTGTGATTTTACTGTATGCACATGTAACCCCCCACCGACCCTTACTTAACTAGTAGGCACACCTCTCATAGTCCAAGGAAAAGGGAGGGGTGGGGGTACAAAGCAATTTGCAAAGCAGAAGAAAAACACAGAATGTGTACTAGACACAAATAGACCTATACAAAACCCAGGTCCTGAGGAGAGAATGTTTGCTAAGGGCTACCTATGCTATGTTTGCTACTTCTGGACAGGGGTACCTGTAAATCCACACAGAAAGCAGTAACTAGATTGTCCATTACAGGTTGGGATTCTAGAGTGTGGCTTTATTCGAAACAAAGCTGGAAACACAGAAGCAATGATGGACCCAAAGGGTTTACATTCCATGGCACTAGGCAATGCAGAACACATCTGTAGAAAACAGAATCTGAACCTCCCATATAGCATAGGATTAAACATCTGGAATTGTGGAACTAGTCATGGTGAACGCACAAAATTTCTTCTGGAAAGCGGCACTAGGCCATTACTTAGAACAGTTCCCATATGGCATAGGATTAGAAATCTGGAATGTGGAACTAGCCACAGTGAAAACACACAAACTCTTCTGGAAAGTGGTACTAGGCCATTACCTAACACAGTTCCCATATGGCATACGATTAGAATGTGGCACACTGGCCGACAGAGCACTCAAGGCTCAAAACTAAAAAACCCACATACAAGTGGTAAATGTCTTCAGGCATTGGCCACATGCACTGAAAAGAAAACAGGCGCCCTCCAGAATCCGAAGTGCTGAACTGGTCACTCCAGATGGGGGTCTCCACCTTTTGCTTCCACGTCCATCCCAGCCATTCTTTCAGAGTTACACCTCACAAATACTGGAACTGAGAAATGATGCTATCTTGAAATGTTTAGCATGTTTAACATCAAGAACACCACTAGGGTGTAAGGTTAAAATCCTGAACAAAGGACAAGTCCTGTATGGGACATCCACTGTTGTCAGAGATCTGTAAAACACAAATTATCTTGAGGAATCCTCACAGAAATGTGTGAATGGGTCCCTTTGTCAGTGAGTCACCCCACAGAAAAAGGCAGGTACATATCTTGGTAACTCAGACAGAAATCTATTCACAGTTTGTACAACAAAGGCAGCTTCACAAAGTTCTGGGTTGGATCAGGGGATTGCCCTAAAATCCTCTGCAGTCCCTTTATCCCACATGGGATAAAGGCACAGGAACCCCTGGAGATGGTTTCCACCACTTCACAAGTCAGGAAAGGATGTTCTCCACTAGGGTGAGAAATACAGACACACCACACACTGAGCTGCTACTACAGACTGACTTTAGAATTCTAAACTCCCCACTCGCACAAGCTGTGTGGCTTATGTTGCTGTGAGAGTTCTAAATTACATCACTCTCTGCTCTCAGCTGAAACCAAGCAGCAGAGAGGACTAGATGAAATCCATTTAACCAGATAATTACCAGCTGGCCTCCCTACCTAACACTGATGGGATTCTAGTAACCCCAGGGAACTGGGAGGGGTTAACACAGTTATCACTAAGTGAGTCAAAACAACAGTGTTGGGGGCTGTACAAAACACAGCACAGCACCATGAGCACTACCTGTAGCTGCCTGATATGTTTGTTGTGGTAGTTAAGAACAATTCTGGGAGCACAGGATTAATGTATGTTGTGCTTTTCTCATAATTTCCTTAAAGTACTTAACAAGAACTGTGGTGGTGGGGACTGAATCACAGCTCACAACCTTGCAGTGGAAAGCAGCAGCATAATGTATTTATTCTAGTAGTTGAGATAAATTCTGAGAGAAGACAGGGATAATGTAAGGAGGTGCGTTGTTACTCAAGAAAGAGAACAATATAGAAGAAATCAATTTTTTTTCTTTGTTAAGCAGCAGGATGATAGCTGACAAAAGCTTTTGCATAGATAGAAGGAAGCAGTATCAGAAACCAGAACAGTGAGAAATTAAGATGTACAAATTTTTTGTGTGTTTTATATTTTTGTTTTACTTTTCAACTTTTCACAACGGGTGAAGACAAGAAAAAGGAGACAGTAAGACAGATAACATGACTGGAATAAAGGAGAAGAAAGACTGATATAATCAGGATATGGTCTGGGATGAGAGGGTGCAATGCCACCAAGAAATTCTATAAGACCGTCAAGAATGTCCTTGGTTTTGAAGCAACACCTCAGTGCTTTCTTTTATGACAACTTCCTGGCACGAACTCCCATCTCCCACACAACTGTGTAACTTCTGTATGGAAGGATGTAGTAGGAGATCTTAAGACAATCTCTTAGGCAACCCCGCAGCACCTGAGTCCTCCTGCAGCTCCCTGTGCTACTCCCTCCATCCCTCTCTGTCCCTCTCCAGAACCTGTCTAATGCGTTATAACCCACCACAACACTTCTTTTTCTGCTGACCACCATGGGGCATGAAAGGAGCATTAGGGGTGCCACCCTTCCCTACCTCAGCTGTCTCATTCTTTCTCCTCACGTGCACCTCACTCCTAGCAGTGCCTTACCTTAAGGTGGGTGTACTGGCTACCTGTGCCCACATGGCTGCCCCATTCATCATGTGACTAACCATGTCACACAATGCATCTTGTCAAACTGTTGTTGGCAGGGTTAGTTAGGAAAAAGTTCCAAACAAGGGACTTTGCTGTTGCTGAGTAGAGGATCCAGATGGTCCAGGGTGAGACTCCTCCTCCTCCTCCTCCTCATGAGGCTTAGGTGGTGGCACAGCAAGGGGAACACAGGGGCAGATGCTGCAGCAGTCTTCTTCCATGTTATCCAGCTGCCTGTTGAGGGAGCTTGGCAGCAAACTCAGTCAATGTGAGGCAGTCTAGGAAGGGGCAAAGTGAGGAGCTTTAAAAATACTTGTGCTTGCAAGCGGTGGAAGAACACGAGAAGACCTGCTTATTCTGCATTCCCGACATGAAGTGTGCTCTGACAACTATACCTAGAACACAGAAGGAGAGAGACATTTTCCTTTACAAGAACTGCTCCAGTGTCTCCTTCCATGCTATCCAGCTGCCTGTTAGAGGGCTTGTCAGCAAGCCCAATCAGTGTGAGGCAGTCTAGGAAGGGTGGAGTGAAGAGCTTAAAATTGCTCATGCATGCGCACTGCGTGGACATGGTATGAGAGTGTGAGGTGGCACCGGCCCCGTTTTACCATAAACAGTTTGCTTTCCTGCAGTGTGAGACTCACTCTCTAATGATGAATAAGGTACATTACTTTGTATTGCTTGCAGTACTGTGTTCAAAGGGCAGCAAGAACGTTTGAGTAAGGACGGTGCTTTTAGTTATTAGCCATGAAATGTCTTAGCTAGGCTCAGAGTTATTCCTGTCAAATGCTTATGTGGGAGGTCGGATTTAACAGAAGGTTTTGTAATAATATTTAACAAAGGGCAAGGTGTCTCACATGTGCGTGTATATGATACATACCAGAGACATATAAAGCAACTAAATTGCAGCTGCTTGTTACCAAATAGAAAAGTTATCTTCATGAGGGGCATGATATTGATGTTTTTATTGATCTCTGGTAATGCACATAACCCAGGTCCCTATTCCAAAATACAGTAACTGATCATTGGTTGATTTTAGGGAGTGGAGGAATGTGGGGTTATTACATGTAAACATTAGAAGCTTGTTACCCAAAATTGATCTAATAAGGACTCAATTAGCAATGGCAAAATCAGGCGCTTTGGCATTGACAGAAACTTGGCTCATGTCTAAAATTACTGATTCTGATGTCTTGATAGAAAATTATAGTATTTTTGGATTCGACAGATCTAAAAGAGGGTGATGTAATGATTTATCTGAGTAATACCATAAGGGCCAAATTAAATTAAGCAAAATCAATCCCTGGCAATTAGATTTATTAGTACTTCAAGTACAAGGTCATTCTGGATTTTATTTTAATATTGCAGTTTGTTATAGACCCTTCAGCTAAGCATATTACATTGCAGACTTGGAGTGAGCTTATTACTGCTTTTTTTAAATTAGACTGTCTTAATAGGCAATTTAATTGGAATATGTTGACACCTCAATTTGAGATTTTAAACCAATTGCAGCTCTTAATTTGTATCAACTGATCAAACTTCCTACAAACCTAATAAATACGAACATACAAAATTTGCCAGCACAAAAAGGCCTAGTGGTCTATCAAGTCTGCTGAATGTGCAGCTAGCACCCTATTCTGCAGCTGCCCTCCCCATGAAATCTAACAGTGAAAAGATTCACTGCTGGATTTAATTTTACTAATAGACCTAGCAGATATATCTCCACGGTTCATGAAAATGATGTGAGTGATCACTGTTACATTTCATGTATAAGAGATAGCCTAAAGAAAAAACTCCATCACAGCTGATTTTTGCTAAGTTGTTTAATATATTTAAACCCAAGCATATTTAAGAGATGCAGCTGATATTAGCTGGAATTTGTTATAACTTTGCCCAGATGTGCACTCAGCTTGGTCTTTTTAAATCTTCTTTATTAAAAGTTATTGAAAAACACGCTCCACTAAAACAGAAGAGAGTCAGAAAGAAAAATGTACTATGGATAACCAGAGGAAAAAACTTACTAAAAGAAAGTGCGATTAAAAGAACTAAGCGGTGGCGCTAATGAGCTCTGCTAAGAAACATAGAAACATAGACTTTGACGGGCAGATAAGGACCGCTAGGCCCATCTAGTCTGCCCATTTCCCTACCTACAGGATAGGCCACAGATCCTAGTTAACCAACAGCCTATATCTTCCTGCCCCCACAAGAATTGCCTTATGTCTGTCCCATGCATTCTTGAATTCTCCCACAGTTTTAGACCCAACTTCCTCAGGAAGGCTGTTCCATGCATCCACTACCCTCTCTGTGAAATAATACTTCCTCACATTGCCCTGAACGCCCTCCTTCTATCTTTAAATTGTGTCCCCTTGTTCTTGCAAGTCTCTTTTTCTGAAAGATGCTACCTCTTGGACTTTGTTGATTCCCTTGAGGTACCTGAAAGTTTCTATCATGTCCCCTCTCCCTTCTTTCCTCAAGGGTATACATATTAAGCTCCTTTAGTCTCTCCTCATACGGCTTCTCTTGCAGACCCTGCACCATTTAGTTGCCCTCCTCTGGACTGCCTCTATCCTGTCTATGTCCTTGCGGAGATGGGGTCTCCAGAACTGGACACAGTATTCAGATGGGGTCTCACCAACTGTCTGTACAGAGGGATAACAACTTCCTGTTTTCTGCTGCTGATGCCTCTCCCTATACATCCCAGTATACCCCTGGCCCTCCCTACTGCCTTCTCACATTGCTTGCTAACCTTAAGGTCATCTGATATGATTACCCCAGGTCCCTTTCCTGTTTTGTTGTTGTTATTACCTCCCCACCCATTGTGTATTCTTCCCTGGGTTCTTGTTTCCCAGGTGCATTATTTGCACTTTTGCATTGAATCCTAGCTGCCATATGTCTGACCATTCCTCCAACCTTGCCAAGTCCCTTTTCATCCTTTCCACGCCTCCTTGTGTATCAACCCTGTTGCAGATCTTTGTGTCATCTGCAAAAATCATACTTTTCCTTCCAGTCCCTCTGCAATGTCACTGATGAAGACATTAAAAGGACTGGACCCAATACTGAACCCTCGGTACCCCACTAGTAACTGCCCTTTCTTCAGAGTGGACTCCATTTACAATTGCCTTCTGTGTCCTGTTGTCCAGCCAATGTTTTACCCAGGCTACCACCCTGGAACCCACTCCCAGGCTGGTTAATTTGACTAATAATCTTTTGTGTGGACTGTGTCAAATGCCTTGCTAAAGTCTAGGTAGGCCATGTCCACAGCCCCTCCCTGGTCTACTACTTTGGTCACCCAGTCAAAGAAATCTATTAGATTCGTCTGACATGACCTTCCCACTGTGAACCCATGCTGCCTTGGATCCTGTGCTCCACTGACCTCTAGGTACTCAACTATTCTTTCCTTCAGAGTGACTCCATCACTTTCCCTACCACAGAGGTCAGACTGACAGGTCTGTAGTTTCCTGCCTCTGTCTTGGTCCCACTTTTGTGAAGGGGAATCACATCCGCCTTCCTCCAGTCCTCGGGTACCAACCATCCTCCCATGATTTATTAAAAAGAGTAGCCAGTGGTTTCACTAGTTCCTTCCTTAATTCTTTTAGAATTCTGGGTGAATTCCATCAGGACCCATTGCTTTGTCCACCTTCAGTTTTAGGAGTTCTTGCAGAACCCTTTCTTCTGTGAAAGGACTGGGATCGACCCCCTATCAAGAGTGCTTCTGTTAATTGGATTAGGCACTTCCCCTCCTCTTTTTGTGAATACTGAGCAGAAATATTCATTCAGTATTCCTGATTTTCACTGTCCCTCTGCCCACCCACCGTTCATTCTATTCAGCCTCACTATCCTCCCTTTGTCTTTCTCGCTCACTGATGTACCTATAAAGGTTTATCCCCCTTCTTAACTGAGTTGGCTATCTTTTCTCAGTTTGGGCCTTTTATTCTGACTTCCTCCCTGCTTCTTTCTGCCTTAACTGGTACAGCTCTCTGTCCTGCTCCTTCTGTGTTTCCTTATACTTCCGAATGCTATCTTTTTCTTCCTGACTTTCACAGCCACCTCTCTTGAGAACCATAGTGGCTTTTCTTTCATTTTGATTTGTTTATTTGCTTCACACAAAGGCTTGTTGCCTCTGTGATGGCGGTTTTGATAATTCCCATTGTTGCTCCACACCTCCTTCTAGCCTGTTTGATAGTGCTTTTCTGAGGCACTCTCCCATCTTGCCAAAGTCAGCCCTCCTAAAGTCCAGTACCCTCACTTTTGTATGGCTTGACTCTGTAGCTGAGTTTAACGTGAACCACACTGTTTGATGGTCATTTGTCCCCAGATGGCAACCCACTTCTAGATCTGAGATCCTCTCACTGCCCCATTTGAGAGTATGAGGTCTAAGATTGCTCCCTCACAGTGGGTTCAAACTAGCTGTCTAATGCCTGCCACCTGTGGGCGTCAAGAATGGCCCTGTTCTTGGATGTGGCTGCAGCAAATGTGCTCCAGTTAACATCTGGCATATAACCTTAAAGACGATATCTGTACTGCTCCCTGAGCCGCTACAAAAGAAAATAGCACAAAACTATTTTAAAGTAAAGTTAAATTCATTGGAAACATGGGGAAGCTATCGGAAAGCAGGATGGGCGAGTATGTGGTTTCAACTACGGTGAAAAGCACACGTACCACTGGTAAAATGCAGAGGAAGAAGCTGCCAGTCTTGCAAGAGAAAAGTGCAGGCCATGTATATCTCTCAGCCGGGAGGTGGCGCAGGTAGGCCGTGAGGTCACCCAGCAAGTCTTGGCCGCGTTGGAGCCCAAGTTGACCAGTCTGACTACAAATTTTGACCACAAACTACAAGAGCTGGTTGATTTGCATGCTACTCATGCTACCAGACTGAGTGAAGGGGAGCAGTGAACTTTGGATCTAGAGGACATCACTACCCCACTACTGGAACAAATTACTATACTGCAGCAAGAGATGGAAAAGCTTAAGAGCTTCTGGACTATCAGGAGAATTACCATTTTCATCTGAATTTGTGACTAAGAGGACTCCGGAGGAGCTGGAGGGGCCAAATGTAATAGACTTTTAGCTAAGGTGTTACCAGAGCTCTTAGGTATCTCTCCAAAGAACGGGCGATGAAGGCTGAAAGGGCCCATAGATCCGCCATGCCAAAACCAGGGCCAAACAAATCCTCCGCAGCAGATAATCATGGGTTCCACAATTATCCTGACAGAGAATCTTTCTTGAAAGCATACTCGAGCATTCTGAGATTCATTATGAGGGCCATCATCTGTTTCTTTCACAGGATTTCTCTGCACGCTTGTTAAAAGACGCCATGCCTTCAACCTTGTGATGGCACAGCTAAGTGAGGCTAAAATTGAATGCTGCATGCTCTATCCAACTACCTTCAAAATTAAACATGAGGAGCAGTGTATTCCTTTGGGAGGTGCCCAAAGCAGAAATATTCATTCAGAATCTGAAAAAGAAGATCAGGTGACCTGACTTGAAGGCACTGGATTGCTCGACATCACATGAGGCAAGCTACTCAAAGTGCTTGTGGTTGAAAGTTAAACAATACAGGTACTGTTGTTTCCTTGCATTTGAAATTGCTGCTTAGAGGAACATGGACTTAGCTGGGCATTGCACTCCTTATCTAAGCAGGGGAATCTTTGGGAGAATTTGAAACTGACAGTGCATCGAACTTTGAGAGATATTTTATTTTTCGTGTGTGTTGGTTCCCTTTACTTTATCATGTCCATGACTGCAATGGATGGAACTATAAACCCAGACATGGAACTGAAGCCTAGCACCCTGTGTTCTTCCTTGTTTTGTCTTGTTAACAGCCTGAAACTGCACTGTTGTTGCATTTCTGGTTTTGCTCATCTTCCCATATATGTTATTTTGAGCTTGCTATAATAGATTTGGTTAGAAGGTTTGTTGCAGAGCTCTGTGATTGCAAGGGATGTGGGGAGATGGAAAAGAACGTAACTTTTTCTTTTTCTCTTTTAGGAGCTAGCCTGAGCATTACTTTGACAGGGACATTTTCTCCCTCGGAATAAAATGCTGGGGAGAGGGAAGGGACTGGAATGGGAAACAGAGGATGGGGCAGTTTGGGGGAAGGAGATGCAGCACCTTATTATTTGCTGTGCTAAGCCCTCTCACATCCGGACAAGCCTAGCTTGACTCATAAGTTTGGAAAGTCACTTCTTCTTCATCATTCGGTTTATGTACAAGTTCCCAGTTATTTAAACTCTAACTTACATTGTATACATGCAATGCTTGGAAGGAAGTTACATAGAAACATAGACTTTGATGGCAGATAAGGACCACTTGGCCCACCCAGTCTGCCCATTTAGCTACCTATTGGATAAGCTGCAGATTCTAGTTAACCAACAGCCTACTTCCTGCAACCCCCACTATAATTGCCTTATGTCTGTCCCATGCATGTTTGAATTCCCCACTGTTTTAGACCCCACAGCCTCTCCATGAAGGCGGTTCCTAAGTCCACCACTCTCTCTGTGAAAAATATTTTCCTCATATGACCCTGGGCCGTCCCCTTCTAACTTTAAATTGTGCCCCCTTGTTCTAACATCTCTTTTTTCTGAAAGATGCTACCCCTGGACTTTGTTGATTCCCTTGAGGTACTTAAAAGTTTCTATCATGTCCCCCTGTCCCTCCTTTCATCAAGGGTATACATATTAAGCTCTGTCAGTCTCTCTTCATATGGTTTCTGATGTAGACCCTGCACCATTTTAGTTCCCCTCCTCTGGACTGTTTCCATCCTGTCTATGTCCTTGCGTAAATGAGGTCTCCAAAACTGCACACAGTACTCCAGATGGGGTCTCACCAACTGTCTGTATAGTGGGATAACTACTTCCTTTTCTACTTGTGATGCCCTCCCTATGCATCCCAGTATCCCCCAGGCTCTCCTTACTGACTTCTCACATTGCTTACTCCACCTTTAAGTCATCTGATATGACTACACCCAGATCCCTTTCCATTATTGTTGTTGTTAGTACCTCCTCTGCTATTGTGTACTCTTCTACTGGATTTTTATTTGCCAGGTGCATTACTTTGCACTTCTTCGATGAATCTAAGTTGCCATATGTCTGGCCATTACTCCAACCTTGCTAGGTCCCTTCTCATCCTTTCTACACCCCCACCTTGTGCATCAACTCTGTTACAGATCTTTGTGTCATCTGCAAAGAGGCATACCTTTCCTTCCAGACCCTCTGCAATGTCACCTATAAAGGCGTTAAGGAGGACTGGACCCAGTACTGAGCCCTGAGGTACTCCACTAGTAACCCCACTTTCTTCAGAATGTTCCTTTTTCTTTTTAGTCTTCTCCTGCACTGACTTTAACGTGTGGGGTTTCTAACAGATCTGTATGAATAGTTATAAAACTGCTGTTTTTATAAATAAAATTGTGGTTGCTTGGGGGATGTGTTTTGTCTGATGGAGGGAAGGGATTGTAAAATTTCTGCTTTTGCAGTTACCATTACAAAGAAGGGTGCAGAGGGGTGGGGGGTGGGGAGGGAAGGATGGGAGATATGTATATAGTTATTGTTGGTGTGTTGTGTTATGTTTCATTACCAATTTTCAGATCCAAATACATTACCAATCCAGTGTTGTGGAGGAGTGGAGGGGAGTCCAGGAGGACTGAATGAAGATGTTATGGGTGGGAAATACAAAGGGATGGGTCATGGCTAGTTTGAAAGATCTGACCATTGTCTCTTGGAATGTTAGGGGAATAGCCACTCCTGTTAAACACACAATGCTACTGACGGCATTGAAGCGCCAAAACACCCAAGTGGCTATGTTACAAGAAACCCATTATATGGATAGACATGTCAAATTAAAGAGGGGTGGGTTGGGAATGCTATTCGGTGACCTTCGTCTCACAAACAGGGGTGGCTATTCTCTTGCATAAAACTACCATTCAAGAAGGAAAGACTTGTGGTTGACCCAGATGCTGGGCGTTATGTATTTGTGACAGGAACAATACAAGGGAGAGAGTCATGTTTGGGAGCGTATATGCCCCTCTGTCTATGACCCAGCCTTCTATAGATCACTAATGGCCCTCTTAATTGTGGAGCAATTCCCAGACTTGATACTGGGGATGTGGATTGTCTGTTCAATCCAGTGTTAGATCACTCAAGGATGGAGGGGCCTCAAAAGGTGCCATTCAGGAATGGCTGGCGGAATGTGTGACTTAGATCTAATTGATGGATGGCGAAGAGCCAATCCCATGGTTACAGAATATACTTTTTCTCACACCCACATTGGATTTGGTCTCGATTGGATTACATTTTACTCCCTCAGACTTGGTATTTCCGTGTCAATGGTATTAAGCACAGTCCGATTCATATATCGGACCATGCGATAGTTGTATTGACATTGAAATGGGGCGGGAGACACATACTCTGATTGTATGGAGGTTCCCAAATATTTGTTAGCTAATAAAACATTTAAAGGGTATATGCAAGATCAATGGAGGCTTGCGTACAAACTAATTCAGCGACAGCCACATCTCGTGCCATTTGTCTGGGATGCAGGAAAAGCATTTATTAGAGGGGCTATTATTAGTTTTGTAGCCCATCATAAACATAAAGTTAGGGAGAGGAGGACAAATCTGGAACAACGGCTTAGGGTTCTAGAAGGAAAGCAGCTAGAGGAGGGTGGCAAAATGTACAGCGCCTCTTGAGCGGAACCAGGAAGCACTTAACAATTTGTTGTTGGGAGAGGCCAGAAAGACTTGTCTTTTGTTAGAAACATTTTACAGTGGGACAATAGACCGGGTACTATGTTGGCCAATTTAATAAGAGGAAAAGAGGAGCACACTTGATACATGCTGTAAGGGGGAAGACGAGTATCGAGAAGGATATCAGTGGTATTGGGGACCGTTTTGGAGATTCTATCAGAGACTTTACCACTCTCAAGTTGGGAAAGGAAAGGAGGAGATGGTGGACTTTTTGAATGGAATTGCCTTGCCAAGGCTTACAACAGCGCAGCAGGAGTGTTAAATTCAGTCATAATGAAAGAAAAAATTCTCAAAGCTTTTGTGGCCTTAGAGAGGAAAACTAGTGGACGGATAGCTTCCCAGCCGAATATTATAAAATCATGCAGGCCCAGTTAACAGAACATTTAGAAGCTGTGCTTAAAGAAGCTAGAGAAGAGAGAGTTACCATATTCCTGGGGAAGCAATGATATGTCTGATTCCAAAAGTAGAGAAAGATTTACTTGACTGCTCCTCCTTTAGACCGATATCCTCTTAAATTGTGATTCCAAGATACTGGCTAAGGTTTTGGTCAGTAGACTGGAGACACTACTACGAGACTAGTTCACCCAGACCAGATCGGGTTTATCCAGGATAGGTATCTCCTATCATAATACGAGAATTCTTTTTAAATACGATTTGGGGAGCTCGGCATCAGCAGGAGGAGGTGCATATTCTCTCGATGGATGCAGAAAAGCATTTGACAGAGTCGAATGGCCATACTTGATGGAGATTTTGACCAGTTTGGTCTGGGTGACGATTTTATAGGAATGGTGCAACGGATGTACACAAATTTTAGGGTCAGAGTTCTAGTGAATGGTAGGCTGTCAGACAGCTTAGATTTAAGTAGAGGGACTGAACAAGGATGTCCTTGTCTCTGCTTTTATTTGCATTGGTGTTTGAACTCTTGGCCATAGCCATCCGAACACATCCGGGAATATTGGGGTGCGGGGTAAGACAGGTAAAGAAAATATGCAGATGATATGCTACTGTATGTTGTCGAGCTGAACCAGTCTATGCCTGCATCATTGAGCTTAATCAAGCAAATTTTCTAGGTTTTCAGGATAAAAGTTAAATTTGGACAAATCAGAGGAAATGAGAGTTGGGGGCCTAACATAGGAAATGATTTACAGAGCTCAAAATGGGGTCTTAGGACAGTCAAGAGGCTTCACATATTTGGGAATTAGAGTAAAAAAGTATTGAAGCCTATACAGTCTTAATTATTGCCCGCTATTGCAGACAATAATTGCGGATCTGAATAGATGGCATGATCTCCCTATCACATGGCTGGGAAGAATCAATCTACACAAGATGAATGTTTAACCATGGATAGTATACTGTTTGCAGATGCTTCATATTGGGATTAGGCGGCGGATATTAAGAAATTAGAAAAGGCTTTTCTGTTTTATTTGGCATAGTAAACGACCTAGGGTGGGTTTGGCTAAACTAAAAGCACCAATAGAGAAAGGAGGACTACAATTTCTGGATCTGAGAGTTTACCATGTGACCACTCAATGCCGATATGTTCAAGATTGGGTTGGAAGGCCAGAAGAGGCAGGATGGCTTGATTTGGAAGAGAGGGATGCCCTGGCAGGATCGCCGCCTATTTGTCTATCAGAGGGTGGAAGGCTATCTTAATTTGCCCAACCCTAATCCCCTAGTTAAGGCAGTTTTAGAGAGTTGTAGAGGAATAGGGCAGGTGAAGGGGGTGGGACAGGAGGATACGCTACTTCTACCCTGAGAGGAATCCCTTCCTTCCGGCGTAGAAGATATGGGCTATCGGGAATGTGAGGCAGAGGGAGTTCTCTGCCTAACACAGCAGTTTACCTGGAATGGACTAGATTCATTTGAAAATATACAGGCCTGGACTGGGTTGGGCCACCAACATTTCTTTCATTATCTGCAACTTAGGGCCTATATTAGATCTATTGGTAGACTACAAACCCGGATTCTAAATGGGAACAAATTGAACAATTGATATTTGTAGGGCAAAAACTCCTAAGGGCACTAATCTAAGAATAGCCAAGGAGGGTAAAACTTGGTTTCCAGACAAGACACAGAGCACTAAACTGCTCTGGGAGAGACCTAAGGACTCTCATATCGGAAGAGAATGGAAACTGTTAATTCAACTGCATAAGGGCATACTGTTGTGTAATAAATATAAAGAGTCTTATTATAAATTCTGTCACAGATTATATTGTCCACTACTGGTTGTTCAAAAATATAACCCGTCAGTATCCCTGTATGCCCTAGATGTAATGGCAATCTAGCTTCATATTTTCATTATTTCTGGGCTTGCCCTATATTACAGGACTTTTGGAGGAAGATACTAGCAGAGCTATGAAAGATAACGGGCAGCAATATGTTAAATCACCATTATTGCTGCTTTTTGGTATAGAGGTAGTAGGAGATGGGGAGTAGGCCCCGTTAAAAGATGGCTTAGAGTGGTATTATTCTTGGCCAAACACTGTATCCTTAACACCTTGGTAAGTGCGGTGAAACCTACCATATCTCAGTGGAAGGCTCTGATATTGCAAGCCCTCACGTTGGAGCGATTGGTATGTCATTAAGGATAGAAGGAACTGTTTCAAGGAATATAGCAGCCATATTTAACATCCTTACAGTTGCTGACAACGTTATGTTGAGGGAAGGATGGCTGTAATAATGAAGATTTCGGACTCTTGTGAGTTATAGATGAACTTCTGTAGGTAAAGGGAAATTTGGGCTCCTTCTTCCTTGTCTCTCCTTTTCACTGACAGATGATGGAATAATAACTTACCTGTGATTGGTTTTAAGGCATGATTGATTAAGAGACTGGGTCTACTGTGTATATAAGTTACGTCTTTAAATTTGTGTGTAATGTAAATGTCATTATGTTGGTATGTTTGTTTATTACAAGAAAATCAATATACAAATAATGCAAAAAAGAGAAAGTGCATTTGTGGTATAAAGTGAAAAGACAAAATACATAGCAGACAAGCATTTCGGATCATCTGCAATAAATGTACAAAAGAGATCAGGAAGGCAAAGAAAATGATTCGATAAATATTTTCAGCTTCAGAAGGTGACCCTAGTGCAATGTGAAGGGAATAGACTCAATAAAGGAACCAAACCCCTCCTTCTTTACCATACATTTGAAGTCTGAGAGGAAGGTTTTGATTTCTGCTGTTGACAAAGTGGCTGCATTCAATTCTTTCTTTACCGCTGTGGAGGCACATTTGATAGGGCGTACCCAGGATTGTCCCCACCAGCTTTGGATACTGACTTCATATATGGAAGCAATAATACCCAACAGGGTGGGTGGTATTGTGCTATACCGGACTGCCCAGGGTGTAATGAGGCCCGATGCTGCAGGCAGAGGGCCTTATAGCCCTGGAAGGTCTGGTATAGCAACAACACCCACCTTTGAGGGTATTATTGTGCTTAGAAAATAGGCCACTGTATAAGATATGTATATGTTTGAAAATAAATAATATTGATGTTAATTTATATGTTAAAATGATAAAATAGTTCCTCTGCCTGTATTAGAATGCTGTGTTTTTATTGAGTTAGGGACTTTGTCTCACTTGAGTTTCTGTAGTTGTGCCTTTGGAGCTGGTTGTCATGTTTACCCACCACACACACACACACACACACACACACACACACACACACACACACACACAGGCAACAATATTTGCATATTTCAATTTTTTGTAGCTTTTGTAGTGTGGTCGTGGTAGTCAGTACTAGATGTGTAGATTGTACAGTAGAGAAATTGGGAGCAGCAAGAGTGAGGTACTGTGTTTTTTTATTTTCAAGAAGAAGGAGCTTGCTTGCTAAAGAGTTTAATTGAATTGATAATGGCTACATGAGTGGGTGAGACACTGAGAGCACTACCTAAGTCCCCTAATTATGTTTTTCTCACCTCTGCCCACTTTAGCACTGCTGCAGAAGCGACTTTACTCAGTAGCAGATCCTGCTGCTTCTCAAACCCATACAGCATAAACAATTAACTTTAGCGCAGGAGCAGCAGTTCGGGTGGGGCAGCGCTTCCACCATGGCCTCCTCCACCTCCCAGTGAATCCATTTTCTCAGTTTCCCATCTACATGGAGTAGGCCACAGCCTGAGCTCCATAGGGGTGGGAGTTACAAGTGCCCCAGGCATTTTCCTTGGATCGCGCTTATGAGTCGAGCTGCAGCCCCAGTGTATCCTCCTGCCACTCGAACACCAGCACCCACACAACTAGCCCTGCTGCATTTTTGCTAAACTACATTTATTTTATTATTTATTACAGCAAAGTAAAGCAGTATATGGCATTAAAGGGGTGTGGCTTGAAGCGCTAGTTCTGACTGTTGTCGCTAAACCTCATAAGCAACATGGAGGCTTTGCTTTTACAGAATTCTATTGGCCCATTTTTAGAATGAAATGAGGCGACAGAGATGAGGGCTCATTATTTCCCAGTCTCTGTTGTCTCATACCTGCCCGGCTAATTTAAGCTTTCAGCCAATCAGGATACAAATTACATGTACCCATTTTCTAAAAGTTAGATAGACCTGTTTTGATTTTCGTTTGATAACATCAGATGATGTGATGAAGCAATTCAGAGATTGGATATTAATAAGAGACCTGGGTGCAATGATATCTCCCTATCTTTCTGAAATCGCTCTGGGTGTACTGTCACCACATTTGCATATATATTAAATTTTTCCTTGTTTAGTTCTGAATTACCACTTAACTGGAAGACAGCATTTGCCATACCAATATTTAAAGGGGTTTGTCTGATCTTATAGACCAATCTCAATTCTTTCAATTTGTGCAAACATTTTGAAAGACTGGTATTCCAACAACTAACATGGTACTTCACCAAATACAAGGTAATAACTCATTTACAATCAGGATTTAGGAAAGGGCATAATACCACTTATGTAATAGCAAGGGTGGTTGATGACATGCTGAATGTTTTGACAGAAACCAGGGAGTATCGATTATTCTTCTGGACCTATTGAAGCGTTCGACACTGCTCATCATGCAATTTGCAGAATCGCTTGAACACTGTTGTTTTGGTTATTACTGCTCTAGAGTGGTTTTATTCATACTTGAATGGGAGGTTGCAATGTGTCAGAGTGGGCGGTGCCTGCTCAGATCCACTTGTTCTGAGAACAGGGATACCCTAGGGATCAGTACTGGGTTTCCTTTATTTCTACTGTATATGAACGATCTGCCCAGCCACTGTTCACTGGATACTCATATGTATTTATACGCAGATGATACAATAATATACACTAAAAAGATGATACAAACAAAGCAATAGAAATACTGCAGTAGGATTTCTTGAGCATACAGAGGGTCCTTATAGATCTGAGGCTCCTCTTGAATGAACAAAAACCCCAGTGGATGTTACTTCAAAGAAAAACACTAAAGAGGTAATAAAAAGAATATTATTAGAAGCAAGAAGGGAAGGATCCAGATTCATTTCAGTGCAGTGCAGTAACTGCTCATTGCTGTTTTGTTTTAAACTTAGATTTGTGGGCTTTTAGTGGTACTGTTATTTCTTTGCTATCTTTACTTAGAATTGTTTTTGGGCTGTTGAACATTTAAAACCTAGTTTTGTATGTTTGTAGTGGTGCTTTCCTTTGCTGTCTTTACTTGCTGCAATTTTCACCCACCCTGCCTGCATTATCTCCTGCTCTTAATTATATGCCCTGGTAAATCTGATTTACAGGAGCTAAGCACAGGGAATAACAGGGGTTGTGGAATAGGAAGAGCTTAAGGGGAGGACGCCTGCCCTCAGCACAAATGTTTTAACTCTTTTTTTTTTTTGTTGTTTTTGTTTTCTTCTTAAAAAAAAGTATCTGAGGAATAGTGGCAGGATTTTCAGGGCAGTAAATGAATAAAGAGGAACTAGGAGCTCCAGCAACAGACAAGTACTGGAATAGCAGTATAAGTGCAGTATAATGTGGAAGTGGTGCAATGTAGTGGATGCGGGCAGCCGTATTCAGGCAGGCCTTCTGGATGCTGAGGTGCTTCCCTATCTGCAGGCATCTCTCTGGACTGTGGGATGAGGTAGCCAGGCTCAGATATGAAGTAAACTGGGTCAGGAGTACCTTGCCCCTATCCAGAGACCATCCACCCCAATGCCACTGCCTCAAATGATGCCAAGAATGAGGAGCACTTGGATTACGGTGGGCTCGGGAGGGTTAGAGCAGTCAGGCAGGCACATCCCAAATTATATTCCACTCCAGAACTCATATGCTGCACTGGCAAACTGGGACAACCAAACACAGGTACCAAGAGAAGTGGAAGGGAAGGATGTGGAGGTCAAGCAAGGAGGTGACCTCAGTGGGCAGAGCAGTGGACCCCAGAGGAGGAGGAAGTGAATCCTGGTGGGGGCTCTATCATAAAAGGATCCAGCTAGGAACACAGGAGGGGAGGACAGGAGCTGAGGTGCCTACCAGGTGCCATGGCATGGAGGATGGGAGGAAGATCTTGGGGATCACCGGAAGGCAAGACAGGAGGGTGAGCTGGATGTCATTATCCACCCTAGGTACTAATGACCTGGCAAATGGGGAGTCTAAGGAAGTTCAGGAAGAGTTTAGGAAATTGGGAGGGTCTCAAGCAAGTAGCTACTTCTGTCACCTTCTTGGAAGTACTACCTCTGAGAGGCAAGGAAAGAGTGGGGTGCATGCACTAGGAACTTTAACTCATGGTTGAAGAACTGGTGCTTTGAGGAAGGGTTTGGATTCATTGGTGACTGGGAACTCACCTGGAGGGATGGAGGCATGTTCAAGCCTGATGGCCTGCATCCATTCCTGGATGGAAATCAAGCACTCAATGATAAGTTTAAATGTTACATGGACAAGCATTTAAACTGGCCAAGGGGTGACAGGCCAGCAAGAGGGTACCTAATTGCCCACCCCACACAGCTAGCAATGGAATTGGTGAACAGGAGGGTGGATATCTCTACAAAGCAGTGTGCAAAAGATAGAGATAAGCAATCAAGAGGTGGATAGGCAGAAAAGGGCAAAATTCAACAGAAGGGCAGACAGAAGGCAGCACCAGGGATAAAGGACAACCAGGAGGGGTCTGGAGTAGAATAGCTAAATAGTCCAGGAGTTCAAATCATGGAAAGCCATGCATGCCAATACCAGAAACCTTAGCAATAAGATGGAGGATCTGGAGGCTGTCATGGTGCAGTCGGACCTGGACATTGTGGTCATCACAGAGATCTGGTGTAATGATAACCATGACTGGGAGATGGCCATACCCGCCACAACATACTCAGAAGAGACAGGGTGGACAGGAAGGGAGGAGGAGGAATGGTACTTTATGTGAAAGATGGCATAAAGGGTACAGAGATCCAGGAGGAACAAAATGGGGAGAGATACTGTGGGTTAAGCTGGAAAGGAAAATGGGGTCAGCCATTTGCACAGGGTGGTTTACAGACCACCTGCCCAAGAGGAAGAAACAGATAGGGAGCTGATGCTAGCCATCCAAGGTGGCAGATGAGGTGAGGTGGTGCTGGTTGGAGACTTCAATATTCCAGACATGGACTGGAGCCTCCAGCAGTAGCATTAACCAGGAACAGATTTATCCTGGACTCCTTCAAGGTGCCTTCCTCAAGCAACTGGTCATGGAACCAACTTGGCAGAAGGCAACACTGGACCTTGTGCTCACAAACAGGGACAGTGTGATGGGGGTAAAGTGGGGAGCACTTGAGGAACAGTGACCCCGGTCACTGTGGTTTGAAATCACAGAAAAGCGGAACCAAACTGCACAAAAGCATCGTCCTGGATTTAGGGGGCAGACTTTGGGAAAATGGGAGATGCTTGAAAGACATTAATGGAATGGGCAGAATCAGGGCTGAGGAACAGTGGGCAATATTTAAAATGGGGATTACAAGAGCAACAGAATTATGCATTAAGCAGGTTAGCAAGGAGAAAAGGAAGAGGAGGTCATTATGGTTTTCCAAGGAGGTAGCGGAGAAAGTGAAAGCCAAAAAGATTGCATTCAGGCAATACAAAAGACTCAGGCAGAAGAGGATGAGGAAAAGTACCAGGAGAAGCAAAGGGAGGCAGGGAGGTCAGTAAGGAAGCCAAAGCTCAGACAGAAGACCGCGATCGCAAAATCAGTGGGTAGAGGAACAAAACCTATTACAGGTACATAAGTGAAAAAGAAAGGCAAAGGGAGGGATAGTGAGACTGAAAGGGAGGATGGGGGCATGTGAGGATGACAGCAGTAAAGCTGACATATTGAACAGGTATTTCTGCTCAGTCTTTACTGAGGAGGAGGAGTAATGGACCTGAAGGAGTACAAGAGGTGGGAACAGCACAGAAATGGACACAAGTCCTTTACATGGGAAAGGGTCCTGAAGGAACTGGAAGAAAGAATGAGTTGATAAAGTAATGGGACCAGATGAGGTGTATCCCAGGGTCCTAAAGGAACTAAGAGAGGTGGTGGCTGAACCTCTGACAATCCTGTTTAGCTGATCACTGGAAACAGGAGAGGTACCCAAAGACTGGAGTGCAGCAGATGTAGTCCCCTTATACAAAAGTGGAACAAAGAGGAAGCGAGAACTACAGACCAGTCAACCTGACCTTGGTAGTGGGGAAGACCATGGAAGCACTACTGAAGGAGAGATTGGTAGAACATCTAGTTGCCAGCGGACTACAGGACCCAAGGCAGCATGGTTTCACCAGGGGAGGTCATGTTAGACCAACCTCATTTAATTTTTGACTGGGTGACAAGGGAGGTGGATCAGGGGAGGGCAGTGGACATGGCCTATCTGGACTTCAGCAAGGCCTTTGACACTGTGCCACATAGAAGGCTTTAAACAAACTTGGGAATATGGGAGTGGGCAGGACAGTAGTGCGGTGGGTAGGTAATTGGCTGGGCAGCAGGACAAAGAGGGTGGTGGAAATGGCTGTCACTCCAAGAGGGAAGAGTGACCAACGGGTACCACAGGGATCAGTGCTGGGACCAGTCCTATTCAATGTCTTCATCAGTGACATTGCGCAGGACCCAGAAGGCAGAATTTCCCTGTTTGCTGAGGACATGAAGCTCTGTAACAGAGTGGATGTCCCAGAGGTGTAGACAGAATGAGGAGGGACCTACAGAAGCATGAAGAATGATCAGGGGTTTGGCAGTTGAAATGCAATGCAAAGAAGTGCAAGATAATGCATATGGGGCACAAAACCCTGGAACAACATATCAGTTGGGGGTGAGGATATAGCATGCAAGCAGGAAAGGGACCTTGTGTTATCATCTCTGATGACCTCAAGGTGTGGAAGCAGTGTGACAAGGCAGCAGGTAAAGCAAATAGGATGCTGGGATGTATAGGCAGGGCATCACCAGCAGGAAAAGGGAGGTCATAATTCCACTATACAAGACACTAGTGAGACCCCACCTGGAGTAGTGTACAGTTCTGGAGACCTTACGTAAAGACAAAGACAGGGTAGAAAAGGTTCAGAGGAGGGCAACAAAGACAGTACAGGATTGCATCACAAGTCCTATGAGGACAGGTTGAAAGAGTTGAATATGTACTCTGTGGAGGAGAGGAGGGAGGAGGGGGTATGATAGAGACGTTCAAGTACCTTACAGGCAGAAACAGGGTGCAGGAATACACTATTTTCCAGCGAAAAAGATGGTTCAGGACTAGAGGGCATGGGATGAAGTTGGAGGAGGCGATTCAGAGGAAATGTGAGGAAGAATTTATTCACAGAATGGGTGGTGGACAAGTGGAACACCCTGCCAGAGGAAATGGTGGGGGCTGGAACAATCACAGGATTTAAGAATGCATGTGATACATAAGGAAATTCTGGAGGTTGGGGATAAGGGTAACAGACTTCTAGGAAAACATGAAGTGAACTTACAAGCCCAAATGGGCAGACTGGATGGGCCATAGGCCTATCTGCCAACACTGTCTATGTATCTATGTATCTATGTCTGGAGTCACCTTAAGTTGTGTTGAATCCTATAAATACCTAGGGTTGACACTGGATAAACATCTGACTTTTGATTTACATATTATAAACATCTCTAATAAGTTAAAGAGGCTATTAGGGTTCTTATATAGGAATAAAACATTATTCAATCCAAATGTCAGGAAATTATTGGTTTCTTCTCTGTTCCTATTAGTACTGGATTATGGAGATATTGTCTATAGGAATCCTAGAAAATTACTGCTGAGTTTATTAGATACTTTGTATAACAGTGCTCTAAGATTTATAACAAATCTGCCTTATAGAACTCCTGTTGTGTGCTGCATCAAAAAACAGGGTTTTCTTTCTTATTTGACTGACAAGATATTCATTGGAATACATTTGTCTATAAATGTATTATACAATCTCTCCCAGAATTCCTACTGAATTTAATAAAATTAAACCAGTGCAACATCATTATTTAAGATCCGCATCTTGGACATCATTAGATGCTCCAAGATGTAGAACTAAGTTTGGGATAAAACCCTATCAGTATTGGTACCCAGAACTTGGGATAGAAGAAAAAATTACTCACCGTAGTAATGTTGTTTCTTCTAATGGAGTCTTGCTGTATTCTGGCACAATGCAGTTAACTCAGCACTTGAACTGCCCGGAGAGAAAGAGCTAACTCTATGCAGAAGCATAGAACGTTGAGCTTGAGCTTGGTTTCAAACCTCTGTCTGTGGTACTTCCTAGTGTAACCGTCAGATTCTTACGAGCAAACTAACTAAATACTATAGTATAGAAATTGTTCAAAATATAGCCAAAGGACAAAAGACTTTTGAGGCCCAAATGACTCAAGTCGAGAACCCAAGAAGGAAAAGTAGTGACAATATTTAACTATAAAACACCAGAAAAGTAACAACAGCTACTTCACCCAGAGGGAGGGTACAAGGTACACCCCTGAGGGTGCAACACTGTACCTGCAGCCCACTTCCCAAAAACTAGGTTCTGAGAGGGGAGGCAGGGGTGGAGAATCCAGAATACAGCAAGACTCCATTAGAAGAAACAACATTAATATGGTGAGTAATTTTTCTTCAAACAACATGAAGTCTTGCTGTGCATCCTGGCATAATGCAGACTACCAAGCAGTTCCCTATGGAAGAGGGAATGCAGAATCTACTTTGGGAGGAGGATCTGCAGAACTGTTGTGTAAAACCTAGCATCACTCCTAGCCTGGATGTCCAGGGAGCAATGCTTGGTGAATGTATGTACTGTTTTCCAGGTGGCTGCTTTATAGATCTCAACAAGAGTATATCTCTGGCTGCAGCTAGAGTAACAGCTGTACCCTAGTCAAGTGAACTCTCAGGCCTAAAGGGGTGTTCTACCCAATTTGTCATAGCAGAATTGTATACAAGAAACAATCCACCTGGCAATTCTTCTTTTAGTGGCAGGTTTACCTTTCCCCACTTCACCATAAGTGAGAAACAATTGAAGACAGTCATTTATGTGTGCCTTAGTATGCTCTATGTAGTAGCTAAGAGCCTCTTAACATCCAAACTGTGTAACCTTCTTTCTCCTGAAGAAGAATGGTCAGTGAAAACACAGGGAGAGATACAGACTGGTTCAGATGAAAATCAGATACTACTTTGGGCAAGAACCTCCTATTGGTTCTTAGGACCACTTTATCCCTATGGAAGGAGATGAAGTCAGGTTCAACTGACAGGGCCTGTAATTATTTATTTATTTATTTATTTATTTCTAAGAATCAGTTTACAACCTTTGAGCCAGAGGCTCGTTTCCAAAAGTACTTATCTCACATAAAGACATATATTGTGTTTTTGGTTTACATGAGAATTTGCAAAACAATAGGCGTTCAACAGAGGCGCCACGTCACACTGTGGTCAGACAAATACAATTGGGTACAGGGTACATGTAATTGATAACAGGTGTTACACAAGTTGGTATCAAGTGAGCAATCTGGTTGGTAAACACTGAGACAGCTGGCACTGGCCAGGTTAAACATAGGCAAGGTGTACAGGGAAGTGGTGGAGGGGATGGTTAGGTGGAGAGCTGCCCGGGGCATTGTCAAGAGAAGCAGAGGTGGAGGCTATGTTCAGAGACAGGAGCAGTTACAAGTGCTGAAGATGTGGTTCAGAAGGGTGGTTTTGAACTTGGAGATGGTGGTGGCATTGGTGATGGGGTGATGGGGGCAGGGAGAGAGTTAAACCAGGTTGGGGCTCTGTAGCAGAAGGACCTCTGGCAACGGCTGGTTCTTGATCTGGGGACCTTTAGAGTGGTCTTGTAGGAAGACCGTGTTGCAATAGTGGGAGGGCTCTGGTGGATGGAAGCCGTTACCCCAGGGGAGAGCCAGTAGGGTTTTTGTGAGGAGACAGGTTTGGTACTGGAGCCGTTCATCCAGGGTAAGCAGGTTAGGTTAGTAATTCACTAATCCACCTGGCAGAAGTAATATCTACTGGGAACACAGTTTTCCAGGTCAAGTACTTCAATTCAGCCAAAGCCAGAGGTTCACGGGTGGCTGCTTAAGCTGAGCAATGCAGACATTAAGATCCCAAGGTGGGTGGGCTCCTAAAGGAGGTGAATGTGAACCAGACCTTTGAAAACTTTCTGAAAACAGGATGAGATGCCAGGTAAGAGCCCTTCCTGCTGAAAGGAATGCAGAGAAGCTGCTAGATGAACCTTCAGAATGGCAGGCCTAAGGTCTAGACTGTTCAGATAAACTAGATAATCTAAGGTTGTAGAAATGTCTGCAGAATCAGGCATGATGCCTTTCTGAGAGCACCAAATACTGAACCTCTTCCATTTGGAACTGTAAGTTTTTCTAGTGGAAGGTTTCCTGAGACCTTCAGAATATCCAGAACTCCCTGAGAGAGATATAGTGCTGCATATTCTAACTCCTCAAGAGCCAGGCCATGAGGATTGAGAGACTGGAGATTGGGGTACTAGATCCACCCTAGGAGGAGGAGAGGAGATTGTATTTCCTGGGCAGAGACAGAGGACATGACACTGACAAGGACAGTAGTAGAGGATACCAAGGATGTCTGGCCCAATCTGGAGCCACTAGTATCACTGTGTAGGGTTGGGTCCTGATCTTGATCAAAACTCTGAACAGCAGAGGGAAGGGAGGGAAGGCATAGAGAAACCTGCCCTTCCAGTCCAAAATGAGAGCATCCTGGGTATCGTCCCCAGGACTAGAGGTCTGCAACAAAATAGAGGAAGTTGATGATTGTCCGGTGCTGCAAAGAGATCTATCTCTGAGTGCCCCACCTGGAGAAAATGACCTTCAGGATGTGAGGATCCAGGGACCATTCGTGATGTCCTGTGAAATTCTGCTCAGAGCATCTGCTAGCACATTTTCCTTCCCTGGAAGGTGAACTGCTACCAGAGAAGTCTGAAGGAATAGGCCAGAGACCACAGCTTCATGGCTTCTGTGCACAAGGCTGAGGACAATTTCTCCTGCTTGTTGAAGTACCACATTGTGGTGGTGTTGTCTGCTCTGACTTGGACCACCTTGCCCTTGACTGAATCTGAGAAGCTCTGAAGGGCTAGGAAAACTGCCCCGAGCTTCAGGAGATTGATATGAAGGAGAGACTCCTGTGGAGACCAGACCCCTTGAGCTGTCAGGGCTCCCAGGTGGGATCCCCAACCTAGAGAGAAGCATCCGTAGTTAGAACTACTGATGAGACTTGAGGGAGAAATGGAACCCCTTGTCTGAGGTTGTCCTGGTCCAGCCACCACTGGAGAGCTTGGACTAGAGTCTGAGTAACTGGAATCAGTTTGGTAAGTGAATCCTCTTTTGAGACGAGAAGGACCTTAGGTGAAACTGAATGTCCCTCATCTGAACCTTGCTCCTGCACCACTGCAGTGGAAGCTGCCATGTGGCCCAGAAGCTGGAGGAACTGTCTTGCTGGGTGGGAGACCTGAGGTCGAAAGGATGAAGTGAGATCCACTAGGGCCTTTACTCTTGCCAGGGAAGGAAAGCTTTTGCTTGTACAGTGTCCAACTCTATGCATATAAAGGTGAGAAGTTGAACTGGTTCGAGGACAGACTTTGGAAGATTGAGAAGAAACCCCAGGGAACTGAGTAGGTCCTGGGTAGTTTGTAGAGAGCTGACTTGACCTGTAGAGATGACTGACCCACGATGAGCTGATCGTCCAGATATGGGAGGATGGTGATACTCTGTCTTCTGAGGTAAGCCACCACTACTGCAAGGCACTTTGTGAACACCCTTGGAGCTGATGTTAGGCCGAATGGCATGGCTCTGAATGGGTAATGGCCTGAAGGCAACTCGAACCTGAGGTATTTTCTGTGGGAACACCTGATAGGAATATGGAAGTAGGCATCCTTGAGGTCCAGAGATGCTAACCAATCTCCTGGCCTTAGAGAGGGAAGGATTATTCCCAGAGTTATCATTTTGAATTTTGGCTTTAAAATGTGTTTGTTCAAATATCTTAAGTCTAGGATGGGTTGCCACTCCCTGTTTTCTTTGGGGTAAGGAAGTACCTGGAGTACAGTCCTTTTCCCTGTGTTGAGCAGGAACCTTTTCTACAGCTCTGAGAGCTAGAGAGGAAACCTCTGCCTCTAGGGCAATGGTTTCTGAGGCTGATGCAGGTGAAAAGACTTGGCCGCTTTTTGGAACTTTTGAAAATGAGGGCTAGTCCCTGGCTTACTACTTCAGGACCCACTAGTCTGAAGTCACAGACTTCCAGGCCTGGAAGTAAGCCAGCCTGCCTCCTACTGGAAATGGGAGTTGACCCTGGCTGACACATCAGGGTGTCTGCTTGGCAGGAGCCTTAGACTGAGAGGAGGAGGGAGCAGCCCTGCTCATCCCTCCTGCTCCTCCTCTGAAGAACCCCCACTGTGGGAAGGGAGAGGAGGCCTGGCCTGTAAAAGTCTGTGAAAGGGCCTGCCTCTGCCCCTAGATTGCTGCTTATGAGAGGGCTTGCCTTTCCTTGGCCTGTGCACTCCTATGCGTGGTCCTGTATTCATCCATTTTCTTCATGTAAGCCTTTGTTTGCTCCCCAAACAGAGAGTTACCCACTACAGGAAAATCCATAGCCTTAGTCTGGGTATCCTGTGAAGGCTAGTGCACCTGAGCAAGCATGTCTCCTGAGAGACACAGATGTAGCCATGACTCTAGATGCCACATCATTGGAGTCCACAGCAGCATGAAATTGCATTTTTGATGCCTCAATTCCATCAGCAGCCACCTTCTTCAGCTCCTTGGCTAGCTGGGAGAGGTGTGTTAGCCAGTTCCAGAACCATATCTCATCTGGATTTCTGGTACCTGGCTGTGTAGACCATATAAGTAGCCTGCCTGAATCTCAAGAGGATGCCAAATAATGTTTTTTTGGCCATGGCATCCACTTTCCTGGAGTCCTTATCAGGGGAATGAAGCCAATGGAATGTTAGCCCTGTCACAGGCTGCAGCCTGCACTACCCTAACATGTCTGCTATGACTATAAAGGAACTCCACAGCTGAGCCTGATAACATATACCTCCTGTCCATTCTTTTGTCCACATGAGGTATTGAATTAGGAGTTTGTAAAATTTTGTGTGTCTGTTTCCTAAGGATTTATGAAGAGGATAGACAGCCTTTTGGACTCTGGGATGTCCATCATTTCCACAAAATCAGGCTCTTCTTCCTCCTCTGCAGCTTTAACCAAGGAAACTGCAGGGTTTCTAACACCTTTTGCAGAACAAAAATGTGAAGGGACTCAGAGAGCCTGGGAGGAGAGATACCTGACGGCCTGTCTAGGGAGATGTCCAGTTCAATGGGTGCATCCAGACCCCCGGTCATCATCATCATCATCATCACTGGGATAGTCTTTGTCTCCTCCCACTCCTCATAGTAAGCATCTGGATCATAATCTGGGAGATGGATCCGACTGAACCGACTGCCTAACTGGCGGTACCGGTTTGGACAGAACCAGTGTAAGCGATTGAACAATGCTAATCGCTTTGGCTATTTCATCTACGGTTGGAGAATGCAATACAGGATCCGAACCTGCAGACTTACGCTTCTTGACAGAACCGAACCCGGGTCAGCTCTCCTTTTACCTGAGGAGGTATCGCCTAGGTCAGTAGGCACCTCCTCAGGTTCATCCCAACCGAACCGGGCTGGCCATCCGGATCTATGGATTTCTTGGTCTCCTTTCCTTCAGCCTACTCAGTCTTTTTCTAGAGTGGATTGAGGAATGTTTTACAGATTTGCCAGTCTGACTTGAGGTGGTCAAACCTCAGATAATAAACACAGATGAGGTGGGGTTCAGCCTAGCAAAGGCCTCCCACACTCAGTACAGTGTTGAAACCCAGTGGGACCAGTTTTCTTCTTGGGTTTCTCAGACAAGGCTAACCTAACTGTAACCCCTTATAAATGGGGGTCCCAGAAGTCTTCGGGAGCTTGCTGGGCTCCATGGTGTCCGGCATTTAAGCCATTTAAATGACACTGCAGTGAGTGCTGTTAGAGCCTCTGTGTACTGTCTTTAAGAGCTGTCTGCTTGCAGGTTTCAGTGGCTGTGTGTGGGGGAATGTGTTTGCCTGCTTGAATCCGCTAGAGCTGAGGTGAATTTGCTTCAATGCTACAGTCACTATAAGCTAAGGGAGCCTCCTGATAGATGTAACTGCCTGGTGGTTATTGCTTAGAGTATTAGTGAAATTATAGTTTGTCTAACCTGTTTCCATTGCAGCTGGACTTTGTGTGTTTGGCCCTCCATTTTGGACCTGAACTGTGTGTAGGGGTTCAATAGGAACCTGGGGGCATCTAAAATGGAGTAAGTAGCAGCCAATTAGAATTAGGACTCTAAAGGAATCCGCTGACTAATAAGACCCGACCATGTCGTTCTGGGAAGTGAAGTCTGGATTCTGGCACCTTGTTTGCACCAATAGGGGCAGTAGCAAGTGACTGGCATCTGCAGCCCACCTATGGGATCGGGTGGCACCCGAGTTGTGAGATTTGCCCTCGCTGCCCAGGGACAGAGGCAGCTGTGGCTGTGAGGAGGAAGGAGCACTGGGCTCCTGCGCTGTTGAGTGTTCGTCAAGGGCGCGTGTGGGAGGCCAGAAGTCAGCAGTTTCAAATGCCCCCAGTGTTGGACTAAATCCACTCAGGCAGCGGTCAGAAAAGGTTGTGCAAAACCACGGCTACCTACCAGGCTAACCCTGTAGAGAACTGGAGAATCTGCTTCAATCGCACTCGGTCTGTCAGGATAAGTGAAGCTGCGCTGCTTTGGCCTGGTGTATGCAGTGCAAGCGATCGGGAGGTATACAGCAGCTGCCTGGTATGGTACCCTCTGCCTTTCATATAAATGTGTGAGAAGTGCTTGGTCCCAGGTTCGATCCTGCGAGTGGTGTGAGAGCGCTCTTCTGCTGGAGTTGTGAGTACTAAATCAGGGTCGCTCCCTGTCAAATGTTCCTAATGAGGGCAAGGTCTTCTGGTTCCTTTACTGGCTGCAATAACTGAGCTGGCTGGCTCTGTCTAATCCTTGTAGGAATCCAATGCTCGTTTCTATGTCAGGCCCCAACCAGCTGCATTGAGGACTAGCCTTTATTGCCTGGGTACCCAGAGACAGTGACTAATAGGTTAGGCCTGTGCACAGTGCCCTAGACAGTTATTTATATATATATATATATATATATATATTAGAGTGGTAAGCTAATTAACCTGATTCCCCAGTCCTTGTTATTCCCCTGAAATAAATCAGACTGAGTGTTTTTGCAAAGGTATACTGGCTAACTGGTGTGTTATGGTGAATTACTGTGCAGTGATTATTGTGTAACCACATCTCACTTTTCAGATGGTCCCCGGAGGAAGCTGATTGGTTCCAGCCTGGGGGTCAGTGTGTACAGTGAAGATACTGGGACTGATTTGTGTGGGCCACTAGTGGGAAGAAAGAGGGGTTGCAGTGACCCAGAGGGCTGCGACCAAGTCATACCAGACTGTCTCAACCCCGACCTCTGGGTGGAGGCACACGCCACTGGATCCAGGCCCTCAACCTGATAGTAGCAATTCAGGCAGGGTAGTAGCCCTTGGGATAGTGCCTCCTGGGGTTTACAGATTGGAGGCACCGCTGGGATTGGCATCCCCTAGTGGCTGAGTAGACAAGTACCAAAACATGGATAAATTAAAGGAAAAGCTGGAAGGCGATATCATGGCTAAGATCAAGCTGGACCCTATTAAGACAATGGTTTATAAACTGATGGGTGGGGTGAAGCAAAGAGTTTGACTCCCAGAAAATTGTGTTACTACTAGATGTACCTCTGGGGACAACGAACGCTGACCTTATTTCTGCAGTGGATCGTGTTAAATGTTTGGGCAAGGTAGAGGTGAAGGGCGATGGTTGATTTACTCGATCAGACTTTGCAGGTGTTACTCTTATGTAGTGTAGTCATCGACCCTGAGAGGGTACCCCAGTGATCTACCCGAAGGTGCCCAACAGGGTGGAGGTTCATTCACATCCGGAGGTCCGTTCCTCTGGGGGTCTCCTCAGACTAATAGCTTCAAAGATAAACTGCTTAAATTATTAGCTGTGGAGGGAGGACTACCAAGGAGTTACTGCAGTGTTGGACCTTTCTAGTGAACCCACCCCAGGCCTCCCAGGTGCCTCTCCGGGCCCCCAAGAGTTCTATTTTGGCCTCACCACCACTAGTAGTTCTTTCTATACAGCTAGATTCTTACCATAGGCTAAAACCTTTTTCTGGCACAGTGCCAGTGCCCCTCAGGGAAGATGATTTGGAGACATGGATGGACTATGCTACCCCCTAGTCCAGGGTGGCAGTGCTCTGAGGGGACAAACGAAAAAGACTGATGAAGAGCCTGTGAGGCCCAGCTTTGGAATCCATTCGGTTCTTGCAGGCTACCAGCCCGGAAGCTACAGCCATGGAGTACCTTTCTGCCCTAGGGGAATGTTTGGGAGTACAGAAACTGGGGAAAACTTACTATGGAAATTCAAGTCTGCCAAACAGTGGAGGAATGAGAAATTGTCCACCTTTGTCACTAGGGTGGAAAGGGCCTTACAGAAGGCTTATCGCAAGGAAAATTATGGCCACAGCCTTGAACCAGGTCCGCTGAGCATATTTTGAAATCTGCTAGGTTTTCCAGTGTGATATTGTTAAAACTTGTTACATGACCGACGGGATGCCCTCCGAGTATTGTCAATTGATGAGGAGATTCAAGAGGTAGAGACTGATGAAGAGGGGTGGGAACCCTATCTGGGGCTGTGAATCTGTGTCAAACCCCGAGTCTAGTGAACTAGATGAGGCCCACCTTCGAGGCGTTGATGTTTCTCCTGTACCCCCAGAGGCACAAGGAGGGGTGGGATGCATGCTATTTCCTCTGATCCCAGGTAGAAAGTGACTTGAGGGCTGAGATTAGAAATTTCACGAGAGCTGGTGAGGGACTTGAAGCAAACCTCTACCCACCCTGTTAGGTTTGGGGAACCAGAGTTACCTAGAGGCAAGCTCTCTAGACAGAGAGCCCCTCGACCCAGGATGGGCCCCAGCAGGCAAGGTATCCCCCTCCAATAAAGACCCCTGAGACCCTAAGTTCTGTTACCATTGTGGGAAGATGGACACTTTCAGACTGAGTGCCAGTTACCAGAGAATTTAAGGAAGGTCAACAGCCGGCTGATCACTTGGCACTGCAAGGCCTATATCCAACCTCCCAGGAAGAGTTTTGTGACCCTGGCAAATGCCCAAGCAACTGCTGCAGCTGTGCCCCCAAATGGTCTGATGTGGTGGGGCTTTCGATGGAGGCCCTAGTGCGAGTGAATGGGATACCCACCCGGCTGTGTTGGACAGTGGCTCTCAGGTGACCATTATGCTCCAGGATTGGTATCAGAAACACTTGCCTGAGGTGCCCTTGCAACCCTTGGATGGTCTACATGTTTGGGGGCTGAGTGATAAGGCCTACCCATATTCTGGGTATATCCGGATCTGGCTGTCTTTTCCTACTTCTGTGGCTGGGGTGGTTGAACAAGTGGAAACTCTGCCCTAGTATGTCCCCTACTGGACTGTATGATGGGGTGCCCTTGTTGATTGGAACCAATGCTCACATGTTTGGTCTTTAGCGCAGTTGTGTTCTGAAAAGCAGGTGTCCAGGACTGGACGAGTTCTTAGAATACCCGCTGATCCAGAAGGCCTATGAGACTCAGAGAAAGGCTGGCCAGGTGGAATCTGAAGGCCCGTGGGGGTCGTTTGAAGAAGGATCCGGAACCCTTGCTATTAGCCCCAAATGCCCAGTGTGTTTTGCAAGAGAAGTCCGGATTAAAAAGATGTCAAGAATAAGATAGTGATGCTGGATGCACCCGTGAGAGAAAGTTGCCTAAGGGGCTGCTGGTTAAACCCAGTATCTTACCTGTCCAGCCCATGCCTTTGCTAGAAGAGTGATGGTCCAAGTACATAATGTGTCTGATCAGAGATTCGAGTGAAACAGGGTTGCACCCTGGCTACGGTACATTGTGCTGATACTGCTATTTTGCTCCACAACAAGACTTCCAGAGGAGGTGACCGAGTGACCCCAAGCTGTTTGACTTCAGTGATTCTCCCTACTAGCAGAATGGAAGAAAAGGGTCAGTGAACGGCTCGCCCAGAGGGAGCATGTGTTTTCTTTGAAGGAGTGGGATGGGATGTGTGCAAGGGCTGAGCACCACATCCAGCTGCAGGATGAACGACCTTTTGTGAGCAATCTTGACGCCTAGCCCCTGCTGATATAGATGATGTAGGCGCCACCTGCAGGAGATGCTGGCAGCTGGAGTGATACAAGAATCCAGAAGCCCTTACGCCTCCCCTATTGTAGTAGTGAGGAAAAGAATGGAGCTGTTCGGATGTGTGTGGATTACCGTACTTTAAACCGGCCGGACCGTCCCAGACCAGTATACCATGCCACGCATACAGGACACCTTGGATTGTTTGAATGGCAGAAGTGGTTCTCTGTGTTAAACCTCTGCAGTGGGTACTATCAGATCCCGATGGCTCAGAGGATCAAGAGAAGACTGCTTTCATTTGCCCTTAGGCTTCTATGAGTTTATGCGGATGCACGAGGAATTTCAGGTGCCCGGCTACTTTTCAGCATCTGATGGAGCATGCTGTGGGGACATGAATTTGCTTGAATGTTTGGTTTATTTAGATGATGTTATAGTGTTTGGCAGCTCCTTGGAAGAACATGAAAGTCGATTGTTCAAGGTCCTGGATCGGCTGGAAGACTTGGTCTCAAATTATCCATAGACAAATGCCTATTCTTTCAAACTTCTGTAAAATATGTGGGACACATAGTATCCACTGAAGCGTGAGACTGACCCAGCAAAGTAGAAACTTTAACCACATGGCCCCAACCAAAAATTTGAAGGAGCTACAGCGGTTCCTGGAGTTTTATGGGTATTATAGACAATTTATTAGGACTACTCCGGGTTAGCTGCCCCTGCTTAACCTTATGCAAGGGTACCAACCCATAAAAAGTATAAGAAGACTGTACAATCTGGGACTGAAAAATTATTTCGCTAAATTATGTGTTTGGCACCGCTGGACTGCCGATTGTGAGGAAGCTTTCCATGATGTTATATATCAAGTTACTCATGCCCCGTGCTAGCCTATGCCGACCCTGCCAAACCATATGTTCTTCATACTGATGCCAGTCTACAAGGATTGGGGGCTGTACTGTATCAGAAGCACCGGATCGGGTCTGAGACCTGTAGCTTTGCCAACCGCAGCTTGACCCCTTCCGAAAAAAACTACAGTGCACAAACTAGAGTTCCTAGCTTTAAAGTGGGCCATTGTTGATCAATTCCATGACTATCTGTATGGGGCTAAGATACTGGTGAAAACTGATAATAATCCTTTGACATATGTTCAGACCTCAGCAAGCTAGATGCACTGGTCATGGTGGCTCTCTGCGTTATCCACCTACAACTACGCTGTGAATACAGAGCAGGCCTAAACCATATAGATGCTGATGCTCTTTCCTGGAGGCCTGTGTCCCGAGCCAATTGGGTCAGGTTGTCAGAACCTGACATTAGAGCCCTTGCCAGAAATTCGACAAGGAGGAACAGGTGTCTCCTGATACTGTGGACTGCATGGTGGATTGCTTGGCCCGTCTGAGAACTGTATACCTGCTGCTTACTGCCATTTTTCTGCATTAGACACTAGTACGCTGCCTCAGTTCAATAATGATAGTCTCCAGCTGACTCAGTCCGAGATCCTATGATAAAACTGCCTTAGAGGCGCTGCAATCAGGAGAGATGTGTCACAACTGCGTTCCACTGACCTGAGAACTGCCCTGTTATACAAAGAAGGTTCAAAGTTGAAACTGATCAATAAACTATTATACCGAGACCATAGACACAGAGGGTGAGTAGACAAATGACAATTGGTGCTGCCCACTGCTTTTAGAGAGCTGGTGTTAAGGTCCCTGCATGACCACATCGGACATCTTGGCATAGACCTTGTCTTGACTTAGTGCGGACCCGATTTTACTGGCCCAAAATGAGTGCTGACATACAGCAGTATGTTAAGACCTCGCGGCTGCTGTTTACAAAGAAAAGCCCTGCCTCAGAGAGCTGCCCTCTGGTCAATATCACTACCAGCGCCCCTATGGAACTGGTTTGCATTGATTTCCTGAGTTTAGAACCTGATCTGAAAAATATCAACAATATATTGGTAGTCACTGATCATTTCACCCGATATGCCCAGGCTTTCCCACCAGAGATCAGAAAGCAACGTGCTAAAGTCCTTGTTGAAAATTTCTTTGTTCACTATGGGGACCCCGAGAGAATCCATTCCGATCAGGGAGAGATTTTGAAAGCCGTCTGATTAAAGAAATGCTATCCTTGTGGGGAGTACAGAAGTCAAGAACCACCCGTACCATCCCCAGGGTGATCCTCAACCTGAGAGATTTAATCGCACCTTGCTTGTTATGTTGGGCACCTTGCACCTAAAGACAAACCTAGCTGGAGCCAGCAGATCAATGCCTTAGTCCATGCCTACAACTGCACTAAGAGTGGCTACTGGTTTCCCCATATAGACTGATGTTTGGAAGAGAAGCCAGATTGCCAGTAGATGTTTATTTTGGGGTTTCTCCGATGGGGTTCAGGCAGCTAATCATCTACAGTATGTGCAGAAGCTGAAGGCCCAACTCAACCATGCCTACCAACTAGCCCAGACCTTGGCTGCTAAGTGAATTTGGCCAATAAAGAAAGATATGATAAAGTAAAAGCTGTGGAATTGAAAGAAGGAGACAGAGTGCTATTGAGGAACCTTGGATTGCCCGTAAACATAAGATTGCTGACAGATGGCATCACCTCCCTCATGCTGTCATGGAAAATTGAAAGATTTGCCTGTGTATAAAGTGCGGCCTGAAAACAATTCAAATGATGTGAAAACTTTACACCGAATCACCTGCTGCCAATCGGACAACTTTGATAGAGGCTGAACCTTCCAATGCTCCCCCTCTGGGCCTATAACTAGAGCTGCTGCCAAAAGAAATCCAGATGGGTCGACTCCTCAGAACATAACCTCCAGAGGCATTCTCCTCCCCTCTGATGAAGTTGATCCTCAGTCTGTGTCTGAAGACAGTGAACGTGATGTTGAGTATTCCCCTCTTATGAACTAAGTCAACTCTTTAGGGCAATCCCTAGCTAACTCTGGGGATGAAGTTGGGTTTCCCAGACTGTTTGAGCACCCAGCTTTGTCCCTGGAGTCCATGCCCTAGGATGAAGTGGAGTAGCAACAAGGGTGGAAAAGTGGGACCTTTGAGCCTGGCTGAACTATCTGGGCTGGCTGAACTGTCTGACTTTTCAGATGATGGAAGTGATGTGGGGAACCGTTGTAATATGCCCAAGCAAGAAGAATACTTTGAGTGCCCTGATAGTATCCCAGTAGTGCCAGAAATGTCCCTGGCTGAACCAAGTAGTGTGGGTCCTGATATAGAGGGTCCTGTCTCCAAAAGTACTATGGGCTCTGGTTCCCTTCCCTACAGAGGTTCCCCCTACTAATCTAAGTGATGCGAAATAGAGTCAGAGCCTGTAGCAGGTTTTAATGAGACCCCTAGATGCACCGCCGAGAAGTACAGTCTGTAGTAAGGCTGAGTTATGAGTCCCTGGGTCAGCCTGTGGACCTGCCATTACATGTAGTCCATGAAGGGGTGTACGTGTCCCCAAATTCCTTGCCCAAGTTAGCCTTGGGAAATGATGCCCAACTGTTAGTGTTACCCTCTGAGTATGGGACTACTACCCCGTTAGCTCTCAGATAGCTGATAGGGAGGGGCAAGAGGTAATAACCTGAGTTATGAACGAAAACAAGGTTGGCTGTATGTGTAATGTTGTATAAGAAATCGTGAACCTGTATATTACAGTATTTAATGTGTAACCAAAGGTCTGATGTTCTGTCAGTGTAAACTGTTTGCTTCAAGTGATTTAAGGATAATAACTACTTAGCCGTGACGCCAGGTTTTTTCCAGGCCAGGAAGGGTGTAACCACCTTATAAATAGGGAGTTCCCAGAGTCTTCTGGGAGCTTGCTACGCCCAAGTCTGGATGGTGTCCGGTGTTTAAGCCATTTAAATGGCACTGCAGTGAGTGCTGATAGAGCCTCTATGTACTGTCTTTTTAAGAGCTGCCTGCTTGCAGGTTTCAGTGGCTGTGTGTGGGGAATGTGTTTCCTGCTCGAGTTCCGCCAGAGCTGCGTGTGAATTCGCAATGTTACAGTTGCTGTAAGCATAAGGGGAGCTCTTCTGATAGATGTAACTGCCTGGTGGTTATAGCTTAGAGTATTAGTGAAATTATAGTTTGTCTAACCTGTTTCCATTGCAGCTGGACTTTGTGTGTTTGGCCCCTCCATTTTGGACCTGGACTGTGTGTAGGGGTCCAATAGGAACCTGGGGGTATCTAAATGGAGTAAGTAGCAGTCAATTAAATTAGGACTCTAAAGGGAGCTGGCTGACCAATGAGACCTGACCATGTAGTTCTGGGAAGTGAAGTCTGGATTCTGGCGCCTTGTTTGCACCAATAGGGGCAGTAGCAAGTGACTGGCATCTGCAGCCCACCTATGAGGATCGGGTGGTGCCCGAGTTGTGAGACTTGCCCTCGCTGCCCAGGGGCAGAGGCGCTGTGGCTGTGAGAGAGGGAGGAGCTCTGGGCTCCCGCGCCTTTGAGTGTCTGCCGGAAGCTGTGGGAGGCCAGAAGTCGATGTCTCTGAACGCCCGCCAGTGTCAGACTAAACCGCTCAGGCAGCGGTCAGAGGAGGCTGTGCAAAAGCATGGCTACCTAACAGGCTAACCCTGTAGAGAACTGGAGAATCTGCTCAATCGCTCTCTCGGTCTGTCAGGATAAGTGAAGCTACGTATTTTGGCCGGTGTATGCAAAGTGCAAGCGATGGAGGTACACAGCAGCTGCCTGGTATGGTACCCTCTGCCTTCATATAAATGTGTGGAGAGGTGCTCGAGTCCCAGGTTCGATCCATGAGTGGTGTGAGAGCTTTCTGCTGGAGTTGTGAGTACTAAATCAGGTCGCTCCCCGTCAAATGTTCCTAATGAGGGCAAGGTCTTCTGGTTCCTTTACTGGCTGCAATAACTGAGCTGGCTGGCTCTTTCTAATCCTCATAGGAATCCAATGCTCATTTCTATGTCAGGGCCCCAACCAGCTGCATTGAGGGACTAGCCTTTATTGCCTGGGTACCCAGAGACAGTGACTAATAGGTGAGACCTGTGCACAGTGCCCTAGACAGCTATTTACATATATATATATATATATATTAGCGTGGTAAGCTAATTAACCTGATTCCCCCAGTCCTTGTTATTCCCTGAAATAAATCAGATCGAGTGTTTTTGCAAAGGTATACTGGCTAACTGGTGTGTTTATGGTGAATTACTGTACAGTGATTATTGTGTAACCACATCTCACTTTTCAGGGGTCCCAGAGCAAGCTGATTGGTTCCAGCCTGGGGTCAGTGTGTACAGTGAAGATACTGGGACTGATTTGTGTGGGCCACTAGTGGAAGAAATGGGGTTGCAGTGACCAGAGGGCTGCGATCAAGTCATACCAGACTGTCTCAACCCCGAACTCTGGGTGGAGGCACGACGCCACTGATCCAGGCCCTCAACCTGATAGTAGCAATTCAGGCAGGGTAGTAGCCCTTGGAATAGCACGTCCTGGGGTTACAAAACACCACCGCTCTCTCCGACTCCTCAGTGACCATTCCCTGTGATCTGTATCTGGACAAATAAATTCCAAACCACCTCTAAAACCATCCTAAGTCGAATGCTACCACACGGAAACCTTGCTAAGCTAAAGATCTGCCTCCTACAACAAGACTGGTCCCCATCTACAATACGCTGGATGTGGACGCTGCCCTAGACTTCTTCATTAAAACTTTCTACACTGCCTGTGACACCCTCGCACCTTTCAAAAATATGAAATTAAAGCACTCTCTAATCCCTGGCTAACAGCCAAACTACTGGCTCAGCTTAAAGCATCGTGACCATCTTTGGGCTATAGCCAGGCTACAGGCTCCATAATAGACTCACTTAACTATAAACAGGCGCACAACCCTATGCACTTCACAAATCAGGCAAATGAAGAGCTCCTATTTCAAGAGTGCTCTAGAAACCACCTGGGGTGACGGAGATCCTTCTGGGACAATATACATAATAATACAGGCAATCTAAATCCTCTCCCACGGCAATGAACATTGATGGCTCCGCTACGGTGACCCTAAGCCTATGGCCGATGCCCTAAATAAAACCTTCACTGATCTCAGTGGTGTCCTCGCTAGACTTCTTCCAGGACTTGTCAGTTCCAAAACTCGATCTCAAAACACCTCGCCAGACAAACCGCTATTTCACTTTAAAATAGTTAAGACATAGAAGCCTACAGATACATAAAAGGCCAGCTCTAAATCTAGAAATAGCAGTGACACCATTGATCTAAAGCTTCTGTACCTCACCTTGGAAGAAGTGATCCACCCTCACCAAAATTCTCACCTCTCCCTGTGCCAAAGTCAATTCCCCAACACCTGGAAGGTCACTATAGTCACACCAATGCATAAACGGGCGACAATCACACCAGGGAACTATCGGCCCATATCTATACTTCCACCCTCTCCAAAGCTCTTGAACGGATCGTGGCGAATCAACTATCAGACTACCTGCAAAAGTACAATCTACTCTGCATTCAGCAACATGGATTTAGGAAAGGACACAGTACATCGACGGCCCTACTTGATTCCTCTAGTGAAACTCTCAAAGCCTCGGATAAGGGTTATTTAACCGGAGCTGTCTTCATAGACCTCAAAAAGGCCTTTGACACTGTTCACCATAGCCTTCTAATCTCTCTTCTGCTTAACATTGGGCTAGCAGGGACCTGGAGCCGGGTAAAAGTTACCTGGCACAGCTGCTCAAACAGTAAAAATCTCTGAGGTTCTCTCTGACTCCAAACCAGTCCTCTCTGGTGTCCCCAGGGCTCAATTTTAGGTCCTCCTCTTCAGCCTATTTCTAAACTTGCTTCCCAGATCCTGCCCTGAAAAGTAATACTCTATGCTGATGACGCTGTAATTCTCTCCTCCATAGGATCCAAATCCACTCGACAGAGCTTTGCAGCTTGCTCCATGTGTTGAAAAGTGGTTCCTGAGCAAACTGGTCCCTAAATAAAAAAAAAAACAAAAGTCATGCTTTTCGCCAGTCATCAAAACAGAAATAGGCATACTCCACTGTCATAAAACTTCTCTTGGAAATACACTAGAACAAGTGAACACCTTCAAATACCTTGGTATTGCTTTTGACGTAATGTCTTACTTTACGACCCATATCGATAACACTGCAAAACAGTGCACCAACGCATTGGAATTTTGTACCGAACTATCAATTTTCAACCAAGCTACCTTGAGGATTGCTGTTCAAAGCTCCATCATCTCAATCATAGACTATGGTCTAATTGTCTATGGCTCAGCTACTACCACTGCACTAAAGCACATCTCAACAGCACTAAACAAAACCTGTCGACTCCTCACTGGAGCACAGAGATGGACCCACACTTGTGACCTCTACAGGAAACGGTTGGTTGCATCTTTCCAAATGCCTCATGTATCTCACCTGCGTGATGGCAAAAATCAATCTTGGGACTCGCTTCCATGTATCCGGGACCTGCTCTGCCTGAACAATAGCTCGTACCACCAGAAGATCTGACCATCTCACCTTTCCTTGTCCCTAGATACCGGACTGCTCAGGGACAAAGATCTTTACATACCGTGCCCCTACCTGGTACAATGCCCTCCTATCCTCCACGCATTGGGAGCTTTCAAATCCATACTTACGCTCACCTCACAGCCTCCAGCTCCTGTGACTGCTTTGACTAAAGTCTCATCCCACTGAGTTCACTTACATTTGTTTCATTCAACCACCATGGTCTCTTTTTTGACAAAGACAACCTGAGTACCACTAACCTGGTTCTGTCTGCTCCTAAACTTCTTATTTCTCCTCTCTTCCTCTCAAGCTCTCAATCCTTATTCCTTGCCCTTGACCTGCCTCTGAGTTCCTTTTTCTTTTCTGTACATAAATGTTACTGTTTAAGTTGTGGCCTTGTTAAACGGCTTACAGATTGTTGTAACACTGTCTACTATGTTTTTGTACTTAATGACGTGGAACCTTTGTAAAAGAGCCTTGGCTCAAAAGTATTAATTCCTAGAACAATAAAATTCAAACTTCAAAACATAATAAATTATCCTATTGCAGCTTTCAAGCCAGGTAATACAATAACCGATCGGTTACAAACTGTGTCACGGATTTTGAAAAGAACCAGAAAACACTGGTTCTTTTAAACTGACTGCACCGGAACACCACCTAATCCCAGAGAAAAATTAAGTAAGAGACTACAGGATCGGGTTCCAAATCAGACCAACCAAAAAGAAACAGAGGAAAAACAATTTCCATACTTTTCCCCCAAATAAACACAGTCACTACCTATCTACCACACTACCTGTATAAGTGAGACAGAGGCTGGAAATCCAATAACAACAAACAGCGTTTTTAAACTGAACGCTTAATTTTACCAAACCAAGCAGAGGAAATCTCGGAGCGACTTCACTGTTAGTGGAGTAAAGAATCTGATGGTTACACTAGGAAGTACCACAGACAGAGGTTTGAAAATCGAGCTCGAGCTCAACGTTCTATGCTTCTGAATAGAGTTAACTCTTTTCTCTCCAGGGCAGTTCAAGTGCTGGGCTAACTGCATTATGTCAGAATACAGCAAGACTTCATGTTGTTTGAATATCTAAACAGCTTAAAATGTCTGCATTGTTGCCTTTAGAATGCTTCAGAGCATCTCTGGCCAGCTTATATAACAAGCATTGTAATTGTTATGGATAATTTATGTCATTACATAGTATGCAGAGTTTTATAACTGATTACTGTATCATTTTATATATGACAAGTCTTTATGTTTGTATTTTTATATCTGTATTGCATGTATTACTGTACCATGTTAATTGTTGGATGCAACTGAAAACATATTTTTCTCAATTTGTTATCCAATAAAGTTGAAGGTACAGGACCTGCAGGAGCAGGGTCAACTGGTGGTGGTGGTTGTACCACTGCAGGATGCTGCACTCTGTGTGTGGGGGTGGGGTGGGGTCAATGCCCAGTGCTTGTTGTCCAAAACATTGACCCTTCGATGGATGGGCTGGTGTGCCCCATCCGTCAATTCCATCTCCTTCTGTTTGTCTGGACTGCTACAGGTCCCACTCCTCCTGTGACCTTCTCACAAGTCCCACTCATTTTAATTAGAAAAGAAACAGAGAGTAAAAATAAACTGAGTAAATGGAAGAAAATAGAACAAATAAAAGTGGAATATAAAGAAACATACAACTAATCAACAACTAAATAAATTCTCAGAAACTGCTAAGTAAATAGAAGACAACAACAAATGCAAAAAAAAGCTTCAAACGTTGGTTTTGGCTGCTTTATAAAGCCTCTCACTGAATGCAGCAGATCTGACCACTTCCACTAACTCACTGAGACTGCAAATGAAACTAAAGGCTCAGACTGTACATAAAGAAGTAGCATGTGACCTACAGAAGCTGTTTCCATGTGACCTACAGGCACTTGTTTACCATAAGCCTTAGAAACATAGAAATTGATGGCAGATAAGGACACGAAGGCCCATTAAATCTGCCCATTTCTTTTCTACCTTATGAATGTGCCATCGGACTTTGCTCTGTCAATGACCCATCTGTTCATACTCATCTGTATTGCTCCCTTATGCCTATCCCATGCCTGTTTGAAACTCTGCACTGTATTCATATCTACCACTTCCTGAGGTAGGCCATTCCATGCATCCACCACCCTTTCTGTGAAAAAGAACTTCCTCACATTACCCCTTAATCGGCCTCCTCTAATCTCATGCTGTGTCCTCTTGTCCTGCCATTTTTCTTGTATTGAAACACGTTGACTCTTTCACCTTGTTAATGCCCTTAAGGTGTTTGAATGTTTCAATCACATCACCTCTCCCTCCTTTGCTCTAGGGTATACATACTGAGCTCCGCTAGTCTGTCCTTATATGTTATCTGATGCAGTCCCTGCACCATTTTGGTTGCCCTTCTCTGGACTGCCTCAATTTGTTAATGTCCCAGGAAGGTGTGGCCTCCAGTATTGCACTAGTACTCCAGATGGGGCCTCAACCAGTGTCTTGTAAAGAGGGATTATTACCTCCTTTTATGACTTGTGATACCCTACTAATACACCCCAACACACCCTTAGCCTTACATACTGCTTTAGTAGTCTGCTTGGATGATTTCAGGTCATCTGTGATGACGATGCCCAAGTCTCTTTCTTCCCTTGTGACTGACAGCAACTCCTCTCCCAGTCTATAGGTGGCGCCAGGTTTCTCTTCCCTATGTGCATGATCTTGCACTTCTTTGCATTAAACCCCAGTTGCCACTCTTCCAACCATTTTGCCAGTTTATCCAGATCTCTTCTCATTCTGCCCACCCCATCTGGATCATCTACTCTGTTACAGATCTTGGTGTTGTCTGAAACAGACAAACCTTACTCTCCAGTTCATCTGCAATGTCACTGATGAAGATATTGAAGAGGACGGCCCCAGGACTGATCCTGAGGTACCACACTTGTGACTTGACTTGATTTGGGCAAAATGCGCATATTTCACCACAAAGGCTAAGTTGTAGGAGAAGTTGCCAGGTGAAGTTGACAAAGACAACTTTTCAAGTAAATGGAAACAATTTAGAATTGCTCTGCAAAGGCAAACTTGGTGAATTTGTCTTAACTTTGCAGATCAATTAAAACTTCACAACATTTCAACGGGTAAGAACCTTGCTGGGTGGGGGTCCTTTTCAGGCCCTTGTCTCCTGTGATGCCTCCGGCAGTCCACTGATTGGTGAGAAGATCCAGTGCAAAGCTTCAGCTGTGCAGATCCATGATCGGTGGCACCTCATGGTGTAGACTTCAGCTGCTAGAGGGTATGGCCTTAAATCCACTTGGGTGCCTTTAGCTGTGCAGACCATGCCAGCAGCACCCTGAAAACTATTCTTCTTGCATCACCCTAAGTTCTGCCTAGTTTCATTCCATAGTCCCTCCTTTAGTTTCCAGTCAAGGTTAGACGTCCTCACTGTGCTGAGGTTGGGAGCTAGCATTTCAGCAGTAACCTCTCCTCAATCCACATTCTGTGCAGCCTCCTTCCATGAGTTGCTTCCTTTGGCTTCAAGATCTACTTGTGGCACTCCCACAGTGTTATCCCTTTAGAGGGTTAGAGCAACTGCTATCCCTCCTAAAGTTCCCCTGAATTGGAATTCCAAATTATTTCAGTGAGCTTCTTAGTGCCCATGCCAGGAGGGATGGTGGCCAAGGCCATGATCCCTAGACATTTCCTCCACTGGTAGGGGAGGGGTTCTCTCCTGAGAGCCAAAGGCCATGAAGTAGTTGTCCAGTACCATTTTATTCAGTATTAGAAATTGTGCTGTGAGTTGGGGTCAGATGATAGCCCACCTCCTCCTACAATCCTGCCATTTCCATGCTCCTCTGGAAGTCATGCCTCAGTCTGCTTATCACTCATCAACAGCTGTCAGCTGTCTATGCCATCACATTGCTAATCTGCTTTTGCAGCTCTTGCTCCGCTGTTCTTTGTGCTGCTACCTAAGGTACCTTTAGCTAAAGAATCACATTCATGTAGCACCTCTAGGATGGGACTTTCCTCATGAGGGTTCCTTTGCCTTCATGGTATCTTGACAGGGTGGTAGTCCCACAGGAGTCAGAGAGTGCAAATGGCCAAAGTAACTACAAATGACAGCTAACAACATCCAGCCATACAGCTAGCTTTTAGCTACCAACAAGTTGCACAAGGATTACTCCACAGTGTGGTTGCACATACATATGAAATTAAAAGACAAGCCTGTGGTTTGATGGGTGGGAGAAACCAGCCACACCCCTTCTTGGGCTACATAAACCAGTTCCTTTCAATCTTGCTTGGAAGCTCATTTTTGCTCCCACCATCCACTCCTTCTCCTCCAGTGCCTCACTTCTCTTCTTGAGCTCCTTCTAAGGTATTTTCAGCCAATGGAATCACATTCCTGCAGCACCTTTAGGGGTGGAATCCTCTTCAAGAGGGTTTGTTTGCTCTCCCAGTACCCGGCAGTGTGAAGTCCCTCAGGGACAAGAGAGTCATCTGACCAAAGTAACTATAAATGACAGTCAACATCCAACCATACAGCCAACCTTCAGATACCAGCAAGTTGTACAAGTACTGTACTACTCCACATTGTGGTTACATACATTGATTAAACTAAAGGCAAGCCTGTGGTTTGATGGGCAGGAACAACCAGCCGCACCTTCTTCCTGGGCTATATAAACCATCTTCCTTCAGCCTCATTCAGAAGACCATTGCCTTGGCTCCCACCATTCACCTCTTCCTCCTCCTCCTCCTCCTCCAGTGGCTCACTTCTCTCCTTCAACATCTGTCTAAGGTACCATTAGTCAATGTATTCACATTCCCGTGGCACCTCTAGGGATGGAACTCTCCTCAAGAGGGTTCCTTTGCTTTCTCAGTACCCGACAGGGTGGTAGTCCCACAGGGACAGAAAGTGCAAATGTTCAAAGTAACTTTTAATGACAGTCAACATCCAACTGTACAACTAGCCTTCAGCTACCAACAAGTTGCACAAACATTACTCAACACTGGGGTTGCATGCATACACCCATTAAACTACAATTATAACAGTGAGACTGGTGAGACAGTAAAGCCTGTTCAAAAGATAAACAAAGATAATATATATAAAACAAGAAAGACCAGCCTTGTTCGCACCAGAAAAATCTTGTTTTAGTTTAGTTCCATGCTCTGTAAAATAATTCTGCCTGTGCCAGAGGGCTCATCATCCCAATGCTCTGATAATGTGTTGAGAACCTTTACCTGCAATATAAATCCCTTATTTTCCAGTGTAGCATTATAAACAGTGATTTTAACTTAATTAAAATACCTTGCAAGTGGAAAAATCCTTTTAGGAATAAACAGGATGAGAAACACGCATCCAACTAACCTGTTTTGTATCTAACAATAGCTTTTCCTACAGTATAAACAAACAGTACTGCTGTGGGAAAAATGCAAATTGATCAATACGTAAGCGAAACTGGAAAGACCTGGACACACCTATAAGCCCTTTATGCCTCCAAGTTTAACTTAGTGGTGGAAATGTGTTTTAAGAGCAGTTCATGCTGGAAAATATGTTATTCACTACAGCACTAGCAACTATAGTAGCACAAAACATTTTTTACTTAACATTTTAAATCCAGTCTTGAATATTCTAATATTCTTCAGGTGAAGCTACCTCTCTGCTGGAAGCTGCAATACTGAACATAGGATTTGCAAGAAAGCCAGTTGTGCTCACAACAGAGGAGGGAACCTTACAATTGTCTTTGGTTTGTAGCAGATATTCTGCAGGTGGAGGCTACTTCTAACTGAAAGGTGAAATAAGGAACTTAGAATTATCAGGAAAGACAGTCTTTCAAGCAACAGAGGGAGGTGGATTTTGCTTTACTTTTGTTACAATTGTTAAGATTTTCAGTGCAGGAAGAGTTTAAACCCTGAAGGACGGAATACTGTTTACTGTGTCTGTCCTGTGCACAGCTGACGATTTTGGGGCTGACTGCTTTCAGAGAACAAATCACCAGGCTGTTTTGGGGCTGGGGAGGTTTACCTGTGTCTGACTTGGATGTCTGGATTTTCTCTGTTTGATTAGCAGGGTATTTTCTCGTCAAATTGTTGTGTAGGGCATCTTGATGACAGGAAGGCACTCATCGCAGCGGTGGGTCAGAGCTTCTAGCTGATTGTTTCATGAGGGCACAGTTTAGGCCCAACCCCTGCCCACCCTCACCCCATCCACCCCTGGAAATAGTTCCTTTATACCTGGGGTTCTGACATCATTTCCTCAAAAGTGCAAGGTGCATATCACTGTCATATCCTCTCTAGCACACTGCACTGACAATATAACATACACATTGTATAATATATATATTTCTATATAACAAAAAATCACACACAAAAAGTAGATAAACATGTCAGAGTAGTAGGTATAATGGCTGTGAGGCAACAGTCTCCGGGAGTCTTTCTGAGGCTGAGATGCTGCCCTATTTGCAGACAACTCTCTGCCCTGAGGGAGGAAGTTGCCCATCTTCAGGCCACACTGGACAATAGTAAGGAACCTTCCCCAGGCCACACTGGACAGTAGGAAGGAACCTCCCCATCCAGGGAGCACCACAGCCACCACCACTACCTCAGAGGTTGCGAAGAAAGCACAGCAGTTGGACCACAGTGAGCTCAGGGAGGGTGAGGATGGTGGAACAGAGGCACACCCAGCCAGTTGTTCCACTCCACAATCCATACACCATTCTGGGGAGCATAGCTCCCCTATGGATGCAACCGCAGAGGAGACTAAGGAGGCTGAGGACAACTGTCACAAGGGAGGCCCACAGGAAGGAGGCAGAGGACACCACAGGGAAAGGAAGCAGCTCCTGGTGGGGACCCAATTACTAGGGATAGAACTGGGGGAGCAGGGAAAACTGAAGTAAGGTGCCTGCCTGGTGTCATGGCTTGAGGGACAGGAAGCGATCCTCAGGATCACGAGAACAGCTGCACGGGAGTCTGAGCTGGACCTCATTGTCCACCTAGGGACAAATGACTTGGCTCATCATGAGATCAGAGCAGTGCAGGAGGACTTTGTTGAGTTGGGAGGGCCTAAGACAAGTAGCACACACAGTATCCTTCTCAGAGGTGCTGCCTATCAATGGCATGGGTGAGGCGAGGTACTTTGCACCATTCAGTTTAATGAATGGTTGAAAAAAATGGTGGAGCACAGGGTTTGGCTTCATTGAGCACTGTGGTTCCACCTGAGGGGCACTAGCCTATACTGGCAGGAAGGTCTGCATCTGTCCAGGAAGGGAACAAGTCTTTTGAGCAATCGGTTTAAATGCTTCATTGGCAAGCTTTTAAACTAATCAAGGGGAGGCACTGATAAGCAGCAGGAAAATCCCAGCCTCTCCCTAAAAAACAGGGTACTAAATGAGAAAAGACCGAGGTAGAAAGGTCAGTGGGGATGCTGCAACAGAAGGTAAAGCCATCAAAAATGGAGAAGCAATGAGTACCGATGCCCATAGTCTGGGTAACAAGCTTCCTGAATTAGTGGCCTTGATGGAGGAGGAACATCTGGATACCGTGGCAGTCACAGAAACATGATACACACAAAACCATGACTGGGACATAAACATACCAGGATACACTATGTACAGGAGGGACAGGGAGGAGGAGCTCTTTACATAAGGGAAGGAATCAAAGCAACAGAACAAAAGGGTAAACAGGGAGGAGAAGAAGCACTGTGGGTCAATTTGGAGACAGGCAATGGCACCACAATCCACACAGGGTTGTATATAGACCCCTCTCAGGGGAGGAAATGGACAAGGAAATGATAGAAAGTATACTTAGAATGGCAGAAAAGGGAGATATTGCTGATGGGTGATGTGAATGTGCCAGATGTTAACTGGAGTGCAGTTGCAGCAGCCACTTCAAAGAGTGGGTTATTCTAGATGCCCTACAGGGGCATGCCTTAGAGAACTAGTATTGGAACCCACTCGAGAAGGAGCAATCTTAGACCTGGTTCTCTCAAATGGAGATGGAGAGAGGATCACAGATGTAGAAGTGGGTAGCCATCTGGGAACTAGCAACTGTCGAACAGTATGGTTCACAATAAACACAGCAATAGAGTCAAGCCATACAAAGGCAAAAGTACTGGACTTTAGGAGGGCTGACTTTGCTAAAATGGGTGAGTGCCTAAGGAATGCACTAGCAAATGGGCAGGAAGGAGGGTGGAAGAACAAGGGGAATAATAAAACTGCCATCACAGAGGTAACAAGCCTTGTGTGAAGCAAATAAACAAAACAAAATGTAAGAAACCACTATGGTTCTCAAAGGAAGTGGCAGTGAAGGTTCAAGAAAAAGAAAGCATTCAGGAAGTACAAGGAATCACAGAAAGAGCAGGACAGATAACTGTATCAGTTAAAGCAAAGGAAGCTGGGAAGGCAGTCAGAACAGCAAAGGCCCAAACCAAGGAAAAGATAGCTAACTCAGTTAAGAAGGGGATAAAACCTTTATAGGTACATCAGGGAGTGAAGGAAGACCAAGGAGGGATAGTGAGGCTTAATAAAGGGAGTGGGGTGGGCAGAGGGTGACTGTGAAAGGCAGAGATACTAAACAAATATTTTTGCTCAGTATTTACAAATGAAGAGGGAGGTACCTAAAACAAACAATAGGAGAAGGAACTAGAAGGGGGACAGGATCAGATCTACAGTACAGTAGCTTCTTCTTGTTGTTTTTACATTGTTTCTTGTGGATTCTACTTGGTAGAAGGTTATTTCTTTTCTTTCTTACTACTAAGGGGCTAGCAGGGTATTGTTTGGGGCTGTTGGAATTTTGAAACCTGTTTTGGTAGCTATAAGTGGGCTCATTTGTTTGATGATTCACTGTGTGGCAGGCTGCATTTGTAGAGGCCTATTTCTTCTGTTTTAAAACATAATTGGTGTGATTGAACTGGGTCTGTTTCTTTGAATTGGATACCTATATCTTCTAATTCCAAGCCTATTTTGATGTGTTGTTGGTGAAGCTGTTTGAATTGGAGTCCTGTTTCTTTGGGTAGCAAACCTATTTTGGGGCTTTGAGTAGAATTGTGATTCACTGTTGCTGGCTTCACTAGCTGCAAAGTTTTAGTGCAGAGTGGGGAAGGGTGCTAATGGTCTGACCAGAGGCCTCAGCTACCTGATTGTTTCTAGAGGACTTGGGCTAGTCCCTCCCCTGGTCCATTATTTCCTTTATATCAGGGTTCTGACATCACTCCTCAAACAGGCAAAGGATATGCAACTGTCATAGCAGAAGCAGACATCCAGGAAAGGAACAGCAACAAGTGAAGGGTGACTGCTAACTCAGTGGAAGGGAAGTAAATGCAAATCTAGGAGCTTCATTATTACTTCTTAGCATTGATATTGCATTGGGGAAAGGAGGAGTAGGAGTTTGAAGAAGGTTGTGCAATGGCTACTTGAAGTCTCTTTTGAGTGTGGATAGGAAGGATAGGAATATAAAAGCAGTTGCTCAATATATCTAAACATGTACAACAAAGGAGGTAAGGGAAATAAAGAAAATAATGTTTTGCACTGATAGAGGGGAAGAGGGGAGACTTGGGGAGTGTTTGGTATCCTGCATCTGGAAGGGTGGGGTTCACTGGTGGGCAACGACAGCAATGGGTAGGGTGGTAGGCTGCAACAACTGTGCACCAATCTTTCTAAAAATTGCCTGGAGTGTGGGTGGATGTTTAGGTGCAACCACATAGAAAAACTTAGAAAGGAGATTGAGGGTCTGCAGGAGGAACTAAGACAGGCAAGGCAGATTGGGGTGGGTTTAGCCCAATACTGGAGGAGGAAGAAGAAGGGAGATGAGGGAGGCGATTTAAGCCAACAGTGATGAGAGAGGTCAGAAGAAGGAGGCAGAGACAAAGGGCCCAGGCCAGGAAGAACGATTGCATGGGAAACCAGGTCAGGAGACAAAAGACAAATGGAAGGAGGAGATAGGGACTTGAGGGAGGCGAAGAAGTGGTAAAAAGTCATGGAGTGGAAAGGAGAGAACAGGTTACTAGGAAGAGAGAGGGAGCGGCATTTGTGAAGGGTCTTCAGAAAATAGTTTTGCACTGCTAGAGAGGAAGAAGGTGGAGGAGGGAAATGATGACATTAGAGGAGTAATTGATAAATGCCTGGACCAAACTGGAGCGGGGGAAGTTCTGCTGGGAGAATTGCAACAGGGGTAAAGGGGAAATAATGTGCAGGAGGAAGAAGAGGAGCTGGAAATGAGAGAGGAGATGAATGGAAGCAAGCAGGAGTAAGAGGGTGGAATCTTAGTGCTGGGGGACTCAATATTAAGAGGAGTCAGGTGGGGTAGCAAGGGGAGAGGCATAGTTGCATTTGGGTGGAGGCCATGCAAGGAATGACAGCAGAAAGGGTGTGACAATCTGTTCTGAAATATGCTAGAAGGGTAGGGACAAGCCTCATTTAATTATACATCTTGGGACAAACGACCTGGCTGACAAGACAGTAGATATAGTCCAGAGGAGGTTTGAGGAACTAGCACAATTATGTGAGTGGGCAGGAAGATCAGTAACTTTTCAGAGATACTTCGCTGTGCCAAAGGCAAGCACAACAAGAAAGCTTGAGAATAGAGGAATTTAATGGATGGCTAAGAACCTGGTGTTGTGCTAAAGGGTATGGGCTGTTGGGGGGAGGGACCTGGGAGGACAGTAGTCTCTATGCCAAGGACAGACTACAATTGAGTGAGGAGGAAAGAAAGTGTTGAAACAGAGGATGGAGGAGTACATAGAGGAAGTTGGGAATTTAAACTGGAGTGGGGGTGGCAATTGGGAAGAGTTATGCAGAGACCACAGGTTGGGAAGCCATATGAGCTTACCCCATAACAGTGACAAAGGACAAATGGCAAGTACTATTGGTGATGCTAGGAAAGGAGGGCAGGATGGGAGGGGAAAAGGGTGGAAGGTGGTTACCCTTAATGCTAGGAGCCTTGGGAGGAAAACTGCAGAGTTACAGGTTCTCATGGCAGAGGAGAGGTGGACATTGCAGCCATCACAGAAACATGGGCCACCCAATACAATGACTGGGACCTGTCTGTACCAGGGTACAGGTTATTTCGTAGGGACAGGGTGATTGGGAAAGGAGGGGTGGCACTATATGTGAAGGAAGGACTGAAGTGTGTAAGGGAGGAAGGGAGGAGGGTAGCATGGAGTCACTTTGGATGCAAATCCAGGATTCCAAGAATAGGATTCTTAGAATGGGAGTGGTGTACAGGCCACCATCTCAGATGGAGGAGTTAGACAGGGAACTAGCGGGACAGATCAGGAGGACCTCGAGAAGGGTAGTGTGGTGATTGTGGGGACTTAACATGCCAGGGTGGACTGAGTACCCCAACAACCAGGAACAGAAGGCAGCAGGTACTGCTGGATGCCTTCCAGGACAGCTTCCTGCTGCAAATGGTCAGTGAACCAACCAGGTCAGGGAATACCCTTGACCTTGTGCTGGCAAATGGGGACTTTGTGAGAGAACTTACAGTGGAGGAACAGCTGTCAGGGAGTGACCACCACTCAGTATGGCTCACATTGGATATGGGCAAGGAAGGAGTGGAGTCTGGCACAAGAGTGCTGGACTCAGGAGGGCCAACTTTGGGAGGATGGGGAAGTGGTAAAGGGTACCTGGCCAGAATTCAATCTAGTATGGACACTAACCAGAGGTGGGAGCTCATAAAGCTGGGATAGTGGAGGCAACCAAAACTCTGCTGCAAAGCCCAGAGCAAGAAGGCTAGGGCTAAGAAACCAAGCTGGTTGAGCAAGGTGGTCATGGAAAGGTAAGGAGGAAAAGAGCTGCCTTTAGGAAGTACAAGAAAACAGGGAGGAGGGAGGACAGGGAGGAGTACTTGACAGAATCAGAGGAGGTGACAAGAGCCGTAAGGGAGCCAAAGCATCTCGGAACTCAGGCTGGCACAAGGCATTAAGAAGGGGAAGAAGGACTTCTTAAGTACATCAGGGAGAAAAGGAGCTGTAAGGACCACATAGTAAGGATTAGGAAGGAGAGGGTTGGGTGGAAGCAGGGTATAAGGCAGAAGCACTAAATGAGTACTTCTGCTCAGTATTTACTAAAGAGAAGAGGGGGTGACACCCAAGGTGGGAGAAATGGCAGAAGCGGGGAGGGGTGACAGATGGAAAAATCATGGAGGGCAGAGTTCGAGAGGGTTTGAAGGCACTGAGGGTGGACAAGGTGCCAGGCCCAGATGGCATCCACCCCAGGCTACTGAAGGAGTGGCAGAGGTCCTTGCAGGACCTTTGGCAGACCTATTTAATGCCTCACTACATTCGGGGTGTGTACCTCAGGACTGGAGGATGGCTCATGTGGTGCCCCTCCACAAGAGTGGCCCCAAGGATGAACCAGGAAACTACAGACCAGTGAGCCTCACATCCATCATGGGTAAGCTAATGGAGACTATCCTGAAGGAGAGGCTGGTGGCCTCCTAGAGGCCAAAGGACTACAGGACAGCAGACAGCATGGCTTCACACATGGCAGATCCTGCCAAACCAACCTGGTGGAGTTCTATGGCTGGGTAACTAGGCAACTGGACAGGGCCATGCAGTGGATGTCCTGTATCTGGACTTCAGTAAGGCATTCACTCGGTGCTGCATGGAAGGCTGGGAAGGAGTTAGTAGGCACAGGGCAGGTGCAAAGCTGGTGAGATGGGTAGGAAACTGGCTTCAGGGAAGGCAACAGAGGTGGTGGTGGGTGGGAGCTCTCACACCCAAGGCAGTACTGCGTGGTGTTCCACAGGGCTCGGTGTTGGGACCAGTGTTGTTTGGGATATTCATTGCAGACATGTCATGGGACATCAAGAGCAAGATCAGTCTGTTTGCTGATGATACCAAGGTAGGCGAGTGGTGGATGACCTAGGGATGGCAGGGATTGCAGGATGATCTGGCAAAGCTTGAAACCTGGTCAGACACCTGGCAACTGGGCTTTAATGCCAAAAGTGCAAGGTGCTGCATTTTGGGATGAAGAACCCAAGGAGGAGTTGCCAGCTTGGGGAGTGCAGCTAGCCCAGACAGAGGAGGAGAAGGATCTGGGTGTGCTCATTACAGGGTCAATGAACAACTCGGCACAATGTAGGAAGGCAGCTGCAAAGGCCAACAAATGCTGGGGTGTATTGCAAGGGATATATCCTCTGGGAGGAGGAGGTGATTCTGCCACTGTATAGGTCATTAGTTAGACCACACCTGAGTACTGCGGCAGTACTGGTGCCCGTATCTGAAGAGGGACATTAAGTTACTGGAGGAGGTGCAGCACAGGGCGACAAAGATGATCAAGGGGCTGGGGGACTTATCATATGAGAGGAGGTTGAAGGAGTTGAACATGTACTCACTGGAGGATAGGAGGGACAGGAGTGATAGGACTGAAACCTTTAAATACATGAAAGGAATAAACAAGACGGGTACAGAGGGGCTGTTCAAAGTAAGGAAGGGAAGGCCACCAGGGCCATGATATGAGACTGGAGGAGGAAGGTTCAGGAGGAGATGAGGAGACACTTTTTACAGAGAGGGTGGTGACTGGGTGGAATGCGTTACCTGCAGAAGTGGTATCCAGTAGAACAGTGGACTGCTTCAAAAGGGATGGGACAGGACAAGGGAGGGTTAATGAAGGGAAGGGTGAAGGAGGGCAGCTGCAGAATAGAGAGTGCTAGCTGCACATTCGAAAGCAAACTTGATAGACCTCTAGGCCTTTATCTGCTGGAAAATTTCGTATGTTCGTAATAGAAACACTCTGGATACAGAAGTTGATACCAGCCTATTTACAGAAGAAAGGGTTCTGAAAGAACTCTTAAAACTGAAGGTGGACAAAGCAATGGGGCCTGATGGGATTCATCCCAGAATTCTAAAAAATTAACGGTAGAACTAGTGACACTACTGACTACCCTCTTTAACAAATCATGGGAGGATCGGTGGTACCCGAGGACTGGAGGAGGGCAGATGTGATTCCCCTTCACGAAAGTGGGAGCAAGGCAGAAGCAGGAAACTACAGACCTGTTAGTTTAACCTCAGTGATAGGAAAAATGATAGAATCACTCTGAAGGAAAGAACTGTCAGTATCTAGAGGCCAGAGGGGACAGGACCCAAGGCAGCATGGATTCACAGCGGAAGGTCATGCCAGACTAATCTGATAGATTTCTTTGACTGGGTGACCAAAGTAGTAGATCAGGGAGGGGCTGTGGACATGGCTTACCTAGACTTTAGCAGGGCATTTGACACAGCCCCACACAAAAGATTAATATACAAGTTAGCCAGCCTGGGAGTGGGTCTCAAGATGACAGCCTGGGTAAAGAATTGGCTGGAGAATAGGACTGAGAGAGTAATAGTAAATGGAGTCCACTGAAGAAAGGGGGTAACTAGTGGTGCCACGAGGATCAGTATTAGGACCGGTTCTTCAATGTCTTTATAAGCTTACATTGCAGAGGGACTGGAAGGAAAGTATGTCTCTTGCAGATGACACAAAGATCTGCAACAGAGTTGATGCACAAGGTGGGGTGGAAAGGATGAGAAGGACTTGGCAAGATTAGAGGAATGGTCAAATGTATGGCAGCTTAGATTCAATGCTAAGAAGTGCAAGGTAATGCACCTGGGAAACAAAACCCAGGGAAGAGTACACAATGGGGGTGAGATACTAACAACAACAAAATGGAAAGGGACCTGGGGTAGTCATATCAGATGACCTAAAGGTGGGCAAGCAATGTGAGAGGCAGCAAGGAGGGTTGGGGGATACTGGGATGCAAGGGAGAGGCATCACCAGTAGAAAACAGGAAGTTATTATCCTCTGTACAGACAGCTGGTGAGACCCCATCTGGAGTACTGCATGCAGTTCTGGAGACCTGCTCTCCAAAAGACATAGACAGGATGGAAGCTGTCCAGAAGAGGGCAACTAAAATGGTGCAGGGTCTGCACTGGAAGACATATGAAGAGAGACTTAAGGAGCTTAATGTGTATAGCTTCGAGGAAAGGAGGAGAGGGGGACATGATAGAAACTTCAAGTACCTCAAGGGAATCAACAAAGTCCAAGAGGGTAGCAACTTTCAAAAAGAGGCAAGAACAAGGGGCACAATTTGAAGATGGGGCAGCTCAGAGGTAATTTAAGGAAGTATTTTATCACAGAGAGGGTTGTGGATGCATGGAACAGCCTTCCGGAGGAGGTTGTGGAGTCAAAAACAGTGGTGGAATTCAACATGCATGGGACAGCCATAAGGCAATTCTAGGGGTGGGGGCAGAAAGAAGTAGGCTGCTGGTTAACTAGGATCTGCAGCTTATCCATTAGGTAGGAAATGGGCAGACTGGGTGGGCCAAGCGGTCCTTATCTGCTGTCAAATTCTATGTTTCTATGTTTCTATGTTACATCATGGTTAAAACCCTGCCAAGATCCACACGCTAATATTTTATGAGGAAGATGGGACACTGGCAAGCACAAGTTCTGTGACACCCTCAAGCTCACATACGCCATAAACATGTACACACCCACCCTCCCTGAACTTTTTTACTGGGTGCCTGCAGCATTAGAGCAGAAAGTCAAATGTAACCCCTAGGTGGTGCTATCCCAAGGGCAACTTCCCTTGCCTGTTTGACTACGGACAGGTTGAGGGGCCTAGGTCCAATGGCGGTGCTTCCACCCAGAGGTCAGGGTTTGCAGTAGTTAGACTAACTTGGTCACAGCCCTCTGGGACACTGAGACCCCTTTTATCTCTGCTAGTGACCCACACAATGCACCATGAGTGTCTTCACTATTTCCACTTACCCCAGGACTGGTTCAGTCAGCTTGACTCTGAGGACCCTTGTAAAACAAGATGATGCAATATGATAGCCACAGTACAATACTTTAGCATAAACGAATACCTCAGTCAGTGTAACTTTGCTGAAACAAACAGATCTGATTTATTTAGTGGATGGCAACAAGGATAGGGGAATCAAGCTAATTAGGTTAAACACATTAATAATCACAATACTGTGTGCATATTCAGAGTCCCAAATTGTCACTTTCACTGGGTACCCAGGATGAAGTAGAGGCTAGCCAGGATCGGTGCAGCTGGTTGGGGCCCTGTGATGGAAAAACACTTGCACAATACCCAATTGTAATCCGGAGCTGGATGGCTCAGTTTGTGAAGAAATAAAACAGCAACAATTAGATGACACACTTGCAATTTGATAAATAGATAGCAGGAGCTACCCTGCTTGTACTCACAAACTCAATGCTGAAAACTAGATGGAAGGCAGATTATTCTGGATTGCCAGAAGGAGCAGAACATGTGGATAAGGTCCTTGTGCCTGGACCCCACTGCAGTTTATAGCAAATGGATGTAGTCCGGATGAAGCTGGGGTTTACTTCCAGCATCATGCATTCAATTCACTGTACTGGGGATTTTAAACGTGATTCCCCACAAGCACTCACACATTTATATGTAAAAGGAAAGTACTATACCAGGCAGGCTGCTTCTCGATCCTGACCGCAATTGCTGAACAATACCCGGAAGAACACACAGCAGCTTCAGTTCCTGACAGACCGAGCGCAATTCAACAATTTCTCCAGTCTTCAACAGGTTGAGCCTGGTTTCTACTCTTCAGATCTCCTTGATTCTCCTCACAGGTCGTATTCAGTCCGAACGGGCGCTTGCACAAGCTGCAGACTGAAACTCAGGGCCTTATGCACTTCCACTAAAACTATACACCACAGAAGCACAGAGCTCCTTGTCTCTTCACTGCCCAAACTTATCTAATCTCTCCAGTCCCACAGCAGTGCATTTCCTTTAGCTCCACACTATTCGGTTGGCTGGTCCAGCTGTCACTCACAATAAACTCCCCTGTTGGTGGAAAAAGGTGCCAGGGTCAAAACTACATTTCCCAGAGTCATTGGCCATCAGTACATAGGTGGCTGGCTCCACAATTAGAGTCCAAGTTCTGATTTGCCAGCAGCAGGCTCCATTTAAAGGTCCCCCACACTGATTGGTCCAGTTCAGCAGTTCAAAACCAGAATGGAGGGCTAGGCAAAACAGTTCAGACTGCAAAGTAAAGCAGGTTAGACAAACTGTATTTTCATTAGTACTCTAAATCATTTCTGTCAAAGAGTTACATCTTTGAAAGTGCTCACTCTGCCCACTTAGTGACTGCAGAAACGGAGCAATTTGGCAGCAGCTCAGTGGGACTCAAGCAGGGAAACACACAGTCCCCCATACAATTAATTATGTCTGCAAGCAGACAGCTCTTAAAGAGACAGTACCAGAGGCTCTAAAGGCACTTACAGATAAGCGGCAACGCAAACACCATTCAGGCTTAGAGCATTCAAGCAAGCTCCTGGAAGACTTTTGAGGAACCCCCATTTGCAGGGGTTACACAAAAAGTATTACTAAGGAAAGGAATGAGAAAACATGGAACATTGCTGTCTTTACTAATGCACCTGTAACATTTAGTAAAATGGGGATTGAAAATAACATTAATAGAAGTTAAACATCATTCTTAACTTCATCTCTGGTTGGAATACATTACAATAGTCGGGGAATAAGGAGGTAGAACTTGTTTGTCTGTTTTCTGTCTGTCTCTTGGTTTGTTTGTTTGTTTGTTTGTTTTTGTTAACCTGGAAAGGAGGGCTAGGAAATATTTCCTGTTTTCAGCTTTGTTCTGGAGGGGATACTGTAAACATGGACTGCTATTGAACCAGGTTAAGCTGTTGGTGCTTTTAGTGAATGGGAATTTGCCCATATTACAGGAAAATTCCCACACATTTGTGAGACATGCCGTGGAATGTTTAACGTCCACCTGAACAACCTAACAAGGTGAACTGTAAGGAACTATTCAACAGGAGAAGTAAATCTAGAACATGGGGACATCAATGAAAGCTGGCAGAAGGGAGGGAGGGAGGTCTGGAGGGAGGTGAAGAGGTTCTATTTTACAGGGAGAGTGGCTGAGCCATGGAAGAGCCTGTTGCTGGTGGCATGGGCCAAAATGATTAACAACATCAAATACAGTTGGAACAGAGTTAAGGACTTAATAGTAACCCAGGGGCAGCAGTAAGGCAGATATCATGGGGAGGGCAGCATGAGTGAGAGCAAAATGGTGTATAGATACTAGGTCTCAGGGTTCATTAGAGTTTACAGGCAAACTAGATGAGCCAAGAGCGTTTTCTGCCATCATTCTCCATGTTTTCTGTTAACTCCTGAACAGGTGGATGGGACCATGGTGTAAAATCTTATTAGAAAGATGGCATCTCACAACAGGACAGCGTCCCCTAGTACATTCTGGGGCTTCAGCATGGTTACTTACAACTAAAGGAACCTAACCCTGCAGAGTTACCAACACCAATTTTGCAGCCCCTGTTGTTGTTTGGAAGTCTCTGATTTGACGATATTTTGAGCCTGACCCTGCTTAGCTTCTGAGATCTGAGGGATCAGGCTCTAAGGTTGTAGTAAGTATGTGGTGAAAAAAAACAAGATCTGGCCAGAACCAGCATGGACAGGCAGATGGAACATGACACTGTCCAGCAACTCTGGAGCACTAGCGGCAGAGTCTGCCATGCCTAAGATGGCCACGGAGTTATCTGAATATGCGTGGGAACTTGCACATGCGCAGAAAGCACCAGCAGCCATACTGGACACAGCAGACAGTGCTGTGTTCTGGTCTCATGCCCAAGATGGCTGCAAGAGTTATCTGGGCATGTGCAGGAACTAGCGCATGCACAGTAAGCACCAGCAGCCATACTGGATATGGCAGACAGTGCCATGTTCTGGCCGCTGAACAAGAAGTGCGGTGGATGCACATCTGCCTCCACTACCAGAACGCCAAAGAAAATGGAGTGGATGGTATCTGGTCTGCTCCTTTTTCTCAATGATCCCAAAATGGCTGTAGGGCTCCACCCACTGTATCTGTAAAACAAACCCTTGTATATAAGATTCTTGGTGCTATACTTGGTTTCAAGATAGAAGGAGCAAGTATGCCACCAAGTCCATCCTCCACATCTCAGTGATAATAGTAGTCAATTACTGTATTCCCATACTCACACTGCAATCCAGGTTGTTTCTGAAAACCTTGTGAGCTTGATTCAGCTACTGTTTGGCAGTGTGTTCCATATCCCAACTACCCTTTGCATATAGTAGAATGTATGTGCTTCTGTTTTAAATGACTTAACTTCCTGTTGAAGATTATGCCCTCTAGTGTTATATGGTATTTTTTAGGTCATGCTGAGGTTAGCTATGCCTCATCTCTAATTATTCTATTGAGCAGGAATAATTTGTCTCTTGTTTGTTGTCTCTCTATGCTGTAGAGCTTTAATTCAGTTAATCTCTCATTGTAGCTGATGTTATTTAGTCTATGCACCATTTGTGGTGGCACAGTGCTTTATAACTGTTATGTCTTTCCATTCGCTGGGAAACTCATTTAAACTGTCTAAAGGAAGATTCAGGAAGGATGTCCACCAACACTGTTTCACAAAAGAGCAGTGAACAAGTGGAACAAACTGCCAACGAGGTGATAAAGGCAAATCAGTGGGCAGTTTCTAATCAGTATGAAACAAGCACATGGCCTTACTAAGTAGGGGCACAGAGTCCAAGGAGCAGGACAGCCACCAGGACCTAAGCAGTGTAGTCAGGTAGGATGAGCAAACTAGATGGGGCGGTAGGCCTTTATCTGTGGTCATGTTCTATGTGTTTTTTTTCTATGTTTGTAAATACTTCCCCAAGGAGGGTTACAATAAAAGTCTACTTGCCAACCATTATAACCTGTTTCTTGTCTTTTTAATACAATGTATCTACCAGTATAATCTAACTCAGCAGCATCTTGTTTTCACTGAGTCCTGTTGGCACCAGGTGAACAACCTGGAGAGGCGAAGTACAGGAAGATTAAGTAATTTCATGAGAGAGTAGCTGTGTTTAAATTTGAATTTGTGATTTCCTGTCTTGTAAGGTTTTAAGAGGACCCATATTTATTCCTGTCTCTCCACCCTGCTAAATAATCTATACTTCCACATAATAAGGGCTGTGCCTTTGCCACAGAAGAGAACAGGCAGGGACATCAGGAGGAAGGAGCTGCTGTTATTATAACTAAACTCTCTACTAGGACTAAAGAACTAGAACTCTACTACTGGGACCTTCAATGTAGGATACAACAACAAAAAAGTTTGTCTGAGTTGGCTGAAGTGAAGTGTTATCTGTGCAGTTATCTAGACGTTGGTCTAGGTGCTTGCCTCAGATAACTGAAGGGAATTGTTATCTGTGTCATTAACTAAGTGTAGAATGACTTGTAAAGTAGTGGGAGTGGCTTAGCTAGAAGAAGCCAGGTTAAAGCCAGATTTAAACACTGCCCTAGATAGCTTCTGCCAGAGAACAGGCAGAGACACCAGGATAAAGGAGCTGCTGTTATTATAACTAAACTTCTCTACTGGGACTATATTGCCTCCTTCCTCACCACCCTAAACCAGTTCTAGTTTTATAGGCACAGGATTTGACTGACAACAAGAACTTCCTGTTTGGGAGCAGTAAGTGAGTGAACACAGATCCACCAAAGACTCACCATCCTGGAAGGAAGAGTATCTCTGCCCCCACAGCTGCTGGAGGTCTGACTCTGAGCAAGGAAGGGGACTACTGAGAAATGTAGGAACTTCTTGTCTTAGAACAGGAAGATCAGGAGCTTAAAGGGCACAGAGGCAGTAAGTAAGTAGGAAGAAAAAATAAAACAGAGGAAAGAGTAAGTATTCCATACAACAGTTAAGGGCTAGAAATAAGACATGATAGGAGTGGTGCAATCCAGTGGCTGTGGAGCAGCAGTCTTCCAGGAGATGTTCTGGAGGATGCGGTGTTGTCCCATCAGCAGGCACCTCTCTGGGCTGAGGAGGAGGTTGCTCATCTCCAGGCTGAGCTGGCCAGGATTTGGGACCTCCTCTCCCACCCAGGGACCACCAGTGCCATTGCCATTGCCTCAGAGGTTGCCATGGACCACAGTGGGCTCAGGGAGGGTGAGGGTGGTGGAACAGAGGTGCATCTCCAGTTGTACCTCCACAATTCATATGCAGTTCTGGCAAAGTGTGGTTCCTCATGGAGACACCCACAGTGGAGACCAAGGAGGATTCTGGGAACCTCCACAAAGAGACCCACAGGAGGGTGGCATTGGACCCTACAGGGAAGGAAACAACTCCTGGTGGGGGACTTCATTGTTAGGAAGGTAGAACTAGGGAGGAAGGGAGGAGGTAAGGTGCCTCACCTGGTGCCATGGTTTGGAGGGACAAGGAGCGAATCTCAGGATCGCTGAGCAGCTGCACAGGGAGGGAGATGGATGTCATTTGTCCACCTAGGGACAAATGACTTGGCTATGAAAGGATCAGAACAGTGCAGGAAAGAGTTTGTGGAGTTGGGGAGGGCCTTAGACAAGTAGCACGCACGGTAACCTTCTTGAGTGCTGCCTGTCTATGGCATCGGTGAGGCTAGGGTGCTCCACACCATGGAATTCAATCAGTGGTTGAAAAACTGGTTCACAGCTCAGGGATTTGGCTTCATGGGGACTGGGGGTCCACCTGGAGGGATGCAGATCTATACTGGCATGATGGCTGCATCTGTCCAGGAGGGGAACCAGGATCCTAGGTGATAGGTTTAAATGTTTCATTGGCAAGCATTTAAACTAGCCAAGTGGGGAGACACTGGAAAGAAGCAGGAAATCCTAGCCCCCAAAAGATCAGGGTAGTAATTGAGGTAAACACCAAGATAGAGATGTCGATAGGGAGAAGGGCAGAGGTAAATGAGAAAATGACAAACACAATAAGGACAGGGATGGGGCAAAAGGGGTAAGGCCATCAAGAAATGGAGGGTAATGAGTACCAATGCTCATAGTCTGGGCAACAAGCTTCCTGAACTGGTGGCCTTGATGGAAGAGGGATGTCTGGATATCATAGCAGTCACAGAAACATGCACACAGAGAACCGTGTCTGGGATGTTAACATACCAAGGTACACAACCTACAGGAGAGACAGGGAGGAGAAGAGGGGAGGAGTAGCTCTCATGTAGGAAGGATAAAGCAACTTATCAAAAGAGTAAACAGGGAGGAGAGAGGCACTTAGGGTCACCTTAGAGACTGAAAATGGCACACAATCCGCATAGGGGTATACAGACCCCCATGTCAGGGAGGAATGGACAAGGATATGATAGAAGGCATTCTAGGATGGCGGAGAAAGGGGAGATACTGTTGATGGGGATCTGAATATGCCAGATGTTAACTGGTGCCCTTGGCTGCAGCCACACCCAAAAGTGAGGCCATTCTCGATGCCCTTCAAGTGGCATGCCTCAGACAGCTAACTTTGGAACCCACTCAATGAGGGAGCAATCTTAGGCCTCATACTCTCAAATGGGGATGGTGACAGGATCTCAGATCTAGAAGTGGGTAGCCATTTGGGAACCAATAACTACCAAACAGTGTGGTTCACTATAAACTCAGCTACAGAGTCAAGCCATACAAAGGTGAGGGTTCTGGACTCAGGAGGGCTGACTTTGGCAAGATGAGAGAGCCTAGAAAAGTACAACAAATAGGCTAGAAGGAGGGTGGAGCAACAATGGGAAACATCAGAACTACCATTACAGAGGCAGCAAGCCTTTGTGTGGAAACAAATAAACAAAAATCAAAATGAAAGAAAAAGCTACTATGGTTCTCAAAAGGAATTGGCGGGAAGGTTAGGGAGAAAAAGATAGCATTTAGGAAGTATAAGGAAACACAGAAGGAGCAGGACAGAGAACTGTACTAGTTAAGGCAGTAGGAAGCAGGGAGGGCAGTCAGAATAGCAAAGGCCCAAACTGAGAAAAGATAAATAACTTGGTTAAGAAGGGGATAAAACTTTTATAGGTACATCAGGAGCATAGAAAGAACAAAGGAGGATAGTGAGGCTGAATAGAATGGACAGTGGGTGGGCAGAGAGGACAATGAAAAAGCAGGGATACTGAACGAATACTTCTGCTCAGTATTCACAAAAGAGGGGAGGAGGTGCCTAATCCAATTAACAGAAGCACTCTGAATAGGGGGTTGATCCCAGTCCTTTCACAGAGAAAGGGTTCTGAAAGAACTCCTAAAACTGAAGGTGGATAAAGCAATGGGGCCTGATTGAATTCAAACCAGAATTCTAAAAGAATTAAGGAGAGAACTAGTGACACCACTGACTACCCTTTTAACAAATCATGGGAGAATGGTGTGGTACCTGAGGACTGGAGGAAGGCGGATGTGATACCCTTCACAAAGTGGGAGCAAGACAGGGCAGAACTACAGACTTGTCAGTTTGACCTCTATGGTAGGGAAAGTGATGGAATCACTTCTGAAGGAAAGAATTGTCGATTATACAATGGGCACAAAAAAAATGGACAGAATCCTGCATTTTGATTGGCTGGCTGGCACCTTTTCAGCGTTGTAAGTCTTCCAGAGTACCCACTGGAAAAGGTGCCAGCCACCACCAGCCGCATCAGGAACCCCTGGCAAATCCCTTCGCCCCTCACAAACAAAACCACTGCAAGAACACGGATGTACGAGTAGATTACCTAGTCGTTAACCTGACATCCCATCTGCCACTACCCTAAACTTCACAAAAAGTGCTGCACCATTCCAGAAAAGTGACACACCGAAAAGAAAAATAGAAAAGAAAATCCAGTTCATTCTCTCAACAGCAAATAAGCTGAAAAAATCTTAACGGTAGCGGTGGCAATCAACGATCCTCCGCACATGCGCAGAACTTGCAAAAAATCCAACCAGTGCATCTGCAGTAAAAAAACAAATGAGCAGCAACTTTGAAAAACGAATGGACGTTGTAAATATTTTTTTTGTACAGAAACAAACAGGCCTTTAGATAATCGTAATAGTTACCCTCCAGGGAGTGAGTATAATGGAAGATTTACCACTACTGGTGTGGTTAAGTCTCGGCTGCACCTCGTGACCGAATCACACCAGCTATAGTAAATCCTCCAGTATACCCACACCCTGTCAGGGTATATTGCTTTAGTGCCTAGAGGCCATAGGGCATAGGACCCAAGGCAGCATGGGTTCACAGCAGGAAAGTCATCAAGACAAATCTAACTGATTTCTTTGACTGGGTGACCAAAGTAGTAGACCAGGGAGGTGCTGTGACATGGCCTATCTAGACTTTAGCAAGGCATTTGACACAGTCCCACACAAAAGATTAATAATCAAATTAACCAGCCTGGAGTGGGTCCTAGGGCGGTAGCCTGGGTAAAACATGGCTGGACAACAGAACACAGAAGGTAATTGTAAATGGAGTCCACTCTGAAGAAAGAGGGGTTACTAGTGGTGTATCGCAGGGTTCAGTACTGGGTCCAGTCCTTTTAATGTCTTTATAAGTGATATTGCAGAGGATTGGAAGGAAAAGTATGCCTCTTTGCAGATGACACAAAGATCTGCAACAGGGTTGACACACAAAGAGGTGTGGAAAGGATGAGAAGGACTTGGCAAGGTTGGAGGAATGGTCAGAAGCATGGCAGCTTGATTCAATGCAAAGAAGTGCAAATAATGCACCTGGGAAACAAAACCCAGGGAAGATTACACAATGGTGGGGGAGGTAGTAACAACAACAAAAAGGAAAGAGACCTGGGGTAATCATATCAGATGACCTTAAGGTAAGCAAGCAATGTGGAGAAGGCAGTAGGGAGGCTGTGGGATACTGGGATGTATAGGAGAGGCATCACCAGTAGTAAACAGGAAGTTGTTATCCCTCTGTACAGGCAGTTGGTGAGACCCCACCTGAGTACTGCATCCAGTTCTGGAGACCCCATCTCCGCAAGGACATAGACAAAATGGAGACAGTCCAGAGGAGGGCAACTAAAATGGTGCAGGGTCTGCAAGAGAAGTCATACGAGGAGAGACTAAAGGAGCTTATATGATACCCTTGAGGAAAGGAGGGAGAGGGACATGATAGAAACTTTCAAGTACCTCAGTGGAATCAACAAAGTCCAAGAGGGTAGCATCTTTCAGAAAAAGAGTTATGCAAGAACAAGAGGACACAATTTGAAGATAGAGGGGAACGGTTCAGGGCAGTGTGGGAAGTATTTTTCACAGAGAGGGCGGTGAACACATTTAACAGCCTTGCTGAGGAGGTTGTGGGGTCTAAAACTGTGGGAGAATTCAAGAATGCATGGGACAGACATAAGGCAATTTTGTGGGAGTAAGAAGAAATAGGCTGCTGGTTAAATAGGATCTGCAGCTTATCCTGTAGGTAGGGAAATGGGCAGACTAGGTGGGCCAAGTGGTCCTTATCTGCCATCAAAGTCTATGTTTCTATGTTTCTAGAAGTAATGGATTCCATGACTTTTCCCATTTATCAGAAAAACATAAAGATTTTTGGCATTTTCCATGACAATTTTCCAGCCAGCACCATAATGTTTAGCATTTTGTTATGAGAACTTTTAAGGTGTCTGTGTCTGCAAATGACAGATCCATCATTTTGTGCCCCATCACTGCAATGCGCTTGGTCTGCAGTTGGATCCTACATGGGATACTGGGGCTTGCATGTGATCCCTGGTCTCACAGATGGCAGCACAATGTTCTTCTGCCTCCTACTACTGGACCAGATAATAATTTGTCTTTAAAACATTTAATTTATGCTGCTATGCTTCTGTAAAATATGTCAAAATTGAGGTGAATTGCTGAACACATACTGATTCTATGATGTTTGAGGAATTTTACTATGATTTCCATGATTTTTGTCGCTTTGACCATGGCAATACCACAACGCTTTCCAAATGTGTCCATGATAATGTACAGTCCTGCCCATAGTACTTCGTTTTCTTTGAGCCTTGCAGACGATATGCAACTTTTAATGACACAATATTTACAACAGCATATTTTCATGAGATTTCAGTCTACGTGCTGACTGGCTGCTAGCAAGACTAATGCCGTTTACATTCTTCATATGTGACGCAAAACAGCTGAGAGAAAGGGCTCCAAGGAACCAGTCCCTAAAAATAGACCTGACTGCTTTTAGCTGCAGTTGTAGTGAGCTGCCAGCTCTGGAAAAATGATACTGCTCTACTTTGCAACTCAAGGCAGCAAACCCTCATATTTTATACAGTGTAGTTATCTGCAAGATTAACAATAAGCAAAGCACCCTGCTACTTTAAATTGACGTATTACAGTTTTATACAACCCCAGCAGTGATATATTTTCCCAGTGAAATATGGGATTTGCAATGGACTGACTCAGTAAATGTCATTTATCTTCATGAGTGAGAAGGAAGAGTGACATTTCTGTCCCCTTACAAGTGATGATATAAGGCACGTTTTGAGTCAGGCCATTGTGTGTCCAATTTATCATTTATTGAATTTTAATAACTGGGTTGCCCCACTAAGAGTAAAAGTCCCTTTTCAGGGGCAATACCAAACCATTTTAAATTGTCATGCTTTTAAATTAGTTCTTTTGCAAAGATGTAATTTTTTATTTTTCTGCTCTGTCTGAGTAAAGCAGAGGCCAGCCTTTTATGTTGATTGCGCAGCAGCGAAGAAACATATAGCGCAGCTTTTTCAGAAGCAGGCTGTGGAGGCACGGCACTGTTGTGGCCAATGCCCCACAGCCTGCAAAAGCTTGTCCCACATTCCCCAATCCCCTTGCACGCTACTGCTGACACAAGTTTGGAACCTTGGCACCAACTCAGACAATTTCACCACTGCAATCAGGGGCCATGTCGTCATTGCAGCGTCAGCCATCCGCTGCAATGAGGGAGTGACCCGTCATTGCAGGGCAGGATCTAGAAACCCTGATATTGTTTGTGAACATGGCTGCAGCTTGCTGCCGTGTTCTAAACAATCATAACTTCCCATATTTATTTGCTGTTGAGGGCCCCAATCCCTGTCAGCTTGATGCCCGTGTTTCTGTTGCCGACAGAGGCCCACTCCCCATTGGCATTCTGTAACACCCCCATTTTTATTCCTGCCGACAGGTGCCCAATCCCCATCTGCATAATGATGACCCTCTTTGTGTGCCGAATGGGGTGCCTAATCCCCATTGGCTACTGCTGCCCCCAAAAGAAAACCTCTGGTGGCATGCTGGGAGCCACCCCAGCGTGCACATGCCCATATAAAGGGAAAACAGTCCCAGAAAGTCTTTTGTTTTTTTTTTCTGCAAAAAGGAAACGGTCCCTCGTAGTCTCCCTGGCCCCCACCCGCAACCCCGCACCCACTCACTGTGCACCTGCTCCACACCCCCTCACCCCATACTTACCTCTGGAACTCGGTGCAATGATCTTCGTGGACCGGAACACGTCTGCACTCTTCAAAGCCAGCCGCGAACTGAGGAAATGCCGGTAAGCTTTATAATGTAATAAATAGGGTTTTTCAACTTTAGTGCATATCTTGGGCATTTTGGGAATTTTTTCACCAAATTGTCAACATGGGGTTTTTGGGACCCTCCTCATGAATTCTTTAACTGTCATGGCATTAATCAGCCCTGAAAGAAGATTTCGATCACTGCATGGAGTCACATTTTGGGGCTAATTAACTAAATGACAGTGCCAGTGTTCATGAGGGGCTCTCAAAAAGCCTATATTACAAATTTGGTGGAAAAAATCAAAAATAACTAGTTTCTGAGCGTCGCTAGTGCAGTTACTGACGTCAGCTAACTTCAGCGAATTTGCAATATTTTCAACCCAGATTTTCAATCGCTGTCATTTTTCCACCTCCTTGTGAACAGTATAGCTGTCATTGTTCACATCCTGGCAGAAATGTGTTTTCACACTTCCGTGCAGAATAGAGTGGTCGCTGTGGGGAATCAATGTTCGACAGATTAAGAAAATGACAGTGACACTGTTCATGAGTAGAGGTCCTGAAATGGCTATGTTGAAATGTGGTAGGATAGTCCATAAAATTACTGTCTTACGGCGTGCATTGCGCAGCTTGCACGCATACTTGTATCTTCACGAATTTATAATATTTTCACTCCAGATTTTCAACATTGCCATTTTCCCACACCTACTTATGAAGAGTACAGCTGTCATTTTTCCCATCCTGGCCGAAATGTGTTTTCGCACTTCGGCGCAGAATAAAGTGGTCGCTGTGGAAATCACTGTCTGGGACAGATTAAGAAAATGACAATGATACTGTTCATGAGCAGGGTCCTAAAATGCCTATGTTGAAAATTTGGTGATGATAGCCCATCAATGACTGTGTTACAAGTGTGCATTGCACACTTTCCACACACTTTAACTTCGTAGATTTGTAATATTGTCATGCCTGATTTTCAACAGTGGCATTTTTCACACCTCCTTATGAGCAGTCCAGCTGTCATTTTCACATCCTGACTGAAATGTGGTTTCACAGTTGCAGCACAGAATAACGCAGTCACTGTGGGAAATCAGTGTTCGAACAGATTAAAATGACAGTTGCACTGTTTATGAGCAGAGGTCCTAAAAGCCCTATGTTGAAAATTTGGTGACGAAACTCCATAACATGACTGTGTTACAAGCGTGCATTGAACTGTTTCCACGCACCCTTGTAACTTCGCAAATTTGTATTATTTTCACGCCACATTTTCAACAGTGACAGTTTTTCACACCTCCTTATCAACAGTACAGCTGTCATTTTCACATCCTGGCTAAAATATGTTTTGCACTCCTGCCGGAGAATAGCACGGTCGCTGTGGGAAATCAGTGTTTGGGACAGATTAAGATAAAATGAGTGAGAGGTGGAGTGACCGAGCTCAACTGAGCTCTGTTGGGACTACTGCAAATTGGTTTGTGGGCAGAAAAGGCCCCAATGCAAGAGCCAAGTACAAAGGGCAGCCTGCAGCACTGGGAGAAACAGAACGAGAGAGAGAGGCGAGGCAGGAGAGTGAAGCGAACTCACCCAGAGCACCGTCAGGACTGCTGCAGTTTCTTTGTGGGCGAAAAAGGCATCAAAGCAGAAGGGGCCTAGTAGAAAAGGCCAGCCTGCAGCGGTGGGAGAAACAGTACGAGTGAGTGAGACAGGGGACTGAGTGAGCTCAATGGAGCCTCTATCAGGACTGCTGCAGATTTCTTTGTGGGCAGAAAAGGTGCCAGTGCAGGCTGGCACCCTGAACAAAAGGGCGCTTGCAGCGCCAGGACAAACAGAATGAGCGCATGACAGAGGGAGACTTAACGGCCTCAACGGAGCTCTGTCAGGACAGCTGCGGATTTCTTTGTGGACAGACAAAGGTGCCAATGCAGCCAGGAGCCTGCGACACAAGCGAGCCTGCAGTGCCAAGAGAAACCGAAGGAGTGGTGACAGTGTGGCAGTGAGCGAGCTCAACGGAGCTGTATTGTGACTGCTGTGGATTTCTTTGTGGGCAGAAAATGCGCAACGCAGGCAGGAGCCCAGTACAAAAGGCCAGCTTGCAGTGCCGGCAGACACGGAATGAATGAGTGAGAGAGGGGAGTGAGCGAGCTCAATGGAGCTGTGTCAGGACTGCTTCAGACTTCTTTCTGGCCAGAACAAGCTGCCAATGCAGGCAGGAGCCCAGGACAAAGGGCAGCCTGCAGCGGCAGGAGACACAGAATGAGCGAATGAGGGAGGGGAGTGAGTGAGCTCAATGGAGCTCTTTGGGACTGCTGCAGATTTGTTTGTGGGCAGAAAAAGGCAGCAATGCATGCAGGGGCCAAGTACAAATGGGCAGCCTGCAGTTGCAGGAAAACCAGAATGAGCGAGGAGAGAGGGGAGTGAGCAAGCTCAATGGAGCTCATTGTAACTGCTGCAAATTTCTTTGTGGGCAGACGAGCGGCAACGCAGGCAGGAGCCCAGGAGAAAAGGGTAGCCTCAGCACCGCAGAAACGGAATGAGCGAGTGAGAGAGGGGCCAGCAGGCTCAACAGACCTGTGTCAGGACTGCTACAGATTTCTTTGTGGGCAGAAAAACCACCAACAGAGGCAGGAGCCCAGTACAAAAGGTCAGCCTGCAGCACCAGGAGAACCAGAATGAGCGAGTGAGAGAGGGAGTGAGCCACCTCAACGGAGCTCTGTTGAGACAGCTGCAGATTTCTTAGCGGCCAGAACAAGGTGCCAAGCAGGCAGGAGCCCAGTACAAAAGAGCAGCCTGCAGCACGGAGATACACACCTGAGCGTAGTGACAGAGGGGCATTGAGCTGGCTCAACACACCAACGCAATCAACATTCAGCATTGACAAATGCTTGTTTTATTTAAGTTTTCTTCCCCTTCTGCATGTCTTTTGCTCTTCTTGGGCTGGGGTGACCACACAAACCCATCGACCTCTAACCCACCACCAGTTTGTGTTAGCAGACTCCATGGCTTGAGGCCGAGTGTGCCCTGGCCCTAATTCAGGCAACCCCTGGAGTGCTTTACTCCTGATTTCTTCCAGTTCATCCTACACGCATTTTATGGTGCTGCAGTGCCCTGTGGTTGACTTGGACACTACAGCAGAGTGCTTGTCCCTGGCACTGCCCTGCAGCAAATGGGGGAGGGGTCCTGGCAGTATAGCCTAGTGGATAGAGTAACAAGCTGTGAATGAGGTTACTGCATTCAGCAGACCTGGCTTGATTCTCTCAACCTCCACTGGAAAACTGTCTGACACTGAGCAAATCATTTAACCTCCCATTGCTTCCTGGTTTCCCTGAAAACAGGCTTTGTACCTAGAGGGCCTAACCCAGTTACCAAAGAATAAAACAAATGGATATCCCACAGTACTAGAGTCCATACTGATGTCAACAGGCATTGTTCAGTTGATCTTTCACAGTGCTTGTACAACAGGGTAACTAACGCCTGACTCGTGAAACAGATACAAGTCAATTTAATAATTTTGTATTTGCAACCAGGAATAAGATATTGCAGTTTACAATTTGAATGTTCCCTTTAGTTTGTGCTCTTGGGGCATAGTACCTGAACAAATTGTTAAATCTTAATCCAGTCATAGTAGAAGTCTTAATCAATAAAAGGTTTGTGTGGTAAACTGAGACTCTGTCCAAGAGCACTTTATAAGAAACAAATTTGAATGTTGGAGTCTCCTTAGTGTCAGTGACACCCAACTAAAAAAAGAATATAATATGCAATGATCGGCTGTCCACATGAGACCAATGTTAAATCTAATTGAGCTACGTTAAAGAGGATTCAATGTGCCAAGCAAAGTGGTGGTGGAGTTTCAAAATCTCTGTAACCAAGTTGGGACAAAAATATTGAGTAGACCAGCTGTTTATGAAAGAAAACACTTAAGGAACCTTATTTCTGTAAATTAAAAAGGATAATAACCTCTTTGGTTGCAGGAGTGATGTTGAATATGATTTTAAAAGTAAAATTACTGTCCAAGAAAATTCCTAGGTATTTGTATGAACTATCATAACTTTAGTATCATCCTTAGCATGAATTGAAAGATCAGAGAGACTGTTGTAATTCTGTTTGCACAACAACGTCCATTGGTTTTTCTGTTCAGCAAAAGTCTAAAATGAAACAAATATTTTGTTAAAGTCATTCTGGAGTAAATGTATGGCTACTGTTGGGTCCTTATACTTACAATACAAAATGAGATTGTCTGTACTGTATATGTGAACACGTTTGTGTGCACAGAATAGTATTACAGCAGATCATTAATATATATAAAAATAATAAACGTCCGACACTGAGCCCTGTGGAACCCCTTCGTGACTGTAACAAAGCCAGAACAAATATCACCACTTTTGACATGTTGGAGTTGATGGTTTCATTATGAAGAAAACCAAATTAAAGATGAGAAATTCGGACCAGTGGATCTGAGCCTATTTAATAACAGGCTGTGATTCATTGTGTTGAAAGCCTCCATTAAGTCCAAGAAAACAGCTGGCAAATCTGTTATCAAAGGCTAAGTAAAAATCATTCATCACAACTGTGTAATGTTGTGGCCTTTTCAAAAACCAGACTGATTATCAGAAATTCAATGAATGTTGACATGTATGAATAAAGTCATCTATATATAAGTTTTTTTAATCTTTACTGTTGATGACAAAATGGATATTGGTCGGTAACAGTTTGGGTCGAAACATCACCCCTTTACAAATCAGGTTATGAAGGCATTTTCCAATCACGAGGAATGTCTGCAGTGGCTAAAGAGAGATTACATAAAAATTAAAATACTTCACAAAATAGAGCTCCAATTTTAGAAAAATAAATGTCTGTCATGTCACACCCTATACGGTTCTTAGTGTCTGTCTTAATCAATTCATCATAAAGTTCAGAGTCATTTAATTCTTGAAAGGGAAGCAGAAGGCATTTGACTGTGAGAGGAGAAAAAACCAATACACGAAGGAGGCAAGTTATGAACTACCTAACTGAAAACCATACTAGCCTTTGCAAAGAATTTGTTAAAAGTTGTTACCTGAGTAACTCTATCAGTGATAATCAACCCACTGTTTTCAACACTGTAGATAGAGTACTACCACCAGCACTCTCCTGAAAATCGCTAATGTTGGCCCACATTTTCTAGGACTTTTAGGCGCATCATGTAACTTAGTAGCATACTAGTTTAGTTTGTTAGTTATAAATGTGTTATCTTGGCAACAGATGTATAAGATATTATATTATCTTGCAATCTGGGTATGTCACAATCACTGTGTTGAAGGTAGCATAAATCGTAATAAACAACTGAACCAATCGGAGAGCAAATATCACAATGCCAATAACACCATAATAGAAATACAGAAACATAGAATTTGTCAGCAGAAAAGGACCACGTGGCCCCTCATTCTGCCCAAATGGTCCCTGCCTAGTCTGTATCTGCAGACCCAAACTGATCTCCGCGAGCCTCCTTCTCCTCCTTTCTCCCTGCCTATTTACTAATATATCCCTATGACTATCTCACACATGCCTAAAGCCTCCTACTGTTTTTTCCTCCACCACTTCCACTGGCAGTCTGTTCCAGGCCTCCACCACTCTTTCTGTTAAGTACTACCTTTCTGCATCCCTCTTACACTTCATCCTCCAGCTTCACCACATGATCCCTGGCTCTGGTGCTCTTTCCATTTGAAAGAGATGCCTCCTACACGCTGTTCACCACTGTGAGGTTCTTGTAAGTTTCCATCATGTCCCTCTTCATCTCTTCTCTTCTAGGTGTACATGTTGAGATCCCCCAGTCTCTCTTTGTAGGGCTACTTATGCAAGCCCTGCACCATTTTAGCAGCCTGTCCTGGACTGCCTCCATCCTGTCTATGTCCTTTCTTAGATATGGCCTTCAGAACTAGACATAATACTCCAGGTAGGGTCTCACATGCTAGAGATACAGTGGCAACACCAACTTCTTCTTTCCGCTAGAGATACCTCTCCATATGCATCCCAGAATCCCACTGGCATCACCTACTGCTTTGTCACATTGCCTGCCACTTTGAGGTCATCAGATTGATAACTCTATCCCTATCTACTGACCTTTCACAACCCCTACCAGGGTACCCCACATCTGGAAGGGTCCTCTCTTAGGTTAGGTCCTATTCCTCCTCCTTCTAGCATTTAAGTCACACCTCCTCCTTCTCTTTCTCCTCCCTCTTTAAATCCCTACAGCCTTATCCCCTTTCTTTCTAGCCCATAGCCTCCTTGCAGGGTTCCCACGTCCTGTAGGGGTCTCTCTGGGACACTGCCTATCCCCTTCTCTCTGGTTTCCCGGTCCCTGTGCAGGGTTCTTGCATCCTCAAGGGTCTCCAGGGACATGACATTCCCCTCCCCTCCCCCACCTCAACCTTTCCTTTCCTTTTCCCCTTCTCTTTCACGTAAGCACTGCTCACTTATTAACCCGCACTTATTATTGTCCACTCTTTCTATATATTATGCGTAACTTTGTTTTAACACTGTTTGTAACACCTGCCTTACAACTGTATGTTAATGTTGATCTTGTTACCTGAGTGTAACTTGAACATAACTCTTTCCCTCCCCCACCTCACCTCTCCTCTCCTTTCCACCCTTTTCTTTCACGTAAGCACTTGTTTACTTATTAACCCGGCACTTATTATTGTCCACTCTTCTACCTGTTATGCGCAACACTGTTGTAACACTGCTTGAAACACCTGCCTTACCACTGTATGTTAATGTTGATCTTGTTGCTTGAATGTTTAATGTCTCTCTCTCCTGTCGTGTCTTATCCCTCTATGTTGCACCAGGAGACAGTGACTTGTCACCAGTGTGCATTCCTGGTGAAACATTTCAATAAATGAATAAATAAATAAACCCCAAGATCCCTTCCCTTTCCTGCTTAGTGACTTTCAGTGCCTCCTTCCATCATCATATCTCAGCTCCTGGGTTCCTATGCCTTAGGTGCATTATTCTGCACTTTTGTGCATTAAACCTCAACTACCATGCTGTTGACCATTCCTTGGGTTCCCAAGGTACCTATGCAATCTTTCCACTGCCTCCTAAGTGTCTACCTTATTACAGATTTTGGTGTCATCTGCAAAAGCATACCTTCCTTCCAGTTCTTCTGCAGTGTCACTTTTGAAGACAATGAAAGGGACTGGTCCCAGTACTGAACCCTGCAGCACCCTACTGGTCACACTCCCTCATTAGAGTGAGTGCTGATAACCACCATCCTCTGTTGCCTATCCATTAACCAGTTCCTTACCCTATTCACCACTTTGGATCCACCCAAGGCTACTCAATTTCTTTATCAGTCTCCTGTGCATAACAATGTCGAAAGCCTTGCTAAAGTCCAGATAGGCCATGTTCACTGCATCTGCTGATATATTTCCCTGATCACCCAGTCAAAGAAATCAATCAGATTGATCTGGCTTGACACCCCCACCCCCATGAATATATGCTGCCTTTGGTCTTGTAGTCCACTGGATTCAAGAGGCTGTACCAACCTTTTCTTTAACAGGGTTTCCATTCATTTCTCCCCCCACTGAGGTGAGACCCTCTGGTCTATAGTTGCTAGCTTCCTCCTGCTGCTGCTGTTATGAAGAGGACACATCTGCTGTCCTCCAGTCTTCCAGAAGCGTGGTTGTTTCCAGTGAGCTATTGAATATGCCATCATTAGGGCAGCTAGCACCTCCCTGAGTTCTTTTATTACCCATGGGTATATTCTGTCTGGTCCCATGGCCTTGTCCACTGTCAGGAGTTGCAGGTCCCTTCAGGACTCTGTCTGAAAATGGACTTATGTCAGCCTCCCCCACCTCATTTGTTACTTCTGCTGCCTGGTGCTCCAACCCCACCCACCCTCCACTGTGAAGACTGAGCAGAAGTACCTGTTCAGGGTGTCTGCTTTCTCTGATTCTCTTCTGCATAGTCTTCCCCTGCCACCCTCCTTATCCTTACTATCCCTCCCCTTGCTTTTCTCTTCTCACTTACGTACCTGAAGGAAATATTCAATCAATCAATCAATCAATCAATCAAATCTTTATTTATCCAGGCGGCACCATAGAGCAAGCTCATTTACAAGGTGGACCTGCATTACACATGGTCAATAAGAAAAGCAGATAACATAATTGGCAAGGATACAGACACAGACATTAAGACATAGTACATACATTGATGAAGAATGAAATGTAAAACAGTAATAAGTGTGTACAGTGGAACAGCCAACTTAAATATCTATTCTAACTTTGAGGTGTAGTCAGTACAAAGAGCCCAGTTTAGAGGTATATTCAGTACAAGGATGCAGAGAGGGGTTTCGTGGGTAATAATTGCTTAAGTACCTCAAGTTGGTGCAGCTGCAGTGGCGAGGGGCAAATGATAAAAGAGCTCTCAGCCTTATGTTCTTGATATAGAGCAAGAAGGTGCATAGCTCAGTGAGTGAGGAGGTTTAACGAGACCGGCTATGGCACCAAGCGCCCGGCCTTCAGATCGTAAACTTAGTTTGGTTGTTATGGAGTAAGGCAAGGATATGTAGCTTACAAAATGTAAAGAACTGGGAGGGGGCAGCTATGGCACCAGGAGGCACCGCAGCCCAGCTCACAGGCATTAGGTTTTGTTTCAGCAAGGGGTTCGTGGCTTGCAGAGGCAGAGTGATTAACTAAGAACAAGTTATGGCACAGGGAGGCGACAGTCACCAAGAGACAACAAGCGCATCCTAGCAAGACTCCTGGTAGAATTTAGAGCTTGTGAGCGTGAGCCACTTGGTGAATTACATGTAACGGTTTCGGAGGCAGCACTGCAGATATAATTGAATCATGCGGCGCTATACTTGGACAGCTTAGGGGGTCAGTGACCCTAGGAGAGGAGAATCAGAGCAAGAGTAAAGATGATGAGGGAAGCATGAGGCAAAGGTGCGGAAGGGGGGTATGTGAGATGGCAATGCAGCACTGTCGTAGGTGAATACAGACGTTATAGAAGAACAGGGTCCGTGGAAGCAGTGGCATTTATCTTCGATTAGCTTTGTGTGAGGGACTTCAACACCGATAGTTACTGTGGTTCTTAGCTTCAAAATTTTCTGGATTTCATTCCAAAGCGACAGAAGCGAGTAGTTTACACATTCCCATAACATGTACAGACCCTGGGGATATTCAGAGTGATAAAGGAGTAGCTCCTTAGCGTGTATTTTCTGACTTTGCTTAAGGGCAGTAGATCAAGAGATATAGCATGGTAGTTTTCCAGCAAACGTTCAGTGTCCATATGGCTGCATTTCTTTTTCGCCTGAATTGTAGGGAGGTTCAGCCTACAGCAGCATACAAGGAACAGTGATGGTAGAGGAGGGGAGGTAATAAAGCGCAGCACTCTGTGATACAAGATGTCCTGCTTACCCAGGTATAAGGCATTGCAATGGCAGTAGACAAAATCAGCATAGTCTAGCAGGGAGGCGAAGTAGCCTGTATGAGCTGTTTTGCCTCTGTAGTTAGAAAGCGGTTTATCTGATAGAAGAGCCTAGTCTCTGTCTTAGCTTTTTACCATGACCTCCAAGTGTTCCCTGAAAGAGAGCTTGTGGTCTAGCCAGATTCCAGGTATTTGAACTTGGGGAAAGAGTCCAGGTTTTCCCCAGTAAGTAGTGATGAGGGGTGCCAAGAGCAGAGTAGGATGGAGGTTGCCAGGAGACAGAATCATCGCTTGGTTTTTGGCATTGAGTAGCAGTTTTTATTGAGAAGCTGGCATTGAGGATGTCAAGTCAGATTGTAGTGTCCTTTGCAGGCAGCTTCAGGTGTGGACCGGGCTTAGTACAGCACCGTATCATCTGGCAAACAGGTGGATATTGGCATTCTTGATGCCAAGGTCAATATTGTTAATGTATATGGTGAAGAGTGTTGGTCCCAGAATGGATCCTTGAGGAACACCTCTAAGTAACAGTTTAGGGGACAGCTCCCTTCTGCTTTGACCTGCTGTTGCCTATCCGTTAGGTAGTTCTGGAACCAGCCCATACAGATGGTATCTAGACCTAGTGCTTTTAGTGATGAAAGAAGTAGGGAGGGTCAACAGTGTCAATGCTTTGCTGAGGTCAGGAAGACAGTACAGGCAGACTGCACTGTTGTCCAGGTCGTCTGCCAATCGTTGGTAACCTTGGCCAGCCTGACCGCATTGTGGTTCATGCAGAAGCCTGATTGCATAGGATTTAAAATTTGTCTTTTCCAGGTAGACCACGAGCTGAGTGTTTGTTATTTTTCTAGGATTTTGAAAGTATGGGGAGTAGTGAAATTGGCCTATAGTTATTTAGGTCACAGGGATCCCCAGATTTAAAGAGTGGTATAATGTGGGCAGTTTTCCATAGTTCAGGAAGAGACCCCTGGGAGAGTGACAGGTTAAACAGGTGGGTGATGGGCACTGCCAGTGCATGCCAGGCAACCTATTGAAAGACGGATCCAAGCCGTCCATGCCGGCACTTTCTTTATATCCAAGCAAAGCAGATGCTCTTCAACTTCTTTTAAGGTAACTGGTGAGAAGGAGAAGGCAGTTTTCATTGAATTGGGTCTGGAGGCAATATGTTTATCTGGAAGTGCAGCTTACAGGCAGGGAGTTGTCAAAAGCCAGGCCAGCTGAGGCAAAAGATTAATTAAATGCTTGTAGTATATCATTTTTGTAACTAATGATGCCTTATTAGAGGATATTTTTTGAGGGAGTGTGTTACTTGTTGTGTGTCCAGCGTGATTTTTTTATGGTGGTCCAGAATTTTGTTGGGCATTTTGAGGCAGCGTCTAACTCTGAACGATAGAATTTGGATTTGGTTTCCCTGATCAGCTTTGTGCATAGGTTTCTAAGCGGTTCTGAAGAGACACCAATCCTTATCCAGCTGTGATTTATGAGCACATTTCCAAAGCTTGTCCCTATTTAGTAAAGCAACATTGAGGTGTGCAGTAAACCAGCGGTATGTTCTTAGCTTTATGCGTGTTTTGACCACGGGAGCATGGGCATTAAGGGCATGGGTTAAGATTTCTTGGAAGATGGTAAAGCGTTGTTTACTGTTTTGCTAGGTAGAAGTTCTGCCAGAGTGGAGAGGCCTTGAGGTCATTGATATAGGCCAGTGGGTCAAAGTTCCTTTTAGTTCTCTTGTCGAGGTTGGCTTGGACATATGGCTAGATCTCACACCTATGATAAAACAGTGGTCGCTAACGTCAGCGTGGAAGATTCCTGCATGGGTGAGAAAGGTGGGGTTTATTTACTAGTAGAACATCTAGAAGGGTGCTACTTGATGGATTTTTCTTATTGGTGCATGTGGGTTCGTTGATAAGTTGTGAGACCATGGGAGTCACAAAGGATTTGAGTGGTAGTGAGGTGTTGGACAGCCAGTCGTAGTTGAGGTCTCCCATTATTATAGTTTCAAGGTTGATGGAGTCCATCATGGATGATAGGTGAGTTAGTAACTGTGGCCCTGTGGAAGGAGGTCTGTAGCAGTTGATTACTCTGATGGCTGACGAGGGGATGTTTAAATTTTTAGGGACAGGCATTCATATGCGTTAGGAAGTGAGAAAGAATCAAGGATGGAGACTGAAAATTTGTCCTTCATGTAGATGGCAACTCCACCTCCCTGGTTTGTCTGTCAGCTCTGAATAGAGGTAATTCAGTATGGCAATCTCCTCATCAGGAGTGGGTGGACGGAGTCAGGATTCTGTTATGACAAATATGTTGGGTTTGGTGTGGGCGATCCAAGCCTGTATGGAGGACAATTTTTTGAGAGGCTACATGTATTAACATGCATGAAACTGATACCTTAATCCTAGGGAGATCTGAGGTGAGGTGATGTCTCTGTGGGCCCAGGATTGAGTTCCACATTACCTGAACATAGTAGTAGAAGGAGTACAAGTTTTCTTAAGGCTGCGAGTGATATTTTGGAGATTTTTATTCTTCTCCTAGTGGAACAATTTCTAAGCAGTTAAGGCAATAAAACCAGTCTAGATATAGAGGATAATGGCTGGGAGATGGGAACGTGCCACACTGCAATCACCTCGAGCTGCTAGGGCAACATGGTAAACCCGAGAGCATGCCTCGAGAGAGGTTTACTTTAGCCCTAGCAACCTAAGAGGTGATTTCAGCGTGGTTGTCACCTGATCCCCAGCCATCATCTTTATAGTGTATGGTCAAAAGCACTGTTTGCATTCTATGTGTGACAATTATGGAACTCTGGTGCATTCTTTCTTGTCATGCCACTGTTTGGAAGTTCCAAGTGTGGTTAACAACTTTAAAATTCTAAACAATGCATAACAAAGCTGTGTGACTGCTGATTATGGTGGTTAATAGGCACTTACCATACATTATAAATAAATTTCAGTCTGGTTTGCTAGTAAATTAGCGCTTTGCACTTCACTAGGTAGTGAAGAATGGGTGAAGCAAAAGGACCAATCCGAGTGAGCCTGGCAAAAGGCGCTCTGGTGGTCCGGTGGTTTGTGGCTTTGCCGTACCTCTCAGCAAGCTGTGTCGGCCCTGTGGTCTCGGGCATCTGCTTCAGTGCACCATTTCGGTGGCAGCCCAGAGCGGGCGGAAGAGTTGGGAGACCTAGGAGGGTCTCGCTGAAGAGGGAAGGAGAGAGGAGCCAAATTAGTACTGGTGGAGGACAAAAGGGTCTCACAAGACAGTGACAAAAAATTTGCACTTGAATAGGGGCAATTTCCTTGGCACCTGGGAGTCTGGCTGCAGTACCAAGTCAAGGAAGGTTGTAATCACTCTAACATTTAATTAACTTAGCAGGGTAAAACAGCTTTTTCTATGAAGATTTAACAATTTCTAAGCAGCTAGGCAATAAAAACAGTCTAGATAGATAAATTTCAGTCTGGTTTGCTAGTAAAATTGCTCCGTTGCACTTCGCTAGGTAGTGAAGAATGGGTGAAGCAAAAGGACCAATCATGTAGTAGCCTGGCAAAGGCGCTCGCTCTCCGATTGGTTTGTGACTTGCCATACCTCTCAGCAAGCTGTGTCCGGCCCTGTGGTCTTGGGCATCGGCTTGCAACACCGACCACCCAGTGGCCACATTTTGAGCAGTGGAAGAGCTGGGATCCCTAGGAGGGTCTCGGCTTTCAGCAAGCTGTGTCCGCCCCGTGGTCTCGGCATCGGCTTCTGCAGCGCCGTCCCGCCCAGTGGCCGCAGTTTGAGTGGCGGAACAGCTGGGAACCCTAGGAGGGTGTCAGCTGTCAGCGAGCTGTGTCGGCCCTGTGGTCTCGGCATTGGCTTCCGCAGCACCGACCGCCGGTGGCCGTGGTTCAAGCGGCAGAAGAGCTGGGAGTCCTAGGAGGGTCTCAGCTCTCAGCGAGCTGTATGTCAGCCCTGTGGTCTTGGGTGTGGCTTCTGCAGCACTGACTGCCCGGTGGCCACGGTTCAAGCGGGCGGAAGAGCTGGGAGCCCTAGCTACCCCTTTGGCTATCTTTCCTCTCTCTGTGTCTTTCTACTGTCACTGCCTTTCCTGCTTCCCTCTGTTTTACTTGCCATGCTTCCCTGTCACTCACTTCCTTCTATGCTTCCTCCATAGCTCCTAAATTCCTCCCTTTTTTCCCTCACCACCTTAGCCACTTCCCTAGAGAACCACAATGGTCTCTTTTTTCTCTACTTTACTCGCTTCCTTCATGCAGAGGTTGGTTGCCTTAACTATGCTGCCTATTATTTTCCCCAGTGGCCACTACCCCTCCCTGGTAATCCCCGCATGAGGCAGTTTCGAAACAGTCCCTCAGTTCTTTAAAATCTTCCTCCTAAAGTCCAGGTATATCTTACCTGTGATTTGTCTCAGTTATCATCTTAATGGTAAACCATACTGCATGGTAATCATTGGTACTTAGCGGACTGCCCACTGTGATGGCTGCAATGTCATCCTGCTTTCTAAGCACCAGGTCCTGCGCTGCCTCATCCCTAGTGGGATTCTTGACTAGCTGCCTGAAAAGTCACTTGTAGTGAGTCAAGGAAGGCCCTGTTCCTCACAGAAGCAGCATTTGGAAGACTTCAATAGACATCTCCAGATTGAAGTCCCCATTAGCATCACCTCCTCTGCTTGCCATCCCGATGATGGTTTCCCAAGTGCCTTATCCAACTCCTCTACCTGTGGTGGAGGTCAGTATAGCACCCTGTATGGACAGCTGCCCCAGTATCTGCCTCCAGGATGACATATAGCACCTCCAACCCTTCTTTTTTCCCTTGTGCCCCTGTATTTCTGTGGCCTTAATTTTCTCTCACATATAGTATAACCCCTCCTGTCCTGTTCCTTTCACTATTGCTCCTGAACAGAGAGTAGCCTGTATGGCCATGTACCAGTCATGCTGTTAGTGAACCATAACTCCATTATAGCCTCCCAATCCAGGGTAGCCTCTGCCATGATGACCTCCAGGTCTGGAATGTTATTTCCCAGGCTCCTTGCATTGGTTCACATAGTTCTCCATACCTCCTTACTCCTGTTGGTGCTGTTACCTGAAGCTCACCTGAATCCTGGCTTCCTTTGTTACTATCTCGTTACCTGTCTCATTTGCTGCTTTCTTGCTTTCCTGATTTACACACCTTGTTCTCTGCCATGTCCCCACCCTGTCTTCATGTTCTTCTTCCTTCCAATTGTTTAACCAGGTGAGACACACTAAGCTGAAAGCTTTTTACAGGTGCAACCTAGAGCACAGGGAAGTTAAGGGACTTGCTCAGGGTCACACAGTAAATGCAAGTGGGGGGCTGTAGTATTCAAACCCGGTCTCCAGATTTGCAGCTCAGAGCCTTAAACCACTGCTCTATACTGCCTCTTGTGCCATGCCCTAGGAGAGCTTATTCCTTTGGGCTCTCCTCCTGCTGCATCATCATCTAGGGGACATTGTTGCCTCCTTGATTTTACAGCTTTCTCCTAGCTAGTTTAAATATTCATTCAAGTAGCATTTAAACCTCCCACTAAGGACTGTGCTCCTCCAGAAAAGATGCAGGATTTCTCCCATAGAGGGCCATATCGTTCTATGGCAGACCTTAAGCTGGCAGGCCTCTCTGTTTTTTGCTACTGTAACTGTCAAGAACAACATAATAAGAAGGTGCATGCAAACATCTGTCTTTACTTCTTCAGGCTACAACAGCAGAGCTTGAATATCTCTCATAACAGCAGGGCTCTCTTTTCCTAGCAGTGCCAACCAGTGGTCAGTATGCATTTTCCAGTTTTAACTCTAAGAATTGTCTTACAGAGTTCCAGACTTCTTTGCTGTTATTTTTATATTCACTTTGAAATCCTTTTTAATTTGAGGCATTTTGAGCACACTCAGGTATGATTACAGGAAGAAAGAGACTTGGGCATCATCATCACCGATGACCTGAAATCATCAAGCAGACCTCTAAAGCAGTAGGTAAGGCTTGGGGATGTTAGGTATTGGTAGGGGATCACAAGTCGTAAGAGGAAGGTAATAATCCTCTTTTACAAGACACTGGTTAGCCCCTGTCTGGAGTACAGAGTGCAGTACTGGAGGCCACACCTTCACAGGGACATTAACCAAATTGAGGCAGTCCAGAGAAGGGCAGCCAAAATGTGCAGGAACTGCATCAGAAGACATATAAGGACAGATTAACAGAGCTCAATATGTATACCTTGAGCAAAGGAGGGAGAGAGGTGATATGATCGAAACATTCAAAACACCTTAAGGGCATTAACAAGGTGACAGAGTCTAACCTGTTTAAATATAAGAAAAATAGCAAGACAAGAGGACACAGCATGAGATTAGAGGGAGGCCGATTAAGGGGAATGTGGAAATTATTTTTCACAGAAAGAGTGGTGGATGCCGGAATGGCCTACCTCAGGAAGTGATGGCTATGAATACAGTGCAGGGCTTTAAACAGGCATGGGATAGGCATAAGGGGCAATACAGATAAGTCTGAATAGATAGGCCACTGGCAGAGCAAAGGCCGATGGCACATTTATAAGGTAGGAAAAGAAATGGGCAGACTGGATGGGCCTTCTAGTCCTTACCTGCCATCAACCTCTATGTTTTTATGTTTCAATGTTACAGTTATTGGCTTTTTCTAGGACTTTTGGGTCCTTTAGAAACTTTTCCCAAATGTTGTACTTTTCATTTATATATATTCTTATGGATGATAAGATGCTATTTAGCAGTTAAGTGTCTAGCATTTGGAAGCAAGTTATCATCTGAGGAATTAGACCATTTATGTACCTTCAGGGTCAGATGCTCAGAATATCTGCATATGCAGCCGGTTTGCCTTTGCAAATTTGAAAACACTTTTGTGACAGAAACATTACTACTAATAGTCTCTGCAGCTGTCATCTAAATTTATAACTGTTTTAGATTTTGAAAGTGAGCCTATAAACTCAGTACATGCATTTTTATGTTACAAATGTGTGCTAGCAATCAAATTATGCAAGCAAATGTTTTGATTATCAGTCCCTGCTACATCTATTGTGGTGTTTGTATTTGACAAACTGGATGACTCATTTGATACTCAGCAGTTGTCCAGGTTATTTGATTTCAAAGTTTCAGGCAATTCAAAATGCTGCTGCTCAACTCTGACAAATACATTGAAATTGTCCATTATTTCTCCAGTTCTTACTGAACTACACTGCTGCCAGTTCAGCAGGTTATTTATTTTACATTTCTGCAGCCAGCTTATGGCTTTTGTAAAATGGGCACACAAAAGTAAAGAATCTGATTTGTTAAAAGGCATCACCTGACCATGCATTGATTGTCAGTTAATGCACAGCTGGCTATCCAAACTAAACTTAATGACTGACAGTAACTGTATAACATACAGAATGAGATTCATACACAGTGGAGGGAATTTAAACAACTGTCATCCATGGTGTTTTCCCAAGTTAGTGAGAGACAAACCAGAGCCTATAATCTTTCAAAATGAATGACATGTTTCCTGTTAGTTTTTGCCTGTTTGGATTAGTGACAGTGGATATAAATGAAATTTGGAAATGCCAAACCTGAAATAAAGGAAGCTTAAAGTACAGTAGGTATCACTATTTCAAAACTGTGCCACACTGAGTCTGTTGCTCGTGAGATGAGCCACTCTGACATTGACAGCGCTATGTTGCTTCTGACTGAACTCAAGTTAGTCAGTCTTGAAACTAAAAGAAATGTGCCTAGTAGGTACAAAACAACAACCTGGGCAGTAAATGTGTTGCAGGACTGGCTTACCTCAAATTATAAAATGATCAGTTTCAAGGCAGTTCTAGATGAGGACTTAGGCAGTACTCTGCAGCAGTTCTTTGGCTTTGTGGGGGACTGGTGGAAGCACAACATAGTAAGCTCTTTCATAGGTTTGAACACTGGACTGAACAGCTACCTGAACAGCATAGCATAGACATGCACCAGAAAATAAATACTGTGACCCAGAATTTGCCTCAACAAACAACTTGTTTGGTGCTGTACTTAAAGTGTTTCATCAGACAGGAAATGATATTGCTAGCCACTGCCAATGAATCACAGACTCTGATTTACTGGCAATCTGATCATCACAACACCTAGCTCCCAACACTGCCCAGAGTCTTCTAAGATATCCATGGTTCAAACTACAACTTGGCTTAAAGAGCTCCTGACACAGTTGAGGCAACTTTGAAAAATCTAATATTCAGGCATAAATGTAGCTTATATTTAATATTTTATTCTGTAATTCTATATTCATTATTACTAGGTATTTCCATGAATACAATATCTCTGCCTATTTAGCTCTGTCTACCTACCTACACCTGACATCATAATTCTGTTTGTGACATAAAATATGTTGCTATGGAAATAATTACAATATCATAAACAGGGATTGTGATGTCACATGTAGAGAAGCAGCCACAGTAGATATAGTCTAGGGACAGGGCTATTGTTTTCATGCAACTGTTTTCATTAATAAAGAAATGAGGAATTAATTACTGAACATATACGATGTAATAAAGAAAATGGGATGGAGTTGAATATAAATCTTACTTTTTCAAAGTTTTATAATGCTGTCAGGAGCTCTTAACACTGCACAGCCAAGAAGGAGCTAGATCTTAAGCAGAGCTTTCACAGTTAAAACCAATGAGTTTGACAAAGAATACCTGATCCTGTCTTTCAATGAAAAGACAAGTAAGCAACAAGATATTACAGGGTGTGCATTAGACACTTTAACACACGGTTAGAGGTGTAGTGAGGCACAAGATTGCAGGCCGAGTAATCCAGCCTCCAGCCGTGAGTTAAAATTGTGTAACGACACCCTGGAATGGCTTATTGCACTTATGAAATGGTTATTTGATACTGCAAATGCATTTGCTAAGTAAATGCACAATATTAAGTAGGAAAAACATTTATTTTTGTGTGAGTTTTGAATAAAATAGTTCCTCCATCTAAGTTTTCTGTTATTTTTTTTTTTTTTTTTGAGTGAAGGACTTTGTCCTAGAAAGGCTTCTGTAGTTTTCATCTGTGGTTGTCATGAGATCCTCCCCCAAGCAGTAGCACTCTGGTATGGTTTGAAATGTGAAAGATTAGAGATGGAACATGTTTTTCTTTATTTGTATGCATTTCCAGTGCTGCTGTATTGGGAAAAAATACTGTGGTGTTTTTTATGGCAGTACCGGAAGGACACACGGTGTTGTGTCAGTGACACAGTAAAAATGGACCAGTGCAGTACTGTAAGTAATGTGAGGAAAGAAATACAGTTACATAAGAACTTACAGTAACAGTAGATCTTCAAGAGAGGCTTTTGCAGTAGGTAATTACATATAGGACTGACGTCGACAGGCGGCAGGACCCCTAAATTTCTAGCTAACAGTCCTGGCGAGGGACCGCCCCACGCCAGATGACTGGCAGCAGGAGACGGTGTATAAAGGGGCGTCCCTGATGCCCGCCTTCCAGTTCTTTCCTGCCACAGGCCAAAAGAGGCCGGACAAAGAGGAGCAGATATTTCCCTCAATGGAAAAGGAGCTGAAAAGTTTAGGGGATGGAGGGGGAAGGTATTACCTACTGGAAGAACTCTCTCAAAGATCTACTGTTACGGTAAGTTCTTACATAACTGTCCTGTCTTACTCAGAGGGCTCTTGCAGTAGGTAATGACATATAGGACTGAGTCCCAAGCAGTCTGGAACAAGAAGCACACGGAAGGAGGAAATCTACTCCCAGTAGAACCTCTAGCTGTGCAAGCCTTAAGATAAGAGGCCTTGCAGGACAGCCACCAAGCCTGCTCTACGGCGAGAGGCAACATCCAAACTGTAGTGTTTTGTAAAGGTATGGATGGAGGTCCAGGTGGTGGCAGCACAGATGTCTGCCGCTGACACATTCTTGAAACAAGCCACTGAGGCAGCGACTCCTGGTGGAGTGGTTTCACTTGACCCGGCAGGGTCTTGTTGTACTTGTCATAACAGAAAGTGATGCAATGAGCTAACCATTTGGATAGGCATTGCTTAGAAACAGCATTGCCTTCTCTTTTGGGTGCAAAAGAGACAAACAATTGATCGGTCTTCCTGAGATCTTTTGTCCTGTTAGTGTAGTATCTCAGAATCTGGTGAACATCCATAGTATGGAGTAAATACTCCCTTGATTGGAGTACTGCGTGAAGGTGGGTAACTCTATGGACTGGTTCAGAGTAGACTCATACCACCTTAGGGAGAAACTTAGGGTTAGTGCACAGAGCCACACGTTCCTTGTGAAAAATCAAGTATGGAGTTTTACACATGAGGGCTTGGAGTCGAAATTCTCCAAGCGGAAGTAATGGCCACCAGGAATAGAGTCTTCCATGAAAGGAACTTCAAGTCTGTGGAAGCTGCCGGTTCGAAGGAGGCAGAGTAAGTTTCTCGAGAACAAAGTTCAAATCCCAAAGAGGGGCAGGAGTACCTATAGGAGGTCTCAGATGAAGGACCCTCTAAGGAAAGTCTTGGAGGCCTCCTGTTGAGCAAATGTCTTGTCTGCAAAGGGAACATGATAGGCCGAGATAGCCACCATGTGTGCTTTCAGAGAAGAGTGACTAAGACCCAGGTCAAAGAGATGGCGAGGGTACTCCAGCAGTAGCCCACCAAACAGGAAAAGGGTTCCACGTCTTTTGAAGCAGCCCAGATAGTGAACCTTTTCACTTCATGGGTAAGTAGATCTAGTAGAGGGTTTTCTAGCTCCACCTAAATCTCTGCCACTTGGGAGAAACCCCAAAGTGAGTTTGAGCTAAGTCTGCAGGAGCCATGCATGAAGCTGAAGTGACCTGAGACCTGGATGGACCAGAGTCCCTAATCCTGGGTGAACAAACTTCATTATAGAGGAAGAGGAAGAAGATTATCCTCTGAGTATTGCTGTAGAAGAGAGAACCGAACTTGCTCTGGGCCAGAAAGGAGCAATCAGAATAATTTGTGCTCCTTCTGAAACTAGTTTCTGCAAGACTGTGGGATAAGAGGAATTGGGGAAAGGCATAGATGAATCTGTCCTTCCAGTCTAGAGACAGAGCGTCTTTCCAGAAAATGCCTTGCTCTGGAATGAGCGAGCAGTAGTCAGGAAGCTTTATGCTTAGAGAAGAAGTAACAGATTGACCTGTGGAGTTCCCCAGTGTTGGAAGATACCTTCCAGTACCCCCTGGTCCAGTTCCCACTTGTGAGCCAGAGTGACGATCGACTTAGCTTGTCTCCAAGGTGTTGTCGATTCCCGGAACATGAATTGCCGTTAGGTGAAGGTCGTATTGTGTTGCCCAATCCCAAACCCTCATTACTTTCTGCAAAGAGGGAAGGACCGAGTCCTCCCGCTTGTTGATGTACCAAACCACGCAATATTGTCTGTCTGGATGGCTAGGTGGCCGGAAGAATGTAGAGGTGAAGGGCTTGAGAGCATACAAACTGCCTGAAGCTCGAGCACATCGATGTGGAGTGTCTGCTCGAGCTTGGACCAAGAGCCTTGGGTCCAATGGGGACCGAGATGGGCTCCCAACCTTCACCCGAGGTGTCTGTGGTTAGAGTCTGGGAGGGGGAGGAAGAAAGAAAGAAAGGAACTCCCAAAGCAGGTTCTCTCTAACCATCCACCATTGCAAGTCTTGGAGCATCGGTGAGGAGACTAGAACTGGTGATCTAAGTCATCCACCATTTGGTCCCATTGGGAGCAGAGTGTCCACTGAGAAACTCTCATGTGGAGCTGAGCGTGAGGGACTGTCAGGATAGCAGCAGCCATGAGCCCAAGAAGGCAATGGATCGATCTTGCACTGACCTGCCTGTGGCCGGACAACAGACTTACTTGAGTCTGGAGGATGGACGCCTGTCCGGTGGCAGGAAGGCCCTGCCAATGGTTGTGTCTAAAATTGCACCTATAAACTGTAGTCTCTGAGATGGGATCAAGTGAGACTTAGAATGGTTGATGGTAATACCCAGGCAGGCAAGACCTGCCGGGTAAGAGCGAGGCAGTGCAGGAGTTCCTCCTGGACGAGCCGCCAGGAGCCAATTGTCCAGGTATGGGAATACCTGCACCCCCAGCATGCAGGTAGGCCGCCACCACGGCAAGGCATTTGATAAATACTTGGGGAGCCAAGGACAGGCCAAAGGGAAGTGCCTTGAACTGGTAGTGGTCCCCTGGAACACAAAATGAAGGTATTTCATGTGAGACGGCCAATGGAAATATGCAGGTAAGCATCCTGCATATCCAGAGCACACAGCCATTGTCCCAACGAGGAGGGGCAGAAGGCTCTGTAAAGAGAGCACTTTGAACCTTTGTATTCCACAAAAGATTCAGGAACTGGGATCTAGAATGGATCTTAGATCTCCTGTCTTCTTTGGGACCAGGAAGAAGTGGAATAGTAACCCATCCCTTGAAGATGAAGACGGACGGTTCTATCACTTCTTTCAGTAACAGAGCTGAAATCTCTTCCTGGACCAAGAGAAGATGTTCCATGAATATGACGACTTTGGGGAGGGGTGGCATGGTGGTTTCTGTAGAAACTATATTGAGTGTCCTTCTGCAATCAGCGGAAGCACCCAGGAATCTGACGTGATCTCTCCCTGCCCGGAAGGTCGAGGGAAAACCTCCTCCCACCGTTCCTCCGGGAACCGGAGGCTGTGGGAGGGGAGGAGTCAGGTGGTGGGGCAGCCGCAGCTGAAGCACCACCTGCTTTTTGGGTGGGGGCTAGCAGCTGTGGGGACCCGATGTTTTGTGGCCCGCTTCCTGAGGTTTCGCCTGGGCCGATTCCGCCTGAGAAAGGGGACAGCGCTGGCGGCTGGTGGGGATGGTACATGGAGTCAACGGACTTTAGTGCCATCCCTTCTTCTACAAATCAGTGATGGTGTCCTTGACATCGCCACCGAAGGCACTGACCCCAGGAAGGGCTCTTCCTGGATAGCGGACTGCACTTCCGGAACCAACCCTGACACATGGAGCCAAGCATGATGACGTAAGCCTACGTCCGGCAGTGTCCACTGTATTGTAGGTCACACGGGCATGTGTTAACTGGCTGAACATGCAGAGCGGACAAGATCAGCCAACTTCTGCTTGACCTGAGAGTCCGCAGGAGTCCAATTTGGCTTCCACCTGAGTAAGAATGGCCTTCTGGTAATCTCCCATATGACCGACATAGTTCAGGGCCCTGATCCCAGCGTGGAAGAAGCAAAAATCTTCTTACCATACTAGTCCAGTAGACGGATTCTTTGCCAGGTGGTGACGAGCTAGGCGTGTTTTGTTAGCTGACCGCCGTGAGAGCGTGCTAATCACTACCGAGTCAGCACGAGGATAAGAATCTAAAAAGTCAACACCCTCGGAGCCTGGTATAGCCTGTTCGACTTTCATGGAAGTGGGGCTAGAGCCAATGGTTGTTTCAAATGGTGGTAACAAGGTCAGCATGAGGCTCGATTCAGGGTGGCACCAAGGTAGGAGCTGTCACGGGCAAATCCAGATGCTCGCAAGTTTCATCCGCTGAGGGTCTGGTTCCAAAGATTGCCACTGATGAACCTCCTGGATTTTGTGTAGCAACTCCGTGAAGGAAGGATCTTCCGAGGCAACTTCGGAGGAGTCCTTGGCCAGGGCTTCAAAGGAGAGCGTGGCTCGTTGTCCCTTTGGAGCAACCATCAGAAGAGTCTGAGGAGTCCGAGGGGAAGATGAAGAAGAAGAAGAAAAGACTCCCTTTTCTGACCCAGGGATGAACGGAACCCTTGGGAAGCCCTCGAGGAAGTGTGTTCTGCCTCTCTGGACCCAGAGGTTAGCCCTGGTGTCCAGAGGTGGTGAGGAGTGTGCTGCCGTGAGACGACGGGAACCGAGACCGGCACTGTCGTTGGTAGGTGGCTCTCCATCTCTAGTGAGCTGAGCCTTGGCCTCAGCCCACCAGGAGGCCAGAGTCTCCTGCAAATCCACCGGGCGCTGAGGGGTGGTGGAGGAGGAGGAGGGGATAAGGGTATGTACTATATCCATACCAAGAGTATCCGAAACCAGGCATCTGGTATTGTGGCACCGGTACTGCGGCATAGGGAAGACCAGCATCAGGTACTGTGGTGCCGGATACGGTGATCGCGGATACGATGGCATCAGATAGGACGGAGGGTACCTGGGAGCCGGAGGAGCTGCCGGAGCAGACGGCCCGGTTGGAGGCCTTGCGGGCTGGTCCAGGTTGGAAGGTCTGGAGGCGGAGGGCCTAGTATCGGGCGACATCCGGGAGCAGGATGTCGGCCGGAATCGGTAAAACTGGCGCTAGGGTCAGCGTCGGAGGTCCCGCATTGAGGTACCGATGTCGGAGCCAGCATCCAGGGAACCAACGTCCGATCTGATGGACCCAGGTGGGCGGTCTGAGGAGGCAGAACCCCACCGTCACCCGGGGATGGAGAGGAAAATCCCTGGTCGGGCTGGGAGGCTCAGGGTCTCCGAGGGCAGTGAAGTCTGCGGAGAGCCAGGGACGATGGATGGGGGGTCCGACTGCTATTTTGCTGAATGCATGTCGGATGAACCAATGTGCGGTTTTCAGCGAGATCCGGGCGGTCGCGGAACAGCCGGGCGCCTGACTTACAGGACCCATCACTGGAGGCAGACCATGATGGAGGAGCAGCCTGGTCCAACGGGAGAGGGCCGCAGACCACCCAGAATGGTCGGCGACTTACCAGCCTTCTCCACGAGACGCCAGATGGGCCGATGTCCGACTTACCGGAGCTGCTCATGCCAGTAGGCCACAAAGCTATGGCCGAACCGGGGTGGAGGACTCCAATAGTCTGAGGTGCCCAAAGGGCCTGAGCATGAGCCAGACGGGTGGGGCCGACGCCACCTCAGAAGCCTCTGAGGCGGCTGTCGAAGAGCGGTACCCTGGAGGAGACGTTACCTGAAGCATGCCGACTCCTGGGGGATTGTGGTGGAGGAGCCCTTGTCCCGTGCCTCTCCTTGTCTTTTTCTTCCTATGGCCTTCGGGAAGTGGATACCTGCCATAGTTTTTGAGTTCCTTCTCCATGGAGCTCATCTTTTCTTTAGAATGTGGGCTTCCAGGGACTGCTGCGTCCTTTCCAGGTAGCCGTTAAAACTGAGGCAGTGCTGGCACTTCTCGACTGGGTGTCAGGGCCCTAGACAGAACAGGCACAGGGAATGGCAGTCCTTGTGCAGGAGTTGGGCGCTCGACGAGTCACACTTATTAATGTTCGGAGGGTGGGGACTACATACAATCGGCGGATGTACTGACTAACGATGGCAAAAAAGGAAAAATACCGGAAACCGACGTAAGGAGGCTGATGAGCGAAGAACTCTTCCCCGAGGCACTGCACGCTAACGGCGGAAAGAATTGGGAGGCAGGGCATCAGGGACCCACTTTATACCGACGCCTCCTGATGCCGGTCACCTGACTTGGGGGTGGTCCTTCGCCAGGACCGTTAGCTACAAATTTTTCCATGGGGTCCTGCTGCCTGCCGACGCCAGTCCTATATGTAATTACCTACTGCAAGAGCCCTCTCGAGTAAGATACACAGTTTATACTGTATTTCACTGATATTAAAAATTATAATTTCAAACAGCTGAGGGGTTAAGGGAGGTAAATAGCAAGGGTTAGCAGATCATGGCATGGAGACAGTAGGTCGGCTGTTAAGCCGTGCAGTGAGCAGGCGGCTGAGATTGTGATCATGGCATGAAGACAGCAGGTTGCCTGTTAAGCCATGCAGTGAGCAGGCTGGTGAGATTGTGATTGTGGCAGTTTTTACTTTCAAAGTTAGTTTCTGGTAAATCTGCCACTGTTAAAATGCTGGCTGAATTTCACCGCAGTTGGCAAAAAACAAGATGGTGAGTTTTTTGCCAACATTCTAAATGGCAGATTTACCAGAATCAGTGCACATTGGCATTACTGGACCTTTTTCCTGTGCATCAGACATATCATTACAAAGGAATTGGCCAATGAGAAAACTTAAAACTGGATGCCCATTTCATAAAGAACAATGGCAAGTTCACAGAAAACAAAACTGGGATACGCTAAGAAGGTTTCTATTTGCCCAGCTTGACAACCTGCAGTGCCCTGTGACAATGTGCAAAAATGCACTTTGAAATGTCCCAAAGATGCTCCAGATTTGTACCAACACTCCAAAAACTTACCCCAAGTTGTGCTGGACCAAGAAGAACTTTGGTATGGGAAGCAACCCATGGGATAAATTGGTAATTACTTCGGAGAAATATGGTTAAAATATCGGTATGCAGTGACATTGGAAACTGCACTGGGCACATTCCAAAGGGCAACTCAATTGCAGCACCTGTTGATAGGGCTCCCGAGGAGGGAGGGTGACTGGATTAGGGGCGTCTGTGAATATAGCAACAGGATGACGCTATATGTGTACACGTGCGTGGGGCAGCAAGCACACCGAGCGATGGGCAGAAGGGGAGGGAGGGTTTGTGGCATGGTGTGGTGGTGGGCTGCTGACCTGGCCCTATAGTGTGGTGGGTGGGTGGGTGGAGGGCTAGTGTTGCAAGGGTGCTGGATGTGGGTCTGGCCACGATACATTTTGTTGCGCCAGGCCTGAAATTTTATTTTTCCCAGTTTTGCAGTCCTCTGACATGCACCCCTGGAGTTGAGAATCCTTTAGTAGTGGGTGCAGGGGCATAGCCCTGCTTAAACATAAAAATCTAAGTCCCTGATACCCTTTTGCTTAATGGCTGGAGTGTACATCGCCAAAACTGATTTTTGCGATGTACACTTGCCCTAACGGAGATTGCCTTTCATGATTGCGTTATGATATGGAACCTAGAGGCCAGTGGGACACAGGACTAAACACAGCATGGATTCACAGCGGAAGGTAATGTAAGATGAATCTAATCAATTTCCTTGACTGGGTGACCAAAGTAGTAGACCAGCAAGGGGCTGTGGACATGGCCTACCTCGACTTTAGCAAGGCATTTGACACAGTCCCACACAAAGATTAATAAACAAATTAGCCAGCCTGGGAGTGGGTCTGAGGGTGGTAGCCTGGGTAAAACATTGACTGAAAAACAGGACGTAGAGGTAATAGTAAACTGAGTCAACAGTGAAGAAAGGGGCATTACTAGTAGGGTACCGCAGGGTTCAGTACTAGGTATGGCCCTTTTAATGTCTTCATAAGTGACATTGCAGAGGGACTGGAATGAAAAGTATGTCTCTTTGCAGATGTCACAAAGATCTGCAACAGGGTTGATACACGGGGGTGGAAGGGATGAGAAGGGACTTGGCAAGGTTGGAGGAATGGAAAATGTATGGCAGCTTAGATTCAGTGCAAAGAAGTGCAAAGTAATGCACCTGGGAAACAAAAACCAGGGAAGACTACAATGGGGGTGAGATACTGACAACAACAAATGGAAAGGGACCTGGGATAGTTATATCAGATGACCTAAAGGTGGGCAAGCAACATGAGAAGGCAGTAAGGAGGGCTGGGGGATAGTGGGATGCATAGAGAGGCATCACCAGTAGAAAACAAGAAGTTGTTATTCCTTTGTACGGAACATTGGTGAGACCCCATCTGGAGTACTGCATGCAGTTTTGGAGACCCCATCTCCTCAAAGACATAGATAGGGTAGAGGCTGTCAGAGGAGGGCAACCAAAATGGTGCAGGGTCTGCACCAGAAGACATACTGAAGGAGATTAAAGGAGCTTAATATGTATACCCTTGAGGAAAGGAGGAGAGGGGGACATAATAGAAACTTTCAAGTACCTCAAGGAATCAACAAAGTCCAAGACGGTAGCATCTTTCAGAAAAGAGATGTGCAAGAGCAAGGGGCACAATCTGAAGATAGAAACATAGAAACATAGAAGTTGATGGCAGATAAGGACCCAAAGCCCATCCAGTCTGCCCATTTTTTCTACCTTATGAATGTGCAATAGGTCTTTACTCTGTCAATGGCCTATCTAGTCATATTCATCTGTATTGCTCCCTTATGCCTATCCCATGCCTGTCTGAAGGTCTGCAATGCAATCATATCCACCACTTCCTGAGGTAGGCCATTCCATGCATCCACCACCCTTTCCGTGAAAAGAACTTCCTCACATTACCCCTTAACAGGCCTCCTTCTAATATCATGCTGTGTCCTCTTGTCCTGCTATTGTTCTTATATTAAAACATGTTAGAATCTTTCACCTTGTTAATGCCCTTGAGTTGCTTGAATGTTTAGATCAGATCACCTCTCTCCCTCCTTTGCTCTAGGGTATGCATATTGAGCTCTGTTAATCTGTCCTCATATGTTTTCTGATGCAGTCCTTACACCATTTTGGTTGCCCTTCTCTGGACTGCCTCCATTTTGTTAATGGCCCTGTGAAGATGCGGCCTTCAGTACTGCATGCAGTACTCCAGATGGGAGCCTAACCAGTGTCTTGTATAGAGATTATTACCTCCCTCTTATGACTTGTGATACCCTACTAATACACCCCAACATCCCCTAGCCTTACCAACTGCTTTAGTGGTCTGCTTGGATGATTTCAGGTCATCTGTAATGATGATGCCCAAGTCTCTTTCTTCCTTGTGATTGCCAGCAACTCCCTCCCAACCTACAGGTGGCTTCGGGTTTCTCTTCCCTATATGTGTGATCTTGCATTTCTTTGCATTAAACCTCAGTTACCACTCTTCCGACCATTTTGCCAGTTTATCCAGATCTTTTCTCATTCTGCCCACCCTGTCTAGATCATTCACTCTGTTGCAGATCTTGATGTCATCTGCAAACAAACCATCCTACAGTCCATCTGCAATGTCACTGATGAAGATATTGAAGAGGACTGGCCCCAGGACTGATCCCTGAGGTACCCCACTTGTGACTTGCATCTCTTCTGCCTGTATACTGTTAATCACCACTTGTTTTCTGCCCACCAACCAGTTTGCCACCCAGTTGACCAACTTGACCCACCCCAAGCCTACCTATCTTATTACTCAATCTTTTATATGGAACAGTATCAAAAGCTTTGCTGAAGTCAAGGTAGGCGACATCAACTGCACCCCTTGGTCTACCACTCTGGTTACCCAGTCAAATAAATTTATGAGATTAGTTTGACAGGACCTTCCTGTTGTAAACCCATGCTGTCTTGGATCTTGTGCTCCCATGGATTCCAGGTGTTGCACTACCCTTTTCTTAAGGTGTGCCTCCATAATCTTGCCCACTACTGAGGTAAGACTGACTGGTCTGTAGTTCCCTGCCTCTCTCTGCTACCACTCTTGTGAAGCAGGATCACATGAGCCCTTTTCCAGTCTTCTGGGACCTCTCTTCTGTGCTCAGAAACTCACTAAACAGTTCTGATAATGGTTCTGCTAGTTCCACCTTAGGTCTTTTATTACCCTGAGATATATGCCATATGGTCCCATTGCTTGTCCACTCTGAGCTTAGCGAGCTCTTGTAGTACCCTTTGTTTTGTGAAATGACTTGTGCACTCCCCTGTGTCCATGGTGCTGAGCTGTGGCCCTGCCCTACCATCTCCTCAGTATATACTGAGCAGAAGTATCTATTTAGGATAGATGATTTTCCTTGGTCCTCCTCCACACAATCCCCTTATCCCTTTGATTTTAGTAATACCCCTCTGGACTGTCTCCTTTCATTAATGTATCATTAGAAAGTTTTGTCCCTTCTTTTACTGTTCGTGTTAGTGTTTCCTCGGTTTAGGCCTTTGTTTTGCTTATTGCCTTCCCTGCGCCCCTAGGGAAGTTTAGTAAGCCTCCCTATTTTCATCCTGCTGCATTCCTTATATTTCTGAAGGCCAGTCTTTTGGCTCTGACCTTTTCTGCTACTGTTTTTGAGAACCAAAGTGGTTTCCTCCTTCTTTTGCTCTTGCTTTTCTCCTAACACAGTGGGATGTTGCTTCAAGTATTGCATCTTTAAAGGAAACGTCCATCTAGGGATTAAATTAATCAATATTGTTACCAATGGAATCTGCTTTACATAAGTTATTGACCGAATCTGTAACACTTTAGGGCCAGAATTATACCCATTCAGTTTTCCCTCTCTTTATAGCTGCAGACATCTGTTTTCTAAATCACAGGCACAGGAAATGACATCACATCAGGGAAACACATATAGTCGATAAATATTTTAACCAGGAGAGACACACTAAGCTTGAAGCCTGAGAGCACAAGAAAGTTAAGTGATTAGCTTAGGGTCACAGAGTAATGTGGGTGGGGACTGTGGGATTCAAACCCAGGTCTCCAGGTTTGTAGTTCAGAGCCTTAAACCACTGCACTATATTGCCTCCTTGCAGAGCAGAGGAAATGAAACAAAAAATGCTTTTAGTCAGTCCACGGGATGTGAACTTGTCTCTAATCTTGAAGGGTTGCTATAAATAAAAGTTGTGCACTGCCAGTGCCAACAGATTCCAACTCCTTTGGGGTTATATTGCTTTGTACAATGTTTTGTGACATTTCAGTTTAGTAAAATGTTTAGCGCCAGTGTGATTTAGCGTAATATTCTGCTACTGTGGTAACACCGTAAATAATTTTTATTGCTGTACCTATTTAGTTCCAGTATGTGTCAGCACTGAAGTAGTTGTGTTTAATTTGTTTTGTTGCATTGTGTTCTGTCATTTGTAGGAGTGTGATCTAGTGGCTAGAGCACAAGCTTGGGGCCCAGGAGATGAGTTTCAAACCTCAGTTAAGTCAAATACTAAACGTGTGACCTTGAGTAAGTCACATAATCCCCCAGTTCTCCTGTCCACCTAGCAGAAGAAATGAGTAGCAATAGGACCCCTTTGGAAATGAGGTGGCACATCTCAGATGGACTATCCTGGGTAAATAAGTTGTAACAAAATAATTGTTTTGTGTTGGTGTGTGTTAGGATAAATGGCTGTCAGTGCAGAACCCTTCTGAACATGGGTGCCAGAACCTATAGGTGTGTGTGTGGGGTGGACACCCCACATTTGCTATGGACAATCAAAGTGCCCTAAATGCATGCAGTGTCAGAAGGAAGCAGTCATGGTCTATTATTACTACATCCCCCCACACACACACACATACACACTCACTTTCCCTATGTTCCAGCACTACTGCTTCTGAAGGCTGCAGCATAAAAAAATCTTTATTTGCACACCATCCAAAAATAGCTTTCCTTTCACTAGAAAGAAAAAACACATCAGATTTGTTTTTTCATTTTATGATTCCAACTGTTTCACTCTGACTTTCCAGCAGGAAATCTCCAGTAGCCCTTCTTTTTGAGATAAAACCTTTTCACTTCCTGATGCTCCCAGGTGCAGTCACTAAACTATGAAGTGGCTAGTTGTGACAGCTCATCAAGAGGCCTAACTGTTCCTTACCTCTTACCTTGAAAGAGGCAGTATAGTGCAGTGGTTTAACGCTCTGAACTGCAGACCTGGTGATCTGGGTTTGAAACCCACAGTCCCCACTTGCATTACTGTATGATCCTGAGCAAGTCATTGAACTTTCTTGTGTTCTCAGGTCACACCTGGACTCAAGCTTCAGCTTAGTGTACCTCTCTGGTTAAAATATTTATTGACTATATGTGTTTCCCTGATGTGATGTCATTTTCTGTGCCTGTGATTTAGAAAATAGATGTCTGCAGCTATAAAGGAAGGGACAACTGAATGGGTTATAATTCTGGCCCTAAAAGTGTTACAGATTTGGTCAATAGCTTATATAAAGCAGATTTCCATTGGTAACAATATTGATTAATTTAATCCTAGATGGATGTTTCCTTTAATGCTTGCCCACTTTGCCTGTACCCCTCACCTGTATTTCTTCTTGCCAGGGCTAGCTTAACTTTGTTGGCCATCTTATCAAAGTCAGCTCCTCTGAAGTCTCATATTTTGCATTGGAATGGGATAGGATGATTTAGTCCTAGTGGCCAAATTGAACCATACAATGTGATGGTCACTGCCCCCAGGGACCTTCTACCTAGATTTCTGTGATCCATTCCCGTTAGTCATTACTAGATCTAGTATAGCCCTGTCTCTTGTGGGTTGTTGTACCAGTTGTTTGATACCATCCCCAGCAGGGAATCCACTATGTGTCTAGTTCTGGTGAAGTTCCTGCTGGTATTGACCAATCTGTATCTGGCATGTTGAAGTCTCCATTATCAGAACCTCCCTTTAGCTGTCATGTTTTGTATATCTTCTAACAGTAATGTGTTTATGTCCTCTCCCTGGTCTGAAGGTCTGTAGATAACCCCAGTTAGTATGGCCGTCCCATTTCCTGTTTCCAGGGTGACCCACAGTTCTTCTGGCTCCTTATGTGTATTCTGAATTTCTGTAGCTTTGGTATTTTCATTGCCATAAAGGGCTACTCCTCCCTTTTTGCACATTGGTCTCTTCTGAACAGTACATAGCCAGGTACTGAAGTCTCTCAAGGTGGTTACTGGTGAACCATGTCTTTCTAATGGCTACTATGTCCAGTTTAGCTCTGTCATTGTTGCCTGCAGGTTTGGGATTTTGTTTCACAGACTGTGGGCATTTGTGTACATGATTTTCCATTGGCCAGATTTTGATGCATTAGTTGTTAGACGAGGTCCAGCATTTCCCCGTGTTGTATGGGGGAGCTGGACCTTTTCCTTACTGGTGATGCAATGAACTACAAACATGTTGAACTCATGTTTGATCACTAGCTGAAGGCAGAGGGTGTTCTTCCGTTTGATGTATCAGGTGTTACACCCTCTCCCCATTGGCTAGTTTAAATATTCTGCAAATACGTCAAACTTCTGCCCCAATGCACTGACTCACCTTAGTCAGATGCAGTCCATCAAATTTAAAGAACTTTCCTCCCAAAATTTTGCCAGTTACCTACAAATTTGTGTCCTTTTTCCTGGTACCAGCCCTTGAGCCACGTGTTTAACTCCCTATCTCCCCATCTCTGACCTTCCATCTGTCTGCCCCTCTCAGACTGGCAGGATCTCAGAGAAGGAGATGCTGGATGAAATGGATGACAGTTTGTCTCCCAGACTGGTCAGGTATTCCTTGGTCTCCACAACTGACCGGCTGGAGAGATTGTTAGTCCCTCTGTGTACCAGGACATCGATGCTTTCTCCTGCTTCCTGCATAGTTTTAGCAATGCGGTCAGTGTCTCTCCACGCTGATGTACCTGGGAGACATTGACTATTACCCCAGCTGGAGGTAGGTATCAACTCCTCAAATCATGGAGTATCCTATGATCAGAAGTGTTTTTTGTGTTGCCTTTTTTGTTTGTTTTGTTTCACTGCTTTGGGTGAGTTTTGTTGTGCTAGCTCCTGTGCTGCAGTGTCCTGCTCGGCAGTGTCCTCTGCCCCTTTGCTTGATTTTGGAGATAGAGACAGATACTTGTTTGTAGTTTTATATGGTTTGTGAAGATGATACATTGAGAGCATTGAGTGATGGGGCGACGATTTGCCCCACCTAACCACCTGCCAGGGGGGATGGCTCAGAGGTAATGTGAGGAAGTATTTTTTCACAGAGAGGTTGTGGATGCATGGAACAGCCTTCCTTAGGAGGTTGAAGAGTCAAAAACAGTAGGAATTCAAGAATGCATGGGACATACACAAGGCAATTCTAGTGGTGGTAGAAGGAAGTAAACTGTTAACTAGGATCTGCAGCTTATCCATTAGGTAGGGAAATGGGCAGACTGGGTGGATCAAGATGTCCTTATCTGCCAACAAATTCTATGTTTCTATGAACCTAAAATATCAAATGATGCTGCACAGGCAAATTGGTAAACCACCAGTCATGTGTTTTGAAGGCCGGTCATGACTGATCCTTGTTAATCATCAAACCCAAGTGTACACCCAACTCTGAAATACTTAGAAGCACGCCTGCTTTTTGTACTTAGAGAAATCGATTCAGGTCCAATACAGGTGCGGTATTCATTAACCTTTCCAAGGTGTCTGACTGTGGACCACAGGCTCTTACTCAAAAACTGTGCCACTTAGGCCTAGATACTCATGCTCTCAGATGGTTTGAAAGCTACCTTACAGGGCACACAGAGGGTCAAGTGGTAGGACAAAACTCCGATCCACTACCACTTAAGGAGGGGTACCAAAGGGTCTATACTTGGTCCCCTACTGTTCTCACTGTTTACAAATGAGCTGCACAACCATCGTAGGAGCAGTAATGTCATCCAGTATGCTGATAACGCGGTGATATACAGAGCCCGATAACTTGATGACCTTGGCTCAGCCCTCCAAGTGGACATCCACATTATGGAGGATTGGCTCACTAAGAACAAAATGGTCCTTAATACCAACAAAACAAAGGCTATGCTGTTCGGACCCAGATCCTTGGCCAAGATAGGTCACAACTCCTTCAACTCACGCCCAGGGTGGGTAACAAACTTGGAAGTGGTTGCCTCCACAAAATACCTTGGCCTTACCCTGGACCAAGGTTTCACCTTACAGCAACATGTTGATCAAGTCACAAAATCATCCATGGAAAACTAGGAACACTCTATCGGCTGAAGGATCAGTTGATCCCAGAAGCCAGCACTGCCATTGCCTCAGTGTCCTACTTCCAACACTCACCTATGTGGCCCCAGTACTTCAGGGAGTGGCCAAGCTGGAGCTCAGCAAGCTACAGATCTTGTACTATAAGGTGGTTCATTTTGCCACACTGTCCCACTCTAGGAGCCACCACTGTGAGTCATTATCAAGATTCAGCTGGCCGTCTTTCAAGCTCGCCTTAGATACCCAGCACTCTGCCTGGCATATAAGCTAATGAGCTCCATGCCTCCCCAGTCTTGCAGGACTCCTAACTGCTAAGTGAAATCTGTGGAACCTACGGACCTCAGGCCAAACTCTCCTAGAGGTTCCTAAGGTGAAGACCAAGGCAGGGTCTATGTCCTTCACTCATGCTGCCCGTCCTTTGGAACAACCTTCCTTTGAGGTTCGGGAAGCTACATCATTAACGCAGCCTGCACAAGACTCAAGGCTCATATGCTTGCCATGAGTAAATGTAAATGCTATGGTACCTGATACTCCCTTACTACCTGCCTGCCTGTGCACTTATATCACTCACATCACTAGCACCTGAACTGTCAGCACTAACATTTCAGTGATTTCTCCCTCCCTTGAATTTCCAAGGACGATAACTAGAGACTCAGTTAAACCTATGGCTCACTTATATTGTGCACCTGAATAATTTAATTGCGCCCTGCTATATAATGACGTTTACTGCTATATATCCATGTAGACTGTTGCACGCCAAACAACCTGTATCTGTACGACTGTTTACTGTTGCATGCCAAACAACCTGTATCTGTACGACTGTTTACCATATATTTTCCTGTAACTCCCGGGCTGCCCCTAAAAAGGGACCTCCGGGCCCAGTGGGCCTACCTGGTCATCAAAATTCAATAAATAAATAAAATAAATAAATAAACGTTACCATATGGTCATCAAGGCAATCATGATCTAAGATCATCATCTAGATCATGATTTAATCTTCAAACATGTAACTTTTAAATCACCAACAAATGATTGTAGATTATTTTTGTAAGCTTAAATCAGCATGGTGGTTTTTGATGATCTGTGGGTGATCAAGACATTGTAATTGATGATTATATTAGTTCTGCACTGCACAATTGTAAGTCATATTAATAATACTTATGTTTTGTTACTGATATGAAAATATGAATGTCCATTATCAGCAGAAGCACATTATAATGCATGTAATCTGAAGTTAAGTTTTAACCTTTTGGAAGAGTACATGAGATGTTAGGTATAGTATGTACATTTAACATACTAACATACTAATATGCCAGCAGAATAGGCTAATGATCTCTCGAGTCTGCTCGATTTTCAGCACCGTAACTGAGGGCTGAGTTTGGTGCCCTCTCCCTTGGGTTATACTGTCCCCAGTCCCAGATGTTCCACCTGTATTGGGACAGGTCATAATTACCCTCCTCCTGTACCTGTTCCATCCCCTCTAAACCCGTCCCACAGTCTCCACCTCTACCAGCTCCTGGGCAGTGCATTCCATGGTGCCACCACCCTTTCAGTGAAATAACATCTCCTCCTCTCCCTCTGAGCCTACCCCTTCCAGCTTACACCCATGACCTCTGTTGCCCCACCCTTCTTCCTTAGGAGCACTCTGACTGGGCCTCCCTTTATTGATCCCTTTCATGTACTTAAAGACCTCTATCATGTCCCCTGTCCCTCCTCTCCTCCAGGGTGTACATGCGAGCTCCTTCAGCCTCTCCTCATAGGTCCTCTCCCCAGACCCCAGATCATTTTGGTTGCCCTCCTTGGACCCTCTCTAGAATGTAATGTCCTCTTTAAATGTGATTCCAAAACTGCACACAGTACTCGAGGTGTGGCCTAACCAAGCAGTTGTACATTGGAAGGATCACTTGCCTTTCTAGAGGTAATTCCCTAGCGATGCATCCCAGCATCCTATTTACCCTTGCCACTGCCTCCTACAGGTCTCTGAGTTGTTCATTTTGACATCTACCACTATCCCCAGGTCCCTCTCACCCTCCGTGACTTGAATCGTGTCTCTCCCAGGGTATACACCTGGCCTGGATTTCTGACTCCCAGGTGCAGAACCTTGCACTTCCCTGCATTGAATTTTAGTTTCCATTTTCCTGACCACCTTTCCAGAGCCTCCAGGTCCTCCTGCAAGGCCATCCTCCCTCCTCCTCATCCACCATTGCACCCAGCTTTGAGTCATCTGCAAGAGATCATGTCACTCCTGATCCCCTTCCTAATGTCTGAGACATAGGCGTTGAACAGGAGTGGCCCCAGCACTGACCCCTGGGGAACCCCACTAGTAATCCACCTTGGGATGAGGCTAACCCTCCAACAACCACCTCCTGAGTATGCTCAGAGAGCCAATTTCCTATCCATCTTAATGACTGTCTCTCTACCCCATTTCCTTCAGCTTAGCCAGCAGGCCACTGTGGGGTACTGAATCAAATGCCTTGCTAAAGTCCAGAAAGAGGACGTCCACTGGCCCACCCTGGTCCAGGGCCCTCATCACCCAGTCATAGAACTCAACAAGGTTTGTCTGGTACAATCTTCCTGTGACAAAGCCATGCTGCCTATCGTCCAAGTACCCAGTTTGCTCCAGTAATGCCCCTAGCCTTTCCTTGACAATATCCTCCATTCTTAGCCGACCAACCGATGTCAGGCTAATGGGCCTGTATTTCCACCTCCTCTTGATCCCTCCTTGTGGATCAGCATGACATGGGCCACCCTTCAGTCTTGGGGCACCCACCCAGTCCTCAGAGAGATGTTGAAAGCTCTGCTAGAGAGACTGCCAGGATATCCGCCAGTTCCCTCAGCACCCTGGGATGTATCTCATCTGGCCCAGGTGCTTTCTCCATCCGAAGGGACCTGAGGCTTCCTTACTCTCTCTATCAGAATTTCAGCTCACATCCTCCCCTTTTCACCCTGCACTGCTGGCCCCCCACCTGTCTGTGGTGGCCACTCCCTTTCCCCAGACCTATCAGGGCCCCTGGTCTCTACCGGTCCCACCCCTTCCTCCGGTTTGCCCTCGCCCCCTTGCAAGACATAGCCCCTCCATCCCCTGCATAACTAATTTGCATATTTTGCAAATTTCAAAATCACAGTTTATGGACTAATGCAGTGGTAATTTCTATTGCTAAAATATTTTTGCCTTGTCAGTGTTAGTCTGCAGACTGTTAGGAAAGGTTCTGGGCACAAACCAGATACTTGCTGGAACTCAGCACAATTCTAAAGGGAACCACTGAATGGAGCTACAGTATATAAATCAATCTGATCCTTTACTAAACTAGTAAGAAATGAGGAGTCAGAGTAAGGATAACTGAAGTCAGTTTGTTTGTGTCAAAGATGTGTCATAATTAATGATTCCAATGAATAAGTCTAATTAGAAAGCAAGATGCATTCCTTGAGTATAGCAGAAAGATAAATTATTTTTCTTTAATTTATTGTAGTAATCTTGACCATGGCCAATTATGAAAAATTGTGATAATTTGAGATCATCATCAAACACAATCATTGTTTCCATAACATTGTGGTTTTTGATTGGTGCTATTTAACGCTCTTGTTTAATCATTGTTAGTCATGATCAAAATGATGGTTTTGAAGTTTGAACAAGATCTTTGAACATGATTGATAATAATCAAAATCATTAATGACACATCATTATTAAATTATCATCTTTTGGCGGGTGCTCTCACAACAAGATAAACAAACCATTCAATTCAAAGCACCACGACTCAACTCATATGTACCGTGAGAAGTGGAGCAACATTTTAACCAGCAAAATGCTCCAAAAGCATATACTCCCTCTCAGTACCTAAAGCCACTCTAAACCAGTAAACAGCGCCTCTGAGACTCAGCCATCTGAAGAGGCAGCTCAATCACCTCAGCAAGTTGAAACACCTGCAATGCCTGAAAACCCACTGACCATCAAATCTGCAAGTCCTTTTAACCCAGAACAGTTCATAATAAATAGACTTGTTAATTTCAACTATTACAGCAAACATTAAATGAAAGCAGACCCTAAATAGTAAAAGCAGGAACTACTTTTCAGTGTAAGGTTGGACCATACTGGGCTCAGGCAGGGTGAGGGTAGAGGAACAGAGGTGCATCCCTCCAGCTGTACCTGTCCGCACCACACACCATTCTGACAGAGCATGGTTCCTCTATGGAGGCACCGCAGGGAGACAAAGAGGATGCTGGGAACCTCCACAAAGGAAACCCACAGGAGGGTGGCACAGGACCCCACAAGTGAAGGAAACAACTCCTGGTGGGGACCTCAGTTGTTAGGGAGGTAGAACTTGGGGAAGAAAGGAGAGAGATGGGTACCTGCCCAGCACCATGGCTTGAGGGACAGGGAGCAAATCCTCAGGATCGTGGAGCAGCTGCACAGGGAGGGAACTGGCCATCATTGTCCACCTGGGGACAAGAGACCTGGCTAGAAATGGGATCAGAGTAGTGCAGGAGGAGTTTGTGGAGTTGGAGGGGCCTCAGACAAGTAGCATGCATGATAACCTTCTCGGAGGTGCTGTCTGTCTATGGCATGAGTGAGGCTAGGGTGCTCTACACCATGGGATTCAATCAATGGTTAAAAACTGGTGCAGAGCTCAGGGTTTTGGTTTCATTGGTGGCTGGGGGTCCAACTGGAGGATACAGGCCTATACTAGTGTGATGGTCTGCATCTGTCCAGGAGGGAACCAGGATCCTAGATGATAGGTTTAAATGCTTCATTGGCAAGCATTTAAACCAGCCAAGGGGAGGCACTGAAAAGGAGCAGGAAATCACAGCCCCCAAACAAATAGGGTAATTAATGAGGTAAACACTAAGAGAAGTCAATAGGGAGAAGGGCAGGGGTAAATGGAGAAATAGACAAAGGCAAAAGGACAGGGATCATGCTAAAAGGGTAAAGCCATTAAAAAAAGGAGGATAATGAGTACCAATGCCTGTAGTCAGGGTAACAAGCTCCCTGAACTATTGGCCTTGATGGAAGAGGGATGCCTGGATATCATGGCAGTCACAGAAACATGGTACGAAAGAAACATGACTGGGATGTCAACATACCAGGTTACACAGTCTACAGGAAGGACGGAAGGGTAGAAGTGAGGAGGGTAGCTCTGTACATAATGGAAAGGATCAAAGCAACCAAACTAAAGAGTAAACCCAGAGGAGAGGAAGTGCTGTGGGTCACCCAGGAGACAGGAAATGGCACCACAGCCCGCACGGGTGCTGTATACAGACCCCATCTCAGGGAGGAACTGGACAAGGAATGATAGAAGGCATCCTTAGGATGGCAGAAAAAGGGAGATATTGTTGCCGGGGACCTGACAATGCCAGATGTTAACTGGAGCACCTTTATTGCAGCCACATTCAACAGCAGGGTCATTCTTGATGCCCTCACAGGGGCATGCCTCAGACAGCTAGTGTTGGAACCCACTCGGAGGGAGCAATCTTAGACTTGGTATTCTCAAACAGGGTCGGAGAGAGGATCTCAAATTTAGAAGTGGGTAGCCATCTGGGAACAAGTGACCACCAAACAGTGTGGTTCATGATAAACACAGCCATAGAGTTAAGCCATACAAAAGTGAAGGTACTGGACTTTAGGATGGTTGACTTTGTCAAAATGGAGAGTGTCCCAGAAAAGCACTAGCAAATGGGCAAGAAGGAGAGGTGGAGGAACAATGGGGAAATATCAAGACTGCCATCATAGTCAACTAGCCTTTGTGTGAAGCAAATAAATCAAAACAAAGGAATAAAATGCTATGGTTCTCAAAAGAGGTGGCAGGGAAGGTTAGGGAGAAAAGACAGCATTCAGGAAGTATAAGAAAACACGGAAGGAGCAGGACAGACAACCACCAGTTAAAGCAGAAGGAAGTGGGAAGGCAATCAGAATAGCAAAGGCCCAAACTGAGGAAAAGATAGCCAACTCAGTTAAGAAGGGGATAAAACCTTTATAGGTACATTAGGGAGTGAAGAAAGAGCAACAGAGGGATAGTGAGGCTTAATAAAGGGGGTGGGTGGGCAGAGGGTGACAGTGAAAAGCACAGATACTGAATGAATACACCTGCTCAGTATTCACAAAAGATGGGGGAGGTACCTAATCCAATCAATAGAAACACTCTGGATAGGGGTCGATACCAGTCCATTAATAGAAGAAAGGGTTCTAAATGAACTCCTAAAACTGAAGGTGGACAAAGCAATGGGCCCTGATGTGATTCACCCCAGAGTTCTAAAAGAACAAAGGGAGAACTAGTGACACCACTGACCACCCTTTTAACAAATTGGGGAGGATAGTGTGGTACCTAAGGACTGGAGGAGGGTGGATGTGATTCCCCTTCACAAAAGTGGGAGCAAAGCGAGGCAGGAAACTACAGACTTGTTAGTTTGACCTTAGTGGTAGGGAAATGATGGAATCACTTCGAAAGAAAGAATTGTTGAGTACCTAGAGGCCAGTGGGCACAGGATCCAAGGCAGCATGGATTCACGGCAGGAAGGTCATGTCTGGCGAATCTAATAGATTTCTTTGACTGGGTGACCAAAGTAGTAGACCAGGGAGGGGCTGTGGACATGGCCTACCTAGACTTTAGCAAGGTATTTGACACAGTCCCATATAAAAGATTAATAAACAAATTAGCCAGCCTGGGAGTGGGTTCCAGGTGGTAGCCTGGGTAACAAATTGGCTGGACAACAGGACAGAGAGGGTAATAGTAAACGGAGTCCACTCAGAAGAAAGGAGGGTTACTAGTGGGTACTGCAGAGTTCAGTACTGGTCTGGTCCTTTTAATGTCTTTATAAGGACATTGCGGGGACTGGAAGGAAAAGTATGCTTTTGCAGATGACACAAAGATCTGCAACAGGGTTGATACACAGAGGGGTGGAAAGGATGAGAAGGACTTGGCAAGATTGGAGAAATGGTCAGAAGTATGGCAGCTTAGATTCGATGCAAAGAAGTGCAAGGTAATGCACCTGGGAAACAAAAACCAGGAAAAGAGTACAGAATGGGGGGAATACTAACAACAATAAAAATGTTAAATGACCTGGGAGTAGTCATATCAGATGACCTAAAGGTAAGCAAGCAATGTGAAAAGGCAGTAAAGAGGGCTGGGGGATACTGGGATTTATAGGAAGAGGCATCACCAGTAGAAAACAAAAGTTGTTATCGCTCTGTACAGACAGTTTGTGAGACCCCATCTGGAGTACTGTGTGCAGTTCTGGAAACCCCATCTCCGCAAAGACATAGACAGGATGGAGGCAGTCTAGAGGACGGCAGCTAAAATGGTATAAGGTCTGCACAGAAGCCAACAAGAGAGAGTAAAAGAGCTTAATATGTATACTCTTGAGGAAAGGAGGAGAGGGAGACATGATAGAAACTTTCAAGCACCTCAAGGGAATCAATAAAGTCCAGGAGGGTAGCATCTTTCAGAAAAAGAGATGTGCAGGTGTACCACCTGCAAATGGGGGTTCGAAAAGTCTTCCAGGAGCTTGTTTGAATGCTCCAAGCCTGAATGGTGTTTGGTGTTTAAGCCGTTTATCTGTGAGTGCTTTTAGAGCCTCTGGTACTGTCTCTTTAAGAGCTGTCTGCTTGCAGACATAATTAGTTTCTATGGGGGACTGTGTGTTTCCTGCTTGAGTCCCACTCGAGCTGTTGCCAAATCAAGCTCCGCTTCTGCTGTCGCTAAGTGGGCAGAGTGAGCACTTTTCAAAGATGTAACTGTTTGCCAGAAATCATTTAGAGTAATAATGAAAATACAGTTTGTCTAACCTGCTTTTCTTTGCAGTCAGAACTGTGTTTGCCTAGCCCTCCATTCTAGTTTGAACTGCTGAACTGGACCAATCAGTGTGGGGGACCTTGAAATGGAGCCTGCTGCTGGCAAATCAGAACTTGGACTCTCATTGTGGAGCCAGCCACCTATGTACTGTATGGCCAATGCCTCTGGGAATTGTAGTTTGACTTCCTTTTGCACCAACAGAGAGAATCTGATTGTGAGTGATAGCCAAACCAGCCAACTGTACTGGGAGGAACTCAAAGGAAATGCCTGGCTCTGTCTACTGGAAAGTTCAGATGAGTTGAGACAGTGAAGGGAGAAGGAGGTATGAGCTTCTGCGCTGTATAATTTCACACGGTAAGCGCATGTAAGGTTTCTAAGTTTCCGTCTGTATCCTGTGCAACCACTGCTTGGACTGAATCAGACCTGTGAGGAGAATCAAGGAGATCTGAAGAGTAGAAACCAGGCTCATCCTGTAGAAGACTGGAGAATTGCTGAATCGCTACGGTCTGTCAGAACTGAAGCTGCTGTGTGTTCTCCCGGTATTGTGCAGCAATTGCGATCGGGATAGAGAAGCAGCCTGCCTGGTATAGTACTTTCCTTTACATATAAATGTGTGTAGTGCCTTTGGAGAATCGCGTTTCAAATCCCCTGTACAGTGAATTGAGTGCATGAAGCTGGAAGTAAACCCAAGCTTAATCCAGACTACATCCATTTGCTCTAAACTGCCTTGGGGTCCAGTCACAAGGACCTTGTTCACATGGTCTGCTCCTCCTGGCAATCCAGGACAATCTGCCTTCCATCCAGTTCCCAGCATTGAGTTTGTAAGTACAAAGCAGGGTAGTTCCTGCCATCTGTTTATCGAATTGCAAGTGTGTCATCTAATTACTGCTTTTTTCATTTCTTCATGAACCGAGCCTCCTCCCGGATTACAATTGGGTATTGTGCAAGTGTTTGTTCCCACAGGGCCCCAACCAGCTGCACTGATCCTGGCTAGCCCTCCCCCATCCTGGGTACCTAGTAAAAGTGACAATTAGGGACTCTGAATATGTGCACAGTACTGTGATTAATAATGTGTTTAACTAATTAACCTGATTTCCCTTCCTTGTTACAGCTCCTTAAATAAATCAGATCTGTTTGTTTCAGCAAAGTTACACTGACTGAGGTATTCGTTTATGTTAAAGTATTGTACTGTGGTTTTGCACTGTATCATCTTGTTTTACAGGGGTCCCCATAGTCCAACGACAGAGCCAGTCCTGGGGTAAGTGTACTTTAGAAGATACTCCTAATTCATTGTGTGGGCCACTAGTGGGAAGAAAGGGGGTTACAGTGTCCCAGAGGGCTGTGACCAAGTTCCTGAACTACTGTAAACCCTGACCTCCGGGTGGAGGCACCCGCCATTGGACCCAGGCCCCCAACCACTTAGTAGTTAGGCAGGCAGGGTAGTAGCCCTTGGGATAGCGCCACCGAGGGGTTACATAAGAACGAGGGGCATGATTTGAAGATGGGGGATGGGTTAAGGGCAACCTGAGGTATTTTTTCACAGAGAGGTGGCGGATACATGGAGCAGCCTTCCTAAGGAGGTCATGGGGTCAAAAACAGTGGGGAATTCAAGAATGCATGGGACAGACATAAGGCAATTCTGGTGAGGGTAGGAAGAAGTAGGCTATTGGTTAACTAAGATCTGCAGCTTATCCAGTAGGTAGGAAATAGGCAGACTGGGTGGGACAAGCGGTTCTTATCTGCTGTCAACATCTCTGTTTCTATGTTTCAAAAGAATACATGAATAAATGTCACATTTTGGGACCTTAAAACCTGTTCCAGAGCATTTTTTACTTTATAAAAACATTTTATAAGCAACATAACCCACCCCAGGACATGAGCTTATGGAGAATTAATGCATTTCCCAGGTGGTTGAAGGCCCACAATACACCCGGTTTGCATTAATTCTCCTTAACCCCATGCTCTGTTGTGGGTTATTCTTTCTTATGTGGAAAGGCCCTCTGTACCTACATAAGTTTATAGCTGCCTGCAGCCATCATCACTCTCTCCAATCCACATCAGTGCTTAGACTTTTAATACCAGTAAATAAACGTATTTCTTGAGATGGTACTTTACCAACCATATACAAACAAAATGGAACTTCCTGTTTTCTGACTTTAAATCGTATGATAGCAGAGACTATTTTTATAACCTAGATACCCATGTCAGTGCACTGCAGACCCAAGTACAAACTGGGTGTCTGGGATTCACTTGTTTGTGTTTGGACCTAACAGTGCCATGATGGACACCACTAGTCAAAACAGTCACAGAGGGAGTAACTCAGGGAGTTAAGTGTAACCCCTGTTTCAAAAGTGTGATTGCTGCCTGCGCTGACTCTGATTCTGAAGACTCATGGTATGACGTGGGGGCTCAGTAGTGGAAGACATTTGCTGGATTAGTGGTTGTGGGAACAAACAGGGAAACTCTATGGGGCTGCCATCTTGTAACCTCTTCATCTAGGGATAGCAAATCAAGTTATTTTCCCGTGCCCAGGAAAGGTTGCAGCCTTGCAGAGCAATTCTTGTAACTGTGAGTACTGTGAGGAATGTTTCCCATTTGGTTAAATCAGAAGAGAAGCTTTAAGTTTTGGGTTGTTTAAGTTGGCCATTGGGCAAGATTACAAACACCTGAATTGCAGTGGTGGGGGCCATTTTAGCAATTGCATAACTTGTGCAGGAAATTGTTATGGAGTCCGTTGTTCCATTTGTTCAATATTAAAGTGTACTAACACTGGCCAGCCCGTAGCAGCATCTTTGGTCCTGCACCATTCCAACACTGGGTATCCATGGGCTGCCATGTGGTAGCGTCCCATATTTTGAAAAGTTTGGTACCATAGGAAAAGGTATCAACTTCCCTTACATGATGTTTCATTGGAATGGAGGTATTGTGTCAGACACATCTGAAAACTAAGCAAAACTGTGCCTAGCTGGATTTTGTTAACTGCAGCTGAGAGTGAGTTTCCTACTGCTTGCCCCAAAGGGATTGTTTAAATAGTAGTGTGGGGCTAGAATGTATTGTGCCTAAGAGGGCATGTAACTCAGCCAACTGTCTGAGAAGTCTGCTAACTTACTAACTCATTTCCTGATGCAGGTGCTAGCACATTAATAAACATGTGCTTTATACTACTTTGTAAATTCATTGACTGAAGATTCACAGTGTATGATATTGGTGGGAGATGTTTACTGCAGGAGGGCTGTGTAGGTACAGTCCTCAGAGGGGTGTACTACTGTAAGTTGTCTACTAACCGCTATCTGGTATATCTGGTGGAGAAACTCTGCATGCAGAGTACTGAAAATGAACCCCAAATACAGGAGCCACCACAATATCTCCTGCAGCCTGGTTCTGGTTTAAAGTGGTGCCTGGCCCCAGAAATACTCATACATCTTGGAGGCACCACTGGGATCATTGTTTACCAATCTAGAGGAAGTTCCTAGCCTTTACCAAATTCTAGAGATAAAGCAATGAAATCATTCAACATGGTATTTACGGCTTCATGGAGAAATTGAGAAAATGGGAGGGTTTAACCACAAAAAGTAATCTTAATAGGTAATGTTCCTGAAGAAATGGAAAATGTCTCTGGAGGGAGTGCTGAAAGAGACCCTTCAGGGAGTGGAAAACTGAAGTTGTTGCAAATGGATTGCACAACTGGAAACACCACCATGGATGTGTGTGACCAGAAGCCTATAGTAAACTAGCTGTGACTCTACCCATAAAATGGTCCTTTGCAGTACTGAGTGCGATCCATAAAGGAAGTGTTGGAGATGGAACTCTCCCTTGTTGCAGTGGTAATGATGGGAAGGCCTTTATCAAAGACATGCTTATTAAGGAAGGCAAAACCATGGCAATTTGAACATTCTTTTCGGGGCTAATACCCACAATCAGCCACCATGCTAGATGACCTGGGGCACATTATGGAAAAACTGCCTTGACCCTCTTCTGACTACCACAAATTATAGGTGTTCTCAGGGACTAAGCCCACATCTACCTGTGAGAAGGACTTGGATGCCTGGCATGAACAAGTTGCATTAACGATGTAAAAACAGAAGAATCCACTCATGAGACTTGGCCTCATGGGTAGTCTGAGACCACAGCAACCGAGATTGTGTGCCTAGAAAACAGCGACTCAATCTCAGTGACTGTGAGCAAGGCTACCTGCAGAGGAGGGTGACCGGATACTGAAGTTAGCAAAATGACGACAGGAACTCACGGGTATACATGCATGCATGTGGGGGAGGGAGACGGAGGAGGGAAGGCATGTGAGAGGGGTTGTGGCTAGCAGCTGCAAGTTGAATCACTGGTGTGTGGGGAGTGTGGTCGGCTGGGAGGCATGGGCACCGGGTTCCAGTCTGTCTTCATGAGTTTTTTTACTGGTGGCATGCCGTCCAAGTTTTTGCCTCTGACATGCACCCCTGGAGCTGAAAATCTATAAGTAGAGGGTGCTGGGGCATAGCCCCACATTAAAATGAGACCTGTAGGTCACAGGTAGTGTTTTCAGTGCACTGCAGTGCTATCGCCAAATTATTTTTCCTCCATGTGCACTCGCCACAATAGCCATCACTGTTTTATATCGCTATATGACATGGAACCAGCCTCATGTAATGGGATGCTCTCAGGGCCAGTGCTGGCCATCACATTGACCCTACTTCTGTCAAAAGTGATGCTACCACTGAAGACTATTTGGCTACTCTAGAGAGAATGTACGGCAGTGTGGAAAACCTGGGCAAAATCCTGAAGTTGGATTTGATGCACAAGTGCATTGGGAGACACTGTTTGAATTCTTCATGGAGATGGAAAGGTTATTCAAAAATCATATAGTAAAGAGAACCTGAGGCAGGTGATATTAAATGACTGTGCATAGTGCTGCTGTGGCTGCTCTCAGAATTTCCTGGATGAATTATATCATGGAGCATCTGGAAACTGTCACTCAGATTGTGTCAATTAGCAGAGGAATAGAAAAGTTGTATCTGGGAGAGCTGGCTGATACTCTAAAATATGGGTGGATGTCATAATCTAATCCCATCCCAAGGAGACAAGTGTCTCAAGCTCACTCTTGGAGAGTCTTGTCTGCCTGAAGTGTGGTACTTATAGGCATCAATACTGTTAATGACAAGGTCCAGGAAATCTTCAACTTGCAGATCATCTGTTCACCAAAGTGCAAAGTCGTCCAGGAAATGCCAGCATGGTCTAGTGAGGTAGCGTACTGGAACCTGGGAAATGAGTCACTCAGCTTAGCCAGGAAAAGGGCCTTATGATTCCATTGCCATAGTGTGAGCCCTTGTTGGACCTACTTCAGAAATGTCTGTCAAAATAGATGAGGATTGAGTCCAACTATGCTGGATAGTGGCTCTCAAGTTGCATTATAGCGCAGTGGTTTAAGGCTCTGAACTGCAAACTTGGAGACCTGGGTTTGAATCCCACAGCCCCACTTACATACTGTGTAACCCTGAGCAAGTCACTTAACTTCCTTGTGCTCCTAGGTCGCAACTGTAAACAAGCTTTCAGCTTAGTGTGTCTCTCCTGGTAAAATAACAACACAAAAAAAATGTTAATTTTCAAGCAATTTTATACCTGAGTGATCTTCCAATGTTGCCCTGGAATGTTTGGATATATGGGGCTGAGGATAAAGCCTACCCTGACCTGGGATGTGTGACTGTGGACATTGATTTCCCAAATAAAGTGGTGGGATTTGGGAACCCATGGAGGCTCTGCACTGGTATGTCCTGAATGAGGATTTATGATGATGTCCTTGCCATATCTATCTATCTATCTATCTATCTATCTATCTATCTATCTATCTATCTATCTATCTATCTATCTCTATCACTGGCAACACTGCTCATATGTTTGGATGTTTGTAACAACTTTGTGATGAACAGGAACTTGCCAGAGAGGGCAAGCTCTGCACGTGCATGCCTTTGTGAGAAAACCATATTGGAGGCATCAGAGAGCTGCATCTTTGGAGGAGGAGGAGGAAGGCAAAGTTGGCATTGTTTGTTTTTTAGCAACAGGACAAAAATAATGCTTGTGCTGCCCCTGACCCAGAATGTGTAATCTGTGTTGTGGTATGGATGAGGAAGGATGCCACTAATCAAATCTTGATGGGCGCACCAAGGGCTGGAAGGTGGGGTGGGGTGTTGATGGTGAAGCTAGTGGTGCTATCTGCAGGTCAGTGTAACAGATGAATCAATGTTTAAGTGAGAAACATATCAGAGCATCCAGTAACCATAACCTGGGGAAAGACATTTGTTAAAGTATATTTTGCTGACACTGCCATTCAGCCCAAGACTGGAGGTATAGGCTCACCAAACAAATAGACCCAGCCAGCTTTGACTTTAGAACTTTCTTTCCCACTTGTGGATAAATGACACCATTGAACTGGTCAGAAGTCAGTTACGGAGCACAGGTTTTCTCTACCCTGCAGTGGGAAGTGAGCTGTATAACTGGAAAAAATCCAGTTGCAGGATCAACACCCTTTGGGACCAGTCCTGTTGCCTAAGCTGGCATAAAAGATGTTAAGCACCCTCTTCAACAGTTATTGGCCAGGGATCATCCAAGTCAAGGGACCTGTACACCTCTCCTATTATTCTGGTCTGAAATTAAAATGGCACTGTACAAATATGTGTGGCTTATTGGGTGCTGAACAAATGCATCACACCTGATCAATACACTGTGTCCCATATACAGGATGCTATATGGATTCCTCCATGGCAGTTACTGGTTTTCAGCACTGGCTTTTCAAGGTCAGTATTATCAGATTCCAATGGCCATGTCTGATCATGAAAACTGTGGTCATCTGCCCTTTGGGATTCTATGAGTTCTTGTGCATACCTCAAGGCATTTCTCTGATACCAGACACTTTCCAATCCCTAATGGAATGAGCTGTGGGCAGTATGAATCTGCTTGACTCTCTGGTGTATCAAGATAATATTGTGTTTGTGAAAGCCTAGCAAAGCATTACGCTTGCTGATTTAAAGTGCTGTATCAGCCAGAAGATTCTGACTTAGGCTGTCTTTAGACAAATGTCAGTTGTTTTCAGACCTCAATGAAATATGTCACGATATTGTGTCTGCAGAAGGAATTCAGATGGATCCTAGCAAAGAGGAAGTTCTGACCTCATTGCCTCGCCTTAGAACCTTAAGGATCTACTGCAGTCTCTGGGTTTCTGTGGAAACTATTGGCAGTGCATCAAATTTGTAATCAAGTGGTGCAGCCATTGTCAAACTTAACCAAAGGGTGGTATCACATCAATTCCATGCAGTAATTGCAGCATGAGTGTAACCTCCTGCAAATGGGGTTCCCAGAAGTCTTCCAGGAGCTTGCTTGAATGCTCCAAGTCTGGAGGTGTTCAGCGTTGAAGTTGCTTGAGTGTGAGTGCTTTTACAGCCTCTGGTACTGTCTCTTTAAGAGCTGCCTGCTTGTGACCATAATTAATTGAGATGGGGGGACTGTGTGTTCTAATGCCCAAATCCCACCCGGCTGCTGCCAATTGCTCTGTTTTTGTAGTCGCTAAGAGTGCAAAGGGAGCCCATCTGAAAGATGTAACTGTTTGCCTGTAATCTTTAAGCAGCATTTGTGAGATTGCAGTTTATCTAACCTGTTTTATTGCAGCTGGGACTCTGTGTGTGTTTCTCTATGTTGGAATTGAACTGTTGAACTGGACCAATCAGTGTGGGGACCTTTAAAATGGAGCCTGCTGCTGGCAAGTCAGAACTTGGACTCTTAAGTTGAGCCAGCCACATTGGGACTGTATGGCAGATGCCTCTGGGAATTGTAGTTTGACTTGGTGCCTTTTGCACCAACAGGGAAGTTTATTGTGAGTTACAGCCAAACCAGCCAACTGAGCTGGGAGGAACTCAAAGAAATGCCCAGCTCTGTCTACTGGAAAGATCAGATGAGGTGAGACAGTGAAGGAAAAGTAGCTATGTGCTTCTGCTATGTATAGTTTTACGGTAAGTGCGTGTAAGGCCCTGAGTTTGGTCTGCAGCCTGTGCAGGCGCCTGTTCGGACTGAATCCGACCTGTGAGGAGAATCAGGGGTTCTGAAGAGTAGAAACCGGGCTCACCCTGTAGAAGACTGGAGAAATTGCTGAATCGCGCTCGGTCTGTCAGGAACTGAAGCTGTTGTGTGTTCTCCTGGGTACCGTGCAAATTGTGGTTGGGATCGAAGCAGCCTACCTGGTACAGTACTTTCCTTTACATATAAATGTGTGTAGTGCTTGTGGGGAATCACGTTTCAAATCCTGTACAGTGAATTGAGTGCATGAAGCTGGAAGTAAACCCCAGCTTAATCCAGACTACATCTATTTGCTCTAAACTGCAGTGGGGTCCAGTCACAAGGACCTTTTCCACATGTTCTGCTCCTCCTGGCACTCCAGGACGATATGCTTTCCATCCAGTTCCCAGCATTGAGTCTGTGAGTACAAAGTAGGGTAGCTCCCTGCCATCTGTTTATCAGATTGCAAGTGTGTCATCTATTTGTTGCTGTTTCATTTCTTCACCAACTGAGCCATCCAGCTCCAGATTATAATTGGGTATTGTGCAAGTGTTTTTCCATCACAGGGCCCCATCCAGCTGCACCGATCCTGGCTAGCCCCCATCCTGGGTACCCAGTGAAAGTGACAATTTGGGACTCTGAACATGCGTATAGTACTTTGATTATTAAGGTGTCTAAACTAATTAACCTGATTTTCCCTGTCCTTGTTATATTCCCTAAATAAATCAGATCTGTTTGTTTCAGCAAAGTTACACTGTCTGAGGTATTCATTTATATTAAAGTGTTGTACTGTGGCTTTTGCATTGTATCATCTTGTTTTACAGGGGTCCCCAGAGTCAAGCTGCTCGAACCAGTCCTGTGGGTAAGTGTATACTGTGAAGGTACTTCTGATTGTGTGGGCCACTAGTGGGAAGAAAGGGGGTTGCAGTGACCCAGAGGGCTGTGACCAAGTCATACCAGACTGTCTTAACCCTGACCTCTGGGTGGAGGCACCTGCCATTGGACCTAGGCCCTTAACCTGTTAGCAGTTACACAGGCAGGGGTAGTAGCCCTTGGGATAGCGCCACCTGGGGTTACATCTTGGAGGCTCACCGCTGGGGTTAGCGCCCTCTATTGGTCACATTTACGAATTACTGTTAAAAATAAATGGGTACCCCAACAGAAGTGGCTGTACATCAGTTGGTGAAGTGGTGTACTGGGAGAAGATCGAACCCCAAAACACTGTACTTATCCTGGATATCCGCTGGGTACCAGTACGGACACTGTAAGAGGAGTACTTGCCAAGGTCAGATGTTCGAGACCCTGTGGTAGAGGCGACTGGCTGATCTGCTCCTCAAACTTTCATGGCCCTAATAGAGTGTAAGGACCCTGTAGACAGTTCTAAATTGCCACAGACTGTTACCCCAGGGTAAACCCTCACTGTCTGGAGAGTGATAACCAGGGACAGTAAAGACCCCAGGAGAATGAGCCTCCCCATTACCTGAAACTTTTGAGGATAAATTTGCTAAATTGTTGTTGGGGAAGGAAAACTGTGGAGGATTTAAAGAAACTATTATTGCCACCTGAGAACGTTCCTCCACCAACACCGTGTTCTCTCCAGCACCGCGTTACTGCCCCTCCTTCTGTGCCAGTGCAAGCCCCATGTCTGTACCTGCCAATAGTCATGACTCTTACCTCAGGTTGAGAATTTTCTCCGCACCCTCCCACCCAACAAGGGGAGGACGATTGGGAGACCTGGATAGACTGTGTTGCCCCTTTGGTATCTGAGTGGCAGTGTGCAGAGGCTGAGAAACGGAAAAGAATCCTAGAGCTTGAGAGGTCCTGCTCTGGAAGCCATTAAGTCTTTGAGGTCCACAAACCCTGAGGCATCTGCCCAAATGTACCTAACTGCACTTGAATGCAGTTTTGGGAGCGATGAGTCAGGAGAGAGTTGATGTGGAAGTTTCAAGGTACAAAACAATGGCCAGGGAAAGTTTGTCTGCATATGTTACTCATCTGGAAGGAGCGCTACAGAGGTCCTACGGAAAGGTGGGGTGGCCAGTGACTTAAACCATGTGAGATTGGGCACATATTGCAACATGCAAAGCACTCAGAATTGCAGCTCCTTCAGTTGAGGCTTCAAGACAGGAGGTAACCCACCAGATCATTGTGATTTGATGAAAGAAATCTGGGAAGTTGAGGTGGAGGAGGATTTCAGAGCCCCATGTAGTTGTAGCTGCTACAGCTTCTGCTGCAAGGGTGGGATCGGCTGCTGACGGCCAGGGATCACCGAAAATCCATGATGAAAGTCAAGGATTAGGTACCTGCCAAGCAGGGATGGCTGTAAATACCCGCACTAGGAGGAGTTGCTGAGGGAGATTAGGAAAGTAACAGACAGTCTCATAATGAAGGCCGCTCTTAGGAGCACGAGCACTGACACTTGCCCAACTGCTTTTGCTATGGGGTGGGGTGCTCACCCCAGCACCTCAAGTTGACAACAGTTCGAAACTTGATGCATTGACTATGGAAGTGAGGGAACTGAGAGATGTCTCCAAATGTCCAACCCACTGCTGGCTGAGGTGGCACCAAGGTTTTCTATTGATAGTGCCTGGTATACACAGCCCCACAGTGATGCCTCGGTCACCAAACTTCAGCAGACATATTTTGCATAATTGTGGGAAGGATGGGCACATGAAGAGGGAATGCCGGTCTCAGAAAGACTTAGAGAGTGGTGAGCTGGCTACAAGGAGAGCTTGAGAACAAGTCAGTGGTTAACAGGTGCAAAATGGTCCCAGTGAGAGTCCCAAAATGCTAACTCACATCCCTCTGTGGCAAGATCAGCTGCCCAGGCCCCGCTACGCCTCTCCAGACTGGTCCAGAATAGTGGGTCCCTCCATGGAGACCACTGTAAAGGTGAATGGAGTGTCTACAAGAGCTGTATTAGACAGTGGCTCCCAAGTGACAATTATGTTCCAGGATTGGTATCAGAAGCATTTGTCAGGCGTACTCTTACAACCATTAGAAGGACTGCATGTATGTGGGTTAAGTGAGAAGGCCTACCCCTACTCCGGGTATATCCGAATTTGGCTGTCTTTCCCCACCTCTGTGGCTGGGTGGCAGAGCAAGTAGAGACCCTGGCCTTAGTGTGTCCCCCTACTGGACTGTTTGATGGGGTTCCTTTACTAATTGGGACTAATGCACATATGTTTGGATGGCTGGTACAGTTGTGTTATGAAAACAGGGTCAAGGACTAGTAGAGCTTTAAGAATTCTGGCCTTGACCAAGAAGGCCTATGAGGCACAGAGAGATGCTGACAAAGTGGAACCAGAGGAACCGGTTGGAGTTGTCTGGAAAAAGGATCTTGAGTCTCTGATCCTGGCACCAAATGCCCAGTGTACTTTACAGGGGAGGTCCGTATCAAAAGGATGTCAAGAATAGAATCCTCATGTTGGATGCATCAGGCGATGGAAATTGCCAGAAGGACTGCTGGTCAAACCAAGTATTTTGCCTGCCAGAGCCCGTGCTTATGCTAGAAGGGTAATGGTTCAAGTTCATAATGTCGGATATAGATATTCGAGTAAATAGAAGTTGCACCCTGGCTAATGTACATTGTGCGGATACTGCAGTGCTACCCAGTAGCAAGAGTTCGGGAAGAGGGCAGAGTAACACCTGACTTGTTTGATTTCGTGATTCCCTGCCAGCTGAATGGAAAGTGAGGATCAGGAGAAGCTTGCCCAGGTGTTTTCTTTAAAAGAATGGGACGTAGGATGTGTGTGGCGCTGAGCACCACATCCGCTGCATGGTGAAAGGCCATTTCATGAGATGTCTCGACGCCTGGCCCCTGCTGGCATAGATGATGTGAGACGGCATCTGCAAGAGATGCTAGCTGCTGGTGTAATACAAGAATCCAGAAGCCCCTATGCTTCCCATCGTGGTAGTGAGAAAAAGAATGGGACAGTAAGAAAGTGCGTGGATTATCGCTCCTGAACCGCGGACCATCCCTGATCAGTATACAATGCCCCGCATCCAGGATGCTTTGGACTGCCTGAACGGTAGCAAGTGAGCCTGTGCAGGATCTTCGCAGTGGGTACTACCAGATCCTGATGGCCCCAGAGGACTCGGAGAAGACAGCCTTTATCTGTCCGCTTGCTTCTATGAATTCATGAGGATGTCTCAAGGGATTTCAAGCACCCCAGCCACTTTTCAATGATTGATGGAGCGTGCAGGGGGACATGAACTTACTAGAGTGCCTGGTATACCTAGATGATGCTATTGTGTTTGGCAGCTCACTGGAGGAACATGAGAGCAGATTATTCAAGGTATTGGATTGACTGGAAGACTTTGGCCTCAAACTGTCCATTGATAAGTGTCAATTCTTTCAAACATCAGTAAAGTATGTGGACACATAGTATCCACCAAGGAATAGAGACCAACCCAAGTAAAGTTCAGGCCTTGCCCACCTGGCCACAGCCCAAAAACCTAAAAGAACTGCAAAGATTCCTGGGATTCTGTGGTTATTATCGGCGCTTCATCAAGGACTATTCAAGAGTGATCTGCCCTTTACTTAACCTTACTCAAGGGTATCCCCAACCCACAAAAATACAAAAGTCAACGTCCCTTGAGACTTAAAGAGTGTATTTTCATCCAAGTGAAGTATTTGGGGCCCGCTGGACTCCTGATTGTGAGACTGCTTTCATGAGATCATATATCAACTTACCCATGCTCCAGTGTTGGCCTATGCCTATCCAACAAAACCCTATGTCCTGCACACTGATGCTAGCTTGCAAGGGTTAGGGGCTGTGTTGTATCAGAGAGCATGAGAATGGCCTGAGACCAGTGGCCTTTGCCAGCAAGCCTGACCCCTTCTGAAAAGAATTATTCTGTACACAAGTTGGAGTTTCTAGCTTTGAAGTGGGCCATTGTTGATCAATTCCACAGTACTTACATGGGGCTAAGATACTAGTAAAACTGACAATAATCCTTTGACTTATGTGCAGACTTCAGCTAAGTTGGATGCCACTGGCCATAGGTGGCTGTCTGCCTTATCTACCTACGACTATACAGTTGAATACAGAGCAGGCCTGAACCACATAGATGCTGATGCTCTCTTCTGGAGGTCTGTTCCCCAGAATGACTGGGTCAGACTGTCAGAACCTGATATTCGAGCACTCTCAGAAGTTTGACAGGGAGGAACAAATGTCCACGGATGCAGTGGACTGTATGGTGGATTGTTTGGGACCCTCTGAGAATTGCATACCTGCTGCTTATTGCCACTTTTCTGCAATAGACATTGGCGCACTGCCTCAGCTGGACAATGACAGTATTCGTGGGCTCAATCCCGAGATCCCATGATCAAATCAGCTTTAGAAGCCCTATATGCAGGGAAGGATGTGTCCAAATTATGGTCCACTGATTTTAGAACTGCCTTGTTATACAAAGAAGGTCCTAAGTTGAAACTGATCAATAGACTGTTATACAGAGAAACAGTAGACAGAGGGGACAAGTAGACAAATAACAACTAGTGCTGCCCACTGCCTTTCGAGACTCAGTACTGAGGTCCTTACACAATCACATGGGGCACCTTGGTATAGACAGAACACTTGACTTGGTGAGTCCAGATTCTATTGGCCTAAGATGGGGGCTGATGTGGAGAAACACATTCAAACTTGTAGTCGCTGCTTACAGAGGAAAGCTTTGCCCAGAGGGCTGCCCCCTGTTAACATCACCACCACTGCACCCATGGAGCTGGTCTATATTGATTTTCTGAGCTTGGAATCGGATCAAAGAAATATTAGTAATGTGCTGGTGGTCACTGATCATTTTCAAGATGTGCCCAAGCTTTCCCACCAAGGACCAGAAGGCATCCACTGTGGCAAAAGTACTTGTAGAAAACTTTTGTTCACTATGGGCCCACAAAGATCCATTCTGATCAAGGAGAGACTTTGAGAGTTGTCTGATCAAAGAGATGCTTTCTCTGTGGAGTGCAGAATTCCAGAACCACCTCACCACCCCCAGGGGACTCACAGCCTGAACATTTCAACCACACTTTGCTAGATATGCTAGGTACCTCCACCCAAGGACAAGCCTAGATGCAGTCAACAAATTAGCACCCTGGTACATGCCTACAACTGCACCAAAAGTGATCCACTGGGTCTCCCCTACCGCCTGATGTTTGGAAGAGAAGCTCGACTGCCAGTAGATGTGTGTTTGGGGTCTCTCCTGATGGGGTTCAAGCTGACAACTATTTACAGTATGTGCAAAAGTTAAAGCCCAGCTAAATCATGGTACCAACTGGCTCAAACCATGGCTGCCAAAAAAATCTGGCCAACAAAGAAAGGTATGATAAAAAGGTGAAAGCACAGGAACTCACGAGGGAGACTGGTATTGCTAAGAAATCTGGGACTGCATGGCAAACATAAGATTGCTGACAGATGGCACCATCTCCCTCCATTGTAGTGAGCAAACTAGATGATCTGCCTGTGTACAAAGTAAGGCCCAGAATAATTCAAAAGATGTTAAAACAATGCATAAAATCATTTACTGCCCATTGGACAAATCTTGATTGAGTCTGAGCCCCCAGAACATGCCCCTCTGGACCAGTGACTAGAGCTGCTGCTAAGAAGAAATCAAGAAAGTCTGCACCTACAGAAGCTGAGTTAAAGTGTCCCTCCACCAGTCCCAATTGAACATGACTGTCAGTCCATGTCAGAGGAAAGTGAGTGGTTTTGAATATTACCCTTCTTACTAACTGAGTCAATTGTTTGGGGCAATTCCTAGTCAGTCCTGGAGATGAAGCTGGGCCTTCTGGACTGTCTAAGCCCCAGCTTTGTCCCTGGAGCCAGTGCTCCCAGAAAGAGAAGTGCAAAGCATTAAGTCAGATGATATGGAATCATTGTGTATGGTTGAACTGTTTGAGCTTTCAGAGAGAAAATGATGGACTGGAACAGACTGGTGACATACCAGAACAAGAAGAGTGTGTTGAGTGCCTTTATAATTCACTGTCAGTGTCGAAAGCTCTCCATGTGAGCCAAGTGTTGTGGATGCAGAGATTGTAACTCCTGGAGCTGAAAGTGCCCCAAGTTCTAGCCTCTACCCCAATGGAGACTCCCTGACAAGTGAGGACAATGCTGAAAATGAGGCTCAGAGTACAGAGACTGTAACAGTTCTCCCTAGAAAGACTGGTCGAGCTGTAAAGCCTGTGGTGCACCTCAGTTATGATTCCGTGGGAGGCCTGTGGACTTGCCTCTCAATGTTGTCCATAAAGGAGTGTATGTGTCCCAAGTTCATTGCCCAAACTGAACATCAGTGCTAACTCCAAGTTACTTGTGTTGCTCTCTAGTTATGGTGCTCCTGCCCCATCCAGCCCCAAGGTAGCTGATAGGGAAGGGCCCCTCTTCAGGTTTCATGTACAAGAGGTAATAACCTGAGTTATGGTACAATGTGTGTGTAATACTGTGTAATGAGTGACGGCTGCAAAGTTTCAGAAATGTGTTTCTGGTAAAGTGATATATTGACTGATGAAAATGTATATGGTTGTATTGAAACTTATGCTGGTTATTTGCTTGACGGGACGCCAGGCTTTCCCAGGCCAGGAAGGATGTAACCCCTGCAAATGGGGTTCTCAGAAGTCTTCCAGGAGCTTGCTTGAATGCTCCAAGTCTGGAGGTGTTCAGCGTTAGCTGCTTTAGTGTGAGTGCTTTTAAAGCCTCTGGTACTGTCTCTTTAAGAGCTGCCTGCTTGTGACCATAATTGATTGAGGAGGGGGACTGTGTGTTCTAATGCCCAAATCCCACCCGGCTGCTGCCAATTCGCTTCTGTTTTTGCAGTCGCTAAGAGTGCAAAGGAGCCCTTCTGAAAGCTGTAACTGTTTGCCTGTAATCTTTTAGCAGCATTTGTGAGATTGTAGTTTATCTAACCTGTTTTATTGCAGCTGGGACTCTGTGTGTGTTTCCCTATGTTGAACTGAACTGCTGAACTGGACCAATCAGCGTGGGGATCTTTAAAATGGTGCCTGCTACTGGCAAATCAGAACTTGGACTCTTAGCTGAGCCAGCCACAATGCGACTGTATGGCAGATGCCTCTGGAATTGTAGTTTGACTTCAGCACCTTTTGCACCAACAGGGAAGTTTATTGTGAGTGACATCCAAACCAGCCAACTGAACCTGGAGGAACTCAAAGGAAATGCCTGGCTCTGTCTACTGGAAAGATCAGATGAGGTGAGACAGTGAAGAGAAAGGAGCTATGTGCTTCTGGTGTATAGTTTTAGCACGGTAAGCGTGTGTAAGGTCCTGAGTTTCGGTCTGCAGCCTGTGCAGGCGCTGTCCAGACTGAATCCGACCTGTGAGGAGAATCAGGGAGATCTGAAGAGTAGAAACCAGGCTCACCCTGTAGAAGACTGAAGAAATTACTGAATCGCCTTGGTCTGTCAGGAACTGAAGCTGCTGTGTGTTCTCCCAGGTATCGTGCAGTAATTGTGGTCGGGATCGAGAAGCAGCCTGCCTGGTATAGTACTTTCCTTTTACATATAAATGTGTGTAGTGCTTGTGGGGAATCGCGTTTCAAATCCCTGTACAGTGAATTCAGTGCATGAAGCTGGAAGTAAACCCCAGCTTAATCCAGACTACATCTATTTTCTAAACTGCAGTGGGGTCCAGTCACAAGGACCTTTTCCACATGTTCTGCTCCTCCTGGCAATCCAGGATAATCTGCTTTCCATCCAGTTCCCAGCTTTGAGTCTGTGAGTACAAAGCAGGGTAGCTCCCTGCCATCTGTTTATCATATTGCAAGTGTGTCATCTATTTGTTGCTGTTTCATTTCTTCACCAACTGAGCCATCCGCCCGGATTACAACTGGGTATTGTGCAGTGTTTCCATCACAGGGCCCCATCCAGCTGCACCGATCCTGGCTAGTCCCCCTCCATCCTGGGTACCCAGTGAAAGTGACAATTTGGGACTCTGAACATGCGCACAGTACTGTGATTATTAAGGTGTCTAAACTAATTAATCTGATTTTCCCTGTCCTTGTTATATTCCCCAAATAAATCAGATCTGTTTGTCTCAGCAAAGTTACACTGTCTGAGGTATTCATTTATGTTAAAGTGTTGTACTGTGGCTTTTGCCTTGTGTCATCTTGTTTTACAGGGGTCCCCAGAGTCAAGCTGATCAAACCAGTCCTGGGGGTAAGTGTATACTGTGAAGGTACTTCTGATATATTGTGGGCCACTAGTGGGAAGAAAGGGGTGTTGCAGTGACCCAGAGGGCTGTGACCAAGTCATACCAGACTGTCTTAACCCCGACCTCTGGGTGGAGGCACCCTTCATTGTACCTAGGCCCCTTAACCTGTTAGCAGTTATGCAGGCAGGGGTAGTAGCCCTTGGGATAGTGCCATCTGGGGGTTACGTGAGCATTTGAGCACAGTGTTATAAGTGCACAGTAATTACTACTAAAGTAACATTACATTGAAACACCATAACAGCGCATAGCATGACCAGCAACCTTCTACATGTCTCTCTGAGGCAGCAACATGTAACATGTAACCTTTCATGCACTCACACAGCTGTATTCCTTTGCTATTGACCCCCAGGCACAGGAGATTTTCAAACTGCAGTCTTCTGCCAGCTAGCCCTGCATGAGCAACCCATGCTCAAATGAATTTTTGTACCCTGCCTTAGATGCTGACTAAACTGGCAAAATGACAAGATGAAGGTACATGCACATTGCACTTAGTAAGGCATACTCTGACACTCATTTAAAAGAAAATCAAATGTGTGCAACGGACTACTAACAACCCATAACCGCTGTCTTTTCAAAAGAAATCGGATGCCTCAAGTACCGTGACACAGCAAATGGATCACGGCTGTGGTTAATGGATACGGGCAGCTCTAATGAGACGAATTATCTCTAGGCATTGCTGACAATTTCCAGCTTCAGGTTTAGAAGCTAGGAGGAGCAAACAAATTTTTAAATGTTTCATTTCTATGTGTTGTACTGTGCTTTTAAATTCAAATAAAGATTAAATTAATTTTATTGTCTACAAAGCAGGAATAACATCTGCTAAGGCTAAGGTAAACATTATTGCATATGAATTTTGTGTTTTTCTTTGCCACCACCAGACAAGACAGCTTTTACTCCATTTCAATTCGAGTCTGAATTTTATGTTTGTGTTTACCACCACTAAATAGGGCTTTGCACTCTAAAAGTAAGTTTTCATGTTTCTATTCATGACAGGAATATTACATTGTTTCATGTTGCACCACTGCACTTTTTACTGAATCGCACTGTTACTGAAAGTACTAAAGGTATATTTCCATGTGTCCTGCTGGGGGTGGGGGGGATATCACGCACGTAAACTATTCTTTCTAAGTTTAGTGCCTCATTTATGCCAGGAATTTTATTACATTAGGCAGCCCTCAGCATGATGTACAATCATTGCATTTAAACTTTATCGTGGTTATGCTTTAGGCTAATTTACGCACTGCTATTGACTATGGCGGACATGTGCGTATTGACATGGAACCAAAGGTATCCCTCCACAAACACCATTGGTCCACTAAAACTAGGAAGGAAAAACAAATCCTCCCATCTACTTCAGAGTCTGTTAACCTTTCTAAGTTAGGAGGTCTCCAGAAGGAGGTGGGTGATGTTGCCCACGTACAGACCCCTGGTAAGGCTATGCCTTGAATGCCATGTACAGTTTTAGAATCCACCCCTAAGGAAGGGCAATCAATCAAAATGTTATTTCTTCTCGAGGCTTGGGACGCTGTACAATATATAATATGCAGATATAACACATCACAAACTATTTATAAAACATTATTTACATACATATTTCAGAGCATATCTCCCATTCCTCGCCCCCACCAAAATCATAAACTAAAATTCAGTATTCTTTATCAGTAGCAACTATTACCATTAAAATATAAAATTATATAAGTCTATATGCTTGTTCAAGCAGGAATGTCTTAAGCCCCTCTTAAAGGTTTCCACTGAGGGGCTCTCTAAGAAGAGCGGTGACAAATTCCACAGGATGGGTGCAGCCACCGAGAAAGCCCCATCACCTGACAGCTGCAACTTCATCCTGGGAACAGTGAGAAGGCCACACTAGAAGAATGAAGTGTGTGAGATGGACAGTAAGGAATCAGTGGATCTTGCAGGTAGCTAGGTCCCCAACTGTGTAGGGCTTATAGGTCAGCAAACCTACCTTGAAGGCTATCCTCCATCTTACCGGCAGCCAGTGCAGCCTACAGAGGACTAGTATCATATGCTCAAAGCAGGAAACACCCTTCAGTAGCCTGGCTGCACTGTTCTGCACCAGCTGCAGGTGGAGGTTGCCTCCCAAAAGCCCCAGGTATAAGGTATTGCAGTAGTTTAGCCTTGACATGACAACAGCATGTATTAGGGTGGCTGGTCATTAGGCGGAATCAGGGCACGATCCAGGCAATGTTTCTCAGATGGTAAACGCCACTTTGATGACAGCCAACACCTGAGCATCAAGTGTCAAGCCATCATCAAGAACAAAACTCAGATCCCTAACCTGAGTGGAGGGGATCAAGGATAAGCCACCCAGTTTTAAACGCAGGTCACCACCAGTACACTTCCACCTCGCTAATGACTCGGCACTACCACCAATACTTCCATCTTGTCTGGACCACCTAATGTCTGTCCAGAGGAGGGCCACAAAATTATCAAGGATGACATGAGCAATCACATGAGAAGAAGCTGGTATGCTTCAACGTGTACACACTGGTGGGCAGAAGGGAGAAGGGGACATGACAGGGACATATGAGTATTTGCAGGCATAAACAGAGTGGGATGTGGTGAACAGTTTATGAGGAAGGAGGGCATAGTTGAGAAGAGGTCACCCACTGAAATGAATGGGGAAAGGTTCAGGAAGAATATAAGAAAGTTCTTTATGGAAAGGGTGGTGGATGAATAGAATAGATTGACCAGTGAGGTGATCCATGCAAAGTCAGCGATTTCAAACATGGGTAGGACAGACACAAGGGATTTGTACATATTAGGGATAGAGAGGACAAGGAGTGTTCAAGGTAGGAGGGTGTCGAAAAACTACAAGGGTGGTTGCTAATAACTGTGGCCTGGTGTATGCCAGGATCAGCTTCTGGTAGGTATGTGGGCAGACTGCATAGGTCTTTGAGTCTTTTTCGCTGGCAGATTCTATGTAGCCACAGAATGTAACTATGAATATATTATTAAAAAGCTGTTTCCTAAAACTATTTAAGGAGGGTACCAAGAGGATATTGGGTGGAACATTTCCCAAGACTGCAATCACAACAGCAGGTACATTTGGCATGGGGTCATGATGCTAATACAAAAACCACACAGCAATGAATGCTGCAAGCAATAGGGGTGTGCTGCAATAATGTCGTAAACAGTGACATGACCAACAGTGCACACCCCTATAAAACAATAGAAGTCCTTGTTTTTTATGGGGTTCACCCTCCCCACACCCAAAAACCCAGGGGGTGGACTTGGGGAACCCAAGAGGGGAACTTTTTTTAAATAATCCACAAATGTAGTAGAACGGGTAGACCTGAGAGGAACCAAACTATGGTCTCAGGTCTTCCGATTCCGCTGTGCTGATGCCTTAGCCACTCCACCATGAGAGGGCTCGACCAGGCACCCAGCACATGGAAACTTGATCCTTCCATGTGAATAGTGTACAGCAATAGGGTAGCGGTAATTCCCTACTGCTGTTATACCTCGTCACTGTAAATTCAGTTAGCCTCAACACGGTGCAGTTAATAACCAGAGATTTTAGGTGTGATGGAAGAATACTCAAGAGCCCTCGACTTGTGGAAAGGGTAGCTCTGCAGGTGCATAGGGGTCAGGAGCTGTTGGACATACAGAAGGCTATGTCTATCAAGGGCTTTATATATCAATAAAACTATCTTGTCGACTCATTGTCTTGCAAGTAGCAAGTTCCATAAGCAAGTTAAAACCTTTTGTCAATTTGCTACCAATTCCCCTACTCAAACTCACCACTGTTTCCTCTACTCCTCCTCCTCCTTGTCTATCCTCCCCCCTCATGTCACCAGTCCCAGTACACTTCTTTCATTTCTAAATACTGGTTTGGGCCCTTCCTCCTACCTTTCATCAATCCTCTATCCCATCCCCTGCTTCCTCTGCTCCAGGGATCATTGCATTTCCTCCGTGCCATATCCCTGCTCCTCCTCTGGGCAGTCAGCCTTCTCCTATCACTTTCAGAACCTGCTTTCCTCCTGTCTCCATGTCTCCACCATGCCTGGTTCCTTCAGGTACCAGCTGAAACTCTTCTCCCCCCACCAACTCCTGTCACCCCTTTCCCTGATGCACCCCTGCTTGAGCCCTGCTATTCATGCTGTCAGGCCTGCTCCTAGATTCTACCTCAGCCTGTATTTCAGACTCATGAGCTCTCTGCCCCAGCACTGCTATCCTTCCCCATGCAGGTCTTTCTTTGATTTATTATTGTTGCTCATGTGTGTTTGGCTGCTTTGTTTGCACTTGTAATGTCTCATATTGTACTTTGTACCAATAAATGTTACTGTGCATGTTTTTATTGTATCTCTTCTTCCTTCATCCCGGTCACACCTGAAACGAGCCTGGCTCAGTGTACCATTCCTGTTACCAGTGATCAAATAAATAAATAATTGTTCTGGACCTACAGTGAGGAGGTGTTATGATCCAACTTCATAACAGAAGTCAGAGGCCTCAGTGCCACACTCTGGACCAGCTACGTATGCCGACTCTGACAACATATTACATGTTTAGAGTTAAACTCAGATATGGCAGATTCAGTAAGGAGGTGAGCATTGTTATCAATGTCAGTAGCTACTGTAGCTGGATTCTGATCAACAGTGTATGCCAGGGACACAGGAGGATGCCTGCTGCTCATGTGAATGGTCCCAGCATGTCACAAGGACTTGGGTCAGACATGATGCATGCAGGTAGCCTGGGCCATCCTCCTCACTTGGGTCTGAAAAATGTATAACCAAGCTGGTTATTTAGGACTCTTTCTTTGTCATGCCCTAAGTGTCTGCCTGCCTCTTAATCTAGTCTGCCATAGTCTCATTTTTTTCTATTAGTTTCATTTAATGTTGTATATGGGAGTGCAGTTTTTATTTACAGGTTATTATTTATAGTAATAACTATGTTTAAACAAAATATGTGTGACTTCATATTTTATGAGATGTGTGTTTGTCCTCCATATAGTTTGGTTTATTATAATATATATATAATATATAACGATACAGTGGACAATATGTTTTTGCTTAATTCTGGGCACTGTACTGTTCCATCTGAGATCCTGTTATCTGCAATTTTCCCACATAGAACATAATCTTAGAAATTATAAGATCCAGAGTAACTGTGAATTAAAACCTATTCAGACATACTCCAGACATTCTCCAAACTAGTTTGTGGTAGATGCTTAGCTCAAGAATATGTAACTTTTTATCTGAAATCCTGTAATTAAGATTGCATCTGAGGTATCGTAAGAACTGCAGTTCCCAGAATGCATTTGTTCGAGTAGGAAAGATACTGAGCATTTATGTTTGCATGATCAGCATCAGAAATCTATTAGTGGCTTAATCCACATTTCCAAATTTGAACATTGTAGGCTGTTGAAGAGATAGTATTTCAATGTAAATAGTTATGCAGGTAGTTACTATTCCCCTTGTAGTTGTACTGCCGCTGGTTGTGAACAGTCCTCTTGAGTCCACTTTGTTACTACCCTGCATGTATTTAAATATTTCAGTCATGTCTCTCCTCTCCTTCTTGCTTCCAATGAGTACATATTGAGGCCCCTACTTTTTACTCTTATATTTTCTCCTGTTGCCCTGAATCATTTTGGTTGCCTGTTTCTGCACTGTCTTTAGCTTCAGAAGACACCCCTCTCCATAACAGATATATTTCTTTCCATGATGTGACAAAATGAAATTCCTGTTTTATTCTGCCTAATATCCTTTTACACTGGCAATATACAATGCATCGGAGAGACACATGCAAGAAGTGGTTAACTTAGATTATACAATTTGGTAAATTGAATGAGGCAAACTGTATTTTGATTGGCTGACTGGCACCTTTTCAGTATTATAAATCCTCCAGTGTACCCACTGAAAAGGTGCCAGCCAACCTCTTTACCAAGATCAGTACGACCCACCAAAATCAAAACATATACCCGCCATCTTTATTCCCTGCTAAACTGCTCCACAAGTCCAGACTGCAACTCTGCTACATAAACTACACTGCTTCTAAACAATTGACAGAAAAATACTCAAGGAAAAAAGAAAAAAAACTGCACCTTGTACTGAGCCTAAATCAGTTCCTGGATGGGACAGTCATCCTTGCCGCCTCCCCAGACATGTTTCTCCTGTAGCCTGAGTCCCTTCTAATTACCCGACACCACGTTCCCTACAGCTCACAAACCACAGCTCTGTACTAAACCACTGTAACTGAAGCCTTGCTCCATGTCTCCGATACTGCTCATCACATACCTCTACTCTTTCCATTTTTTTCTGCTCCGCTCCAGTACCACTTACTACCCGGCTCTCAGAGTGTCTTCCGCCTCTCTCTCACATTGCCCATATCAGAGGACTGTTTCCTCCCAAGCAACAATAAAAATATTTAAAAAATATTTAAAATGAAAGAAAAAACTTTTCTTTTTTTCCAAAAAGCAAACAGGGACATTGTATAATAAAAGCGTATCCTCAGGTGTGGGTATACTGAGGATTACCACAACTGGTGTGGTCAGTCACTCAGCCACGCCGTGACCGAACCACACCAGTTGTGGTAAATCCCAGTATACTCACACCCTGGAGGGATAAATTGTTTAAATAATCAATGGCTGTTGATGAGTAAATAATCCTACTGTAATCCTAATTCAAATCCTCTGCAGCACAGGAATAAATACAATAAAATAAAAACAAAGCAAGCGCTTTAAAAGTTGCATTTTATCATAGTAAAAAAGTGAACCTTGGTATAGTCGAGTAAGTCACTGGGAGGATGTGGGTATCAGGGATTTACCATGGCTGGCGAGATGTACCCACTCGGCTGCACCTCATGGACAAACCACTCCAGCCGTGGTATTGGAGAAACTAGCCCATTTTATAGTTGGACAGAGAGATAGTTTTAACGCTAAATGGGACAAGATTTACAAAATCTTTGCTCAAAACTGAGATCCTTAAGGCATTCTTTTCTTCTTTCTCTTCACTGATTTTTATTTTTTTTGTTGTTGTTTCTTTCTACTTCTTCTTTATTCTTCTCTCTTCTTTCTCTTTCTTTCCATTCTCACAAAGCTGAATTATTGCTATCTCTAAATTCACCAGGGATTGTGTGATTAACCTTTAAATCTGGAAAAGAAAACAAAGAAAGATACATAGAATACACAATGAAACTTAAAGAAATAAAGTAAATGCTCAATACTCATTTTTTATGTTAATTTCATCTTGAAGAGCTATGATGTAACTATGTTACTTGGGTTATGATAGTTTAATTGCAATAATTTCAAATCAGTTAAACATTCTGTTTATTTCATTGCTATTTTGAGTGATTAATTTAGACAATGGCCCAGATATTCAAGGGTTGCGCATGGCGCAACAATTGTTACCCTGCACGCAAGCCACTGATGCACCCTGGCACGATATTCAAAAGGAAAAAGTCGCGGCACAAATTCTGATCGCCAGAGTACATCAGTAATGTATGGAGGCGCAGGTAGGGGGCTTGCCCATGCATACCCTGCACAGCCCGATATTCAGCCTGGGATGTGCAGAGCCATGCATGCGCAACCTCTACCTGCGCCAGCACATAGTTGATCCAAAAAAAGGAAAACTGATGGCCACCTCAGGTGAGCTGCTGCATTGCAGGGCGAAAACAGCAGCTGCCACCTGTGGGTGGCCACCCAAGCTCCGCTGCACCTGGTGGTCCCCGATGCCCGATCACGGGCATTTAAAAAAGGCATCTGTCCATAACCCTTGGTGGTCCAGTGGACGCTGTATGCCCGATCACGGGCATTTGTAATAAATAATGAATAATCCCTCCAATATCCCTGGTAGTCAGTGGACTGCCTGCCCGATCATGGGCTCAGTAATATAATGAACCCTCAAAATCCTGGTTGTCCAGTGGACCTGCCTCGCTTGACGACAAGCTTATTGGGGTTTGATCCTCAGTTTCGGTGGTTCAGTGATTTCACCTTGCGCTTTCGCCATCGAATTCACTACCGCCCTTCCGGCAGCATTCTCACCCACTCAGCCTTCAGCGCCGCCGGCCGAGCGATATCGGGCCAGGCGTCTATTGGTCCACAGCGTGAGCCACGGGCGAGTAGTCATATATATTATTCCAGATATGTGAATGGGATCCATTCACATATCTGGAATGTGGTACAGTATGGGCTGCATGCTGTGGACCAATGGGCATACAGCCCTACCGACGTGTCAGTCGGCGGGCTGGGGCAGCAGGCGGATGGGTGCTGCCCGCCCGCTGACTGGGGAGCAGGCGGTGGGATTCAGTGGGCGGTGGGGTGGGGGGGGTCCATTGGACCACCAGAGATTTTGGGGATCTAATTTTATTTCTGAGTCTGGCGATCGTGGGCAGGTCCACTGGACCACCAGGGATTTGGGGATCTAATTTTATTACTGAGCCCACTATCGGGTGGGCAGGTCCACTGACCACCAGGGATTTTGGAGATCTAATTTTATTACTGAGCTCGCGATCGGGTGGGCAGGTCCACTGGACCACCAGGGATTTTGGGATCTAATTTATTACTGAGCCCGCGATCGGGCGGCAGTCCACTGGACCACCAGGGATTTTGGGGATCTAATTATATTACTGAGCCCACGATTGGAGCAGGCAGGTCCATTGGACCACCAGGGATATTGGAGGATTATTCATTTATTATTACAAATGCCTGCGATTGGTCAGACAGCGTCCACTGGACCACTAGGGATTTGTGTTTTCCATTTTTTTACTGCAGCCCGCGATCAGGCTGTGGAGCACATTGTCGGCTGCAGGGGCGTCGGTCCCCGACGCTGCTGCCTGGCAGGTCGCCAGGTAAGTGGTTGGGGATCAGCACACCTGCATGCAAATGGGGCATAATGACATGCAAATGGACCATTTGCTTTTGGCATACATTTGCATGTCAAGTTTTGAATATCGCGTTGTTGTGCATAGCGCAATGGAACTTGCGTTAGAGCATCCCATGCTCCACTTGCCACTTGCACTGGTATAGTGCCACTGCACCATGCACACTGCGGGTGGCCAGGGTGCAATATTTAATGATGCTGTGCCATGGTGCAGCTCCATTGAATGTCGCCCAGTCCACACTCCTTCGCAGCCAAGTGCTGCGTTTGAGTTCCAAGCTTGTTTCACAGCCTGGCGTAGTTTGAATATCTGGGCCAAAAGATACAGTTTAATGTAATTTTAATGTTTTTAGATAGTCTTTTATGTTTGCTTGCATGCATGTGCAAGAAACATAGTGCCATAATTCGAGTTTTCAGAGGTGTGTCAGCCTCTTCCAATTCAGTCAGTGTGTTTGCAGGCGGCGGTTGCAGTGTGCCAATCACTGCTCCAGCTGTCTATGACTGCTGAAAATGCAGTGGCATACAGTTGAAGGAGAGCTCTGCTTCAGTGAGCAGGCTCCCCTCCACACACGCCTGCGCACACTGCGTGCTCATGTGCCTTCCCCCTCCCCCCACTGTACTGCCGGCGGGGTGCCCAATCCCCTCGCTCCATCCTCCCCAAAGCTTCAGGGTGCCACGCTGGGAGCCTACCCAGCGGTAAAATGTTTTATGGCCGACGGGGTGCTCAATCTGTCGGGTTGCTGCCCCCACCAACATCTTCAGCTGCCATGCTGGGAGCTCACCCCAGCATGGCAAATGTCCCTTGTCATCTTAGAAAAAAACTGTAAATACAAAACTGTCCTCGGCGCCTCCCTGCCCCTCCCACAACCCCGACCCACTCACTGCACACCCTGCCTCCCCACACACCCCCCACCCTATACTTTACCTTCTGAGCTCAAGGCCACGCATCTTCAGCTGGACTGGGAACACGCTCTGCACTCTTCAAAGCCGACCAAGAACTGAGGAAATGCCGTAAGCTGTATAATGGGATAGATAAGTTTTTTCAACTTTATTGCATATCTCAGGTATTTTGAGATTTTGCCAATTTTCAACATGGAGTTTTGACCCCTTCTCATGAATGTTGTCACTGTCATGGCATTACTGGGCCCAAAGGGTGATTTTGTACCGCGGAAATCACCTTCCGGAATGATTAATGAAACAACACTGCCAGTGTGCATAAGGTGGGCTCTCAAAAAGCCTATTTTGAAAATTTGGTGGAAAAATTCCTAAAGTACAGCTGTCATCTCACCAAAATGTGTTTCACTTCATGTAGCATACAATGGTGCAGTGGTGTGCAAAATCAATGTACAGGACACATTAAGAAAATCACAGTGACACTGTTCATGAGCAGAGGTCTTAAAATGGCTATGTTGAAAATTTGGTGAAAAATTCTAAAATAACTGTTTTACGGATGCGTTGCGCACTTCCTACGCACATTCGTGAAGTTTGTGAAATTTCAATATTTTCACTCCAGATTTTCAAACATTGCCATTTTACCACACTTCCTTATGAGCAGTACAGCTGTCATTTTCACATCTCACCCAAAACATCTTTCTGCCCATGTAGTGCACAATGGCACAGTCGGTGTGCTAAATCAATGTACGGGACACATTAAGAAAATCACAGTGACACTGTTCATGAGCAGAGGTCTTAAAATGGCCATGTTGAAAATTTGGTGAAAAAATTCCTAAAATGACATTTTCTGATGCGTTGCAGAGTTCTATGCGGCTGGCAAGTTTCTTGTGTAATATTTGCACACCAGATTTTCAACAGTGCCATTTTACCACACTTCCTTATGAGCAGTGCAGTTGTCATTTTTCATATCTCGCCCACAACGTGTTTCTGCCCATGTAGCGCATAATGGCGCAGTCGGTAACGAAATCAATATACCGGACACGTTAAGAAAATCACAGTGACACTGATCATGAGCAGAGGTGTTAAATGGCTATGTTGAAAATTTGGTGAAAAATTCCCAAAAATGACTGTTTTAGGGCGCCGTTGCGCGGTTCCTCATAACATACAACGAAGTTCTTGGTGTAATATTTGCACAGGTTTTCAACAGTGCCATTTTACCACACTTCCTTATGAGCAGTATAGCTACCATTTTCACATCTCGCCTAAAAATGTGTTTCCGCACATGTAGCATAATGGTACAGTCGCTGTGCAAAACAATGTTTGGGACAGATTAAGAAAATTACAGTGACACTGGTCATGAGCAGAGGTCTTAAAATGGCTATATTGAAAATTTGATGACAAAACTCCTTAAAATGACTGTGTTATGAGTGAGCATTGCGCAGTTTCCACGCACCCTCGTAAGTTCATGAATTTGTAATATTTTCAGTCCAGATTTTCACCAGTGGCATTTTCCACACCTCCTTATGAACAGTACAGCTGTCATTTTCCACAACATGGCCGAAACGTGTTTTCACACTTTCAGCACAGAAATACATGGTCGCTGTGGGAAATCATTGTTCTGGACAGGTAAAGAAAATCACACTGACACTGTTCACGATCGGAGGTCCCAAATGCTCAGGTTAACAATCTGCTGTAAAAATCCCAAACTAGTTATTACATTATGGGTGTGCACGTACAGTTTCTATGCACGCCGTGACTTCACCAGTTTTTAAGATTTCACAGCAGATTTTCAACATTGCCATTTTTACACCTCCCCATGAACAGTACCGCTGTCATTTTTCATATCCTGTTCAGCATGTGTTTTGCACCTGTGGTGCCAAATGCCATAGTCGCTGTGCAAAAAGCAGTTTTCGCTAACAAACTGATATTGCCACTGTTCATGAGGTGGGAGCCACAAAAACATGTTGAAATTTGGAGTGAAAATACCAATGAATGCCTGAGGTGTTAGGGTTTCCGACCATAATGCCCCACCCTGTAGAGAATGACAGGCATCAGGGGTGTGACTTGGGATTCTTGCCTGTCATGCTCATACCATTCCACCCACCCTCATCCTGCAGTCAGTGAGAGGCATCAAGGTGTGCCTCGGACTCTTGACCCAAACTTCACCCCATTCTCCTATACTGCACCCATCTCACCGTGATTTCTGATGGAATGGTACGACAAGGGCCAAAGACCCCACAGCACACCGTGATACCTTGTCAGTGTCTGCAGGGTAGGGTGTGGTGAAATGGCGTGGTCATTGTGCCTGACGACCCAAAGGCACACCCCAATGCCTGTCACTCTCTGCAGGATGGTGGTGGGGTTGGCTTCAGTTCAATACTGCTGCCATTCCTATTATGCAGCTCTGTAACTTCTACAGTACCAATGCCAATGCCGGCAAGCAAACATTCGCATTGACAAATGCTTGTTATGTACCATGACACTGAATATATATATGTCTTTTTTTTCTTTCTTTTAATATCTAAATACAATAAAACCTTATTGATAAAAAAAATCCGCTGATAACACACACCCCTCGTGATTTCACCTAATTGCCCCTCCCCCACTGGGCTACCAGGTGGCAATCATGTAGTGATTATACCAGCTGTATTCAGAGACTCTGTGCAACCTTCTTGCCAGCCGTCTTGGGTAACAGGTCCATTTTGTACAGTTCTTATATTGTTCCCACATTCAACATATTTGTTATATTAGTAGTAGCTTTATTTCTTAGGTACCCTTCCCTGGAGCTCCGGATATTGCACAACACAACAGGCATAATAAACTTCATGGAGAGAGTGGTGGAGGCTGGAATACACTACCGGAAGGAGTGGTAGGGGCATAAATGGTGGAGGATTCAAGAGGGCATGGGACAGACATAAGGGCTAGCAAGTGGGAGGAAGGGTAGGTCCTGTGACATAGGTAATGAGTAGAGGGGCAGACTCGATGGGCCAGAGGATCCTTTTCTGCCACCAGATTTCTATGATTCTGTGAATCTAGAAACAAATAATAGCAAAACTTTACAACTAATAAAATAAACACTCATAAAACCATACTCAACCTTCACATAATAATAGCTGAATAAATTAAGATAAAATAAGTAACAGAGAGTCATGTGTGCAAATGCTTGAAGTCTGGGCAAAGGATTACACACCTAGAGGCCCATGGCAGTAGCAAACATGGACATAGTTACAATTACTGAGTCCTGGTGCAGTGAAAACCAGGACTGGGATGGAGCCATACCAGGGTATGCTCTAATCAGAAGGGACAGGGTAAAAAAGGGGGAGGAGGTCTCTTTATGACAGGGAAAACATAAAAGCCACAGAAATACAGGGGAGCAGAGAGGGCAGAGGTACTTTGGGTCACACTGGAGACACAAAGGGACCACTATTCTTACAGGAGTGATTTACAGACCTCCAGCACAGGAGGGAGAGTGGATAAGGATATGTTTGAAGCAATCCAAGGATGGCAAGCAAGGAGAGGTATTGCTGGTGGGAGACTTCAGTCTACTGGACGTGGATTGGAGCCTCTCAGCTGTGGCAACAGCTAGAAGTAGGGACATCCTGGATTCCCTGCAGAGGGCATTCCTCAGGCAGCTAGTTAAGAAACCCACTCATCTGGGGCAATACTGGACCTAGTACTGACAAACGGACACTGTTGCTGATGTCACAGTGGGTAGCCATCTGGGGATCAGTGATCATCATACAATGTGGTTCAATGTAAGAACTGGGCCAGAACCAAACCACACTTAAATGAAGATCCTGGACTTCAGGAGGGCTGATTTTAAGAAAATGGGAGAATGCCTCAGGAAGCCCTAGCAGGGATAGGGAATCTGGGTGGAATTGAGGAAAAGTGGTAAACAATAAAGTAGGGCATTGAGAAGGCAATAAACATCTGTGTCAGGCAGGTTAATAAGGGCAAGAGAAAAAGAGACAGCTATGGTTCTCTAAAGAAGTAGTGGATAGAGTAAGTGCAAAGAAGTTAGCACTTAAAGGTACAAGAAGACACAGAAGGAGAAGGATAGCGAGAGATATCAGAAGAGACAAAGGGAGGCAGGAAAGCAGTTAGGGCGCAATGGTGCAAACATCGGAGAATACTATCAAGTCAGTAAAAAGAGGATAAAACGTTTCTCAGGTATATTATAAGCAAGAAGAGAAGACCAAAGGAGGGGTAGTGAGGCTAAAAGGGAAGGAGGGGTTTGTGTGGCAGAAGACCAAAAAGCAAACATTGAATAAATACTTTGTTCAGTATTTACGGAGGAAGGAGTAGGTGATGGGCCACAGATAAGAGACAAGGACATTAAATGTAGGGAGGTGGACAGAAGTCCTTTTAAAGGAGAGAGTCCTCAAGGAACTAGCACAGCTAAAAGTGGGCGAAGCAATGGGACCTGACTGAGGTACACCCTAGGATACTAAGGGAGCTCAAGGAGGTGCTGGTTGCACTTCTGACAGCCCTGTTCAAACCTATCAAGATATGGAGAGTTCTGGAGGACTGAAGGAGGGCAGATGTGGTTGCACTTCAAAAGTGGTAATAAGGAGGAGGAGGTAGGAAATTACAGACCTATCAGCTTAACATTGGTGGTGGGTAAAGTAATGGAATCACTACTAAAAAGAAATGATTGGGAATACCTTGTGTCTAGTGGATTACAGGATCTGAGGCAGCATGGGTTCACAGGGAGAGTCTTGCCAGACAAACCTGATCGAGTTCTTTGACTAGGTAACCAGGGAAGCAGATTGGGGTGGAGCAATAGATGTGGCCTACCTGGATTTCAGTAAGGCCTTGAGACTGTTCCATGCAGAAGACTGGTGAGCAAGCTGAGGAGCCTAAGTGGGTCTAAAAGTATTAAAATGGGTAAAGAGTTAGCTAAGTAACAGGAATCAGAGGGTGGTGGTAAATGGTGTTCACTCCATAGAAGGCAAGTTGACCAGTGGGGTGCCATAGGGGTCAGCACTAGGCCCAGTTCTCTTCAATGTCTTTATTACTAATATTGCAGGAGGGCTGGAAGGAAAGTATGCCTGTTTGCGGATGGCAGAAAAATCTGCAACAGAGTGGACACACGGGGGTGGGGGATGATGGATGTTCTGAAAAGTTGGAAGACTGGTCAAGGGTCTGGCAACGGTTTCAGTGCAAAACAGTACAAAATCATGCACTCGGGGCACAGAAACCATGGAACAATGTGCAGAATGAGCGGGAGGTATTGGCAACACAAAACAGGAAGGGACCTGGGGTAATCATTTCTGGTGACCTGAATATAAAATATATATATATATATATATATATATATATATATATATATATATATTTATATATGTGTATATATTGCTGTACTATTTGCTGAAATGTCTGCTTTATACTACCGTTATCCTCAATGTAAAAACATCTCAACTACTATGTTATCCCCAGGACACATCTGGAAATGAGCAATCCTGCTCAGCATGCCTTCCTGGTGAAACTCTTAAATAAATAAATAAATTAAATAAACGAAATAAGGCAGTGGGGAAAGTTAGCAGGATGTTCGGGTGCATTGGGAGGGTATCACAAGCAGAAAGGAGGAGGTAGTGTTACCTCTGTATAGATCAATGGTGAGACCCCACCTTGAGTACTGTATCAAGTTCTGGAGGCCCCATCTCCGAAGGGCGTAGATCGGTGGAGAGCGGTATAGAAGAGGGCAACCAAAATGGTGCAGGGCATGCATGAAAAGCCCTATGAGGAAAGACTCAAGGAATTAAATATGCATTCTCTAGAGGAACAGAGGAAAGAGGGACATGACAGAAATGTTCAAATTCCTCACAGGTATTAATAAGGTACATGAGGGTAGCATTTTACATAGAAAGAAATGCTCGAGGAGAGGGACATGCTATGAAGCTGGAAGGGGAGACTCAGAGGAGATGTGAGGAAATACTTCTTCATGGAAAGGGTGGCGGACACCTGGAACAGCCTCCCAATGGAGGTGGTGGGTGATAAAACAGTAACAGGATTCAAGCATGCATGGGATAGACACAAGGGATCTTAGAAATAAAGCAAGGGGAGAAAGATGGGAGGTCAAATAGGGTCTGCAGTGGCACAGTAGGTATGGAAAATATGGCAAACTAGGTGGGCCAACAAGTCTTTATCTGCCAACAACTTCTGTGTTTCTGTGTTCGATGTCACATTGAGGATGGTTGATAGCTTCAAGAGGCTGGGACAGACATAGGGGTAGGTAAGGTTATGGGTGGGATGGGAGGAGGGGAGAGGCTAGGGTCAGTATCTCAAGCTGCACCCTGCAATACAAGCATGCTAGACAGACCAAATTGCCTTCTGCTGGCTTCTTCCTTTTTTGTATGTATGTAATGGTGACAGTACTGAGTTTGTCACAGTAAGACATCTTGCCTCTTGAATGAAACTATTATAATTTCTGAACAGGGCTCTTAGTCTCCTGTTAACACATATAACCAGATTCTCCATGTGTAGAACAGAGGCTAGGATATCATCTATGTGTAGCCAGAGGTATTTGAAATCATCAATTTGCTCCAACTTTAGAATCTGTACCATACAGGCTGACCTTCTAAATACAGTATGTACCCTTAACAGATCATCTATCACCACATGGAAATGCTGGTGCTGCTAGTGCTGCTAAATAGTTTTTAACTTGTTACAACCTTCCCCTGAAGCCCTAGCACCATATTTCCTATGTGCCCTGTCACTACACAAATTCTCGCTCTGGTGATGACATTCATGCCTCGTGACCTGGTGAGAGCATGAATGTTTATGGGCAAGCAGTATAGCCTGAAGGTTAGCGAATGAGCTGTGAATGAACTTGGTACGTCTAGCAGACCTGGATTTGATTCCAACAACCTCTATTTGCATACTGTGTGACTCAGCAAGTCACTTAACCTCTCAGTGCTTCTGAGTCCCCTGAAAACAGATGCTTGTGCCTAGTGGGCCTTACCTGGTTACCAAGGAGAATAATAAATAATATAGAGGAATCCCATTGTGGGGAAGCTCAGATGGCTGCTTGATCAGAGCACTATGTGGCACTCAGCATTCATTCCACCATTATTGCTCAAACTTTTTTTTTAAATTTAGTATGCTTTTCCCCTGCTGCAGCCACCCAGAACCTCAGCCCAGTCACAGACCTTGAGCTTCCACCTCAAATTGGTTGCGACCTCTGATACCCCTGACTTGCCCCTCAGGGCAGGGTTGTGGCACAAGCCCCAAACAGTGCCACAAGCAATGGGATAAGTCGGAGGGCTGGCCTCGAGGCTAATTGAAGCCGAGGTAGGCTTCATCTGGGGGCGGCTGGCAGCTGAAGATTTTCTTGTTTTTCTTGGGGTGGGGACCTGCAATGACGTCTGGCGTCCACCCTACTTCCCTGAACATTCTGGTGCCAGTCACTGCAGTACCCCGGCCTCCACCAGGGTCTATCAAGCACGGTCATTCTCCTTCCTCTCCCCACCGAGAAGAAGAACAGGCCTCGGGATACTCCACCCATCTCCATCCTTCTTCCCCGGCTGACCCTCCGATGTCCCGGATCCGTTCCTGGGTTCCTGGTGAACCTGAGTCGTCGGTATCACAAGCAGAAATCCAACCTCTGTGCCAATGGGCCAGCCTGCTCCAAACATCTGATTATCTAGTATTTCTGGGCTGGCTTATGTTGCTGACAACAGGCTTCAACAGGAGAACGTGTCGTTTGCTGAAGTCTGCAGATATATCCCCACTGGACATTAGTGTGTCACCATGTCAACAGCAGCCCAATCTGAATCTATTGAGACCCGGGAGGCGACTGTGGTGGTGAGCTGGGAAGATATAACTGATATCAGGGTAATGTTGCAAGCCCTAGTAAAGGATATTTCATCTCTAAAGGCTTGGTATCCTCCCTTGAAAATCAGATGGATGGATGAAGCTGAGCACCATAAGTAGATTCTGAGCACTATTGTATGCAGCTGGAATTGGTTGTAGTATGCCAGGAGGACAGGATTTGGGCACTTGAAAAGCATGTTGCCCAAAGCGGACCCCAATTCAAATAACACACCACAGTGTTTTGGTATAAAAAGGGACGTAGCTCTTTTTACTTAATCAAAATTGTTTACATTACATGGAATACTTAACATTTATAAAGCATAATATGTACATCACATTCAACAGATATGCACATTACGATATATATCTATATACATACATCACTATACATAACCACATCCTGTTTCAAAATATGTATATTAAGTATCCCATCCTTAAGACCCTTGGGCAGCCACAATTCATGTATTATTGAAACCCTGGCTCCTTCATCCACTTATTTGAGGAGAACTTTGGCCCTTTAGTCCGACAGACCCATTGAGGCCATGCCTTCCCTCAGATAGTTCTCCTCCCCATCTTCCCCGAATTTAGGGCCTCCTAGACCCTTGACGAGGAGCATGCCCATCTGGGACCGCACTCCCGTCTCGAGATCTTGGCTCCCAGCGTTTGGTGCATGCCCCTACCGGGTACCTTCCTCCCTGATCTCTGAGGCATATCCATCCTAGGGTCGTGCCTCTCCCTGGTGACACCCAATGCAGCTCTTCTTCTTATGTCCGGAGCCTCTTTTACCTAGGGTTAGCCATGAATTACTGCCACTTACATACGGTGCCAACATGTATCTCCCACTAATGCCCAAGGGAACTTACTTTTACCAAACAGTACTGTCTCACAAAAATCATTGAGGGTATTATTAAAATGTCATTTCAATGTCTGACAGATGAACTCTGTCCCAGTTATACAGGCCCTTATCCATCTTGGTGATCAAGAAATGCCTGATAACCTCAATCCCAGTGAGGCCACGAATGGGACACTTCCTATTCACAGACTTATGTGTGTGTCCATGGCTCCCACCTTTCGCTCCTGCCGCCACTGCTGGCATGGTATGATTGTGGTCTGTGCCAGAATGGTGTGAGGTAACATTTGTTTTAAGCGGGCCAAACCCTCTTAATTTCTCCAATTAATCTGGCCCACGGGTGACCAAGTCATTCCCTCCCAGGTGAATAACCAGCGACCGGTGGTTGTGATGTAGGCCCAATCTAAAAATCATTTCACATAATGCCCCCACTTCACCCCCTTTTCCTGCCCATTGAATCACAGCTTGACTTCTTGGAATGCCCAGCTGTCTTGTGTAAAACTGTTTTTTCACCCGCACCTGTATGCCTCCCTCACGTGTGAATGACCCGATCCATATCCAAGGGGATGTTGCAGCCATGCCTGTAAGACAAAACAGAAACATGTGAGTATTCTTCCCTTTGAGCTTCAGTTACAACTTGTGCAGGTTCCCCAAGCGTCACTTCCTGATGTATTGTGCTGATGTAACCCTTAGGTGGTGCTATCCCAGGGCTACTACCCCTGCCTGTTTGACTACAGACAGGTTGAGGGGCCTAGGTCCTATGGCAGGTGCCTCCACCAGAGGTTAGGGTTTGTAGTGGTTAGACTAACTTGGTCACAGCCCTCTGGGACACTGAGACCCGTTTTATCCCCTAGTGGCCAACACAGTACACCGAGTTACAGCCCCAATACCCCATGTTTACACACTGTTCACTCATATAGATACCACTACCCTCGCGACTGATTCAGCAGCACGTCTCTGAGGACCCCCTGTAAAGTAAGGTTAATCAACATACACAGCAGAACACAATACTGTTTCCATAAGTACCACTACCACAGACAGTATATAGTATAACAACAACAAATCTGATTTATTTAGGGACAGTAACACGGGAGGAAATCAGGTTAATTAGTGGCATTAAATCACAGTACTGTGCACACATACAGGGTCTGAAAGTCACACTCGGTACCCAGGTTGGGGGGTTAGCTAGGTCTGTTGCCCAGGGTTGGCGGCAGGTGCAGATGGATGAGGCCCTGTAGAAGAAAATATATGCACAACACCCAATTGTAATCCGAGTCAGAGGGCTCAGTCCATGAAACAGTGAAACAACAAGAATGAGATGACACACTTGTGATTGAAAAACAAGCTGTGGGAATACCTGATTTGTACTCACAACACCAAGCTGGGGATCGGATGGAGAATGTCCCTCTGGATTGCCAGAAGAGCAGGGCATGAGGACAAGGTTCTTGTGATTGGACCCCCACTGCAGTTGATAGCAAATGGATGTAGTCCAATTAAGCTGGGGTTTACTTCCAGCTTCAATACACAATTCTCTGTACAGGGGATTTGAAATAGCGATTCCCCACAAGCTCTACACACATTTATATGTAAAGGAAAGTACAATACCAGGCAGGTTGCTCCTCGATCCAATCGCAATGCAAAATTCCGGGAGCACACACAGCTTCAGTTCCTGAAAGACCAGGCACGATTCAGCAATTTCTCAGTCTTCTACAGGGTGAGCCTGGTTTCCACACTTCTAGTGCTTCTTTCTCCTCACAACTCAGATTCAGTCAAAACTGGCACTCACAAAGGCTGCAGACCGAAACTCAGGGCCTCACCACATGCTTCCAGCGGAAACTATACACATGAAGCACACAGCTCCTTCTCTCTTCACTGCCACAGCAGTCTGATCTTTCCAGTCACAGAGCAGGGCATTTCCTTAGCTCCACACTGTTCTGTTGGCTGATTCAGCTGTCACTCCACAGTAAGGCTCCCTCTGTTGGTAGAAAAAGGCGCCAAGGTCAAAACTACGTTTCCCAAGTCACTGCCATACAATCCCCTTGTGGCTGGCTCAAATTGAGAGTCAAGTTCTGATTCGTCCACAGGCTCCATTTAGGGCTCCTTAACCCAACTGGCCCAGCACAGCAGTTTAGGTCCAAAATGGAGGTAACACCTACAGAGTCCCAGCTGCAATAAAGGCAGGTTAGACAAACTACAATTTTGCTAATGCTTTAAATAATTACAGGCAGTTACAGCTTTCAGATGGGCTCCTTTGCACCTTCAGCGATTGCAAAATGGAGTGATTACTCCACAGCTTGGGTGGGATTCAGTATTAAATACACAGTCCCCCATACAAACTAATTAAGTCTGCAAGCAGACAGCTCTTAAAGAGACAATCGTGGAGGCTCAAATAGCACTCACTTGCACCCACAGTTAAGCAGCTCAGGCGCGAGACACCACCCAGGCTTGGAGCATTCAGGCAAGCTCCTGGAGACTTTTTGGGAACCCCCATTTGGAGGTTACACTGAGGCCTAATGTACCCCATGTTTGCTTTTGATGCCCACCTGACACCCCTTTTATCTGTTCTTCTTTAACCCACACCTGGCTGCCTCGGTGGCTGCTCCAATTCTGAATGAATGGGTGTTGCATGAAGTCGGGTTTACACCGTCATCCATAAACCCTTCGTAGGACAACCGTGAACTGCCGCCTTGTGACAGCTTTCCGTCCCCATGCACAAACAAATGCCCTGGTCCTGTTGGACGACCATACATACTCCTTCATTGACAACCATAGGTAAATGTTTCCTGGAGGAGCCATAAACAGTGTTATAATGGCGGGGGCACACTGGTTTGTTTTGATTTTCGCAGCTGAAGATACAGTCTGTCTTGCCAGATGACGAAAATCACTGAACTGAAGATTGGTGTTCTGACTCGATGAGTTAGACTGTGGTACCAACTCCGACACCGGAAGGCCTGAAAATGCACAAATGTATAGGGCCCTGAAAAGCTTGGTTAGTAAGCTTGAGCTGCAAGTAACTGCCAGTGCTTTCAGAAGGCTGGACAGTTCAGCTAGTCCTATGGGCTTCCTTGTGTCTGCCTTTTTCCTGTAGTCTAGACATGCCTTGTATCATTTTCTTTGTAATGAAACTGTTGGTTGGGTCAGGAAACCCTTGGACTTGTGAAGAAAAGCAATGCCCGCCAGTTGGGCGTATAGCTGCGGAGATTTTCCCAGGCTTTCTAAGTGGAGGCGTAGCTTTGAACTTGTCTTTGGGTATTGTACAGTTCCACGCTTACTCTGTGACCACAGAATTGCTGGAAAGACCCATAGCTATCTACATACTTCCTCCATGTTGAGGGGGCCACAGCAAGCTGTGCCAGTTGCTGCAATCTTGGTTCCCAAGTCTCCAGATCACTTCCAGTATCTGTGTGGGGAGCAGGTCCATACATGGGGCTAGCCGCCTGAAGTGCTCGAGCTGAAATCGAGACAGGCATCAGCTATAACATTTTCTTTTCCTGGCAAATGACATGCCTTAAAGAGATGTTGTACTGTAGGCAGCATTACACAAAGACCGCAGGACCTTCATCACCTCTTCAGAGCGAGACATCTGCGACTCAATATGTCTGCTACAGCCCTGTTGTCTGTGTGAAACAGCACTTTTTCATCTGACTTGTTGTGCCCCACACGCTACGGCTACCATAGGAAACAATTCAAGAAGCGTGATGTTTTTGTGAGCCCTTCGATATCCAATCCTGTGGCCAGCATCCTGCAAACCACACCCTTGCCAGAATGCCCCAAATCCAATACCACCGAAGCATCGGTCACTATGTGCAGATCAAAAGTTGGTCTACGGTGTCTGCCAGATGGTGATACCATTGAAATCTTGTAGGAAGATTTCTCCATTTACAAGTCTGCTTTTATGCCCTGACGTTAATCTGATGTGGTGATATGGTTTAGAGCTCCCCAGTGGCTGATGCCATCCGCCTGAGGAATGACCTGCCTGGGCGATTGCCGGCATGCAAATTTCAAGTGGCCTATAACAGATTGCAGCTGTTGTAGGGTCACCTTCTTTGCCCTTCCCATCTCACCTAACAGTTTGCTCAAAGTGCCACCTTGTCTTGTGGTAGCCGGAAAGCATGGCCTTGGGTCTATTTCTATGCCCAGGTATGAGAGGTGAGTAGAGGGCCCTCTATTTTTTCCTCGCTAGCGAGACACTGAAATACCCCATTAATGAGGTGAAACCCTGCAGTGTCTCCACATATGGTTCCCCTGGGGCCCACAAATAGAAATCGTCGAGATAATGAGCTATGTGTGTGTTCTGTGTGTGTTTTCTGGTGGCCCACTCCAAGAAGGTTGAGAATGCTTGAAGGCTGAGCAACTTACGGAGCATCCATAGGCATAGCCTTGTCCATATACCATTGACCTTCAACTTTAAAACCCAGTAGATCCTGATCACTCGGATGTACTGGTAACAAGCTGGAAAGCTGATTTAATGTCGCTTTTGCCATCATTGTCCCATGACCCAGCTCTTGTATGTGGCGCAGTGCCACATCAAAGTGTATGTGCACTGTGCAATCCTCTGGGTTGATGAAGTCATTCATGAAGTACCTTTTGTGTAGAACAGGTGATGAATCAGCCTGTATTCCTACTTCCTTCTTGGGGACCAGCCCCAATGGGATACCCTGAGGTTGTGAACTGGGGGTAGTCGAATGGTCCAGCCACCTGCCTCTACTTCCTTGGCAATTTTCTTCTCCAGGATATTGGGAGTAAATTTGCAGACTTGAGGTTGAGAGCTGTGGTTTCTACCCTTGGCCCCTTGTATGGTATCCTAAAACCATACTTGAAACCGTCATGTATATATTTTGCTATTGTTTTGTCTGGGTAGCAGTCGAGCCAGGGGTCCATCTGGTCTAACCGTACTGGTGAATTAGCTAAACTTCCCAGTCCCTTTCCTTTTCTACTGCTTGTTCCTTCATTGTTTGGTTTCTTGGAGGATTGTCATGTGCATTCTGAGACCTTGTGTTCTCCTCCATACAGCTTGCAGATATGCCCGTATTTACAAAGGAGCGAAAACATTTTCCTTTATTGTAGTAGTAACATGCATTCCTCCTGCCCCCTTCCTCTGTTCTTTCCTGTACTCTCCCTGTTTGTCTGGCGATAACTTGACCACTATCAGTTGAGTTACCACATTGGCCAGCCACGTTATATAGTGGACCCACAGGTCTATGTGCATGTTTTCCCATTTGAGATTGGGTTGCCTAGATAGTTTTAGATGAAACTGTTAGTCGTATTTTAGCCACGCATATCCATCAAAGGACAGATGTGCGAATTTTGTGGTGTTCCTGTAGTTAAGCAGAGCAATTAGCTTATCAGGGTGTTTCATTCCATAAACTGACATAAATATGTCAAATGCTGCGCCAATTCTCAAATGTGAAAGGCACCTTTGGCGCCATGGCCTCTCTTTGTTTATTCTTTTCTCATCGTTCATGTCTGGGATCTCCTGTGTAATAATGAGAACATGTCCATAAATTCCACTTTCCAGATTTTTACCCTGACAGTGTCAGATAAGTGGTCCCCGAATGGGTCTTCCACCCGGCATATGCCCAACAGCTCTGGTGCTGTTGTTTTTGAGTTGGTTAAAATGTCACCTGCCGAAGTATTGGGAGCTGGATACAGTTTGAGAGGCAACCGTTTCCAGCTTCTAAGCCTGCCGTCAAACTTTCTTTGTTGGCTGGAGGATGTTGTATTGTAGAGGCACAGCACCTGTCCACACCTGAACTGCTGCTCCTTGAGCATTACCTCCTCCTGCCGCTGCCCACTGGGAATCAATTGATTGGGGTGGCTGAACCAGCAATGGCTTGACCCTGGGGTGATCCGCTGTTCACCCTAGATGACTTGAGGGGCTTTTCCATCTACCCATGTGGGCTCTGTACCCTTTGTGCCATCCCCTTGTCTGTCTATTGAATTTGGTATCCTACCACGTGGGCTCTGCCCACTGGTGTGTCCTAAATCCAAAGCTATCTATTGGTGCTTGCGCTTCACCCCCGCTAGTCTCTGGGAGGTACCCTCACCTGGCTCATTGGCCGAAGATACCCGAGACCCTGTGTTGGGAGTGGTCATGCCCCATTCTGGGTTGTTGGGAGACTAGGAGTGAAGGGGCCCCATGGATTCATTGTTGCCCAGGGGCAGGCAAAATACCTGGCCTCCATATATAAATGGCCACATGAAGGGTTGTGCCACCATATTTGGTGCCATGGCATTGCCGGCACCAAACTGTCCCCTGAAGGCCTGTGCTGCCCTATCTGGCTGCCTACCTTTACTCCCCTTGATCTCCCTGTGTTTTACAAAATCTAACTGCTGACGTCAGCCCCGTCCTGTCTCCCAAGTGCCTGCCCTCTTCTGTTCCCTTACCTTTGAAGCCTTAGCCATATCTTCCAGGTTTTTCTCCATTTTTTATACCTTCTTGTTCTGTTGCCGATTCCAGTGGTAGCCATTCCCGGCTCTCACTGGATTGCTCATTCTCGCTATCAGAATCAGACCATACCAATTCTACTGACACATCACTGTCTTGATCTCTCTCATACTTACCAATTTTGGGCTGGACCATTGTTGCCACGGGGGTTTCCATTTCTTCATTCGATTGCCCTGGGCATGACCACGGACTTGTTCTCCTCGACTCGCTCTGTTTTTTTTTCTCCGCTTTCTGCATCCCTCTGCCACTGTTTGAGCCTTACGCTTCTTCTGTCCGCCTTGCCCTTTCTATTACCAGCTTTTTTCTGAGCCACAGATTCCAATAATCGGCCGATGGCTGGCTATGCCTGGGTTGATGCCCTCCTCTCACCCAGTCCCTGAGGCCTGTGTTCTGCTATGGTGGGAGGGTCTACCTCTGGCAGCTGTTGCTCACCTGGATGGGCAACCCACAATTCTGGTTCCAGCCTGGATATGGCCACAATCAATCTGACCGCCAATGTCTTTTAGGCGTTGCAGGGCCTCGTGTAAAGCTTGGTCCTGCCCTTGTGCTGGGGTAGCCAGTTCCACAGATTGTGTCTGGCTTCCTGGCCCTGAAAAGGTCTTGACTGGAACCCTGTGCTGGTGTAAAGTTTGGGAGGCCTGGCTGCCCAGAACCTGATTATTCTGAGATTCGGCCATTGTACAGGTATTGATTGCGAGGCAAAGCGGTGCTAAGCGATGCGATACCTATTTGAGACAAAATATATTCATTATTCCTGCTTATGTTTTAAATGCCCTCTACCAATTAGCACTCTAACCAACTGTACTCAGGCCATTCTTGAATATACTGCTCCCTAACATACAGCTGCTACCTTGATGGAGGGTGAAAATGCCCTAGGTTTGGCATGCCTCGCCTGGCCAAATTGGGGATTGTATCTAGCTGACAGGCCAGAGGAGGTGTATCGTTAGGAACCAGCCAAGCAAAGCCAGAGGAAATTGCATAGCCAGGAACCCCTTACTTGGACTAGGACAGTTTTCAAGGAAACTTTCTGTGGGGTGGGGCCCAGCTGGGGAGATTCTTTTGTATTTTCATGCAGGGAATGCGTGGGGGAGGATCCTAAATACCTAGTATTGAAACATACTCACTAACTTGGGCTCGAATACCACCCTAAAATACTAGAGACACCAACAAAAGCTAATTGGAAAATTAGTTACAAGCCGATAATACCCTTACTCCCTCCCTATACTAGCCCTAAGATGCAAAACCACTGACTCCCTCCCTTTATGTCTCACCCTACTTAATGCTGAAATCCCTACCCGCCCAACCCCTAAATAATCGTTGGCAGAATCCCATAATGCATCTAAAATTCTATAGAGAACAAATAAGTCCGAAAATTATAATTGGCCCACACAAAAACACACACACACACCAAACCACCACACAGGAAGGAAACTGAACAGCAGGAAAAGGATCCACTACAACTTTTCTTATTACCTTAGTACATGATTAGGGCCTACCCAGTGGCTAAACTGCATGCAACAATTGTGATGCCAGAAACTAAAGGTGGGGTCACTAAAATGAAAGGGACTAATAAAAGGACCAGGAAGAGAAAGGGAAAAACAGGGTAGAAATGGCAGAAGTTGGGAAATAACTGCTATTGTGGCAAGTTACATTGAAATATAAAGGACCACGAGGCCTGCGAGGGCAAGAGGCGCACAAGGAGGAGGCGGCAGATGGCGCTGCTTGGTGAGGAGAGCAGGTAGGAGGCGGGAGCTGAACAGGATATAACTGCCAGGGCTAATAGATGACTCTTTTGAGCACGGATGCCCGAGGGCTCAAGCGAGGGGGCCCACCAGCGGAAAAAACCCAGGTGAAAGGACGCTGCCAAAGATTGGGACAGTAACAAGAAAAAGGAACAGCAAGGCTGAACAATAATAACACCAGATGCACACACACACACTGGCGGTATCAATAACATTTAAAATGTCCAAGAAAAGATGGAGATAATTTTTCAAATTGTATCAAGTTTGTAAACACATACAATCAAAAGCCGAAAAAGCATATAGTTATGCCGTAAACATAGCCTCTGTGAGATTCAAACTCACAACCCTTTGCACCAGAGGCAGATGGTTAGAACACTGCACTCAATGCTCTGCCGCGGCTCCACATGGCCAGTTGGGCAATGTGGACCTGGCTACAAACGGGAAGGGAAGGAAAATGCCTGAAAATAGGGAAAGGGCTTGGGGGAAGAGCTGGAAACAAAGCCACGAGAGGCGGCGTGGGGTGGAATTTAAAATGTGGCCGGAAATTGATGAAGCTGGCCAGGTAGGCCAGGAGACAGAAGGAAGGGAGAAGAGAGCGGAGCGAGACGAGGTAAAGGAGGAACAAGCAAACAAAATGGGGACAGGCGTGGCCTGGTCAGGACAGGAGGAGGTCCATGACCTGGGAACATGCAAGGCCAGAGGGCCATTGGATTGAAAATAAAAGGCACAGTCTGTCTACCAATCAACGTGCCACATGAAGACTTCTTCCGATGGCACATATCCCTAAACTGGCTGATTTCAAGAGTCGATGATGCACACTTCATGGCAGGCATATTGATGAGTTTTGAAAAGGTGGGAGGGGGCTAAAAGGCAAAACACACTTACCTGACCAAAACGAAGCCTGATGAGATGAAGCCGACCAAAAGAATCAGAAAACAGAAAATAAAGTCATGGTACCCAAACTAGGGAAAGCGAGGTGCTGCAAGGCAGGAACAACGAAAACTGAAATGGCCAAAACTTTGGCGGTGAGGAGCGGTTCCAGGAGGGCGAGATCCCTGGGACTGCTTCTTAAAGGGCCCTGCCATGCCCCTCCTGCAGGAGCTGCAGGGCCAGCCTTCTGGAGGAGCTCCTCGAATTGGGCCACTTACTCGGGGGCCGCCACTTCCTTGGATGGTGGGGTGGCCCCTCCTAACCCCACTCCTCTTGGGGGCCATCGGCAGGCTCCCCCAGTGAGAGGCTGGTGGGGCCATTCTGGTGCTATAGGTAAAGGTTGATGACCTCGAAACCGAGATCGCAGGAAAAATCTGCGCATTGTTGACCTGCCAGAAGGGTCCGAGGGAGTAAATGTTGGGAACTTTTGCAGAGCTTTTCCCAAAACTTCTAGCCTTCATGTGGGACCATTCTCATGAGATTGAATGAATGCATTGCTCCCTAGGGCACCAGCCATAAAGAGGAGTCCCTGCCCTATTTTGGTTTATTTTTTAAGATATTCTGTGAAGGAGCAAATTTTGCAGTTAGTGAGGGAGCATGGCCCTTTACTGGAATGGACATACTATTTTCTTATTTCAGGATTTCTCAAGGAGCTGGCTGACAAGCAAGACTTCTGCTTCCATTAAAAGCAGCACGGAAATTAAAATTCCAGCTTCATTATCCTGCCGTGCGCATGTGTTTTGGTGCTCGATGTGGCATCATTTGATACCCTCTGGTGGTACAGAACTTTCTCAAATCAGTTGAGGGTAATTTGCAGCAACCCCTCAGGATCTTGTGACTAACAAAGACTTTAAACCATCAGAGCACCGGTCGGTGTCAGCATTTACTTCAACATGTCCCATTGCTGTTGCCAAAGGTCCTCGTGTCGGTAACGGCGGCTGAGTGCTGAGTGGCAAGGACCTAAACATCAGCAGGAGCCAGGACAGAGCTCTTCAGTTCCACTGTGGATATTCAGGGCAAGACTTCGGTATTGTGGACGGTACACAAGATCGGGATCATGCTCACCACCTGTCCCGCCAGAGGATCTATGCACACCAGAGCCTAAACATCCAAAGCTGGCTCCGATTTGTCAAGCAGCCCATCTGGTATTTCTGGCATGGAGTGAGCTGATTATCCAGAGGACGAGTTGATGGTTGCTCTCAACTGAATGAAGAGCAGCAGGAATCGGACGCTGACAGTCTCATCCCGTTCAGAAGTGGCCCTGCAATCCTGTGTAGTTTCTATTTCAACGACGGACACCCAAACAGCTAGGGTGTAAGGAGTGAGGACTCAAAATGCTGTTAGGGCTGCTTCAGTACCTTGATGCGCTTTCATGTGTTCTCTAACGGCTTGTAAATCACTTGGGGCCTGCTGTCTATTTTCTGTTTTCTATTTTATCTGTTTTTCTTTGCAGGTCTTGTCTGCTGGGCTAGTCAAACTGGGACTGCACTGGTATGCTGGCAGAGATGTCAGGTTTAAGGGCTTAATTATCACCTGTTGCCCATTACTTGTTTCTTTGAGGTTCAAAGGGTATGGTAAGTGGGGTGAAGAACAGATTATGCTGCTGGTAGGAGCCAGAAGGTTCTGTGGTTTGGGGAGTTTACTTTGATTACTAGTAGTGGGGAGGTGTTTTATCTTGTTGGGTCAGATGTTATTTGTGGATATTTGGGGGCATTAAATTGCTTCTCTTTTTTCAGAATGAGGGTGTGGAAGGCCACCTTAGCTTTGTTACCCTTAAGGAAGTGGAGAGGCAGAGGCCTGCACCCACACTTGCAGAGGAACAATGGGGCATTGGCAAAGGGTTTTGATAGCTCATCTCAGTTGTTCCTTTTGCTCTTTTGGGGGTGGTTTTGGTACATTTGGTTTAGGTTTACTTGCTCTAATTTGAGGGAATATAAGGGAGGAGGAGGGAATACATTGTTCTTTATTGTTAATCGTTTGGGGTTGCAATTTTGAGGCAGGTATGGTACATTTATGTTGGGTCTTGTGGGATTTGGATAATGTGGGGTATTTTTTGGTTAGTGCACTGGTACTTCCTGCAGATGGTCATTGTGGTTATTCACATACTGTATCTGAAGGCGAATATTCTATTTTGAGATGGAAGAGATGCTGGTGAAGGAGGATGTCAGCTGCTGCGGGGAAATGTAGTGTGTTATTGTGTTTGTACAGATTGTGATATGATGCAGTTTACTATCTTAACTCGAATGTACAGGTGTAACCCTCTACAAATGGGGGTTCCTGAAACGTCTTCCTTGAGCTTGCCTAAATGCTGACTGCCAGGCTGGTGTCCTTTGTTTTAACAGTTTAAATGTGATTGCCAGAGAGTGCCTGTATAGCCTCTGTGTACTGTCTCTTTAAGAGTTACATGGATTGCAGTCATAAGCAATCTGAGAGGGAGCCCTGTTGAAAGATGTAACTATTTGCTGAAAATCAATAAGAGTGATAATGATAATGTAGTTAGTCTAACCTGCCTTCTTTGCAGCAAGGACTGTTTTGTTTATCCCCACCATTTGGTCCTGGACTGCGAATTGAACCAATCAGTACTGGTGGAACCTTAGAATGGAGTCAGACTACAGGAGCTGTCTGGAGTCAAATCCAGAGGGCTGTGCCTAGGTTAGCTTGACCACTACCAACCCTGACCTCCGGAGAGGCACCCATTTCAGAACTTCAGGCTCCTTAACCTGCTACTAGCTAAGCAGGCAGAGGTAGTAGCCCTTGGGATTGCACCACCTAGGGGTTACATTTTGAGGTTTACTGCTGGAATTTTGTGCCTCTAGTGGCCAAAAATTATGAATTATTGTTAAAGATTAATGGCTACCCCAGTAGAAGTGGCTGTATACCAGTTGGTGGGGTGGTGTACTGGGCAGGAGATAGAACCCCAAAATGCGTTTCTTATACTGGAGATTCCCCTGGGTACCAGTAAAGATACTGTAGAGGGACCACTCTGCAAAGTTGAATGTTTAAAAACCCTGTTGTGGTGGGTCAACAGGCTGATTTGATCACCCAAACTTTCATAGCCTTGGTAGAGTGTAGTGACCTCGTGGACAAATCTAAAGTGACACAGACTATTGCCCCAGAAGGGGTTCCAGCTGCCTGGAGTGATAACAAAGACAGTAAAGACCCTGGGAGGATGAGCTCCACCATTATCTGAGACTTTGAGGAGAAATTTGCTAAGTTGTTGCTGGAGGAAAGGAAACCGTAGAAGACTTTAGAAACTATTCTTGCCACCTGGAGGTGTTCCTTCTCCAACACCCCCTACTCCAGCATCTGTTATGACCCCGCCTTCTGTGCCCATGCCAATGCTGGCCCTATATCTGTACCTGCCATTAGTCACAATTCCTACCAAGGCTGAGAATCTTCTCGGCACCTCCACTTCCAGGGGAGGATGACTGGGAGACATGAATAGACTATGTTGCCCTCTAGTACTTGAATGGCAATGCTCAGAAGCAGAGAAACGAAAGAGGTTGAGTGAGAGCCTCTGAGGTCCTGCCCTGGCTACCATCCACTTAAGGGGCCAATGACCCCAAGCAACTGCACAGGACTATCTGGATGCATTGGATAATGTGTATGGAGCCTGGATTCAGATGAGGATCTGTGGTGGAGAGTAAGCAATGCTCAGCAGTACCCAGGGCCATGGTCTGTGTATGTACCTTGACTTGAAAAGCTGCTACAAGAGTGCCTCAGAAAGGGTAATTTGATGTCAAATGAATTAGATCGAACTAGGCTGGACCGGATCCTTAAGTCTGCTCCATTTTCAGAATTGATACTGCTTCAGTTGTGCCTTGCCACCCAACTGGAATCACCCCAATTCTATGATGAACTAATGAAAGAAATTCAGGGGTTGGCAAAGGCAACCACGTGGAGGAATTGCACCCATATCTGCTTCTGCTGCACAAGTGACCGAGAGTGATCAGCCAAGGAGGCTCAGGGCAAAAGTCAGCACTTAATGATCACTCTGAGATTGCAAAGGACTTCCCACTCTGGTTCAGAATTGGAAAGACGAGCTACTAAAAGAAGTCCAAGAGTTGAAGATAGGTGCCTTTGCAAAGGTTTCCCATGGAACAAAAATTCTGGTCCCTCTCAGGGCGTGACTGCCATGGGGTGGGGGTGCCTGCTGGGCATCCTGTACCAAGGGTAGCTCCCAGGCTGAAATCAAGAATGACTGCCGCCTAAAGGAACTGTTAAGATACATTGCACCACTCTCACTGCTGCAAGCAGATATTGGATCCCGATCCCTTGTTACTGCCTCAGTCCCTCATGCAATGTTCTCTACAAGGATGACCCAGGAGTCTATCATTTGTCACAACTGTGGGAAGGATGGCCATATGAAGAAAGAGTGCCAGTTTCAGAAAGGCTTAGAAAAGGTAGCAAACAGACTCAAGGGGAGCTCTGAAAAGCAAATCAGTGGCTGAGCAGTGCCCATAATGACCGTAAGAGGGTTCAAGAAATACTAACTCAAATTTCTTTGTGGCTAAATCATCTGTCCAGGCCTCTGCTACTGCCTTTCCACACTGGTCCAGAATAGTGGGCCCTTCAATGGAGACTTCTGTGACTGTCAATGGTATCCATGCTCTGGCTGTGCTCGATGGCGAATTGCCAAGTGATCACTGAATTTCAGGACAGGTATGACAAACACTTATCTGATGTGCCATAACAATCCCTGGAAGGCCTACATGTGTGGGGCCTGAGCGAAAAGTCTTATCCTACCTAGGGTATGTCTGCCTCTGGTTGTCTCTTTCCTGCAACTGTAACTGTGTAGAGGTGAGTAGAGACATTGGTCCTAGTGTGTCCCCCACCAGACTATATGATGGGGTCCCCGCTAATGGGACAAACGCCCATATGTTTGGGAGACTGGTGCAACTCTGTAATCAGAAACAAGGGCGACTGACTGGGAGGGCCCTGAGAATTCCAGCAGTGATCAAGAAGGCCTATGATTTGCAACAGAAACCCGAGGAAGTAGACCAGGATGAACCAGTGGGATCGGTGGAAGAAGGATCCCGATTCAATGGTACTGGCCCCTAACTCCCAGTGTACCACTCAAGGGAGGTCCGTCTCTGGAAAGATGTCAAGAACAAAATACTGATGTTGGATGCACCAGGCAATGGAAAATTGCCAGAAGGATTATTGATCAAGCCCAGCATCTTGCCTGCTCGTGCCCATACCTATGCATGACGAATGATGGTCCAGATTCACAATGTGTCAGATCGGGAGATCCGGTGAACAGAGGGTGCACCTAGCTACGGTACACTGTGCAGACACTGCAATATTGCCCAGCAACAAGCACCCTGGTGAGAAGGAGAGTGACCCCAGATTTGTTTGACTTTGGTAATTCCCCATTGCCAGCTGAATGGAAGGCTAGAATTAGCAAGAGACTTGTCCAGAGAGACCAAGAGTTTTCATTGAAGAAATGGGATGTGGTATGTGTCCAGGATGTGGAGCATCACACACGCCTGCACGAGGAATGGCCGTTTCAAGAGAGGTCCACGCCTAGCCCCAGCAGACATAGATGATGTGAGAAGGCACCAGAAGGAAATCTCGCTGCTGGCGTGATACAAGAATCCAGGAGCCCATACACCTCTCCCATTGTGGTTGTGCATAAGAAGAATGGGTCTGTGAGGATGTGTGTTGATTATCGAACCCTGAACCAGTGGACCATCCCAGACCAGTACATTATGCCCCATATACAAGATGCCCTGGACTGCTTGAATGGGAGCAAATGGTTCTAGGTATTGGATCTTCGCAGCAGATACTACCAGATCCCGATGGCTCCAGAAGACTGTGAAAACAGCCTTCATCTGTCCATTGGGGTTCTACGGTTTCTGAGGATGCCACAGAGGATATCGGGTGCCCGGCCAACTTTCAGCGACTGATGGAACGTGCGGTGGGAGATATGAATTTGCTGGAATGCCTGGTGTACTTGAACAATGTCATTGTGTTTGGGAGCACCTTAGAGGAGCATGAGAACTGACTGTTTAAAGTCCTAGACCGACTGGAAGACTTCGGTCTCAAGCTGTCCATTGACAAGTGCCAGTTTTTCCAAATGTCCGTGAAGTATGTGGGGCACACAGTATCTACAAAGGGGATAGAGACTGATCCCAGTAAGGTTGAAGCACTGACTACTTGGCCCCATAATCTGAAAGAACAACGTTTCCTGAGGTTCTGAGCTACTACCGCAGGTTCATAAAAGACTATTCCAAGGTGATTTGCCCACTCTTGAACCTTACCCAGGGTTACCCTCCTACCAATCATAAATACAAAAAGGGTCTGTTAAAGAACCAGAAAAAGTATACTTCTGCCCAGGTGAACTCTTGGGCCCTGCTGAATGTCCGGCTGTGAAGCAGCCTTCCATGAGATCATATACTAGCTCACCCACGTCCCCATCCTCACCTATGCTGACCCCAACAAACCTTATGTGCTGCATCTCGGACTCTAGTCTGCAGGGTCTAGGAGCAGTGCTGTATCAAGACCATGAGGATGGCCTGAGACCAGTAGCTTTCACCAGTAGGAGCTTGACCCTGTCCAAAGCGAAACTACCCTGTGCATAAGTTGGAGTTCCTTGTGCTAAAATGGGCCATCGTTGACCAGTTTCATGAATACCTCTATGGAGCAAAGATATTGGTGAAGACTGACAATAACCCGTTGACCTATGTAGAGACTTCAGCTAAGTTAGAGCGCCACTGGGCACCTGTGGCTTTCTGCATTATCAACCTATGATTATGCTGTCGAATACAGACCAGGCCTGAACCATATTGATGCTGACGCCCTATCACGAGGCCCACTTCCAAGAGTGATTGGGTCAGACTGTCTGAACGACATTCGAGCATTGTGCCAAAAGTTTGATAGAGATGATCAGATGTCTGTGGACCCAGTGGACTGTTTAGTAGATTGTTTGGGCCCTTCTGACACTTGCTACCAGCTGCTTATTGCCACTTCTCTGCTCTAAATATTAGTGCACTACCTCAATTTGGCAATGACAGCATTCAGTGAGCTCAATCCCACAATCCTATGATTCAGCCAGCACTTGATGCCCTGCGTGCGGGGAAAGATGTGTCTAAGATACGTTCCACTGACTTGTGAACTGCTTTATTGTTTAAAGAAGGCCCCAAATTGAAGTTGCTCAATCAGTTGTTGTATAGAGACAGTAGATCGTGATGGCAAAGTAGACAAGCAACAATTGGTCCTGCCCACAGCCTTTAATGATTTGGTACTGAGGTACCTCCACAATCACATGGGGCACCTCGGTATTGACAGAACCCTTGACCTGGGCACGATCTCGCTTCTACTGGCCCAAAATGGGGGTCGATGTTGAGCACCATGTAAAGACTTGTAGTCACTGCCTGCAAAAAAGCCCTGCCTCAGAGGGCTTCTCCCTTGTTAACATTACTACCAGCACCCCATGGAACTAGTCTGCATAGACTTCTTGTGTTTAGAACCTGATCAGCGGAACATTGGCAATGTGTTAGTGGTTATGGATCATTTCACACAGTATGCACAAGCTTTTCCCACCAAAGGTCAAAGACATCTACCGTGGCCAAGGTGCTAGTGGAAAATTTCTTTGTCCACTATGGTGCCCCAAGCGGATCCACTCTGACCAGGGCAGAGACTTTGAGACTTGACTAATCATAGAAATGCTCTCTCTATTGGAGGTGCAAAGTTAAGAACCACCCCTATCACCCACAGGAAGACCCTCAACCAGAACATTTTAACCACACCCTTCTAGACATGCTGGGCACCCTCCACCCAAAGACAAGCATAAATGGAGCCAGCAGATTAGCACCTTGGTACATGCATACAACTGCATGAAAAATGAGCTACTGGGTTCTTCCTCTACTGCCTCATGTTTGGGAGAGAAGGCAGGCTGCCAGTTTATGTCTGTTTTGGGGTCTCTCCAGATGAGGTCTGAGCTGAAAACAACTTGCAATATGTACAAAACTGAAAGCTCAATTGAACCATACCTATCAATTGGCCCAAACACTGGCCGCCAAGAGAAATCTAGCCAACAAAGAGAGGCATGATAAAAAGTAAAGGCTCAAGAGCTTTAAAAAGTAAAGGCTCAAGAGCTTTGACCTGGAGACTGTGTGTTGTTATGCAGTTTGGGACTGCATGGTAAACACAAAATTGCTGATCGGTGGCACCATCCTTCCAATGTAGTAGTTGGAAAGTTGGACTCTTTGGAACTCTCTACCTTGCAGTTACGGCAGTGCACCTCCGATGGAGCTATTTAGAGAGACCTGAAAACGTATTTGTGGAATATAGCCTTTTAGATAATTAAGTTATTTATTAATGTCTGGTTTTATTATAAATATGCTATTTTGTGGATATGTTGACCTTTTATGGATATTTTGTTTTTTATTTAGAGTTTTGAATTGTTTTAAAACTGTTCAGCACCTTGATACACTGAAAAGTGCTATACAAATAAATTATTATTATTATTATTATGATTTACCTGTGTACAAAGTGCTGAGAGAACAACTCCAAAGCTGTCAAGACCCTGCACCGTAACCACTTGTTACCTATCGGCCAAGTCATGATTGAGGCTGAACCCCAGAAACTGAGCCCCCTGGGCCAGTGACTCATGCTGCTGCAAGAAAGAGACAGAGTCAACCTACCCCAGTGGTCACAGATTTAAGATTTCCACCGCAGCAGGCCCAGAATGATAGTGACTGTCAGTCACTTCTGATAGAGAATATGACCATGCCTATTACCCCTCTTATGAACTGAGTCAGCTGTTTGAGGTAACCCCATGATTAATTGTGGGATGAAGCTGGGCCTTCTGAACTGCCTAACCTCCCAGCTTTGTCCTTGGAGCAGATGCTCCCTGAAAGTGAAACGTAGCTATGACGTCTGAAGATGCTGAGTCTTTGTGTATTGTGGAACTATGTGATTTTCCTGAGGGAGGGGCTGAGGGTATGAGTTTTCTGGTAACATGCCAGAACTTGAAGAACACTATGAGAGTGCTGACCACCCTCCTTCAATGTCTCAACGCTTGATTGTGCCTCGAACCTTCAACAAACGAGTCAAGTGGCCGTAGAAACAGAGCCTGAAGAGCAAGGCCGACAGTGCCCCAAGTCTGGATGTTCCCACCCAGGCAGAGGCACCTCTCACAAGTGACAAGAGTCCCCAGACCAATGCTGAGAGTACAGAGACTGTAGTTGTTCCCCTCAGAAAGACTGGCCAAGCTGTCAGGCCAGTAGTATGCCTCAGTTATGATTCTCCCAGGAGGCCAGTGGATTTACCTCTCAATGTGGTGTACAAAGGTGTTTATGTCTCATAAGCTCACTGCCCAAATTGAGCTTGACAGCCAATTCCAGGTTACTTGTCTTTCCCTCTCACCATGGTGCCCCTGCCCTCTAGCCCCAAGTAAGCTGATAGGAGAGCCCCCTCTTGCATTGTTCAAGGTACAAGAGGTTATTACCTGATTCAGTATAGTAATGTTCAATTTACCTGTGTGAAATATGCCTAATGTATTGCCTGAATGGACAAAGTATTGGGAAATGTGGTGAATATGTATAGTAAAGTAATAAGTTTATGTTAACTGATGCATGATGGTACAGACTTGACACGGATGCCAAGTTATCTCCAGGTAGGGAAGGGTGTAACCCACCCTACAAATGGGGATTCCCGGAAAGTCTTCCTTGAGCTTGCCTAAATGCTCACTGCCAGGCTGGTGTGCTGCGCTTTAGCAGTTTAAATGTGATTGCCAGAGAGTGCCTGTACAGCCTCTGTATACTGTCTCTTTAAGAGATGCCTGGATTGCAGTCATAAGTAATCTGAGAGGGAGCCCTGTTGAAAGATGTAACTATCTGCTGAAAATCATTTAGAGTAATAATGATAATGTAGTTTGCCTAACCTGCCTTCTTTGCAGCAAGGACTGTTTTGTTTATCCCACCATTTGGCCGGGACTGCAAATTGAACCAATCAGTACTGGTGGGACCTAGAATGGAGCGGACTACAGGAGCTGTCTGGAGTCAATATCTGTAGGAATTGTAGTTTGGGGCTTTTGTGCCTTTTTGTGCCTTTTGGACCTGAAGGGGAGCTCCTGTTGTGACTGACAGATGAATCAGCCAACTGAACCTTTTGGATCTTGGGGTAATTCCCAGGCTTGCTGCAGTTTGAGTCAGATCTAGGTTGGAAGCTGAAAACCAACATGCTTGAAACTGTCAAGCAGCCGTCTGAGTAGTTTTGTGCAAGAGAACTGTGGAAAGGCCTGAGTTGTGGCCTGCATGTCTGCCTGCTGCCCCTGAGAGGGAGAGAAGAGAATTAAATCCAAGTTTGTGAGAACGAAGTAAGCCATTGATTTTTACCAGGCTTATACCTGAAGAAGACCGAAGATTTTGTTGAATGTGATCGGCCTGTCAGGATTCCAGCTGCTTTTGAATCCCTGGTTTGTGCAGAGACTTTCATTGTGACTGGAGAGCAGTTTGCCTGGTACAGCAGAATTTCCTTACATGTAAATGTGCTGTGTATTGAAAGTGGGTCATGATTTGGTTCCCCACTGTGTGAACTGTGTTCTGCTTGCTGGAAGCTTAATCCAGCCTAATCAGACTGAATTGCGCTCATCTCCATTCGGCCTGGGCCATGCCATGTGGCCCTGCCAGACTACCCCACTGCACAGAAAGCCACCAGTGAGAGACCTGCCTGAGATCAGCCCCTGCTCCACGCTTGAACAGGAACAATGCCTCAGCGAATCTTGTGGGCCCTGCTTCTCCTGGCACTCCAGATTAACCACCAATGATTTTCGTCCAGCCTGTGTCTAGTCTTGGGCATCGTGGAGTATTCATCAGGGTAGCTCCTGCAACAACAGCCTAATCTAAAAGTGTGTCATCTGATTGTCTTGTTGTTTTCTTTTCACGAACTGAGCCCTCCGGCTCCAGATTACAAATAGTGTGTGTTGTGCATGTTGTTTCTTCCATCACGGGGCCCCAGCCAGCTGCAACGTTCCTGGCTAGCTCACCATTCTCCCTCTGGGTACCCAGAGTGTGTGACTGTTTTTGGACCCTGAAGTGCATGCACAACTGTTTGAGTGATAGAGCCTTTAAGCAAATTAACCTGATTACGCCCTCCTTGTTCAAGTCCCTTAAATAAATCAGATCTAACTCTTTTTGCATTTACCCTGACTGTGGTTTCAGTTTGTGCAAAGTACTGTACTGCTGTTATTTGCTGTGTATAACCTTGTTTTAAGGGGGTCCCTAGGGCCGAGCTAGAGGAAAGCCCTGGTGGTAAGTGCAAACAGTGTGGTACTTGTGTGGTGTATCAAGGGTATTGTGAAAGTGATTATTGTGTATTGTTCTGGCCACTAGTAAGGAAAGAGGGGATTACAGTGTCCGGAGGGCTTGTGCCTAGGTTAGCTTGACCACTACCAGCCCTGACCTCTGGGAGGAGGCACCCATTTCAGAACTCAGGTCCCTTAACCTGCTACTAGCCAAGCAGGCAGGGGTAGTAGCCCTTGGGATGGCACCACCTAGGGTTACACAGGGATTGAACATCCCATTAAACATAGAAAAGTGTTTTCTTATTTAAAATCTTGTAATATGGATGTCATATTTGTACAAGAAACTCATTTGTTGAAGAGAGATACAGAGATTTTGGCTAGGGATGGATAGGAGGTTTTTTCTAGTTCTTATACTTCTAAGAAGCGTGGAGTGTCTATTTTGTTAAAATGAGGGTGTCCTTTGTGGTGGATAATTGGGTGGCAGATAGGGAAGGGAGATGGGTGTTTGTTGTGGTAAGGTGGTGAATGTCGCTGTCTTACTGATTAATGTTTTTTATTTTATTTATTTAGCTTTGTTGACCGGTAAGAGCACTAGACAAATCCTGCCTATTTTCAGGCACGACCGGGAGGGATACAGATGAATGCCAACTGACCTTGAACCAGATTAAGCTGTTGGTGGTATTTTTTTAGTGAATGAGGGAAATTTGCCCAGGACACCGGGAAATTCCCTACTCTTTCGATAAGTGCCATGGGGTCTTTAACATCCACCTGAACTACCACCAATCCAGGCAGATGGGACCTCGGTTTAACGCTCATCCGAAAGACGGCACCTCAGAAGTGCAGCACCCCTCATGCTGCACTACAGTGTCAATACTGGGATATTAACCAAGTGCCAGATGTGGGAACTGAACCCACAGCCCTCTGATCTCCCTGCCTCAGAGGCGAGTGTGCTACCTACTGAGCCACTGACACTAATGTTTATGCCCTGAATTCTGATTCTCCAGATTTCTTTTCCTAGTTGGCCCAGACTATTAGTGAGTGGTATTCACCACTGATGGTGAGATTTATGGGTGGGATTTTAACTTTGTACTGGATATGGCTATTGATAGGTCTCCTATGGAGAGGGATCTCTTCACATCCAAAAGCTAGGGTGTCTAACGGCGTTTCAGTGAGGGAATTCCATCTTGTTGACTGTTGGAGCTTGTTAAACCCGAGCAGTAAGAACTTTACTTCTAGATCCCTGAGATTTAGGTCTTATAGTAGGTGGATTATTTTTGTGCAGTTCTTCCGCCTTATCAGAACTGCTGATGGTGTCCCATGGGTCTATCGTGCTAGCTGGCCATGCCCTGTATCACTTGTTTGGATGCTCGCTGGACCCACGTGAGGATGCCTTGTTGGTGATTTAATCCAACACTGTTGTCCTTCGAGGGTTTTCAGCAATGGCTGCCTGACTAAATAGATTTTTATATTCAGCCCAATACTTCATCCAAGGTTTCCACTTTTGTGCTGTGGGATGCATTTAAAACTTTTATCCGAGGCAGGATTATCTCATATACCTCCTTTATTAATAAACAATATAAGGAGGAGGTGGAGACTCTTACATCTTGTATTAGACAATTGGAGAGGATATACTGTATATGCATCTCAGGTGGAACAGACGAGTTTGGTACAGGAGTTCGTTAGTGTAAGGATGCACTTAGCAGCATACTTCAGCAAAAGGCGTTAAAGGCATAGTTCTTCCTTAAGCAGGCTTATTGGAAATCTGGAGATAAGGCTGGCAAGCTTTTGGCTTACTGCTTGAAGAAGTAATCTCTGGAAATGCAAGTCCCTTACTTGTGGGGTGACATGGGTGAATTCATTTCAGATCCAGATTCTATTGTGGATCAGTTTCAGAAGTTTTATTTTAAAATATATCAGTCCAGAGTACATCCTTCCTCTGGAGATTCTGAGGCTGTTTTGCCCAGATTACTGTTCCCAGACTTTCTGATGCTTTAGCCACTGACCTAGAAGTGGATATTACACTGCAGGAAGTACAGCAGGTGATCAAATCTTTATCCTTGGGCGAGCACTAGACCTGGATGTCCTAAGTGCAGATTTCTAGTCCGCCTTTGAATCTCAACTGTCCTCCAGGCTATTAGATTTGTTTTGTACAGTGGAGTTATCGAGCTCACTGTCTGACTCCATGAAATGAGCAATTTTCATTGTTCTGCCTAAACCTAGGTGAGATCCCACTTTTGTGTGAACTATAGGCCCATTTCTCTTCGAATGTAGCTTGTAAGATTTAGCCAAAATTGTGGCTATGTGTTTAGAGAAAGTCCTTGTGTTTTTGATCAGCAAGACTGAGTCAGATTTTATGAAGGGTAGGCAGGGCAGTGACAAATGCATATTAAATTATTTGCTAAGCAAATGTTTATGGTTAACAAGATCAAAGAATGGCCTTTGTCAAGTCAATGTAAATAGTCCCAGCCATATCACTTTGTACAGGGTTTCATGAAGAAGAGCTGGGTGAAACCTCTGATGGAGCCCTGGGTCGGCGGGAAATATAAGGTGGAAGATTGCTACTGGATCTCCTAGTTTAATACCATTCTGTTCGTTTCAAATCAAAGAGCTGGGCTCAGCAGATCAGACAAAAGGACTCCAAGGCTTGGAGCAAGGTTAAAACATTTATTAAATAAAATAAAACAGCAGAGGTAACTTCCTGCCACCAACATTTCACAAAACGTAGTGCTTTATCAAGGCATCCTACAGATCAAACCACCATCCCTTAGTTGAACCAACTCCTAAAGAGACATTCTACATTTTCATTGGTTAAAATACATGGTGTCATAAGGATGCCCAACAGATCAATAGTGTAGGGGGTGGAGGGGAAGAAATAAAGGAAGTGAAAAAGGAAATTACCACAACTGGCAACTACTTTTCATTGAACTTTTTAAGTAATGGCAATGTTCAGTGGACAGAACAGCAACAGCAGTACCCTGTGTTTAACAATAATGTTCCCAACAGTTTTATTGGATAATTGTTTTTAAGGAAAGGATTCAAAGCCACTATTAAACCTGTCTGAGAATTCAAATGACATTAATGGACTGCCACATTTAAAAAAGAGACCACTAAACATGTGAAAAGCATTCGTACAATTGGAAAGAGACATATTTAGAGCTGGAAACTTTACTGGCTATGAGTTACAATGGAAGTGTATTTGAGTGTTGAAAGGGTTCCTAGGGGACTGAGAGTGGTCAAGCAACCTACATTGGTAAAGACTGTGATACATTTCTTAATATGTGACAAGAACATTGTGTAGACTCTTCAGCAGGGTTTACTCAAGTTATTATTAAAGACGGTATGGAACTGGAAAACGAGGTAAAAACAATTATATTGCTTAAGGAGGAACAGGTAAAGAAATCTGAAAAATGGGCTGAATGACCAGAATATAGGAAACAACTAACAGAGTCTATATCAATACATGATGAACATCTTGAAAGAGTTAAACAAAAAGTTTGAAAGGGACAGACTCGATTACTTGAATGGATGTATTTTTATGTTTGCTTGCGCATGTGCAAAAACATAATGCCATCATCTGAATTTTGTAGGTGTGGCACCCTGTCTTCCAATTCAGTCAGTGTGTTTGCAGGCGCGACTACAGTTCGCCAATAAATGATGCAGCTGTCTATGACAGTAGTTGAAAATGCAGTGCCGTACAGTTGAAAGAGAGCTCCGCTTCAGTGAGCAGCGATAAGATAGTGTTAATTAGCATATTGCCGGCAATCCTGCTTGTATCGTCTCTTCTTTCTGTTCCTTTCTTTTCTTTCTTTTCTTCATTGGTGCCCAATCCCCATCAGCTTAATTACCCCCCAAAAGAAACAGACTTCCAGTTGCCACTCTGGGAGCACACCCCAGCGTGGCACATGTCTGTATGGCTGAAGAGGGTGCCCAATCCCCTGTCGGCTCCACACTCCCCAAAGAAAATCTTCCAGCTGCCACACTGGGAGCCCACCGCAGCATGGCACAAGTCCCGTGTCATCATCCTCAGCTCCACTGCCCCCAAAGTCTTCCAGCTGCCACGCTGGGAGCCCACCCAGCGTGGCACAAGTCTGCGCCGTCCCCCTAAAAAGAAAAGAAACACCTGAAAAGAAAAAAAGGCCCCTCGCTGATTGTCTTGCTTTCCTAACCCGCGCCCACCTTCTGTGCATCCACCTCCCCACACCACCGCCTCACCCCATACTACCTCCGAGTCTGGACGAGATGATCTTCAGTGGACCAGTAACATGTCTGCACTCTTCAAAGCCGACCGTGAACTGAAGAAATACCAGTAAGCTGTATAATGGAACAAATAGGGTTTTTCAACTTTGATGCATATCTCAGGCATTTTGGGAATTTTGCACCATATTTTCAACATGGGGTTTTGGGACCCTCCTTATGAATTCTGCACTGTCATGATGTTAATCGCCCCGAAAGTGATTTTGCAGTCACTGCACGGAGCCACCTTTCAGGACCGATTGAAATGACAGTGTCACAGTTCTGAGGTAGGCCTCAAAAACCCTATGTTGAAAATTTGCGGAAAAATTCCCAAAATGACGGATTTACAAGCTTATATGCTATGCAGTTCCTACGCATGCTCGTAAGTTTGCAAATTTTTAATATTTTCAATCCAGGTTTTCAACATTGCCATTTAAACACACCTCCTTAGGAGCAGTACGGCTGTCATTTTTCACATCTCACCCAAAATGTGTTTCGGCATATGGCGCACAATGGCTCAGTCAGTGTGCGAAATCATTGTTCAGGACAGATTAAGAAAAATCACAGTGACACTGTTCATGAGCAGAGGTCTTAAAATGGCTATGTTAAAATCTGGAGGCAAAAGTCCATAAAATGACTGTGTTATGGCTGAGCATTGTACAGTTTCCACGCACCCTCGTAAGTTCATGAATTTGTAATATTTTCAGTCCAGATTTTCACCACTGGCATTTTTCCACACTTCCTTATGAACAGCACAGCTGGCATTTTCACACCATGACCGAAATGTGTTTTCACACTTCCAGCACAGAAATGCATAGTCGCTGTGGGAAATCACTGTTGAGGACAGATTAAGAACATCACAGTGACACTGTTCATGAGCGGAGGTCCCAAAATGCCTGTATTGACAATCTGCTGTAAAAATCCTCAAACTAATTACATTACAGGTGTCGTTGCACAGTTTCTATACTGCATTCATGACTTCACCAGTTTTTAATATTTTCACTGCAGATTTTCGACATTGCCATTTTTTACATCTCCCTATGAACAGTACAGCTGTAATTTTCACATCCTGTTTGAAATCGTTTCGCACCTCTGGTGCCAATTAGCGTAGTCACTGTGCAAAAGCAGCTTTTGGCTAATGAACTGATATTGCCACTGTTCATGAGTGGGGGTCAAAAAACCATGTTGAAAATTTGGAGTGAAAATACCAATGAAACATCTGAGGCGTTAGGGTTTCCGACCATAATGCCGCACCTATAGAGAATGACAGGCAGCAGTGGTGTGACTTGGGATTGTCGCCTTTAATGCTCATACCATTCTACCCCCACCCACCCTGCAGCCAGTGAGAGGCATCGAGGTGTGCCTTGGATTCTTCAGCCCCAAAGTTCACCCCTATCTCTTATACAGCACCCATCTCACCATATTCCTGATGGAATGGGGTGAACATAAGGCCAAGGACCCCAAGGCACACCGTGACACTTGTCGGTCTCTGCAGGGTAGGGTGTGGTGAAATGGCATGGTCGTTATGCCTGATGACCCAAAGGCACACCCAATGCCTGTCAGTATCTGCAGGGTGGTGGTAGGGCTGGCTTCAGTTCCATACTTCACTGCCATTCCTATTATGCAGCTGTAACTCCTACACTACCAATGCCAATGCCAGCAAGCAAACATTCGGCATTGACAAATGCTTGTTTACTGGAGTCACAAAAACAGTCAATTGAAGCCAATTTTAAAGAATGTGCAGCAGCCTCAGCCAATCATATGTTCGGATGTAATATGAGGGTCACAAGTAAACAGTGTTGAATTACTTGTAGAAACATATACTAGTGGCTCTGAAGTGGCTAGTGCTTCTGATTCTTCTTTTTAGAACAAAGCGCAGTTGATGTCACCTATCTTGACTTCAGCAAAGCTTTCAATACTGTTCCACATAGAAGACTGATTAATAAGCTGAGTAGGCTTGGAGTGCGTCAGAGGTTGGTCAACTGGGTGACAAACTGGTTGTAGGACAGAAAACAGAGAGTGGTGGTAAATGGTATACAGTCAACAGAGATGCAAGTCACAAGTGGGGTACCTCAGGGATAGTCCTGGGGCCAGTCCTCTTCAATATCTTCATCAGTGACATTTCAGATGGACTGGAGGCTAAGGTTTGTCTGTTTGCAGATGACACCAGGATTTGCAACAGAGTAGATGATCCAGATGGGGTGGGCAGAATGAGAAGAGATCTGGAAAAACTAGCAAAATGGTCAGAAGAGTGGCAACTAGGGTTTAATGCAAAGAAGTGCAAGATCATGCACACAGGAAGAGAAAACCCTGAACCTACCTACAGGTTGGGAGGGGTTGCTGGCAATCACTAGGGAAGAAAAGACTTGGGCATCATCATCACAGATGACCTGAAATCATCCAAGCAGACCACTAAAGCAGTAGATAAGGCTAGAGGATGTTGGGGTGTTTTAGTAGGGTATCACAAGTCATAAGAGGAGGTAATAATCCCTCTTTACAAGACACTGGTTAGACCCCATCTGGAGTACTGCATGCAGTACTGGAAGCAGCACCTGCACAAGGACATTAACAAAATGGAGGCAGTCCAGAAGGGACAACCAAAATGATGCAAGGACTGCATCAGAAGACATATGGGGACAGATTAACGGAGCTCAATATCTATGCAGTAAAGCAAAGGAGGAGAGAGGTGATATGATCAAAACATTCAAACATCTTAAGGGCATTAACAAGGTGAATGAGTCTAACATGTTTGAATATAACAAAAATAGCAGGACAAGAGGACACAGCATGAGATTAGGGGAGGCCAATTAAGGGGTAATGTGAGGAAGTTATTTTTCACAGAAAGGGTGGTGGATGCATGGAACAGCCTACCTCAGGAAATGGTGGATATGAAAACAGTGCAGGGTTTCAAACAGGTATGGTATAGGCATAAGGAAGCAATACAGATGCAGATGAGTATGAATAGATAGGCCATTGACAGAGTAAAGGCCTATGGCACATTCATAAGGTAGAAAAAATGGGCAGAATGGATGGGCCTTGCAGTCCTTATCTGCTATCAATGTCTATGTTTCTATGTAGTAAAAAATCAATACCACCTAATCAGGAAGCACTACAACAGAATATTTATTTATTTATTTAAAGTTTGGTAACGGAAGAGGCACACTGAACCAAGGCTCGTTTCCAGGTGCAACCAGGGAGGGAAAAGAGACAAGGATACAAATAATAATTGTCAGGTGGGTTACAAATAGCCTGGGAAATATACAAGGACACAGAACACTTGTCTGGTTGGATACAGTTAACCTGGGTAGCGTACAAGTTACACATGGAATGCTGGAATTAAACAACATTTAAGGTTTATATAAAATCTTTACACATGTGATTACAATGCACTATATAGAGCAAGTTTGCTTAGTTGGCTTGGTTAGCTAAGAGTTGTGCTTGAAATTACTTTAGATTTGCCGGGTAGATAGCAGGGCACTTAGCCAGGCTAGTAGCAAGAACAAGGGGGAATGTAAAGAGTGGGAGAGGCCTGTTTAAAGAGATTTAGTGAGGGCAGCATACAGAGTGATGTAGAAAGGAAATTTCAACTATGAGAGAAGTGGAAGGAGAGGTAGCCCTCCTGGAGTTAGAGTGGTGGCAGGGAAGGAGAAATACGAGGGTATCTGAAGCAGAGATGATAGGATGCGTGGAGGGAGGAGAAAGGAAGAGGTGAGTTAGAGGGTGAATGAACCAAACCAGTATTTGGCTGTGATAATGGAAGTGTAGTGGAGGTGGTGGGAGGATGTGGAGAGAGAGTGATAGAGAGGAGTAAAGGTTGCAGTGGTGAGTTCTGAGGAACATTTAAGAGAAAGTGGTCAAAGGCATTGAATAAAGAGTTCAGTGGATCTGTAGATGATGTCAGCATAGTCAAAGAGGGAAGGATTGTTTTGTGAGTAGAGTATGGTGGACAGGGATGGAGAGTCATCCTTATTTCTGTAATGAGTACCGAGCTTTGAGCAGAATTTAGAATGAATGTAGTTGATGTTTGTTGTGAAATCTAAGCGGCTGTCTAGCCAGATGCCTAGATACTTGTAGGCAGAGACAGTGTCTAGTGTGGTGCCTTCAAGCGTAGAGTAAGAGGGTGATGTAGGAAGATTGGAGAGTGTCTGGGGCACCAAGGGCATGGTTACTATTTTTTGATATTGACTTTTAATTGGTTGGCTTGAACCATTTTAGAATGTGGGTAAAGTCGTTTTGCAGTTGTGAAGTTACCATGGGGTGGGGGTCCAAGATATACAGAATGGTATCATCTGCATAAAGGTGTATTAGGGATGAGGAGCATGCAAGAGGGAGATCATTAAGAAAGATAGAGAAGAGAATGAGACCTAGGATAGAGCCCTGGGATACGCCCACTAGGATTGGGAGGGGTGATAGGGTGACACCTGCCTGGACTGGATTGGGTGCGGCCGGACAGGTAGAATCTGAACCATTCAACTGTGGGAGGGCAAGGCCAGCAAGTTCTAGTTTGGTAAGGAGGAGAGGATGGGAAACAGAATCAAAAGCCTTTGCTAGGTCAATAAAATGGCAGAGGTAAGGCATCCTTGATCCATGCTAGTGAGGATGGCATCTGTGACCCAGAGAATGGGGAGACAGCTGAGTGATTTTTTCAAAAGCTGGACTGGTAGGGGAGAGGAAATTTGTGGTGGAGAGGAAGTGGAGAGCCTGGTTAGGACTAGGGACTCCTGGAGCTTGGTTAATATAGGGGAGGGGAGATGGCACAGTAACTACTAGGTGATAGTGATCACCTCCTTTGTGAAGTGTGATCACTTTAGCAGATTTCCAGGCTTGTGGGAATGTGCTAGTGAAAAAGAGAGGTTTAGCAGGTAGGACAAGGGATGAGCAATGGCCTGGGCTGAGATTTATAGGAGGAGCAGGTCAGGCCCATCAGAACTAGATTTGTGAGAATTTAGTGACTGGAGGGCATGAAGAACTTCATGGGCTGTGATGGGAGAGAGATGAAAGCCATTTGTAGATGTTGTAGTGTGTAAGAAAGAGGGGTGTCTGCAGGGTGGAGGGAATGGCACAAGTTGTAAAGAATAGATTTAGGGGAGGCAACAGGGGTTAAGTGACTAGCTTTTCATCAGTGAGGAGGAAATGGGTGGCAGATTTGGGGTTGAACTGGGAAGAGATGATTTGCTAAAATTTGTGTGAAGAGTTGAGGTTTCTTGGAGGAAGTTCTGATGTACTGAGCCTTGGCTGCTCTAAGATTTTTGGTGCATGGGTTTCTTAGGGTGCAGTAAGGTGAGAGGTCAAGATGGGAGAGTAAAGCATTGTAGTGTGCCCATGCACGGTCACGGGAGATGCAAGCTTGATGATGTCTGCAGATATCCAGGGGTGGTGGTATTTCCTTACTCTGTGGCATTTTGATTGGGCGTGAATATTCCATGCCTTATTGAGTATGTGGCAGAAGAGGAGAGTGCAGTGTTGATGTTGGTAGAACTGTAGAGGAGGGATCAGTTGGAGGTAGCAAGATCGTGTAGTAGTACTGTGGTGTTTAGGGGTGTAGGGATGTAACCCAACTGTATGTGGGGAAGAGTGGGGTAGTTTGCACACAGTAAGTCATGAGGTGGTTGCTGAATATGTCAGGGAGTGTTCCAGAGGAGGAGATTCAATGGGGGTCAGAGGCCAGAATCCATCGAGGGTGTGGTTATTGGATGGGGACTGGGTCTTGTGGGTTCACTTTTGAGTTGGTGGATGTTTAGGGATTCTGTTTGTTGTGTCATGGGTTTTAGAGCAGGGAGATCCAGTTCAGGTAGAATTCACCGAGTAGAATGAGTATGTTGTTGGAGGCAAGGGATGTTATGGAGGAAATAGTGTTGACTCACGGAGTTGGAGGAGGTTTGGGGGAGGTGTAGAGCACACCAGCAAAGATGTGGAGAGTGGAGGGAGTTGTACTTAATAAGGAGGAGCTCATGTCAGACTCACAATCAGGAAGCACTTCAGGAAAACAGAATTCAGGTGCAGAAGGCACTGATAGAAAGAGAGGAATCAAAGGAATTACAATTGCCCAAATGACCAATGAGGTGAAGCCCACAACTGGTGTGAAAAACATACCAGAAGAGGCACATTTGGAAGGGAGAATGTATAAACAGAGGCGGATACAGTACTATCAACAGAATTATTGCAGCAGGTTTGGAGGGGCAACATAGACAAGGGTTGAGGGTCAAACTTCCAACAGTGGAAATTACAAATAGATATCCAAAATGAGGCACCTGATATGATCCATGACCATGTGACAACAGTTGGATTAAACACTTTAGAAATATCTTTGGCAAGTGAAGAGCTACAGGTAACCAATACAATTCTTGTTAATATGTTTAAGTATGAACCAAGCACCACAAAATTTAAAATACTGGAGAAAGGTCTAAATTTGTTCGATACAAAAATTGACTGAGTTTGACACTATGGTTGATTTAAAAAAAATTGTGATAAAACTGAACTTGTAAGTTTATTTGGTAATGGCTCCAGTTGGTGTGAGAATGTCACAACCAATTAGATGATTCTTGTCTCCAAACATATGAAAAATTCAATACCTGCTCCCAATCTTGACAATTTCAAAGTAAATCCTCCTTTTGCCCCCCCACTACGATACAGTAGCGGTATTTGAAAAGGTTTGTGAGAGAACTGTACAAACTGTTTGAACTAAATGTTCAGCAAGATTTAACAATTGCACGAATGAAGAGAGAGCAACAATCAAATCATTAGAATCCAATAAAGCTATCACGATTAAGAAAGCTGACAAGGGGAGCAACAATGATTTTAGATTTTAGAAGTTAATCAACAGTTACTAGATGACAATTTTATAGCAGTTTACATTTTGACTCAACACTGAATTTTTAGAAGAAAATTTATATTTTCTGAATGAATCCCTTTATATGGTATTATATCTTTGCAAACATGTAAATCCCTGACTGCTGAACATCCATTCAGGGCTATGTTATATTGTCTTCAAAAATACACAAGAACTTAAAGGAACCACCTGCACGACCAATTGTTGCCAGTATTGGCTCCTTAACAGATCCTTGTCTCAGTTCTTAGATGCCCATATTGCACAAATAGCATGTAGGATGCTAACATATATAAAATATACTAGGGACATACTGTACTAAGATTATTGGAAACCCATGAAGTGACAAATGAATGGTTATTAGTGACTTTAGATGTCACATCACTTTATACTAATATTCTGAATGAAGAGGGAATTGATGCCTGCAGTGGGCTTTATGTGAGTTCACAGATTGGAACTATGCATACATTGAATTTTTGTTAACTAAGTTAGAAATGGTCTTGAAATCTAATCACTTAACTTTCCAGAATAAACACTTTTACAAGTAACGGAACTGAAATGAGGGCTGCATTCACCCCAATTATGCTGTTTATCTGGGGATGTGGAACATGAAGTGACATTGTCTAAGGCAAAGAATCCTTTTTCTTTTTAAATTCAATATACTTTATTGCATTTATATTTCTGCATTAAGGTACAAGGTAAATGGCAGAACATGTTGGTACAAGAAACGTGAACTGGAGCCTTAAGGTTACATCGCTCAATTATTACATCAACACTACTACTATCACAATCCCCCAATCCTAACTGCTAATACTAACCAAAAGTCCATCCCCACCATTCCCTCCTCCCTCTCCTCCCTAGGATCTATTCAAGGTGTCTTGATTTAGGCATCAGGCTATTTAATAAGGGCTGTACCGGTTTACTTACAAGACAAAATTGTGGTCCTTTCCAGATCTAAATGATGCTATTGTTGCTGTGCTCCATCTAGTGGCCATTGTGGTTATCCTCCTCCTGAGTCATCATACTAAGGATTTAGCAATTATTTGGAAATAGAATTACAGTGTATATAATCTACCCCATTTTTATCAAAGCTGGATGGAGTATTCCTAAGGGTGCTATCATTTTTCTACCCTTAGGTTAAATAGTAGTTCATTTAACCATTCAGAGTATGGAATTATTGTGGAATCCTTCCAATGTTTTAATACCAGTTTTTAACTGAGTGTGAGATAAGGGACATGCTGCATTTCCTATCTCTGAGTGATACCTGTGAGTATTCTCCTAATATGCAGATCTCTGTGTAAAAGCATCATGAGTCCTAGCAGGGGCCCTTTTTCACTCCTCAATGGTTTGATTATAGGGCAGTCCCAGTGGACATGGAGCAGGGTGCCCTCACCATTACCACATCTGTTGCATTTGAGTCTCATGATCTACCCATACTGACCAGTTTGGATGGGGTAAATAGATATTATGCAATATATAGAATTGCATGACACAAAGTTTATCATTAGACGTGGGAGCATACTGATTGCCAGATTTTATCCCAGCAAAACTCTCTGTTAGGGAATTGTTCTACCCAGCATGTAGAATTTCCCAGTGACTCTGAGCAAATGGCAGGATACAAGACTGATGTTATCTGGGACAGTGCATGAGGTTGCCAAGCCAGATTGCAAGTGAGATAATAAGATCAGATTGGTCAACATCCCATATTCCCAACCCCAATTTAGTACTCAGCAGGTGTCTAATCTGGAACCTCTAAAAATCTGTTTCTCTGGAAGATTCAGGGAGGGTAGGAGTTCTGAAGTAAATTTAAGTTTACTATTTTCTAGTAGACCTGAAATTTTAATCTCTATAGAGGGAAGCCTTTCCTTTGGTTTCAGGCATTGCCCTTCCAATCTAAAATTGAGGTTCAGATACAGAGATTGTGAGATGTCCTTACTGTTTTCATATTTAAGTGCTCTGCAAAGCTGGGCATGTACTTTAATGGACATCTGGATCAGTTCATTCTTAAGGGTAGATGAGTAGGTTTTGACGGTGGTGTATAGCAGGCTGAGAGGGAGATACCACTCTGGTTGATTAGGTGGTGCTCTATTTGCAGCAATGCTGGGATAAGGGGGGGTATTTTGCTGGGAAATGGGGAATGCAGTGCAGGTACTTGGCTATATGGGTGCTAGATAATAGTGGTAGAAGTTGGGGAGCCTAAGGCCTCTTTGTTGTGTAGCTGTCCCTACCAGAGCGTATGATCTTCTAGGGTTTCTAATTCTATAGAAATTGGGAAATAATATTATGAAGTTTCCAGAACCAGGATTAGGGAGATGGAAGCTGAACATATTTAAGGGGTAGAACACCCTTGATAGGATGTGCATCTTAATTACACTTATTCTCCCTTGCAAAGAGAGGTATAGTGGGCCCATCTTTCTAGATCTTGGCTCATGGTCTCTACAAGAGAGTCCATGTTAAGTTTTGTAACTTGAGACATGTTCTGGGATAGAATAAGCCCTTAATATTTAAGTTGGTGCCCAGTCTAGCTTAAATCCTCAATTTGGGATCGGGATGCATGAACATTTAAGGGCATTACTGTTGACTTTTCTCTATTTAATTTGTAGTTAGAGTGTGCTCCATAGGAATCTATAATGTCTAACACTGCAGGAAGTGTGGTTTCTGGATCTGTTATATGCAACATGATGTCATCTGCATAGGCTGACAAGCAGAGGTTCAAGTTACCTACTTGAATACCCTTTATGAGGGAGAGTTTTGGAGGTGATAGAGTAGTGGCTCTAAATAAAGGTTAACAAGCATCAGAGAGAGTGGACATCCTTGTCGGGTTCCTGAGCATAGTGGAATAAGCCGGAGTAAACTGCTGCAATATATTTTGGCTGTGAGGTTTGTATAGAGAACTTTAATCCACTGAATGAAATTATTTGGGAATCAAAACTTATCCATTACTTCAAACAGAAAGGCCTAACTAACTCTGTCATGGAATCCTTTTTTCTAATGTATTCAGGTTTTAAGAGGTTTATTGATGATTTATTTTGATTTTGTCAGGAACAGAAAATTAGCTTGCTCAATGTGTGCAATATCTTGAAAACAGTAACTGCAACTTAACGTTTACGGTTTACAAGAATAAAGAGTCTGAACAATCTAGATCTGAATATTTATAAAATGGACTGGGAGGAATTTCAACTAGATTATTTAGAAAAGAGACAGAAAATAATTCATTGTTACATTTTAATAGCCACCACCCTAGACATACTGTAGAAAACATCCCAAAGAGCTCATTTATATGCCTTAAAAGAAACTGCAGAGCAGCAGATCATCATAGGAAAGAGTATTTTGAAGCAATGTTTCTTAGATAGAGGATGTAATGAAGTATGTATTGGAAAAGCCATTGATATAATAAACTAAACTAATAGAAGAGAATTATTGAAACCAAAGATGAAACAAATAAGAGGAAAATAATGAGATCTGTTTTGTAAGTAATCATTGCACTCAGGCACATTTAGTGCAAAACATTATTAATGAAAATTGGCATATTTTGAACACTGAATCACATTGACAAATTGTAACTGAACTGGCACCAAAAATGTTTTTTAGCAGGGGACAAATGATTGGTAATAGAATTACACATAGTTATTTTAGGGGTTCTAATAGCACTATGAATTTAATGTTACCTAGGGAATGCTTAGATGCATGAATTATAAATTTTGTGATGCTCTCAATTTTGGCCATGTATTTGCTGTTGCCAATGTTAAAAGGTGTTTAAAGCTAATAGTTTATAAAGCCACCATTCAACTAATAAAGTCCTTGTTAGTCGAATGTTGGCTCTGACTCAAGCATATGGACTGCTAACATACTACAAATAATATGTCAAAGATGCAGCTATTACCTTCTATGGAGGTACCTCACTCTCCAAATAATGATATCATAAATTGTAAAGCGTGGGGCAGACCACACATATCAGGAAGGGAAGGAATGGTGCTGTAGGACTACCTGGCACAAATTTGCAATACTGCACTCACAGGCCAGCAAAGAAAAATATAGGAATATGCTCATGTAGCTATCATGGGGTAAGGCTACCACTGGGGCTTGAGGGGAGGGTTTCATAAAAGACCATAGCAGGTGCTATTTAAATTTGAGTTTCTATATGTTGGACCACTTTTCCAGTCTATCCAAGTCCATTCTCATTCCCAAGATTCCTTTTACTGTATCCACCTCAATATTAATTTTGGTATCCTTTGCATAGACTGATTTAATCCTGGATTCCATCCCATATATCACAGATGAATGTGTTGAAAGGGACTGACCCCATGACTGACCCCCATGGTACCCTCACCATATCCTCTCTAACCCCGATGATACTTATTAACAAATACCTTCTGAATTCTTCCCCAGCCAGTTACTAATCCACCTAGTTCATTTGTCACATTCCTGGATCCCTGGCCTTTTCTAAAGTCTATATGGAGCACGGAGTCCAAGGCCTTCCTAAATTCCAGATATAGTCTACCTTCATGACCCAATCAAAGAAGTCTTATCACATTTGTCTGGCATAATCCACCTGTCAATACAAAGGGTGCCCAAAGGTAATCATCACTTCTTTCTTTAATGTTCCTTTGATGTTAGGTGGTAGAGCTGGCCAAATATCGGTATGCTCGAAATCTAAACAGAAAAAGTTTCTGTGGCCTGCTCAAACAAATTCATGCTTCTACACCCAAAGTTTTTTCTTCAATGCCTTTTCATTCATAAATTCCAAGTCCCAACATTTTGCCTGTCAACCAGGCTTCTTCTGGGAACTCTAACTTTAGATCAGATAAATATATATTCAAGTATGCTTTGTGATTAATGGCTATATGGCAATTTTTCATTTTACAAAATGAATTCATTTACAGTTTCTAACCTTCAAATAATGTCAATAATCTCCTTAAGTTCTTAAAACATTTAAATTATTATAAATCACCACATGAACCAAGCGCTTGCTCAGTGCTGCCAGTTTAAATGGAGTATAGAATCTAAAGAGTGAGTAGGTTCATCTGCATCCTGATGCTGTAAGTACTAGAAACATATTGTGAAGACACTTCACCGAGTTAGAACTTTCACACCAAAATAAAAGGTAAACAAACTAGAGCAATATAAGAAGTCTGCATCTTCTGAAATGCATCAGATGCCAAGAGTGTGGCTTTTGTGTTAACATAAAACTAAGAGAGAAATGATGCATAAGTAACTTAGTCAAGTTAGAACCTTTTGTCAAGAGAAATTTCAAATGGATTAGAGAGCTATGTATGAAGTTTGCATCTTTTGAAATGTGTCAGATGCCAAACAAAATGTGTGGCATCTCTGTTGACACAAAGCCATTGAAAATGATGCATAACCATTCAGAATTGAAAAAGTACTTAGAAAGCAATGTTTAAAACCACAGCAATGTACTGCAAAGTTAAAGATATAACAGAAAATTTGAATATACAAAAGGAGAATGAGATAAAAATAAAGTAAAATGTTTAAAATCATATAATAAAGCTTATGAATGACATATGTTGTTACCTTTAGATTAAATCTAAGAACCTGTTGAAAGTAAAATGAATTAAAGGGACAGGCAACCTGATTACACTCACAGGTACACATTTATTAAAGGATCTATAATGCAATAATAATGAAAAATATAAAGTGTCATATATGAAAGTAATGCTGCTTTTAAATAATAGGAACTGATTGAACAAAAACAACTCAGATGCATTTGGAGGAATTTCGCTTTAAGAGCAGGTGAAAATTAATATTAACTATTTAATATGAAGTAAATATAAGTCATTTTTCAATTTTAATCATATAAAACACCGAATGTTATTTTGTATTTGATAATACAGTTGAGTAAAAAGCAAGCTTCCACAAGTATGGCAGCCCAGGAGCCTATGAGGTGAGTGAAAAGGCAGGTAGTGTTTTTAACACTAGTTAAATAAAGGTGGCCAGTTAAGTAGTGATTTACAATAATTTAAATAGTTTAAGAACTTTAAAGCCACCTAAACAACCTAATTGTAGAAAGAAACAATTTAAAATTGGCTTCATAGAGCAGTGAATGAAAGGCTGCTATTTACCTTGATGCTAACACTACATAAATGCAGTTCTGTAGCCTTTGAAAGGTAAGCTCAGGGCCAGCATCAGGTTTTGTGGGCCTCGGCAATGGACCTCTAGAAGGCCCCCAGCCCTCTCAGAGTCCAACCTGTCCATCTGTTAAAAAAAATACAAAACCACACCACCAGCAGCCAGCTTGCCATCACCCGTCCAACCCTCTCCACACAGTAGTACAGCAGCAATTCAGTTATTTGGACAAAATCTACACCACTCCAGCAGGCCAAGCCACTCACGTTCAGAGTCAAACAGCGACCAGTCTCAAGAAGGCCCCTCAGACCTGTCCATCTGTAAAAAAAAAATTTCAATAAAACCACACCTATACTCAATGTAAAGTCTGTGTCCATCCTGGACAGACTCCTGCACCCCAGTGTGGCAAAATGGCAGAGACAGCAGATTGTGTATAGGTGCAACAGGCTCGCAGCCTGAGCCACCCCACCCTCCTGGGGGTTCTACCTCCTGTCCTACTTGGTTTGGTGTGGGTAATAAAGGGGAAGGAACTAGGAAGTTTTATTCAGACCACATATGTTCCGCTGCTGTCGTTGACTCATCAGGTGCTGTTTCAGAGCTCAACCCAGGCCCAACATGGAAGGCAGATGCACTGTCTGGACTGAACCGATCATTCTACAGTCCCAGACAATTTGAAATGTCCCACCTTGTGCCTTGCTGCTGTAGCCAGCCACCGCCTTCTCCACAATATCAGGCCATGATGTCACAAGCAGCAGCTAAGCTAAGCCGGCTAGCTGGGTTGCTCAGGCCCACCCTCCACCAGTTTCCTCCCAGCCATTGGCCTGCTGCATATTCCACACCCCATCCCACGGAACAATCCGGATTGGGACCCCTGCCGGTTGGTCAACAACAAGCAGGGCTGGCTTACAGGCAGACAGCTCTAGGGGTGATTAATCTGTTCTGGTGTTAATGGGGGTTCTGCAGACTGCAGTTTTCTTTCTTTTCCACCACTTGGCTCATGATCTCATCAGAAGCAGCGGCACAGTGCAGCACTGCACTGATGTAATTAAAGCATGCTGCCAGCACGGAGCTACTACAACAAAATAAACCTGTTTTGAGCTCCGTGGCCCCTCTGGTGTCAGGGCCCCGGCATTACCCAGGTGGCCCGGGTGCTGGCACGGGCCTCGTAAGCTTCAGTGTTCCAGTTCAAAAACTTGCTCTGTCTGTTCCCTAAGATAGCAGTCAAATGTGAAATGATGACATCACTGGAGCTAGAGGCAGAGAGCTGCATGGGTCTATATAGTGCTATCTAGTTCTGTTTCCCTTTGTTTAGAATTATTTCACAAAATGATCAAAACCCTGACTTAACATGCAGATTACTTTGATCAATACACGTTAGGCTATGATTTTGTTTATTTATTTATTTATAACATTTGGGTAAACGGGTAAACCCACTGAGACAAAAGGTCCCTTTTCAGGGGCAACCCGGAATTAATTACATACATTGATTAAAAGTGCATATACAGTTGGTTGATCAGGTTCAAAAATACAGTAAACATTTAGGTCAGAGATAACAGACATAATAGCGATTGACTTAGGATTCACATACAGGGTACCACAGACAACATATTAGTCACTTGATAAGTAGACAACCAGTCAAGGGTGAATATAAGCTCAATACAGATTCATTTATCCGTTTGGAAAATCTTAATAAACATTCGGTCAGAGATAACAGACATAACAGCAATTGACTTAGTATTCCCATACAGGGTACTACAAAAACAAATTAGTACATGCTGAAATTGTGTTGTAATCCAACTGACTTTCTCTTTGGCAAACTGCAGTACAGAACACCTCTTCAAATAGCTAGTGGTGTAGTGGTTATGTGTTGTCCTAATGGTTGTAGCAAAGTTCTGGTCTGGTCCAATGCCAAGGTTCATGCTATCTTGGTAATCCAAAAATATGCTTCTAGTAGTCTTATTTTTTTTATGACAGCCCCCACACACACAGCTAGCCCACCAGTCAGCAAACAGTCCACTGTTCACACTCAGTCCTTCTTATTGCCTGGCTGCATATGAGCTTTCCAGTCCCACAAAGAGAATATCACACTTCAGATCATAATCTTGTCCTCAGAGAGTAGCGCATATCTATACCGATACGCTTCATTGACTGGCACTGTTAAATTATGCCTCCCAAATCACTCTCCAGTATTCTTTCATCACTATTTCACTTCTGCTCCCACAATAAACATCAGGCAGATCACCACTCTTTGCACAATGAAGGCAGTTTGTACAGTCCCCTGTTTTGATTTTTCCCATTTCATTAACCAACAACCATGTCTTCCTATGGAGCCAAGAAAAACACTGGGACACATTGGGAAAATTGCTGTTCGCACCCTCATAATGGCTGGACTTGCTATGGATAACAATATTATTAGGCAGGGAGGCATACTAATGCCTTGTGCGAATTCACCCAACCTCCAGGATTGGTCCACTCCCTTACCCATTATCTGCAGAACCCTCAGGACAGTCCTCAGCAATCCTCCTCCAGTTCTTTCTGTGTTCTTCTTCACTGTGTGAGTTGGCTGGCTCACCACTCTTCCAAATCTTGAATGCTGTATACACAGTTCTCTTGATATAGTCACCACAAGGTAATCTCCATAAACTAAATCTAGGTAACAATTAAGGTGCTGCCCTGCCACTCCAAGTATTTGCTGTTGCTGCTTGCTCTCATCCATGGCCAGGTAGTGATCACAGTGCTGGCAGCACCATCTCAGATTTCACAATGATCTGTTCAACTTTCCTCCTCCTGTCTTCCCTACCCTGAATATAGCTATTCCCTGTAGGAATGATCTCCTCTGCAATTATTCATCACTCCTTCTCCCTACATTGAAAACTAGTAAGCACTACTTTTCCATATCACAAATACAGTTTGTACAGTCTCCCAGGTTTTTATCCTCTCAATATAAAACATGATCTTTCCAGTAAGTCAGGCAGATAGTAGCAGGACACAAGGGAAAATGGTCTTTCCTACTTGTAAGGTCTAGGCTACCTATGATTTGGGACTATTAAATGACATGCATAATGATGCATGCACATGTTATTTAATGTTGCGTAATCAAAGGTAGCCTAGATCTTATAAGGGCAACAAAGTCCATTTTTCCCTTTGTCCCTGCTGCTATCAGCCTATCCTACCAGAAAGATTATGTTTATTTTTGATACGTCAAACAAAAAATGGGGACTCTACTAACTGCATTCATGATGTGGAAGGGGTGATTCACCAGTTTTAGCGGGCAACAGGAGTGAATAATGAATACCAGCGGGGACCGAGTAGGCCATTCGTGTAGGGTACAGCCATATTTAGGGATGGGGAAGACTAGGGGAAGGAGAGCCGATCACTGGGAGATCTGAGATCTGGGCTACCAGCCATGATTCTCACTCGACCATGATGAGAGCAGGCAATGATGACAAATACCTGAATGGCACTATGGCACCTAAATGGGTTCCTGGACTCAGTGTAGGGAGATTGCCTTTGGGGTCAAGGTTTGTTAAGACAGTATGGAGGAGACTGTGTATACTGTATTCAAGATTCGGAAGAATGGTGAGTCAGACAACTAGCATTGTGGAGGAGGGCACGGACAAAGATTTCAAAAGGATGGATGAAGACTGTCCTGCCAGATTCCGCTGATCACAGGTAAGAGAGCAGACCAATGCTGTAGGTCAGGAGGATTTGATCAAGACAAGAGATTAGTATATGTCCCCTGCATAATAATGTTATAATTAACAGGTCTCCCTTTTGCTATAGGGAGACCGTGGCATAATTGTCATTATAAAGGGACATTTATAATGGCAAATATGCATGGTTCTCCTATCTCTCTGTCGATGGCCTGCTGTAGTCTTTTCCTTTCTGGCTCGCCACTCTCTCTGCTCGACCACAACCTAGCCACCAAAGAATCACGGCAGGCAGTAAGTCACATTAAAAAAACAACAGTTATTTTCTACAGGATACAAGTTTAATTATTAAAAAAAAAAAAACACGTGAAACCTCCGAAAATCTAAATGTAAGAACCGGATGAAAACCGAACTGGAGCGCGACCGCACTGAAACTGCTATTTTATATAATTGCTGTGGCCAAAGGAGACCAACAATTATATAAAATAAAAGTATGGGTGGTGTGTGGAATCGGAGTTTACACACACTCGGTTAGATGCATGACAAACCGAGCCGCCTCCCGCGGTTTATTCAGCATCTAACTCCTTCGGTGTGCGTAAACTTCTAGTTACACACACAACCCCATACCTTATTCTATATATATAACTGGTGACCGCTTTTCTCAGATAGGGGGGTTATAATTTTCCATTATAACTCATGGGTTATAACGCGTATGAGCATGCTTAAAAACGCTCTTCCTGTCTTCTTCAGTACACAGCACATCGTAGTTCGCTGCCAGTTGGAATCAGTGGTAAGTTAATTTTAAATGTATTTTATATAACTGCTGAGGTGAAAAAGCAAGCCCCAGCAATTATATAAAATAAAAGATAGGGAGGTGTGAAACTCAAATGTTTGACTCCCGTCTGTGTGGGATGCCTTTACAAACCCCTCAAGCTTCGCTCTCGGGGTTTATGGCATCCACACCTTGAAGTGTCTAACATTCTTGTTATAACACCTCCCAGTCATTATTATATGTTATGCATAGTAAGTCCAACCCTTATGAGGGTGTGAACAGCACTTCTCTTGTGTGTTCCAATACTTATTGCTTGGCTCTCCAGGAGGACATAGTTGTTGGTCAATGAGGCAGAAAAGAAAATGGAGAACTGTATGTACTGCATTTATTGTGCAAAAGGGTGTTGTTCTGTCCAATGTTCATTGTGGGGCAAAAGTGAAACATTGATGAAAGAGGACTAGAGAGTGATTTGGGAGGCATCACTTAACAGTGCCAGTCAATGAAGCATATCGGTATAGGTGTGCGCTACTGTCTGAGGCACAAGATTGTGATCTGAAGTGTAATATTCTCTTTGTGGGACTGCAAGGCTCATATGTGGCCCAGGCAGTACTGAGGACAGAGTGTGAATGGCAGACTGTTTGATGGCTGGTGGGCTAGCTGGGTGGGTGGGGGGTCATAAGTAAAAGAAGAGTATTAGAAACATATTTCTGGATTACCAGCAAAGTATGATTATTGGCATTGGACCAGACCAGCACTTCCCTACAACCATCGGGACATCATATAACCATTAGACCACCAGGTATTTGAAGAGTTGTACTGTAATGCAGTTTGCCAAAGAGACAGTCTGTTGGATTACAACACATTTTGGCACATTAAAGTAAACAAAATGAACAAAATCGGCCTAACGGTATTGATGAAAATAATCCACATGTGAAGCCATGTGTTTGATCATTTTGGTGACACAATTCTAAACAAATGGGGAAAACAGAACTAGTTAGCACTATAGAGAGACATGAAGTCTCTGCTGCTAGCTCCAATGATGTCATCACTCACACATTTGGCAGCCTTTTAGGTAACAAGCAGAGTAGCTTTTAAAGAAATTGGAGGGTGATGTTACTTTTTCAGATGCTACAGCACTATTTATGCAACATTGGCATCAATAGAAACAGCAGCATTCCTTTAGCCTTTTATAAAGTTGAATTTGTGAATAGTTTGTTGGCAAAATGTTGTTTAGGTGTCCTTTAGGAGATTACTGACACTATTTGAAGGTTAGAAACTGTAAATGAACTAGTTTTTGTAAAATGAAAAATTGGTGGCATATAACCATTAGTCACAAAGCATACTTGAATATATATTTTTCTGATCTAAATTTAGAGTTCTCCAGAAGAAGCCTGATTGACAGGTGAAATATTGGGACTTGGAAATTTTGGATAAAAAGGCATCTGTTGAAGAACAAACTTTGTGTGTAGAAGCATTAATTTGCTCGAGCAAGCCACAGCAACTTTTTCCTTTTTGGCATAATCCACCTGACGAGCACGCATGCTGACTCTTGTCCTGGAGTCTGTTGGCCTCCTGCCATTCTACTATATGATCTTTTATAATGGTTTCTAGCAATTTCCAGGACCAAGGTCAGGCTGGCAGTCTGTGGTTCCTTGAGTCCTCTCTACTTGCAATCTTGTGGAGTGGGACCACAGTAGCCTTCCTCCAATATGCTGGATCCACCACCAACACCTCAGTTTTCTCAGAATTTATTTCAGCCAGCTGGATTTCATCCAGTCGTGGATTTCTACCAAGCAGCTGGTAAAGACCGAGACCACACTATCCTGGTCAGGATAAGACAGATAGAGCTGGGTATCATCAGCATACCAGTGAAACCTCAGAACATATCATCTTACAATGTCTCCGAAGCAGCATGTACACTGCAAACAACATAGGGACAGCACTGAGCCCTGGGGGACCCTGCAAAGCAGAGAGAATGGATCCAGGAAAAATCCACGACACCACCATCTGAGATCTGCGGAGAGGAATGATTGAAACCATAGACATACAGTTCACACAAAACAAACAGGAACAACTGTTTGTCACACACACACACACACGCAAATGCATTCAGAGACACACACCAACAGATGCAGTAACTAAGGTAATGTTCAATTATCTTGCATGTTTCTAAGAGCCAAGGCACTTCCTCATCAGCTATACCCACAGCAGCACAAAATGACATGCACACAGACACAGACAGGAACAGACAGACACACACACACACACACACACACACACACACACACACATACACTTCATGCTGAAGCACATGACAGTTGCAGTGATCCCTATGTCTATGGCTAACACATGCACTCAGCAATAGATAGCACACATTATTATGAAATGTGGCAGAATACCACACACACGCACACACACAACACACACACCTGGATACTTCTCTTAAATATTACTTTTTCTCTAGATGTTGCTCTTTCAGCACCAGGCAATGCTGTTGTTCTGCTTGCTCTCTCTCTCTCTCTCTCTCTCTCTCTCTCTCTGTTCACTGGGCCCTGCTCCCTAAGAAGCTCTCCAGTCCACCAGCTAATGCATCTACAGGAGTACAAGGCAGTAATGATGGTGGATGGTGAGTTGATAGTGGGGCTACTCTGAGTGGGATTCAATATGGCTGGGGATCTTGGGCAGATATTTCTCAGCACGGGTAGCAGCACACTTTACAGAGCGAGAGCAGAGGAGAGTGACAGAGAGAGAGCCATGGTCCCGTGTTGTCACTCGGACACAGGTTTGGGTGCTCCTGGGTGGAAGGCATATTGGGTGTGTAATCCCCTTAACATTGTCCAATCCAGGGCCTCTTTGGATCAATGATAACTTGTTTTATAATGCTGCTATACTATTTTAATGCACCATTCCTAGGCAACTTAGCCACTTCCTTTTTTTTCCCATAGAAGCTTCTATTAAATGTTTTTATTTCATACAAACTTAAGCATTGACATGCATAGGGCAATGTTTAATTCCTGTTATGATTTAACTTGCCTTTTCTGGATTAAAAGTACTGGATAATCACAGTTGTTCCACTAACTTCGATCCAAACTTGTACTGTTTTCACATGGGACATTTTAGTCATTAAAAGTGCAGTAATTGCACTTTGAAGTCAGCTCACTATTGCCATTGGTATCACATGGTAGGTCAATTGGGTATAAGTACAATTCTGAGCTGCATTTTCTAATACTACCTCATACGGCTGTGTGCAGTGGAATACTTTTAATGAGGCTCCCTGAATTAAGTCATTTCCATGAAAAAAGGGTATCAGGGATGGCATACTTACAGTATATTGCAGATGTCTTTTATATAATTAGATTTAAATTCCACCTCTGCCACTTACTATCACTGTGTGACTATAAGCAAGTCACTTAACCTCTTTGCTTTTGCTTAACCTCTTAATAATTGCCTCTCTGGAATCCAGCTGTGTGCTGCTGGAGTCTCATGTGTGTCTAATAGCAACAGCATTCTCTTCTTTCTCTTCCTCTTGATGTAAACCACTTTGGAGTTCATTTTATATGAAAAGCGTATATAAAAGGCCCATTTCCATTCTAATGCAGTTCTCAGGATCTCTTCCATTGCTTTCCCTTGGTTCCCTTACTTGTTGGGCACTAGCACTGAGATACCCACCCACCCAACTTGTTGAAAGCTATTACTCTATTATTCCTTTTTGTCTTTTGACTTCATTTAAAAATGATGAGACTTTTGTACCTCCTTTCTTACCTGGCTGTCTGGCTGCCAAAGGTGCCCTTGAAGTGTCTGTGTGCCAGGAACTTATTTATTTTATTTATTTAGTTTTTGTTAACTGGTAGGTGCACTAGCCATAAAATGACTATTTTCAGGCATGACCCAGGAGAGTTCAACAAAAAGAGAACAGTTGAACAACAGCAACATGGGTACAATAATACAAATAGAGGAACAGTACAGCAGTGCTACAAAATACAATGGTAGAAACAACAAAAATAATGGCAAGCATTATACAGATAATGGCAGTAAAATATATAATAAGTGCAGAAACCATGGACCCAACCTGTGGAGTGAAAGGGTTAATAAGATAGTAAATATATATAAAGAAATGTGAGGAATGTTCAAACATAACAAGAAAGACTGACAGAAGGAAGGTCAGGGGTGGTAATTGGCAAAACAACAGTGGATGGTCAGCAACAAGGTTCGAGAAGGAGAGAGCTAGCAGTCAGAAGTTATTTACAAAGAGAAGGAAAAATATGGGGGAAGAGGAACAGTCTTGGAGCTGGATTAGAGCTGGGGTGACATTACTGGTAAGTCTCAGGAGCTTTAGATCATACTGTACCTTAATACTCATGGAAGTCTCATGAAGAGCTCTTTTAATGTTACTTATGGGGCTCAGCCAGGTCACTGTTAGTTATGGTAATCCAGCCATCATGACAACCTCAGATGCTTATTTTCCTTACAGTTGCAAGTTTATTGTAGTTACACACACACACTATTCTTTCTGTAATTGTAGTGAAAAGGTCTTTAATAGGAGATTGATGGGATCTGTCATATTCCAGTTCTAATCCTTATTGCTTTCCATACTAATCCCCATCTGGATTCTGTCAAGGTGTAGTACAGTAAATACTTATCCAGTATCACTATAACACTGACTGCAACATTGAGCTAAATAAATGATCAGACTGGCATGTAGCTGTGCAATCTAGTGGGAAAGGGTTGACTGACCCATTATATTAGTCAGTGTTGCATACATAAGGGTTATGCAATGACCTGACTTGGGGTATGCCATTTTTCTTCGTGAGTGAGCTTTCAGGATAATAACTACAAGTGGCAGAGCTACATGTGAGTTATGAAGGTCCTGCCCTCTCACAAATGATTATAAAAGGCATAGCCTGATCCAGACATATTGTGTATCCAATTTATACAATATGTTTTACATGAACAAAGCTTTCAAATTAGTTTTTAATGGAGATATAAATATTTTTTTTTTTTATGGGAGTTGGGTACCATGATTCAGGCAGCCACAAGTAAGAGTGAAGTTGTGATAACAGGGATCTTAGTCTGCCCAAGCTGGATTGGAAGGTCCCTTGTATGGCCTGTGCTAGGAGCCAGTTGATACTGGATGCAATCCAGAGCAGGTTCTTGGTTCAGTAGTGACTGAGCCCACAAAAAGTTATCATCCTGGATCTGGTACTGACAAATGGGAGCATGCCCTGGACATTAAGGTGGAAAAAGTCCCTGGGGTAGCAGCCACTGAATGGTCTGGTTCAGAATGAATATGGGTAAGGTGCCAGCAAATACTCAGCTGAAGGTGTTAGATTTTAGAAAGGCAGATTTTAGGAAGATGGGGCGGCACTATGAGGTCACCTACCTAGATCTGGAGAAGTCACGAGTGCTTTAGAAGTGATCCTTCATCAAAGAAGGATAGCAGATGCCACTAAAGTGTGTATCAAACAAAAGGAAAAAACTCAAAAGCCAAGACACAAAATTGGTTTGATAGGGATGTGGCACAGGTAGTAAGGGAGAAGAGGACTGTGTACAGGAAATATATGAAGATGCAAAGGGATGAAGATATGGTGGAATACTTGGGGACACAAAGGAGGCAAGCAGGCTAGTAAGGCTAGCCAAAGTCAGAAAGGAGTTGCAGATAGTGGATGGAATTAAAGAGGGACTCTGGCCAAAAATGCTACATAGCAGAATTAGAATAAGCATGCCCCAATAAAGCTCATACCAAATATTAGCTTTCTATGTTACCTCATTTTAAAGTTATGAGCTATTTTGTAACCCTGATTTCACTACCTGTTAAAAAGCCAGTTTCAGTGAAGAGCTGCTGATGTCACCTCGTGAACTCACAGACTAGTCTTCCCTGTCAGGAAGCTTATAGGACCAGTTTCTCCAACAGTTTAAGATAATATTGCAATGGTTTTCACAAGTAAAATGGCAGCACCTTTCTTAAAACATTACTATAAAATCTATGTGTTTCAGGTTTTGTAACAAAGTTGACAAATATGAATTTTTAACACTTTTTGGTGTGGTTAATTTCTCCAGAGTTGTAAGATGCTGAGTCAACATACCCCAGAATGATGACACCATTTGTGATGTTACTCCACAGTGCTTGTTAGGAAGTTGTATTGCTACAGGTGTTGTAATGTTGGTAACTTCATTGCTGTTCGTCAGTGTCTGCTTTACAATAAGTTTTAATAGGGTCTTGCATGTGTTTATTCCTATTAGGGTGAAATTGTTAGTCCTTGTAAAACAATCATTTTAATGTGAAGTACAACTCAGATGAGCCTGAATGCAGGTCAAGTAACAGCCTGTCAGGAAGAAAACAGAGTATCCCATTCATTCATACTTTGATGATGAATAAAATAGTGATTGATTGATTGAACATTGCTGACTACTGCATAGAAACTCAACGTTTGGTTTCAAAACAGCATTACCTCTCCACTCCCATTTACAGGGTGATGGAATAATTGTTTTAAAGGGCCATCATGAGAAATCACCTCAGTTGAATGACAGGGTGAATAATCACAACCTTTCACCACATCAAAGAAATCCAGTCTGTAAATCTCACAGCAGTGTGCTGTGACTCAGCACCACAACCCTGAAGAAAAGGAACACAACAAAAAAGCACAAAAAAAAATACAAATTTGTCAACTTTGTTACAAAACCTGAAACATGCATAGTTTTTAAAGCAATGTTTATTGAATGGTGCTGCCTGTTCTACTGGTGAAAATCATTACATGTAATCTTTAAACTTTGGAGAAGCAGGTCCTATAAGCTTGCTGACAGGGAGGACTAGACTGTGAGTTCAGGAGATGACATCATCAGCAGTTCATCATTGAAACTGGCTTTTTGAACAGGAAGTGAATTTAGGTTTTAAAATTAGTTCTAATTTTTAAACAATGTAACTTAGATTTCAATTTTGGCATGAGGCTGATTGGGGCTATAGTGATTGATATTCTGAATTTATTAATGCCAGTAATTTTACCATAGTCCTCTTAAGAAGGAGGAGAAAGCCTTTTCACAGATATCAGGAGAAAAAGGACAAAAATGAGGAACAGAGGAAGCTGAGCAGGAGGGAAGTAGTACAGAGAAGGCAGAAGTATTTATGAATACTTGTGCTCCATCTTCAAAAGGGAAAAGATGGCCTGGTGCCACAAGCGAGGAAGAGGAGAGGTGAAGGGTAGATTAGGACAGAAGACAGGATCCCAGAAGAAAGAGGAAAAATGTCTCATGGCCTTCAAAGTTGATACTGTAAGTGCCCAGATTCAGATGGTATTCACCGAGGTTTTCAGCCAGCTAGCAAAGGACATGGTAGGTTTGTTGCCAGATCTCTTCAGCAGCTTGCTGGATGGGGGAGGGTTACCATAGGGTGAGAACTGTGCGTGATGCCACTCCACAAAAGTGGGCCCAGAGGTGACCCAGGCAACTACTGACTGGTCAGTCAGACCTCAATTGTTGGTAAACTTATGGAGACCATCCTTGAGGAAAGATTGGTTGAGTTTCTGGAGGCAAGTGGTCCACAAGATGAGAGGCACTACTGATGCATGACAGGAAGATCCTGTCAAACTAATCTGATTGACTTCTTTGACTGGATAACAAGAACAGCAGGCAAGGACAAACCGGTTGACATATAGTACTTTGACTTCAGCAAGGCCTTTGCCTCAGTGCACCTTAAGAGGTTGATTGGGAAGTTGGAGGACCTAGGGGCAGAGTCTAAATTAACTAGGTGGGTAACAAAATGGTTGGGAGGAAAGACTCAGAGGGTGGTGGTGGGGTAGAGCTCTCAGGTTAGAGGGAAGTCACCAGTGGGGTACCACAGTGCTCAGTGCTTGGCCCAGTGTTGTTTAACATATTCATAAGTGACACCATAGACAGCATAAAGGATGTGCCTCCTTACAAATGACATCAAGCCCTGTGGGAGGGTAGACACTGCTGAGGTGATTCAGGACCTTAAGGAGATCGAGTCAGGCTAGAAAGGTGGTTTGGAATATGGCAACCTGGGTTTTATGTAAGGAAGTGTAAGATCATGCACATAGGGAAGTAAGAACCTGAGGAACAACTATCGCCTAGAGGGATCCAGATCACCAAATTGAAAAAGTAAAAGACTTGGGCTTAGCAATCACCAATGACCAGAAACAGATGATATAGTGCAGGAAACAGCAGCCAAAGCAAATAAAATGTTTGGGTGTATTGTGAGGAGGATCATGAGTAAGACGGAAGCAGTTATGTTGCTGCTGTACAGACTTGGTGCAGCTGCACCTAGGGTAAGGAAGTGCAATACTGGAGACCCTACCTAAGAAAGGATATAAACCTGCTCGAGGCAGTCCAGAGGAGGATGACAAAGATGGTCCATGGACAGCAGGGCAAGGCATATGTGTACAGGCTAAATGACCTCAACGTGTACTAGCTTGAAGAGAGGAAGGGTGGGGCATGATTAAAGCCTTTATGTATCTAAAAGGTATCAACAAGGTGGAGACAGGGTACCTCTACTGTCTTAGTGGGAACAAGATCACAAGGAACACTTATAAACTGGCAGGTGAAGATTCAAAGAGGTCAGGGACATTTCTTCATGGAATGAGTGATGAAAGGGTGGAAATAACTCCCAGAGGAGGTTGTCTCTCTGGAAACATTGGATGGATTCAAGAGGAGGTGGAACAGGGTGAAAGGGAGGGTTAGGGTCATGGGGGTGGGAAAAGTGTGAAGGGATGGATAGGAGGTCTGATGGTGGTGGAGCCCACAGCAGTTGCTGAGAAGGCACTCAGTAAATCAAGCAGACTAGACAGACCAATAGGCCTTGTCCGATGGCTATGGCCACATATTCCTATTTCACTGCTCTATTGTCAAAGCAGTAGAGGCCATTGTAATGTTATCAGGCATTGTTCAAGCTGCTTTCCCATTGGTTAAGATTTCCTTGTGACGTGTTTTAAGTGAAAATAAGCTAAAGACAAAGAACCTCCGCACAAAATCTCTGAGTCTCAGGTTACCCAAAAGTGCATTGGCAACAAGAAGGCGAGAAAGCAGTGGGACCTCTGTTCATATTGGCACGTTAAAATTTGAAGTGTAGGTACCTAACTAATGAGGGGTTGCCTAGTCACCCGTGGTCTGGCTAATCATTATTCAGCTGAATGATGAGACCAATAACCCTTTAAAATGTTAAAATGATGGAATGAAGACAGAAGGTTAAGAAAATGGAAATCAATTTAAATGAATTGCAGGCTTTCAAACAGCTTTTTTTGGGGTGGGGGCATTGGTAGTATAACTGTTTGATTCTAATTTTGGCCACATACAGGAGCACCCTGCAAAATGTAAAAATGTGTGAGAAATATTTTAAAACCTCTGTGAATTAGCCAGGGTTGGGCTTGCTAAACTCTTAACACTGCATCAAATAACAGAAGAGGTGTGGCCTTCTCTAATTAAGTAAGCTCCACACTGGCCACCTGTGAGCCTGTTTTGGGCTGGAACACACAAAATAAAATATGAAGCCAGAGAGTGGCTTCCACACAAGAAAGAGAGGTAGCCCATCAAAACAGTGACTGCAGAATGGTGACCTATGATTCGGGTTAGCAAACCACAGTGCTGACACTTCGGGTGACTGCGGTTCCTTTCATCCCTGAGGTACCCTCCTTGGAGGTAGTATAATAAATATGGGAGGCATGGGGCAAAGCTCCTACAAGGAGGGTGCAGGGGGCAAAGACTCCATGAAGAAAGAGGTTTTGAAATTCATCACTCTGAGGGACTTGCCTATTCATGGGTCGAATAGGGCCTCAGCTCATATTGGCATGTTTAAAATTTAAAATGTAGGTACCTTAACTGATGATGGGGTCAGCTTGTTGTTGATGGTCAGGCTAGTCGTGATTCAGACCAATGATGATACCGAGAACCCCATTTAAATAAAGTAGCTGCAGAAGTTAGGAAGCTCACCTGTGGTGTGTGCACAACAACCTGAAATGCTAGGTAAATCTGTTTATCAGTAGTCTCACAATTGCAGAACAAGTTCAGCACCAACTAGCTTTGGGTTGTCGAGCCTAACTCTCACCCTATTCCATGTATAAGAAAGTTGACATGGTACAGTATGGGAGAATGGGGTGAGAGTTAGGCCTGATGATCTCAAGGCACACCCTGACATCTGTTAGTCTGTGGAGGCGGGGTTGGTTGGTGGGGGAGGGGTTGGGAATGTGGAGGTTGTTAGGGGCTCAACCCACATGTCATTTCCTATTTTTGTTGCCTCAACCCCAACTGATGCATTAACAAAGTTTTTGCAATTTATTTCCTTAATTTGTGGAATAGTAAAATAGTATATTTATTTTACTGTCCAGCCCTCCACAGATGCACATAGTATCTAGCTGTGGAAACACAGTGGTCTCCAGCCCTGCACTTCCACACATTAAGTTACTAGCAGGCATAGCAAAATTGCAAGAAATGGTCATAACTGTGCCATCTTAAATAATTTTCACTCCAAATGTTCAACATAACCTTCTTGTCACCTCACTGCATGTACCCAGTACAGAAAGTTTTCAAATCCCCATCAAATGTAATTCTGTGCAGGCATGGAAAAAATTTTTGGCAGGATTTGAAAATGCCAGCTGTACTGTTCATGAGGTGCTGGTAAAAATGGCAATGTTGAAAATTTGGAGGAAAATATGATAAATTGCCAAAGTTACGCACGTGTGTGGAAAATTCCAATGACCGCATGTAACTCGGGCATTTTTAGGTATTTCTGCACCATATTTCCACATTGCCTTTTGGGACCCCACCTCATCAACACTGACACTGTTATTTCATTACTTGGTCCTGAAAGGTGATTTCATGCAGCAACTGCATTATTCCCTTACCACTTCTGCATAAACATGTTTCAGGCAGGATGTGAGAAATGACACCTGTACTGTTCATGAGGTGGTGTGAAAAAGTGGAAATGTTGAAAATTTGGAGTGAAAATATAAATTTCAAAGTTATGCACATGCATAGCAAAATTTCAATGACAGCGCATAACTCAGGTGTTTTGGGGTATTTTTGCACCAAATTTTCAACATGGCCTTTGTGGGACCCGACCTCATGAACAGTGGCACTGTTGTTTCATTAATTGATCCTGAAAGGTGATTCTGCACAGTGACCACAAAATCACCTTTTGGGACATAGAAACATAAGTTGATGGCAGATGAGGACCGCAAGGCCCATCCAGTCTGCCCATTTTGTTTTCTATCTTATGAATGTGCCATCGCCTTTGCTCTGTCAATGGTCTATCTATTCATACTCATCTGTACTGCTCTCTTATGCCTATCCCATGCCTGTTTGAAGCCCTGCACTGTGTTCATATCCACCACTTCCTGGAGTAGGCCGTTCCATGCATCCACCACCCTTTCTGTGAAAAGAACTTTTCACATTACCCTTCATTGCCTCCTCTGATCCCATGCTGTGTTCTCTTGTCCTGCTATTTTTCTTATATTGAAACATGTTAGACTCTTTCACCTTGTTAATGTTTTGATTCATTCACATATCTGGACTGACTTGTATGGTATGGGCTGCATGCCCATTGGCTCATGCTCTGAACCAATGAGTGCAGCCCTACCAGCTGTCAGTCGGTGGGGCGAGCGGCAGGTGGGTGGGTGTTGCCGTCCGCCCGGCTGACGGGGGAGCATGGTGGTGGGGCTCCGTGGGCTGGAGGGGTGGGGGCCTCTAGATCACCAGGGATTCTGGACATGGGGGTGAGGATGCCGCCCGCAATCGGGCTACTGGGGGAGCTTAACATTATGCCCGATCGGGCTGCTGGGGGTAGCAATTATGCCCTGATCGGACTACTGGAGGAGAGCAACATTATGCTCGCGATCGGGCTATGGGGTGGGGAAGCTTAACATTGTGCCCGTGGATCGGCTACTGAGGGATGGAATACTGTTCTGCCTACGATTGGGCTGCAGAAGCGTCGGTCCCCAACAGTCGCTACCTATGGCGCCAAGTATGAGATTGCGAGGATCGGCGCACCTGCATGCTAATGGCATGCAAATGGGGCCATAATCAGATGCAAATGGGACCCCGTGCACCTTGCATAATTATGGCCCCATTTGCATGTCACCCTGAATATCACAGGTGCTGTGCATGGGCGCAATGGAACTTACGCCACCGTACTTAATGCTCCACTCTGACCACTTGCGCTGGTGCAGTTCCACTGTGCCATGCACGATATGGGTGTGGCCGAGGCGATATTCAAAGAAATTCCGCCATAGTGCAACTCCGCTGAATATCGCCCTGGCCACACCCCTGTGCAACTATTTTGAGCGGCAGGGGCTTGCGCCCACAAATGGCGAGTTTGAATATCTGGGCCAGTATCTTCATTTAGAATGCTCAGGTGCCTAAACAAATCATTTATCTTTAAAGCAACTGTCAACTGCATTGTATAAGTTGGAATTTAGCACAATATCTGATGTTGATGACATATTCTTATTATTATTTGTAGACATGTGCAGGTACAGTCATTTCAGAAAGTAAATAGACAGGTGTGAAAATTATTATGACAGACACACAAGTAGAAAACATAATCAGGTGCAGACATTTTAATCAGAAAGATATATGGGAACCATCAAAGTAGCAAAATTAAAAGCCAGTAAAGATATTGGGATCATGCAGGTGTCTGCAACCCGCATCTGAAATGTGCTGCCACAAAAAATTGAATATTGAGAAGTTGCGCTGAAAATGTGATCGTGCATAGCCGGCTGAATATCCAAATAAGCGCAACTGTGCAACAGAAAATTGTGGTGCAGCAGGGCACTGTTGAATATGGGGAACTATGCACAATAGGCAGGACTGATGCTCACAGACTATGCATGGAACACAATGCACCGGCCCATGTAAGACGTTTGGTGGTGCTACAGAGCAGCTGCCCAGGGGATGGAGACACTGTGGCACACCAGTGGCCGAAAGGACTCAAGGCAGGGCTAGCGAGCACCCGGCATAGTGCACCAGGCAGATGCATACAACCATGTGGAAGGCAATGCACACCGCCATTGCTAACACACACAGCCATAGAAAGGGACAACAGCAATGGCTGAGACAATGGACATGGCAGAGTGACAACACTGCAGACATGTCTGTGGTAAATGTGGCACAGTGTGCCACCAGCACACCACCAGAATGGCATGAGGCAGGAGCACATGCAGAGGGCCCACACTGACAGCGACACATGTCTGCTGACATTGCTGGACACAGCCACATGGGCACACAGGGATGCAAGCCATGGCCAATGCCACCACCAGAGAGGGACACAGTACCACCACAGGAACTGGCAGGAATGAACACAAGGATGGATGTGCCACACAAACCTCATGCAACCTGTGCAGGGACACAGTGACAGACACACTGTGGGCCACACCCTGGGGATGGAGTGCATTGGGTGAGGTGACAGCCTGCATCCACCCATGTACCAGTGGACGTGTGTGCAGGGCACATGTGCCAAATGCCAGTCAACAAAACCAAATGAAGAAAACAACACACACAGCTATGTCAAACAGGAATAAAATTTATTATGCAACATTTAAAATACACCAACAGCAAAAATCAGACAGCACATACATACAAGAAGAACAATAAACAATAAGAATGACAAAAGAGCAGGAATAAAACTATCTACAGGAATGCACAGGGTAATGATAGGAAAGGGTGAACATGGGGCATAGGGGTGGAACTATGTACAATTAATGGGGCACAGGGGTGGGAGCCTGGTGGGGTAGGGCACTGGGGCAATCATGGTGCCACAGGGCACGACTGACATGCCCAAATGCAGGTGTGGGGGCTGGCACAGTGTGGCCCTGGCACGGATTGCCTGCACCACCATGACCCCCAGTCTGACATATATGCCCCAGAGGATCCCCTGGGTGTTCATGGTGATGCGTCCTGCTGCCAGCTGTCCCTGGTGACTCTGGACTCCTCCACTTGTTCCTGGTAGGCCAACAGTCCTGGAGAGGAAATAGACAAAGAAAACACAGCCTCAGTGCCAACAATCAACCATTCCCAAACAGAAAGCCCTGCCCCCACCAGCAGTGATGGTGGCGTACAGGCGTGCATATCACGAGTGCAGTGCACAGGCCCACCACAGTGCCACATGCAACAGTTACAGCCAATGTGCCATGGAAATATGTGACACAAAGCACACCACAAGGGATGTGGGCATGGCAACAGGCAATGGCAGTACAGGACAGGAATAGGACATGGCATGGGAAATGTGGATGTGTGCCACATGGCTATGCTCTGCATGCACAGTGGGCCCTGCCACAGTCAGCAGCTACACACTGAGGCATGTATGTGATGGCCATAGGTGGGCAACCTCCTGCACAGGTGTACCAGAGGCAACAGCACAGATGTACGACATTGGCCACCATGGGTCACACATGCAGGCATGGACAGATGGCATGCAGTGTGCTCCCTAGGTGGTGCGACCAACACCACCACACCCCAGGGGAAACACAGACATGTGGGCCTGTGCAGAGCCATGCAGATGAACAGACAAGTTCAGACATTGGCAACAGCATGCCAGCAGCCTAGAGGTGAATGGTGCACAGACATGGGTGGGAACATCCCACACAGGACCACTGGACATGCAGGGGTCAGGAGGGACCACACCACAGAGTGGGTGCCATGCATCTGACACCTGTCACCGGCCACATCAGGCACACAGGGTCTGCAGCAGTCCATCACACACTGTGGATGGAGGTGGGCAATGCAAAGGACAGAAGACATGCCAGTGGGCACGGCTGCACATTGGGACAACATCCACGACCGTACAGGTGCACAGGGCACACATGGAATGGTGGTAAATGGTCCCACCATGTACCTGACTGGCAGACTGCCCAGGGTACCAGAAACAGTACCATAAGGAACATCATCACTACACCCTAGCACTGTGCCAGCATCACACATCTACAGCCATGGACCCACATACACAATAAGATGAGCATGACAGGTATCTGGAATGCACACAGTCACAGAGGCCATGTGATGTTTTTTTCACGTTCAAGTTCAAGTTTATTGCAGGAAACCTCCATTGAGCAAGCTCATCCACAAAGAGGTCCTGAGGAATGTATACTGGGATGTCCAGGTGCCCAGTTGAGGGAGCACACATGGTTATGGCATGGCAACATGGTGGGACATCATGGCACTGCCCACACCCTCTGCAGAGGAAGGTGACAGAGCACAGATGGACTCATGGGCTGTGCCACCTGGGATGGCCAGGGATGTCACACGACAGCTGTGTGGCACACACAGGCTGCACAGTGACAGAGTGAGGGCGAATGAATGGATGTCATGTGACAGCCAAGGGTGAACACTGGAAAATGACAAAACACAGCCATGGACAGTGGGTGATGTGATACAGGGCCAGTGGTTTGTGGAGGGAAACACCGCGCATGGTGTCTGAAGAAGGATGGCAAGGGCAGCCCCAACACCTGTCGCTTGCCAGAGTCTGCACTGGGCAGGGGATAACTCTGCGCACTTAGGGCATGCCATGGCCACACCAATGGCCTGCTGTGGCAGACATGGGTAGAAACACATTGCCATACTGGTACCGTATGGCTCCACATCGGCTATGCCAGGGGCACAGTAACAGGGCAATGTGTGACATGTGGTATACAAGGGCGATGGGGGATGGTGACTACTGGATGTCAGCAGTGCAATGCTTCCATATGTTGCACAGCACAGGGGGTCAGTGGTGTGGTGCAGGGATATGCACATGCCAGTGACTGCACAACAGGGGGCACATGACCCTGGGTGCACCACATCCAATGGCCCTGTGGCATACACTGTGTAGCTGGTGGAGGGAGCCTGTGTCTGGACACACATGACAATGCATGTTCCACTGGGGCCATCAGTGGCGCATAGACAGCCAAACAACCACCACTGCCACCCCATGCACATGTTGTGCGTTGTATGTACATGCAAATGCCACAGACCACAGTGGCAGAGCGGAGCCCTAAGACCCCATGGTAAATACTTGAACACATACAGACTCACCTGATGTCCTGCACTGCAACAGCCCTGCCGCACTCCTCTGCCTGGTCTGCCTCCTCTGGTCCGCCTCACGCCTGCAGGCATCCTGGCATGCTTGCCTAACCACCTCCTTGTCTGCAATGGAAAGAAGAGAAAGGCACAATCAGCATCATGCTGTTACCCAACTGTCTGCCCCACCACCCCATATACAATCACATGTATGCAGCTGACAACCAAAGTCCCGTGATTGACCACACGGACCCACACCTGTGACTTGCAGACAGTGTTCATCTTCAGGGAAGAGCACAGGCCTGTACAGGGGCACCCATTCACAGGATCCACACAATACAGAGCGAGCAAAGAGAGGCACACTCCGTGTCGCGGGTGCACCATGATAGTCAGGCGTCACCATAAAGTGGGCCCACAGCTGAATGCCGTGTGTACCTGGTACATGGCATGTGTACTGTGGACCACAGCCCAAGGTCACAGGCACCATGGCCTGCATCTGCAAGCGGCGGACACTGTCCCCAGTGTGCATCCCTATGTGGCCTGCATTGGACACCCATGCTGAGTGGCAACCACAAGAGCACCACACACTGCACCATGTGGCATTGCAGTAGGTGCTCATGTGCAGACAGTGTCGGCACGTGTAGGCCACGCTTGTTGCGACCATGGGCCTGTGCAGCTGTGCACGTGCACCTTAATGTGGCTGGGCCCAGACAGAGGCGAAGACAGCATATCATACAGCATCATATTATTCCTAGTCTGGTGTCCACTATGGGGTAGCGGCACCTGCATTGTGAAGAGAGCTGAAAGTAGATAAGTATTTACTTCACTATTTGGCATTCGCCGTGGCTCTTGATTCTAGTGAGAGTGTAAATTCTCTGGGACTTCTGTTAATTTCGGGACTGGCTGCCTTTACTTGCACCTCTTCCTTCTGCAGTTTGTGGCATTATCTTGGGAGTTGGTGTCCACTATGGCTGGCATACCAATGTCCCCACTGGCAGTGTCTTCCATAGCCACACACCTGTCAGTGTACATTAGCATGAATGGTACACACAGTCAAATGGCATACATACCTGGGCATGGCACTGTTGCCAGCACACCATGTCCCGCAGTCTGTCTAGCTGCACCTGGTCTCTGTGGCCCAGGTCACTGTAACTGTGATGGTACTGTCCCCCGTCTGGGGTATGCCAGTCCACCTGGTGAGACTTCTGGCAATTTTGGCCCAGATCTGGGACCTTTCACTACCAGCTCCTTCTGGCCAAAAAGCTGTTCCTCCCTGGGGACCACCAGGTTGGACAGCTCAGTTTCTCCCCACTCTGGGAGCATGGGCTGGTGGCTGAAGGGTGTGGTGTATGTGCTGTTTCACTGAGTGCTGCAGCAGTGGTAACACCTAATGCACATTCAGCAGGCCTGTGAGCCACTCCAGTTGTGTGACTGAGGGACAGATAGTAGGCCCCGCGTGGCCACGTGTATGCACCACTGGCTTATGCGATAAGTGCACCGTACATAACTGCACATGCTCGGTAGTAACTAGCCACTGGAAACACAGGTCATGCCCCTACAACCATGCATGTGCAGCAGCGCCATGACGCCATATAGTGAAGGTCAGCGATGCCACAATCCTAGCCATCCATACCACACACATCAGGAGCATGTGCGTTACATGCCCGCCATGCAAGTGTGGTCACGACTGCCGATGCAACACCACTGATGTCAATGCTCTAAGCCCATGCGATATACTGATGTTTTGTGGCTATCGCGCGTAAAAAGTGGAACTGTGCGATGTGTTTGCATGGACTTCATAATGAAATGCGTGATGCAATAGCAGGATGCTCAATCGCATCTTTGCAATATTCAGCCAGGATATGCAAATGGGCTCATTGCACAATCTGTTCCCAATCCACGCATTTGCATCTCATTACTGGAATGTATTTGGCTCATTTGTATGCGGGCCACAAGAGCAGCCCTGCATCACCCTCTGCACAGCTGACCATGAGGTACTGCAGCCTTAAAGGTAGGTGTTTTTCTGTTACTGTGTGTCTGTTCTGGAACTGTGCATGTTTACGTGTCGCATGCCACTGATGCTGTAGCTAGCCCTATCCCTGTCTGTTTGTCCCACAAGCACCAGTATGGAATCTGAGTCTGGCAAGCGATGATGATGTCCAAATTTCACAAAGGATGAGCTGAAGGCCCTCACTGAGGCCCTAGTGTTGCGGGAGGACCTCCTGAGTTGGAAGAATGGGACTCCAGCAGGACCAGGCACATGGATGGCAGGAGGTGTCAGAGGCTGTTAATGCACAGGGAAAGTACAGCAGAAACACCACAGGAGTGCATTAAGTGCATCAACGGCACTCAACGCTGCAAGGAACAACTGGCCTAGGCCTGCCTCCCGTGACTGCAAACCAGTGGGGATCTTCCACAATCCCTGCCATGACATTGCAGGATGCCCTCAAGGCCACGACACTCCAGCCATGTGTCTGTAGAGGATGTGGCTGGTGGTGGATTTGACACTGAGGTGGTACATCACTGCACTGTGAGTATGCAATACACAGGTCACGTACAGTTCTGCATGTGGTGTTGACAGTCTGTGTGTGGCATGTTATACAGTCTTTGTAGCAGTGGGTGGCCACAGGGCAGTGGACGCTGAGTGGCTATGCATGCCAGTGGTTGGGTCCAGCATGATCACTGTACAAAGGTGTTACTGGCCTTATTGGGGGTCAGTACTATCCATTGTCCATTCTGTTCACATTCACATGAAAGTGTGTGGCTGGACCATACTGCAGGCATCTTGGTGTTGTGTTTGTATCGCCCTCTATGGTGTATGGTGTGGTTATGTGTACAGCATGTGCGGTGGGTTGGGGTGACACCGGATGCCCACTGTGCAGTTGGCTGGGGCCTGCATTGGGGTTGTGTTCAGGTGGGGTGGGCCGTGTGGTGTGTGCCTACCAATCATGCTCCCTGTCCACATGCCTGGTGCCTGTCAGCTCCTCTGTGCAGCATGACATGTCTGCCATGTGTCCTGCTCATATTATTCTGCCCATGTGTCTTAGCACCTGCACAACTGTGACACAAATGTGAGCCTCCCAGTGTCTGTTAATGTTTTGTTGCCATGGATATACATCCCTAACCATAGTTTTGTCTTTTGCTTTGACAGCATCATCACATCTTGGGACAGGTGCAGCTCATGGATATGGCCACAAAGGCAGTGGAGCAACATACCTGTGGCCATGGTGTCAGCTGATTTGGTGCCCTCTGCTCTGGACTCATCCACATGGGTAGGGAGGACTTCAACGATGTTGATGATGGACATCTCCTTGTCCAAGATTGATCTCCTGTATACCCTGGATGTGCTCGCATCAGACAAGGAGGATGGTGATGTCACACAACTTGAAAGCGCCATTCTCGACATGGTCTCCCTTGTAGCCATAGTGGATATCACATATGCCACAAGTGACACCAGCAGCCATCCTGGGACATCCCATGCACAGCGACTGGGCCACCGCATGCAGTCTGTCACAGTGCAGGCTGGGATGTACTGAGCCAGCTTGCTGCTATGCGAGCAGGGTGCAGTGCCACCCTGAACCAGGATACTGGAGACCAGCAATGGCCTAACTGTGCACATGGTCAGACAGACACAGCGCATATGGGGTTGTCCGCTACACCCCAGGTACACATCGGCCAGCTGTGCAGCAGCCATGGCAGGTGACAGTCACCAACAGGCCACAATTACCCCTGCTTGGCAGCCCCCCAACAACACATGTCCCCTGATGACAGCTGCCGAGCACACACAGCTACTGAGGGCCTCTGTGGTGTGCCAGGTGGTGCTCCATGAAACTGTGTAGCGGTTGCAGGAATAGTTGTGGTTTTTGCGGAGTGGGCATCCATTCACCACACTGAACTCACAGGGGTAACACACCTCCTGTGTGCGGACATGACTGCAGGCCTAGCTCAGATTGCACTGGCCATGCAGGAGGGATTTGCAGCAATGGCAGCCCATGGTCACCAGAACTCCTGCCTCATGCTGCACAGCACCCCTGCACATCTACCCTATCACCACGTGTGCACAATGCTTTTGAGGTGCCGTCCCCTGCCCTTGCATCACCATCCACCTTTGCCTCAGTTGGACTTCTCGACCATGACCTTGATGTAGAGTTGTTTCCAGTCATGTGGTTCAACCTCAGGAATGGAGCCCTCACTCTATGTGGTATGGGGATTACACAGGAGTCATCCGTGACTGTGGTGCAGGGCCACGCATGTGTCTGCGGTGACCACTCACGCCACCCTGAGGTGTCCAGGGCACTGTTGGCCGCCCATGATGTCTCAAGGCCATTGGGGGGACCATCTACCCAGTCCTGCATAGGTCCATGTGCTGTCCACACCTTGTCCACACAGTGTCCCACACACACATCCCTGTGTCATTGTTTTGCCATTTGTGTGGCCATCTGGGCCATGGATGTGGGCCATGGTGTCTTGGGGTAGCATTGGCATGATGAATGCAACTGTGGCTTACCACTGTGGGTCTGTGCCAATGGTTTGTCTCTGACCCATACCATTGTACCACATCCACCTCTGTGCATCCTTGGCATTGTTGCCTCTCCAGTGGAAATGCGTGCATGTGACCTGGGCACAACTGTCTAAACATCACAGCACTGCGAACATTTACCATCGCATCCCCATGGGGTGCACCATGCTTCCACATCTCCGGTGCTCTGGGCATGCCTGCACTGTCATGACTGCCTACAGTAATCACCTTGGGGGTCCAAAATGCTCTTGCATGAGGGTGTCCCTGTACTGTCATCCCCTCAGGGTCAGTCTTGGGTTCCTCTGGTGAGGCTTGGCTGCCCACCCCCATCCTGTGGCTCCTTGTCCTCCGCACTGTCACCCTCATGGACCTGGACTTCTATTCCATGGTCAATGGCCATACTGTGTAGCATGCAGCAGGCCAGAAATATGCCACAAGCCTTGTCTGGACTATACTGTAGGGCACCACTGGACCTGTCCAGGCATCTAAACCATATCTTTAGCATGCTGCACAACGCTCAATGATGTTTCTTGTGCTAATGTGTGCCTCATTGTATTTCTCCTCAGCTCGGATGTGGGCTGTAGTATGGGGTTGAGCAACCATGGCCAGAGGGGTAGGCACTGTCACCTGTTTGGAGGAAGGGACATGTTAATCTACAATACTCATCCATGGCGTTCTCTTCCACCTCCCCCACATACCCTGTTTCTGTTGCTTGCCCCTATCTGCACTGTACACTGGACACTGTTTCCCCTTGCGTATGCCCTCGCTTGCCCTGTGGTAGATTTCCAGCTAATATGCATCCGCTGTCACTGCGGCCTGCATGGTGTTTGCTCTGTGATGCATGGCTGTAGCACGGCCTGTTTGTGCCACATGATACTGTGCCTTTCCCATGCATCACACTGCTTTACCCTCACACAGTGTTGCAGGCAGATACTGGCTGACTGCACCACGTTGCCTGTGCCTGTGCAGTTCATCATGTGGAGGGCCACCCGCTTGGTTTCCACCTCTGTCTAGTGTCCATCATTTTGCTATACCCTCTCTGGCCCTCTCCCCATCCCATGTGCCACGTGTCTGTCATCGATTGCAGCATCTCATTCATACAGGCTACCCCTTCACAGCCCTACGGTGGTGTGGTGGGCAGCAATGTGTGTGCCTTCTCGTGGGCATATGTGCCACTTAACCCAGCAAGATGACCACTGGGTATCTCACTGGTTTAAAATCATGGGCACAGGCATGACTGATGCCAGACATAGGCATGTCGTGTGCACCAGGAAATGGACACATACATTGGTGATGTGCCCTGCAGCATTACACATCACCATACGTTTAGGGTAGTACCTCTTCCTGTTTATGTACACCTCCTTGTCACAGCCAGGTGGTGCTATGATTGCCACAAGTGTGCAGTCAATGGCCCCAGCATGCCTGGCATTCGTGCAACCCTGTGGAAATGCAGCATTCTTTCTGTAAGCTCAGCTGCTGTGCTAGGAATGGTTTGAACCTGTAGCATGGAGCAACAGAGTGGTGAACTGGGTGAGGAGATGGGACATAGTGGACTGTGTGATACCAATGGTGTCACCCACCGAATCTGGAAGGTGCCCATGGTGAGCAAGCACAGCACTGCTGTTACCTTTGTCTCCACTGTTGTAGCATGACTTTTATTTGTGGGTGCCTGCAGATCATCATGAGCAACTCACTGAGCTGTCTCAGAATTGCCTTGCAGAGCCAGTACTGGACCAGAATGTCTGTGCCACTGAGCTGTTCAAATGTAACACAGGGCCGATACCATCTCAGGTGAGCATACCACCTATGGATCCTTCCAAGGCCATGTTGCTGTTCTACCCGTCTCCTCATATCAGTCATCACAGCTGCCATGTGGAATGCTGACCCATCTATTTTTGTTGCAGTTGCAGACAACCTCTGGGTGGCTTGCCAATTTGGGTCATCACCTTATATACTTAACTCTGTGCGGCACACTTTTGGGTTGTACAGCACATGCACCCTTCATTTTGGTTGAAAATACAGTTGCACAGCTCATTCAAGTTCCTGCCCCTTCTGCATCAGATATATTATTTCTGGCAATTCTAGCATTCGGTTTCATGGGCCAGCATCTCTCCCATTTGAAATTGCCTCCATGTATTTTTCTTCGCCACACATCTCCACTTTGTGCCGCGCATTTCTTGAATATGTGGACCATAGTTAGTAAATATAGAAGATTGTAATTATTGTTCTTATGGTGTCCATCAGGAAATCCACTTTTCAAATCTGACCTCAGTTTCTAATCAGACACAGGCACATGCACTTTCCTTTTCACGTTCAAGTCAGGCTCTCACCCAGATGGTCCTCTAACATACTAAGTTGTTTGCTTCACTTTTGGGACACTTCAGAGGGGCCAGATTCCAGTGTCAACCTATCTCCATCATCTGCAAAATGCAGTGGGTAACAGAGAGAGTTTATTTTACGTTCCTTTCTCCAGTCCACTGGCAGCAAGTTGTTCTGGTATTATTTTAAGTGTAGAGTGAATCTAGATCGGAGATAAAGGAAACAGTCAGCACTGAGAGCGCCACACCCAGCTGTGGGGCTTGTCTCAGTTTGCACTTGCAAAAATAAATGTTTTACTTGCTGTTTACTGCAGTATAGTAGGTTGTATTAGGTTGATTCTGCTGACTTCCAAGCAGCATTTGCTGTAACCAGAAATTCCAGAACTTCCTGCACCTGATGTCAGAATAGGACTGCAGCACTGGGAGATTTAATAGAGTGTATTGCATGTTAAAACTTTTATAAGCTCCAATCAGATGTTTGCTGGTCTGCAGTTCTCCATTGCTAAGTACAGTCCTCTGTGACTAGTCCAAGGAGAACAAGTAGGACCAGCAAACAACAGATCAGTGCTTATAAACTCTAACATGCACTGCTGGCTATTGAATCTACCATTGCTGCAGCCCTGCTCTGGCATCAGATACAAGGAATTCAGGGATTTTGGTTTGTGCAAATGTCAGCTTGTGAGTTAGGAGAATCAGCCTCATACAACCTACTATTTATTTATTGAGGGTTCGGAAAATACCTTTGAGTCAAGGATTCATTTGCAAAGGTTCCATGTCACAAAACTAGGACATTACAACAATAAAGTAAGATACAATGCAGGAAACAACACAAACTATACCTGATGTTGGTGATCACTCTCTCTACTGGGGAGGCTGAGGAGAATCAGGCTGGCAGATTCTCCATGTGCTTGGTTTCAAAGCTATCTAGCTGCCCGTCTCTTAAGGTAAACTATGATGGAACCCAATCCAGTTCTCAGATTTTAGAGCAGGAGTGCCTCAGGGTTCAATCCTGGGACTTTTACTTTTCTCCTTGTGCACAGATCCCATACCTTCTACACTGATTCATACTAAATCAATTCTTTATGCAGATTATATTAATATTTATTACAATGCATCATCTGTTGAAGAAATACATTTAGCATTAAACACTGATTTTGCCATATTAAATACCTGGTTGTTGCAACATCATCTTTTATTAAATTGTAAAAAAAAAACTAAATGTATGCTCTTGCGCTAAACCGAGTTATCCTGATGCTCACCATTAATGATCTTTGATTTTAGGGAACCTTCTTAGAGCAAGTTACTCAGTTTAAATATTTAGGGCTCATTTGGATCCTAATTTAACCTTTTCTTTGCATATAAAGGAAATCAGTAAACATGTAAATCAAATATTGGGTAATTTATTCAAAATAATGTAAACAATTGTTTGACATCAGAAGCCAGACATGTTATTGCAAACAGTATACTGTTACCTACAATAAACTACAATTCCTTTATTTTTCTAATTTACATTCTGCAGATTTGGTAGTAATAATTAAAACATTCAATGGGATTTGTCGATTTGCATTAAAAGTACCATATAGAACATATCATTGTGTACTGTATGCACAAACAGGCTGGCTACCTCCACAGAGTAGTCTGTATAATCTGTGCTGCACTGCAGATAAAACTCTTAGATTAGCATCTGATTCTCCTTTGTATGCTCTCTTTGGACCTGTCCACACTACACCACTTACAGTCTACGGTTCCAAACTCTTACAGACCGGAACCATTACAGTGTGTCGGACTGCCGCAAACAGTCTCAATAACTGTTTGGAACTGCTACAGTCATTCATTATTGTGGGTGCCCTGTAACATATAAGCTGCACCCTATCCCACAATGCAGTTCATGCTGCACTGGGGAATAGTGGAGCTACACGCTCACGCGTCCACACTATGGCTGGTAATGTTACAGAGGCACAACCGTTTTACGTAACGTTATTTCAAACCACCTCATAAGTGGTTTCAACAAGCGATTCGCAACATCTTTGTAACGTTACAGATGTAAACGCAAACCGCTTTGGTAACGGTTTGAGCCCTCTGTAACGCTATACAGAGGCATAGTTGGACAGGGCCTTAGATTATAAAACAGAGCATAGGCAATTAAGATTGACAGGAAAACATCTGCTATTCATTCCTAAGATCTCTACTGTTATGAGTGAACATACTTTCTCTGTCCGTGCTGCAAATGTTGGAATGGTCTTCTAGATTCTCTTTAGAAAGCAATAGTCATTCTGTTTTTAAGAATCTACTAAGGCTCTATTTGACAAAATTGTTGTACTGTAAATGTTTTACTTAAACTTGACTGTGTCATTTTAAGCTAACCCTGCATATTGCATGAGCTATTTGTAACGTTATTAACATCTTATAGCTGCTTGGTCATTCCTGAAAATGGGCCTTTGGCTCAGTGTTCTTACCTGGTAAACAAATGTTAAATAAATAAATAAAATACTGAAGTCAACAGTAAGTAAAAAATGTTTTTGGACACAAACTGCAAACTGGGACCAGCTGCATACTTGGGTATGGAGCTGTTGATGCTACCTGTTCCCTTTAAGAATGCAACATAAAAGCTGTTTTTACATTTGCTTGCACAAGAAACGTTTTGTTACAATGAACAGAATTTCAGAGGTGTATTACTGCAAGCCTATTGTGGCTCAAGCTGCAAGGCTCGCAGTGCAGACCAATGTCCAGCCACCAGGTCATGACACTACTTACTGCTTTCTGGGTGGAAACTTCACATACTTGAAAGGAGTCAGCCACTCCCTATCAGACAGTGGCTGGCTCATTTCACTTACAAGACTCTGCCCAGCAATCGGCTGAGTGCAGTATTACTTATTAAAAAGAAGTCATAAGTGTACCATGTTTTTTTGTTTAAATTGTACATTTTAAGTGTCACTACTTAAAATAGCTGTTCAAAGATTTTTCCGTGGTGGTGCTGTTCTGTACTGATACAGCAGTCTCTCCTTGTGGCTCTCCATCCCATGGTTCCATCACTGGTGGCTTCTTCTCACGCTCAAATAAATTGTAATTCCCTCCCTCCATCCTGCCCCATTGAAATTACTGCCACTACTTGCTGCTCTCCTTCCCCATTCTGCCACCCTATTCAGATCAATTGCCACTCCCTGTGGCTGTCCTCCTCTAGTGCACTACAGATAAGTTGCCACTCCATGCAGCTCCCTTCCACTCTTTTGCTGCTCTGCTACAAATGAACTGCTGCTCCCTGCAGCTCTCTCACCCTGTTCCAGTGCTCCACTTGAGTCAATTGCCACTCCCTGCACTCTCTCTCTTCCCCATTCCTCTATCCCATTCAAAGCAACTGCCACTCCCTGCAGCTGTCTCTTCCCCCTTCTGCCTACTCATTCCACAGCAGAACCTGAAAAACAGACAGACCAATAAACACTGTTGAAGTTGCCCCCCGTCACAAGATCATGTGAAGCCAAGCAGGAACCATAATATTGTGCCTTGCAGTCACTTTCACTTGCAGACCCTGAACTCAGACATTGCTGTGCATTCCAGGGAAAGTTACTCCAACTGATGGATGACAACCAGGCTCAAGTTGCATGAATTTCTGTTACTTAAATAAAATAAAAGGTATCAAATCATTTGTTTCTGGATCTGTTACTTAAATAGCAATTGTAAGTAAAACAAGTTCTGTAACAAAAACAAAAAGAGGTAAGCAGAAGCAGAGGAGCACTACAGGAGAACCACAGGCTGAAGCTGGTGGAGAAATAAGTAAGAATCATCAAAGGGTTATGGCTGGGGCCCTGCTATGTATTTAATGTGCTTAGTTTGGCTGGAAGTGTTCAGATTACAACTACAATTTGCCCCCATTCATTTGACTGGAGGAGCAGGGAGCTGTCATCTGTAGTTTGACTTCGATTTCAGATACCCCAGGCTGTAGCACTCTCGCATTCCCCATCTACATAGGTTCTGGGACTATAGGTGGAGGGCACACCTTCCACTTTTCTTCACCCACCTAGCTGAACTTTAAAGTCTGCCCATGGAAACAGAACTGCCATAAAATAATTAGTCTAATTTTCTTGTCATGTATCTGCGATCAGCAGCTAATTGCTGCTTAAAGAGCACTTTTCATGATGGTCCAAAAGTTGCATCATGTAGTCATTATATGCAGTACTAGACCTGAAGGTGTGTGCATTTGTTATTTTTGGCCAATGTTTATTCTGCCTTCCATAATTTGGATTTGTTTTTGAGCCCTGTTGCACTTGCCTTTGCTGTTCAGCTGCTGGGTGACTGGATCTTGATGACATCACTATAGGGCAGAGGAGAGACTCACACTGTGCAGTACAGTGCAGTCACAGCAATTTTGCAAATGAAAACTACCAATACTCAGTCAATGTACATACTGTGTCCCCTTCCCCAAGACACCTTGTTAGCAATGCATTATGCCAAGATCCAAATGCCTTGTATGTTTTTTTTTTTGTAAACTTGACTTCTACTTGTAAAAAAGCATGGGGATTGAGAGAAGTTAGAGATTCTGTCAGCACCATTCCCAGTCCTTTTGACTTTCATGCATAAATTACCCCATTTTGTGAAAGACAGGGCATGAAACTTACAAGAACAGGAAGCAGAGTGTCAACTGCTAGGAAAATACATCTTATAAAAGAGAGCAATATTTGCTGAGAGATAGAGAGAGAGATTGGGATTTAAAGTGCACCTTTCCCAGTCCTTTTGACTTCATGCATAAATGACCTCTTATTGCACTGATTCTGGAACTGCATTTCATTACTGTCCCTCTGCAGTTAGTTTTTGCATTCTGAGCTGCTAAAAACTGCAGGGTACTGAGCTTCTGTAGCAAGCTTGGTGTTTCTGTGACCAGGGCTGTACTGCTCACATTACTATATGGCAGAGAAGGACACACACATGTCAGTTTTAGAAAAACATACTGACAAGGCATTTGGATTTTGCATAATTTGCTAACAGGGTGTCTTGGGAAGGGGAAAACTCAGTGGGCCAGGTATTCAGACTGCGCGGGCAGCAGCACAAGCCTGGACGCGGTGCAACTAGGCCTGCGCCAGGGCCAGGACCGAGGCGATATTCAGCGGTGATGCGCCATGGCTCAGCACCATTGAATATGGAATGGAAGGCGCAGCATACTGTGCATGGCGCAGTGGCACTGCGCCTGTGCAAGACATGAGGGAGCACGGGATGCACCAGCGCAAGCACAGTTGCACCAGGCACATCACCCGTGATATTCAGCCGGGGCATGCAAATGAGGCCATAATATATGCAAGGCACAAATGGGGCTAGTTGCATGTCATTATGGCCCCATTTCAGCGATGCACTGGGTCCCAGCAATTGCACCTGATGCCCTGCCAAGCTGCTGCCATTGGGGTCGGGAACCCTGGTGGGCTATTGCAGCCCCCACTCCTGTAATGCCCAATTGCAGGCATCTGAATAAATGAAAGTATCCCTGGTGGGCTAGCAGTCCCCCATTCCTGATTGCAGGCATCTGTAACTAAATTCAATCCCTGATGGTCTAGTGGTCCCCGGCTGCCCAATCATGGGCATCTGTTATTTAGCAGTATCTGGTGGTCCAGTGGACCCCCACTCACTTCAGCCTCGGACATGGGCATCTGTATCGAGACATCCTCGGTGGTCTAGTTCCTGCTGCTCGATCGTTAAGCTGCGACTGCAGTCATCGCCTGGTGGTCCAGTGGCTCTCCCTCACCTCCCACATAGATTTTGCCGCCCGGCACCCCCTCGCATTGTGGGCGGCAGCACCTTGCCTGCATACTGACTGGCCTGCCCAAATGACAGGAACAGTATGCTCAGTATGGACACTGTGGACCAATAGGCATACAGTGCATACTGTACCTGTCATTCAGTGGGTGGCGGGCGGTATGCAGGTAGAATGCTGCTGCCCGCTTATGATAGGGGGTGCCAGGTGGCGGGGGTCCTCTGTGGGAGGGTGTCAGGGGAGTACCACTGGACCACCAGGTGATGTTCTGCAGCTATGACAGCCCATGATTGGGCAGCGGAGGGACTGCTAGACCACCAGGATTAACTTAATTTACAGATGCCCATGATCGAGCTTATGGGGTGGGTGAGGTCCACTGACCACCAGGAATTATTTTAATAACAGATGCCCACAATCAAGCAGCAGGGGACTACTAGACCACCAGGGATTGACTTTTAAATTACAGATGCCTGAAATCGGGCTTATAGGGTGGGTGGGGGTCACTGGATCTCAAGGGGTGTATGTGGCTTAGCAATGGTGTTCTGGAGGGTGGCCACCCTCAGCAGGCGGCTGCTATGTTGCACCTTGCAGTACAGCAGCCTGCCTGTGGGTGGCCAGAACTTGCTTCTACATTTCCAGGGCTCAACTTTGAGCCTCACAGGTAGCGCAATGCAGGGTTATGCCAGCATACGCGCCCACACATCCCGGCTGAATATCGATGTGCCACATATGCATGGAACACCCCCTGCATCTGCACAACATAGGATTACATTGCGCCCCAGCACATCGGGATTTGCACTGTGCCGGGCAGTCATTTCAATATCCCTTAAAGATTATGGGTTGTTAAACCCTTTGAATATCCCGCCAGTATGTACATTGAGTAGTGGTAGTTTTCCCTTGCAGAAGTGCTGTGACTGTACTGTACTGCACTGCACAGTATGAATCACTTCACTGCCCTATAGTGATGTCAGCAGTACATCCCTGGGTACACAGTAACACCAGGCTTGCTAAAGAATGTTTGTACACTCTGCAGTTTTTAGCAGCTCAGAATGCAAAACTAATTGCAGAGGACAGTAATGAAATACAATTCCAGAATCAATGCAAGAAGGGGTAATTTATGCATGAAAGTCAAAAGGACTGGGAAAGGTGCTTTTTAAGTGCTCATACTACTGTTTCTGGGTGTCACAATTCACACTACTTTATCCAATAGCATGCCTGCCCTTTGAAGTATCAATGGCTTCCACCAGTGACTGGCACCTGCAGTCTCATCATCTTTCTCAATAATCCACCATATCAGTTCAGTGTAGACAAAAGGCTACATGGCACAGCCCCATCCTCCACAATCACTGTAGTGCTACTGTGAGTCTACAGGTGCTTTTACACGGTGCCCTACTGCACTGTGAACAGTTTTGTTGCACTCACTCCCACTCTACTCATTCCTGCCAGGTGTGCTTTTACACACCAGAGTTGAAATTGATCCTGGAAAAGTCTTACACCCCTATGAGATCCCTGTTGCTTGCCAATGGCGCATTTCTTTATGGTGGGACCCAAGGCTCATGTGAGCAGTATTGTGACTGAGTTCAGCTACATATATTTTAAGATACTATTTATTTATTTATTTATTAATTTGAAACATTTCACCAGGAAGGTCATACTGAGCTACAATAGCTCGTTTACAGATGTGTCCTGGGGAGAGGGAAAGGGATACATTTGAATAAGAGATCAAAGAAAAATATACATATATTTAAGCCTGCACATACAAACTAATACATTTAAAACTACGCCAGACATATCTGAGGTATAAGTAAGCAGCACTTGGCATCCAGGTATAGACTATGTACATATATGCATTATACATATAAACACATACACATAATTTTATCTATCTATATAAATAATAGGTAACCCACTCTAAGGTGTGCAGTCATGCTCTGATATCGCATGCCTTGGTGTGCGTTGTATGCGAGGCCACAGGCACTGACACAGCAGTGTCAGTGGCTCAGTAGGTAACACTCGCCTCTGAGGCTGGGAGATCAGAGGGCTGTGGGTTCAGTTCCCACATCTGGCACTTGGGAATATCCCAGTATGACACTGTAGCAGCATGAGAGGGGTGCTGCACTTCTGAGGTGCCGCCTTTCGATGAGACGTTAAACCGAGGTCCCATCTGCCTGGATTGGTGGTAGTTCAGGTGGATGTTAAAGATCCCATGGCACTTATCAAAAGAGTAGAAATTTTTATTGATATCGCATCATCACAAATCATAATACATTGAACAAAAATAAAGAGGAAAGAAAAACAAACATAAAGAAAGAACAACAGGTATTCACTTCACACACTTGATGCAGTATGTTAAAGACCACGTAATAATCACTCCTTAACCCCAAAGAAACCTTCCCCTCCCCTTATTATCTTTCCCAATACCACTGTGGCAGGGTAATTTTGCTAGTTGTAGCTCTCAAACCTAATTACTTCTGCGTGTGATAAGTCACATGAAAGAATACAATTTTAATCCCAAATAAACAAGTATTTCATTCATACTCTGGTTAAAAGTGATTGTTCAAAATAATTTTCCAACTACTGAGTACCCAATAAACTATTAGGGCAAAATCAGTAGTACTTTTTAAACACGTCTTACATACTAACATACTATTTGCCAGCAGATTAGGCTTTATGGTCTATCGAGTCTGCTAGAACCTAGATCCTTAGTTGGGTGCCGAGACCCTCCCATCCCTTGTGCTCCAGAAACCCCTATCATCCCTCTCCATCCCCCGGGACAGGCCATCATCTGATACATCCACTTTCTGTGTCTGTCCCACCCTCTTAAAGCCCTCCACTGTGGATCTCTGAACCAGCTCACCAGGCAGAGCATTCCAAGGGTCCACCACCCCTCTGAGTGAAAAACCTCCTCCTCTTTCCCCTCACCCTTCCACTTCCAACTTCAAACCATGCCCTCTGGTGATGCCTCCTGCTTAGTCTAAAGATCCCTCCATGTTTACCCTATTTATTCCCTTGAGGTACTTGAAGACCTCAATCATGTCCCCCTGTCTCTCCCTCCTCCAATGAAAACAGGCAGAGTCCTCAAGTCTGTCTTCCCCTATAAATCCCTTAGCCCTCAGATCATCTTTGTTGCCCTCCTCTGTACCCTCCAGGAGCTGTATGTCCATCTTCAAGTGTGGTCTCCAGTACTGTACACAGTACTCAAGGTGTGGTCTAACCAGTCCATTGTACAGTGGCAGAATCACTTCCTTGCTCCTAGAGGTGATCCCCTTACGATGCATCCCAACATCCTGTTTGCCTTGCTAGCTGCTCTCCTGCACTGCTCAGAGTTATTCATACATGTATCCACCATGACCCCTAGGTCTTTTTCCCCTGTTGAGGCTTCCAGCACCTCCCTCCCAGGGTGTACCTGTGTTTAGGTTTCCCGACCAAGATGCAACACCTTGCACTTGGTGATATTAATTTAATTCCGTGTGTGAGCCCAGCTTCAGGGTGTCCAGGTCCCTTGCAGGGCCAACCTCCCCTCTTCTCCTCAACTACTGCTCCCATCTTGGAGTCATCCGTGAAGAGACTCATTTCACACCCTATACCATCCCTGATGTCCGATATGTATGCATTAAACAGGATTGGACCCAGGACCGAGCCCTGTGGTACCCCACTACCAACCTCTGTAGGGTTCGAGAGCTCCCACAGACCACTACTGTCTGAGTGCGTCCAGCTATCCAGTTTTCAATCCATCTGACCATCAAAGGGCCTACTCCTAACCCCATCAGTTTCTCCACCAGACCATTGGGGACAGAGTCAAACGCCTTGCTGAAGTCCAAGAATAATACATCCACAGGCTTACCCTGTCCAGTTCTGATGTTACCCATTCATAGAACTCCACAAGGTTGGTTTGACATGATCTACCTGGCACAAACCCATGCTGCCGACTATCCAGACCTCCCACCTCCTCCAAGTAAACCCCCAATCGTTCCTTTAGTATACTCTCCATTAATTTTCCCACCACCGAGGTTAAACTGATGGGTCTATAGTTACCTGGTACTTCCTCGACCCCCTTTATGGATTGGTACCACATGTGCCTCGCCAACCTCTGGTACCATCCTGTCTCAAGTGACCTGCTGAAAAGCTCCGCCAGGGTGCAGCCAGTATGTCCGCCAATTCTATAATACTCTCGGTCTTGTTTAGAAATAGGTTTTAGTCTACCTCCTACTTGTATTTGATAAATCCAAACAACCCTTTCCATTTCCTTAAAACATAGCTCTTAGGATTAGCCTGCAGATCTTTCTTAAACACTGCCCCATAGCTTGTTCTACCAGTGTCTTATAGGTGGTATATGACATCAGTCTCTGTTGGAGTGTCCATTGACAGAGAGCCTGCCAAAGATAAAACTTTAAACAGCAAAACAACACCATTAAAGTATCATAATCATACATTATCTTGAGGTTGGGACAATGCCCAAGGACCAAAGACTCATAGGTTAAACTGTCTAACCACCTTAGATTCCATTTTGTCTTTAAATATCCCCATAGGCTTTTGCATAGGAACAGGTAAAAGGAAATGATCCATTGTCTCTTCAATATTTATACAACTGTATATGGACAATTCTTCTTTCTTGGGCCTTGTGTTTTGCATTGCTCTTACATTCAGTCTCCCGTAAGCTGAAAGCCATAATACCTCCACATGTGCATTGGAATTCTGTTGTTATTTAATTGTTTTAACACCCTCCTTTAGATCTGGTGGGCAATTTTAAATTCAGGTTGTTCCGGATGGATTTGACTCACCATGTGTGAAGTACAATTGTCGTCCTGAGAGTCTGGAGATATCCGCTTTAGTGATCTCCATTTGCAAAGCTTTTGAGCTGGTTTAATGTATTCTGTATTTTGATATGGGTGGGCAATTTGGGGAAGGTTTCAGTCCAAATTTCCAAATATGCACTACAAATTTTACAAAACAAATGGTATATTATGCCGGTTGGTTCCCTAGCCCAATTTTAAGATTGTGAGACAGGAAAAGGATATGGAAAAGATTATAGGGTCCACCATACCCAGACCCCTTGTTGTTTAGACAAGTATGTAAAACACCTTTTATTGGGTTCAATCTGGATCCCAAACCATCTGAAAAAAGCATGCATATAACTTGGTTTCTAAGATCACTGGGGTGGGAAAATCATGACTGTATACAACAAAGTGGGTATAATGAACCTTTAATTATGTGTACCCTTTTTATTTTAGACAACCTCCATGACTTCCATCTCTAGACTTTATTTTCAGCCCCTGAAGAGCCCTTTCCCAATTCTCAAGTGGGAGATTATGTTGTCCAAACGTTAATCCCAAGATTTTAGTGGCTCTGAGGAGAAATAAATATGGTTTACTGTTACAGGTGCCTCTCTGTATTTCCTAAGTACAACCCATTACATTTATTTAAATTGAGGGTGGCATTAGATACTCTAGAATATTCCTGCAGTTGTTTTATTACTGTTGTGGTACTTTGGTTTGCTATAAACAGGCATATATCGTCCGCGATAGGATTGGTTTTCAGTTCCATTTGGCCTGGGATCCCTCCCAAACCTTCCCATTCTTGAGTATTGCTCAGAACTCTAATCAGAGGATCCAGGAAAAGTTATAAAGAGTGGGCTGAGGGACAGCCCTGTCAAACCCCATATTTATGGTGATACCTTTCATTACCAACCCTCTAATAATAGGTTGCATATGGACTCTAGAATATAGAAGTTGGATTTATGCACAAATTCCTTTGGAATACCATAATGTAATAAGGTCTGAAAGAGGAAAGGAAGGCATACTCTATCAAAAGCCTTGCTTTGATCTAAAGTAATGATACAACTGGATGTTTGTGCAGCTCCACACATCTCTATTACATCTCTGATAATCATTAAGGCATGTTGTAGCTTCCTTTCAGGGATCCCACAAAACTGGGCTGGATGTATTAATAAAGGAGCTATTTGCCTTAGCCTATTGTTAAGAACCTGAGACAATATTTTAAAATCAGCATTCAGGAGAGTTATAGGTCTCCAGTTTGAGATGTCTACCTTTTGCCTCCCTTATATAAAAAATTAAAGACCTGCTGTGAATTTAGGGGGCCACCCTTTGTCAAAAATACTGAAAACAGTTCTACTAGACACCTTGCCATTATTTTGGAAAATGATCTGTAAAACTCATAAGGCAGTCCATCAGGACCGGTGAAGATCCATTTTTTAGTTTCATAATTACATCTTCTATTTCCTGTAATTTCAAAGAGAGGTTAAAATTCCTGATCCTCCTGGGCCAAGGTTACCTGGCTTTTCTCCAAATAAGAATTAATCAAATTGTAGAAGGAGGAGGGGAACTCTCAGTGATGCCAAAAGCTCACAGATTATTTCATGGATCCCCATCTCATCTTCCACTATGTTTCCTCTTTCATCTACTAATTGAAACATATCTAAGTATCTTTCTTCTTTTACAGGCTTCAAAGGGTCTCAATTGGGTTTTGTGTTCCAAATTGCAATTCTGTATTTAAAGTTTTTGCCTGTCATATTGAAATTTCCTCATTTCATCCTGGATCTGTTCAATGTCAGGGCCATAATCTTGTCTAGACATAGCAGACTGTGAAAGCATGTTCTGAAGTTTTGATCTTAGTTTTAAATAGCTAAAAAATTGTTTTGTGCCCTATGCTTGCCATAGTTTTGGAACCATATTGCTATCTCTTTTGTGTCCATCCACCATACCCCAAATCTTCATAGAGATCACTCACTGAGGTCCTAGCCAGAGTAATGAAGACATTTTCTCTTTAACAAAAGGGTCTGTGAGCATTGAAACATTTAATCTCCATCTTTTCTCCCTCCTTATTTTCGGGGGCTGTTTGAAACGTTATTTGTAAAAGAAGGTGGTCTGAAAATTCTATAGGGATAGTATGAAAGTTTGGGTCAGGGAGATTCCTAGAAACAAAAATATGGTCTATATTTGATGTCAGGTGTCCCTTTTGTATGTATATTTGGGCCCTTGGGATTGATAGTCGTACAATTCTTCAGCTCGTGACACAACTATTTTTGCAAGGCATTTGAATCGCAGTATGTTTTCACTCTTTCCCTCAGTCCCCTTTTGGGTAAGTCGCATTAAAACCCAGGATTACATAAGTGACGATGTAAGTAAGGTTGAAGTTTGGAAATTAGAGCTACTCTATCTGCTTTTGTTTGTGGGCTGTATACATTTATTAATCTATATGGGACCTTATCCCAATATCCATCTAGGATGAACAGCCTCCTGGAATCAAATCCACCATCTTGGTTATTTGGAAGGAAAGGTACTAAATATGATACCTATTCCATTGGCCCTGTCTGGCCCAAAGGACCAATAGGATGGCCCCATCTCCATTCGACCTGGAACAGCCTAAGTTGGTCCGATGTGAGCATTCATGTTTCTTGCAAAAACAGATATCAGTTTTAGATCTATCAATAGGTGAAACAACGCCATTCTCCTAAGAGAATATAAGAGGCTATGACAGTTACATGACCTCAGGGATAACTTAACCATTTAATTTAAGAGTTCAAGGCCTTTCTTCCTCCTTTTCTTTTTCTTCCTTTGTACTCAAGCATATCATTCTTCCTCCTTCAGCTTGTCTGGGTGTAAGAGCTACATCCATCTGTTCTGTGTCTGATTCTACCTCGTGGAGCCAAAACCTCAAAGGGATTAGGTTCTGCTAGGCCTGCTTGCTCACTTGTGGGGCGGGGTGGGTGTGGTTTTGTATTCCTAGTTGTCCTTCTTGGAAGGTGGGTTTTTGGGGTGGAAGAGGGATCACCTGCACATCAGTGGATTGCTTATCTGTGTAGCAAACCGGCAATAGGTCCCCCACTGGATGGGCTTATCAGGATTGGGACAGAGTGGATGATTCTCTCATCTATTCTTATCTCTTCAGTCTCGACTTCCTCCTTTCTGCCTGGAATAGGGTCAGGAGCCTTATCTGGGGTTGTGTTCTCACAGAGGGCTTCAGCCTCTACCACTTTTTGGCTGCTTCCTCTTGAGCTTGTTGGATAAGAAGCTCAGGCTAATGACTATTGTCTTGTTTCTTGCAGCCCACGGACACTCAAGAAATGTGTGACCTGTGTCCTCACATAACTCACATCGTGTCAGGTTTGCGATTGCATACTTAAGTGCCCCACCTCCCCACAGTTGTCACAGCGGGGCGATCACATACACTAGAGAGGTGGGTCCTAGCCCCACACTTGTAGCATGCTCATGGCTGCCCTGAATAAAACACACCTCTATCTTTACCCAGCATGAAGAAGTTTGGTATATGCACTATATCACTCCAGTTGCCTCAATTTAACCTTATATTTCCATCCCCAGTCCAAAACATCTCAGAATCCATGTGCTTCGTAGCACTCATTACTACATTTTGTTGAAGCCAGTATGTAATGTCATCAACGTAAACCTCTTCGCTCCAAAACATCACTGTCACATATTTAATGAGGGGTTTTGTCAAGGATCACCATAAAGGGGACCACAAAAGTGAAAATGTAACTTGATTGAAGCGCTGCCAGAACAAATCCAGGGTGTATGCAGATCTGAAACGAATGTCATAGTTGTCCTCTCCTGAGATGTTTATAAAAGCATAAACATCTTTTGGTGAAAAGTGTAGTGAGTCCTTCAGGAGCTTTCTCCCACATATTGCCGATCTGGCCTGATTTCCAGACCCCTTTGTACCGAATCCTAACTGCATTCTCTTCTAGGAGCAGCCTCTTTTTGATTTAGCAAAGAGTTCTGACAACAGTGGCGCTGGGCAGGGTGGTCAGTTTGTTTTCTTCACCTTCAGGTGCCGCTCCTCTTCTGAGATCTGGGGTCCCTGCAAAGGTTGTTTCATTCTTCCTGTCCTGTGTCGGATCCCCAGGGTTCCCGATGTTTTTCTCTAAAGGCTCTTTGTTCAGTATAATCAGTTCAGTTATATTCTGAAGCTGTCCCATATTTTCATCCCCATATCTTGGGCAGAGTCTGATTTGTACTCCCTTTTCCCCAACAGATATTTGAGGCAAACCCCTGGGACACCATTCTGGGTGTTTGCAGGCCACGGAGGGTCTGGCAACCACTGGCCTGAAGGCAATTTCTTCCATCCTGCCTCCTGTAGGGCTTTTCCGGTGACCAACTGCAGAAGGTTCAAGTCCCTGATTACTGTGTGGGAAAATGCTTTGCCAATTGCCTCTGTTGTTGTTGTTGGACAGGATTGCATAGATATATTTTGTCCCTTGTGTTCTACAGGTCTCTTATGAGTATTAGGCCCAATCTAGATTGCGTTTTGCCAACATAATAGCTTCTCTCCTGTTTTTCCCTTCCTTTGATCCTGGTTTAGCAGATCGTATAAGAAAGAAAAATGGTAGCATCAGTCTGTTCAAAGGGATTATTTTGGAAAATGACTTCCCAGTTTTCTTTTCCTCTGTATTTGGGCCGTTTGAATCTCTGTGTTGAACTGGGGACTGTATTACCAGACTTAGGATTGTTTTCCAGTCCTGAAACTACATTAGGCATTTCTTTATCTTGTACAGCAGTGTTTAAACCTTCACTCCTTTGCTCAGTTTTAGAACTAGTTTCAGTAGGAACTTCTGCCTTAATATCACTGCCCTCACCTCCCGCAGGTTATTCAAAACATTCACCTCTTGGGGCTCTAGGCACCAATCCTCGGTTTTCCTGCCAGCCCTGTTCACATTTGCATCAGTGGTTGAATTAATAGGGTGAAGATTTACCTGCGGAGTGTCTGTCGGCTTGCTCCTTCCTCATCCTTTGATGTTGAAGCATCATATTCAGAGCTGTCAGCTGGGCCATACCATTGTCAATTTCTTCACTGTGATCCAGTAACTTTAATTCAGCTTGTTTTCTTGCCATAAAGTCGCATATTTCTCCTTGGCTTTCTAATGCCTGCAGAAGTTCTTCTTTACTTTTGCCTTTAATTCCTTCCATTGGAGTTCTCTCACAGTCCTTATTTCCATCAATATTACTCAAGTCCTCGATCGAGAAAACATCTCTTCTTGTTTATTTTGAGCTAATTTTGTTTTATTTCCAGTAAAGTAGCCTCTTGCAATATGAGGTCATGGAGGAGGCCATCTCCCCTGCCACATCAGCACTTCCTCCTCGGTCCGGCTCCCAACTGGGCTCCTCCATCCCTGCTCACAGGAAGTCAAGCCCCTGCTGGCAAAAGAGTAGGGAACTTCCCTGGTGTCCTGGCCAAATTTCCCTCATTCACTAAAAATACCACCAACAGCTTAATCTGGTTCAAGGTCAGTTGGCATTCATCTGTATCCCCTTCCCCGGTCGTGCCTGAAAATAGGCAGGATTTGTCTAGTGCACTTACCCAGTCAACAAAAACTAAATAAAAATAAAAACACCAAAGGCGTAGCGTTTATCAGAGTGTGACCGCACATCCTAGAGTGGGTTATCTCTCTTATAAAATTGTAAAATTGTTTTTAGGGGTTAAAAGTGTAAAAGGCCGTGTTTGATACGGCATGGTCATGTGATGTGTTTTATACAATCAGAACACTGGATTTGGATTTGGATGCCATCTCCATTTTATAAATACAGTATATATATATCTATAAATAGATATATATATATTTACACACTCCCATACTTACTACATAGACATAAATCATATACATACACACAAAACATATTAACGCAGATAACATTCTTGGGTTAGCTCTTGAGTAGTAAGGAGAGCTTTGCCAGCTTGGGGAGATGGTGAGAGTAAGGCAAATCTATACACCCTCACACCTCTGGGATGAACACCCTGCAAGGAGGTTTGACAAGAAACAGGTGAGGAATGATGGTGGGGGTAGTTTATTTCCAAGGAATATGAATATGCATAAGTGAATGCCCAGTATCAAGACCCTATTTTCCGAGTGCTTTTAAAGTACTTTTTAGCTCCTATTTCTAAAACTGCCTACTTGCCCAAGTGCAGCTTTTCTAGTATCACAAAATATATGTAGCTGAACTCAGACACACTACTGCTCTGATGAGCCTCAGAACTCACCGTAGGGAAGTGCAGCATTGGTAAGCAACAGGGATCCCAGAGGGTTGTGAGAGAGACTCTCCAGATTGCTGTGAATGTTGCACTCCTATACATGGCAGCATCAAGAGGGAATGCAATGCAACAGTGAACCAAGGAAAACAGGAACACCTGGCCAGCGAATGTTTGCCTGTGATGCGGTGCGGAATGCCTCTAAATGCCCTAACATTTAACGTTTCAGTTGCTATATACCTCTTGTTGCAGTGCAGAGCCTGTTGTGTAAAGGTGCCTTAAGAATACTGTCTCATTGTCCTCAGATCTCGCTGCCTTGCCATTGGTTTGCTTGCTAAATGTGCTGTCTGCCTACCAATATTGAGGCGTCACCATTTACCATTCATCCACCTTCCTACCTGAGTCCACCTGTTGCTACTGCTGCCCAACCTCCATTCTAGTCTCCCGCTAACCAGTAATGTGCATCTACTGGTATTTCAGGTGCTCATGCTGCCCAACCACTGAGTCCTTAGTTGTGCCAAAGACCCCGACCTCCTCAGACATTTGAAATCTCAGTCATGGCCTTAGAATTTCAGTGCTTCAATCATTGCTGGTCGGCTAATATAATCAGCATGAGAGAATAAGTTGCAGAACTTCATGAGAACTTTCTGTGACTCAGACACTGGGTCTGAATGGTCTGGGGACAGCTACCATCCAGAAGACAAGGTAAATCCTGAAATCCTACAAAATGACTAAAAAGATCTTTGGTGTGGTTGACAATTAAATATCAAGTGAGTACTGGTATAAGAGAGGTTCTGCATAGCCTTTTAAAAGTCTATACAAACTGGTAGAGCTTTTTATAATGAAGAGAGTTCCTCATGCCAATCTCAGGACTTTTAAGCACATTTTAATATTTCATTTTTGTACTTCAGCTAATCTAAGCATTCAAAATTAAAATAACTTGACTTTCAGCATTTGTTGATCCCTGGGAAAGTGGGAACTTTCAGATTAACTGAAATTAAATTAACTGCAATTCAGATCTGCTTTACTCCTGTGCAGCTGTGGCCCATTTGTTATTATACTAAGGGATTGTTTTCTGAACCAGGGATATTGCAGGTTATGCTTGATCCTGCTTTTTATGTTACTTGCACTCATGTGCAAGAAACATAGTGCCATCATCCGAAGTTTGGAGGTGTGGCACCGCCTTCCAATGCAACCAGTGTGTTTGCAGGCGTGGCCCCAGTTCCCAATCACTGCTGCAGCTGTCTATGACAGCAGTTGAAAATGCAGTGGCTGTACAGTTGAAAGGAGAGCTACGCTCAGTGAGCAGAGCTCCCCCACACACACGTGCATGCACGCACACTGCATGCCTCATGCGCCTTCCTCCCCTACATCAGGGAGGGTCACGGGTGCCCAATCCCCTGTCGGCCCAGGACGTCCCCAAAGAGTTTTACAGGTGCCACGCTGGGAGCCCCACCTCAGTGGCAAATGATGTTATGGCTGACAGGGTGCCCAACTCTGCGCCGGCTCCAGCCCCTCAACAGCTTTTCCAGCTGCCACGCTGGGAACCCACCCAGCTGGCAAACGCCCCTCGCCGCCTTATTAAAACCTGCAAATACAAAACTGTCACGCGGCTCTCCTGCCCCCTCTCGCAACCCACACCCACCCACTGCTCACCCTGCCTCCCCACACACCCTCACCCCATACTTACCTCCGGAGCTCGGCGCGACGATTCAGTGGACCAGGAACACATCTGCACTCTTCAAAGCCGACCGCTGAACTGAGGAAATGCTGGTAAGCTGTATAATGGGATAGATAGGGTTTTTTCAACTTTGTTGCATATCTCAGGCATTTTGGAATTTTGGTCCAAATTTTCAACATGGGGTTTTGGGACCTCTCCTCATGAATTATTGCACTGTCATGGCATTAATCGGGCCCGAAGGGTGATTTTGCAGTCACTGTGTGAAATCACCTTTGGCACCTATTAATGAAACGACACTGCCAGTGTTCATAAGGTGGGCTCTCAAAAGTCTATATGAAAATTTGGTGAAAAATCTAAAATGACTGTTTTACGAAGGCATGCTGTACAGTTCCTACTCATGCTTGTAAGTTCGCTAATTTTCAATATTTTCATTCCAGATTTTCAACATTGCCATTTACCATACTTCTTTGAGCAATACAGCTGTCATTTTCATATCTTACCAAAAATGTGTTTCCTCCATGTAGCTTACAATGGCACAGTCGGTAAGTAAATCAATGTATGGGACACATTAAGAAAATCACAGTGACACTGTTCATGAGCAGAGGTCTTAAAATGGCTATTTTGAAAATTTGGTGAAAAAATTCCTAAAAATGACTGTTTCTGATGTGTTGTAGTGCAGTTCCTCGTACACTCATAAGTTTGTGAATTTTTAATATTTTCACTCCAGATTTTCAACATTGCCATTTTACCACACCTCCTTATGAGCAGTACAGCTGTCATTTTTCACATGTCTCCCAAAATGTTTTTCCTGCATGTCGCACAATGGCAGCAGTCGTGTGCAATCAATGTTTGGGACAGATTAAGAAAATCACAGTGACACTGTTCATGAGCAGAGGTCCTAAAATGGCTATTTTGAAAATTTGGTGAAAAATTTCAAATGACTGTTTTATGAGCGTGTGTTTCGCAGTTCCTATGTACTCAGAAGTTTGCAAATTTTAATATTTGCACTCCAGATTTTCAACATTGCCATTTACACACCTCCTTATGAGCAGTACAGCTGTCATTTTTCACATTGCCCAAAATGTGTTTTTCGTGCATGTAGTGCACAATGGCGATTCGTGTGTAATCAATGTTTGGGACAGATTAAGAAAATCACAGTGACACTGTTCATGAGCAGAGATCTTAAAATGGCTATGTTGAAAATTTGTGAAAAATTCCTTCAGACATTTTGCAATATTACTAATGAAGACACTGAACAGAACTGGCCCCAGGACCGATCCCTGCAGCATCCCACTGGTCACCCTCTCCCTAGACTGCACACCATTTACCACCACCTCTGCTTCCTGTCTGTTAGCCAGTTTCTAACCCAGTTTACCATCCTTTCCCCCATGCCCAGCCTACCCAGCTATTTTATCAGCCTCCTATATGGGATGGTGTCAAAGGCTTTGCTGAAATCAGGGTGGCGTTGTCCACTGCCCCACCCTGATTCACTTCCTTTGTCACCCAGTCAAAGAAATCAACTAGATTTATCTGACATGATGTCCCCACTGTGAATCCATGTTGTCTATGGTCCTTTGCTCGATGGCATCTAGATGCCCCACTATCCTTTCTTTAAGCAATGTCTCCATGATCTTCCCCACTACTGAGGTAAGGCTGAACGGCCTATTGTTCCCTGCCTACTCCCTGCTGCCGGACTTGTGTAGAGGGACCACATGTGCCTCCTCCAATTCCACTCATGTTGAATGACTCAGTGAACATGGCTGCCAGAGGTACTGCTATCTCCTTCGCAGTTCTGTTAATATCCTTGGGCGATGCCATCTGGTTCCATCGCTTTGTCCACCTTCAATTTAGTGAGCTCCTGCAGGACTCTTTTGCCTTTGAATGGACTATTGTCCACCTCTTCACCCCTTGGCAACTGCTGTACTGCTGTGGCCCTTGCCCTTCCCACTCTTCTGTGAATACTGAGCGAAAAGACAGTGGATGTCTTGGGAGGAAGGCATGGAACTATCACTTCCAAATACCTGAACAGCACATACAAGCAAGCAACATTCGGCATTGACAAATGCTTGTTTTTTTAAATAATTGATCCAAGTGGTTTACTAAGTTCATTTTGTCCTCTGCAAAATTATTCTACTGATAATCTGGTTGTGATAAATATTTTTAGCCAACGGGAGGACTGGCACTGTGTAGCTGTATAATAAAATTAAAAAGAAAAATCACTTTTTTCAAGTTTGGCTATGCTGGTTCTGGTGCAACTTACGACATACGAAATTGCCAGCAGAAAAGGCTCACAAGTCTATTAAGTCTGCCTGGTTGTGCAGCTGTCAGTTTAATACCACTGCAGCTGCCCCCAGCCAGTCCCTCCCTCCTTCCCCTCCGGTCCTTCTCCCCATTGTGTTCTTGTCTGTATTAATACTGCCCTGACTCTATCCCAACCTTGATTAAAACTATCCACTGTCCTCAGTTTGATTAACTCCTCTTGCAGTGCGCTGTATCCCGCTATCACTCTCTGTGAAGTAGTGCCTCCTCATTTCACTCCTGAACATTCCCTTCCAACTTCAGTTGACCCTACCCCACTTTAGTGGAACAATCCTCCCGCCTGACTTTGTTTATGCCTTTCAAGTACTTGAAGGTCTCTATCATGTCCCCCTTTCCTTCTCTCCTCCAACGAGCACATGTTGTTGAGCCCCTCAATCTTTCCTCATAAGGCAACTCCCTAGTCCCATGATCATTTTTGTAGCCCTCACGCTCCACCCACTCCAGTAATCTCACATCCTTCTTGAGGTATGGGCACCAGAACTGTACACAGTACTCCAAATGCGGCCTCACCAGTGATCTATACAAGGGCAGGATAACCTCCACCTTTCTAGAGGTGATCCCTCTGGCAATGCACCCAGCATCTGATTTTCCCTTGCTGCCACCCTCCTACACAGTGTTGATACCTTCATGTCCCCTGTGACTAGTACTCCTGGTCCCTTTCCTCCTCTGAAGCTGCTACCTCGCTGCCCCAGCCAGTAGCTGGTCTCCTGGGATTTCTGACTCTGCGATGTATGACCTTGCACTTCAGCATTAAACCCCAATTGCCACTCCTTTGACCAGTGTTCGAGTTTAGCTAGATCCTCCTTGAGTGCCTGCCTTCCATCCTCACTATCCACTTTTGCACAAATCTTAGTGTCATTGGCAAATAGGCTGATCTTACTTGACCCCTCTGCAATGTCTCCAATGAAGACATTGAACAAAACAGGGCCCAGCACTAAACCTTGTGGTACCCCACTAGTTACTGGCCTTGGCTTAGATGTCTGCCCTGTACAACTACTCCTCTGTTGTCTGCCCTGCAGCCAGATCTCAACCCACGCCACCAGTTTCTCCCCACCCACATGTCTCTCAGCTTGCTCAGTAACCTCCCATGTGGCACCGAGTCAAAAGCCTTGCTGAAGTCCAGATACAAGACATCCACAAGCGTGGCCTTCACAACCGCCCTAGTGACCCAGTCAAAGAAGTCGATTAGGTTAGTCAGACATGATCTTCCCAAGACAAATCCATGTTGTCTCTCATCCTGTAGACCATTACTATCGAAAAAGGTTATCAACCTCTCTTCAGAATAATCTCCATCAACTTCCCCACTATAGAAGTCAAGCTCACTGCTCTGTAATTGCTCAGTTCATCCTTGGGTCCACTGTTGGGAGGGGCACCAAGTGAGCCATCCTTCAGTATCTGGGTACATTCACCGTCTCCAAGGAGGTGTTGAACAGGTGTGTCAAATGGCCTGCCAACACTCTGCTAGTTCCTTTAGGACCCTTGGGTGTACACCATCCAGTCCCAGTGCCTTGTCCACCTTCAAATATATTATAAGACCTGCCCGCCATTTCCCCAACATCCAACAGAAGCACCTTGACCGCAGAGGGTAGTTGGTCTGGGAGGTTGACAGATGGTTAGGAGGGGTAAATCGGGTGCCCCATCACTTGGTACCTCCAACATATCACCTCCACAAACCATATAAAAACTACAAACATGTATTTGCCTCTATCTCCGAAATCAAACAAAGGGCAGAGGACACTGCAGAGCAGGACAGTGCAACACAGGAGCTAGCACAACAAAACTCACCCAAAACAGGAACCAAAACAAAAGCAAAAAGGAAATCCAAAAACTTTGATCATAGGAGACTCCATGATTCGGGAGATGATACTATCTCCAGCCAGGGGTAATGGTCAGATGTCTCACAGGTACATCAGCGTGAGAGACACTCACCACATTGCTAAAATTGTTCAGGAAGCAGGAGAAAACATTGACGCCCTGGAACACATAGGGACTAATGATCTCGCCAGCCAGTCAGTCGTGGAGAACAAGGAACACCTGACCAGGCTGGGTGACAAACTATCATCCATTTCATCCAGCATCTCCTTCTCTGAGATTCTGCCAGTCTGGGAGAGGGGCAGATGGATGGAAGGTCAGAGAAGGGGAGCTAGGAAGCTAAACATGTGGCTCAAGGGCTGGTGCCAGGAAAAAGGACACACATTTGTGGAACTGGCATAGTTTTGGAGAGAAAGTTCTTTTAAATCTAATGGACTGCATCTGACTAAGGAGGGAGTCAGTGCATTGGGGCAGAAGTTTTATATCTTTGCAGAATATTTAAACTAGCAACGGGAGAGGGGTTCAACACCCCATATGTTGAATGGGAAGAACACCTCCCCTCAGCTAGTGGTCAAACAGAAGTTCAGCATGTTTGTAGTTCATTTGCATCACCAGGTAAGGAAAAGGTCCGGCTCCCCATGCGATGCACAGGGAAATGCCAGATCTCGCCCAACAACTAACCCACCAAATCTGGCCAATGGAAAATCATGTACAGATGATCGTAGTCTGGGAAACAAGATCCTAGACCTGCAGGCAGTAATGACAGAGGCTGAACTGGACATAGTAGCCATTAGTGAGACATGGTTTCCTAGTACCAACACTTGGGAGACTTCAATACCAGGCAATGTACTGTTCAGAAGAGGCCGAGGTGCAAAGGTGGGGTGGAGGGCCCTTTATGTCAATGAAAATATCAAAGCTACAGAGACTCAGAATACACATAGGAGCCAGAAGAACTGTGGTCACCCTGGAAACAGGAAATGGGACAGTCATACGAACTGGGGTTGTGTACAGGCCTCCAGACCAGAGGGAGGACATAGACTCATTATTGTTAGAAGATATACAAAACATGACAGCTAAAGGGATGTTCTGATAATGGGAGACTTCAACATGCGAGATACAGATTGATCAATACCAGCAGGAACATCTGCCAGAACTAGACACATGGTGGATTCCCTGCAGGAGGGCCTCAAACAACTGGTACAACACCCCACAAGAGACAGGGCTATCCTAGATCTGGTACTGACTAACAGGGAAAGGATTTCAGATCTCCAGTTAGAAGGTCACCTAGGGGCCAGTGACCATCACATGGTATGGTTCAATTTGGCTACTAGAACTAAATCATCCCATTCCAAGGCAAAATATGGGAACTTCAGAGGAGCTGACTTTGATAAGATGGTCAACAGAGTTAAGCTAGCCCTGGCAAAAGAAATACAAGCATTAAGGATGCACTACTTGAAGCAACATCCCTTTGTGTTAGAGAAAAGGAAGTGCAAAGAAGAAGAAACCACTTTGGTTCTCAAAAACAGTAGCAGAAAAGGTCAGAGCCAAAAGGCTGGCCTTCAGGAAATATAAGGGAACGCAGCAGGATGAAGATAGGGAGGCATACCAAACTTCCCTAAGGGAAGCAGGAAGGCAGTAAAACAGGCAAAGGCCCAAACCGAGAAACACTATCACAAACAGTAAAAAGGTGACAAGACTTTCTATAGATACATTAGTGAAAGGAGAAAGTCCAGAGGTATTGCTAAGATCAAAGGGGATAAGGGGCATGTGAGGAGAGAACCATGTAAAACATCTATCCTAAATAGATACTTCTGCTCAGTATGTACTGAAGAGAAGGTAGGGCAGGGCCTACAGCTCAGCAACATGGACATAGCGGGGAGGAAGTGTTCACTAGTCCTTTCACAAAAGAAAGGGTCCTACTAGAGCTCGATAAGCTCAGGGTGGACAAGGCAATGGGACCTGATGGCATACATCCCAGGGTACTAAAGGAGCTAAGGTAGAACTAGCAGAGCCATTATCAGAACTGTTTAGTGAGTCTCTGAGCACAGGAGAGGTCCCAGAAGACTGGAGAAGGGCTCATGTGATCCCACTCCACAAGAGTGGTAGCAGGGAGGAGGCAGAGAACTACAGACCAGTCAGTCTTACCTCAGTAATAGGCAAGATTATGGAGGCACTCCTTAAGGAAAGAATAGTGCAACACCTGGAATCCATAGGAGCATAGGATCCAAGACAGCATGGGTTTACAAAAGAAAGGTCCTGTTAAACTAATCTCATAGAATTCTTTGACTGGGTAACCAGAGTGGTGGACCAAGGGGAGCAGTTGATGTTGCCTATCTTGACTTCAGCAAAGCTTTTGATACTGTTCCACATAGAAGATTGATTAATAAGCTGGGTAGGCTCAGGGTGGGTCAGAAGTTGGTCAACTGGGTGGCAAACTGGTTGATGGGCAGAAAACAGAGAGTGGTGGTAAATGGTATACAGTTAGAAGAGGTGCAAGTCACAAGTGGGGTACCTCAGGGATCAGTCCTGGGGCCAGTCCTCTTCAATGTCTTCATCAGTGACATTGCAGATGGACGGAGGGTAAGATTTGTCTGTTTGCTGATGACACCAAAATCTGCAACAAAGTAGATGATCCAGATGGGGTGGGCAGAATGAGAAGAGATCTGGATAAACTAGCAAAATGGTCAGAAGAGTGGCAACTGCGGTTTAACGCAAGGAAGTGCAAGATCATGCACATAGGAAGAGAAACCCTGAAGCCACCTATAGGCTAGGAGGGAGTTTTGGCAATCACAAGGGAAGAAAGAGACATGGTCATCATCATCACCGATGACCTGAAATCATCCAAGCAGACCACTAAGCAGTAGGTAAGGCTAGGAGGATGTTGGGTGTATTAGTAGGGGTATCACAAATTGGAAGAAGGAGGTAATGATCCCTCTTTACAAGACACACTGGTTAGGCCCCATCTGTAGTACTGCATGTAATGCTGGAGGCCACACCTTCACAAGGACATTTACCAAATTGAGGCAGTCCAGAGAAGGGCAACAAAATGGTGCAGGGACTGCATCAGAAAACATATGAGGACAGATTAGAGCTCAATATGTATACCCTAGAGCAAATGAGGCAGAAGGTGATATGATCGAAACATTTAAACACCTTAAGGGCATTAACAATGTGAAGAGTCTAACATGTTTCAATATGAGAAAATAGCAGGACAAGAGGACACAGAATGCAATTAGAGGGAGGCCGATTAAGGGGTAATGTGAGGAAGTTATTTTTCACAGAAAAGGTGGTGAATGCATGGCATGGCCTACCTTAGGAAGTGGTGGATATGAATACAGTGCAAGGCTTCAAACAGGCATGGGATAGGCATACGGAGCAATACAGATGAGTATGACTAGATAGGCCATTGACAGAGCAAAACCGATGGCACATTCATAAGGTAGAAAAAGAAATATGCAGACTGGATGGACCTTGCAGTCCTTATTTGCCATCAACTTCTACGTTTCTATGTTTCTAAGGCTTTGAGGCCCTTCAGAACTCTATCCTCTTGGATGACCCCATCTGTTAACTCTGCCCACCTCACCCTTACTCCCTTTCCCTTGTGGTATTGGGCCATCCCTTACTTTTGTGAACACCGAGCAGAAGTACTCATTGAGTGCCTCTGCCTGGTTTCCCCTTTTTCATGCATCCCTCCTCCCTTTTGATTCTAACAATGTCATCCTACAACTCCTCTTCTCTTGTATGTATTTAAAGAACCCTTTCCCCTCTTTGATCCCTGAGCCAATTTCAGCTCCTTTGCTGCCCTGGCTGTCCTGACTGCCCTGCTCACCTCTAGATGCCTTTGTGAACACCTACCTGTCCTCCCTCATGCCCAGATTTTTGAACTTAATGAAGGACCATCTTTTTCCCTCACATTTCCTCCACTTTCTTGCTGAGCCAACTAGTTTTTTTTTACCTGTACTGCCCACTCTGAGGCTTGGCACATGTGTTCGTGGCCTTATTCAGTCCCATCCTAATGATTGCCCACTACTGTTCAGCAGCCATTCCTGGGCTAATACCAGCTAAATATCCTCTAGGATGTTGCCCATTCTGGCAAAATCTGCCTTCCTGAAATGTAACACTCTTTGTCCTGGTCTTAGCTGACTCCCTTCCTGTATTGAGGATGAACCACACTGAGTGATGGTCACTTCCTGCTAGAAGGTCCTGTACTACCACATCCTGGACTTGGTCACCATTTGTTATCACAATGTCCAGTATGTTTCCCCTCCTAGTAGGCTCCATCACTCCTTGCACTAGGAATCTGTCTTGGATAGCATCCAGCAGTACCTGTTCCTGGTGTGTGCTGTAGTTGCCGTCTGCCAGTCAACCCCAGGTAGGTTGAAGTCTCCCACTATATCTGTACTCCCTTTGCCACTGACATTCCTGATTTGCTCCCCCAGCTCCCTATCCACCTCCTCGCTTTGTGAGGTGGCCTGTCACCTCCCATCCTGAGCTTCTTTCCTTTGGGACTTTGGGGCCAATACCCATGTAACCCCTGCAAATGGGGTTCTCAAAAGTCTTCCAGAAGCTTGCCTGAAAGCTCCAAGTCTGGGCGGTGTCTGGCCTCAGCTGTTTGAATGTGGTTCCAGGTGAGTGCTATTTGAGCCTCCACGTACTGTCTCTTTAAGAGCTGTCTGCTTGCAGACTTAATTAGTTGTATGGGGGACTGTGTGTTCTAATGCCCGAATCCCACCCAGGCTGCTGTCAACTCGCCTCCATTTCTGCCATGCTACATGTGCATGTTGCTACATCAGCCTTGTTGAAAGATATAACTGTTTGCCAGAAATCATTTAGAGTGACTGAGAAAATGTAATTTGTCTAACCTGTCTTCATTTGAGCACAAACTGTTTCAGTGTAGCTCTTTCATTTTGGTTCTGAATAGCTGACTTGGACCAATCAGGATGATAGGGATACCCTAAAGCAGGCGCCTGTGGATGAATCGGAACTTGGACTCTCAATTTTGAGCCAGCCACAAGGGATTGTATAGCAGTGAATCTGGGAAATGTAGTTTTAACCTTGGCGCCTTTTTCTACCAACAGAGGAGTCTTATTGTGAGTGACTGCTGAATCAGCCAACAGAATAGTGTGGAGCTGAAGGAAATATCCTGCTCTGTGACTGAAAAAGATCAGATCAGTTGTGTCAATGAAGAGAGAAGGAGCTGTGACTACTGAGGTGTGTGGTTGTGACAGCGTGTGTGAAGCCCTGAGTTTCGGTCTGCAGTCTTTGTGAGTGCCAGTTTGGACTGAATTGCGAGTTGTGAGGAGAAAGAAGCACCAGAAGTGTGGAAACCAGGCTCACCCTGTAGAAGACTGGAGAAATTGCTGAATCGCTTCGGTCTGTCAGGAACTGAAGCTGCAGTGTGTGCTCCCGGTACCTTGCAGTAATTGCGATCGGGATCGAGGAGCAGCCTGCCTGGTATAGTACTTTCCTTACATATGAATGTGTGTAGTGCTTGTGGGGAATCACTTTTTCCAGTCCCTGTGCTGTGTGCTGTGTGTTGAAGCTGGAAGCAAACCCCAGCTTGTCTCAAACTAAATCCGTTTGCTATAAACTACAGTGGGGTCCAGTCACAAGAACCTTGTCTCCATGCCCTGATGTTTCTGACAATCCAGAAGAACATCCACCATCTGGTTCTCAGCTTGGGTATTGTGAGTACAAATCAGGGTATTCTCCTGCAGCCTGTTTTCAATCACAAGTGTGTCATCTAATTCTTGTTGTTTCTTTGCTTCATGGATTGAACCATCAGGCTCCGGATTACAATTAGGTGTTGTGCATATATTTTTACTACAGGGCTCATCCATCTGCACCTGCCAGCCAACCCTGGGCAATGGACCTGGCTAGCCTCCCCAACCTGGGTACCCAGAGTGTGACTTCAGACCCTGTATGTGTGCACAGTACTGTGATTTAATGCCACTAATTAACCTGATTTCCTTCCGTGTTTCTGTTCCCTAAATAAATCAGATTTGTTGTTGTTAAACTTTAAACTGTCTGAAGTGTCAGTACCTTCATGCCAAGCACTGTATTGATTTGTGTATGCTGCTTAACCTTATTTTTCAGGGGGTCCTCAGAGCGAACCTGCGAATCAGTCTTGAGGGTAAGTGGTACCTTATGAATGAACATGTGTACATGTGAGGTATTGGTACTGTAACTCCTGTGCATCGTGGTGGGCCATTAGAGGGATTAGAAGGGTGTCTCAGTGTCCCAGAGGGCTGTGACCAAACTAGACCAACCATTACAAACCCTGACCTCTAGGTGGAGGCACCCGCCATAGAACCTAGGCCCCTCAACCTGTCCGTAGTCAACAGGCAGGGTAGTAGCCCTTGGGATAGCGCCACCTGGGGTTACACCCATACGGCTTCTGGTCTCCTCTTCACCCTCCTCCCTGGTACATAGTTATCCTCCCTAACATAAATAGCCACCCTCCCCTCCCTCAGTCCCTGCGTACACCTTGTATCCCGGGATCGTGAGATCCCAGTCATTATATTTGGTGCCCCAGGTTTCTGAGATGGCGACAATATCTACCTCCCTTTCACCATCAATGCCTGGAACCCTGCCACCTTGTTTGCCAAGCTCTTGCATTCAAGGATACAACAGTCCACCTTGTGTCCTGTCCCTCATCTCCTTGTTCTTCCCTCCTTCACTTCCACCTTGGCAACTTCCCTCATTCTCTTCCTCCTCTCTGGGAGTGAGGCCTTCTTGTCTCCCTGGAAGGTGACTCCCTGTTGCTGTCTGACTCCGCCTCCGCCTCAGTTAAAATCTATTTTGTTTTAATATACTTCTCCAGCCTGTTTCAACATCTGTGTATCGTCGATGTGAGATGCAGCCTATCCTTGGCATAAAGCCCCTTATTATTCCATATCTCTCCCCACCCCCTACTACCTCATACCCCATTTACGCACACCATCCCATCAGCCACCTATTAAGCTCCTGTATTCTTAGCTTCCTAGTGGTGCTTATCCTAGGTACTGGGAGTACCTCAGAGAATGTCACTGAACTTCCCACCTGATTGCAGATATTCCCACCTCCTGAACCTCCCTCGCACTTCTACTATACTGCCCTCAGGTCATTTGTGTGTAGATGCACCACGATATGAGGCTTCCTTCCCACCTTCTTCACACATTTCTGAATGAACAGCCCTACTCTCCCTGCTGTCATACCTGGCATACATGCCATCCAGCTCAGCATTTCCTTACTGCTTTACCTCCCTATCTCACCCCGAGCATAGAACCTTTAGTACAAGCACTCAACCCCATCTCCTGTACTTTCCCGTGGTTTGCCCTCCCACGAGCCTTTTCCTAAGTGTCCTCTCCTCTAATACCCTGTCCTTCCCTCCTAGTTTCCCACTGATTGCACCTCCACCTGCTCTTTTCCTCTCCTGTCCTTTCTGTGTTCCTTCCTTTGCACAACCACCCGTCCTCCACTAACTGTACTTCCTCTCACCCCCCATCATTCTGCCTCCTCCCCCAGATGTTTTGACCTCCTTACCCGCTTAGATAGTGTGTTTGTGCCAACTCCACCTATTCCCCTACCCCACCAGCTTCTACCCCACAGTCTTCCTCTCCTTGCACCCTGTATTTCCCTTCCTTCATGGTCCCTATCCCTGTTCTATTTTGCCTTCCCCATCCTCCTGCTCTGTTTCATCACCCAGTACTGTCTACCTGTTTGTTGTCTCCAACACCTGCCCATGCCTTCCCTGAACACCCTCCCTGCCTCCGCTACCCTGAACCTCTTCCCTACTTCCTTTCTCTGTAATCTAATTCCCTACCACCTGCCAACTCCCCTTTCTGCACTCCCTGGTTCCTGTGGACTTGGCCCCCTGCTTCCTTGCCAAGCGACCCCTTTGTCCTGTGGTAGCCTGGTCTATCTTGTGATGGAGTCCTCCCTGCCCCTTGCTCCATCTCCTCTTCTCCCACTCATCCTGCCCCTCCCCAGTTCCCATTTCAAGCTCTCTATTTCAATGTAAGCTGTCTGAACATTCTGCACACTGGACACCCCCACCTTCCACCATTTCCCAGGAACAGGGCTGCTCCACACCCATTGCAGCTCACTACCCTTCCGGCCTCCCTGTGCCCCAAATCCCAGTCATCCCTGCCCTTCACTCTTCCCCTTGTTCCATACCTGTTTCTTGCCCTGTCCTCCACATCTCCTCTGTACCTCTTAGGTGCTACTAGCCCTTGTTACTTAGTCTGGTCAATTCCTCTCTGTAGATTCCTTCTACACAGTTTTTCTAACATAAAATAATCTCAGTACAAGTACCATGGGAATATGTTATTATAACATTTTGGTTCTTGACCTCTGTCAGTTGACCTCCAGCATTTCTGTGTATAGGTTTCTATTATTTCATACATCTCACTAAAGTTAGGAAGCACCAGAGCTACAGTAGCTGACCGTGACAGAGATATAAAATATTGCAGTTGACAATTGTATCCCATTTAATTGTCCTTGATGGATATGCCCTTTTAATTATAATATAGACTGTGGTAAGAAAGGCTGAGCACTCCTGTATAAGTTTGATGTTTCCTTTTCTTTTCTGAAGGATTCCACCTCAGTCTGCAAAAATTATCCATGAAATTTTCCTCTGATGAATTTGTATTACTGAAATCTCTAAATGGATTGTATAGAAATTTATTTTGTGATTTCTCTCATTTCTTGACTGTCAGTTAACCTCTCAGACTCAAGGAAATATGCACAACTAAATACATATAATTATTTTACAGTTAGGAAGCCTCTGAGGAGCCAATGGAGAAAGAGAAACTGAATTAAGATGTGTCCATTTAATCTAATACTGATGAATCAGAGACAAAGATACTAAATATCTTTTATTAGGATGAGTAGATCTGTGTATTGTTAGTTGTTTCAAAATACTGGACACTGATTTTGAAAATAGATATGATTGTTATGATCATACACTACAGCCGAATATCTCTTGTGTGCTTTGCTGGGAAAAGTGAATAACTTGTATAGCTCTAGGGGCAATGCAGAAAGGCTATATTAGGGCCCTCGTTTTCCTGAAACAGCCTAATGATCCATCCTTGCTGGCAGCTGCGGCTGCTTCTAATTTGTAAGACCAAATTGTCTGGCTGTCTGCTGTATTATTGAAAAGTGTATACTGGTGGTGCTCTTGTAGTTGGGAATTATATTGGGGATGCTATGCAACCAGTAAGCAATAATGTCTGTGAAGGAGGCTTCTACTGGGGAATTAATGCATGGTTTAGGGGTTGTGGCACAAGGCCTTGGCAAGTGCCTACAACCACCAACCATCTGAATTCCCAGTAGAAGCTCAACTCCAGAGGGCATAATGCATTTGTAACACATGAATACTTGCGTTGTTTTTGGTTTTGCAGTTCTGTTCGCTTTGTGTCGGCGCATTGAGATCCTCCTCATTCGCCGTGATGTGTGTTCTGTTTGCTGCTGTGACACCTAGTGGTGCTAGAGCTTGACCGGTGACCCGTGAACAATAGTTGGAGCGGTCCTTACTGGGGAATTAATCACTGCTCCAGCTTTAGTCATGTGTTGTATTTAGTCCAATGAGATTCCTCTATTTGCCGTTTCTGTTTGATGCCGTGTTACAAGGTGCTTTGTTGATCCCTGATGGGCTGTACGAGGCAACTTTTGCTTTTTCTGGATATGATTATGAACAAATGCATGTGTGGCTTGGCTTCTGGTTTTAAAATCTAAGAAAACTGAAACTATATGGTATCAGAATGAAGGTCGAAGTCACACGTAATATTTTATTTTCTTGGAGGACAGGAAAGATTTTAAAGGAGAACTGCACTGACCGTGTAAGTCATTTCCCCAGTAGAAGCTGTTTTAAGTACTGGTACAAATTATGTTGTTCTTCCATCTATACAGGCCTCTTAATAACCTCAACAGATATTTCTGATTTACATTCTGGTGGTAAGTAGCGTTGGAAATGGCTAATAAGAATGATGAGTCCTGATTAACTGAGAGGTACTTTCAGCCAGGCTGTTTATTCCAGCACAACAGCCCAGCTGAAAGTAGCCCCACAATCTGGACTCGGCACGTCAACATATAAATCTGTCACAAAATGCCCACATGTATCATGGCAGCTCCAGCAGGATTCCTGGTCAGTCTCAATTACACATGGATACATCATATTGTCTCCACCTCTCCAACAAGCATTTGTCAATGCGAATGTTTGCTTGCTGGCACTGGCACTGGTAGTGTAGGAGTTAGAGAGATGCATAATAGGAATGGCAGTGAAGTATTGAACTGAAGTAAGCCCTCTACCACCACCCTGCAGTGACTGACGGGCATTGGGCGTGCCTTTGGGTCATCGGCCATAATGCCCATGCCATTTCACCACACCCTACCCTGCAGACACTGACAAGTGTCACAATGTGCCTTGGGGTCTTTGGGCCTTATGCTCACCCCATTCCATAAGGAAATATAATGAGATGGGTGCAGTATAGGAGAATGAGGTGAACCGGGTCAAGAGTCCAAGGCACACCTCAATGCCTGTCACTGGGCTGCAGGGGTGTGGGTGGGTGTGGAATGGCATGAGCATTACAGGTGACAATCCCAAGTCACACCCCTGATGCCTGTCAGTCTCTACAGGGTGGGCATTATGGTTGAAACCCTAACGCCCGGCTGCTAGTTGGCATTTTCACACTAAATTTTCAACATGTTTTTTGTGTGACCCCACCTCATGAACAGTGGCAATATAGTTTGTTAGCTGAAAGCTGATTTTGTACAGCGACTATGCCATTTTGGCACCACAGGTGCGAAAACACATTTCAACAGGATGTAGAAAATGACAGCTGTACTGTTCATGGGGAGGTGTAAAAATGGCAATGTTGAAAATCTGGAGTGAAAATATAAAAAAATTAGGAGTCACGAGTGTATGTGAGAAACTGCGTGAATTTACACCTGTAATACAATTAGTTTGGGATTTTTACAGTAGATTGTCAACTCAGGCATTTTGGGACCTCCGCTCATGAACAGTGTCACTGTGATTTTCTTAATCTGTCCGAACACTGATTTCCCACGGCGACCGCGCATTTCTGTGCTGGAAGTACGAAAACACATTTCAGCAGGGTGTGAAAAATGACAGCTGTACTGTTCATAAGGAGGTTTGGAGAAATGCCAGTGTTGAAAATCTGGACTGAAAATATTACAAATTTGTGAACTTACGAGGTGCGTGGAAACTGCACAATGCACGTCAGTAACACAGTCATTTTTTGGACTTTTGTCACCAAATTTTCAACATAGCCATTTTAAGACCCTGCTTATGAACAATGTCACTGTGATTTTCTTAATCTGTCCCAAACATTGATTTCGCACACCAACTCATTAACAGCGCTATATGCGAAAACACATTTTGGGCAAGATGTGAAAATGACAGCTATACTGCCTATAAGGAGGTGTGGTAAAATGGCAATGTTGAAAATCTGGAGTGAAAATGGTAAAAATTCTCAAAGTTACAAGCGTGCATAAGAACTGCTAACACTGCTCTCATAAAGCGGTCATTTTGGGAATTTTATTCACCACATTTTCAACATAGGGTTTTGGGGGCCTACCTCGTGAACTGTGACACTGTTGTTTCATTACTCGTCCCGAAGGTGGTTCCGTAAGTGACCACAAATCACCTTTCGGAACTGAATAACAAAATCACATTGGCTGAGTTCATGAGGTGGGTCCCCAAGAACCCCATGTTGAAAATTTGGTGAAATAATTCCCAAAATGGTCGAGATATGCACCAAAGTTGAAAAATAAAATACATTTATGTCATTATCCAGCTCACTGGCATTTCTTCAGTTAGTGGTCGGCTTTGAAGAGTGCAGACCTGTTCCCAGTCCACGAAGATGGTGCGTGCCAGCCTCTGGAGGTAAGTATGGGGTGAGGGTGTGTGGGGAGGTGGGGTATGCAGAGGGTGGGCGAGGGTTGAGTGAGAGGGCAAGAGAGTCAACAAGGACTTATTTTCTTTTGTTACAGGGTTTTTCCTAGTTTTTGTTTTAAGAAAGATGCGCTGGACTTTTGCCACACTGGAGTGGGCTCCCAGTGTGGCACCTGAAATTTTTGGGGTCAATGGAGCCAATGGGGGATTGGACACCCCGTTGGCCATATAGTGTGTGTGGGAGGAGCACATGACAACGTGGGACCCAGTGAAGCCAATGGGGATTGGGCACCCTGTGATACAGACATTTGCCACACTGGGGTGGGCTCCCAGCATGGCACCTGGAAGTTTGCTTTTGGGGGCAGTGGAGCTGATGGGGATTAGGCACCCCCATTGGTCATACAGTGTGTGGGGGCGGAGGGAGTGCATGGCAGCCGTTGGGGTGGGCTCCCAGTATGCTACCTAGGAGTTCATGGGGGACTGGATCCGATGGGGATCAGAAATAGAACTGTCTATGAGGTTCAGATGCAGTGCTGACATGTAGGCAATTTGAAATTGCCTCACATGTTATCACCTGATTGTAGCGGTGGTTTAGCAGAACTATGCGCCACTGCATCTGAATGGCTCATAGACAGCTCAGTTTGATCATTGGTGCGTGCCTGCAAAAGGAGCAGGGCACTGGACGTGGGGGTGGCACACTTATGAAAACTCGTAGGCACTATGTTTCTTGCACATCGTGCAAGCAAACATAAAATGACTGCTAAAACAAACAAAAACACTTTAATTTACCTTAGCTGCCAAATGTGGTTAAAACACACTTTTCCAGCTTGCACTCTGCTCCCACTGCTGCTCTGCCTTTGCACTCAGTTGACTGCTCAAGCGTGCAGCTGATATTTAAAAAAATGGACAGGCTGATTGTATTAACAGATCCTAGTTACCTGACCTGCCACCCAATCCAACTGCAGCTTACTAGTAATAATTTTTGTCTTGGCAGCCAGCTCTACCCACAACAGCTGACAGTTTTGTAGTGCCCCAATACAACTGACAGCCAGTGAAGGCAGTCTTCTCTGCCCTGACACAATGCTAGTATCTGAAGTCACTGCATTCCTCTCTTTGCCCTTCCTTGAGCCACACAGAAACAGCTGCTTATATGCAGCATCGGCACCACCTACTGGTACAGTAGCAGCAACTCAATGTCTAATTCAGACAATTTTTATTTCTTTAGCATTTTATTTTAAATTGTTTAGGCTTTCCTCCCCTAAATTTAGAAGTATAAATTATTTAAAAACAAAATGCCTTTTTTACTTTAAAGGAGCCATTTCATAATCACAATAAGGCCTCCAAGGGTGTGTCAGGTGGATAATGGCCCTTCTCAAAGTGGTGGAAGCTCTTGATCATGAGTATGCATCATCCCACCAGAAGTGGCTATATCACATCATAATGCACCCCATGTCATGCCTTATTACTTAATTTTAGAATCAGAGTATCAGTAGTTTATGTCCTTCTCAGCCAGAGTTCTGTAGTACAATGCTCATGCATTGTGCCAACAACAGAAGAGCAAGGACATAAACTTGCATATAAACATAAAAAGTGAGCTGCACGGGGAGGGAGCTGGATGTCATTGTCCACCTAAGGACAAATGACCTGGCTAGGAATGGGATCAGAGCAGTGCCAGAGGAGTTTGTGGAGTTGGGGAGGGCCTTCGACAAGTAGCACGCACGATAACCTTCTCAGAGGTGCTGCCAGTCTATGGCATGGGGTGAGACTAGGGTGCTCTTCACCATGGGATTCAATCAATGGTTGAAAAACTGGTGCAAAGGTCAGGGTTTTGGCTTCACTGGGGATTGAGGGTCCACTTGGAGGATACAGGCTTATACTGGCGCCGATGGTCTGCATCTGTCCAGGAGAGAAACCAGGATCCTAGGTGATAGTTTTAAATGCTTCATTGGCAAGCATTTAAACCAGCCAAGGGGGAGGCACTGAAAGAGCAGAAAAATCCCAGCCCCAAAAAACAGGGGAGTTAGAGGGTAAACACTGAGATAGAGAAGTCGATAGGGAGGGCAGGAGTAAATGGAGAAACAGGCAAAGGCAGTAAGGACAGAGATGAGGCTAAAGGGTAAGGCAATCAAAACATGAAGGGCAATGAGTACCAATGCCCATAGTCTGGGTAACAAGCTCCCTAAGCTGGTGGCCTTGATGGAAGAGGGACGCCTGGATATCGTGGCAGTCACAGAAACATGGTACACAGAGAGAACCATGACTGGGATGTCACCATACCAGGCTACAGTCAGCAGGAGAGACAGGAGGGTAGAAGAGGAGGAGGAGCTCTGCATAAGAGAAGGGATCAGAACAATGGAACTAAAGGGTAAACAGGGAGAAGAGGAGGCACTGTGGGTCACCCTGGAGACAGGATATGGCACCACAATCCACACAGGTGTTGTATACAGGCCCCCATCTCAGTGGGAGGAAATGGACAAGGAAATGATAGAAGGCATCCTTAGGATGGCATAAAAAGAGGAGATATTGTTGATGGGGAGCTGAATATGCCAGATGCTAACTGGAGCACCTTTGCTGCAGTCACATTCAAGACAGGGTCATTCTCGATGCCCTGCAGAGGTCATGCCTCAGACAGCTAGTGTTGGAACCCATTCGGGTGGGAGCAGTCTTAGACTTGGTACTCTCAAATGGGGATGGAGAGAGGAACTCAAATTTAGAAGTGGGTAGCCATATGGGGACAAGTGACCACCAAACAGTGTGGTTCATGATAAACAGCCGTGAGAGTCAAACCATACAAAGTGAGGGTACTGGACTTTAGAGGGCTGACTTTGTCAAAATGGGAGAGGTCTCAGAAAAGCACTAGCAAAGGGGCAAGAAGGAGGGTGGAGGAACAATAGGGAAACATCAAAACTGCCATCACAGAGGCAACAAGCCTTGTGTGAAGCAAATAAACAAATCAAACGAAGGGAAAAAACCATTATGGTTCTCAAAAGAGTGGTGGGGAAGGTTAGGGAGAAAAAGATAGCATTCAGGAAGTATAAGAAAACACAGAAGGAGCAGGACAGAGAACTCGACCAGTTAAAGTAGAAGGAAGTGGGAAGGCAGTCAGAATAGCAAAGGTCCAAACTGAGGAAAAGATAGCCAACTCGGTTATAAAGTGAGATAAAACATTTTATAGGTACATTAGGAGCAAAGAAAGACCAAAGGAGGGATAGTGAAGCTTAATAAAGGGAGCTGGTGGACAAAGGGTGATAGTGAAAAAGCAGGATACTGAATGAATACTTCTGCTCAGTATTCACAAAAGAAGAGGAGGGAAGGTACCTAATACAATCAATAGAAGCACTTTGGATGGGGGGTTGATACCAGTCCATTCACAGAAGAAAGGGTCCTGAAAGAACTCCTAAAACTGAAGGTGGACAAATCAATGGGCCCTGATGGATCTCACCCAAGAATTCTAAAAGAACTATGGGAGAACTAGTGACACCATTGACTACCCTTTTAACAAATCAGCGGAGGATGGTGTGCACATAAGGACTAGAGGAGGGTGGATGTGATTTCCTTCACAAAAGTGGGAGCTAAGTAGAGGCAGGAAACTACAGACCTGTTAGTTTGACCTGATAGGAAAATGACAGAATCACTTCTGAAAGAAAGAATTGTTGACTACCTAGAGGCCAACGAGGCAGCATGGATTCACAGCGGAAAGTCATGTCAGATGAATCTAATAGATTTCTTTGACTGGGTGACCAAAGTAATAGACCAAGGAGGGGCTTGTGGACATGGCCTACCTAGACTTTAGCAAGGCATTTGACACATTCCCACACAAAAGATTAATAAAAAATTAGCCAGCCTAGGAGTGGGTCCCAGGTGGTAGCCTGGGTAAAAATTTGGCTGGACAACAGGACACAGAGAGTAATAGTAAACAGAGTCCACTCTGAAGAAAGGAGGGTTACTACTGGGTACCACAGGGTTTAGTACTGGGTCTGGTCCTTTTAATGTCTTTATAAGTGACATTGCAGAGGGGCTAGAAGGAGAAGCATGCCTCTTTGCAGACAACACAAAAATCTGCAACAGGGTTGATATACAAGGCGGGGTGGAAAGGATGAGAAGGACTTGGCAAGGTTGGAGGAATGGTCAAAAGTATGGCAGCTTGAGTTTCAATGCAAAAGTGCAAGTAATGTACCTGGGAAACAAAATTCCAGGGAATAGTACACAATGGGGGGTACTAACAACAACAGGAAAAGGACCTGGGGTAGTCATATCAGATGACCTACAGGTAGGCAAGAAATGTGAGAAGGCAGTAAGGAGGGCTGGGGGATACTGGGATGCATCAGGAGAGGCATCATCAGTAGAAACAGAAAGTTGTTATCCTTCTGTACAGACAGTTGGTGAGACCCCATCTGGAGTATTGCGTGCAGTTCTGTAGACCCCATCTCTGCAAGGACATAGACATGATGGAGGCAGTCCAGAGAAGTGCACTAAAAATGGTGCAGGGTCTGCACCAGAAGCCATATGAAGAGAGACTAAAGGAGCTTAATATGTATACCCTTGAGGAAGGGGGACATGATATAAACTTTCAAGTACCTCAAGGGAATCAACAAAGTCCAAGAGGGTAGCATCTTTCAGAAAAGAGATGTGCAAGAACAAGGGGCACATTGAAGATAGAGGGGATGGCTCAAGGGCACATGAGCAATTATTTTTCTAGGAGAGGGTGGTGGACGCATTGAACGGCCTTTCTGAGGAGGTCATGGGGTCCAAAAACAGTGGGGAATGTAAGAATGCATGGGACAGACATAAGGCAATTCTAGTGGGAGTAGGAAGAAGTAGGCTGTTGGTTAACTAGGATCTGCAGCTTATCCAATCGGTAGGGAAATGGGCAGATCGGGTGGGTGAAGGTTCTTATCTGCTGTCAAAGTCTATGTTTCTATGTTTCTAACTACATTGTAGAGTTCTAAAATGTTCCTTACAGCAGCATGAAAATCAAAAATATCCACTGGGAAAACTGAAAGGCTGTATAGCTAGAACAATAACGGAATTTAAATGTGAAGGCTATAAGCCTGAGGTTAGATTGGCTGGAGCAACTATGTCACTCTCCCACTAGGCTTTTAAATAGGTAGCTGACCCTGGGCCTTCCCAGATTCATTTCTTTTTGCAGTCAGAGGCTCTGTTGGTCTGTCCTCTGAGCCTCACCGCTGTTTCTGTGCTTGTTTTTCCTGCCCGGCTTGTATCTTTCCTCCAGCTGTGTGCTTCCCTGTGTTTTGTGTCTCTTGTTTTGGGGGCCTTGTTCCCTGTTTTCTGCTTTGCTGTATTTTGGTTTTGTCTTTGGGGCTTTATTTCTAAGCTCCTAGCATACTGCTACCCAGAGCTCATACTACTGTTTTCGGTTACCTACAACTGCAGCCTCTGCTACTGTTTACTCCAATTACTATTGTACCCAGTGCTTGTGTTTTTCCATTGTTGCTCACCTTACTCAAACTGCTGTAATGCACCTGCAATCATTATCTGCATGTTTCAGCTCACCCATAGCTGCTCCATGTTGTACAGTAATTCTTTTCACCTGACGCAGGTTTACTCTGACCCAAGCTGTGCTGCTCATTCATACTCATTCTCCTTGCAGCTTCATTGCACTGCCTTGCTACACCTGTTTTCAGAGCATCTCGTACTACTGCTTTCAGTTACCTACAACTGCAGCCGCTGCTACTGTTTACTCCATTTACTATTGTATCTAGTGCTTGTGTTTTTACACTGTTGCTCACCTCACTCAAACTGCTGTAATGCACCTGCAATCATTATCTGCGTGTTTCAGCTCACCCATAGCTGCTCCATGTTGCATACTTAATTCTTTTCAACTGACACTGGTTTACTCTGACCCTAGCTGTGCTGCTCATTCATGCTCTCAATATACTTGCAGCTTCATTGCACTACCTCACTACACCTGTTTACAGGGCATTGTCTCCATGTTTTATTACAGTTACAACTCTGAGGTCAGCTGCCTGACCTCCTGCTGAGCTGTTAATATAGCTTTATTATTATTAAATCCTGCCTCGCTGCCAAATATCCTCAGAGTATTTATCACCTTGATTTGGCCTCCTCCTCCACTTCGACGTCCTGCAGTTCTTCCCGTTTCGACATCGCTGTTTCGATCCACCCTGGCCTTCTTTCATTCTTTTTATTATTATTTTTTTTTGGCATTCATCTGACTCACCCTCCTGCGTCAATTTCCTGATGGCCTTCTAGGATTCATTCCATGCTTAGCCTGCATTCAATATTTCTTTTGGGCTACCTATCATGGTTCCTATACCACCTTATCGAACAGCAGCCCTCCTGCACGTGTATTCAGGTTCATGACTTCATTCCATATTTCCTCATCCATACTGTCCCTGCTCAGCCCTCTGGGTTCAATCCACTCAAGGTGTCCTCCTCATCGTCCATTTTGCTCAGCAATCCATGCCCTCCTACCGCATGTCTCAGGTTCCAGACTCCTTATCTCATACCAGCTGCCTTTTCTCGTACTGGCCATCGATTTCAATCCATTCATGGTGTCACTCTTCTTCGCCTATTGTCCATTGCTTCCTTCAAGTTCCTTTCCAGTTCATTTCTGAATCTACCTCCTTCGAGGAACTTCCTTCATCACATTGTTTGATTGGCTTCCATTTCCACTCAAGGCCATGCCTTCCTGTTCGTTGCCCTTTGCTAAGGGCTGGTTGGCTGCTCTCCACCATCATTCAGTTCATCTTCAAGTTGGTATCATACCTTACCCATTCTGACCTTCTGGGCTTCCTCCTCCCTCATTGTACCTCATCCATTCCTATTTTACCTTGCTCGCTTCTACCATCGAGGTTTCATTCCAATCCTGGCTTCATCCCATTGCCTTCCGTCATCCTGGGCTACCACCATCAGTCTGCGGCCTATTTCAGCCCAGAACTGTCTTTCTCCATTGCTCCCCCTCGCCCTTGCTGCTGCTCTTCTGCTGTTCTCATCCAGTGCTGTCCGTCCTGACTTTGCTCTACTCTGGCCTTGATTGCCATTTCTTTTGGGCATGCCTATCGTTCATGTACCGTACCTATCATGATTGCTGTGCTTGCTTGTTCAATCTGCTTCTCCAAGTCCCTTCCTTCGTTCCTCCCTCTAGTGGGTGCTCCCACCTTCCTTGTCCAGTACCTTCTTTTGGGGTTTCCCTATCCTGTATCTGGCTACCTGTCATTAATCATATGCCACCTCATCGACCCGCAGCCCTCCTGCTGCATGTATCAGGTTCATGACTCCAGTCATCACGCTCCACCACTTATTATCTTGTACCAGCCATCAAAGATTTACTCCAATCATGGCTCTATCCTGCTACCTCGATTTGACTCTATCTCCACTCAAAGCGCCATGCCTTCCCATCCGTCACCCTTAAAGCTAAGGGCTGGCTGGAGGCTCTCCCCTATTGTTCAAGTTCCTTTTCAATTTCATTTCTGAATCTACCTCCTTTCAAAGAGCCTACTTAATCACATCGCCTATTCAATTCTGAATTTATCTCCTTTTGAGGTCTCCTTAGTCACATTGCTCTGCCAAGCATACCTCCATCATCCAAGTTCAATTTCAAGTTCATTTCTTTCATTCCAAGTTCAATTCGAGTTCCTTCCTGTCTCCTCTTCCTCAGTCTTCTCATATAGGATTTTCCCTATCCCATCATCTCCTTTTCTACTCATATGCTTCTTAACAAATCCTTCTCTTTAATGACATACATCCTTAAATCAAATGTAGTCAGCCTGGAGGAAGCGACCTAGGCCTTGGATCCCCAGAAGTTTACTCCTTAAAGGGGGTTTTCCTCTCCTCCATGCCAATGGTCATAATATTAGAGTTAGTGTTTACTTATGTTAATTAGTTAGGTTCCTGTTGGATGGAGATGGATGGTGGCCCGGCTTCCCTCTCTCTCCTTAGGAAGTCCGCCTTTAATCATCTTCTCAGATTTCATTCATTCATCACCCTCGCCTCTTAGATGCTAGACACCCAATTAGGTATTCTTTTGGGCTTCTTCCTAAGCTACCTTTAGCTGACAGAATAATTCCCGCAGCACCTATGGTGGGGGCCTTCTCAGGGTTCCTTGGCGCCATACCCTAATAGGGTGGTATATCCCACTGCTAGAGAGGCAGAAAGCCACAACATCAATCAAATCCACAATGTAAGTCAAGTCACACAAGCATCATCTCATCCAGTTAAATAAGCACAATCGAATGGGAAGGCTATAAGCCTGAGGTTCAGTTGGCTGGAGCAACTACATCAGCCCCATCAGGCTTTAAATAGGTAGCTCACCCTGGGCCTTTCCAGGATTCATTTCTTTTGTCCACCATCCACCCCCCTCCTCCAGCGGCACATTTCTTCTACCGTGGTCTTCTTCCTAAGCTACCTTTAGCCGACAGAATCATTCCAGCCACCTATTGAGAAACCTCCCTAGGGTTCCTTGCATCGCATTCTAATAGGGTGGTATATCCATGGATAGAGAGGTGGAAAGCTACAACATCAATCAAATCCACAATGTAAGTCAAGTCACACAAGCATCATCTCATCCAGTTGCATAAGCACGCTTGAACTAGTATTTAAATAGAGCTTCTACTGGGCAAAATGAATTGCTGATTCAGCACAATTTTCCTTAAGGTGTTTGATTTATCAGGAAGGTCTATATAGATGAGCATGAGGCTATGGGACCCATATTCAGATCCAACTGGCTGCATGCACACAGTGGGCATTGTGCAAACAAATAGGACCAGCCAGGTCTGGCACCACATTCAAATGGATAGCATGATCTAAATTGACCTCACTATTCATTTAAGTATTGGGCTATAGTAGCATGGTGCACAGCCAAGTAGTCATGCTTTGTGCTGTGCTACCGGGCACCAGGCGAAGACCGCCATAGGGTAAAGTCGACACACAATGGATGGCACCTTGTCCCCTATGGGTGATATTCAGCCCAAACATGCAGATGAGTCCATTGGGCACGCATGGCACAAGTAGGCCATTTGAATGCCCAATGGGGCTCATCGGCATGCTACTGCAGCAGCCTTGTGCACTAGACCAGGTTCCCCATCCCTAGCCCCAATCCCAATAAAGTAAAGAGAAATAACATTCCTGGTGGTCCAGTGGTCCCTCCCCAGCCTCGATCCCCATCCATGTTACAAAAGGAAATTGTTGTTGGCCCAGTGGTCTCTCCACAACCCCAATCCACTACTAAATAAAAGAAATGACTTCCTGTTGGTCTAGTGGTCCCTCCTAGTCCCTATCCCCTCTATTAAACAAAAATAAAATTCCCAGTAGTCACCCCTTCCCCAAGCCCGATCCCAGCCTTTATAAAAACAAAAACATCCCTGGTAGTCTAGCAGTCCCCCGAGCCCCAATCCCCACATAGGGAAAATAAAATCCCTGGTGGTCCAGTAGGTCAGGTTCCCCCTCCCCAGCCTCAATACCAATCAAGTAAGAAATAACATCTCTGGTGGTCCAGCAGTCTCCCCAGCCCTGATCCCTGCCAGATCACTGAAAACACCCTGATGGTCTAGCAGTCCCCTTTCTAACCCTGACCTGCCTGTATCAGTCAAGAAACACCATCCCTGGTGGTCTAGAGGACTTCCTACCCCTGCAGGTAGTGCCCCACCAGTTAGCTTCCCCATCTGAACCCCGAGGGCCAGAGACCAGCACAGCCTCCAGCACGCATTCTAAGAGAGTTCAGTTGGTGGCTGGCCATAGTGGTGAGTAGAGGATGCCAGTCACTGGCCCTCGGGGTTGAGATAGGGGGGTGGTGGGACACTATCTGCCAGGGTGGGGTGGTGGTGGTCCACTAGACCACCAAGGATGCTGATTCTTGACTGATTGAGCAAGTTGGTGTTAAGAGGGGCTTCTAGATCATCCAAGGGTGTTTGGTGATCTGGCAGGGGACTGGGGCTGGTAGTTGCTGACCTGTGCTGCTTTTTTTTACCTATTTGGGGATCGGGGCTCTGGGTGGGGGTTGGGGTACTGGACTACCAGGGATGCTTCTGTTTTTTTTTTTTATAAAGGCTGGGCTCAGGGCTCAGGAGGGGACTGCTAGACTACCAGGGATGCTATTTTTTCTGAGAGATGGGATCAGGGCTGGGGGCTGACTGCAAGACTACCAGGGATGTTTTTTTTTTTTTATAACATAGGGATTGGGACTTTGAGAGACTGCTAGACCACCAGGGAGGTCATTTGTTTTATTCAGACAGGGATCAGGTGAAGGAGGGACTGCTAGACCACCAGCGATTTCCTTGTAAACATGGGCGAGGATCGTGGTTGGAGAGGGACTGCTGGACCACCAGGGTACCCAGCCCTCGATAATGCATGGAGGATGGGCTTGGCACCAGCCCTTTCTGTGCACTGCTAAGGGCAGGGTTTCAGAAATGTTAAGCTGCGGACGCACTTATGAGTGTTTAGCACTTCTGAAACTTTCCAATATCATGCTGTGCTGTGTATGCATGGGGGTGACCTCATTTGCATATGTGCAGCATGATATGTGCCACAGTGCTGTTGGGGTGTGCCATGCATACAGTAGGTGGCTTTTGAATACGGCCACACCCCTGATGGCTAGTGTTATTCCTGGTTAGCTTGGCAGAAACCCTGTTTGTGCCACACTAACCTTTTGGAAATGGGGTCTATGCTTTATCTTATTTTTTGCCTGTTAACCAAGAAAGGCACACTAAGCTGGAGCATATTTCCAGACCTACACTTGGTGGTGGTGGTGGTGGTGGGGATTAAGAACAGGTATGTTGAGTGACTGGCTCAGGATCTGACACAGAAACATAGAATTTGTTGGTAGAAAAGATCTGACAGTAAGTGGCAATTGTGTGATTCAAAGTTGAATCTTTTGTTGGTGACACCACATATATTCCTGTCATAGATCCATTTCATCACTGCAAGGCTGTAGATGTTGATGAATGTTGCACGTTTCACGTGGACTTGTGCTTAACGGAGAACTGTGTTGAACCTACACGTATTTTTTCCTGTAGAGCTTCTTCTAAAATTCTGGTTCTAAGTCTGTTATTGTTCCACTGGTACTCACCATTTGGTAAACACTGTGAGATCTGTACCATTTTAGAACTGTATGAGGTAGCCTATATCATACTGAACCACAGAGTTCTACTGTATAGTGCCAACAGTGAAAGAGCAGAGTAAGAACATAAACTACATCACACAATTCTAAATGATGGTTCTTACCTGCAGAGTGTGTTCCAGGAATACCCACTGAGTTTCCTGTAAGGCCAGTAAAGGTGGAATAATAACAGAAGGTGAATCAATATTTAAATGTCGGCTTCTACAGAAAAAAAACTGGCTTACAGATTAAATGTTGTTGTTGGTTAAAGCAGCACAAATTTGATATCTTTAGATTCATAATCAACGATTTCACTTTTCTCAGATCTTGAGGAAAACATTTTTAAACTGTGTTTTTAATTAATGACTGGAGTCATGAAAGATGGCTGCCTGCCACCACAATAATGCAAATGTCCTCCACTGATGTTTCCTGTGGACCATACCTACTGGGTTTATATTGTGGATATATATTATGATGGTGCTAGCACATGTTTCTGATCACTGCACCACACCAAGATTTCTAACAGTGTATGGTAGGCACGCTGTTTCGCATGGAAATCCATGCCTGAAGCAGCGTTGTTGTACTGTCTTGACTATGTCATGATGTTGTTGTGCTGCACTGAGTATGTCACTAGTTCCACATAACACTGAGCGTCTTTGCACTTGCGCCAATGTAAGCGGCTGCAGTGGTGAGGAAGCAAGTGGCGCTGGAGCGAGACACTACATCTGCGTGCCAAGTGGGCATTTTTTTTACCAGGGACCGGTTTTGTCTAAAGGAGTACATCTATGGTTGCCCATACATTATTAAAGATTGTGTATGAACAACCCTACACAAACAAAGATATGTTTCAATCTCCAGGTTTCCACGTTAATGGCTCTCGAGATCTCCAATTACCATGGAAATCTCTCGATTGAAAAATATCCTTGTCGTGTATGATTGCTCATACACAATCTTCTATTTTATGAGGAATAGAGAACAGCAAGGGATCAACAACTTCTAAAATGTCCAAATCACCTCTCTTAGTTCAGAAAGTAAATAAAATGAAAAGAAAAGAGGTCTACAGATGTTTTTGTCAGAATAAGTTAGCTTGTTAAAAACATAGAACATTGTCAGTTATTGTGTTTGTGTATATCAGGGATTTGTTGATCAATTGCCCTTTAACATAGAAAGTGCCCTTTTGACCATGAGCCCCCCCACCTTTCCTAATCTTCTGCCACCCATGCCCATCCATGCCCATTTCGAGGATGGGAAAGGACCATAGCTGGCGTGGATGTTCGATTTAGCCCTCTCTCAATTCCTGACTCAGGGACCTGCATCCATATACTGTAGGCTAAAGACAAGTATTTTGAGCTAGGGCTCCCACATATATGTTGGTAGAAAGGTTGAAAGGTGCTGGCAATTTGGACATAAACAAAGGAGAAGAGTGAAGCAGGCAATACATTAAATTTAAAATAAATATAATTTAATGCTTGTGATCTGCTGTACTGGTTGGAAAAGGAGGAATGAGGGTCAGGAACACATTAGAGCAAAACAAACGGCTGACCCACCCCCCATGCTCAGTAGTTGCTTGTTGTACTTATTCCATCCAATCTGATCCTGATCTGTCACACTACCCTGCCACTTTGAGGTCATCAGTCATGATAACTGTAAGGTTTCTTGCCTGATTAGTGACCGTCAGTACCTGTCCCTCATACTATACTCATCTGCTGGATGCCTATGCCCTAGGTCCATTATTTTTACACTTTTGGCATTGAATGCCAGCTGCTATGTTCTTGACCACTCCTTGAGTTTCCCAAGATCCTTGTTCAGTTTCTCCACCCCTTCTGAGTGTCCCCCATTACAGCATTTTGTATCTTCTGCAAAGGCATCCCTTTCCTTCTGGTTCTTCTGCAGTGCCACTTAGCTCAGCTGGTTCAATGGCTCAAGATGGTCTCTCATTCCAGAGGATTGCTTTGATGTCCTAAGAAATGAAAATCAATATGTAGAATTATACCATGATGGAAAGGCTAGCCTAAGGTTTGATGACAGGTGGGAGCAACCTGCCACACCCCCTTCCTGGGCTATATAAACCAGCTTCCTCCATCTTATTTGGAAGCTCCATTTCTTCTGCTGCAGCTGGAGGCTTGCCTCCCCATGGTTAGTGCTGTCCTGTCAGTTGTTTCGGGCCTTTCTGTTCGGTTTTGCCTTTGGCTTCTGTTTGCTCTGTGCCTTCTGCAGCTCTCTGGTTTAATATGTGTTGTTATCTCTGGCTGTGGCATTGTGCTCCCTGCCGTCTCTACATTAGCCACTCCTGCTGCTCTTTTTGCTCGTATGTAACTCCAGTGCTTATCTGCACTGTGTTTTCAGTGTGTAGACTAGATTCTCCGCTCCCCAAACTGAAATTCCAAATTAGCAAAGTGAACCATAATCAGAGTACCTATGCCGGGAGGGATGGTGACCGAGGCCATGGATCCCCAGAGGTTTCCTCTACTGTACTGTTTTTTTTCTCTCCTGAGTACCAAAGGCCATAACTTAGCATTGTATTATAGCATTGTTCCTGGTAGTAGGAGTTTTGGTGCCTTTTAATTTGTGATACTAATGACGACTAAATGTACAATTTTGACCAAATAAAACACAGTAGACATGAATTATTTTTGATAAGAAAGTTTTCATTACACTGCCATTTACAGGACCTGTGGCAGAGAGATTTGTTTTATTGTATTTGCCATTGATCTTTAAATGTGAAGTAGTTCTTTTCTGAATTTGTATAACTGTTCGTGTGTTGAAGGTATGTCAGGGTAGCTCTGACAACAAAACAAACTGTAACTATGGTGGCCACAACAGGTCAAAACACCTTAGTTTTAAAACAACTGTGACAGTGGAGACAGGTGGCAGAAATATTTACAGTAATATACAGTAAAGAGGGTAATTATTTATCATTTCAACCTATAAATGAAAACATTTTAAAACATCTACACTAAAGATTCCCATTTTATAAGTGCAATATGACACTCCAGGGATGTACACTAGACACGTCTAATGCGGCCAGGGGCAGAAGAGCACTCAGATGTTTGAAGTGTCTAATGCACACACCGTAGTGTCTTACTGCTTACTCATAACACCTGCACTATCAGTACCAAACACCTGCATAGCAAATACATGCAAGTGAACGCTCATCATTGACAAATGCTTGTTTTTGTTGCTTTAATTTCAGGAATTTCTCTAGTCTGAAACTTTTCCTTTTCACAACTCTTGCTCCCTTCTCCCTACCTCCCCCATATCAGGCACTGTACAGCCTTAGGATCAGAACAGAAAGGAAATAAACAGAAAAATTGACTCCCAAGGATGGCACATGCAGAGTATAGGTGAAAGAGTAAATACCTGCAGGTGGCAGCAAAGGCAACAGAGGAAAGAAGCAGAAGCGATCATCAGCCATTGAGGAACAGAACAGCAAGCTTAGAGTGCCATCTGAGATAGTTTGCTGACAACTGAAGGTTTCTCTGTAATGTTAAATGTGCCCATTGCCAATCAGTACCACTAAAGAAAAGCCACAGCTAGTGGCAAGAATGAAATTATGTAAAGCCACAGCCTGCAGCAAGAACTAGAAAGGAGTGTATGCATTCCTAAACAGGACAACTACTAATATCGTCTCACCGTTTCCAAATATAACATTTTTTTAAACAGTACAGCTTTGAAGTTAGAGTAATAAGCTGTGAATAAGCTGATACATCCAGCAGACCTGGGTTTGATTCCCACAACCTCCACTTGCATACTGTGTGACCCTGAGCAAGTCACTTACCCTTCCCAGTGTTTCCAGCTCATCCCTGAAAACAGCCATTGTGCCTAGTGGGCCTTAACCAGTTACCATAGAATAAAAAGAGTTTATAATACTTGAAATTATATCTTGAAAGCTGTATCATTTGAACTGTTAGGCTTAGAAGTTTAAGTTTTTTTTTTTAAGCTTGAGTCAGATCAACATGAATAAATCAGAACAATCCAGTTGTCATGTTGATTTATGTCAATATAATATGTTGTTAAAATACGAGAATTTAAAAACTTTTTGAACCATTTTATGTTTTCATGTAGCAGTGTGCATTTAATAGAAAAACAGAAAACCTGCAATGTAGTAGAGGATATTTTTCCAAATAGATGCCAACACAAATACATTTTATGCCTTTGTCTGCATCTGCCCAGTTGTGACAAATATGTGAGCCCTATTTTCAAAGGGGTCTCAAGTTTGTGTAACAAGTTTTACAATTTACAGGAGATAGCATCAAAAATGATGCCTGCATCTAAAAGTATGGGGCATGCTTCCAAACATATCATGCCAGCATCCAAACGTATAGTGTTTATGTCAAAATATGGTGCATTCATCCAAACATATGGTGCCGCATCCAAATGTATGGGGCATGCTTCCAAACATAATGGTGCGGCATCCAAACTTATGGGGCATGCTTCCAAACATATGGAGCTGCATCCAGACATATGATGTTTACGTGAAAAATATAGTGCATGCATCCAAACAATAGTGCATGCATTAAACTTTGGTGGAGGCTTCAAAATAAGTGATGTATGCAATGCATCATTTTCAGATGCAAACTCCTGGATTTAGAAAAGGCAACCTGAGAAGTCTCCTCTGCTGTGTCACCCACTAGAAGAATTCAGCCATAATCTGCTGATTTTTATAAAAAAAGTCTTATTTATTGAAGGTCTGTAGCACACATAAAGACAGACATGCAGACCCATACCTCTTATACCAACATTTGCATGTGCATGCAACATAGAGGAGGAGAGTGCTCAGGCTGCCTTTTCTGAATTCATCTCACTTTGACTGGTGCACCCTGAGATGTCCTCAGTACAGGCTTTCCACGTTTGTGCTAATGAGGCACCAGGATTTGTATCAAACTGCTGGACCATCTAATAGGGGTCTAACAAAGATAGAAGTCTGCTTTGAAAATAGTGGCAGATGTACCTGGTTTGAAAAGCCTGCCTTTGTGTTTAGTAGCATCTACTGAATTTTGAACTATTAATAACTTCCTACTTTTCTTTCTGTGTGTGTGTGTGTGGCAGAATTGCTTCTTGAGGATTTGAAACTTCAGTGCTATCAGATTGTAATTTGTGTACCAAATACAGAGTAAAACAGGATGGATCAGTTGAAGAGGTGGAGGAAAATGGAACCAGCCTGGATGATCTGCCTTACTTCACCGTTAGCTCCATGGTACTGTAGTACAGATGCCACCAACTGAACAAACCTGACAGTGGAAACTGCAGCTTTAAATAGGCTGGGACATTCCAGCAGCAGCTACTAAGGACAGTCTTCTACGCCCACTGTCTGTCTCCTGAGAAACAGTAAACAACAGCTTTCTTTTTGTTAGGTCAAGCAAGATTCAGAATCCAGCCAACTCTGCCAAACTTGACACAGTTTACTTAGAAGGGCAACACAAAACATTTCTGTTCTAACATACTGTATATGTGATAAGAGGACTTTCATCTGGCACAGTAGATACACTAACTCCCAGAGATCTAATAATACAAGCAAAAATGCTGCGTGTCTAGCTAGTGATTTAATGGATACAACAGTAATTCCAGAGGTAAAGTGTGTTATACTTCTGAACTAAGCAGCTATAAAATGGAAACGGAGCCGAAGCCACAGAAGAAAACTTCTATCAGTGATCAAAATGAAAATGAGCATATTTCCATCAGCAATAGAGAAGTGGAAGCTTCTGAGTTAACACAAAAGGGACAAAGATCAAGGTGGAGCCATCACTTCTAGCAGCAAAATTAATTTCCCAGAGGAGCGAAAGAGCTCAAGGTAAGATCCCCACCCACTGAAATCTGAAGCTTGAGTTTCCAGTTTTGATTGCTCCCTGAGTTATAGGTCAGACATTACATCTCACAGTTAAATCATTAAAGTACTTTTAGAATAGATTTATGTAAGCTTAAACCAAGCTTTGCCATGAAAATGGACTGCACCTTTGAACTATGACACATCTAGCTGAACTGTGACTTACGGCAGTACAGTGTAGGTGGTGCCTACATTTAGCATTAGTAAAATGCTTCAGCACCACTAATGACACCCTCAGAGTTAATTGTTGGCTGTTACTCTTGTATTAAATTAAGTACTGATTTATTAGTGTATAAAAAATGTCAGCCAACATCATGACCCTCATGTGCCACCCTCCTCCGAAAGAAAAACTTCTGCAGCTGGAGGTCATGAAATCCAGTTTATGAGTGCTTCTCAGTAGCTGGTTTTCATGAACAGGCATCAGTCTGCAACATCCTTTCGACTGCTCGTAAAAACTTTGGGGAGGAAGTTGGAAGAAGCAATACTTTGTGTCGTATTTTTAGTTGTGCTGGTAAATCAGCGTTAATTATACAACAAATCAATGTTTTCTTACAGTTTACCTCCACAGTTGCATTTAATTGAGGCAGTGCATTTCAATGATGTGTCAGACAAACACAAGCTCTGCCTAGCAGGGCTGCCTAACAACCTAACATGTATTACTGCTTTAATCTAATTGCAACCTTCTCTGGCTCATTTTGGGTCACTACAGATGAGCGGAGTCTTTCATAATGTCAGGGTGTTATTTAGGGTAGTCGGGGTTGTGGTTGAGACTTCTGTGATTTCTTTGAAACCCTATGATGTCCACTGCAAACTCTGGGATACCCTACAAGGTTTCTCTAGAATTTATTTATAAAAATGTAGTGAGTGGAGGAGCTTTGCAACCCCATGATTCTGCTGAAATTATGTATCTGTTTATCAGAGTATGCCTTATGTGTTGAGAGAGTATGAGGAATATGGCGTTTCATACATTAGACATTGCCCTCAGGTTGTCTTACAGCATGACATTCAATTTTGACAGGTTCCTCCCATTTGCCTAGAATACTGAGGGTTTAAAGAGAAGGAACTCTGTCCAGCTCCTCTGATGCATCCAGCTGGTAAGACAGTATAACTGTAATAAATGTAACAGGCTTGGATTGATATGAGCTATCATGTAAACAATGTGTAAAAAATCTTCTTTAGGTTTGGTGGCCTTGTGATAAACAGAGCAAAATTGTTAGTGGTCAATGTTCCAATAACGGTGGCCATTTTATGCAGTCATACAGGCAGGTACCCAGCGCCTGGTGGCCATAATGCCATGAGCATATCTTTTCTAGTGGCCACTGATGATGTTTTGCATTTAAAAGCTTCACTTTTCAGACACTCATCTATGTCACTCCGCTGCCCGACTGGCAAGCATTTTCTGACACTGCCCGTCCATCTCCCAGAGTTGACCTCTGGTACCTGGGTCAGTTCCATCCCTCCGGGGAATGGAGCTGCTCCACAGTAGGGTTACAGGAAGGGAGGAAAAGCATGTCACTGAAGTCTGTACCCTGGCACCAGGCTCTGGTTAGTGTGTGTGCTGCCGAGGAGGGACTAGAGCTGTGGAAGAGTGCACATGTGGAGGCATCATCCAAGACTGCCTGGTGGGACTTTCAGAGTTGTTTCTCCACCTTTCCTCCTTCCCTCCCGTCTGGCACAGACCCACATCAGTGTTCTGGAGGGAGCTGCCAGTGCCTGCTCACTCATGCTGGCAATGGCCCCATGCAACCTCCAGGTATCACTCACCAAGTGGTGTACACTAATCCCTCACTCACCTTCCCTGCCAGCCTCCACTCCTGACGTCCCAAGCTCAGCACACAAACTTAAATCATCATAATGACAACCCCTCACCATTCAGCACTATAGATCTTATCACTGATGATTTTTAAATGGCCATTGGCCTAATGGCCGCTGGATTGTTTTATTTATGTTTTACACTTTCCACTAAGGAGGGTCAATCTTTACACCTTCCACTGATGAGGGTCAGTTTTACACCTTCCACTGATGAGGGTTAGTCTTTCACCTTTCACTGATGAGGCTCAGCCTGTACCCGCAACCTGCTTTTACCCTGCATTTCTCCAATCAAGAAACTACTCCAGTTGGTCCCCTGTAATCAGACCTTCAAACCCTCATCTTGAAGCCCCATGAACTTGCCCCTCCATGGCAGGGTCTAGGTCTTCTGGTCTCCTTGGCCCATGAAACATATCCACTACATGCTGAGGTCCTATGGGTGGGAAGCGACAGGCTGAGAGAGGCTGCATGACATGCATGCAGGGGACAGCCATCATCAAGGGAATCAACAAAGTCCAAGAGGGTAACATCTTTCAGAAAAGAGGTGTGCAAGAACAAGGGCGACAATTTGAAGATTGATGGGGGTGCCTCAGAGGTAATGTGAGGAAGTATTTTTCACAGAGAGATTGTGGATGCATGGAACAGCCTTCCTGAAGAGGTTGTGGAGTCAACAGTGGTGGATTTCAAGAAAGCATGGGACAATCATAAGGAAATTCTAGTGGGTGGGGTAGGAAAAGTAGGCTGTTGGTTAACTAGGATCTGCAGCTTATCCATTAGGTAGGGAACTGGGCAGACTGGGTGGGCCAAGCGGTCCTTATCTGCCATCAAATTCTATGTTTCTATGTTTCTACAGAGGTGCCCCAGTGGCAGTTTTCCCTCTGTCTTGCAGCCCCACCACCCTCCACACAAGCATGTCAGACTGCCTGCAGCATTGACTTGGGGAGGGAGCAAATATCACATGGTTACACATGACATCTTGGCCAACCTGTTACTCCTAGGAGGCACAAGCAAACATTGGGCAGTCTACACCCATCCACTCACTCGGTGCTTGAGTGTGCTACCTCTGTAGCCTCAGAGCTTCAGTGGCCTGGTTAGAGTTTGTACTTCAGACCCAGGTCTCCCACACAGGAAAACAACACATTCTGCCAGTGCCAATGGGTCTTGCAGCAACTGTATTGTTCTACAGCCAGCATGAAAACAGTGCACCAGGAACTCAAGATATTATTTTCCAGGAAAGGTGGCAGAAAGGAATAAATAAATCCTCCATGGCAAATTTTCCTTTAAATACTGAATGTTGGACATGTAATAATTCTGGAAAAATACAAGATACTGTATGTGAGTTCACTAAGGAATCTCTTGTCTTCATGTAGCATTCATATCACCATCAGGAGCTGAATTTACAACAGCAGTATGAAATTCACGGTTCTTATTGAGATATTGCAATTGAATGCATGTAAATCATTGGTAGGGAGTAAAGATACCTGAAATGGCTATGGATTTCAAAGTGTGGGCCCAAACTATCTTTACTTTGTTTGCATTTCTGATACTGTGAGTAGATGAGTTTGTAATTTGTTATGAGATATCTTAAAGAAGCTTGCACTGACAGGTGACTCGGTTGGTAACCTTGTGCTTCTGAATCAGAAGGATGTGGGCTGAGTCTCACACCTGGGTCCAGATTTTCCATTCCCAAAATATGTTGCACATTCTACCCAGTGGGAAAACATTTGGTACCTTTTACACACCCAAAGTGTGTCCCACTGCAAGGCAGACAATTTAGAAAACAGCATCAAAGTCCCAGTTTTAGCCAATTGTGGTTGTTATTGGGATTTTTGCTGGAAAGTTTTCTCTCCAAAGACTCAAACCTGGAGTATATGGTGTATGCCAAAGGATATCTACCAGCTGAAGTAGCCACAGATGTTCTACAATTCCAGTTGTTGGTATAAGGCTTAAGAATGGCAAAATAAATACCATAGAGTAGCTACACCTTGTGCTAACACCAGGCTAGTAAAACACCATCTGTGGCAGTTCTGCCCATATCAGTACTGACATAACAGAGCAGTTTGAGGTGGAGGAGTGGGGTTCAGGCCGTACTATTCAATTTGCTTTCAGTCTAATGAGACATAGCAACAGTACTTCCCACTGATTTATACACACGAATATGGCTCTTCGCACTGGGAAATGCAGTCACAAAGGCTCAAAGTGCTTTACACAATTCCCAAAAGAAAATAAATTGTAGATATAAATATCACAGGAAATGAGAATAAATAGATAAATAAGCACGGCAAGCTGAAATATACAGTGAACAGTGCCCAGAAACATGGTTAAAATCTAAGGAAAACAGATAGCTTTTCATTTCCCTTTTAAAGGCCAGCAGCTGTGAGTGAGTGTGTGAGTGTCTGTGTGTGTGTGTGTGCGCGCGGGCATGTGTGGGTGCTTATATGTCTGGAGGAGAGATACTGCTGAGTTCATGTGTAACATCACTTGGAATGACAAGGTATGAAAGGCACTGAATGAGCACTGGTACAATATGGTTCTGTACTATCTTGGCTGGCTAACTGTTGTATGGAAATGGACAGATGAGACTGCTTAAATTAAAATTGCACCTTTTTAATGTAGTGATACCAATTCTCATGGTTATCTGGAGTTTCTATTCTGTAAAACTGCCCTTGGAGATTCAGAACTAACCCAAAATGAAGGAAGTTGGATTTCTGAGAGCTCTTTCAAGGAAATGGGTAAGATTTTATTTTTCTCTGAATAGGTTAACAAGTATCTATCTGTTCTTGTTGAAAACCAACCTCCGTTATATATTACAACTCCACAATTCACTCAGACCCATTCTTTTTCCCAACAGATGGTTTAAAATGAGCTGATTTCGGTCACTCCATTGTGCTACCATCCATCAGCACTATACATAAAATGAAGCCCAAATTACAAGATAGAGGAGCCCCCAGCCACAATGGTACAATACAAATAACTAAAACAGATGTCAAAGGATACAGACAGGGTTTGCACTTGCAAACATTATTAGCGTTAGCGGTTGCATTCAGGTTGCTGCTTGGCATTGTGCCAGGGGCATGGTGCAGGGCCATGCTGGGACCCAATAGAGAGCATAATGTCTCCCCATTCCTAGCCCTCCAGTACCTTTAAGGCTCCAGTTGTTCATCTTTGGCGAACAGTCCAACTTCCTGGTAGTGTGGTGGAGTTCCAACCCTTCAAACAACAGTCACCATCCCTGGTAGTCCAGTGGAACTGCCTCCTGAGCTCACATGCACCACTGGTTCCTATTTTTCTGGGGTATACCTCTAATTATCCTCCTCCTCCTACCAGCCTTCTTCCCTTGGTCAGAGTACTGTAACCTCCCCTCCCCGATGCATGCTTGTAAAATTCTACAGATTGGAGTCATCAGAATCTGCAGCCAGGTCTGTGAGGGCAACCTCTTGTGAATGACTCTGTTGGCCATTTGCATAGACTCCATCCCTTTCCCACATGGTCCAAGTTCCATTTGCAACTGTCTGGGAAAGTGTTGCGACTCCTGTTTGACATAGCTCTATGGGGCCTAGAAGTAGTCCATGGCACTAATTCATTGCAGTGATCTCTTAGTTCATAGAAACATAGAAAACATAGAAACATAGACTTTGTCGGCAGATAAGGACGCTAGGCCCATCTAGTCTGCCCATTTCCTACCTACAGGATAAGCCGCAGATCCTAGTTAACCAACAGCCTATTTCTTCCTACCCCACAAGAATTGCCTTATGTCTGTCCCATGCATTCTTGAATTCTCCCACAGTTTTAGACCCCACAACCTCCTCAGGAAGGCTGTTCCATGCATCCACTACCCTCTCTGTGAAATAACACTTCCTCATTGCCCTGAACCGCCCTCCTTGTATCTTTAAATTGTGTCCCCTTGTTCTTGCAAGTCTCTTTTCTGAAAGATGCTACCCTCTTGTACTTTGTTGATTCCACTGAGGTACTTAAAGTTTCTATCATGTCCCCCTCTCCTTCTTTCCTCAAGGGTATACATATTAGCTCCTTTAGTCTCTCCTCATCGGCTTCTCTTGCAGACCCTGCACCATTTTAGTTGCCCTCCTCTGGACTGCCTCTATCCTGTCTATGTCCTTGCGGAGATGGGGTCTCCCAGAACTGGACACAGTACTCCAGATGGGGTCTCACCAACTGTTTGTACAGAGGATAACAACTTCCTGTTTTCTGCTGATGATGCCTCTCCCTATACATCCCAGTATACCCCGGCCCTCCCTACTGCCTTCTCACATTGCTTGCTAACCTTAAGGTCATCTGATATGATTACCCCAGGTCTCTTTCCTTTTTGTTGTTGTTACTACCTCCCCACCCATTGTGTATTCTTCCCTGGGTTCTTGTTTCCCAGGTGCATTATTCTGCACTTCTTTGCATTGAATCCTAGCTGCCATACTTCTGACCATTCCTCCAACCTTGCCAAGTCCCTTTTCATCCTTTCCATGCCTCCTTGTGTATCAACCCTGTTGCAGATCTTTGTGTCATCTGCAAAAGGCATACTTTCCTTCCAGTCCTCTGCAATGTCACTGATGAAGACATTAAAAGGACTGGACCCAATCTGAACCCTGCGGTACCTCACTAGTAACCCCCTCTTTCAGAGTGGACTCCATTTACAATTACCTTCTGTGTCCTGTTGTCCAGCCAATGTTTTACCCAGGCTACCACCCTGGGTTCCACTCCCAGTCTGGTTAATTTGACTATTAATCTTTTGTGTGGGACTGTGTCAAATGCCTTGCTAAAGTCTAGGTAGGCCATGTCACAGCCCTCCTGGTCTACTACTTTGGTCACCCAGTCAAAGAAATCTATTAAATCCGTCTGACATGACCTTCCGCTGTGAACCCATGCTGCCTTGGGTCCTGTGCTCCACTGGCCTCTAGGTACTCAACTATTCTTTCCTTCAGAAGTGACTCCATCACTTTCCCTACCACAGAGGTCAGACTGACAGGTCTGTAGTTTCCAGCCTCTGTCTTGGTCCCACTTTTGTGAAGGGAATCACATCCGCCTTACTCTAGTCCTCGGGTACCACACCATCCTCCCATAATTTATTAAAAAGAGTAGCCAGTGGTTTCACTAGTTCCTCCCTTAATTCTTTTAGAATTCTGGGGTGAATTCATCAGGACCCATTGCTTTGTCCACCTTCAGTTTCAGGAGTTCTTGCAGAACCCTTTCTTCTGTGAAAGGACTGGGATCGACCCCCTATCAAGTGCTTCTGTTAATTGGATTAGGCACTTCCCCTCCTCTTTGTGAATACTGAGCAGAAATATTAGTTCAGTATTCCTGCTTTTCACTGTCCCCTCTGCCCACCCACCGTTCATTCTATTCAGCCTCACTATCCCTCCCTTTGTCTTTCTACGCTCGCTGATGTATCTATAAAAGGTTTTATCCCCTTCTTAACTGAGTTGGCTATCTTTTCCTCAGTTTGGGCCTTTGCTATTCTGACTTCCCTCCCTGCTTCCTTCTGCCTTAACTGGTACAGCTCTCTGTCCTGCTCCTTTTGTTTCCTTATACTTCGGAATGCTGTCTTTTCTTCCTGACTTTCACAGCCACCTCTTTTGAGAACCATAGTGGCTTTTTCTTTCGTTTTGATTTGTTTATTTGCTTCACACAAAGGCTTGTTGCCTCTGTGATGGCAGTTTGATAATTCCCCATTGTTGCTCCACACCTCCTTCTAGCCTGTTTGCTAGTGCTTTTCTGAGGCACTCTCCCATCTTGCCAAAGTCAGCCCTCCTAAAGTCCAGTACCCTCACTTTTGTATGGCTTGACTCTGTAGCTGAGTTTAACGTGAACCACACTGTTTGATGGTCACTTGTCCCCAGATGGCAACCCACTTCTAGATCTGAGATCCTCTCACTGCCCCGTTTGAGAGTATGAGGTCTAAGATTGCTCCCTCACGAGTGAGTTCGAAACTAGCTGTCTAATGCCTGCCACCTGTAGGGCATCAAGAATAGCCCTGCTCTTGGATGTGGCTGCAGCAAATGTGCTCCAGTTAACATCTGGCATATTCAGGTCTCCCATCAACAGTATCTCCCCTTTCTCTGCCATTCTAAGAATGCCTTCTATTATATCCTTGTCCATTCTTCCCCTGACATGGGGGTCTGTACACTAACCCCTGTGCAGATTGTGGTGCCCTTTCCAGTCTCCAAGGTGACCCACAGTGCTTCCTCTCCTCCCTGTTTACTCTTTTGTTCAGTTGCTTTTATCCCTTCCTTTACATGAGAGCTACTCCTCCCCTCTTCTCCCCTGCCTGTCTCTCCTGTAGGTTATGTACCCTGGTATGTTAACATCCCAGTCATGGTTCTCTGTGTACCATGTTTCTGTGACTGCTATGATATCCAGGCATCCCTCTTCCATTAAGGCCATCAGCTCAGGGAGCTTGTTGCCCAGACTACAGGCATTGGTATTCATTACCCTCCATTTCCTGATGACCTTACTCCTTTTGCCCCATCTCTGTCCTTCTTGCCTTTGTCACTTTCTCCGTTTACCCTGCCCTTCTCCCTATCGACACCTCTATGTTGGTGTTTGCCACACTTACCATGATTATTTAGGGGCTAGGATTTTCCCTGCTCCTTTCCAGTGCCTCCCCTTGGCTGGTTTAAAAGCTTGCCAATGAAGCATTTAAACCTATCACCTAGGATCCTGGTTCCCTCCCGGACAGATTCAGACCATCATGCCAGTATAGGCTTGCATCACTCCAGGTGGACCCCCAGTCCCCAATGAAGCCAAATCCTGAGCTCCACCCAGTTTTCAACCACTGATTGAATCCATGGTCTGGAACACCCTAGCCTCTCCTATGCCATAGATGGGTAGCACCTCCGAGAAGGTTACCGTGCTGCTACTTGACTAAGGCCCCTCCCAATTCCACAAACTCTTCCTGCACTTCTCTAATCCCTTTCTTAGCCAGGTCATTTATCCCTAGGTGGACAATGACATCCAGCTCCCTCCCTGTGCAGCTGCTCCGGCAATCCTGAGGATTCGCTCCCTGTCCCTCAAGCCATGGTGCCAGGCAGGCACCTACCTCCTCTCCCTTCCTCCCCAATTCTACCTTCCTAACAATGGAGTCCCCACCAGGAGTTGTTTCCTTCCCATGCAGGGTCCCCTGTCACCCTCCTGTGGGTCTCCTTTATGGAGGTTCCCAGCATCCTCCTTGGTCTCCACTGTGGGTGCCTCCATAGAGGAATCACACTTTGCCAGAATGGTATAGGAATTATGGAGAGGTACAACTGGAGGATGCGCCTCTGTTCCACCACCCTCACCCTCCCTGAGCCCACTGTGGTCCAACCGCTCCTCTTTCTTGGCAACCTCTGAGGCAGCGGCAGTGGCACTGGTGGTCCCTGGATGGAAGAGAGGTCCCACAAATCCTGGTCAACTCAGCCTGAGATGAGCAACCTCCTCCCTCAGCCCAGAGAGTGCCTGCAGATGGGACAACACCGCATCCTCAGAACATCTCCCGAAGACTGCTGCTCCACAGCCACTGCACTACCACTCCAATCATGTCTTATTTCTGGCCCCTTAACTGTTTGCAATCCTTACTCTTTCCTCTGTTTTTTCTCTCTCTCCTTACTTTCTGCCTGTGTGCCCTTTAAGCTCCTGATTGTCCTGTTCTGAGACAAGAATATCCTATATTTCTCAGTAGACCACTTACTTGCTCAGAGGCAAACCTCCAGCAGCTAGAGGGCCAGAGCTACTCTTGCCCTCTAGGATGGTGGGTCCTTGGTGGTTCTGTGATCACTCACTTCCTGCCCCTAAACAGGAAGTTCCTGTTGTCAGTCAAATCCTGTGCCTATAAAAATAGAACTAGCTTTGGGTGGTAGGGTGGAGAAAGAGGAAGGAGGGCAATATAGTCCCAGCAGAAGTTCAGTCACACAGCAGTCCTTTCTCCTGGTGTCTTCTGCCAAGCTAATTAGAGAATCTTTCTAAGGCAGTCTTTAAATGTAGCTTCCTTCTAGCTAAGCCACTCCCCTACTTACAGATCTTTCTACAAGTAATTTAAACCTCACAGCAGTTAAGTCCTTTCAGTCACCTGAGATTTACACCTAGATAACTCTTCAGATACCCATTCAGTTCAGTTAACCCAAACACACACTTTTTTTTGTATGTTAGTTTTTACCCTAAATTAAAGGTCCAAGTACAAAAGTTCTTCTACTTTAGTCCCAGCAGAGAGTTCAGTCACACAGCAGTCCTTTCTCCTGGTGTCTTCTGCCAAGCTATTTGTTCATCATTTGTATTTCTGAATGGGGCTTACTTTGTGTCTTCCTAATTTCTCAAAGTTGTAACGGACCACAGGCTTCATATTTCAAGGGTTTGTACCCACTAAATAGAGTGCAAGACCAGTTTAGCTAATGCAGATCTTCAGCACTTAGCAATTCTATATTGGATGGCATTAATGAGCACTCTGTGATGGCCCAGCCACACTTTCAATAACAACCATAAGCATGCAGGGATTGCACCATACTTTGCATGCCTTGCACTAGTAATCACATTGCAAGTAGATGGATCACTCCCACTAGACACTAAGGGGAGAAGGGCCAGGGCCAGCAGATGTGTTGACTGGCTTTGGGAAAGGGATGCCAGCTTTAGGGTAGGTGATGATTGCTGATTGGGCGTAGAGGCATTGTGCAGATCAGGGAATGTGGTAATGAGGATCAAGCATGTGCGGTGAATATTTTATTTTAATTCAATATACTTTATTGATTTTGAGCAACATATGAAAATGGGTAAAACATTAGTACTAGTACAGCTGCAAGAAAACATTTAACAATCAAACATACATAACAATAACTACAGGTAAGACACAAAACTGAAAAACAACAGAATCTCCCTCCCCAATCCCCCAAGTCCGCATGTCAGAATTACTAGAAATTAAAGTTATGGAGACAGGTATTTAGGGCTGCCAGAGGATAGTAGAGTCAGGAGGCTCCAATAATGATCTGTAAACATCTAACATATGCGGATATTAGCAATGTGTTTCTCCAGTTGGATGGCAATATAGTGCAGTGGTTTAAGGCTCTGAGCTGCAAATCTGGTGACATCCAGCAGACCAGACCTGGGTTTGAATCCACAGCTTCCACTTGCATACTGTGTGACCCTGAGTAAGTCACTTTACTTCCCTGTGCTCCCAGGTCGCACCTGTGAAAAAAGTTTTCAACAGTGTGCTACTCCTGGTTAAACTAAAATAAATAAATAAATAAAAGATCTCACGGTACCATTCCAAGGTCAAGGGAAGGATTGTTCTTCAATGCCTAAATATCACTAGTTTGGCAGTGGCAGCAACTAGGGATAGGTGGGCTTTTAGAGCTTTAGGTGTGCCTTGCGGGAAAAGAAAGATATTAGGCAGGATTCTGGAGTAAATAAGGGGTCAAAGCCCAGGATCAGGACTAGAATATTTTGGATGGCCCTCCAGAATTTTTGGGTTTTCGGGCATTCCCACAACATGTGAAAGAGGGATCCTATCTTTTCCCACATCTATGACAGAGAGTGATACTAACTTCCCAATAGCATGCAATCTAACAGGAGTATAGTACATGTTGTGCATAATGTTAAATTGGGTAAGTCTCAGCCTATCCTGTTTAATAAATCTATAAATAGTTTTCCAGACTTTACCCCAGTAAACTGGATCATCTGGAAGGAGGGTTTGCTTCCAGTAGTGGCAGACCTCTTTAGGGAGCTCAGGGTCGAGGTCTTACAGAAGCTTATATACACTGGAAACCATGTGTGGTTGCTCACCACCTTAAGTGGGCAAGTCTTCTCAGGGTGGAAAACAACAGGGTTTGGTGCCTAAAAGGTGAGGGCAGCCTGTCTTAATTGCCAATACTTAAAGGCGCTCAGTGTTGGGTAATTGAAATTTCTCTTGCAGCAAAGAGAACGGTAATATGAAGTCCCCATTGCAGATGTCCCCAAGTGTACTATATTGTAGTCTAGGGCAGAAAGAGGCAGGATTGCGTGGTTACCTATCCGAAATGAGGATTATTAACAAGCATTTGTCAATGCGAGTGCTGATTGCTTATATGTGCTGTTTAGGTATTTGGAAGTGAAAGGACCATGCCTAAGAACTGTCATGTGCCCCCCAAGACATCCACTATGTCTTTCTGTTCAGTATTCACAGAAGGGGGAGGGGCAAGGGCCACAACAGTTGCAAAGGCATGAAGAGGTGGACAATAGTCCATTCACAGGCAGAATAATCCTGCAGAAGGTGAGTAAATTAATGGTGGAAAGCGAGGGACCAGATGGCATACACCCAAAGATATTAAAAGAACTGAAGGGAGATAGCAGTCAGACTGGCAGCCGTGTTCATAGAAACACAGACTTTGATGGCAGATAAGGACCGCTTGGCCCAACTAATCTGCCCATTTCCTACCTACAGGATAAGCTGCAGATCCTATTTAACCAACAGCCTATTTCTTCCTACCCCACAAAAATTGCCTTATGTCTGTCCCATGCGTTCTTGAATTTTCCACAGTTTTAGAACTCACAATCTCCTCAAGAAGCTGTTCCATGCTTCCCACCACCCTCTCTGTAAAAATACTTCTTCACATTGCCCTGGCTGTCCCCTCTATCTTCAAATTGTGTCCCCTTGTTCTTGCACAACTCTTTTTCTGAAAGATGCTACAAACTTGGACTTTGTTGATTCCACTGAGGTACTTAAAGCTTTCTATCATGTTCCCCCTCCTCCTTTCCTCAAGGGTATACATGTTAAGCTCCTTTAGTCTCTCCTCATATGGCTTCTCTTGCAGACCCTGCACCATTTGGTTGCCCTCCTCTGGACTGCCTCCATCCTGTCTATGTCTTTGCGGAGATAGGGTCTCCAGAACTGAGCACGAGTATTCCAGATGGGGTCTCACCAACTGTCTGTACAGAAGGATAACAACTTCCTGTTTTCTACTGGTGATGCCTCTCCCTATACATCCCAGTATCCTCCCAGCCCTCCCTACTGCCTTCTCACAATGCTTGCTTACCTTAAGGCCATCTGATATGATTACTCCGTTCCTTTCCATTTTTGTTGTTGTTACTACCTCCCCCATTGTGTAATCTTCCCTGGGTTTTGTTTCCCAGGTGCATTATTTTGCACTTCTTTGCATTGAGTCCAAGCTGCCATACTTCTGACCATTCCTTCAACCTTGCCAAGTCCCTTCTCATCCTTTCCACGTCTCCTTGTTTATCAACCCTAATGCAGATCTTTGTGTCATCTGCAAAGATGCATACCTTTCCTTCCAGTCCTCTGCAATGTCACTTATAAAGACATTAAAAGGACTGGACCAGTACTGAACCTCGGTACCCACTAGTAACCCCTCTTTCTTCAGAGTGGACTCCATTTACAATTACCTTCTGTGTCCTGTTGTCCAGCCAATGTTTTACAGGCTACCACCCTGGGACCCACTCCCAGGCTGGTTAATTTGACTATTAATCTTTTGTGGGACTGTGTCAAATGCCTTGCTAAAGTCTAGGTAGGCCATGTCCACAGCCCTCCCTGGTCTACTACTTTGGTCACCCAGTCAAAGAAATCAATTAGATTTGTCTGACATAACCTTCCTGCTGTGAACCCATGCTGCCTTGGGTCCTGTGCCCCACTGGCCTCTAGGTACTCAACAATTCTTTCCTTCAGAAGTGATTCCATCACTTTCCTACTACAGAGGTCAAACTGACAGGTCTATAGTTTCCTGCCTCTATCTTGCTCCCACTTTTGTGAAGGGGTATCACATCCACCTTCCTCCAGTCTTCAGGTACCACACCATCCTCCCATAATTTGTTAAAAGAGTAACCAGTGGTGTTACTAGTTCTCTCCTTAATTCTTTTTAGAATTCTGGGGTGAATTCCATCGGGCCCCATTGCTTGTTCCACCTTCAGTTTTGGAGTTCTTTCAGAATCCTTTCTTCTGTGAAAGAACTGGGATCGAACCCCAATCCAGAGTGCTTCTGTAAATTGAATTAGGCACCTCCCCCCTCTTCTTTTGTGAATACTGAGCAGAAGTATTCATTCAGTATCCTTCCTTTTTCACTGTCCCTCTTTGCCCACCCACCGTCCATTCTATTCAGCCTCACTATCCCTCCCTTTGTCTTTCTATGCTCCTGATGTACCTATAAAGGTTTTAACCCCTTCTTAACCGAGTTGGCTATCTTTTCCTCAGTTTGTGCCTTTGCTATTCTGACTACCCTCCTGCTTCCTTCTGTCTTAACTTGTACAGTTCTCTGACCTGCTCCTTCTGTGTTTTCTTATGCTTTCTAAATGCTATCTTTTCTCCTAACCTTCCTCCACCTCTTTTGAGAACCATAGTGGCCTTTTCTTTCATTTTGATTTAATATTTGCTTCACACAAAGGCTTGTTGCCTCTGTGATGGCAGTTTTGATGTTTCCCATTGTTGCTCCACCCCTCCTTCTAGCCTATTTGCTAGTGCTTTTCTAAGGCACTCTCCCATCTTGCCAAAGTCAGCCCTCCTGAAGTTTAGAACCCTCACTTTTGTGCATGAGCTGTGTGTAGCTAAGCTTATTATGAACCACACTGGTGATCACTTGTTCCCAGATGGCTACCCACTTCTAGATCTGAGATCCTCTCACCGTCTCCATTTGAGAGTATGAGGTCTAAGATTGCTCCCTCATGAGTGGGTTCCAAAACTAGCTGTCTGAAGCATGCCACCTGAAGGGCATCAAGAATGGCCCTGCTTTTGAGTGTGGCTGCAGCCAAGTGCTCAGTTAACATCTGGCATATTCAGGTCACCCATCAACAGTATCTCCCTTTCTCTGCCATCCTAAGGATGCCTTCTATCATATCCTTGTCCATTCCCTCCCCTGACTTGGGAGTCTGTACACAACCTCTGTGCGGATTGTGGTGCCATTTTCAGTCTCTAAGGTGACCCACAGTGCCTCCTCTCCTTCCTGTTTACTCTTTTGTTCAGTTGCTTTTCCCTTCCTTTACATAGAGAGCTACTCCTCCCTCTTCTCCCTCCTTGTCTCTCCTGTAGGTTGTGTACCCTGGTATGTTAACATCCCAGTTATGGTTGTCTGTGTACCATACTTCTGTGACTGCTACGATATCCAGGCATCCCTCTTCCATCAAGACCACCAGTTCAGGAGCTTGTCGCCCAGACTAAGGCATTGGTACTCATTACCCTCCATTTCTTGATGGCCTTACCCCTTTTGCCCTATCCCTGTCCTTATTGTGTTTGTCATTTTCTCCATTTACCCTGCCCTTCTCCCTATCGACAGCTCTGTCTTGGTGTTTACCTCACTTACTACCCTGATCTTTTGGAGGGCTAGGATTTCCCTACTCCTTTCCAGTGCCTCCCCTTGGTTGGTTTAAATGCTTGCCAATGAAACATTTAAACCTATCACTTAGGATCTTGGTTCCTGTCCTAGACAGATGCAGTCCATCACGCCAGTATAGGCCTGCATCCTCCAGGTGGACCCCAGTCCCCAGTGAAGCCAAATCCCTGAGCTCTGCACCAGTTTTTCAACCACTGATTGAATTCCATGGTGTGGAGCACTAACCCTCACCCATGCCATAGACAGGCAGCACCTCGAGAAGGTTACTGTGCATGCTACTTGTCTAGGCCCGTCTAACTAGACAAACTCTTCCTCGCTGCTCTGATCCTTTCTTAGCCAGGTCATTTGTCCCTAGCTGGACAATGAAATCTAGCTCCCTCCCTGTGCAGCTGCTCCAGCGATCCTGAGGAGTTGCTCCTGTTTCTCAAACCATGGCACCAGGCAGGCACCTTACCTCCCCTCCCCTTCATCCCCTAGTTCTACCTTCCTAACAATGGAGTCCCCACCAAGAGTTGTTTCCTTCCTGTGGGTCCCATGCCACCCTCCTGTGGGTCTCCTTTGTGAGGTTCCAGCATCCTCCTTGGTCTCCACTGTGGGTGCCTCAATAGAGGAACCGCACTTTGCCAGAACAACATATGAATGTGGAGAGGTACAACTGGAGGGATGCGCCTCTGTTCCACCACCATCACTCTCCCTGAGCCCACCATGGTCCAACCTTTCCTCTTCCTTGGCAACCTCTGAGGCAATGCACTAGCACTGGTGGTCCCTGGGTGGGAGGGAGGTCCCACAAATCCTGGCCAACTCAGCCTGGAGATGAGCAACCTCCTCCCTCAGCCCAGAGAGGTGTCTGTAGATGAGACAATACCACATCCTTCAGAACGTCTCCTGGAAGACTGCTACTCCACAGCCACTGCATTGCACCACTCCTATCATGTCTTATTTCTAGCCCCTTAACTGTTGTAAGAATACTTATTCTTTCCTCTGTTGTTTTTTTTCTCCCTACTTACCTACTGCCTCTATGCCCTTTAAGCTCCTGATCTTCCTGTTCTGGGACAAAGTTCTGAGAGAAAAGTTCCTATATTTCTCAGTAGTCTCCTTCCTTGCTCAGAGTCAACACAGGGGTGGTACCAGAGAATTGGAGGAGGTCACATGTGGTCCCTATAGAAATCCAGCAGTAGGGAGGAGGCAAGAACTATAGGACGGTCAGCCTCACTTCAGTAGTGGGGAAGATCATGGAGACATTGGTTAAAGAAAGGATAGTGGGGCATCTAGAAGGCATGGAGGCCAGGACCATAGGCAACATGGATTCACAGTGGGAGATCATGTCAGACAAATTTGGTTGATCTTTTGACTGGGTGACAATGGAAGTAAATCAGGGTGGGGCAGTGGACAATGCTTACCTTGTTGTAAGCAAAGCCTTTGATACCATCCCATGGGAGGCTGATAAACTAGCTGAGTAGGCTGGGCATGGGGAAAGGTGGTAAAGTGAGTTAGAAACTGGTAAGAGACAGGAGGCAGAAAGTGGTGGTAAATAAGGTGCAGTCTGGGGAGAGGGGTGATTAGTGGGGTGCCGCAGGGATTGGTCGTGGGGCCAGTCCTATTCAATGTCTTCATTAGTGACATTGCAGAAGGGCTGAAGGAAAGGCCTGCCTGTTTGCAGATTACACCAAGATCTGTAACAGTGGATACCCCAGAGGGGTGGAGAAAATGAGGAGGGACCTGGGGAAGGTTGAGAAATGGTCTGAGGACTGGCAACTGAAGTTTAATTCAAATTGCAAAATTATGCACCTGGGACACAGAAACCCTGGGGAAAGGTACAGGATGGGGGGTTGCTGACAGTCACAAAGAAGGAAAGGACCTGGTTGTTCTCATTTCAGATGACCTGCAAATGTCAAAGTGGTAAGGCAGATGGGAGGGCCAGTGACATGCTGGGGTGCATAGGCAGGGGTATCACCAGCATAAGGAGGGAGGTAGTGATGCCATTATATAAAACCATGGTCAGGCTTCACATGGAGTACTGTGTGCAGGTCTGGAGGCGCACCTTTGTAAGGATATTAACAGGCTGGAGATGGTCCAGAGAAGGGCGAATGAGATGGTACAGAGCTTGCAATACAAGACTTATGAGGAGAAATTAAGGGACCTCAATATGTACTCAGTGGAGAGAGGAGGAAGAGGGATATGATAGAAAAATTCAAGTACCTCAAGGGTGTAAATATAACTACTGAGAAGCAGGAGACAGCTGCTATAGGCATATGTGCCAGCTTCTGTGTGATATTCTTTTGTTCTTATAAATCTGTAACCTCCAGTATTTCAAGTAACCACATGATCACACTGCCTTCTTTAGGCAATTTTATGCTGGCTGATGCCTGGTGTCAGATGGCAGACAGAGGGCTCCCAGATTGTGTTGTCATTTGAAAAACTTCATAGAGTGTTCTTTACTGGTAAGCATTTTGGGAAGCTGGTGAAGGTATCACAATTTTATTATGATTTTATCTCCTTAGTCTGTCCCTTTGATCCCCCATCCCCACACCCCAACAGTCATCAGTGGCCACAGCTGCAGCATTCTTCTTGCCAAGATAGTGGGTGAGAAACACAGAACGTAGAATTTGAAGGCAGATAAGGACCACTTGGCCCACCTAGTCTGCCCATTTCCCTACTTGATGGATAAGCTGCCGATTCTAGTTAATCAGCAGCTTACTTCCTCTACTCCCCAGTAGAATTGCCTTATGTCTATCAGTGAGCAGCTGGCTTCACAGTCTGTGAAGTCTGACGTCTTTCAGTGCAGCTTATTGGTCATCTTCCAACACAGGTGAGCGCTGCCAGCCAAAACTAACTCAGGACAAGCAGTTTTCAAAGTGGGAAGAAATGGCGTGAGCAAGAATCAAGTACTCATTCGGATGCAGCGTCGATTTTAAGATCAGCATACTGGTGTGGACACTGCAAGAACCCCAGCTCTTTAAGCTAGCCCTAATGAAGAGTAAAGGCTTCTCAAGCACTGGGGTTCTGTTTATTATATACCGTAAGTGGGCTGCATCTAATTTGGTAATTTACTGTACCTGTCATCTGGATGCATGGTAGGCTCAACTTTGAATAAACACTGCACCTGAATTAACACATGATGCCATAGAAACATATAATTTGTCAGAGAAAGGACCGCTCAGCCCACCCTGTCTGCCCAAATGTTCTCTGCCTACTTGTAACTCCTGCCTGTATATGTTACTACATGTCCTATTCTGCCTGTGTCCATCAGGACTTCCTTGTGAATGAGCTTGCTTAATGGATTTTCCTGCAATGAACTTGTACCTACTCCACTTCCATAGCCCTATTGATCTCCGTTGACCCCTCCTCCCCTTTTCTAATATACCCTTATGTTTATCCATGCATGCTTCATGCCCTACCATTTTCGCTTCCACCACTTCTCCTGGCAGTCTGTTCAAGGCATCTACCACCCTTTCAGTAAATAAATATTTCTTCACATCTATCCTGAATGGCCCTCCCCTCAGGTTTCATTGTATGGCCCTTGGTTTGGGTGCTCATCCTCATTTGAAGGAATTTTTTACTTTTATTTATCAAGTCTAGGATTACAAATACCTTTGAGCCTTGGCTCTTTTACAAAGGTTCCACATCAGAGAAATACAAATTATGGGGAACATCAAGACAGACATTACAACAATGTGGACATTGCAAACAGAGTACAGATTAATACAATTCTCCATAACTGTACCCTTTTTACCCCTGTGAGGTATTTTGTAGGTCTTGATGATGTCACCTCTCACCCTCCTCTCTTCCAGAGTGTACATGTTGGATTCTTCAGTCTATCCTTGTAGGGATTCCTGTGAAATTCTGAACCATTTTAGTTGCCCTTCTCTGGAAACCTCCACCTTATGTCCTTTCTGAAGTGAGGGACTCCAAAGTGGAAACAGTACTCCAGCTGGGGGTATACCAGGGAGTGATACAATGGTAGCACAGCATCCTTCCTCTTCCTACTGGAGATGCCACTACTTATGCACCCCAGAATCCAATTTGCCCTGCCCATAGCCTTGTCACACTGTACTGCCATCTTGAGGTCCTCTGATATACTAACCTCAGGACCTTTTCATGTCTAGCAGTATGAGTACTTCCCCCCATCCTATACCCAGCATCGGGTTCCTATACCTAAAGGTACATGATTTTATACTTGATGACAGTGAACCCCAAGTAAGTAAGTAAGAAAATGGAACTGATCTGAATGATTGCAGGCTTTAAGCAGCTTTTGAGTGTATATGTGTTTGTGTGTGTGGGGTCTGCTACTATTACTATTTGCTTTTGATTTGGTATAATGTGCAACAGACTTAACCCTGATCCCCACTCATGTGCTATATCGGAGATAAAAGAGCCCAAATAGCATTGAGCCAAGCACTGAGCCCTGTAGCTTCCTTGGCATCACTGCTGTGGGTGCCAGAGCTATCCACCACCACCGCTCTTGCACCCTCCCTTGTAACCAGTTCTCTATCCATGTAATCAGACAACCTTTCACCTGTACCTCATTCTCCTCACTCTTCTCCTCCTTGGCCTATGTCCAGTACTCCCAGTAATCCGCACCTTTCTCCTCATTATTCTTACTGGGTGGTGGTGCCTTCTGTATTACACTCAGACCACTGCCTGTCCCCTTCTAGGGTTACTACGCCTCTGCCTTTACCTATATCTAGGGCAGTGAGCTCATCAGGCTCCCTTGTCCGGACCTTTCTACCAACTTCAGTCTTTTGGCCACCCACCATTTGTTTAAATCCATCTTAGTAGAGATACACCATTCTAATCCTGCCTTTTTTTTCATATATTTTTCTCACTGGGCTACGGTCAGCTTCATCGTCCCCGACTGACCCCACCCCCAGCCCTGCCCTAGAATTCAGGCTGACCTGCTCACCTCCATGGATTACCTCATGGTGCGGTGGTGAGCTTCCAACGTGACCGAGCAGGATCCGGTTGAGAAGGCACCATTCGGGGTGGGCAGGGGGATGGTCGGAAGCTCATGCTGCCTGACCATAGCACATTTTCCACTTTCTCCCTTTTGTGGAGTACGGCGTGCAATGACATTTAGGCATAGTGTGCCAATGTCACCATAGTCTGCTACCCTTTACTACACTGCTGTAGTAGCACCGCAGGTCATCACCGGGGCCGCTACAAGCGGTGGGTCCCTGGATCCCACCCAGGATGGGAGAGCAGTCCTCCGGATGCTCAATCCAATCCCTCCCTTGCCAACCCTGGTAGGCCAGGCTACATCTGAACTCGGGTCATCAGTGCTGTGCAAGGTGTGGCATCCAGCGCCTCAACCCTCAGTACCAGTGGCCCAGCAGCAACGCTGCTCTTAATGCTCTCCTCTTCCTGCTTCAGTGCCTCTCCCCCATGTACAAGTCACTATTCCCCCGACCCTCGCCAGTTAGTCACTAACCCATAATGTTTCGTGGCACCAACCCCTCAGCCACTCAAACTCCTCAGCTTACCCTTCCTCTAGATGCTTGCACTTGGTACCGCAGTTCCTCCAAGAATGCCACCAACTTCCCACCCCTCCACTGCCTGCCCAAGTACTCAAACCTCCCCTCACTACTTCCACAGTGTTCTCCACCAAGTCATTTGTACTCACATGCAACAGTAAATGAGGTTTCTTCCTCCCCTCGGTGCACGCTTGAGCAGTGCCTGCCCTGCTGCTCCTGCAGTAAAACCTGGGGACAGTTTCAACCAAATATGACTGTGCCTTCCCTTTCTGTCCCTATCACCCATTTCAGTATAGAATCTGGCAGACAAATATCCCCACCCTTACCCCTTTCCTTCTAATGCCCTTCCACCACCCAGTATTCATTCTTCCTGTCCTTTCCCCCACCAACTGCACCCTCTGTGACTTCTGTATATGTACCCTCTACTTCTGCCTCACCCCTTTTCTCTGCCTTATTCCTCCCATCCCCTTGAACCCCTTTCCAGCCTGACTACTTCCTACTGGGCTTCCCATGTCGATCTCCCCTGCTGATTTCCAATCCCTCTCCTATCCCGCTGGTGCTGTCGATTTAGAGCCCGCATTCCCTTCTACCCTGATAGTGATGCCTCCATCCTTCCCCTTCCCATAGCCTTGTCTCCTTCAGTCACCACCCCTCCTTCCTTACTAGCCCCCTTCTACCCTTTTGTCCTCGCTATCTCTTCCCCTACCTGTTGCCATCCTCTCATGCCCCTTGTCCTCCCCTTCAGTATGTTCCTGCTCCCCTCTCTGTCCCATAGCAGAGGTTCAAATCTATTTGTAGTTGATACCAGTCTTACATCTCTTGCCCCTATCGGTTCTCCTCTCCTACATGTTCCTCCATGCCACACCTGGTCCTCCTCACCACAGCCATCTGCTCTCTCCCTGATTCTCCCTGGTACTCCTCATCATCTTGTCCTCCCCATCAGGAGGCCCCCACCCTCACCTTGGGCACCTTCCTTCTCCTCTCTTTCTGCTAAGCGCCTCTGATACTGGGGTCAGTTTCAGTCCCTAGTTATTCTTCCTCCATCTCCCTTAGCCATCCCGTATTCCCCCTCAGGATGCCTACCATACTCATCTGCTCTGCCAGTTACACTCCTCCCTAACCTCCACAGTTCCTCCCTCAAACTAGCCAGTCATCTACAGACCATACACCCCCCATCCTCCAAGCCCAGTCCAGGTCATGGCACACCACACCCTGTGCACCCTCCACCCTTCCAAAGATACCAGTCCTATTGACATGTGGCACCTGCCCCATTTTAGCCCCATCTTATATTAAGGGCTCTTACTCCCAGGTTCTGTACACTATTGCAGCTGTTAGGCCCCTATTTAGTCAAATTCCTGTCCCCCAAACTAGTCCCCCTACGGCACTTTGCTGACCAGGGTAATTCAGTCTCAAATCTCATCCGTTAGATACTGTATTAGTGTAGCAATCCTAAAGCCTCCTTGTCCGGTTTCACCCTCAGCTACCATACTTTTGATTCTCGGCTCTCATATAGTTTCACTTAGCCCAGTTAGAAATCCTATTGCACTCCAAGTATTACTCAGCTCAGTTAGAGAATAAACAGAACAAATAAATATGTATATTACAGCAATCCAAAAGTATCCAATCATTGCTTTATCTCGACTCCAGAGACCCTGCTGTAATATAGGACCACAGAGGACCTCGGCGAGGAGGGTGGGCAACTGTAAAGTCCTGGCAGAGCTCCATTGAGCTCACTCCACTCCCTCTCTCTCACTAAGCTTTTCTATTTCTCCCGGCGCTGCAGACTGCCCTTTTGTACTGGCTCCTGCCTGCATTGGCACTTTTTCTGCCCACAAATAAATCCCCAGCAGTCCCGACATAGCTCCGTTGAGGTCGCTCCATCCCCCTCTCACTTGCTCATTCTGTTTCTCCCGGCGCTGCAGGCTGCCCTTTTGTACTGGGCTCCTGCCTGCGTGGCGCTTTTCTGCCCACAAAGAAGTTCACAGCTGTCCCAGCAGACTCCATTGAGATTGCTCATCCCCTCTCACTCGCTCATTCTGTTTCTCCTGGGTGCTGCAGGCTGCCCCTTTATACTGGGCTCCTGCCTCCATTGGTGCCTTTTCTGCCCCAAAAGAAATATACATCAGTCCCGACAGAGCTTTGTTGAGCTCCTCCTCCCTCCTCTCTCCTCGCTCATTCCGTTTCTCCCAGCGCTGTAGGCTGCCTTTGTACTGGGCTCCTGCCTGCAGAGTATCTTTTCTGCCCACAAAGAAATCTGCAGCATTTCTGATAGAGCTCCGTTGAGCTCACCCTCCCCTCTCTTACTTGCTCATTCTGTTTCTCCCACTGCCAGGCTGCCCTTTTGTACTGGGTCCCTATCTGCACTGATGCCTTTTCTGCCATGAAGAAATCCATAGCAGTCCCAACAGAGCTCCGTTGAGCTTGCTCACCCCCCTCCCTCACTCTCTTGTTCTGCTTCTCCCAGCGCTACAGGCTGCCCTTTGTACTGGGCTCCTGCCTGCATTGGCACCTTTTCTGCCCGCAAAGAATTCTGCAGCAGTCATGACAGAGCTCAGTTGAGCTCGATCAGTCCCCTCTCACTCACTCAATCCTAATCTGTCCCAAACACTGATTTCCCAAAGCGACTGCACTATTCTGCACCTGAAGCATGAAAACACATTTTGGCCAGGATGTGAAAAGTTACAGCTGTACTGTTCAAGGAGGTGTGAAAAAATGCCAGTACTGAAAATCTGGCGTGAAAATATTACTAATTTGTGAAGTTACAAGGTTGCGTGGAAACTGCACAACATGCTCAATAACATAGTCACTTTATGGACTTTCATCACAAAATTTCCACCATAGGCATTTTAGGACCTCTGCTCATGAACAGTGTCACTGTAGTTTTCTTAATGTGTATCAAACACTGATTTCCCACAGTGACCACGCTTATTCTGCGCCTGAAGCGAAACGCATTTTGGCCAGGATGTGAAAATGACAGCTATACTGTTCATAAGGAGGTGTGGAAAATGCCAATGTTGAAAATCTGTAGTGAAATATTGCAATTCACGTAGTTACGAAAGTGGTAGTAACTGCACAACGTGATGCTCGTAAAACAGTCATTTTTGGATTTTTTCTACCAAATTTACTACTCAGCTCAGTTAGAGAAATAAACAGAACAAATAAATATGTATTATTACTGCAATCATAACACTATAGCTCAGTACTTAGGTCAGTTAGAGTAATAAACAGAACAACTTAATCTGTATCATTACAGCAATCCTAAAAGATGTCAGTGGCTCAATAGTTAGCACACCCGCCTGTGAGGCCAGGAAATCAGAGGGCTGTCGTTCAGTTCCCACATCTGGCACTTGGGTTAATATCCCAGTACTGACACTGTAGTGCAGCATGAGAGGGATGCTGCACTTCTGAGGTGCCATCTTCGGATGAGACGTTAAACCGAGGTCCTATCTGCTTGGATTTGTGGTAGCTCAGGTGGATGTCACCATCCCATGGCACTTATTGAAAGAGTAGGGAATTTTTACTAAACAGAAAAAACATAACATCATAGCAAAAAGAGTAACTATCAGAAAGCAAAAACAATAAATAACATGAAATACAAAAGGGGTCAAAAGATTAGCAAGAAAAAGAAACAGAATTAGAAATGATACAGTAGAGACCACAATGCAGTTTCAAACTTATCGTTTCTAAAAGAAACATTCCCAAAAAAGGCAGGTGAGAAAAGTAAAACCCTTCCAAAAACTAGTCTCAACATCATGTGTAAATCTTTGCACATCATCCCTATTACCTTAAAAGTTCAGTCTCTATCTGAGTAAGTATTGTACTGTGTAAAGTATATTGTTGTTGCAAAACAAACTGACAGCTAACTTGCCATAAATAATAATAGAAGTACGGCAAAAAAAAACATTCAAAGTACTCTTATGAAATGTCCTCAGTATGATCACCTAAAAGTAATATCGGTATGTAATGAAATTCAAAGCAGGTAGATTCCATTTAATTGCAGCCGTATTCAAAAGATTTACTGTCAGGACATTCAAAATAAAAATGTGCCATATTTCTTCTACATTGGCACACATCAGTTTAGGACAATACCTATCAGAAATAGGTTTATACTTCAAATTACCACATACCCCAAATTTCCCATGTAAACAGATCCAAACAATATCCCAGATATGTACTGGAAGTCGTCTATCAGTTAATCTGTGTTGCCCAAGACATTTTGGTGGGGAGCATTCTGGAAAATATACTGCATATGGGAAGCCCAATAACAACAAAGTTATAAAACGATTCCTGTTCAAAGCAATAAGAGCTTGCTTTGATATTTTCCAAGATTGCAGTTTTTAATAGCTGCAATAGCATAAGTAGGAACAGAAAACTGGACTAACAGTTTAAGCGGTAAAAGTGTCCCATTTTGAAAATATTTCTGAAACGCATGATGTATCCATTGCTGCTATGGACACTGGCCCATGTCCCATGCCCATGAGAGAATTAAAAATAACAATAGCATGAAAAAAAACAAGAGGATTAACCATGTTAAGCCCTCCCTTTCTGACTGGAAAATATGTAACTGCCCTTTTCACAGGGATTAACCTGTTACCCCAAAGCATCTGAAAGAAGATGCTAAAAATCCTGTCTCAAAATGAACAGGAGGCGGAAAAACATAACTGATATAAAGAATAAAGGAATAAAAATTTCTTAACAATCAAAACCCTTTTCCGTTTCCAAACTTCCATGTTTTCCACATGTTTACCTTATGTTCTGCCACTTCTAAATGTTTAGCCCAATTCATTGAAGCCATATCTTCCGTTCGAACCAAATTCCCAAAATTTTCTGAGTGGACGTGGAAATATTTATATTGCAAATCTGTCTAAGAGTGGGGTCTGGCTGACCTAAAGCAATAATTGAACTTTTATCTGTATTAATCTGTGCACCTGAAAGAAGAGCACACTCATTAGATATTTGAATGGCCTTTCAACTGAATCAGTATTCTGAGCTAAAATAGTCACATCAGCATAAGCTGTAATTTTCTCAGAAACTAATGAAGGGAAGGAAAAACTAATATGTGTCTATCCCATTTAAATTGGTGAATGACAGGATCAAGGGCAAAATTGTAAAGCAAGGGCTTAAAGGACATACCTGCTAACCCTCTCAAAAGAGGTATAAATACCCCATATAAACCATTAAGGGTTGGAATAAGACTAGCATTAACATATAGTTTGTTTATCCAATGTAAAAATGGCCAGGAATACCATATTGTCTCATTACATCAAAAGATAATGGTGCTCCACCTATCAAAGGATCTGGCCTGATCTAAAGCAACAACATATCCTGACAAAGCCTTTGCTTCAAAAATCTCCCATAAAATAAACAGATTGTGTTGTATCCATCGATTAGGGATCGCACAGGTCTGAGCCACAGCAATTACCTTGTCAGTTGCTTTCAATAATCTGTTATGCAAAACCTTATCCAATATTTTATAATCACTATTCAGAAGACTAATCGGTATCCAATTAGATAAATATCTTTGATCACCCTTTTAAAGAAATAAAAAATAATAGCAGCACTAAAATCTTTGTAAACAAAATTATTATTCAAGAAAATTAAATACTAATGACAAAAAATGACTCACGTGGAGCATACATTTCTTATAAAAGTCATTGGAGATCCGTCAAGACCAGGAGAAGTCCATGTCTTTAGGGTAGTGATCACAACACTAAGTTCCTCAGGAGTACTAGGTGAGAGTAGAGACTGACCTACAGAGCTCTCAAGTTGAGGACACGGTGCAGTGAAAAAATCAAAAGAGAGCCTGTATGCACAGGTGTTGCAGAAAAGATGTCCACAAGATATTGCTGTACTACTGATAACATACTTAAATCTGTAGCTGCATAGGAACCATCTGTTCTAAATAAACCGGACATTAGAGTTTTCTCTAACCATTGTTTACATGCTTTATAAGGGTCAGATGATGGGTGTCTATTTGTCCCAAAAGCATTTCCATGTCTAGAAATTTAGCCCTATCATACTGGAGTTTTTCATGTGGTTTCTAAGTTCAGACAATTGTGATTTGTATCGTATGATATCCCTAGAAGGAAATGACATTAATTTATAAAAGGATTTCTGTGATGTAAATACTGCATATAATAGATGTTAGCTGATTACGTCAAACGACATAAGAGAGACTTTAAATCCTTCTTTGTATCCAGCCACCAATCCCATAAATTGTCATAAAAACAGAAGGTGGAAGTTCTAGCCTCAAAAATAACTCAAGCTTAGTGAGGTGTTCAGGAATCTCTAATAAAGAAATATTCAACCTCCATCTCTGTATGTGTGAATGAATTCATGGAGGAATATCAATAAACTAAATTCCCCAATAAGAATATGGTGATCAGAAAATTCAGTAGGTTTTATTCAAAGTCGATAAGGTTTAAGCTGATGAGATATTAAAAAAATCTATACGTGATGAATATATGTATCTAGAATACGTTGCTCCACTATCTCCCGTGTCCTGGCCAAATTTCCTCATTCACTAAAAATACCACCAGCAGCTTAATATAGTTCAGGGTCAGTTGGCATTCATCTGTATCCCCTCCTTTGGGTCGTGCCTGAAAATAGGCAGGATTTGTCTAGTGCACTTACCTGGTCAACAAAAACTAAATAAATAAATAAAAATAAAATAAAATAAATCTTGTTTAATAGATCTATAAGCATCAGACAAATTAGCATCTAAGAGAATTTGTTTGAAGGCATGTGTATCAGCAAACTTTTTTAGAGCATCCCTAGAATATTTTAGATCTAGACTAGCATTAAAGTCACCTCCCATATAATGGGTTTTCTAGTATACAAGTAACATTTGATTTCATCAGAAAGTTCAATTAGCAAAGATTTAGTCTGAGGAACATAAACATTAATAAGACAAAAGAGAATTCCCAAAGAAACATCCAAAGCTAAAGCTCTACCAGGGCTGATATCTATTAATCTAGATACCTAAAAGGAGATTTAAAAGGATCCCAAACCATCAGCCGCATCAGGACCTTCTTTTAAGTTGGTCAACTTCCTTAAGGAAGATAATCTTGCCTCCTGGAGAAAGATTATATTAGCTGTTAATTGGCCCAAGAAGGAAAAAACTGCCAACTGTTTTTGTAGTGTTTAAGACTACATACATTAAAAGAAGAACAGTGAAGTGAGGCCATAATGATGCAAAAGAAAAAAATCAGCCTAGATGGAAACATTTATCTTTTCTTTTTTCCTTTCTGTCCTTTTTGTCCTTCTCTATTTCTGTAGCCCTACTGTCCTCATCCTCTGTAAAAATGCTCGAGTGATGAGAGGTGTCTGATTCAGATCAAAATCCCCATGTCCTCTTGCAGGAGAAGAGATTTTCTGTAGAGACTGGGGAGGTTTGATTTGTTTTAAAGAAGCCCTAGTAAACCTTTTGCCAGATTTAACTATTTCAAAGGGGAGGCGTGATAGAATCAGCCGTCCCTCAGAGGTCAGAGATTTGTCAGCTTGAGAAGTGATCACAGTTGGAGGAACTACCTCTTGATTGAAAACACCAGCAGCCTCAAATCAAAAACCTGTTGTTCATTTTCCATCCTATTTATCAACAGGGACACTGTGTCTTGCTGAATGATGTCTGCCTGATCTCTAGAAACAGTTTCAATTGAAAAATCTTTTCTGCTGCCTTGGGTCTTGTCTACTACGTCATCCTGATCCCACCACTCTGATCTATTACATTTCTCCCAGGGTATTGGTGAAAGGCATGACCCTTCTCATAACAGAGGCTGCATTAAAAATATTTTCACACAGGTCAGCCAAGGACCGTAACCACCACAAAGAGAATATTTCAACATGTCACAAGAGCTGCTTAAATGTGTTTTGTACCACATTTATAGCATGCACTTGGTTGCCCTCTATAAAAAAGTACCCCTATCCTTTCTAAGAAAGAAACTGTTGAGAAGATGAATGATTTCAGAGTTGAGCTGAAACAATTTGACTTTGAACTTCCAATCACCAGTCCAAAGTCCTTAAGAGTCAATAATGGCTTCAGGAGGACCCAAAATGCTACAACAATTCTGCAACCAATGATAGATGCCACACATTAACCCCTTCATTTCTGAACATAACAGTGATGTGCTTTATCTGTGGTTTAGTAAGGAATGGCATAAAAGGGGAGCATAAAGGAGTAGACTTTAAAACATATTTCTCCCAAAATTTCTCTAAACCTGTATTGCACTTGAAACTAATATCAAAAGAATCTTCCTCAGATATATGAATTAGGGCATATATGTCAACAGGAATAAAATGCATCGAGCCCTTTAACAATTGTTTGGCAACATAATATCTATCCAGGGAACTGATAAACCCCTGTATACCATAATCTAACTGCATTTCGTCTGGGCGCTTGCTCAAACTTATTCTTAAAAGATCTGCCATGGCACTTTTATTACTCTCTTGCCTGTTGTGAGAGCTCTCTGAATTTTTTTTTCTGTAGCAGGACCAAACCACGGTATCCCATTCAACCTGTCCCCCACCAGACGGGCTTGGTACAACATAGGCCAAAGTCCCATCCTCTACTTTCTGCGCAGTTGTACCCCTAGAGTCCTCAGTTATAGTAGACAAGTCATTACCTGAGCTCAGGGTTTGTTTAGTCAGAGAACCGTGTCAGGCCTGAGTGATGAGTCATCTCCCAGTCAGGATCCAGAATCCACTGTCCTGATGCCTTTCTTTTCCAGCCAGATTTAGCTAAAGCATTGTCAGCCAACCAGTCCAAGTCCAAAAATTTGCAGACTTGAGCGGTAGTCCGAACTGTCGCCGCACCTGCTGTGTCATAGTACATCCCAGTGAAGTGTCTGATCCAAAGCAGAATCTCCCGCAAGCTGCTTCTGACTTGCAGCATTCTCATGTGAAACAGCAGCCCCTCCATTATCGAAGCCACTGACTGACTGTCCTGCCATATCCTGACGGATCTCTGGATGAGAAATAGATGTAGAACCTTGTAGCATATGAGAGTCAGAACCACTTCCCACATCCATATCAGGTTCTCTGGAAACATCAGCTTACAAAGGTAAATCACTATCCGGATCAACTGCAGAAATAATCATGTCTTTACCGACAGAAGGGATACTACCCTCTTGTACTTCAGCACAGTCCATTTTATCGTCACACAAATCCATACTACATGAGGTACACGAACTCACATCCTGCACCAAAGCATTCTGCTCAGCAAATGGGCTGGCCATCCTTCAACGACAGAAGTTCCCCCTACTGGAAGAGTGGGGAATTTCCTAGTGTCCTGGCCAAATTTCCCCATTCACTAAAATACCACCAACAGCTTAATCTGGTTCAGTTTCAGTTGGCTACAATCTGTATTCCCCTTCCCCAGTCGCCCTTAAAGGGACTTTTAGGCCCAGTGGGCTTACGGTCAACAAAATTCAATAATAAATAAATAGAAGTATCCAACCATTGCTTTGTCTCCACTCCAGAGACCCTGCTGTAATATAGGACAACAGAGGACTCTGGGCAGGAGGTGGGTAGCTCTAAAGTCCGGCAGAGCTCCATTGAACTCACTCACTCCCCTCTCTCATTTGCTTGTTCTGTTTCTCCCAACACTGCAGGCTGCCCTTTTGTACTGAGCTCCTGCCTGTGTTGGCACCTTTCTGCCCACCAAGAAATCCTCAGCAGTCTCAACAGAGCTCCGTTGCTCGCTCCCCCCTCTCTAACTTGCTTGTTTCATTTCTCCCGACTCTGCAGGCTGCCCTTTTGTACTGGGCTCCTGCCTTCATTGTGCCTTTTCTGCCCACAAAGAAATCCATAGCAGTTCTGATGGAGCTCTGTTGAGGTCGCTCACTCCCATTCTCTCACTTCGCTCATTGTGTTTCTCCCGCGCTGCAGGCTGCCCTTTTGTACTGGGCTCCTGCCTGCTTTGGTACCTTTTTCTGAACACAAAGAAATCTGCAGCAGTCCTGATAGAGCACCGTTGAGTTTGCTCACTCACCCTCTCTCATTCACTTGTTCTGTTTCTCCCACCTCTGCAGGCTGCCCTTTGTACTGGACCCTGCCTGCACTGGCGCCTTTTCTGCCCACAAAGAAATCCATAGCGGTCCGCAAAGCTCCGTTGAGCTTGTTCCTCCCCCACCACTCGCTCTCTCATTCTGTTTCTTCCTGCACTGCAGGCTGCCCTTTGTACTGTGCTCCTGCCTGCATTGGGGTCTTTTTCTGCATACAGAAATCTGCAGCAGTCCTGACAGAGCTCAGTTGAGCTCAGTCACTCCCCGTCTCAATCACTCGATCTTAATCTGTCCCAAACACTGATTTCCAACAGCGACCATGCTATTCTGTGCCAGAAGTGCAAAAACATATTTTGGCCAGGATGTGAAAATGACAGCTGTACTGTTCCAAGGAAGTGTGAAAAAATGCCAGTGTTGAAAATGTGGCATGAAAATATTCCAAATTTGCAAAGTTACAAGGTGCGTGAAACAGCTCAATGCACGCTTGTAACACAGTAATTCAAGGACTTTCATCACCAAATTTTCAAAATAGGGATTTTAGGACCTCTGCTCATAAACAGTGTCACTGTCATTTTCTTAATCTGTCCCAAACACTGATTTCCCACAGAGACCAGTGCGAAGTGCGAAAACACATTTTGGTCAGGATGTGAAAAATGACAGCTGTACTGTTCTTAAGGAGGTGTGAAAAAATGGCAGTGTTGAAAATCTGGTGTGACAATATTACAAATCTGCGAAGTTACCAGGGTGCATGGGAACTGCGCAACACACACTGTAACACAGTCATTTGATGGACTATCATCACTAAATTTTCAAAATAGGCATTTTAGGACCTCTGCTCATAAACGGTGTCACTGTAATTTTCTTAATCTGTCCCAAACACTGATTTCCCACAGCGACCGCACTATTCTGTACAGGAAGTCGCGAAACACATTTCGGCCAGGATGGGAAAAATGATAGCTGTACTGTTCATAAGGAGGTGTGAAAAAATGCCAATGTTGAAAATCTGGCATGAAAATATGTAAGTTTGCAAAGTTACGGCGTCGTGTCAACTGTGCAATGCATGTTTGTAAAACAGTCATTCTTTGGATTTTTCCACCAAATTTGCAACATAGGCTTTTGAAACCCCACCTCATGAACACTGGCACTGTCATTTCGTTAACCAGTCCTGAAGGTGATTCCGCGCAGTGACCACAAAAATCACATTTTGGGCTGAATAATGCCATGACAGTGGCTGAATTAATGAGGAGGGTCCAAAAACCCATGTTGAAAATTTGGTGCCAAAATTCAAAAATGCCTGAGATATGCACCAAAGTTGAAAAAACCCTATTTATGCCATTATTCAGCTTACGGCATTTCCTCAGTTCGCAGTCGGCTTTGAAGAGTGCAGACGTGTTCCTGATCCACGAAGATCATCGCTGGGCTCCGGAGGTTAGTTTGGGGTGAGAGTGCGCGAGTGGATGGTTGTGGGTTGAGGGAGGGGCACAGACAGCGAGGGACCGTTTTCTTCTTTTAAGGGTGCAAAAAAAATAGACATCGTGGGACAGTTTTCTTTTTACAGGTACTTCTGGCACACTGGTGTGGGCTCCCAGCATGCCACCTGCATGTTTTGGGGTGGGGGCACTGGAGCTGACGGGATTGTGCACCCTGTCAGCACATACCTGGGGCTCATGAGCCAAGGAATTGGACACCCCCTCAGCACACAAGAAATGTGGGGGACATGCCGATGGGGATTGGGCACTCCGCTGGCAAAGAAAGAAGGGGGGATAATGATGCCGAGGGGTTGGGTGCCCCTCGGCACACAGTAACAGAAACCGACGGGGACTGGGCTCCCCATTGGCAAACTGGATGGGGAATGCAAGGGACTGCCCTGCAATGATGGGTCACTCCCTCTTTGCAGTGGATGACGCTGCAATGATAAGGCGACCCCTGATTGCAGCAGCTGAAACCTTTCAAGGTTGTGGCATGCTGGCTGAACTGGTGTCAGCAGCAGCGTGCCATGGCATTGTGGAATAAGGGCCAAACCTTAAAAGGCAGTGGGGCATTGGCCACAACAGTGCCACACCTCCACAACCTGCTTGTGGATCAAGCTGCCACAATATGTTTCTTGCGCATCGCATAATCAACATAAAAAGGGGTTGACTCATTGAGTTATGCCAGTTAAGGGATAGGTGCTTCTGTACCTGGTGTAGAGCATGGAGGACCATCCAATGGGGAGTTTTGAGGTGATGAGGGAGGTGAGAGGGAACTGGTACAGTAATGCTGAAAAGAACAATGGGCTCATTTCGCTAATGCTCTTTCAATTTCCACCCAAATGGGAATGTGGCGCTAGCCTGCTGAGTGATGTGCGGTGAATGTTGATGGTTGATATCTGCTGCAAGGTTTGAGGCTGATTCATGATTGGTGTGGGGATTTAGATGGAGATTGTTTCTGGACCAGGGAAGATGGATGCACTGTGTAACTAAGGAGGGAGGCTACTTTAGAGACTGACAGTAGACCAGTAACTGATTGGCCACCATGGTCCATGGAGACAGACCATTTTTAACCAAGACTCACATTTACAACCGATATGTCAGTCCACTGTATGGGCACAGCTAGATAGGCACCTTTGAATATAGCCTGTTAGTAACTGAGTTGCAACAGCAGGTTTGGAAGGTGGGGCACCACCCTCACTTTAAAAATTCAGGGCTTCCAATATGACCCTCTTAGGCTCAAGAACAAACTAGAGGGTGCACACTGACACTTTTTGTACCTGAATCTTATCCTACAGATATATTACCCAGCATTGCTTAAGACATTTAGAAAGAATAACAGAAGTGCAAATAATAATGCAAGCAAGTTATCTTAGTTATGTAGATGAACCAGGAGAGCAGAAAAATAGCAACCAAAACAATAATAACACTAAACAATTATTTTGCAATGTTTCTATGTCTTTGTTAATTACCGCTGTTTGTGCTTTTATGACAAACTAAGGGATTACACTTTTCTTACGCTGAAGGCAAAAAGCTTATAGGGATACAGCAGATAATCAGTTACATGGAACAGTATGATTTTTGTAATTATGTGTTCCCTGTACAGTATATCAGTATTTTTACCACTGTATAAAGCTGAAAGGAAGGGACCTACATACAAGGAGTCAAGCTTTTATTTCATTGCTTGCTATCCTGGTCCCTGCCACCTTATGCAGACTGACTCTAAGCCTCACTGCATGCCCAGCCTCTCTACTGGCTGCTGAAGACTACCTCTTGATGCCCAAATATTTCACCACTAGAGTCTGAGCTGTGCCTTTTATTTATTTATTTTTCATTAAGTGCTGCCTATTGCTACCAGGGAAGCATCCAGTACACTTGATGGTGTATGGAGAGTCTTATCAGAAAACTGTAGACACTGGGGTGGTAGGCATCATCCTATATGGTAGGCTAGCCTTTCTCCATTTCTCCCTTAACCCTGCCCACCTTGATTCATCAAGCCATGCTTATGGCCACCCATGCTGTAAGGCCTACCACCAGCTATTGTAAGGGCACTAGAGCTGTGAAAGGCATTCCACCCCCCGAGTCTGAGTATGTGGACTTCACAGTGTGCTTGAAAGTCTATCTGCTCATGGCTAACAATATGTTCCATGGCATGAATGCACATCTCTAACATAGTAGAGCAATGAGCTTTCACTTGTGTCATAGGGCCAGGCTGACAAACTGGTATTTTGCCTGAATTGCATTTACAGTTTAAACCATCATCCAAAACAACATTTGATGATCAAGTTATGTATGGTATGCAAACAATTAGTCTATGTTCTAATTTTAATTTGCTTGATGGCTGCTGAGTCATCCACAAGCAATGCAATTCTAGACCTGAACAATTAGATTTAAGATACACACATGGTGCTGCACTGTCAGTTAGCTCCCCCCTCTGTCCTTACCTAATAGGAGCAGCACATTTCAACTACAGTAAATTTATTTATTGAAAAGTTTCACCAGGAAAGACACGCTGAGCAAATATAATTGCTCATCTCCGGTGCATCGAGGGTGGAATGGGGACAAGAGGAAAAATTACAGTAACATACATTACAGAACAGTACAAAAATTACAGTATGAGATTCAGCAAGAAACGTTTAGGATATGAGTACACTGACAAACAACGGTAATTGAAAATACATTGAGTACAAATTGTAGTAAGTGCTGTCGATTATGAAGTGCTAGCACATAGAGGATAAGCAGTCAGTATGTAAAAACATAGTAGGGAGGCAGTGGAGAGGTTGGAGTCTGGTAACACATGATAATGGAAGTCATTAATGGCAGTATGAAATGGCGACTAAATAATAAGCGAAAATACAAATAGTGAAGTAGCACAAATATGCGCATTACCTAATTAGCAATTTTACTGCGTAAAATAGCGACTCATAAATTTTGAAAATCAGATCCCAGAAGGTATCTCAACAAGACAGAGGAAAACATATAGGATAGTGCATAGGAACAGTTGGCGACAGGGCTATTCTTTCACCAGCTCAGCATAGTGCCAATGAGGTGAAAGATTTTGTTATCAACTGTTCTATGCATTCTTTCTGTATATGTATGGTGGAACATCGCTTTTTTGGGAAAAAAATCAGTACAGCATGTTTCTGCTTCAAAACATTTTTACTGGGTTACTAGAAGGAAAAAAGAACTTTACATTTTGAATGTGTTCACGCTTGACATTTTAACTGCTTAAGAACTTTACATTGTGAACGTTTAACGCTAAACATTAGTACTGCTGCCGACATTGCTGCTTTAGCTATGTGTCCTGTCTATGGAGTGAGTCCTAACTGTCAAATGCTGCCGAGGACACAGTGATGCTTTGCAGTACAGTAGAAAACATCATTCTGTTGCACTGCGAACGCCACTAGTGTGTGACTATAAGGTTTTGAAAACGATGGATTTCGTGGAGAAAGACGCTCCACCATACACTATAAGTAAGTACTGAATATTTATGGCTAAACGACATCTGGCCAAAAACATTAGTGCACTCGTGTTCTTGCAGTCTCTGACCACCAGATTTTTCAGAACCTCACTGCAGCTGATCACAAATTAAAACAAGCAGACATAAGCATAATGTTACCAGACAAGCAGGCAGCACAGAATTAAGTAATACTTGAAGCAATAAAACATATAAGCAGAATTATGCAGCATCTGACAGAACACTACAGTTTTGTGGTTCCTAGGCTGACAGCTAATTAGTGTTTTGTCAGGAGCACAGACACATTCCCCGGTCAAAAACAGATGACTTCATTATTAAAATAATTATGCAGAAATGTGTTGTGGTATTAGTATAAAACAATCACAATCTCTACAGTGCTAAGCCATGAGGCAGGCAGACACTAAGATATAGTAAGCTGCTGGCTACTCAAAATGCAGGGACAGAAACAGTAGTGGTGGTTCAGAGCACACTGAAACAAAGTAAACTCGATTGTTTTAAAACTACTAAACCAAATGACTTCGGACTTGGGCATACTAGACATTGGTGAGAAGTGTTCGAGAGGAGCCAGGATCACTGTATTTACAATGAAGCTATATTAACAATGGTGATTTGTGCAGGCACTATTTCTTGATTCGCTGAAATATGCGCTATTAAATCAGCACGATTATATTTTCATGCTTTTCACATGGAACCTGGAGTCCAGATCAAAATAAGATGAAACTAGAGGTGGGAGGAGGGTAGGAGGATGGGACACATTAGAAGCAGGAACAGTTGGGAGAAAGAAGAAGTTATGCAGGGAGGAGAGAGAGTGGAGGATGAAGGAGTGCCTAATTTGAGGAGGCAGTTGGTTCTACAGTTTAGGGAAACCTTATTGGCCTGCTGAAGTTGAGCGAGGAAGTTATTGCTGAAACATACTAGAGCATCATCCACTGAGTTAGGTCAGGGTGGGTGATCGTCCAGCATGAGCAAGGGCAGATAAGGGGGTGGGGGATAGGTTAGAGATTTATAGGATCAGGTTTGCAAGATTTTTAGGGGCCTTAGGTCTGTGGATTTTATGGACTAGATAAATCATGTGATGGTTACTTAAGGCATCTGGGAGGAGGCCAGATTTAATGACCCTATGTGAGTGTGAGGTGAGGGCCTAGTTAATAAGTGAGTGGTTTGGGGTTTTATAATTTAACTGGGTTGATGCCTGTATTAATTCGGAGCGTGCAGGGCAGCTATATCATTTTGGGTTTTGTTAAGAGAGGAGGACAGTCAGTTCTAATTGAAGTCCCCAGGTTAGAGAGTTCACTCGATGAGGTCCCAGGCAGTAATTTTAGTAGATCCATGGCTGTGGCAGTATTGAGGCCAGTGCAATATACGCCGCCACAAAGATGGGAACTGAGAAAGGGAGTGAGAGTCTAATAATAAGCATCTCATGTCAAGGAGGACGTCGATAATAGTAGTATATTGGATAGAGGAGGAGATGTACATTGCCACACCTCCCTCTTCCAGCACGGTCTTGTCTAGAGAGGGCAAATCCAGGAATAGCAATAGAGAGTCAGGAATTTTAACATTGAGTCATGACTCCGTAAGTATAATGTAGCTCAGGAACAAGTGATGCTATGAGAGGTAATAAAGTTAATTTTTGGGAGGAGACTTCAATATTAAGGTGGCAGATTTTAAGACCACGAGGGAGGGCTGAGGGAGTAGAGGGAGTTGGACCAGGGTTGAAATTTATGCTACCAGAGGCTAGTAACAGAAGTGTAATGATTGCATGGTGTAACTGGTGTTCTTGTACCAGGATGGGCTGATAGGGGCGTGATTTAGTAGGGTGAGAGCTAGGGGGGTGAAGGCATAATTTTGATAGGTGAATTAGAGCACTTGGAGCTAGGCAATGGGAGTAGTGAGGAGCAGGGTAAAAGTAGAAATGGGACCAGGATAGAAAGAAAGGTGCAGCTGTTGAAGTATGAGTAGTAAGGGAAAAGATAGCCTAAAGAGGTTATGAAGGAGGTAAAGGAATGGATGAGTGACAGGAGGGGTAGGAGAAAGGATGCGTGATGACATCAGGTATAAATATTAGGATAGAGCAAGACAGAGTTAGCAGCATGACAGAAAGCAGGTGATGAGCAGGAGGAGAGAGAGAGAGAGAGAGAGAGATAGGGAGAGGGAGATAAATACTAATAAAACAAACTAGTGTAGTGAGGTAAATGATGGGACAGAGGGAGAACAACTGGAGTTGCAGCTCAGACAGGCAGATTTAGCTTCCTTAATAAGTAACAAAAAGGAGCAATTTAGTGGAAGCAATGTGAGGTAAAGTGTAATGACAGAAACTTCAGCAACTAGTGAGGTAAAGTATAGTAAAAGAAACTTCAGCAACTGGTGAGGTAAAATATAATGACAGAAACTTCAGCAACTAGTGAGGTAAAATATAACAGAAACTTCAGCAACTAGTGAGGTAAAGTATAGTAAAAGAAACTTCAGCAACTAGGTGGAGTAGGCACTTTAAGGGGACACTCTGATACTATTGATACAATTGGATGGTTAGCTCAGTTTAGGTGGAGACCTTAGCAGAAAGCCCATTTACAGAGTGTCGGGGGTGGGGTGGGGGTGGGAAAAATTTGAGTAGCTGTTCACTTGTTCAATTAATTAAGCAACAGCAGGGCTATTGATCCAAGTCCAAATGAGACAATTAAAAATAAAGCTACTGCAGGGCTATTAATGCAGGTCCAAATTAGACCAGATTGCCACTGGTATGAAAGGCCATTCAGAGGGTATGAGCTACTGTTTGAGGAAGATTAGATGTGCTTACATTATTTGGCCAATAGAACAGAAGGCTGGGGGCAGTGGATGGCAGTGTTCTTAGTACTGAAGGGGATAGACGAGGTTAGTTGGCTAGTTAGTTGTTTTAGCAACTAGAGCACCATTCCACAGGGCATGTCATAGGTTCAAAGTCCTGACCAATGGCAGAACAACATGACTGTACACATACAATACGGAGTATATACAGATATTTGAACTGAGGACATACACTCAAACTAAGAGGGTTGGGATAAGGAGAAAGAAAGGAAAGCATTACTTTACACAGAAGTCCATTAACATGTGGTACAGTCTACCTGGTAACATTTAGAAACTAACGCTGTTCAGGCTTTCAGAGCAGGACTAAAAGATATTCCTGAGTGATGATATAAGCGAGGTTACACAGCATGTGAGGTTGTATCATTCTGAATGATAAGCTGGGATGTATGTCCATGCTGAATGAGGTATAGTTATTGTTGTGCAGCAGTAGGGGCAAACAAGGTGGACCCTAAGTCCTTTCTGTCGCCACAATGCTATGTTGCTCGTCTGTTAGCTTATTATGCACCGATTCATTAATATGAGTAAATGGCTTCAGTTGGTTTTGCCCAGATTAACATCAAATACTGCATTTCAGAGATACAGTACCATATCACATATGAACACATGTAATTGTACATGTAAGGTGTGAGGCCGTTGACCGGCGCTTGCTCCCCGCACCACGGCTTTGTTAAGCACCACCCACACCCACAGAACCAAGGATCCAGGATCATAAGCTAAGTCGCCAATGGCAGGCTCCTTCCCGCTCACATCCCTGTACCCTCCACTCCCAGTGTGAGGCCCTTGACCGAGCGCTACTCTCCAGCGACTGTGGCTTTAAATACCACCTGCACCCATGGAACCAAGGATCCAGGACTCCAAGCTAAGTGGCCAGTGGCAGGCTCCTTCATGCTCAGATCCCTGGACCCCTCAGCTCCAAATACAGCAGCTGTTGACTACCAATTTGAAAAGGGCCAGCATAGACTCCCATGGATTGGCTTGCTCTCTTAAGAGTTTGTAATTTTATTCTGTAAATACTCTGCAGCCTAATGCTTAGCTCTATATCTTTTGTCTGACGTACTACATTATTTGACTGCATGCTAGAATATTTCTGTTCAAAAGATTACAGATTTTCTGAACTGTTAGATTTCATCTCGCTTTGTAGCTTAAGATTTCCCTTTCTCTCCTGCTGTCTTTTCTACCTGCTGCCCTGTTTATTGCCCTGATTAATTGAATTAATTTAATGCCTAAATCCTAAAGCTATAAGTCTGTTCAAAGTCTGTTTAATTTGTTTCTTCTATTTTCCTCTCGTACTCTTAATGTTCCTTCCCTCTGTTGCCCTGTTAATTGCTCTATTTCACTAAATTGCTCAGCTCTGAGTCTGACTCATCCCTGATTTAGCTGCCCATTGTTTCCTACCCCTGCTGCCTCTCTGTCTACTGGTGTCCCCCATGCCCACTGTCTTATCTGATTTAACTCCGCCTATTTTTTCTCTCTCTCCCCAGTGTAAGGCCCTTGACCAGGCGCTTGCTCTCCAGCAACCATGGCTTTGTTAAGCACCGCCTGCACCCACAGGACCGAGGATCCAGGACCACAAGTTAATCCCACCATCGCCTGTACTCAGCTTTCCACCTGTCCTATCTGGTGTATTCTTATATAGCTAGTTTCTGATCACATGTCTGTGGTAATTAAAGGAAAACTCCATGTTAAAATCAGAAAAAGATATATAGTAGTCCTTTTTCTGTGTTCTAACCAGTTCCCAGCATTTTCTTTTCCTCTGGCTGTGAGAGATGTTTTTCTAACTTTCCTAACTGTTTTATTGCCCTTGGAGGTTGTCATTCTGGTTTCTTTTATGGCCTCTGTCTTCCCAGAGTGCCCTTTGGTGTGATGTCTAATGCCCTGCAGTAAGCCAGTGTCTTGTTACAGGGTCTGTGCAGCTCAGCCACAGAGAAAATACTTCTCCAGAGAAGACAAACTGCTAGATTTTGGGTGATGTAATCATTATTATTTTGATATCAGTACCTTGTCCTGCTCTGCTCTGTGTGTGTGTGTGTGTGTGTGTGTGTATCATGTCACTGTTTACTCTATTCCTCTCAGTCACTTTCAGTTTTAGCACAAGTACTAAGTAGCAAAATTGAACATCACCTCATAGGTTGTAACATAGCAGGACAAGGTACTAATATCAAAATATAATGATTACACTCATCCAAAATGTAGCAATGTGACTTCTACTCTGAAAGAAGTATTATCTTTGTGGCTGAGCTGTGACAGACCCTGCTAAATGTAGGGGCATTGCTACATCACTGTCACAGGAACCAGGTGCATCGTGGGAGAAAGAAAGCCAATAAAACTATTTGTGATGGAGATCTCAGGGTCAGTAAAACTTCCATACAGCTAGCAGGCTAATTTAGGAAAAACTCCTAATAGCAGGCAGAGGGAAGGACACACTAGGACTTAACATACATATCAAAACACTCTACATAACATATGTTTTGCACATTCTGGGTGGACTTCTCCTTTAACTAAGTGACCACTTCCCCATCTGCAGCTTATAACTTGCTGCCACCAGAGGGTTCTGTACGCTTTTCAACTCTAGTCCTCTCTAGGCCAGTTCAAAGAACATCTTGTGGTCTGTGTAAACAGGCAGGCATTAATGTGCAGAATAATATCCCTCCAAAATGGGCATGACTTATCCTACCATTCCAATTCTGTCTTCTCTTGATGTTTTTGTACCATGGTGACCTGCAGGGACTCAAGCAACATGCATACTCTCAAATTGCCATTATTGGTAACTTTCACTCGTACCTTACTTTAAACGGGAACTTTCTCATCCTAACTGAAGGTGCATGGTCGCACACTGGCTCTTGCTACAACCACCACCCAGGTCATCCTCATGGTCACATGCCTCCTATCTTTTCAGGTGCTACTACATATTAGCATCACTGTACTGTGCTCCAGCCTTAGGTGTTGCCTTAAGCCATGAAGGGTAACCAAATTGAGTGATAGACCTCTGACACGATATCTGATCAGAATCATCCTAATGCTACTGATGATTTCTGGCAATGTCCATACTAATCCTGCACAAAAGTACATCCCCCACCAGAAATCAAACCTGGATCTATTACAATGGCCACTGTCAGCATCCGTAGCCTTTTAAGTAAACTTGACAATTTAATAGTCTGGATTACTCAGCATAACTCTGATGTCCCATCAGTGGTGGAGACATGGCTTTCCCCAAGATTCATGAGATGGCAGTCAGGATATCCAGATACAGCATTTTCCAGCAGAAATAGCTAACAGAATGTGGGGAGGCTGTACCATTTATCTAAAAAGTCACTTATGGGACATGCATTATCTATAGCTAACTTTGGATACTACACCCAGGCTCTTGCAATAAGGTGCTGCTGAGTGCTCACAATAAGGCACTCATGGTCTTATCTATCTATCTGCCTCTTAAAGAACACTCTATAGGCTTCCACAACCTTTTGGATTACATTTGTAACTGAAGCACAATTCGGAAACCATAATTCTTGGTGATCTTAATGTTAATTGGCTCTCCAGGACATTGGCTCGTCAAGGATGATATCTGCGCTTAACTTTTCTCAGCTCATTATATCCCCAACCAGGACTAAATACAAGACAGGAACAAGCACCCTCTAGACTGGATCCTTACTAATCACCCTGAATGTATTTCCAACGTGATTGTGCATCTAGATTCACTAAGTGATCACTCCTCCATAACCTGCAGTTGGTCTAACAAATTCTACAAGCCTCTATACAGTCCATTTTCTGCAGGGTGCTCAAACATGGACACTTGATGACCCTTAAACAGCACCTGCTCACCTTGAACTGGTCATACTAGACTCCACTAATGATATCAATATTGCCTTAGACCACTTCATTAAGCACTTTAATGTGACTTGTGACATCCATGCTCCTGTAAAAAGATGACAGTTCATGGCACCAAACCACTGGATAACCCTGAGCTCATTGTTAGGATGAATCACAGGGACCATCTCTGGCACCATGCAAGAGCAACAGGGAGACAAGTTGATGTGCAGGAATATAAAAAGCAAGGAATGAATGCATGCAGGCAATCCACCTTGAGAAGCCAATTACCATCTGTTCAGCTCTTGCCAACTCTTGGGGTGATGGTAAGAACTTTGGAATAATATCAAAGAAGTGACCGGCAAGGTACTGAAGGGTTCACCTACTATGCTTAACATTGATAGTACCCCAACTCTGGACCTTTTACATAGTGAATACTTTTAACAAAGCTTTCACCAATCTGAGCAACGTCCTCCCTCAGGACTTCTTTGACAATACCTCCTCTTCTTATGCTGACTGTCCCATAGATAGGTCCCCAGACATACATCCTTTTACTTTAGAAAGGTCTCTCTGCTAACTGCCAAAAATACCTAAGCAAAGCCCTGGGAGACAAGATTTAGTGGTGACTCGTTGGACCTTAAAATCATTGTTCTCACCTTGGATGTTTTACTGGAACCCTTTACAAAGATTTTCAACGCTCGCTGCAACTGCTCAATTCCCCACATTTGGAAATCAGCCCTAGTCTCCCTGTACACAAAAATGGAGATCGAGCTTTACATGAAAACTACAGGCCCATTTCTATCCTTCCACCCTATCTAAGGTGCATTAGGTACAGTGGCTGATCAACTGATTGATTACCTGAGAAATATGGAGATCCAGTTCCTGGAACAACATGGATTCCACAAGGGTCACAGCACCACCATGGCACTATTGGAATTCACTGGTTTCATTCATAAATCTTTAGACCAAGGCAAACTAGTGGGTGTGGCATTCATTGATCTAACAAAGGCCTTTGATACCATCCACCATTCTCTACTTCTTCATCAGCTGTCTTCCATTGGCATCTCCTCTGATGCCTTGCCCTGGTTTAAGAGTTACCTGTCAGATCACTCACAGTGGGTGAACATATCACATGTTCACTCCGACAAGCACCCGTCAGATCTGGGGTACCACAGGGCTCTATTTAGGGCCTCTACTATTTAGCATTTTCATCAATAGCCTCCCCAGGCCTGCCACCAACGGATCCTTCTCTATGCAGATGACACAGTTATTTTACTAGTAACCCTGACCCACAGCAACTGGAACATCAATTACAATGGAGTTTTAATGAAGCTGAGGACTGGTTCAACAATCTCAGATTGGTTCTTAACTACAAGAAAACTAAAGTCGTGATGTTCTGCAGTGTGTGTGTAACATAAATCAACCACTTACCATCAGAAACTGCCTGTGAGTACTTCTTGAGCAACTCCAGTATTTCAAATAACTGGGGGATCTTGGACTGCTCCTCTCCTTTGCCAATCACATTGACAATGTTGTCGCGGGCTGTCAACATTAAGATTGGCCTGCTTCACAGACACAAATGCTGCCTGACACCTGAAGCCCTCAAAGCTGCAATTCACATGTCTGTCATATCTATTGTTGACTATGGTTTGGTTGTTTATGGTGCCGCTACTTCAACTTCCTCCATAAAATATCTGTGGCATTAAATAAGGCCTGTAGACTTCTTACTGATGCTGCCGACTCACTCATACATGTGACCTATACACTCAGTCAAGATGGCTTCAGCTAAGTGGAAGGATACAATACCAAACCTGTATGTTAGTTAAAACACTTCTCTGCCTCGTCCCCCTAGAACTGCAAGCCTCCTCTCCCACCATTGCAGCTCTCAGCATATTGAAGCTCTGCTCTACCAATCTCCCATGTCCCACATTGCGGACTTCCAAGGTCAGTGATCTTTTGCCTACAGAGGACCACTGTGGTTCAACGCACTAAACAAGAAATCTTGACCCAAACAAAACTATGTCCTTTCAAACACTTCCTGACAAGAACTCCGGCAACAGCTCCTGTGACTGCCACACCTAAGTGCCACCAACTGCTAGTGCAGACCATTGTATTGTTCCCCTCCCTTCCACTTTTTTACTGTGCCTTCCTACCCTTGCCCATCCCTCCCTCCCTCACTGCTTCCCCCACCCTCTAACCGCTACCCCTCCTGTAACCATGGTCCACCCTCTTGCCTCTGCCTCCTTGCATCCCATCCCTATCTTATCAGGTTTTGACAAGGCCTCTGGGCTGCCTATCCTCCTCTGCATTTCTTGTTCACCTGCTTGCTCTCCTTCCCTCTCAATTTAACCAGTTTTGATTCAAGCAATGTATATTTTGCTGACTGTTATTGTTCTGTAACATTTGTCTTACCCTTGTATGTTTTGCTCTCTCCTCCTCTCCACACTGATGTGGAACCTTGATAAATGAGCCACCTGTGCTCAAAAGTATTGTAATTCAAGATTGAATAAATAAATAAAAAAGTGATTTTATTGTGCAGTCTGATCATAGCTATAACTGGACTAATTTTGTTAATTTTTATGTTTGCTTGCTCGCTGTGCAAGAAACATAGTGCCATCATCCGAGTTTTCGGAGTGTTGTCAGCCCTCTTCCAATTCAGTCAGTGTGTTTGCAGGCGCCGCAGTTCTCCAATGCCTGCTGGAGCTGTCTATGACAGCTCCAAAATGCAGTGGCGTGCAGTTGAAAGGGGAGCTATGCTTCAGTGAGCAGCCATAAGATATCGCCTGTCGCGCGACTACCCCTTACCACACACACACACATGCTGCGTGCTGCCTTCACACACATTACTGTATAGCTGACGGGGTGCCCAACCCCGTTGGCTGTGCTGCACCCCCAAACACAGTTCTATAATGCCATGTGGGTGCCACCCAGGCGTGGCTTCCTATCATATCTTGGTAAATTGCCCATTCCCTGTTGGCTCCACTATCCCAGCGAGTACAGGTGCCATGCTGAGCCCACCCAGCTGGCAACAGATGCTATAGGCCGGCACGGAGTGCCCAATCCCCTGTCGGCTCCATGCCCCAACAGCCATCTTTCTGCCACGATGGAGCTTCACCCCAGCGTGGCAACGGCCCCACGTCAGCATAAAAAACAAACCTGAAAATCAAAACGGTCCTCGCTGTGTCTGCCTCACCTGCACCTACCCACTGCGTGACCTCCTGCCTCCCACACCCCTCACCCCATACTTACCGGACTCCGCGAATGATCTCTGGTGGACCGAACTCAGTTTCACTCTTCAAAGCTGACTGCGAACTGAGGAAATGCCGGTAAGCTGTATAATGGGATAGATAGAGTTTTTTCAACTTTTTGCATGTCTCAGGCATTTTGAGGAATTTTGGGCCCAAATTTTCAACATGGGGTTTTGGGACCCTCCTCATGAATTATTGCACTGTCATGAAATATTCGGTTGAAGGAGTGATTTCATGAGTCACTGCACAAAATCACCTTTTGGGACTGGGTAATGAAACAACACTGCCACTGTTCATAAGGTGGGTTCTCAAAAGTCTATGTTGAAGTACTGATGAAAAAGCTAAAAATGACTGTTTACAAAGCATGCGTTCATGCTGAGTTCCTACGCACACTTCGTAAGTTGTGAATTTTCAATATTTTCACCCAGATTTTCAACATTGCCATTTTACCACACTTTATGAGCAGTACAGCTGTCATTTTTCTTATCTTTAAAACGTGTTTCCACCCATGTAGCGCACAATGGCGCAGTCAGTTATGTGAAAATCAATGTATAGGACACATTAAGAAAATTACAGTGACACTGTTCATGAGCAGAGGTCTTAAAATGGCTATGTTGAAAATTTGGAAAAAATTCTAAAAATGACTGTTTTATGAGCATGTGTTATGCAGTTCCTACGCAAACTCGTAAGTTTTCGAATTTTCTATATTTTCACTCCAGATTTTCCACATTGCCATTTATTACACTTCACTTATGAACAATACAGCTGCCATTTTCATATGCTTTAAATGTGTTTCTGCACATGTAGCGCACAATGGTGCAGTCGGTGTCTTGAAAAGCAGTGTTTGGGACACATTAAGACACTGTTCATGAGCAGAGGGTCTTAAAATGGCTATGTTGAAAATCTGGTGAAAATTCCTAAAATGACTGCTTTATTTAGTGTGCGCTATGCAGTTCTTTCGCATGCTTATAAGTTTTGCAAACTTTTCATATTTTCACCCAGATTTTCCACATTGCCATTTTGTTATACTTCCTTATGAACAGTACAGCTGCCATTTTTCACGCCGCCCAAATGTGTTTCCATGTAGTGCACACTTTATTTTATTCTGTTTTGTTAACGGGTATTGCACTAGCCATAAAATGACTATTGTCAGGCACGACCCGGAGAGTACAACAAAAGGAGAACAGTTGAACAACAGCAACATGGGTACAATAGTACAAATAGAGGAACAGTACAGCAGTGCTGCAAAATACAATGGTAGAAACAACAAAAATAATGGCAGGCATTATACAGATAATGGCAGTAAGATATATAATAAGTGCAGAAACCATGGACCCGACCTGGAGTGAAAGGGTTAATAAGATAGTAAGTTATATAGAGAGAAATGTGAGGAATGTTCAAATATAACAAGAAAGACTGACAGAAGGAAGGTCAGGGTGTAATTGGCAAAACAGCGTGGATGGTCAGCAACAAGGTTCAAGAAGGAAGAGAGCTAGTAGTCAAAGTTATTTACAAAGAGAGTAAAATATGGGGAGGGGAAGGAGACAGTCTTGGAGCTGGATTAGAGCAGGGTGACATTACTGGTAAGTCTCAGGAGCTTCAGGTTGGGTCAAAGCATGTACAAACTGGTGCAGTCGGAGTGCAAAAGCAATGTTTGGGACAGATTTAGAAAATCACAGTTACACTGTTCATGAGCATAGGTCTTAAAATAGCTATGTTGAAAATTTGGTGACAAAAGTCCATAAAATGACTGTGTTACGAGTCAGCATTCGCAGTTTCCACGCACCCTCATAAGTTCATGACTTTGTAATATTTTCAGTCCAGATTTTCACCAGTTGCATTTTCCACACTTCCTTATGAACAGTACAGCTGTCATTTTTCACAACATGGCACATTTCACACTTTCAGCGCAGAGATGCGTGGTCGCTGTGGGAAATCATTGTTCGGGACAGATAAAGAAAATCACAGTGACACTGTTCGTGATCGGAGGTCTCAAAATGCCTGAGTTGACAATCTGCTGTAAAATCCACACACTAATTACATTACGGATGTGCGTTGCACAGTTTCTATGCACGCTCATGACTTCACCAGTTTTTAAATATTTTTACTGACATCTGCAACATTGCCATTTTTTCCACTTCCCATGAACAGTACAGCTGTCATTTTCACATCCTGTTTGAATGTGTTTTGCACCTGTGGTGCTAAATGCCGTAGTCACTGTGCATAAGCAGCTTTCAGCTAACAAACTGATATTGCCACTGTTCATGAGGTGAGGGTCTCAAAAACATGTTGAAAATTTAGAGAGAAAATACCAACGAATGCCTGAGCTGTTAGGGTTTCCAACCATAATGCCCCACCCTGTAGAGAATGACAGGCATCAGGGGTGTGACTTGGGATTCTTGCCTGTAGTGCTCATACCATTCCACACCCTGCAGCCAGTGAGAGGCATCGAGGTATGCCTTGGACTTTTCAGACCCAAAGTTCACCCCATTCTCCTAAACTGCACCCATCTCACCATATTTCCTGATGGAATGGGTGCGCATAAGGACCAAAGACCCCAAGGCACACCGTGACACTTGTCAGTGTCTGCAGGGTAGGTGTGGTGAAATGGCATGGCCGTTATGCCTGACGACCCAAAGGCACACCCCAATGCCTGTCACTCTCTGCAGGATGGTGGTGGGTTGGCTTCAGTTCAATACTTCACTGCCATTCCTATTATGCAGTTCTGTAACTTCTGCACTACCAATGCCAATGCCAGCAAGCAAACATTCGGCATTGACAAATGCTTGTATAATTCTGTAATGAACTGTATGTTGTAACAAACTGTATGTTTTATCCTTCAGAATCCTTGCAAGTGAGCTATGCTCAAGGATTTATCCTGAAATAAATAAACAGCAAAAAAAAAATCACTCACAATTGGAATTAATATAGATGTAACATCTTTAATTTTCACAGACTATTGGGTGACATTAAGGCCCCTACACTCAGGCTAGTTAAAACATTTAAGTGCTGAAAACGCTTAACTAGCGCGCAAAACACGGCGCCTGGGTCCGTGACGCCGAAGCATGGTTTCAAAGCGTGTTAAGAAACCGTGCTTAAACCCTGCTGCAAGCTAGTCTCAAGTCCGTTTTTAAAAATGGTTTGAAGGAGAAGTGTGTTACCTTGTAAGGGACGGGCGGTGCTTTTTCCTCTATTACAGTGTTAATATAACCGTGCTACAATCACGGAGGATTACGGGTTAAAACGTTACTTGCTGCTGATGCAGACGGAGTTTATCAGGTTACAACCGAGTTCGAATCGTGAACAATAATGTGGACGGGCTGCTGGTGAGTTTGAAAACGCTTTGATACTGTTATTTAAATGGTACAAATCTTCAGTTGTAATGTGAACAGGGCCTTAAAACGTTTTAACAAAAGTGTTTTTAAACCCTGCTAGATACCTAGTCTTAAAACCATTTTTAAAAACGTTTTGGAGCTAGCATGGTTTTACTCACAGGTCTGTCCAGGAGTAAAAGTGTTTTAAGCTGTAATGTTTTAACTAAAACAGTTCTAGCTGCAGTGGGTCCAAGCAAGCACAGTCCTATGTGTTGGACTTAACACCAAAATAGTTACAAGGAGAACAGGTTTAACACTAGCAGTGTGGCTACACTAAACCATTATCAAAATGGTTACTAAGTAGTGTGGCTGCACTGAAATAGTTTAGCAAAACTGGTTTTAAAATGGTTTTCAAAAACAGTTCTGTAGTGTGTCCAGGGCCTTAGCATCCACAGATGTTATAGTTCAATAGGACATGTGAGTTAGATGTTTCCCACTTTCTTCTGCTCACATTCCTTTCCCACTCTACATAACTTACCATACTTGCAGTGGAACAAATGCCAATGGGGTAAAGTCTCTGCTGAGTGGCTGGATGAATTGGGGTTATTACAGAGCACTTTAATACTGAACTAGATCTGGTTCTAATCCCCAACTCAGTCCATAAGTATAATGAGATTGATTGTATTAGCTTAGCTGTAACTGCGCATCACATAATAAAAACAGAACACACAGTTCAGCAACTTGGCAGTATTTGCTTCAAATAGAGTTAAGACTAGATGATGATGAAAATGGAGAATAAATTGTTCTGTCACTTAGGGTGGTGCCTGTAGGTCAGTGCTAAGGATGAACCAACCAGTTCATCAAAATAGCCTACTTGTAATGAGTGGACATTGAGCAAAAATCATCAGATTAAAGCAAAAAAAAGACAAGAGTCAAAAAATGTAATAATCTAGTTAATCATTAAACAGAGAAACTATCAACATACCTGCTATCATGTCTGCTTGTGCATGTACAGCAAATATTTTGTTTCAACAACAGGGTTTCAGAGGTGTGTCACTGTTGGGTCTAATGCAGCTCAGGTTGCAGTGTGCTTGACAGTGATGGCCCAATGATCAGCAAGGCTGACAGTGACACTGTTCTCTGCTTGCTGGGTGGAAACTATGTGTAGTTGAAAAGACAGAGCCACTCCTATCACAGTGCGGCTCTATCCTTTCATCTGCATGACACCCCACAACCAACCAACTAATCAGCAACATTATCCCTCCTCCCAGTTGTGCCTCTGTTGCCTGTCCCAGCAAAACAGTCCCACCTGCTGCATCAGTTCATCACGCCCTCCTACTGATCTTGCCTCCATTGCTCCATCCCAGCAAAAACAGTCCCACCCGCTGTCAGTTATCCCGCCTTACTCCTGATTGTGCCTGTGGTGCTCCATCTAACAAAAAGCAGTCCTACTGCTGCATCATGCCCTCCTCAACATCGTGCATCCAGTGCCCCATCCTAGCAAAACAGTCCCACCCTCTGCATCATTTTATCCCTCCCTCCTCCCTGTCATGCCTTCAGTGCCCCATCTTAGTAAAAACAGTCCCACCCGCTGCATCCTACATCCTGCCCTCCTCCCAACTGTGCCTCCAGCACCTATCCCAGTAAAATCAGTCCGCCACTGTCAGTAGTAGTCCTGCTCTCGTCCCTATCATGCCTCCGTGCACTGTCCATGCAAAAGAGTCCCCCACTGCATTTGATCCTCCTGCCCTGCTCCTGATTACAGTCCCAGTGCAGTGACTGGGAGTGATTGAGGCAGAACAGTAGCAGCATGAAGTTCATAGAGACTGGGTCTGCTCTGGAGATGAGGAAGCAGTAGTATATGTCAATTAGGAGAGAGGAACTGGGGGTAGCCATACTAGGGGACTGCTGTCTCAGTTGGATACTAAATGAAGACTGCTCACTCCACAGTGTCCATGCATAGCTACACCTCCTTCTAAACCCTCAGACAGTTGCATCAACTAGTGGACCTGGCGTTAATGCTGATTGGGAGGATTCATCTGAAATCCAGAGGTACCATTTAGACCCTGCTTTTAGATAAATGGAGGAGAGTATTTATTATATAAGCACTGCTATTTTAATTATAGATCATTCTAGTGAGGTGAGGACCTCACATCACTCTATATGTCTATAATGTATATAGCAGAGGTATTCTATGATTTATCATAATATGAACTATAGTTTCTGTTGCATTTTTTTGTGGAGGGAGTGTATACTGTTATTGTCTAGGTGATGGGCTATTTATCAGTAGACTATTTGGGACACTTCATATACATGTTATCATTATTGTCTTTGCCTTTGGGAGGGATATAACACATTTTGATATATAGACTCATCATTATAATGCCAGTAATTACCCAACACTGGGCAGTTGAATGTGATATATATTATATAACTGGCAGTATATCAGTTATACAGCATATTGTTGGGGTGTATATTTGTATTTGTATAGTACCAGTTATGCAGTTTGGTAGCCCACATTGTGTTACTGATTTAAAGTAATAATAATTAATGACATCATATGAAGTCTGTGGGCTTGATTTTGAAACGGCTCCTAGACCGACACAAGCTGCGGAAAACAGCAGCTTGTGCCAGAAGCCTGATGCGCCAGGGACCCTGCACCCAATTTTCCAAGAGGAGGGGTCCATCACCAAAATCAGCCCGAGCGCCAAAGTGCTGCGATACCAAACCAAGGGCATACAGGAGGGAATGCCACAAGCATTGGGAAGGTCATGTAACAGTGCTCTGAGAGCCAGAGCCAGTCATGTGGGTGCAAGGAGGTTGGCAGGTGCTGTGGCACTGCCAGTGGTCAGGTGGCTGGTGGGGTGGGCACAGACCTAGAGAAGTGATGGGTAGAAAACAGGCTATTGGCAGATGGGCTGCACTCTGATTTGCACCAAAGGGGGTACCCTGAGGACACCGCCAACATGGGTGGCAGCCGAGCCCATGGCCACCTGTTGTCCCAGTGCTGGGCTGCGTCGCAGGTTGCTGCTAGCCTCTGCCCCCATGTGCCCTTGCCAGCCACTGTGCCATCCTTCACACTGCTGCCCCACTGTCCATGGCCCATTAGGCCATCTCTGGTCTAACTCTGGGTGGGCCTGTGCCTGGTACACTACTTTCAGAATCTCACAAACAATATGGCAGCACCACTATGGCACAATCCCCCATCCACCAGGGCACAGCTGTGCATTCGCTGCAAGAGTGGTGAAAGCCTGGCTGGTGCAGGAGCTTGAAAATTGGGAATGACACACTGTGTGCTATTCCCAATCATTTGAAAATCAGGCCCTATGTATTTAAGGGCATGTAATGCATTGTTATGTATGCCTTCAAAAAAAAAGAATTTTTGTCCTAAACACATCAGGTGGCTGTCCAGCAGTTTTGTTTGAGGCACAAAATAAAGTTTCACTAGCTTTCTAAAATTAACTTATGGAGTGGTGCTTTTTGAAAGGAGGTGGTGAGTGCCCAATTTTTTGTGCTTAAGCTATTGAATGTTATCGTGAGCACTCCACCCCAGTGGGTTTCTACTTGTGTGATTGAACCCCATGCTGCATACTGCTTGGTGCCATGGAGACAGTGTCCTTAAGTATTTCAAAGTAACAAAATTGAAACGTCTTTGTGGCAAATAGCATGCAGGCTTCATACATGGGTGGCCCGATCCCAATGGTGCTCCAGCCTACAGTATGCTGTTTCTGATTATTTTGCCTTGATTTTCAGTTTCCTACCTTTATGTTTTAAGGGTTTCTTGAACTGTCCAAACTCTGACAACTTCACATTATAAAATTTCCTGAAATTTCTTTCAAGTGCTTATCCTCTGATTCTCCCCACAGCCCCCTCTGACTGACCTCCCAGCCCTGTCACTCAGCTTCTCTAGGACTAACCTTCCCTGTGTGTCTTCCTCCACAAGACATGCGAGGGTGCCCAGTCACCAGTGCGGAGCCTGAGAGGGTCGGTTGTCATCCTGCAGTCAGAGGTTGGTTTTCCACTGATTTTCTTTCCTGGACCCCACAGACATGCAATGGGTATGATCTGCAAGCTCCGCCTCCACAGAGTTGCCCTGGTGCCCTGAACATGGTCCCTTTCCTCTACATGTGAGTCATACCCACTGCCGCCTAACACTGTCACCTAGACACCTCCATGCATGGCAGACAAGCAGCGAGCCTTGGCACCTCCTCCTGAGTGAGGAGAGCAGTCATATGGATGCTTGGTCCTCCCTCCCCAGTTGGCCCCTAAGAGGCCTGCATCCGTTTCTGAACTTGGGTCACCAGCACGGCAGGAGGTGAGGCACTGAGCACCTTAGCCCTCCTCACCACTGGGCCATCTCGTTTCCTAAAAATTTAAAGGAGACAGGAAATCAGTGCTAATGGTAACAGTTAATAGTGTTCATGTTTACAGCAATGGACTTTATACTGCCAAATAATCCATATTCAATTATACCTGATAGGAAATCTGTGTAATTGATTTCTTTTATGAATAACAATCTACACAGTTCTTTCTATGGCACCTGTAGTTTGCTGTTTTACTATGCCACAGTTTGTGCACAGAATGCTAATTATGCGCTGTTGACCTATCAGAACCTTGCTCAGAGTTCTGTGCACAAACCATAACATAGTTAAAACTCTAGATCACAGGTTTCATGAAGAGAACTAACAAAATGTTTCCTGTAAAATCAAAATGATGCAGAATACAGTTTTTCATGTCACCTTTTATCCAGGTACAGTTAAATATCAATAATTTAGGGAATTAATATAATTTCTGAAAATAAGAACTTTATGAACAGCTGCAAGTTAGAAATGATTTCCTGCTCTCTTTAAATAGTCTCCATATTGTATTAGAAATATGCCTATTGGTATGTAAGAATAAGACAATGGGGGTGTGCATTAGAACTGTCAAATGGCCATCCTCCAGAGTGGCTTATTGCGCTTTATAAATGGGCCTGTGTATTCTAAATGGGGGTTCTGTTTTAGCTGGTGCATTAGACACATCTAATGCATGGCTAACTACTAATCAGATTGTTTGAAATCCTTTGCCCAATTTATAATTCTTCTATGACACAGAGCAACACTTTGTTCAGAGGAACAGAAGCAATTGTATAAAATAGGGACTTGCAGATCATGTGAGGGCAATCACTATGAGGCGATAATGGTTATAGGATAAAAGCCATGAGATTTGTCTTCTGTTCCTACTGTGGAACCTTTGAGTAGGTCACCTGACCTTCTTGTGCTCTGCATTCCAAACTGTAAAGTCTTGTGTTAGGATACTGCTCCAAGCCAGGTACTGTGGCAGGATTGGCCAAACCTATGTAAATAAGTTTCATGTTCATCATGGGGGAGTTTAGGCGGAGTCTGGGGGAAGTAGCCAGAGATCAGGTAGGATCTGTGGGAACAGTATAGGCAAGGCCCTCAGTGTACTGCAGTTTGGTGGCTGCAGAAAACACCATGGAATTCTATGGCTGACTGCAGACCACCCTGCTGACCACGGACATTGCATCCCATGTTTAATGTTGGCAGAGATAGGCAGATTTATTTTAGATTGTTTTAATAAAATGCTGCACTACTGTACTCTGTTTCTGCAGCATTGCTTCTATGTTGAAATTCAGAGAACTAGCATACAGAATGTGATACTCTTTTATATACAATAGAAGTGGAGGAAATGACAAGATAAAAATATATCTTAGTGACATCAGTAGCAGCAAGATATCAAAAATATCATTGTTACTGTTGTCACAATGGATATATATATATATTTTTTTTTTCCCATATAGTTTTATCCTCCATTAGCCCTGGCAGGTGGCTGTGGTCCTCCTCATGGAGGAACTCACTCTCTGGTCCCATGTGTCCCCACTCTGCCAACCTCTGAAATTCCTGATTGCCCCCTGTGGTGGGGCCAGGAAAAGAGGCATCGCCTCGAGACCCAATCCAAACACCAGGGGCTGCCTCGAGCATGTGGGCCATCATAGAACCTGCCAGGCTCCTTTTTCCTCTTTCTCCTGCTCTCCCCTACCAATGTAAGGACATTGGTATGTGCCTCCCACCGTATTGCTCTCCAGCTGCTGCCACAGGGCAAGCAACAAGTGGGATAACAAGTCTCCTCCCCTGAGAAAGGAGAGCAGTCCTCCAGACACTCTATCCTTTCTCCCCTGCCGACCCCCAGTGACCCAGACTAGTTCCTGAACTCAGGTCGCTGGTGTGGCGTGGTGTAACCCACCAGCCTTAACCTCCAGTGCCACTGGGCTGGCCAAATGGATATTTTTAGTTACCATCACCACAGTGGAATACTGAACCAATCAGAGAATAGTTTAGAATACTGATGACATCACAATGCCTAGTACAGCATCAAGCCAACAGTTAAAATCAAAGAAAAGAGCAAAAGCTTTAAATAAACTGCAGATTTAAAGGCTATAACTTGTACATTTCTGTTGCATATATTAAATATACACTAGCCTGACTCAAAATAGGCAATTATCATCACTTGTGTGTGAGCAGGACTTTCATAACTCACTTGTGGCTCTGCCACTCATGAGTTATGGTCCTGCCTCTCACACTTGAAGATAAATTGCACATTTTGAGTCAGTCCACTGTGTATCCCATAATCCTATGTAGACTAGACTACTAGGCAGCACTGACAATGCTGCTCAGTACTTCCAGTGCACCTTCTCTGCGGTCACCAACCCATGCCCCAATAAGGAAAAGACGAGCTAAAGGCCAATGCAACAGATGGATCTCACGCGAGCTGAAAACACTAATAAAAGGCAGAGACAAGGCCTGGAAAGGCCAGGTGTTCTACTAGCCCAGCAGACATAGCCAACTATAGATTTCTGAGGAATCAGTGCAAGAAAGCCTCAAAATCAGCCAAACAGGACTACATTAAATTCCTCCAGCAGCAAACACTGTCTGACCCTAAATTCTTCTGGTCTAGCATTAATTCCCTACTAAAACGCACTAGCAAACCCCAGCAGGGTAACATAAACTGCAATGGACAAACCCTAGTGGATGGAGGGAGGCCACACTAGCCTTTAACCGCTTCTTCACTGACCTGGGTGCATACAGAACCAGCCCCTACATGGTACACAGGGCCCCCAGTCACAGAATCCCAGGGCCCACTGAACCCCTTCCATCTAAGGCTCATGAATGCCAAAGAAATGCTACCCTCTACAATCCTTAAACCCACTGGTTCTCCAGGACCGGACGAACTGGACCATAGGCTACTCAAGACCGCTGCCCCAGCCATAGCCCTGCCTATCGCTCTGCTCATAAACAGATCCCTGCGGGATGGAGTTGTCCCCAAAATATGGAAACAGGCCCATGTAGTCCCAATCCACAAGGGTGGAGCTAAGGATACAATAGGCCACTGCAGACCCATCTCTATCTTATGCCACCTGGCAAAGATCCAGGAGTGGCTAGTGTATTGTCAATTAAGGGACTACCTGGAAGCTAACAGGCCCAGGCCCCATGCAACATGGCTTTCAGCAAAAGCACGGGACCAACACTGCCCTCATTTGATTCACCACTGACGTTCTAGCTGCCTTGGACAAGGGTACCCCTACTGGGGTTGTCTTCATCGACCTTCACCAGGGCCTTTGACCTGGTAGATCACCCACTCCTACTAACTAAGCTAGCCAATTTGGCTTGACCAACACCCTGAACTGGTTCTGCAATTACCTGACTGGCCGCCTCAGCAGGTCAAGTGGAGAGGGCCCACTCAACCCCTACCCTTAACCAAAAGGTCCCACAGGGCTTTATTTTGGGCCCACTCTTGTTCTCCCTATTTATGAATGACCCCGCTGCCACTGTGGGAGCAGCTCCATGTGGTACAGTACACCGATGATGCAGTACTATATAGAACAGCACAGCATCTGGACGATCTAGGGCCCTGCTCCAGGCAGACTTCACTAAGGCAGAAACATGGCTAGTTGAGAACCGCCTGGTTCTCAACCCCAATAAGACAAAGGCACTACTGTTTGGGCTAAACTCCCTGGGTCCCTTCCAGGCTCATCTTCTCCTCTTGCTACTGTACAATCGAGGTGGTACAATCCTTCAAATATCTAGGCCTCACCCTAGATCAAGAGCTTACACTGAAGCCGCATGTGGACCTAGTAATAAAAACATACACCAAAAACTGGGCCTACTCTGTTGTCTAAGTGATAACATGATACCGAGACAAGACTGGCAACTGCACAGAGCATTCTCCTCCCCACCCTAATCTATGTTGCCCCAACCCCTACTCAGCATAGCAAAACTTGACCACAGCAGACTGCAAACACTGTACCACAAAATCGCATGCTTTGCCACAAAAACCCACCCAAGACCCACCACTGTGAAGCCTCGCCTCTCTCAACTGGCCTACCCTTGAACAACAGGCTCCAGTACCTCTACTATGCTGGACCTATAAGCTTCTAGATGCTCAACCTCCAGATGGATTAATCGGCTACTTGCCCCAAAGCAGACTAGCAGGCCCCCGCACTGGCAAAAACTCCTGAAATCCCCAGGCATGTCTGGAGCTGGCAGTAAACTTTGCCACACAGCCCCCACACTGTGGAATAATCTCCCTAGCTACCTTCAGGCTGCACCTCCCTAGCCACATTCTGAAGGGACTACGCACTCACCTCCTTAACCCTAGTCCTGCTCCTGTACCAATGGATAAAACCATCACTGATTAACTGTGTCAATGTGTTGTGCAAAGAGACTGTAGTCCTGTACCCTATTCTACACTGTATCACTTGTATGCACTCAATACGGCTCCTGTCCTAAATCTAACACTGTTGTACTCTATAAATGTGATGTGCTCAATTGCCCTCCTCCATGAAAACTGTATACTGTCATTGTAATTCTGTATGATATCTCCTACTTTGTATCACTGGCCTGTATGTGAAAACTGTATGTAGCTAACTCCAGGTCACCTCTGAAAAAGGGATCTTTGGGGCCCAGTGGGCTACCCAGTTAATAAAATGTAATAAATAAATAAATATAACAGGCAGTAATGTAATTTCCCCAGCAGAGGCTCACTTCTTTAGATTTTGATAACCAGGTAGAGCCTCCAGTACTGTCTTGCCATATTCATTGTTTACATTTAGAGCTGTTTAATGTGTTCGTAGTAGGCATTATTCAAGCATTCCGCAGCCACTTTTTATATACCTGCAAATCAGAAACCATTCATTGATGTCTCTGCAGCCTACTCCAAGCCCCCCACCCCAACCTGAGCTAACTGCTCAGCACCAACCACCTGCAACCCCAATACCCCTGATTCACCTAAACCCATCAAACACCGTAGCACCACTCTGCAATGAAACATGTCCTCCTCCTCCTGGAACTGCAACTGCAAACGGAGGAAACAAGGTAAATGCGGTCAGTGTATTTCCAATGTGTTTTGTACTTTTGCTCATAACTTAGTCATTTTCTAATATTTTCTCACCAAATTTTAACATAGCTTTTATTTTAATCCAGTCTCGTGAAAAAGGTAGGTAACATTTTCAAATCTGGCTTGAAAGATGATTTTGTATCACTCTGTGAAATTACCTTCAGGTAGCATTTGAACATTTTCACCTACTGGGTTCATGAGGTGAGGTCATAAGAAGACTGTTGAAAATTTTGTAGACAACATGGTAAATGACTAAGGTAAGGAGTGAATTGAACTATTTCTCAATGTCCACTGTGAACTTTGCTATTTTTCAATATTTTACCACCAAATTTCCAACACGGCTTTTTGGGACCCCACCTTATGAACAAGGTAGGTGACATTTTCAGATCTGGTCCAAAAGATGATTTTTGTAGTCATTTAATGAAATCACCTTTCAAGATGGATTTGAAAATTTCACCTGGCTTGTACCAGGTTCATGAGGTGGGATCTTAAAAGACTACATTGAAATGTTGGGATCAAGAAATTATAAAACAACAAAGTTATAAGGGTACATTGACATTTTTCAAAGTTCACTCATAACTTTGTAATTTTCAACATTTTGACCCCAAATTTTCAAAATATCCAATTTTCACAAGACCTAATAAACATGACATATATTGTTTCAAATCCTGCCCAAAATGTTTTTGGACATGTGGCATTTCAGCCAGTATTTTATGACATCTGGCATGTTCAAAACGGGGAGGGGTCTTAAAAGCCATTGTTGAAAATTTGAGGTCAAAATGTAAAAAAAAAAAGATTATGAAGAAACGTGTAGGGCAGCCATTGGCCCAGCAGGCAATGTGCTGTGTCCAGGGATGAGCTCAGGGAGCCAGCTGGCAGTGTAAGGGTGGTACCTGCACTGTTGTGTGCCACTGCTCTTAGCCTGGGAAGGTACTGCAAGTATTCAGATGCACTGGCAACATCTTATGGCATGCTGGGGAGCTGTCCCTCATAAGGGGTTGATGTGCATGTCAAGACCAATGGGGCCATTTTCTGCATCAGGAGAAGTGGTCTGGCATGAAAATTAGGCTAGCCTCTATAAGGCAGGCCAGGTTGTCCTGGGCCCCAGCCAGAGATAAAAGCTCGGGGGAGGGGGAGGAGGGAGGATAGGGAAGGGAGGGGATTGCAAGGGTCAGGGAGGTGACATGACCTCATTGAGGGGTCATATGACCAGGCTGTTGAGCTCGCTGGCCATTGGCAAAGAGGAGGGGCCAGTAGGGGTCCCAAACAGGGTCCTTAGGGGCTATTTAAGGCATGCAACCCTCAGCTAGCCCTCTTTTCTTGCTGTAAAATTCCCAGAGGATATATAGCACATCGTTGGCAGTTCTCAGGTAAGGCACAAAAGGTAGCTGCCCTTGTGATGCAGTAGTAGTTTGTCTGAACTTAAGTAGAAGGTTCATGATGTTAACAGCAACTGATTTATGCTTACGCCTGATAAGCCTGTGCTTATATGTTTGGTATGGCTAGGCAGCATGAGTGGCTATGTGGGCCCAGATAGGAAGGTTGGGGTAGGCATGCGGTGCCAAGCCAGTAGGGTGTTAGCTGAAGAGGTTGCCGCTAACAGCATATGGTTAGAGGCTGGTTAGAGGCTGTGCTGTGGAGCCAAGGGTCTGATCGTGAGGGTAGTTAAAAAATGAACAAAAACCCCAAATAAGAATAAAAGAAAGAACTTGGGAAGCTGTGGTGCAGGAGCTCCCAGGAGAGTGAGGAAGTTTGGGCCTCAGCCAAAGAACTGGGTCAGGCAGTTTTGGTGGCAGAGTATATTGGCTCTGGTGCTGGAGGATCGTGAGAACCCCCATGGTGGGGAAGCATGGTGTGCTGTATGGCAGCAGGGCAGCAGCTCCTGCCAGTGGCCATGCAAGGCGGTGCATTTTCTGAGCTCCTTTTCAGAGGGGCCTGTGCAAAAGATCGGACAGCAGGCAGTAGACGCCTGTGACTGACAGGCACTGACCAGCGAGGCCTACCACGCAGTGCTGCCTCAGGTCGGGGGTTTGATTGGGCAGGGATAGGATGCAGAGCAGAAGGTTTTTGGGGTGCTGCAGGACAGTGGAGAGTGGTCTCCTTGGGGGCTGGGGCTGAACAACAATGGGCGGATGGGCTGATGAGGCCTCCCACATGGTTACGGATGCCAGGTTTGGGGTGGGGTGGTAGCGCGCTGGAGCACTCTAATGGGGAGTGGTGGACAGGCCCACAACAGGCAGCATGCAGGCAGCATGGGGTTCTGGCAAAGAGGCCTGGAGTGAATGGAGGGTCCTGAGAGGCCCGCTGCATGTCTTGGCCACCATGTGAGGGTGGGGGGTAGGCGCAGAGCATGCTCTGGTTTGTGGGCAGGCCGCGGGGAGGGCTGAAGGTTGGGCTGGCCTGGAGGTTTCCACAGCAATGGAGGGCTGAGAGGCCCACCCTCCATTGCGCGAGGCTGCCACATGAGGACGGTGGTTGGGTGCCTATGGACGCAGCAGATCGCCGGGTGGGTGCATTGATGGTTTCAGAGCGGACAGGGTAAATGGCTGCAGTGCTCATTCCTGGTGCAGGATCATTCTGGGGAATGGGAGTAAGCTTGTGGCCTGCAGGCTAGGGTTTGGTGGTTTAGCAAGTTTAAGTATGGTCATCGGCAGTGGTTGGGGCAGGTATGGCTCCAGGCCAGAGAGCCAGGGTTACGAAGGCAGGCAGGGAGTGGGAAGCGGACACCATGGGCCGGGGTGTTGGCCTGGCCTGCTGCCTCGAGAGACCCAGCCGGGTGGCATGACAGCTATTTTGTGGTAGGCCGCAACCGAACCTGTGGAGGACAGAAAAAGCGGAGGGCCGACTTGGGCAGTACTGGACACTGAAATCCAGCTGGCATTCTGGAAAGCCCAACCACATGGGCGAGGCCAACTGGGTAGGCCTCTGATGTTGGGCTGCAAAAGGCTGCCGGGTCAGTCGGGTTTGCAGTGCTGGCTTATAAGGGGCAATAAGTGAACCGGCCAAGGCCATGGTTACTTGGGCAGGGCCCGGGGCCAGGCATGGCACTTAAAACCGTGGGCATATGGGAGGAACCCGTAGTCAATGTCAGGTACAGGCAGTTGGCATGGGAGGAAAAGGGGATAGGGCACTGCTTTTTAAAAAGATAAAAACACCTATATGCACAGTCTTAAGCTGGGGTACCAGCACGGGTGTAAGCCGCACCTGGTTCGTGATGCTGTTTTTTTTTCCGGCCAGGGAAGGTGTTTGCAGAGCAAATGGGGATGAAGGGGCTGAATAGCTGTGGTGGGGTGTGGTATTCTACATATGTTTTGTTATGCAGCCTAGACAGAAGTGATGGCACCCAAAACAGCCCCAGTTTCCAGTCTACCATGCTGGTGGAAGCTGTGAGTTGATGGTGCAGATGACTGAGTTGATGGAAGCGCAAAGAAAGGGAGGCCGAGCAGGAAGCCCAGAAGAAATGGAAGGAGGGGATGAGCAGGCCAGCGCTAGAAGAGGCAACAAGAGACTGAAGAGGGTGGGGCTCAGCACTCCGGCAGTGCCGAGGACATGGATCGAGCCTGACTGGTCCCGACAGGGCCACAGCTGGATGGGGGTAAGGATGAGGTGGACATGAACAATGAGGTGGATTTACAAGAGTATATTGAGGGTTTGTTGGGAGACATGGGGAGGGGTGTCAAAATGGAGAGAGCCTTAGCAGGCCATCAAGGAGGCTGGCAAAGGGGCAAGGTGGTGGCGGGCACAGACAGGGGGCTGAAGTTGTATGATGGCCTGCCAGGTTTCACGCTGGGTGACCACGTACAGCATCAATAAAAGAAAAATATGAAAGTTGAGTATGTTGATATCTTTGGTTTGGTGGACAAGGAGACAGCCAAGAGATATGAGCAAAGAATCGGTAGGAAAGTCAGGGTGCTGGCGGTGGTAGGGCACAAAGCAGTGGAGGCCAGGTTCAAGAGAAAAGCATTGACACGTGGCAAGCTGGTTTTCTGATTTATAGTGCATTGGTGCTGAGAAGCAGCCTAACCTGGCAGTACTGTTGTTGACTTATATGGCAGTCATCAGGGATGCATGCTGGGTGAAGCTAGGTTTCGGTGACTTAGCACAGCGAGGCATTTCGAGGCGATGGCAGTAAAGGTGACCTGAGGTGGGACTGCACCCATGCTGAGTTGTGGGTCCGGACGTTGTTGGGACTGGCGGTCGGACAGGAGCGGAGCAGGAAAAAGGGGGCTCAAGCTCAGGGTACCAAGGCCTGCTGGGCCTTCAACAGGGCTTTTTGTAACTAGCCTAGCTGTAAGTTTAAGCACACCTGCTCACGGTGCGGGGGTCGCACCCATCGACAACTTGCAGCATGGGGGTGACAAGATGGGACAAACCAGCGGGCAACCCCAGGAGCAGCCCTTAGGGGTGGAAGGGGAGCTGGTAGGGCTACGGGGTCCCAGGAGAGGGGATACACATCCAATTATGGATGGAATTAGACCAGATCATGGGGAAGGTGGTAGGATAGGCCCTGGCCTGCATGACCATCAAACTGGGGGTGGTGGAGGTCTGGACCTAGGGATGCCCCAACAGGAGAGGGGCAGAGTTGCTAAGAACAGACTTTCAGGGTGGCTTTCCACTTGGTTTTGAGGAGGTACGGGTGGGGATGTAGGCTAAGAATTTAGGGTCCATAACAGGGAGGGAGGACATAGTCTGGGGAAAGATTCAGAAAGAGGTGAGAACAGGGTGGGTGGAAGGCCATTGGTTGAACCCTCCTGCATGAGTTTCTGGGTGTCACCCTGGGGATGGTACCTAAGAAGTAGGCAGGTAGTTCAGCTCATACATCACCTGTCCTACCCGAATGAGGGGTCAGTGAATGGAGGGATCCTGGAAATTCTCCGCATGGTCTCTTATGCATCACTGGGCCAGGCGGTGGAGTTGATATGGGTGGCTGAGGGGCTTAGCTGGCAAAGACGGACATTAGTCTGCATTCTGGCTGTTACTGGTACACCTGGTGGACTGGGACCTTCTGGGTTTTCAGTTTGAGGCAGTGTAGCTCAACAAGGCGATGCCCATGGGCTGCCCGTGGCCTGTTCAACATTCGAGGCTTTCAGCTCATTGGTGCAATGGGTGTTTGGGGCATGGTACGGACACAAGAGGGTCATCCATTACCTGGACAATTTTCTGTTGATCGGGACCAGCCAGTCAGAGACTCAGGGAATGTTGATGGACTTCCAGGATATGTGCAGCACCAGGGATCCCTTTGGCAGATGGGAAACCGAGTGCCCGTGCACAGGTTGGAGTTCCTTGAATCAAGGTGGCATGGAGCAGGAGTATTTTCACTGCCAGGGATAAGGTAGCACGGCTCAAGAGGCAACTTGCACTAGTGGGAGGGAGGAGGAGGGTGCTGCTGGTACAGGTACAACAATTACTGGGGAACCTTAATTTCACCTGCAAGGCCATAAGCATGGGCAGGGCCTTTACTAGAAGGTTGGGGGCTCACGGAAAAGCAAAGCTACCTCATCACTGGTGGACATCAATGGGGGTGAAGGAGGATCTACAGGTGTGGGAGGTTTTCCTGAGTCCTACAATAGGATGATGTTCTAGCAGGAGGAGGGCCTCCAGCATAGACCTGGAGCTGTACATTGATGCAGCCGGGGTCTCGGATGGGGGCCTACTTTCAGGGCGAGTGGATTCAGAGGCAAGGCCAGTCCAATGGCAGGAATGGGGATGGATGAAGGACATCATGTTCCGCAAGATTTTTCCAATATGGGTAGCCTTGGAGGTATGGGGTACATGGATGGCAGGGCAGCGATTGTATTTTGGTGTGACAACAAAGGCATGGTCGAAGTAATCAGTAGGCAGAGTGGCCGGATGGAATCAGTAGGGAGGGAGCTGAGATGCATGATTTTATTAGGCCTGCAGCTTAATCTGTCCTTTAAGGCGAGGCACATTGAGGGGCTCAGAATGAGGTAGCTGACTGTCTTTCTGTTTCAGATGGAATGGTTCAGAGAGTTGGCGTCATGGGCGCATCCACCTGGACCAGGGTCCTGGACTGGCTCTGGGTGAGTGGAGGAGAAGACCAGGGCCTTGTACAGGGATCATGGTTGCCGGCACCTTAGGACTCTGTGAGAGGACATGGGCAGGCTTCCAGACATTTAGAGCCAGGATGGGTGGGAGACAGGAGAACCAGTCCGGGAAAGGAGGCAATGTAATACATGATGAAAAAATGGGAGGAAGAGTTGACTCATGCCACCATGGGGTCCAGCTGGCAGGAGATCAGTTGGATTGCATGGATCGAGGTTGAGCAGATCGCTGAGTGGCTGGGCCATCAAGCGGATGGTGGCCAGGCTGGCAGAGGAACAGGAAGGCGGCAGGACTGGAGACGGCCTTTGATGGGGCCCTTCTGTCGAAGGTCTTGTGGGCGCTGGGACCACATCTGCTGTTTTTACAAATGAGACCTGTCTTTTCAGGGGCCATATTTGCCATCATGGCAAAGGGTTTTTTCAGGGTTGGGGAAATGGTGGCTCTAGAAAGGGGCAACTGATGCAGGTCTGCAAGAGGAGAATGTGAGGATGGAAGACATGAAGGTAATTGTGCTGCGGAGGTCCAAAAATGGACCAGCAGGGCAAGGGCACCACTGTGGAGCTGTAGAGAGGCGGCAGCAGGGTCTGCACAGTCCAGGCCATGGGGACTACATGAGGATTCAGGGGTGAAGAGGGGTCCTGGTTTGTGCATGGGGATGGGTCCCCGTGATGGGATTTCTGGTAGGTGCGGTGCTAAAGAAGGCGGTGGCTTTTGTGGGTGAGAATCTCAGTGAGTTTGCCCCACAATCCTTCAGGATTGGTGTGGCTTCAGAGGTGACTGCTGCAGGAGCGGGATGAGAGGGAGGTCAAGAGGGTTGGGAGATGGACATCAGACTGTAATAAGAGATACATGAGGTGTTAACGGTGGCTAACTGGTGTCCCCTTTTTCTCCCCTGCAGGCTCCAAGAGGCAGGTGTGGATTGTGGGGCACTCTGGGCAGAGAGACTCTACTGGGCAGAGAGACTTGCAGCTGCCACAAGAATGGTAGTGGTTGTGCCCGGAGTCGAGCACATGAAAGTGAGATGAAGCGCCTGAGGGGCATGAGGTGCTGCAGCTGCTACCCATGCTAGAGGAGCTGCGGGGATGGGCTAGCCTAGACTGTCTTATTATCCACCTAGGGGTAATGACTTGGGAGTCATACCTGGGGTCCTTGATGAGGGACATTATTGCAGATCTAGAAAAGGTGAAGAGCTGGTGGCTAAGAGTGGTAATCGGTTGGTCCGAGGTTACATGCGGAGGTGTGGAGGGAGCAAAAGGACCTAAGGTGGTAGAGGTGAGCGAAAATGCCTGGAACCAGAATGTGGCCAGGGCAGTAATTGAGATGGGGGTCCACACAGCATAGGGACATTTTTCTCGATCAGAAGCAGTGTACCAACTGGACGGAGTCCATCTCACTGACTTTGGCATGGGCCTGTTCCTCCGGCCTTTGGGAGAACTGGTGGTGGACATCAATAGGAGGGGTCTGAGGGGCTAGCCTGCAGGGAGAGCCCCATCTTCCATTGCAGGTGGGAGATGGGTCAGTGGAAGGGTCTGGGGGAGCAAGGGGAAAAGTGGGGGGGTGGGTAGAGGGGAGAGGTAGGTACAACGGCTGAGGACAAAGGAATCCAGGTGGGAGTAATGGGGAGGGAAAGGACTAGAACTAGGGTGTGGATCCTGTGTCCATACCTAGTGGAGGGGAGGGTCCGGCAACATGGTACCCGATTGTGGTGATTGGAAAGGGGGGCCTGGATCATGGTGTCCAGACCCTGAGAAGCATGACAAAGATGAAGAGAACAGAACAAAGAACCACGAGAAGGAAGACAGGACTGTTGTGTCCTAAAAGTAAAGTTACTGGCTACCAACTTTCCGAGGCCTAAACTGGACACAGTCCATCCTGACCATGACCCCCACTGTGTCACTCCCATGGGCACCACCACAGACAGCTCTGCGCCTAATCTATTACATTTTGCTGCATGCTCTGGCTATGCTGCCCCACAGTAACACCAGTAGCAAACATTCTGACTAAAACAATATATCATTCTGCTGCATCAAGTTCCAAATCATGATATACAGAAAGTTCATTAGAAGCAAACCTGTGTTAAATTGTGATCAGACATTTGAGCTGCATGTATTGCTCCTCCTGACAGACCCATCCAACCCATTCACATTCACCTCATTTGCTGAACAAACTTCACTTTAGTGACTCCCACCCACCACACCAGATTATTTTCACCACTTCCCTACAGCTCATCAGGTTTGGGTACCTTAGTTCCCTGCTGCGGTCTCTTCTCTTCTCTCTGTCTGGAGTCCCTCTCAGCTTTTGGCAGGCAGACGTCCACATGTGCTTGTTTGCACTACTACCTAGTGTGATCTAACATGAAGGAACATGCTTTACTGTGCTCCCCACTGACATGCTTGTGTAGTAACACAGACACAGGCGCTGAAGTTGCAACCTGCTGTCCAGCCCAAGCAGCACCCTGGTGGTGCTGGAAATAACTCTCACTCATGGATTAGCAGTTAGCAAACAAAAAAGGGACACAACTAGGACAAAAAGCAGAAAAAGGGACAAAAGGATATTTTGTAAAACTTGTGGGGACACTGGGACATGCTGCCTAAAATAGGGACTGTCCTGGGAAAATAAGGACTGTTGGCAGCTTTACCTAAATGTGATCTGGGACTGTTATGTCCAAAATTGTAAATACAGATTGTTGAAATAATTATAATTGGGATATAATAATGACTATGTAATTGTGCTTTTGATATAATAAATGCTGAACGTGGGCATCCAAAAGTATTAAAGCATTGCCTTGAGTTATTTCTGGTTGGGGATCCAGGGACAATTAGGCTTGCCACTAAAAGACAGGCCAGGTTGTCCTGGGCCCCAGCCAGAGAAAACAGCTTGGGGGTGGGAGGATAGGGAAGGGAGGGGATTGCAAGGGTAGGGGAGGTGACATGACCTCATCGAGGGGTCATATGACCAGGCTGTGGAGCTATCTGGCCACACAAAGGGAGGGCCAGTAGGGGTCATAAACAGGGGCCTTAGAGGCTATTTAGGGCATGCAACCTCAGCTAGTCCTCTTTCTTGCTGTAAAATTCACCCGCCTCCTGCAAGAAATAGAGGGGAGAAGCAATGGAATAGAGACAAGGAGGAGAGACATGGGGAAAGAGGTGACCTCAGGGGGGCCTGGCATGGGCCAAGTGGGGCCACAATAGATCATCCAGTGGTCAGGGGACTAGGTGGAGTCCCGCTGGAGGTTGGCAGACAGAAATGGAGATGGTATTATGAGGGGAAGAGAAGGGGTTATGGAAAGGGGTTGTGGGGATCAAGAGGAAAAGGGGCAGGTAGAGGGGAAGGGTAGGTACCACAGGCTGGGGACAATAGAACCCAGGCGTAGGAGTAACAGGAGAGGGGGAAGGATATAGAACTAGGGGTGGATTGCTGTTTCCACACATGGTGGGGGAAGTGGTCTGAGTAATGTGGTACCTGATTGTGGTGATTGGAAAGGGGCCTAGATCACGGTGTCCAGACCCTGAGAAGCATGATGAAAGATGAAGAGAACAGGATGAAGAACCACAAGAAGGAAGACAAGACTGTTATTTCCTAAAGTGATATGGGACTGTTATGTCCAAAATTATAAATACAGATTGTTGAAATAATTATAAATGGGATGTAATAATGATAGCGAGCATCCAAAAGTGATAAAGCATTGGCCTGAGTTGTTTCTGGTTGGGGATCCAGGATAAATGGGCTTGAAATATCTCCAGTATTTTAAAGGCCAGCCTATCAGTGCTGCAGCAGTGCTACTGCCCACTACACCGATGACGTAGGTTTGGGAATGAGCCATGCTAATCACTTTATTTATCTGCTGCAGAATTTGTCATACTGCCACAAAGTGGGCTTAATGGTGCCACAGAAGTTCAAAATCCCTGCTGCAGAACTTGGGTCTACTGTGCCACAGAGAACAGAGAGCCTTGAGTATAGGCAGGGAGAAAATTGGCAGACTGGTGGGCCAAGCAGTCCTTACGTGCCAACAAATTTATGCTTCTGTGTTTCTAACTTGTAGTACTTCAAATGACAGCCTCCACTAAAGTGTTTTTTTTTTTTTTCTTTTTGCACCATATACCAATGACAAACTAAAAGCAGATCATTTGTTTTGCCAGGCAACCTCCAGTTTACTTTACCAAGCTAGCTACTTGAATTCACCTGCAATTTCATATTTGATATCAATGACAAACTGCTGTGGTACATATTGTTTTTACAGTTACAAGACACTGCATTTCAGGAGGAAATTTACCAATGGTGCAGCTTGAAGAAAAGCTTTTCATTTTTAATGTGTCGTAGTGAATTTAATTTGCAAATTGCTTATTTTGCAGTTCAAGAGCAGGGAACACCACACGAAGAGTCTACTAATAGCATCACCTCAGAAGAGAGCATTTACTGTGCTGAGTCTTCTGAAAGAAGTATGTATGATTTCATTTTAATGGTTTAAAATGCTTATCAGATGCAGACTGTTTCCATGTTATGAAGTAGGTTTCCTAAACTGAGATTATTTATTCTTTAGATTCAACTTTACTCAGTCCTGGAGGAGCTCAGTGATATGACATTCTTGCTGATACTGAGGTAGAAATGACAAGGCTAAACATTATTACTTATAATTACATTTTATATATTGAGTTTACAATCTGAACCTCATTACTCCGTGTTATTTATTCCAAAAGTTTAATGAAGATTTCTTGAATCTGATGGCACCATTTGAAGATACCTTACGCACAGTTGGACCACCTACAATTCTAGCATATAAGCAAGAGTCTATGAGGAAAGCAAAACACCCTCAGGATGTAGTACCAGAGGTACTTGTTATTTTGTAGTTCTGCTAGTGCTAGTTAGGTTTGTCATGTTTGACCATGCAGAAATTCAATTCATAGCAAGCCTCGTCCTCAGCTATTGACCACAGTGGTAGCCGTTGAGTGCCACAGTTACAGGTGAGTGATAACCCATATTAGTGTTAGATGCATGAAACGATGCATGTGTTTTTGCACAGAAACACTGAGGCTGAAAGTTTGCCAGTGATATATATATATATATATATATATATTATGCAACAGGGGTCAGGATAAAAACTGTAGAATAAAACATTTATCTTCGCTACTATGGTAATAAATTTATTTATCCACATAGTAACTACATCATCACCCATTTATTCACACAGTAACTACATCACTAGCTCATTTATTTACACAGTTCTCTTCAGAATTCATTTAGAATGTTCGGCACAGAAGCAGTACTAACCATATTTAAATGTCAATAACTTAAAACGTAAAAAGATAACCTGGTACTGTGAGCACGAAAATTGTTCAGCACAAAATTATCTACAAAATGAATACTGTTTCATTTATATAAACCCTGTATATTGTATATGATTAGCAAGAAAACAGAAGAAAATGTAATTTTTGTTCACTTTTTGACAAACAAATATAAATAACTTTAAAACAAAAATGATAGCATGGTACTATGAGCACGAAAAATGTTCAGCTCAAAAATATCTACAAAATGAGTGGTGTTTCATTTATAGATACCATTTTGTTTTTTATAATCTGCAAAAAACAGCATAAAATTCAATTTTCTTTTCCCTTTTGACAAATTATTTACACCTACCAAAATCAAAATGTTCAACAAATCTAAACCTGTTGCATAGATGATAGATTTAGTAGATAATGTATTTATTTTTGTAGAGCTCAGTGACTCAGACCTCCACTGCGGCTTCGCACCGTGGAGGTTACTTGAGGTCACTGGAAACTGTACAAGATAAATGCATTATCACACACTGAACCGCTGCATATCCCTTTATTTATTCAATGGGGTGGCCATATATGTAGTTAAATAAACCCCTTTATCTGAGTCACTGTATGTATAAATAAATGTATACATACAGTGACCATTTATACACACAGTTACTATGTCACAAATCTCTTTGGAATTCATTTAGAATGTTCAGCCTCAGAAGCAGTACTAACCATGTTCAAATGGAATAACTTAAAACGAAAAAGATAGCGTGGTACTGTGAGCACGGAAATTGTTCAGCACAAAATTATCTACGAAATGAGTGGTGTTTCATTTATAGATACCTTATAGATTTTTACAATTAGCAAAAAAACAGAAGAAAATTTGATTTTTGTTCACTTATTTGACAAACAAATGTGAATAACTTTAAAAAAAAAAATATAGCATAGTACTGTGAGCATGAAAATGTTCAGCACAAAACTATCTACAAAATGAGTGGTGTTTCATTTATAGATACCTTTTAGTTTTTTTATAATTAGCAAAAACAGCATAAAATTAAATTTTCTTTTCCCTTTTGACAAACAAATGTGAATAACTTTAAAATGAAAAGGTAGCATAGTACTGTGAGCATGACATTTGTTCAGCAAGCAGTTTTCTACAAAATAAGTGATGTTTCATTTAATAGCAACCACTATGCTTGGTGGACATACTCTAGGAAAGTTAACCAAAACTCACAGAAATTATCATTTAAAATAAAGATAAACACTCAAAACCAAATGTTCCTGCACTGGTAGAAAGCATCTCTATTGCATAATGAAATATACATAGTGAGGATGTCAGATAAATGATTTTTCTACACTTGTGCTGTTTGATCTCGGACACCTCACTTGTGTCTTACGCCACTCATGAGGTTACCCGAGGTCAAACAGCACTTGTGTAGATAAATCATTTATCTGACAGCTCACCATTGTATATCCTCATATATATATATATTAGAGGCAAAAACTCCGCTTAATGCATTAGTTAGGTTGTTCCACAGCGACAAAGTGAGGAATTCTGTTAGGGTTGGAAACCCTAACTCCGACCCACCCCCAGCACCACACACACACAGACACACACACACATTCAAGTATGGGGAGGACCAAGTCAACACAACCAATGACAGACATCCAGCAGCAGGTGACAGAAATAACAAACAATTGTCTAAATGTACTACGAGACATCCCCACCCACCTGACCAGGTACTGCATGCTCAGTGGAGATCAACAGCAAAACTGAGGCCATGTACACCAAACGTACACATCCCTGATTGCAGCTGCACACAATGTACCACACTTAGTAGTTGCATGGCCTTACTCATCGATGCCCACACCACACCACAACTGGTACTGTGTCGTTATTCAATATAAATGCTGAAGGTATGATGACAGTTGTAGAAAGGTTTTAACACTAGTGAGTATATATTAATTAAGAGAAGAACATAAATTAACTACAAGACACTAGCATGCTCAAGATAAAAGTAGTGATACATTTAGTAGGTGATTTACATAGTAGTACATTTACTGCAATGGTTTACCCAACATAGAGAGGCTGATGTAAACGTATGGAAAACATTGCCTGTTCAACGCTGTGAAATTCGTACTGCCAGTATCACATGCATTCTTACTGATGAAGGTGACTGATGTACATACATAGACCTTCAGTGTGTTTCAATACTAAAGATGCAGTAAGTATTCTTTGTAAGAAACATTGTAATTGCATGGATCAGGCCAAGCAACTTCTAAATATCATAGCACTACTGAGCCAACAATGATGTACCTGTATCGAGATGTATATAGGATAGATTTTCCTGTAGGCACTTACTGAGTATGTTGTACCTGATAAAGACAATCTCATTGCATCTGTGATGACTAACTTATTCAAATAGTAATACATTTACTATTGTTGCAATGAGTGATCTATGCCACTTATGGACACAGTGTGATTTTTTTAACAGTTGTTTCATACTCAGGCTGTATGTCTACTGTTTGGGTTTGCACACTTCTGTCACTGATGCTATCAAAGTGATAACTATGTTAATTGTGGTATAACAGGAATCAAGTAGGTATGGTGTAGATATAAACAGAATGTCTTTTAGTATTGATTTAACTCACAATGGGGTAAGTGTACTAGGACAGCAGGGGTTATCCTCTATCACTGACTCTGTCAGTTATAATCACACTAGGGTTTCGGGACTGTAATGATCAAGTTACACTGTTCATCTTCATGAGTTCATATTCACAGCCATTCTCCAGTAACTAGACAGTGTATGGTGTAACTGGGTGGGACACTGTGTTGCAAAGCTGCTGCAGTGCCTAGCAGAGGGAGAGTATCTACCATAAAGACAATTACAATAAGGCATGACCAACAGTTATGTTAAATGGTCTGTTAATCACCCTGTAGGGGTTTAATGTTGAATGAGGCATAGCCGAAAGTGCCACATGTCGCTAGACAGTGATAAACTGACCATTAACATAATACCGGAGTGGCTTATTGCTATCATAATAAAACTGTTTTTAAACAACATTAAAACATGTTCATCATATGATTAGGCTCTACATGTATGTTAATAAAAACTAAACATAAGGCTGTTACAATGTTTACAGTCAATTAGAAAGCTGCATTTCTCAAACCCTTGTTATAATCAGAGATATTATACCTGTACAACTCCTTGGTTTTGCTGAACTCTGTTGCTCAGGTGGCTCACCACAAGTGGTGTGGTCTGGTGGGGCATCGGTAGGTAAGGCCATGCAACTACTAGTGTGGTACATTGCAGCTGCAATCAGGATGTGTACGTTTGGTGTACATGGCCTCAGTTTTGCTGTTGATCTCCACTGAGCATGCAATACCTGGTCAGGTGGGTGGGGATGTCTTGTAGTACATTTAGACAATTGTTTGTTATTTCTGTCACCTGCTGCTGGATGTCTGTCATTGGTTGTGTTGACTTGGTCCTCCCCATACTTGAATGTGTGTGTGTGGTGCTGGGGGAATTGGAGTTAAGGTTTTCAACCCTAACAGCTTAATTTCTCACTTTTGTCGCTATGGAACAACCCTAACTAATACATTAAACAGAGTTTTTGCCTCTAATATATATATATATATTTATATAGCTAGGTAGATGTAGCTATAGATATTTGGGTATAGAATTACATATTTGGCACTTTTCTCCCATAAGAACCTTTATTTATATTTCCCATATACCTCACCAGTTACAGCTGTATATCTCTCTCTTAAAACTGTATACCTCCCAATTAAAGCTGTGTACCTCAAGAGGGATACCCGACAACTCCAGAAGTATACAGCCAGTCTAACTTGGGGGCCTTCCCCATTCCTGGAACACTCAATGGGTCCGATTCTACAAGGGTGGTGCAGTCACTGCCAAACATGACCTGCGCCAATCGAATCTGCGACATTGACCCTGTGCCCTATTCTAGAAGGGGCAGGGTCTCACGGCTAGACTCCTGTGACTTGTGACATGTGGCCAGGTCACGCCAACAGAGGGCGCACCTGGCAAGCATGTCACAAGCCGCCAACAGGTCCCACATGGGTCACAAGTGCTCCCACATGCCCAGCAGGCCACATTATGCACCCACAGGGCTGCTCACCACCCCCTGCCCCCAAAGCATAATATATGTGCCCCACAGGGCTACCCACACCAACTGCCTCCCAAGCATAACATATGTGCCCATGAAGCCTGCCCACCAACTGCCCCCAAGTGTAAAATATGTGCCCCACAGGGTTGCCATACCCCTGTCCCCAGCTCAATTTTCTGATATGCCCCGCAGGGCGTCAACCCCCCACCCATGCCCCGACCTCGAGTCACTGGCTGCCAATGTGGCATACACTCAGCCCAGCTCTGGTAGTCTAGTGGCCCCACTCAGCCATGCCAGTCCACCCAGCTCCCCCACCCGTCCCCAGCCAGCGATTGGCACAGCCCACCTCTCACCTCCATGGCAGCAGCTGACTGAGTCCAGTAGGAGTGCTATCAGAAGATACGCCAGAAATTAATTTCTGAGTGTGTCTTTTCAGCACGCATTCCAACTGACTCAGTCAATGGCTGGCTGTGAGCTGAGAGGTTGGCTGTGCCAATCGCTGGATGGGATGGGTGGGGGAGCTGGGTGACTGGCATGGCTGGATTGGGGCCACTAGACTACCAAGACTGGGCTGAGGTAGCGCCTGATTTGGGGTTGGGACATGAGGGCGGATTGACTGCACTGCCCTGTGGGGCATATCACGATGGTGAAGTCATGGGACAGGAGGCATGGGCAGTCCTGTGGGGCACATAACCCAGGCTTCGGGAGCAGTTAGTGGGCAGTCCCAGGGGCCATTACTGTATGGGGAACAGGGAAATGTGCACAGCACGGGGATGGGGCGGATTGTGTGAGATGCCCATTGGGGCAAACAACGGGGTGATCTGGGCATGGGGGGCGGGCATGGACCGGGTTCTACAGGACTCTCAGAGAACTATGTGGTTACACCAGCTAAATGCAGGTGTAACTTATGTTGTGGGTTCTCCTCTGGGGGTTCTTGTAGAGTCCCGACATTGGGGACTTTGTTGCTGCCCTTCTGGAATGGAGCACAACTGCTGCCATAAACCTCCTAGTGCCATGTTGCAAGGGGTTTATGGTGCAACTGCCAGTGTAACAGCTGTTCGACTCAAGTGGCCTACGACATGTTGCAGGCCACTTTGTAAAATCACGATGTCGCAGCTGCGCGCTTGTTGCTACTGTTACATTCTATTTGGCACAAGTGCTGTTACGCCAGGTGTAAATTTTCTAGAATCAGAGCCAATACCTGTAAAACAAACAAAAACACATTTGTAGGCAACTCTTTCCCCACCCCACAACTGATCTGGAGCATGAAAGTCCACAAAGACAAACAGTTGAAGGTAACCCCCCAGCACTCAAACCATCAAAATATAAAAGAGTCGGAGGCGAGCTGAGAGAACAAACAAGAAACCCTTTTCCATTATACTTACTAACAACCTGTTATCTGGATGCTCCAGTTCTCTTACAATGTCATGCCCTCCATGCTGCTGCCACTATTTGATACTGCAAGCCAAGTACATCCACCTACACCATGGCCCTGACAAACCACACCACTCCCTGATTACAAGCCATCCTCCCTACAGTTGATGCCACTCCTTCCAAACCACTGCACACCACCACAATCCATGACCCCACCAATGAAATAAGGGTGACCGGTCCTGACATGCCCTTTTATAGGGGAACCTACAATACAAAAACACTAGCTACACAAGAAAAGGGCCAAAAGAGACCCATTACCAAAATAGCACTACAGTATAGAAACACACAGTTCAAGGGAGACCCAAAAATTGCTCCAAACAGTAAACCAACTCGATCCAACACAGAAGGTAACATAATCAAACCTAACTATGTATTATATAAAACAAATGGCAGATACATGTGCAATACAAGGCCATATACCCATCTCAGAGGGCTAATTAGATAATAAACCCACTTGCCCTTCGGACACGTGCCTTATAATCTAAGTAGCTCTCTCGGTGGTATATTTCCTGTGTACTACACATACCCATCACTTATTCTATATATAAATATATAAAATATGAATTCACCCATCATAACTGCATAGGCCATCACTGTTACTCTTGCAGTTTTTTTTCTTGATAAAAGACAGTAAAGAAATTATACAGCTGTGAAAAAGTAGAAAATAAATAACTATGCAATATACTGTAAGAGTAATTAATAAAAGGGGAACAGAGAGAAAGAGGAAGAGCTTGTTATTTCAAAGTATGCAGTAGCATGCTCAAACTGGCTTGTTCACCTAGTTTTAATCACATTTCTTATCAATCCCAGCTTAGCAGAGGTTGAACTGATGTATGACCAATGTCAGTTTACAAACAAAATTCAGTGCACTCCCTCCTCTTCCCCAAAGCTGCCCAAAAGAACTGAGAATCACTTTAAGATCAGCTGATGCTTTTTTACCCTAGGGCAGGCAACTCACCCTAGGGTGCTACCTACCTCAGGGGCAGGGTCTAAATAAAGCAGTTTAAAAATTAATAGCATGATCAATTAGATAAAAATATTTATAGGGCCAGCTTGTAATCAGTGAGCTTACACTGCTGCTCTGCCCAGAATTAACATGCTGATGGTGTTACACAGGCTAAGTCTACAGTGTGTTCAAAGTCAATTGCAATCTAATTGGTGGGAGGTGCTTTTACTGTGTCACTTTATTGAACTTATAGCAGGGGTGGTTCATTAAACACTACACTCAAAGCGGAAAGATGGCATCCAAAGTTGCATAAAGTGAGACAAACAGTCCAGTCCCCCATCCATCCTTTAATGCTAATACAGTTGACATTGAACATGCTGTGTAGTTCTGTCCCTCACTAGCATAAGCATATACTGATTTAGGGTGGAGTTACAGGTTGAGACGCCAAAGTTTCCTGAATACAATTCGACCTTGCTAAGGTTTTCATCTAATTTAAGTAATACCAATGCGATTCGGGGGTATTATGGTAGGATAACGACCGCTTCAGGTGGGTTGAAGCATGATGTAAGCGAGTGCTGCCACCAGCCAAGAAGGGCCGTTATAAATAGTTAGAACCCTAGATATGGGTAATGTAATATTAATTGGTGATTTAATTTACCCTGACATGAATTGGACTGCAAACACATATATATTCACACAGGGTAGAATTTTTTAGAAATGTGTTTAGAAAATTATCTAACACAGCACGTGACTACACTTACTAGGATGCAAAATGTGTTGGATCTTGTCCTAACCACAGAAGATATTAATATTAATAAATGTGAGGTTAAAGCACTAATGGAAATAGGTTCTGTGATTTTCTATAGAAAACAATCATCAAACCTTAAGGGTTGTACTAAAATTTATTTGTACAAAACGACAACTATAGATGGCATAAATGTGGATCTACACAAATAGATTGGAGTATTATTTTAGGAAATAAATCAGTGGATGGGTAATGGAACTATATAAAGACCAGGATATTCAAAGGGTTGGGCATGGCGCAACAATGTTGCACCATGCAACCCACTGATGCGCTTCTGGCGTGATATTCCAATGGGAATTGTGCTTGCGCCAACCTCGATGCGTACCGGAGCACCAGTAGTGTGTGCGCAGCACGTGTGTGGGGGTGCTCATGCATACTCTACACATCCTGATATTCAGCCTGGGATGTGCCGAGTCCATGCATGTGCAACCCCTACTTGCACCGCACAGTTGATCCAAAAAAAAAAAAAAGGAAAACAGCTGGCAGGGCACATGGCAGCTGCTACCTGTGGGTGGCCACCAGCCTGGCTGCACTCCGGCGGCGCCCGCGCCCGAGTAGTGGGCGCCTGTTAAAATAATAACATCCAATATCCCTGGTGGTCCAGTGGACCGCTGTCAGCCCAATCAGGCATTTTAATAATAAAGACAATCCAATATCCCTGGTGGTCCAGTGGACTGCTCACAGCCCATCCACGGGCATTTGTAATAATAAAGACAATCCAATATCCCTGGTAGTCCAGTAGACCGCTTGCAGACCGATCGTGGGCATTTGTGTAAAAAGTACATCCACTATCCCTGGTGGTCCAGTGGACCCCTCCCCACCCGCCCACTGATTCCTACCGCCTCACCCTCCTCCGTTGCAGGCAGCAGCAGCACTTACCCGCTTACTGCCCCACCGCTTCGCCGACTGACTCCATAGGTAGAGAGCTGTATGCCCATTGGTCCACAGCGTGAGCCACGGGCATGCAGCCTATACCATACTACACATTCCAGATATGTGAATGGATCAATGGCTGCGACATCGTGATTTCCTGGTATGCGGTTGGGCTCGTGGGTTATTTCTTTTCTTCAAAACAATGTTTTTTTTTTATTATTAATATGCTTTTCATTACTTACTTGTCGGCTGTTACAGTTGATTTAAAGGATAGTACGGCAGGAGAAAGGGGGGCTCCATGCCAGAAACATTGAGTAGCGGGAGGAGAGTTGGAGCTGTGTGAACAAATGTATCAGACTGTGAGTAAAATAAAGCTGTTTAGGGAGTTCTGCAGGAAGGGTGACATTAAATAGACACAGTGTTAGGTGTTCTGTGCAGTGGATTTTGAATATGTTGGCGCGGTTGATTTAGCACTGTTGAGGTAGTTCTATGCGTGAGAGCTGCTGCCAAATAGTTGATTACAAGCATGTAGCTTTCATTTACTGTGGCTAGTGGGCAGTGGTACAATGTTATGTGGTCGCAGGGCGAAGGTTAGTGCCAGTTGACCAGGATATCATTTGATAAGGACGCGGGTCAGAAGGCATTTTAACAAATCAGATTCATTCATTTTAAATGCCCATTTTATAAAGGCATTTACCACAGTATTATTTAGAGGGACCAGATGGCCATTTTGTTCTACCCTTTTATTTGTTTTGTTTTTGCATTGCCCATAAGATCTGCTATTTTTCTAAAAGCCTAGGATTTTGATTTACTTGGCTATTCAGTTCAGATCTAAAAATGTTTGTTTTGATTGTCTAATCTGATTTATATATTTATTTCTAGCCAGTCTATATAAATTCCAGTCCCCATTTCTACCTGTTGATTTAGCTCTATGCCATTTTTTATCTCTATCTATCTTTAATTTATGAAGTGTAATGTTATACTACCTTGAATTATTAGCTGTCACCTTCAGTTTGCATACTGTAACATGATAGTTACAGATCTTTAGAAACTCTTTGTGAAAATACAGCCATGCATCCGAGCTGTAGGTATCAGTTCAAATCTGTTCCATGCTTCATTCTCTAAGTCTAACATAAATTCAACATAATTAAAGTTTTTAAAACTTCTCCATGTTACTGTCTGGCTTGTTTATTAATCTTTAAATCCTTTCTCAGAACAAAGGTTATCTGATGGTCTGAGAAGGCATCAGGCAAATGTCACTCTGAGAATATGCTGCTGGACGATTAGTAAAAAGATAAGATCTAATAAAGTTGAATTCTGTATATTTTAAAATGTGTCCTGGTTGGTTCCTTCAATAGTTGACTGAGTTGCAGAATTTCCTGAAAGTCAGTCAAACCATTGGTTGGCTCTATCTGGATCCAATTAACATTAAAATCGCCCAGAATTAATAATTCATGTGTAGATTTATAATTTTCCATAAACTCCTGCAAATGCTGAAAATACTGTGTTCCTGTATAAACCTGTAATTAATATTGGTTTAATAAAGGATCTTTACCTCAATACAAGGGCCTCTAGCCCCTTTTCCAGTGAGTTACAATTAATTTCTGATGTTTCCAAATCACAGTTAACATACATCAAAATTCCCCATCCGTTTTATTCCTGTCCTTTCTAAAGTATTGATACTGTTCAATTTGTAAAGATTCCTCTGAAATTCTTTTGAGTAGCCAAGTTTCCGTTATAATTACATCTGGGCCATATTGCTCATCCAATCTTTAATTATATCCAATTTATTCCACATGCTACGAGCATTAAAATCAACAATACTAAGATCTGTCCTTATCAAAATGTCAGCATTATTTTGTTCAGTTGGTCCCAGATTGGCGTGAACGTCTCCACTATTATTAATGAAAGAATTAGTGCATAGTTAAATAAAACCATGCACCATTTCTTTCTATGTTTAAGATGGAATTTCCTAGTTTGTTCATACAGCACTTTTAACAGATTTAATGTCAAAGAAGGTGAACATCTGTTTGCAGAATAATGATCCCACAATATACATTGATTTAATTGGATCTGTATGCATAGATGTCGTTATTAACTCTGTATAAACAACACCAAAGCTTGGTTAAAATATATTGCAGTTCCCTGTAGTTGTACTTCCGGAATCTGTATATCTATGCACCATGATATGTGGCTGCAGCTTTTTTCCCGCTTGCAATAAGTGCAGGAAGAGCACCATTAGCCAGTAATTATTCGTATTGCAAGGTTACAAGGAAGAAAGACATCCTTGTAAAAGGTTAGGCAAAAATAGAAAATACAGGCAATAAATCCAAACAGCTAAAGTCACACTATATCTATGGGTACAAACTTCCTTGCGGCTTGCCCACTCTCTCCTCATTGTTGCCTCCAGCTCCTGATTGGACGATGCTGGTAAATTGGGCTCCGATTGGCTCCCTACTTCTTTTCACTGTCTGAACTTTGCTGTATGCCTCCTAGTCAGAGTTTTAACTAGTCGAGCACATTTTTCAAACCATAACAGCTTTTTCTCTCTGCCTATGTCTACTGAATATACTTTACTAGAACTGTATGTAGTCATTTGGACTGTATTTATTAGACTGTTTAATGCAAGTAATTACAGCTCAGTTTGAAAAGTTGTTAAGTTAAACTGCAGTTTATACCTGTGTTTCCCTACCTTCTACTCTCTTGTTCTCCATACCTCTCTCCCACAGACTGAGTAACCCTTAGACCCCCCACACCCGCTTGGCTTCTCAGAGCCATCCCCTTCTGTTTATTGCCCTCCTTTTGTCACTTAATTTGCTCCTGCTGTCTTCCTGCATCCACTCACTGACTGCCTCACCTTCCAACTGCCTTTTCAATTTCATCCTTGTTTCTCCCCTATCTCATTTCTTCTTTGGAGGTGTCTCCAACCAGGGCACTCCAGCCTGCCAAGGAACAGCACCTAGGAACATGGCTTAGCTTCGCCATAGTACCTGCATCTCTAGTTCACCCTCCAGCTCTGCAGGTACGAACTTCCTTGTGGCTTGCCCCACCTCTCCTCCGTTGTTGCCTCCAGCTCCTTATTGGACGCACTGGCAAATCTGGGCTCCGATTGTCTATTTACTTTTTCACTGTCTGAACTTTGCTGTATGCCTCCTAGTCAGAATTTTAACTGGTCTAAAATTGTAACCCTCTGTGCTTTTTCCCATTAGCAAGTTATACTGCTGCCAACGAGAGGGACAGAATCTTTACTAAGCAATCCCTGGTTGTTGTTCAATTAGATACCTTCCTAAACTACAGCTCCCCTCCATCTGACCAGCCCCTCCTCTGCACCCCTGCTTACAAATTCTTCCTCTTCCTAAATCAATTATTCACTAATTTATCTGCCTCATGGACAATGCATCCCCTACTTTCCTCTCTCCTCCTTGTTCTGCTCATATCCTCTCTTTGCCACCTCCACTTGCTCTCTACTTGCCTATTCCTAATAACTCTCCCAACCCCATCAGTTACTATCTCCAATTCCCTACCCACATCCATGCTATCAGTCCCTCTCTGCCATTTGAAATATGGTCTCACTCTACCACTATTCCTCATGTGGCTTTGATAGCGGTGTCCACTTTCAATGCGGTTCTCCACCTTCTTCTTCCTCACTCATCCGCCTCCCTTCTACTCAAACTCCTAACCTCCTCACTAGCCCTTCAAAATCATCTAAGCTGTACATTCTCATACTCATCCTTCTCTTGCTCTTCACCGAGATATCCACCCCAACCCAAGCCCTATTGCTCCTTGCTCCTCTGGTGCCTCCTCCTCCTCCTCTACTACCACCCTGCTCTCTTCTCTCAGCTCTCCCAAAGGGCTTAAAGATCCTACATCTAAACACCCGTAGCTTGTTTCAAAAAATAGACCAGATTCAGACCATGGTGTGCACTCTAAAAACAGACATTCTAATCATCTCAGAGACTTGGCTAAAGAGTAGTATCCCTGTCCACTGGACTCCATTCCTGGCTACTCACTGCTAAGGCAAGACCATGCTGGCAGGGGTGGTGGTGTGACCATTTATGTCCTAGCCTCCTTCCAATATTCCATCATCTACTCATCCTCCAATTCTGAGACCCATGATGCCCTAGCTGTCCATATAACCTCTCCTTCACTCTCCCAATCTCGTAGCTGACATATACATCAGCCCAAATGTTCATCCTTCAGTCACGCTAGACCTCCTAACATCCATCATCCTCTTGTTCACTCTGGGGAATTATTCATCCAAAGCAACTTCAATAGAAATTGATTGTCACCTAAAACTACCAAAACTAAAAATGAAATCAGAGCCCTGAACCTCTCCCAACTGATCTCTGAAACCACCCCCAAACCACAAGACACAACAACACTCCCTTCTCGACTGGGCCCTTACCTCCCATTGCACACCACGACATCACCTCTGGCATCGTTTCTGATGCTCTGTGACCATAACCCAATATTCATAGTTAGGAAGTACACAGAACTAAATCGCCACACAGAACCATACAACTATGCTCTTTCTAGTCTCTTGACCTTGAACCTCTCTTGAGTTACCTTGCCACTTCTGACTGGTCCCCAACCTCCTTCCCTCAGTTGATAAGGCCCTTGCCTACTTCAAAGAAATCTTTCTTGTAAACTGGAATGCCCTTGTCCCATTCAAACAAACCAGAGTCAGGGATAACCACTTACCTTGGATAACCCCTGAACCTCTGGGCTGCCTCAGGGCTAGAGATTGAGCCTGGAGTGTCATAAAGCTAACCAGCATCCTAGTGACCTTGTGAACTTCTGCATACTCAGAAATGCTTGCACGAGGGCTACAAGGTTGCCAAGTCCAAATATTTCAAATCTGCCTTCATCACCAACATAAATTCCATTCAAAGCTCTGGAAGGTGGTGCACACCCTATTTACCCCTTATTTTGCCCGCCACCCTGGTACTTAAAGTAAATAGCTCACTAGTGTCCAATCCACCAACTGTAGCTGTGGAATTTAACTCCTACTATACCTCCTGCACCACTGAGCTACTGAAATCCCTCCTCCAACCCTTCCCCCACCTCTACCAGTGTTCCCCCACCACCCTCACACATTCCCTTCTTTTGCTACTGTAACCTCAAATGATTTATTTATTTATTGATTCAGAAAAGACTGTTGTCGTAAGCTCTTTTACAAAAGTTCCACTTCATAGATTGCAAAACAAAGTACAATAGGAGAAAGCAAAGGTACATTACAATGAATGACACAACTTGGATTCAGAACTTACAGAATAGGTCAAAATATAGGTACAAGTTAAAATATCAAAAAAACACTTTATGAGGGTGGGGACTCAACAGCCACAAAGAGCCTTGTCAGTAGTTCAGAGGGAGGGATAGCTAACAGAGGAGAGGAAGAAGGAGGCAGAGAGAGAGTTATGTACTGCAGTGGAGGTGAAGGATGGGAGAAGAAGGGTGATAAGGTATAGGAGAAATGGTGGGAGTGAGGGAAGCTGAGTGGAGAAGAAGAAGAAGAAGAATAAGAAGAATCAGCATTTATATAGCGCTTCATACACAGTATCGCAAGCACTTACAAGCAATGCTAGACTGATAGTGAAGTGACTGAATGTGTGGTGGCGTCATATCGCACATCATCACCCACACACACAGCCTGGATAATTGCATGAACCGGTTTTATGGGAAGGAATGTTGGCCAGGACACCAGGAATGTTCCCTGCTCTTTGAAGAGTGCTCTGGGTTCTTTACTTCCACCTGGACACTCACCAGGACAACACCAGGATGGGCAGAAGGGACCTCAGTTTAACATCTCATCCGAAGGACGGCACACCCCAGCAGTACAGTACCCTAATACTGCATTCGGATGCCAGCAATTTTTGAGGTGCAAGTCCAATACTGGTGTGGGATGAGAACCCACAACCTTCTGGTCCAGAGGTGGATGTGCTACTAACTGAGCCACGCTGACACGCTTAGAGTAAAATGGTGGGGTGGGTATGAGGGGCATGATCAGGCAGCCTGCATTAGAAGTGACTGTAAGGGAAACTCATGGGATTGTGAGTTGGGGAAGGGAAGGGGTGGTGGGTGCTGAAGGATCATGATGCAAACTGATTGCTGAGGCAAGTCATAAGAAGGGACAGAGGGAGTGATGCCCTATGTGCCCTTCTCACCATCAATCCTCTAAAGATGCCTCCTGATGGCCTTGACCCAAAACCCTCTCCTCTTAGCTTTGACCATTGCCTACCTCCTCAATAATCCTAAATCTCTCATTCTGTGCTGCCTCAGTCCCTCTTCATGGAAACATGCTGTGGTCCTCCCTTCACCCAAAGGGGCTGACCCCTCATCCCTGGCAACTATCACCCCATTTCTTCCTCCCTACCCTTGCCAAGCTTCAAGAACACATTGTCCTCTCCCAACTCACCTCTTTTCTATCTGACACCTCCTTTTCACCCCTTTTCAGTCTGGTTTCAGGAAAAATACTCAACCACCACCTCTCTCCTACGGCTCACAGACTCCATCCTAACTGGGATGGACAATGGCCAAATTACCTCTGCCATTTTTGTCAACCTGGACAAGACCTCTGACACTATCTCTCACTCCCTTCTCCTCAACTCACTCTCAGCAGCTGGCCTATCTCCCTCTGCCACAAACTGGTTCAAGGCCTACCTTATTGGTAGAACCCAATCAGTTAAGATCTTGGATGCCACTTCCTTCCCTCTTCTCCCAATTAGCACTGGAGTCCCCAGGGCTTGGTATCAGGGCCCTCCTGTTCTCCATCTTCTTAAATGACCTTTTCTCTGTTTGCTCCCTATCCTCTGCTATACATATGTATGCTGATGATACAGTCCTGTATGCATCTAGCTCCTGTCCTGTTGAAGTTATAACCAGCTTACAGCAAGACTTCAACAAGGTTCAGCTCTGGTTTGCTAACCATAAACTTTTCTTCAATGTCAAAAGACTGTCTCTATGACCTTTGGCACAAGGCAGAGACTGTCCAAAATCCAAAATGACTGTTTTATGAGCATGGGTTGCGTAATTTCCACGCACTCTCACAACTTCATGAATCTGTAATATTTTCACCCAGATTTTCAATATTGGCATTTTTCCACACCTCCTTATGAACAGTACAGCTGTCATTTTACATATCCTGGCAAATGTGTTTTCGCACTTCCTGCCCAGAATAGTGCGGCCGCTGTGGGAAATCAGTTTTAGGGATAGATTAAGAAATGACAGTGACACTGTTCATGAGCAGGAGGTGCTAAAATGCTTATGTTGAAAAATTTGGTGATGAAAGTCCATAAATGACTGTATTACAAATATGTGTTGCACAGTTTCCACGCACCCCTGTAACTTCAAGAAATTTGCAATATTTTCATGCCGGATTCTCAACACTGGCATTTTTCACACCTCCTTATGAACAGTACAGCTGTAATTTTTCATGTCCTGCCCAAAATGTGTTTTTGCACCTGTGTGACAATGGTGTGGCTCAGTGGAAAACCAATTTTTGGGACAGATTAACAAAATTACAGTGCCACTGTTTATGAGGGAGGTCCCTAAATGCCTGTGTTGAAAATGTGGTTAAAAATGTCCAAAAATAATTGGGTTAGTGATATGTGTTGCACAGTTTCTGTGCATGCTCATAACTTCACCAATTTTTTATATTTTCACTCCAGATTTTCAGTGTTGCCAGTTTTTACACCTCCTCATGATCAATACAGTTGTCATTTTTCACATCCCACCCAAAATGTGTTTTCATGCCTGTGGCCCCAAATGGCACAGTCATTATGCAAAACCACCTTCGCCTAACAAACTGATAGTGCCATTCTTCATGAAGTGGGGTCACAAAAGCCCATGTTGATAATTTGGAGTGAAAACACTGACAAACGCCTATGGCATTAGGGTTTCCAACTGTAACACCTCACCCTGTAGAGACTGACAGGCATCAGGGGTGTGTCTTGGGATCATCAGCTGTAATGCTCACACCATTCCACCCCACCCTGCAGCCAGTGACAGGCATAGAGGTGTGTCTTGGAGTGCTCAGCCCCAAAGTTCACCTCATTCTCCTATACTGCATCCATCTCTTGTATTTCCTTATGGAATGGGGTAAGTAAAGACCCAAAGACCCCAAAGCACACCATGACACTTGTCAGTGTCTACAGGGTAGGGTGAGGTTAAATGGCATGAGTGTTATAGCTGATGACCCAACGGCACACCCCAATGCCTGTCAGTCTCTGCAGGTAGGTGAGATTGGCGCCAGTTCAGTACTTCACCGCCATTCCTATTATTCATCTCTAACTCCTACACTACCAACGCCTAATGTTAACGAGACAACATTTGTCATTGACAAATGCTTGTTGACTACTGTGATGAAGTCTATGGTGCTGTCACTAAGTCCTCTGTGGCCAGACTGGACACCTCTTCAATTCCTTCTGCCGGTTTGCCCTGGATGCTCCCTCCTCACACCCATCACTGTGATCTTTATCTTGCCCTATCCTTCCCCTCTCTTACAAATAAATGACTCTCCCACTGTGCTAAATTCACCTCCAAACACTAGTTGGATGAGTTCCTTCTGCATCACCTCCTCCTTTATAACACCCCCACCCTCCATTCCTTTAGATCAATCGATTCCATACCCTGGTTGTCCCCAAGATCCACCAAATTGCTGATCTGGTTACTGTCACCACCTCCCAAAATGTGGAATTCCTTCCTTTCAAATCTGGCACTCATCCTCTACCTACTCCATCAGCTCTGCCTCAATAATTACCTTACATCTAGCTGCTCCTGCCATGTCCCTCCCTATTTCCTCCTCTAAGACCTGAACAAACCCTACCCCAACCCCTCACCTTCATGTTACCCTGTGCACACCCACCCCCAAATCTCTATCTCTCCTTCCTTCCATCTAATTGCTCCCTTCTGGCCTCCCTTGATCTCTCGCAGAATGTAGATGACCCTGAATGCTCTATGGGTCCCTTTTATACCCCTCAAGGTGCTTGAATCTCTCATCTTCTCCCTCCCCACCATCTTAAAGGGGTCTGTCTGGGATACTGCCTTATCCCATTCTCTCTTGTCCCTCAGTCCCTTTGGGGGGTTCCCTGCGCATCCTGAAGGGGTCTCCAGGGACACGGCTCATCCCTCCACCACCCCACCCTTCCTCCCTCCCTTCACCCCTTTTTTCATGCAAGCACTTGTTTACTTAATATACCAGCACTTATTATTGTCCACTCTTTCTACGTGTTATGCGCAACACTGTTGTAACACTGTTTGTAACACCTGCCTTACAACTGTATGTTAATGCTGGATCTTGTAACTTGAATGTTTAATGTCTCATTCCAGTTGTACCTCTTCCCCCAAGGTTGCACCGGGGATGAGTGACTTGTTGCTCAGTGTGCCATCCCGGTGAAACATTTCAATAAATAAATCTAAATAATTTAACAGCTATCTCCTGCACATGGGATTGAAGCTTATTAAAATTACTATATAGCTATTAAAATAACATAATAAAACTTTCCGCTACTTCCTTTTAATAATGTTGCAGACCCACTTACTTTTTCTCCAGGTTCTTCAAGCTCTAGTTTTAAAGTAAATATTTTACTGAGTGGCACAGCCACTAACGCTTGCACCTGAGGGCTCGTGCTCTCACCCAGGTATGGAGACATTTATGTTGTTTGGCCTCCTCTTGGCTCAGCTACCAATCAGCTTGTCACCAAGCTTCCTCACCAGTCATTAAATAACAGCTGTTTCAGTCACAGGGAATGTTTTGCCAACTGTTCACTGAGCAGGGATTAAAGTGCTTGTCACGAGTCACTAAATGCTTGGTGTAACATATGGAGCTTTGGCTTGCACATTCCCACCCTCAGAAGAGCCATAGAAGAAATGAAGGCCTGGAGGGTAAGAAGAGTGCTGGAGAAGGAGGAGGGGAGGATGATGGAGAAGTGATAGTTAAGTGCCAGTGGCTGGGCATGTGGGTTATTTAGGAGGGTATCCCCACCCACTGAACCAAGGGCAGGGCACTCCAATTCACTCTGTGGGGATATAAAGTGCTTGTATGAGTCACTGAATGCTTGATGTAATATATGGTTTTGACCTTGCTCATTCCACCCTCAGAAGAGCTGTAGAAGAAATGAAGGTCCAAAAGAAAGTTTGTAAACCACCTCCAAACTCATGGAGAGTGTACTTGGTGGCACTCCAGAGAGGAAAACCCTTTACTGGAGGAAACCTTCATAAACCATGGCAGCCAGGCTGCCCTTCCTCTGGGAATACTAAGAGGAGATGGAACAAAAAGCTGAACATAACTCACACTCAGGATTGGGGATGTAGATTTTAAAATATGATGAAGTCCATCTTTTTTTATTCTTTGGTAACTGGCAGGTTCTACTAGGCACAGGTGCCTGTTTTCAGGGGCAACCCAGGAGCACTGGGAGGTTAAGGACTTGCTCGGAGTCACACAGTATGCAATTGGAGGTTGTGGGAATCAAACCCAGGTCTGTCTCCTGGATGTACCAAGTTCATTCACAGCTCATTACTCTAACCTCTAGGCTATACTTCCAGTCATTTGATGATGTGAGCTGGTATGTTTTTCCTGGAGGTAGACATTGTGACTCCTATGCAGAAGGAGCGCCTGGAGAAGGATGATAGATCTTATCCTAGACTCTGAAGAAGAAGTCTGACTGAGTTCATGAGTTCCTTAGTGGTTAGTGGAGTATGGTTTGAGGTAGACAGCAATGGAGTTGATGGTGAGGACCGTTTGAGGAGCTGGAGTAACTGGTCTAACTTGTGATAGGGCACCAAGCATTGAAAGTAGGAAAGTAAGTGATTTCTGCCCTCTCTTGAGTCTGTCTGTTTTGGAGGAAGGTAGGTAAAGAATGTAGTGGCTGCTGTACTATGTAGATGGTTCACCATGAGAGATGTAGAAGCAGATGGAGAAGGAACTGTGAATTCTCCTGGGTGGAGGAATCCCTAAAAAGCCAGACATTTTGGCTGCAGATAAGATGGTAGTAAATATATTTAGTGCTTAGTTTGTAGTAGGTTTAGTAATTGTCTGAAAATCGGGTCATCAATTGATTGACAGGTTGGAGGCTTTCTGATCATTGTCTTGAGAATTCCTGTCAGGAGCAATTTGACAGCAGGGTTAGAGATGAAGGAGTCTGAAGCTGGATTTGACTGTATGAGGAAAAACTGGATACCGGACAAGTATTGTTGAATAGTGCCATATGTTAATCTCGTACGTATGGTAATAAGTGATAAAGGCTAGAATGGTTGAAATAGATATGGGTATCGATGGTGTTGCTGTCATAGCACAAAACATGGTGTATTTTTCCAGGTCATGGAATATGCAGATTATTAGCTGATAAGGTAGACCACGTGATGGTCTGAGCCATATTAGGTAGTCTTTAAGGCATTATGAAATCCCAGAATTGGGGAGTTGAGTGGCAGATGGATCCACAGATGGTCAAGGAACTTGAAGTCCTGAAATCAAACGAAAGATTATCTGCAGCAGTATTGAGGAGCCCTGAAATATGGAAGCAATGTATTGAGAAATTATGTATCAAGAAAGCAATGTCAGTCTCCACGGAACAGCATAGCAGAGTAGGATGATGATCTGCCTCTGTTGATAATGTCTACAGTCACTTGGTTGTCTGAAAATACCAAGATGGTCCATAAGGACCATAGATGACCCCATGTAAAAGTGGCAGCCACTATAGGATAGATTTCAAACAAAGGTGAAGTGGTTGCAAAATTAGATGTTGAAAGATATCAAAAGGCCAAGGGTGGAAATCCAGGATGTGTTGTATATTAGCGAACCCAAAAGCTGGTGAGGCATCAGTGTAAATCCAAGGAGACTGGCTAGAGAGACACCTTTGTAAACATGGAATAACCATTCTACTGTTCCAGGAAGAGGGACCACATGGACACATCGATTTTGCTGAGACATTGAAGGTGATATGATGATGCAGTGCAGGAATGGAAGAGACCAGTTAGAGCAAGTATGAAATAAAGGAGTGACCTGGGGAATTATGCACATCACTAAATTGAGATAACACAGCGAGAGAGCAGTTTGTGCTTTGTGCAGGATGACTTGGCAGAAAATGACAGAACCAAGGCTTGGACATGTAACAATTTGTCTTGGGACAGTCTGGCTTCATGTGAGCTGAGCCCAATATGATGCAGAGAAACCCAGAGTGGTAGATGGACATATGGTCTTCTCAACCGAGATGGGAAATGTGAGGTCATGAAAAGTTCCAGTAAAAAGTGAGGGCCACAGCAGGAGGAGCTGAGGGTGGCTCGATAGTTTAAAGTCATCAAGCAGGTGGATGACAGCAGAGATGTGACAGTAATTGAGTAATAACCAAGCATAAGGTATCTGAGAAGAAGTCAAATAGTTTAGGACTGTTCTTACACCCAAAGGTCACCTGAACTGTGAAGTAATAGGAGTCATCCTACTTAATACCATACAGGTGCCACAGAGAGGGAGGGATGGATAGGGAGAAGCTTGTTAGCATCTGATATGTCAGCATTAGCTAGCCAAGAGCCTCTGCCAAGTCATTTAATAATAGTGATGGCATCATCAATACGAAGTAGCTTAAGGAAAAGTCATTGGAGAGAATAAGGGAATTAATGCTAGGAATGAGAGGCATGGGAGCAGACAGGTTAAATATGAGCCTCTTCTTTCCTGAGAACTTTGAGTGGTGACTTCAATGGGACTGACATGAAAGATGGAGAAAGGAAGTTGCTTGAATGGTCCTATGAGAAACTTTGTCGAGTTCCTTCTGAAGTAGCTGCCAGACCACGTCAGGCTTGCATAAGGCTGTGAGTAAGTTCCTGCATTTCTGTGATTCTGTTGGGAGAACGGAGATGCCAGTATAAAAGCCTTCTGAGAAACCAGAGATGAGAAAGTTGACCAGGAATTGTGATGGATGGGTGGAGAGCAAGCATGTCAGTGCCTCAAGGTTGATGGGAGTAGAAGGATGCTGTGATTGTCAGGACTTGAGCCACAGCTTGGGGCAGATGGATTTGGAATGTGCCTCCCACAATGACTGCAAGCGTGTAAGTTATGGCACTCAAACAGACTGTGTATGTAAGCAGTAAAGTTATTGCATACAGGCTGTCCCTCGATAAAAGTGATGGGAAGGCCTAGCCTGTTATGAGAGGAACACGGTAAGGCTATTGGAGTATGAACAATGCCTGTAATGGAGGAGAGGATGATGATGAGGAATGAGTGGATGAGGTATCAGATACCATCAAGGGGTATAAGGTAGCTGAAAGTGAAAAGAAACTGCACAATTGGCAGGTTAATGCTTGCTGTTCCTTGAGTGATGGCAGAACAGTTCATTGTCTAGAGTCCCCAATTGAGTTATATGTTAAAGGTGAGCAGCATGCAGCGGCCTTGCAGAAAATGCTTTATGATAATCAAAGAAGTGCGTTCCACCATAGCGCATACCAAGGTCGACGACCGGTACAAGTGGGTGTCAAGCTCTTCGTGCCTGAAGGGAAGGCAGAGCATAAAATATCCCTGTAGAGGCTGAAGGCTAAGACTAACTTGGGAATAGTCAGTTTTTGGTTAATCTAGGTCCTTGGATTTCAGAACAACAGAGACATCACCACATGAGATAATTATATTCTCTATGGAGTCATGAGAGAATAGGAGTAATGATATAAGATTAACATCCTTCCCATTGATGATGTCCTTGCAGAAATGACTGGGAACTAGATGAATAGGTAACATGGCAGTCAAGGCTGTGCTCTGGGATTGCGTACCTGAATTGGAAGAAGGAACCAGTGGAGCTGGAGCAGCCAGGAAGGAAGACCCTGGTTGTTGTCAATAGTTGGAGGAACATGAGGTACAGTAAGCCAACAGGCTGCACCATGGCAATGGCCTGTGAAGCATGTTTCTCATATTGGAAGTGCAGGCTGTCTGTCCTCCAGGACAGTAAGACAAGATTGTGTGTCAAACACAGAAGTGGCGAGCTGGGTGATGAGATCTCTGATTTTGGTGAGAGCACCAGGTTCGGGGCTTGAAGGTGGAGTCGGCAAAACAGAAACCGTTTGGGATGGTGCCTCCACAAGTAAATCGTACAGTTCTTGCTTCTTGGCATTAGAAGGGTAGATAACACCAAGCTTCTGCAACTCTGCAATCAGTTGGGGAGCAGTCCAGTCCTTAAAAGAGTGTTTTGACTTGGAAGTGCATTTTGAAGAACAGTGGAAGTAGGCCTTCCAAGAGATCAGGAGAGGCCATCATGCAAGGTTCTAGGTGAGCATCCAGGTAACCGCCAGTTGAGATGAGGTGGAACAACAGATCATGAGGCAGGAGGGTTCTGCAGGATAGGTTGCAGGCTCACACGGGAGGACATTGCTGGTGTTGGTAACTGATGTGCCAGCTGCACTGGGATCAGAGGATGTTGGAAGATCCTGACCTCCATGTAGCTTTAGGATGATGCTGAAGAAGAGGAAGGTGAGGGGCCTGGCAACCTCCATGTAGGTTTTGGACAGTATGAGGCAGGCAGTCTGGTGGCCCCATGTAGGCACCAGGCGATTAGGTAAGTGAGGTGAGCAGATGGTCCAGTGGCTCCCACATAGGCACCAGATGGCAGCTGAGTGAGGAGCTGGAATCTCCACATAGGTGCAGCTTTGAAGAGGTCCACGCAGCAGTGGCTAGGAAAGAGCTGCAACCTTTACGTAGCTGCAGTGCAGTTGCTTTGGTGCAGAGCCGATGAGCTGTATTCGGAGCTGTGAGAGCTGATGGTAGAAGTCGATCTGGAAGAAGAAAGCAGCTACTTGAGTACTATGTTGCCTAGAGTCCAGGTGGCAGCATGCTGTGCCATTGGTAGGAGCTGTGTGGCGGTACACTGACTAAGAGCACGGGCTGTGGAGGAACAGAAGGTGCAGGAAGAAGCAGAGGGGCCAGGAGTACAGCCACACACCTGTAAGTAGCAGCAGGAGCAAGACCAGCAAAGGAAACAGAGTGCAGCACTAGAGGAAGAGGCACAGAGGCAGCACCAGAAGGATGAGAGAGGAATCCCCAAAGATGAAGTAAGCAGGTGCCAGGGAGAGCAGTGGAGCAATGAAGAGGGGGCACTAAGCAGTGGAGCCACGGGAAGACCAGGTGGAGGACTGTGGAACTTGGTCAAAGGAGCCCATGGAATGGGCAGAAGGAGCGGGAGAGAAGCATGAAGGCAGACACCACAGCAGGAGAAAAAAAACAGAGCAGGGAGTGGCTGGAGGGACGGAAAAAGAAAAGACAAGGGTGGTGAACAGAATCCACGCCGGATCAGTGTCAGAAGTGATGGCTAAGTGCTGGTGGCTGGGCGTGTGGGTTATTTGTAGGAAGGTATCCCACCTCACTGAACCATGGGCAGGGCCTCCAATTATTAAATACGGTGACTGAAGGTGATGTTAAAGTTCACTGATGTAGCAGAAATTGGCAATATACTTGCAGGGTATATGATGTAAAAGATGACTCTGTCAACACCATGGATTGCAACTTTCATCCTTGCTTCTGTGGCTCAAAACAGCAGCACAGTTCTCTGTCTGTGATGTTCTTTGCAGGCAAAATGCAAATGCAGATGGCCAGATGACAAAATGGCAGATCTTTCAACAGTGCAGTTTGTGCTGTTTGGCGTCTTAGCTTACAACTCAGGCATGAGCCTTTTATGTTGCCTGGCTCTTCCTCTTCTTGCCCCAGCAACCAGTCAGCTCACTGCTGAGTTTCATCACTAGCCATTACAACAGCAGCTGTTTCAGGCACAGTGGAAATGCTTTTAGTCAACTGTTATTAAATACGGTGACTGAAGGTAATGTTAAAGTTCACTGATGTAGCAGAAATTGGCAACATACTTGCAGGGTATCCAATGTAAAAGATGACCCTGTTGACACCGGTGGACTGCAACTTCTCATCCTTGCTTCTGTGGCTCAAGACAGCAGCACAGTTCTTTGTCTGTGATGTTCTTTGCAGGCAAAATGCACATGTGGGCAGCCAGATGACAAAAACCTCAGATCTTTCAACAGTGCAGTTCATGCTGTTTGTCAATTATTTACAAAAATGAAGAGGGCTCAATCTTAGATTGTGTTAGGGTCACCCACCCCATCACGACAGTAAGTTATGGTGTGTTGCCTGATGGGGTCAGTGACCATTGCCTGGTATTTTGTGAATGGTCTGCTAAGCAAATACAAATTCCCCTCACTATATAGGGACTAGAAATATAAAAAATTGACAACTGATTATGAACTCAGCCTGTGAGGGAGTTGACTGGCCTGTCTTGAAAATATTCAATACAGTGATGTCTTGGTAGAAACCTTTGGTGGTTTATTTAACCCATTTGTCAATAAAATAGCTCCCTAAAGAAAATGAGAATACAGAGCTAATAAAAATAAATGGGTAACTAGAGAGTTATTGGCCATCATGAAACAGAAAGATAGAGCCTGGAAAGTATTTTGGAAGAATGGGAGCTCAACTTCATTAGTAAATTATAAAATGCTTAGGAATAAGTGTGAGGCACTTATTAGGAAGGCTAAAGTTGATTAAAAAATAAACAATTTGAATCCTTAGGCAATCCAAAAGAAACTTGCGGATACTAAACAATTTGATTGGAAGAAAGGAGCATAATACATGAATTACACTTCAAGATGGTGATCAATTAGTGAGTGATCCGAGTCAAGTGTCCAGGTTGTTCAATGATTACTTTAGGGATCTGAAAAGTTTCAGATTAATAATGAGGCCATGAATAAAATGATGCTACCAAACATGGATTATAATGGTATTCAGCCCCATTTTATTTCTAGATTGTTTCCTCAGAATTGGTTGGGGATTATATTTTGAAATATAATCCAAAACGTAATATGAGTTTAGATGGAATTGACTTGAGGTTATTGAAACTGGGAATACATGTACTTTCTACACCTTTAACTACCATTTTCCAATTATTCACTTTGTAATGTTGTTTTTTCTCTGATGATGGAAGTCAGTACTTATAAAACCCATACAAAAGTCAGGGAGCAGGAACTCAGTCTCAAATTACAGACCAATATAATTATTAGCACCACTATCCAAAATTTTGAAAGAATTGTATTTGATCAGATCAGATCAAGGAACATCTTTCAAGTATGATTTGTTGACAAGCTCCCAGCATGGGTTTAGAGCAAATCATTAACACTGAGACGGCCTTGTTGGGGTTCACAAGCTGTGAATGGGTTCCTTAATTTGGGGCACTCATTGCAGTGGTATTTGTGGACCTAACCAAGGCCTTTGATCTAGCTAATCATATATTGTTGTTGGAAGTCTTGAAAGATGTTTATTTTTCTTGGGTTGTCATTACCTGGATGGAGGGGTACTTGTTCATAGGGAACATGGGACTGTGATTGCTCAAAGGTGTTCTGAGTTCTGTCCTGTCACCTGTGGAGTACCACAAGGCTCAATTATGGGCCCACTTTTGTTCTCCTTATTTATGAATGCAGCCCCAAATTCCTGTCTTGAGTCCAAATGATCGTACGTGGATGGCACGGGCATTTTAAATCTGGGCCTAATCAGGATCAGGTCCTAAAACTTGTCCAACATGACATTGAATCATTCCAAAGATGGCTGCTTTCTAGAGTTGGTACTCAACACAGGTAAAACAAAAACTATGGTCTTCACTAGTCCTAGGATGGCTTGGAACATTAATGTTCAAATACATAACCTTAAGGGTAATAGGATAGAGTTGGTGGATAGTTTTAATTATTTAGGGCTTACCCCGATTCTCATCTTTCATTTGACTTTCACGATTGTAAAACTATTAAAATAGTCCATCAAAAGTTAGGAATGTTGTCTAGAGCTAGATCCTTCCTTATTCCTGAGTCCCATAGACTTTTGGCTCATAGTTTTTTGCTTAGTACATTTGACTATTGTCTAATAGTTTACTTTGGAATTAGTAAAAATGTTTCATAAACTCCAAACTACCTATCATAGTATCCTACATTTCATGACAGGTCTCCTCTTAGAACCCATCATTGTGTTTTACCTAAGGAAGTAAATTGTCCATTCCTGATGAATAGAGTTAACATAAAAATGGGCACTTTTGTCTTTAAGGGAATCAGGGTCTTCTTCCTTAGTCTTCAGTAATTTTTATTAAAATTCAAAATTCTCATGATACAAGGTCCCAGACACAGGGACTGCTAAGGGTCCCATATTATAGATAGACTATTGATCAAAGATCTGTGGTCTATAGGGCAATAACTTTCTTTAATGGCATTCCATCTGCTCTAATTAAAAGTAGAACTGTGTGGTCCTTTAAAATAAGCTTAGACAATAGCTTGATACTGAAATTGAGTGGTCTTATTTTTAATCAGTGTTGTTTAATCATGTTTATTATGTTGATTTTGTATTTGCTGTTATAGTATATTCTGTCAGATTGTAGTTTTTATGTGAAATGTGTCACTTGTGAAAACAGGTAGTTTGCTTGTCTTGCTAACAAGTATAAAAAGAAAAAATGAAAACAAATATGAATTTATTTCTGGGTTGTATTTCCCAAATGTAAAACAACATTTGATGTTTTAAAATACAAACTCCATCTTAGAGACCATGCACTTCGCTTATCTAAGTCTGGAAAGGAGCAGGAAATACTAGCCCCAAAAAAATTACGGTAGTAAGTGCAGTAAACACCAACATAGAGGTGTCGATAGGGAGAAGGGCAGGGTAAATGGAGAAAGGGACAAAGGCAAGAAGGACAGGGATGGGGCAAAAGGAGTAAGGCCAACAGGTAATGGAGGGTAATGAGTACCAGTGCCATTAGTCTGGGCAACAAGCTCCCTGAGCTGGTGGCCTTGATGGAAGAGGATGCTTGGACATTGTAGCAGTCACAGAAACATGGTACACAGAGAACCGTGACTGGGATGTTAACATACCAGGGTACATAACCTACAGGAGAGACAGGCAGGGAGAAGAGGGGAGGAGTACTCTATGTAAAGGATGGGATAAAAGCAACTGAACAAAAGAGTAAACATGGAGGAGAGGAGTCACTGTGGGTCACCTTGGAGACTGGACAGGGCATCACAATCCGCACAGGGGTTGTGTACAGACCCCATGTCAGGGGAGGGAATGGACAAGGATATGATAGAAGGCATTCTTAGAATGGCAGAGAAAGGGAGATACTGTTGATGGGAGACCTGAATATGCCAGATGCTAACTGGAGCACATTTGCTGCAGCCACATCCAAGAGGAGGACCATTCTAGATGCTGGACAGGTGGCAGGCCTCAGACAGCTAGTTTTGGAACTCACTCATGAGGAGCAATCTTAGACCTTGTACTCTCAAACAGGGGCAGTGAGAGGATCTCAGATCTAGAAGTGGGTTGCCATCTGGGAACAAGTGACCATCAAACAGTGTGGTTCACGTTAAACTCGGCTACAGAGTCAAGCCAAACAAAAGTGAGGGTACTGGACTTCAGGAGGGCTGACTTTGGCAGGATGGGAGAGTGCCTCAGAAAAGCACTAGCAAACAGGCTAGAAGGAGGTGTGGAGCAACAATGGGGAATCATCGAACTGTCATCACAGAGGCAACAAGCCTTTGTGTGAAGAAATAAACAAATCAAAAAAAAGAAAAGCCACTATGGTTCTCAAAAGAGGTGGCTGTGAAAGTCAGGAAGAAAAGATAGCATTCTAGAAGTATAAGGAACACAGAAGGAGCAGGAGAGAGCTGTACCAGTTAAGGCAGAAGGAAGCGGGAGGAAGTCAAAATAGCAAAGGCCCAAACTGAGGAAAGATAGCCAACTCAGTTAAGAAGGAGGATAAAACCTTTTATAGGGGTACATCAGCGAGCATAGAAAGACAAAGGGAGGGATAGTGAGGCTGAATAGAATGAACGGTGGTGGGCAGAGGGGACAGTGAAAAAGCAGGGATACTGAACGAATATTTCTGCTCAGTATTCACAAAAGAGGAGGGAAGTACCTAATCCAATTAACAGAAGCACTCATGATAGGGGGTCAATCCCAGTCCTTTCACAGAAGAAAGGGTTCTGCAAGAACTCCTAAAACTGAAGGTGGACAAAGCAGTGGGGCCTGATGGAATTCACCCCAGAATTCTAAAAATTAAGGGAAAACTAGTGAAACCACTGGCTACTCTTTTTAATAAATCATGGGAGGATGGGGTAGTACCCGAGGACTGGAGGAAGTTGGATGTGATTCCCTTCACAAAACTGGGACCAAGACAGAGGCAGGAAACTACAGACCTGTCAGTTTGACCTCTGTGGTAGGGAAAGTGATGGATTCACTTCTGAAGGAAAGAATTGTTGAGTACCTAGAGGCCAGTGGGGACAGGACTCAAGGCAAGCATGGGTTCACATCGGAAGGTCATGTCAGACGAATCTAATAGGTTTCTTTGTCTGGGTGACCAAAATAGTAGACCAGGGAGGGCTGTGGACATGGCCTACCTAGACTTTAGCAAGGCATTTGACACAGTCCCACACAAAAGATTAATTGTCAAATTAACCAGCCTGGGAGTGGGTCCCAGGGTGGTAGCCTGGATAAAACATTGGCTGGACAACAGGACACAGAAGGTAGTTGTAAATGGAGTCCACTCTGAAGAAAAAGGGTTACTAGTGGGGTACCATGAGGTTCAGTATTGGGTCCAGTCCTTTTTAATATTTTCATAAGTGACATTGCAGAGGGACTGGAAGGAAAAGCATGCCTCTTTGCAGATGACACAGAGATCTGCAACAGGGTTGATACACAAGGAGGCATGGAAAGGATGAGAAGGGACTTGGCAAGGTTGGAAGAATGGTCAGAAGTATGGCAGCTAGGATTCAGTGAAAAGAAGTGCAAAATAATGCACCTGGGAAACAAGAACCCAGAGGAAGAATACACAATGGGGGCTAGTAACAACAACAGAAAAGGAAAGGGACCTGGGGTAATCATATCAGATGACCTTAAGGTTAGCAAGCAATGTGAGAAAGGCAGTAGGGAGGTCTGGGGTATGCTGGAATGCATAGGGAGGGCATCAGCAGCAAAAACAGGAAGTTGTTATCCCTCTGTACAGACAATTGGTGAGACCCCATCTGGAGTACTCGTCCCAGTTCTGGAGACCCCATCTCCACAAGGACATAGACAGGATAGAGGCAGTCCGAGGAAGGGCAACTAAAATGGTGCAGGGTCTGCAAGAGAAGCCCGTATGAGGATAGACTAAAGGAGCTTAATACGTATTCCCTTGAGGAAAGAAGGGAGGGAGGACATGATAGAAACTTTTAAGTACCTCAGTGGAATCAACAAAGTCCAAGAGGGTAGCATCTTTCAGAAAAGAGGCGTGCAAGAACAAGGGACACAATTTAAAGATGGGCGGGCAGTTCAGGGCAATGTGAGGAAGTATTATTTCACAGAGAGGGTAGTGGATGCATGGAACAGCCTTCCTGAGGAGGTTATGAGGTCTAAAACTGTGGGGGTAGGAAGAAATAGGCTGTTGGTTAACTAGGATCTGCGGCCTATCCTGTAGGTAAGGAAATGGGCAGACTAGATGGGCCAAGCGGTCCTTATCTGCCATCAAAGTCTATGATTCTATGTTTTTGTAATTCAGCAATCTCCTCAGTGCTGCTACATGCATTACTGATTTTGCAATCATCTGCATACTTGATTATTTTGCTATTCAAATTTTGTGATAAATCTGAAATGAATATTTGGAAGATTAGTGGTGCAAGGATGGATCCCTGTGGTACACCGCTATTAACTGATGACCAACTTGATTCATGCCTGTCAGTGACCACTCTTTGTATTCTGTTTTGTAACAAATTGGCTAGCCAGTGTTTGAGGGATATTGTAGGCTATGGATATAATGATGGACACTGACACAAAAGGTAGTGTGGCAAGGCTAAAAAAATTGCCAAGCCAAAAGCTTTATTAAAGTAACAGCAAAAAGAAAATATAAAACTATTAACTTTGCAAGAATAAAGAAAGAAATATGAAAGGTACATAAATAAATGAATGTTTCCACAGGCAATAGTAGCAAATAAAAGATTGCCTGGGATTTAAATTACTTTAGTCTGTAGGCGCAGACTTCTAAGTGGACCAGTACTGGCTGATCCCAAAGCGAATCTGAAGGTATCACAAGAATGAGTCTCCTTTTATCATAGGGAATCATCAGGTGATCACTTGAACTAGCTATACTCTTTAATACAGATTTTCATTTATGAAACATTTTAATTTCATTCTAAGAAAGGGACATTCAATATATCTTTATTACAAAACATTGACATCCCTGAAATGAAATATAATACAGGTTTTACTAAAAACAGCAGTCTTGCAAGTTTAGCCCCTCCCTCAACCTATCCACAGTATAACTATAGTGAGAAATGGGCGTGACTCCTAGGAAACAGCAAGAGCAACAAGTGCAAATGGCTGTAAGGATTACCTCTGGCTAAAGGCCTGAATACCCATTATCTGGTAAGCTTTACTCTTTAAAATTAACAGGAGCCAGACTGCTAAGAAAAGGAGTAAAACTGAAAGAGTCCAACATTTATCTTACAATGTCTGAAATACTGCAATTTTGCTTAGAAGTTCCTTTAGGAGTGCTTAACACATTGCAGCACAAGTAAACAAAAACAGCTCCTTTAATTCCATATCTGCTTATGTTTAAAATTGTTTGTGCTGCTGTTATATTGACTTTGCCATGTCACCTTACAGTACTAAACCAAAAATAATAAAGTTAAACAGTAAGGAAAAGTAAACTGTTTTGGGGTCAAAATAGTGTTGCTAAGGCATATCTAGGGAACCTTACAATAACACACTAAGGGATTGGGTGACAAGCAGGCAGACTCAAAATCTTTTACTATCTTTGTTTTTCTTGTCTGCCTAAATAAACAAAGTGCTTGCACTGTGAGGAGAATTCCCTATATTGGGCATACACATTTGTCTCCTGGGCATTGCTTAAACATGAAAAAGAGAAACTACTAGCCCAAATATACTAAACTCTAGGGCCGGATATTCAAACAGGCGCCATTCTGAGAGCAAGCCCTTGCTTGGCTGAAAATAGTTCTAGAGGTGGGAGCCGGGCGATTCAAAGGAGTTGCGCCATTGAGCAACCCTTTGAATATCACCCCCAGCCAGCCACATCGTGCATGGCGCAGTGAACTAGCGCCACCGCAAGTTGCCAGAGTTGAGCATTAAACGCGGTGCGCAGTACCATTGCGCCATGCTCAAATTTCTGATATTCAAAAGGTGACATGCAAATGGGGCCATAATTCATGCAAGACGTAAGGGGGCCATTTGACTCTGATTATGGCCCCATTTGCATGCCATTAGCATGTAGGTGCGCCCGATCCCGAGGACTTGTGCCTGGCCACCCTGCCAGGCAGCAGCCATCGAGGGACCAGCGCACCCTGCAGCCTGATCGCGGGCAGAATGTGAAAAGAACCCCCCAAAATCTCCCTAATGCCCGATCACGGGCAGAATGTAAAGAACCCCCAGTGCCCGATCACGGGCAGATAGTAATAGACCCCCAACCCGAATATCTCCTAGTGGTCCAGTGGACCGTAATGCCCGATCACGGGCAGGAGATATAATAAACCCCAGTGCCCAATCGTGGGCAGAATGTAATAAGAACCCCCAGTGCCCGATCACGGGCAGAATGTAATAGAGAACCCCCCAACCTGAATATCTCCCTGGTGGTCCAGTGGACGTAATGCCCGATCGCGGGCAGAATGTATATTGACACCCCATTCCACCCAAACATCTCCCTGGTGTCTAGTGTCCCCCCACCCACCACCGAAGCCCCACCACCCGCTCCCCTCCGGCGGCGGAGTGGCAGCATCCCACCGCCTGCTGCCCGCCGCCCGCCGACTGACTGTCTGGTAGGGCTGCCGCCCGATTGGTGCAGAGCTAGAGCCAATGGGCGTGCAGCCCATACTGTACATCACAGTTCGAGATTGCGAGCGATGGGGCGACAGGCGGTGGATGCTACCGCCAAAGGCTGCGGAGGAGAGCGGGGTGAGGGACTGAGTAGGTGGGTGGGGTGGGGGGACACTGAGCCACAGGGAGATGTTTGGGTGAATGGGGGTGTCAATATACATTCTGCCCGCTGATCGGGCATACGTGTCCACTGACCACCAGGGAGATATTCAGGTTGGGGGTCCTATTACATTCTGCCCACGATCGGGCACTTGGGGGTTCCTATTATATTCTGCCCACGATCGGGCACTGGGGGTTCTTATTGATATCTGCCCGGGCGATCGGGCATTACGGGTCCACTGGACCACCAGGGAGATAGCTCGGCTTGGGGGTCTCTATTACATTCTGCCCGGCGATCGGGTACATGGGATGTGGGGGTTCAGAGTACTTTCTGCCCGGGCGATCGGGCATTACGGTCCACTGGACCACCAGGGATGTGAACGGGAGGGGGGCTGACATTGATGCCCGCAATCGGGCTGGTGGGGGGCACTAGGGACTGAGTTGGGGCCAGCCACGGGTGGCAGCTGCTGTGTTGCGCCTGCATCAACAGCAGCTCACCTGTGGGTGGCCCTCAACTTTAGCCTTTTTTGTTTCAAAGTTGTGCAGGCAAGAGGTTGGGGGTTACGCCAGACAGACCCCCCTGCACAGCCCGACTGAATATTGGGCTGTAGCTTATGCATGGTTCCTCCACCTCCTGTTGAGCATGCATTCATTTGCATTCGCTGTTGCTCAGCCTGTTTTCAGTGGTGCAACTGCCTCCTGCTGAATATCGCAGAATGGCGCAATGTAGGACTTAGTTACGCAACCCTGTTGGAGCATGGAGCAACCTTTGAATATCTGGGCCTGGGTCTATACTCTGTAGCCTATCATGGGGGGTACTGAGCTCCATACCTGTCTTTTAATGAAATGAAAGTGATAGAAAGGACCTCTTATCCAGGTGACCTGCCTGGAAAAAGGAATTAAAAGGGGAAAGTAATTGAAAGGACAGTAAAGAGATTCAGAGAGTGCTACTGCAGTAGACTTGTGAAACAGAATTAGAGAGGTATTAGGAGGTTTAACAGCACACTTTCACAAAAGGCTCAATGAGGGACTGAGTCAAATGCTTTATTAAAATCGAGGAAGATGACATTGCATGGAATTTTGTTATCCAAATTAAGCTTACAGTATTATAAAAGCCAACTAAGTTTGTTGTGCAATAGCGGCCTTTAATGAAACCATGTTGAGTATTGTCAAAATTATCAGTTTGGAATTATCAGGTCTTTAATGATTTCTCTAACACTTTGCCAGAAATCTAACCCTAACTCTTACTGTATTTTAGGATAAGCATTGTGTTTTGCATTAACTCATTGTACTAATCTATGGCATGACTGGGTAAGTAAGGTGGAGGACCAGGAAGTGGGTGGATGTGGCCTATCTGGACTGAAGGCCTTTGACACTATGTCTCTTGTAAAGCTGATTAACAAACTGCACACAGCCTAGGGTAGATCCTAAAATAGTTCTGTGGGTGGAGAACTGTCGGAATGGCAGGAGTCAGTGGGTTGTGGTAAACAAGGAGTACTCTGGAGATGGAGAGGTGATGAGCAGGGTGCCACAGGGGTTGGTGTTGGGGCCAGTTCTCTTCAATGTCTTTATTAGGACATTGCAGAGGACTGCAGGGGAAGGTATGCCTCTTCTCAGACAATACAAAGGTATGCAATATGGTGGACATGCCAGAGAGTATTGAAAGATTGAGGGAAATCCATAAAAATGGAGAAATGGTCTAAAGAATGGAGGCTGGGATTCAATGCAAGAAGTGCAGGATCACGCACATTGGGCACAAGAACAAAGTATGAACTAGGTGTAGAGGTTCTGACAGTCATGAAGCAGGAAAGGGACCTGGGAGTTATCTTGGAAGACCTCAGAGAAACTAAGCAGTGGGATAAGGTGACTTGAAAGGCTACCCAGATGCTTGGATGCATAGGAATGGGTATCAGGAGTATAAAGAGGAAGGCATCTTGCCTGTATAAGACACTCATGAGACTGCACCCATAATACTGTGTCCTGTTCTGGAGGCCTTATCTTTTTTTAAATTTAAGTTTATTAACAACCTTGAGTACATTATTACATATATGTCTGGCAGTACAAATTCTCATTTACGTGAATGAGTTATATCATATTTGACATACGTTAAGGACCCTCTTTACAATAGTCTAAAATAGAGAATGACAAATACACTGAGCCCTCCTAGATCACTGAGATTAACAGCAATGAATATTCATTCTGGCATGTTGTACTCTTCTTTTGACCAATGGTCCATACCCCGGTTCTCGGCAGCACCAACTACAGTCGATACGTCAGCTGTACTAAAATTATATTATATCTAAGCTAGAGAGAGACCTCAGAGAGTTGGCTTGAATTCGGAGCAACTGATGTTTCCGCCAGATCTCCCATCTTGTCCACCTCGGACAAATATTGTTGTCTTATGATTTATCTTGTATGTTATTTCTTCCATTTCTGCAATTTCTTGAACCAATTGTACCCAGGTGGCCAAAGTAGGACAAACATCCTTTAGCCACAACCTAGTAATATTTTTGTGTGCTGCCACAAGGAAGATGGTCCAAGGTATACATTATCTGGTCCAGTCAGGCCTCGAGAAGCTCCCCAGTATGAGGCAGTGCCAGTCCAGAGGCATCCAGGGCAAACACTTTATGAAGTGCCCGTGAGATGTCCCCAGAAGCGGCCAAGTTGAGGCACGACCAAAAGATGTGAAGAGTAATTTACCCTCATTTCCCCACACATTTTCTCCAATGAGGATCCCTTTCAGGATCTCTTTTACTCAGTGAGAGGGGAAAGAAAGTATCGTATTGTCATTTTCCAGCTGAATTCCTGCCAAAGGGGAGAGCAAGTGGTACTACCTGTTGACTTGAATACGTAATCCCAGTTAATTTGTCTAAATCATCTCTCCCTCCTCTCTCCATCTGCATTTGACTTTGCTGAGGTGGTCCCCTTCAAGGCGAAAGGGATTTATAAAGTATAGAAATAAGCCCTGAAGTTTTCTGAGCCGTTAAGATTGCATAAGGTTTTCTACAAAGGGCCGCCCTCTCAGGTTGAGGGTCTCCAGCGGCATTGACATATATAGTCTCTGACCTGCAGGTAGCGATAGTAGTCCGCATTCGGAGATCAAAGTCATGCCTGAGGGTAGTGAAGTCTAACACCTCGTTCCTGCCATATAATGCCTAATGTAGGTCAGCCCTTCCTTTCCCAGGCTCTGAAAGTGTGATCTAGTAGGGATGGGGCAAAGGTTGTATCCCAGGAGGCCTATACAGTGGCCATAGTGAAAGCCTTATTTTATATTTTTTCCAGGCTCTACGTGTTTGCCTTATGGTATCCCTCACTGAGATGAGGGTGGGGGGATAATCCCTATTAGTGTCAGTTTGCATGGCACAAACAGTCAGTAATGGGCCCGTTCCGCCTCCTCTAACCTTTCCATTTCTTTCCAATTGGCCACATAAGTAGGAATGGACCACTGCAGTGCTCTCTTAATTTGTGTGGAAGATAGTAGTCTTCGAGGTCAGGAGGGCTCTACCCTCTAGTCTTTCTCAAGTATAGGGCATGGGCATTTACTCTAGGTCTCTTGTTGTTTCAAGTGAACTTTATAATTGTCTTTTGCCAGTCCTGAAAACATTTTTTGGTATAAATATAGGTATACATTGAAATAAGTATAAATATCTTGGGAGGACATTCATATTGATAGTGTGAATTCTTGAATATAATGGGAGATTTATTAGGGTCCATCTATCTAGATCTTTCTTTATCTGATTGAAGAGTGGGACATAGTTGGCTTTTAAAGTTTTTATAGTTCATAGTTGGTTTATTAAGTTTTCTTTACCTAGTGGCACCAGTTAGTGAGAGTTCCTGGTTGCCTGGGGGATTTATTTTGTTAATTATTGTTTAGTTTGATAGCTATTTGATCGAATTTGGGGCTTAGATTAGTTGGACTCTCTTAGTTGTGCATAAAATTGTTTTTAATATTTTAAGGGTATTTGGCTATTATTATTTAAGTCGGTGGGAGAATTGTTGTTTGTATGAGAGTAAATAAATTGGTTTAAAATATGTGTTGGGGTTTAAGTAAAATGGTTAGGCGGTACTCCCTCAAGACTTCGGGATCTCTGTCCTTTGAATTACCCCACTTTCAGTGGAGGTTTATGCTAGATGCCGAAATCTTGGCATTGTAAGATCAAAAGTAGAAGGATACGGGATCTTGGAACTCTTGGGGGATGGGAGGAAGAGAACGGATACGGGCAGTGAGGGCTAGGAGACGCCTGAGGCGAAATGGGTACTGGGCGAGGTCCTCCTTGCCTAGTTCCCATACCCAAGGGCACTGACTTGGAGTGTGTCAGGCAGGAAGTGGGATCACCCTTGGATTTCCGTCCCTTTCGGGTGGTGTTAAGCAATGCCAGGTCGATTAGGAACAAGACTGCAGTGATTGCTGATCTTGTTTCCTCAGTCAACCTGGCTTGCATCACGAGACCTGGCTAGATGGAAATGCTGGCCCTGTGTTGGATTCCGCGGTTCCGCTGGGTTCCGGTGATTCACCGCCCGAGAGTGGACCGGAGGGGCAGGGGAGTTGCTGTCTGTTTTAGACAAGATCTGGATCTCAGGAAGTGCCAGTTGGTGATACCAACACCTTTGAATGCATAGTGGGTGCAGGTGCAGGCTGGGACCTTCTTATCTACCGTCCACCAGGGGATGAGAGGGAGTTCCTGAAGGAGGTTGGGACTTCATCGCCCGACATGGTATTGGAATCTCCCAGATGGATAATTCTGGGGATTTCAATGCCTAGTCGACGATGAATTCTCATCATTTGGTCAAAATCTCCTCCAATTAATGGATTCATTGGGCCTGTCAACAGTAATTACTTCTGCAACCCATGAGGGGCATACATTGGACTTGGTTTTCCATCTGGGAATGGAGATATCTGATGTGGAGGTGGAGCCAGTCGGATGGTCTGACCATCACGCCCTGAGGTTCAGATTTGCGGCCCCGAAATAGGCCTGCCCCCAGGGAGTTAGTACAATTCCGTCCTTTAAGAGGGATTACCTCAGAGGGCCTAATGCGGAGCTGGACTTCCAGATTTTCCAAGGGATAGTGTGGATCCAGGGCCATTGGTCTTGGCCTATAATAAGGTTGTGACTGCGGCCCTGGATGCCATAGCTCCAATTCATGTTCGTCCCTGCACTCTTCACCTAGGGGCTCCTGGTTTGACGGGAGGTCCGTGAGTGGAAGAGGAAAGGACGAAGATTAGAAAGACGTTGGCAGAAAACTCAACTGGAGGTGGATAGACTTGTATTGTTAGAACATTATAAATTCTACCAATCAGCAATCTCCCATAAGAAGGCAGAGTTCCTGTCCAGGAAATTGCTGCAGCTAGAATAGACCATCCCAGCTCTTCCGGACTGTGGACAGACTGCAATCCAGTCTGTCTCCAGACTAGTGAAGAGCATTATCCACAGTACAATGTGAGGAGTTTGCGAAATTCTTTGCTGACAAGGTGTCCACCATCAGGGATGAGATCAGCCAGTGTCTTTCTGTTGAGCATTGTACTGATCAATCGGTGGTACTAATGCCCAGTTGTACTGGTCTATCTTTAGACTACCAGCAGTAACAGATATTGTGAGGATTATCCAGACTCTGCGACCTACCTATTGTAATTTAGACCCAGGCCCTACTCACCTGGTGGTGGGGTGTAGTAGTGTCGCCCATCCTGGCTGGGATAGTGGTGGTGTCATTAGAGAGGGATCTTTCTGGATCCCTTAAAGAAGCGATAATACACCCTTTGAAAAACCCTCTCTTGACCCGACTGCCCAGCAAATTATAGACCAATCTCTAACCTCCCTTTTGTAGGGAAGGTTATTGAGAAGGTGGTAGCTCTGCAACTGGAGGATCATTTATCTATCCACAATATCTATGACCCTCTCAATCCGGCTTCAGGAAGTTGCACAGTACAGAGGACGGCTCTTGTTAGGGTATTGAATGACCTCCTGATGGCAAGAGATCAGAGGACCCGTTCTATCTTGGTTCTCTTAGATCTCTCAGCAGCATTTGATACCGTGGATCATGGGGTATTGCTCGACCGCCTGCGGTTTTCTGTGGCCTGGGGAGCAGTCCACAGTTGGTTTCAATCTTTTTGGAGGCAGATCTCAGAGAGTGGTATGGAGTCAACACCTCGACCCCTCACTATCTGCCCTGTAGTACCGCATGTAGGTGCTGTCCCTATGTTATTCAAGTGTATATACTTCCACTGGGGACATTATAAGACGTAAGGGGTTGAGTTTTCATTGTTATGCGAATGATTCTCAACTCTACCTGTCTTTATGCCTGATCAGGAGTCGGATTCCATCACTATTTTTAACAACTGCCTTCTGGAGATTCAGGATTGGATGAGTGCTAGTTGGCTCAGGTTGAATCCAGGGAAAACTGAGGTGTTGGTTGTGGACCCTGGAGGAAGGATAACAGGGGCTTGGGCGGAAACCCTCGGTTTATATCTTGGGGGCCAGCTTCTGGCCTCTGGCCAAGTACGTAACCTGGGAGTAATTTTTGGCGAAAGCCTGACTATGAAGATGCAAGTGTCGGCCGTAGTCAAATCTGCCTTTATCATCTGAGGAATATTGCCCGGTAAAACACTTGGTTCCACGGAAGATCTTCCAATTTTGGTCCACGCCTTTGTTACCAGCTGTTTTGATTACCGCAATGCGCTCTATCTAGGAGCTGCCGGTGGATATCCGCCGCTTGCAGCTGGTGCAGAACACGAAGCCAGGTTGTTGATGGGAGTTTCACGATCTAGCCATATAACACCTGTGCTGCGTGATTTGCACTGGTTGCCAGTACAGTGGCGGATCACCTTCAAGGTCGCATTATTGACCTTTAAGGCCCTACATGATTTGGGACCCCACTACCTGAAAGAGCTCTTGGTGCCTTACTGTCCTGCCCGCTCTCTTCGCTCCTCTGATGAGGATTGCTAGAGATTTCCAGGTACATTTAAAGATGTCAGGAGGTAGATCTTTTGCCTATATGACACCAACCCTGTGGAATTCTCTACCTGTCAGATACGAGAATGCTAAACTGTTGAAAGTTTTAAAAAGCAATTAAAACTTTCTTATTCTCCTTAGCTTTTGCTGGAACATAATGAATAATTGTATTGTATGATTGTCTGATTTATTGTTTGAAATTTGATTTTATTTGTTTTATTGTAAAGCGCCTGAGCTTGGGAAGAGAGCTTAATATAAATAAAATTTTACTTACTTACTAAAGAGATGAGTGGTATGTCTGGTCAGCCAGGCACCCAGGTATCTTATTTTATCATTACCCACTTAAGTGGGAGGAATTCTAGAGTTCCATGGGAAGGAGTATAATTAAAGGTTAGTACCTCAGTTTTGGTCCTATTGAGGGTATACCTCAATGTCTGCCAAATTCTGTCAAGATTGACCACACTTGGAATTGAAGTCTCTGGTTGCGACATATACAATAGGGCGTCGTTTGCGTATAAAGATATTTTCCACTGTTGACCTCCTCTCTATCCCCTGAACCATCTGAGAGGAGCGTATTGCTTCAGCTAGTGGTTCTATGTATAGGGCAAATAATAAGGGGACGGGACAGCCTTGTCTGGTGCCTCTACTCAAGGTGAATCTCCTAGAGATTCCACCATTGACTCTGGACGTATGCCTGCGGGCCAGTGTAAAGGCTTTAACACTGTCTATAAAGGTTTGGGGAACCCCATCTGCTCCAATACTAGGAACAGGAATGGCCAAGAGACCTTGTCAAAGGCCTTTTCAGCATCTAAGCTCATAGGACAGGCAGGAAGTCTGGTGCGGTAAATAACATCAATTGTATTGATCGCTGATCTGACAGCATCTGGGGCCTGTCGGCCAGGGATGAAGCCCGACTGGTCCGGTTAATAAGGTCTGGGAGTATAGAATTTAGTCTTGTGCTAAAATGGCAGTAAAAATCTTGTAGTCGGAGTTTAGCAGGGAAATTGGCCTGTATGATTCACAATGGGTAGGGTCTTTATTTTCCTTTGGTATGACGAGATTGTGGCATATTGCCAGGAAGGGGGACTGGGTTCGATTCCCGCCAGACTCTTGAAAAGCTTCAGTCAACGGGGTAATTTCCAGAGCAAAAGTTTTATAAAACTCTGCTCCAAAACCATCTGGGCAGGGCATTTCCTCCTTCAGGCCTTTATGACCTTCTGAATTTCTAATTGTGTTATTGGTTTAATTAGGGCTGACTTTTTTCTTCTGGGTGGCGTGGGGAGAGATAGATTCCTGATGTACTCTCTGCTAAGCTGGGAGGGCATTGAGTCATGAGGGTATAAAGCTTAGCATAGTAAGTGAAAGCCTCTGTAATTTGCTCAGTTCTATTAATTAAGCAGCCTGTATTGGGGCAGGTGATTTTAGTTATTGTAGCTGTGGCTTTTAAACTACCAGAGGCGTGCTGCAAGCAGTTTAGTGCCCTGGGGCCCCTTCATAATATTTTTGTTTAAGAAAGAAGAGGTTTCTCTATTTCTTCCTTTTGTAATTTTTGGATTTGGATCCTTAGGGATCTAAGCTCTAAGTCCCTCTCTCCTTCCCACTTGGTTTTGTAGGGACTCTAGTTCTGCTAGTTTTGCAAGGAGGGTTTGTTGTGCGACAAGCGTTCTTTCTTTTTGAGCAGATATCGTATAAACTGTCCTCTAACTGTAGCCTTCAATGTGTCCCATATGATTTGTGGGGTTATCCCTGGGGTCGAGTTTTCCATTATTGTTTTCCTGATATGCTGCTTAATTTTACTTATTACCTCTTTGTCTCTGAGTAGGGTTCTGGACGCCTTATCTGAGAAAGAACATAGACAGGGTGGAGGCAGTGCAGTGGAGGGAACTAAATGGTGCTGGGCCTATGGGATAAGACCTATGAGGAAAGACTAGCCAAGCTGATATTTAAAATATTTATTTCATTTAGGTAAAGCATTTAACTCATTTTTAAATGTTGAATTTTTACAGGATATGCGGTTGAGATTTGATATGTAATTTACAGCGTGGTCATGCTTTTACCTGATTTTTCTAACATATTTGCACAATGCAGATCTGCCGAGAGGCAGTTTCAATGTGGTCTTCTCTTTACACATTTTTACAATGTGGTTTCAAGAATATGTCTGCTGATTGCTATATCTCTAGCCTGGGTACTTCATAGAAGATTTGACATTTTATTTTCAGTGGGGTTCTACATCTACACGTTATTATGCGCTTTGCATAAAATCAGAACACACTCAAAACAATATTTTACATCTGGACTATGCTACCCTGGGTAACTACATTGTAAATTAGGTAAAATCATGACCTCTCCGAAAACAAGATATTGCATCTAATTCCAGGATATCAGATTGCATCCCTTTTGCAATTGTGTGCTTAAGATAGTAGATACTGTCCAGTCCATTTATATGTCCCATGTAAGCACCATTTGTATGTACTGTGCTGTATTACAACAATATTACATTCTACAAAACAAATTAACTCATGTTTTCATGCCACTTTATTGAAACTGTATCCAGTTTGTTTTATTTTGTTTTTATTTGCACTGTCACTTACTCTTGAAAATGCAATTCCCAGGTTGTTTGTAATCATGTTTCTCATATCTCCACCTATTCTTTGCCTACCTTGGCCTGGATCATTCTTTGAAGGTCCTTGGACCAGTGTACTTACCCGTCAACAAACAAATACATAAATAACTAAATAAATAGAGCTAGATAGCTAGATAGATAGATAGATGGATAGATGGATAGATGGATAGATGGATAGATGGATAGATGGATGGATAGATGGATGGATGGATGGATAGATAGATGGATGGATAGATGGATGGATGGACAGATGGATAGATAGATGGATAGATAGATGGATGGATAGATGGATGGATAGATGGATAGATGGATGGATAGATGGATAGATGGATAGATAGATGGATAGATGGATAGATAGATGGATAGATAGATGGATAGATGGATAGATGGATGGATAGATAGATGGATAGATGGATAGATAGATAGATAGATAGATAGATAGATAAAAGCCACCAACTATTAAAAAGACATGAAGTCATCACCGGCCCAGTGATGAGCGGGTTAAGAGCATCCATGTTTTACCTCCTGTCACGCCAGCGCATGTTCTTGGTGCAAGCATGTCGCCGGCAATTGACCTGTGAGGAGGAGGGACTGAGCATCCTAGGACAGCTCTCCATCTCCTGGGAGGGGCACATAGCAGTCGGCATTAGCTGGGCCCCTAGTTGAAGCTAGGGGATGGCACATTGATACTGCCAAGACCATGAGGCAGAAGCTGAGCAGATGCTGGGTGTGCAGCATATGGGGTGTGCCCGGCACCAGCGTTGGGGTCTTTGCACGCCCACCTTTGCAGGGAAGAAAAATAAGAGAAAATCCGGCAGTTGGATGTGTCAGGCACCTGCAGGCCCCACCCCAGCTAGTTGGACCAGTGGAAAAGGAATCTGAAGTGGTGGGGGTGAGCACTCCCCATCAACCCCACTATCAGACATTGGTGGATGGGACTCGAGTGCCCACCTGATCGAGGCCACCGAGGGACAGAAACAGCAAAAAAAAAGGCAATGAGCTCTTGCAGAGTGATGTTGTTAGTGCTATCCTATGGAACTTGCTTCCACACTATAAAACCAGGAGCAATGAAAGTCTAAGAATTAGCTTTCGAACTGGCTGGTGAAATGCAGTTTCTGACCCAGTAGTAGGTGTTGATTTTGGTGGCTTCCCTCACTACCTTCGTAATATGTTCTGTGAAGCTTAATTTTGTGTTTTGCCATAATCTCTTGTACTTGAAGGTTTGGGCCACTTCCAGGTCCTGATCAGAGGAAAGAATGTGTGGATGATGGGCATTTGTGGCTTTCTACTAAAGGTCACATGCCTGGTTTTCAAAAGGCAGTGCAGGGTTTTGTCAAGCCCCACTTGAACCCTATTTTTGGTAGAGTTATGCCAAACACTTCTTTGCCACAACAGCTCCTGATTTTAGTAATCAGGAGTAGATCTCTGATTTTCCCACTTCACGGGCAATATTTGGCACAAGCTCTGTGAAAAGGGTACCTGGGATTGACACAAGCTAGACCAGCAAAAAGCTGGTCTTACTTGCAGCAATCACTGCCTGGGATAGAAAATCCTGATTGCTGGCCAAGTGAATGCCACAAGCTCAATGCGCCATATGTTTGTTGTACCTAGGGCTTGTGGCATTTGCAAGCATTTGACAATCCGCCCCATAACTTTAGTTTTGGTGTTGTTTAGAACTAGGTTGTTTTCTCCAGCCAGGTCTGTGGGGCATCAGAGTGGGTTTGTAAAGATGAGTTGACTGCTGACTTGGACTTTGTATATATGACTGTGTTTTTAGTGTACAGGTGGATACTGGTGCTTTGAGTTTCACAAACAGTGAAAAGATTTTTACAAATAATCTGAAGAGCAGTAGTCCATGGATAGCACCACGAGTTACTCCATGAATTAAGATTTGGAAGAGGAAGTCACACTATTGACTTGACCATTTGTGAGCTACCCATCAGGTATGTCTTGAGTCAGTTCAGAGCTGGCTGGCACAGTCCTTGATATTGCAGTTTGTGTAGTAGGGTGGCATGGTTCACTGTTCAGTTCAGTTAAGTTTATTTGTACAACATGTATAATACACCAAAGTTTTAAAACCACAGAACAATTTTACATACATAAATACTTCACAAAACCAGACTTACACTGTTGGGGACTGTGTGTCCATTTGTAATTTAACGTTATACCTATCTAGCCCCTTATATTAACAGAGTATATTTTAAAACAGTGTACCACAACTTACCAAGCTTTCCTCTTTAATTCTGTAACAACTTTTTGCAAAACATGCAACTACAAAAATGCCCACTCTTGTACTCTGCATTTAGCATTATTTCCATTTTTTATCATTCTCTAGTATTCCATAGTTATCAAAAATTGGACATAATAATGTTTCTCTATATCAGCCTTAAATTTCAGACATTCTTGCATTAGATATTTTGTTGTTAGCTTTATAATTTCTTCACACCTCACATTCTGCTCTGTACCCAAAGTCAGTTGACCATCTATTAGTTAAGATTCTCATTCTCAATTTAGACATAGGTTTTCTCTGTTTTATATTCTCAGATATAAAGTATCTCTCCACCCCAAAATGTTGTTTCACTTTCTTAAGTGTGGTGCATTCCCAAGCATTTTTATGCTTCCAATATCATATTGTACTGCTACATCCATCAGTTGTTGGCAGGCTATATCCATGAATCTTCCTGGGTCTAAACATTCTTTGTATATATAATTATATGGCAGTCTAATTTAATTTAATTATTGGCTTAGCTTGACACACCAACCTTCTTTATATAATGATTTTCCCTGTTGGGTTTCCAACCAACATTGATGTAGTAAGATATCAGGTGTGGTGAGGTCATTATTTTTCTACAAAAGATTATGCATCTTTTAAAACTTTTGTAGCAGTTGAAAGAGTTCCAGTTTCTGTGCAAACCGCAGCATTGAGTGTTGATTTTGGAACACAGAGCAGATTTTTCAGGTATTGGTGTTCCACTGTTTTTATCTCTTTAGTATTACAAAACAAGCCTCACACTTCAGATCCATACATAAGTTGAGAGTTTACCTTAGCATCATAGCAGCGATATTGGATCACATATGAATATGAATTTTTACAAAGGTATTTGCAAATCTATTAGTCCCTAACATTTTTTTATGGAATGCTTTTAATTTTATTCATATACGACTTCCACCCCATATTTCTGTTCAATATAACTCCTAGATATTGGAAGTCAGTTGTTTCTTCAATATTATCTCCTCCTATTTTCTAATTTTTATATTCCTCATCCCCCAAGACTATGATTTTTATTTTTCTGTATTTAATTGCAACTCCAATTTCTTAAGTGATTCTTTTACTGATGTTATAGCTCTTCTCCATCCTAGTGGGGTTTGGGAAATTAAAACTGCATCATCAGCAAATAATAATATCTTAACAGGTATAGAGTTCACCTTGGGTGAAATGATTCAACATTTTCTACTATGGTATCAGTATACAGTATACATTGAATAAAGCTGGTACTAATAAGCATCCTTGCTTGACACCTCTAATTGCCTTTATTTGCTCTGTAACTGCTCTATCTTTACTGTATCTACAACTAGCTTTGTATTTTCATGTAATAATTTTATTACATCAAGCAGATCTTTATTTATCCCCTTTTTCTAGAATATCCACAGGATTGACCTATTCATTTAGTCAAATGATGCTTTGATGTCTATAAATGCTGTGTAGATTTTTGTCTTTTCCTGTTCAATAGTGGATCCCTTACAAAAACCTGCCTGATTTTTGGACAGTATATTATTATCCTCAATCCGTGTTTGTAATCTACTTAAAAGTAGTCTTGAAAAAGATTTTGCATTTATATTTTAATAAAGTTATTGGTCTATAATTTTTGGAGCCAGCAAGGATATCTTTTTATGTAATGGTACAACAACCCCTATATTTCAATGCTCTGGAATAGTGTTTGTTTGTATTATACTTTCATATAATGGGACCAGAATATTGGCCCCACCTTTCTGGATTGACTTGATACATTTCTGCACTTACACCATTTACACCCAGAGCTTTATTTCTCTTTTGAGATTTAATTGCTGCCACTACTTCCTCTTTGGAGATTTGTAGGTTATCAGCACTACAAACCTTTCTCTACTCCCACTCTTATTTTATAAGGAAGCGGATATATTTATTACACCAAACATTTTTAAAAGTGCAATTTCCAAACCTCAGGGGAATCATGGCTTCTAAATTGTATCTGGCCTTTTCAAACCCATATGCTACAAGATTCAAAAAAGCAACACTATCTTTGTTTTCTATTGATGATTGTAGTGTATTCCATAGATCAAGGTTAAAAGCTTCTTTCTTGTTTTTTAAGAGGTCTATATATTCCTTTTCAGGTGTTTAAGGGCAATCATATGTTCTATTTGGTTGTATTTTGATGCACGTTTCCCTATTTGTTTAATTAATCTCCACTTCCTATCACATTCTCCATCAAACCATTTTGCTTTATAACATTTATACTTTCTATTTTCTTTTTGTAGTTTACTTATTCCTAAAATATCCAATTTCTGCTTCCAAGTACAACTGCTGCAGCACTCGACCTTAAATTATTTTCAGTTGCCAATATTCCTTCATAAGTTTACATTTTAAATCTCTAATTTCTTGTTTTCCAAAAACTCCATACATTTTTGTAAATTTAATGGGGTCCGTTTTAATCCTTCTCATTATAAAGTAACAAGTTATTATCTACCCAATCAATCATTTCTACATCTTCAGTTGTTGTTTCACCATTTCCCTGCATCACCACTTTTATGGGTCTATGATCACTGTCTCAATTGTCTTTCACTTTTAGACTTAACACATTTTCTAGGAGATGGCGTCCAACAACATAATCCAATATACTTCCACCATTTTGATGGTTGTGAGTCAAATTCTCCTCCTGTCACCTCTACATCTTCCATTTAATATTCACATATTCAGTGTATTTCAACATTCTAACAATGTCTCCTTGCTTGCTAATTCTGGTATCTAATGAATTTCTTATAGGGATTGACAGAAATGTCATCCAATTTCCATTTTTTCTTCCAGGGCTGCACCAGTGTGGGCATTAAAATTTCCACCTATTAAAATCATTTTCCCTGGGTATTGAGTTTCCAGTTGTAGAACAATTTGTTTTAAGGCCTCCAGTGGGGTTGTAATAGAAGCTTTAGAGGTGTGTGGAGGGAAATACATATAACAAGATACAAGCAATATCATTATTCCATAATACAATTAGGCCTAGAATAAAAATGTTTATGTCCTTGATATATAAATCCAAGCTAAGAGAATACCTTTTGGCCACAAACCAATGTGATTGCCGCTGACACCTGACCAGACGGTGCCTCCCTCAAAGACGCTATTAGCAGGGCAACGTGCCTAAATGTATCTGTGAAACTACATGACTACCAATCCCCTGTTGAATCTTTCTGTAATTCTCTTTTTTCTTTATTGTTTGTATTTTTCCTGGCTGTGACACTGTACCCCAGCCACTGTTTTACACCATCTACTAATAATGCTATGAAATGTAATGTTTCCATAACTGTGCTGCAACCTGTATTTCAAGTCTAGCCCATGTACCATTTTATGTATGACGTGGAACCTTTGTAAATGAGTCCCTGGCTCAAAGGTCTTTCTGAATATTTCACAAAATAAACAAAATAAAATAAATAAATACATTTCCCTTTCAGATCCTGTCCTATTCTTATAAAAGTACAGATTGCCCAGCGGATCTTCCATATTTACTATTTTTCCTTCCCACAATATCCCAACACTGATAACCTTCCGTATACATTCATCTTGCATATTGGCCCATCTCTCTTGTACCATTATTACTGGTATCTATTTAAAAATTTTACATACACTACATCTATAAATTTTCCGACCCCAAGCAATATTCCAGCTCAGGATATTTAAGTTTTTTTTTGTGGTGGGTCTATACTTTTCCTTTTAGTCAACATGTTTCTATAGATTCTTTCTCACAACATAGAAGTTGATTACTATCTTGTACATATGAACTGTACACCATTCCTGGGTTTGCATCTTCTTCACATCCCACAGGATCCACCTCCTCTTCATTCATTAGGACTATACTGGTATTAATTCTAGGCCCTTTTGTAATCTTCCTTGTATATTTTTCCTTTGATCTTGGTGAAGCACTCCTTGTCTGGTAGTAGAAAATGCTCCTGTTCATTTGGAACCATATACAGTAGGTAGTTATTCTTTGCTGTATTTTACAATGCTTTTCTTGCTTTTTCCAGAATTCTTCACATACTACATCGTTTTTCCTTTTGTCATCACCCTGTTTTTCATGGTGGGTAGACATTATTATTGTTGTTTCTGCTTTTTTTCCAAGTTTTAGAAGTTGTTCTTTTCCATCAACAACTTATGTCTCGTGATAACAGACTTAATAACAAAGGCAGCACCACATCCTTTTGTTTTCCTGCCTGGTATCTATATACAGAGCTTATATCAGATCATGAAAAGCTCTTCCTAATGCGCAATTGCAGATGTTTTATACTTCTACTTTCAAAGTCATTACATTTCATTTTTTGCCTTAATATACCCTTAAAATATACTGTGGGAAGTATCACACCTTTTCTATCAATTTTTCTTTGTTTTTGCTTTCTGTCCTATTTCCATTTGCTTCTCTTTCTTCTTCTTCTTCCTCTGTTTGTTGTAATATACCAGATGAATCAGGGATCATCTCTACCAACTGGTATATTTTTTGTAGCCCATTCTCTTCCATAGAATTAATTTTCCTTCAGCCCCATATTCTTCCAATTTTTTCCTTGTGATCTATTCCTTTGTAGACCTCTTCAGGCTTAACATAGAAACATAGAAACATAGACTTTGATGGCAGAAAAGGACCACTTGGCCCACCCAGTCTGCCCATTTCCCTACCTACTGGATAAGCTGCAGATTCTAGTTAACCAACAGCCTGCTTCCTGCAACCCCACACTTAATTGCTTTGTGTCTGTCCCAAGCATGTTTAAATTCCCCCACTGTTTTAGACCCAACGACCTCCTCAGGAAGGCTGTTCCATGTATCCACCACTCTCTCTGTGAAAAATTTCCTTACATTACCCTGAGCAGTCCCCCCTCTATCTTTAAACTGTGCCCCTTGTTCTTACATCTCTTTTTCTGAAAGATGCTACCCTCCTGGACTTTGTTGATTCCTTGAGGTACTTGAACATTTCTATCATGTCCCCCGTCCCTCCTTTCATCAAGGGTATACATATTAAGCTCTCTCAGTCTCTCTTCATATGGTTTCTGATGTAGACCCTGCACCATTTTAGTTGCCCTCCTCTGGACTGCTTCCATCCTGTCTATGTCCTTGCATAGATGAGGTCTCCAAAACTGCACACAGTACTCCAGATGGGGTCTCACCAACTGTCTGTATAGAGGGATAATCACTTCCCTTTTCTACTTGTGATGCCCCATCCTATGCATCCCAGTATCCCCTGGCTCTCCTTACTGACTTCTCACATTGCTTACCACCTTTAGGACATCTGATATGACTACTCCCAGGTCCCTTTCCATTTTGTTGTTGTTAGTACCTCCTCTGCTATTGTGTACTCTTCTCCTGGGTTTTTGTTTCCCAGGTGCATTACTTGCACTTCTTTGCATTGAATCTAAGTTGCCATATGTCTGACCATTCCTCCAACCTTGCCAAGTCCCTTCTCATCTTTTCTACCCCCTCTTGTGTATCAACTCTGTTACAGATCTTTGTGTCATCTGCAAAGAGGCATACCTTTCCTCAGACCCTCTGCAATGTCACTTATAAAGATGTTAAAGAGGATTGGACCCAGTACTGAGCCCTGAGGTACTCACCTCGTAACTCCCCTTTCTTCGAATATGTTCCATTCACTATTACCTTCTGTGTCCTGTTGTGCAGCCAGTTCACTACCAGGCTACCACCCTGGGACCCACTCCCAGGCTGGATAACTTGATTATTAATCTTTGTGCTGGGACTGTGTCAAATGCCTTGCTAAAGTCTAGGTAGGCCATATCCACAGCCCCTCCCTGGTCTATTACTTTGGTCACCCAGTCAAAGAAATCAATTAATTAGTCTGACATGACCTTCCTGCTGCAAATCCATGTTGCTTTGGGTCCTGTGCCCCCTTGGCCTCTAGGTGCTCAACAATTCTTTCTTTCAGAAGTGATTCCATCATTTTCCTACCACTGAGGTCAAACTTACAGGTCTGTAGTTTCCTGCTTCTGCCTTGCTCACACTTTTGTAAGGGGAATCACATCTGCCCTCCTCCAGTCCTCAGGTACCACCCCATCCTGCCATGATTTGTTAAAAGTGTGGTCAGTGGTGTCACTAGGTCCCCTTAGTTCTTTTAGGATTCTGGGGTGAATCCGTCCAGCCCCATTGCTTTGTCCATCTTGAGTTTTAGGAGTTCTTTCAGGACTCTTTCTTCTGTGAATGGACTGGTATCAACCCCCTACCCAGAGTGCTTCTATTGTCTGGTTTAGGTAACTGCTCCTCATCTTCTTTTGTGAATACTGAGCAAAGTATTCATTCAGTATCTCTGCCTTTTCACTGTCTCCCTCTGCCCACCTTCCTCTCCTTTATTAATCTTCACTATCCCTCCCTTAACCTTTCTATGCTCTCTAATGTACCTATAAAGGTTTTATCCCCCTTTGACCGAGTTGGCTATTTTATCCTCAGTTTGTGCCTTTGCCATTCTGACTGCCTTTCCTACTTCTTTCTGCTTTAATTGATACAGTTCCTGTCGTGCTCCCTCTGTGATTCTCTATACTTTTGAATGCAGCCTTTTTCTCCTAACCTTCTCTGCCACCTCTTTTGAGAACCATAGTGTTTTTACTCCGCTTTGTTTTCTTTATTTGTTTTACACAAAGACTTGTTGCCTTTATGATGGCAGTTTTGATTTTTCTCCATTGTTCTTCCACCCTCCTATTTGGCCATTTGCATTCTTCAGGTGTTCACCCATTTTGCCAAAGTCAGCCCTTCTAAAGTCCAGTATCCTTGTTTTTGTATGGCTTATCTCCATGGTTGTGCTCATTGTGAAGCACACTGTGCAGTGGTCGCTTGTTCCCAGATGTCTACTGACTTCTAAATTTGTGATCCTCTCTCCATTTGAGAGTACCAGGTCTAGTATTGCTCCCTCAGTGGGTTCCAGCACTAGCTGTCTAAGGTCTGCCCTCTGCAGGGCATCGAGAATGACCCTGCTCTTGGATGTGGCTGCTGTACATGTCCTCCAGTTAACATCTGGCATATTCAGGTCCCCATCAACAGTATCTCCCTTTTCAGCCATTTGAGAATGTCCTCTATCATTTTTCTTGCCCATTTCCTCCCTTGAGACGGGGTCTGTATACAACCCTGTGCAGATTAAGTATATTCCCCATCTCCAAGGTAACCCAGAGTGCCTCTTGTCCTCCCACTTTACTTTTTAGTTCTGTAGCTTTGATCCCTTCCTCATGTATAGAGCTACTCCACCTCCTTTTTGCCTTCCCTGTCCCTTCTGTAGATTGTGTACCCTGGTATGTTGACATCCCATTCATGGTTCTCGTGTACCATGTTTCTGTGACTGCCACAATATCCAATTGTTCATCTTCCATCAAAGCTACTAGCTCAGAAAGCTTGTTTCCCAGACTACGGGCATTAGTAGTCATTGCCCTCCATTTAATGTTGGCTTGATCCTTTTTCCCCCATCCCTGCTCTTATTGCTCTTATCTATTTTACCATTTACCCCATCCTGCCTGTGTTGAGCTCTGTGCCTCAGTGTTTACCCTACTACCTGCCCTGTTTTGTGGGGAGGCTTGATTTTCCTGCCTTTTATCAGTACCTCCCCTTATCTAGTTAAAAGCTTGCCAAGGAAGCATTTAAACCTGTCACCTAGGAGCTTGGTCCCCTTTGTGGACAAATGCAGACCATCATACCAGTATAGACCTTTATCTCTCCAGGTGGACCCCAGTCCCCAATGAAGCAAAAGCCTTGTGCTCTGCACCAGTTTTGCAACCATTCATTAAACTGCATGGTGTGCAGAACCCTAGCCTCATTCCTGCCATGGACTGGTAGCACCTCTGAGAAGGTTATTGTGCTTGCTACCCGTCTGAGCCCTCCCAACTCCACAAATTCATTCTGCACTGCACTGATCCCATGCTTAGCTAGGTCATTTGTCCCAAGGTGGACAATGATATCTAGTTCTCTCCTGTGATGCTGCTTCTACAATTGTGAGGATTTGTTCTTGTCCCTCAAGCCATGGCACCAGGCAGGCAGCTTACTTCCTTCTCTCCTTTCCCAGTTCTACCCCCTAACAATTGAGTCCCCTATCAGTAGCTGTTTCCTTCCTGTGGTGTCCCTTGCCACACTTTTGTGGGTCTCCCTTGTGGATGTCCTCAGCATTCTTCTGGGTCTCCACTGAGGATGCCATCATAGAGGAACCTTGATCTGCCAGAATGGCATCTGATTTGTGTAGAGGTACCACTGGGGCTTCGCCCCTGTCCACCAATCGCACCTCCCAGAACCCACTGTGGTGCTACTGCTCTTCGTACCTGGAAACCTCTGACTCCAGTGGTTGTGGCAGTGGTGTTCTTTGGGAGGGGAGGCCTCCTTAGTCCTTGCTAGTTCAGCCTGGAGGTGGGCAACCTCCTCTCTCAGAGCTGACAGTTGCCTACAAATAGACAGCAACGCAGTTTCCAGAATGTTTCCCGGAAAACTGCTGCCCCACAGCCAGTGCATTGCACCACCCCCACATGTCCCGCCTCCCTTATTCTATACAATATGTAATTATATATGTATTATTATTTGTTTTGTTAACTACTCTTTATACACGTTGCAGGGTTATTAGAATATGACAGTTCTACCCCAAGACCTATTGAGGAAGTGATGTCAGAACTGTGGCTATAAAAATGCCAGCCTGGGAGGGGTGGGGAAGGGTGGTGGGTAGTGCACAGCCACTGGTGACTGTTAGAAACAATCAGATACACAACTGTTCCACCACCCTGGTGAGTACTGTCCTTTATAGTAATACAACTAACACCACAATTTACTAGACCCACGGCTCCAACACAAACCAAACCACTCCTACTGGAGTCCAGGGATAAAATGAACTCACTCCTCAGCCAGCAGGACACTTAAAATGTTACAAAATATCCTTCAAAATGCTAGGTCTCAACCCCACACTCAAGCAAATTCAGTTGTATCTCACTTTGGTTATAAAATTACTACCCTTTTTAAAGGAATCCTGCAATTCTCTGCTTAATGCCAATACGGAAAAATACAAATAAAACTTTTGTGAAAAGTGTATCTCCTTCTTACCCAGTGCTCTGCAGTATTATGCTTTAATCAGGTTTCCAGGTCCTAAATGGGTTGCAGTTTGTTCTTTGCAGTAAGTTTGAGCTTCCAACAGACACTTTAAAGTCAGTGTGACTGGCTTCTAACTGTGAAGGATGTCTGAGAATAAGCACAGAGCTGAAACCCCACCCAGAGCCAATTGATTGACTAGTGACACCTATGATGTAAGCAGGCCTTTTCAATGCAGGCAGACTGCTATGTCTGATTCCAATACACAAAACCTTTCAGTGAAACCAGGGCTAAAAATTAACTTCTCAGCCAGCAGGACACTTAAAATGTTACAAAATATCCTTCAAAATGCTAGGTCTCAACCCCACACTCAAGCAAATTCAGTTGTATCTCACTCTGGTTATAAAATTACTACCCTTTTAAAGGAATCCTGCAATTCTCTGCTTAATGCCAATACCGAAAAATACAAATAAAACTTTTTGTAGAAAGTGTATCTCCTTCTTACCCAGTGCTCTGCAGTATTATGCTTTAATCAGGTTTCCAGGTCCTAAATGGAGTTGCAGTTTGTTCTTTGCAGTAAGTTTGAGCTTCCAACAGACACTTTAAAGTCAGTGTGACTCCTGCTTTCTTCTTTTTATCTCTAGCAGCCTTCTGATTCTTTTTAATTCTTGTACTATGTTAGCTGTTTCTCTCACTTCCCTGGTTCCTATATCCTCTGTTATTGTTCTTATTGATTTTTCCTTTACATTTTCAGTCTTTTAAAGTGTATCTCACTCTCATTTTCTTCCTGGCACCTGTGTTCATTACTTCCAAATTCTCTAGCATTAATCTCTGGATGGTGTCCATTTATAAACAATGACTTACTTAGTAATGATGTAAAATGTAATCATAGTTCATTATTTAAATTAATCCTATCCCTTATTTCCTTCAGTATTTTTATAGACTGCTCCTCCTTCATGTGGTTAGTGTCATTTCTACTTTATTCAATACTTCCTAGTCCCTCCTGCATCATGTCTCCTTCATTTCCTATAGTGGAAGTCATTATATGTGAGATGTCTAGTGGTTGTATAGATGGGAGGTCTAGATTAATGAAGGAGTTAAAATGCATCAAGTCATTTAGAAATGATCTGCTAGGAAACTGGTGTGATTTATCATTGCATTCTTTTTCTTTCCATCATTTTCCTCCTCTAATATTTCCTCTACCTCCTTCTTTCCACCAGTCATCTCATTTTCTCTTTGATTTTGTCCTTTCCAATCCTTTTTCTTTATGTTGTCCTGCCATAGCTTCATTTTCCCCTGCAATTTGTACTATAGCCTCAACATACTTTTCTCTATGACATTTTGAATTTCACCTTTTTCCATATCCCTTATTGTTTTCAGCAGTGGATTATCAGAAGCATTTCTTACTGAAATTGATGTCTCTTTAATTGACTTTATTGGGGAAGAACTTAAAGGTGGTAAAGTGGAACTTTGTATTCTCAATACTTCATTTTGCCTACTAAATTTAGTTGGCTTCCAGAACTATAATGTAACTTATCTTCCTTTCCCCAGATCTGTTTCATTACTCTTTTGCCCTCCTTTGTATGTTTTGACTCTTTAGTTTGCTTCCTGTTATATGTCTTAACATTTGTAGATGGTCTTTTTTTGATAGTCTTGTTTCCATAATAAATACAATATAATGAATTGTAATAATAGTACAAGACCAAGTAAAATATTGGAACACAATATTAGTACAAGCTCAGTTATAAATGTAATATCAGTTACAAGCAACTAATTGGTGTATGAGTCCCACCTGAAAATGTTCTTTTCTTTCCAGCTAGCAGTTAAAGCGTTTTCAAATATCTGTCCCAAAGTGAAATAAGAAAGCAGTTTCAGTCTTGAACTCTTAAAGCCTTTACCACTCTCTGAATATCTCATCTTGGTACAGAATTTTCCACCTGAGAGGACTGCAAGTCCTTTTGCTTGTATCTTGAAGTAACAAGGAAAATGAGGCGTCCCCATTAACACCGTAGTTAGAGTAGTCAAAAACTGTCCAGGAGCTGCTGTGATGCAGGACACCTTGTCCTTCCTGCAGCACTAGAAAAGATACAACAAATGTCTGCAATCAATAATTTTTAAAAAGCATGAGTAATCTTGAATATTCTAGCAGCCCTCTAGTCTTCTCTAAATAAATCCTACATACAATATAAAGAATTGAGCTAACTAGATTAGCAAGGGCTAAGTGAGTACCAGGTTATAGTGGTTCACTGAGTTGAAAGCTTTTGTGAGATCAATGAAAATTGCACCGGTGTGATGATCCATGTCTGTTGCGATTGTTGTGTCATTTGTTACTTTGAAACAGCAGTGCATGAATACTTATTTTGGCAGAAGTCAAATTAAGCATCCAAAAGTACGCCATGTTGCCAGATGAGTCCAACAGATGTTTCTAGACAAGTTTGTAAAGCATCCCATTAGGGACAGGTAGAACAAAAATGGGATGGTAGTTGTTCAGGGTTACTGAAGAGTCAGACTATCACCACCTTCCAGGCTGCAAGGATTTGTTCTGCATAAAGGAAGAGATTAAAGAGACAATAAGCTGGCCTAGTGGTGTGGAGGGTTGAGACACTGGATGCCACACCTCCTACCATGCCAATGCCTGGTATTTGGCAATGACCAGTGTCACTTGTGAGCCAGCCAGGGAAGGAGAAAATTGTTCTCCTCCTTCAGCGGTGGGGAACAGTGTGTACTGCTGCTAGGCTGCCACCCAGCAGAGGTGGGGGGACAGCACTTGATTGCTTACACTGATGGCCTGGCTCAGATGTTGAGGCATGCAGCATCTTAATACTGTATGTGCATGTTATGGCATGTGTGCCAGTCCTGATCAGGAAGGGAGAAAAGAGGAGGAAACCACTCTATCAATGGAATGAAACCAGCAATCTTGCAGGCTTTATGCTAGCTCCGGGACCCACAGAGGTAAAAATTAGTGGGGAATACTGGAGACAGTGGATGGTGAGGCTGGGGTCACTGGCTGTAGGGAAGACAGAACAGGAGCACATATATATAAAAAAAAGAAATGGAGATGTTTAATAGGCCTTGCAAGTTGTGTTGCTGCAGATATTAGGGGTCTTTTCCCTGCTTGCAAGGCTATGACCTTTGTAAGAACTGCTTTCAGCAGTTCTACTGTACCAGAAGTCACTGCACCTGGTGACTAGAGTGAGGTGTTAGAAAACTACTGTGCTTTGTCCTGCGCTCAGTGCATACCAGTGTCCTCATTCAGTTAGACTAGCCCCACTCCTTTCCCAGTGCTGGCTCATTGACCTGTGTATTACTATATGGAAAGGGCACAAGCATAGAAATGTACTGCAAGGTGGTTGCAAACTTGCCTTTCCCTCATGTACTATATTTGTATGTGCCATTAGCTAACTCTGTCCTCCCAAAGATACAGTGTACCCATAGAGAGCACATAAGGACTTTATATACTGTAGTACAGTATAACAAATTACACATGCCACATTAAAGCAAAGCATCATGGGAAGCATATGACCATCACCATACTGTACATATACTTCTCATGATGCTCTGCATAATAAGATATGCATAATTTTGTACATTTATATTTCTTTAAAACATGAATTTCTTGTTAATTCCTTTCCTGGGCCTTAATGTTTTGTACTAAAGTTCTCAAATTACTTCTCTGTTTTGGTTCACCATGACCCAAATAAATGAGATCATGAGGCAGGTTCCTTTCTCTTGCTGGCTTGAGATAACAGGGCCTTACATGAAGTCCCAAACCAAATTGAAGAGAGGCGGCTCTCAGGACCAAAAAACAAACACTTGGTACAGGTCCAGCAAAAAAATAAATTAATTGGTGCAGTTGCAGACATAAAATGCAGCCCAAACCAGGTCCACAGCAATCGTCTGCTGCACAGGCAGGGACCCTTCCTTTGCCATTTACATTTCCTTCCTACAGGCTGAATGGGGTGGCAGTCATGGCACCATCCTTTGCACCAAGCTAATCCGGCCTTCTGACTATATCCTGAGGTCTGGGGACATGGTGGTGAACATGAGCAGACCAGTAGGTCCCCTTTCAGGAAAACAGAAATATTGGGAGAACCAACCATATCCCACATCCCCCACTCCACACAGAGTGCAGGATCCAGTCTGCTGGTGGGCAGTCCATCTGATTGGATGGCTGCTGTTAATCATAGGTCTGGGTATGCACATTTGATACATTCCTGCCACCTATGTGAATAGGGTCAAGTATTAGATTGCATATATTTATTAACCATTAAGTTCACGAGGACCGATTTCTGAATGAGAACTTACATCATAGCTACAGTACTGACATTTGGTAAATGGAAGTGTGCACACTTACAAATACATGTTACCTAGCCATTATCTGTGAAAACAATATAATTGTTTCTTATCCACAATATTGTTGCAATGTCAATTAATAATTATGCAACTTAAATATTTTTGTGTACAGTTATATATCAATTCACGGTATTAAACTACATGTTTATTAACCTGTAAGTTCATGAAAACTGGAATACAGGCATGGAACATCATCTAAAGAGTTGCCTGTCAGAGCATTTAGGTGTAGCAGACTGAAGTTACATTGTAATCATATTTAATTACCATTCTGATTACACTTTTAAAATTTCCTTTGTGACTACCTTTTAATTAAATGTCAGATAGACATAGATTGTTGATACAGTGCACAAGACCTGCATTCATGAAGTTACACCTGTAAAACAAATTTAATAATGCCATAATTAGTAACATAAGTAGTTACGCTATAGATTTGCTGTTACAATTTGCAATAACTATTACTTCTAGGGACTTGGATATCATGGTCTATCCACACTTTCTGGCAGTTGTCTTTCCTTTTAATTCTGTCTGGAACAGCTTCAAGCTGGCTCCTCCCACCCACCAGGTGGTAACTCCTGGCTCTGCCCCTTGATGCCAGATCTTCCTTTCCACTTGAAAGATGCAGGTTCCTCCTTACCACTCTCGTGCAGAGTAGACCCTTGTGACTTAAATCTTTGGTTTACATCCTAAAATATTTTAAACTTTGTCTTCAGCTCGATCATTGATTGCTACTGCAATGGACAATGACAAGTTTGCTCCTTGGTTCTGCCAGTGCCCTTGCTGGCAGAAGATGTCCTGAACTGATTCACACACTGCGTGCATCTATTGCCTGGGGCACAAGCACGATACCCAGGCCTGCAACATTTGGAAAACTTTTCATCCTACCATTCTGAAGGATCATCTAGCTCGACTCAAGTTAGGCTGACCGGTGAATGGAAGCCTGTGGTCAAATCCAAAGATGCCAGTTGAGTGATCTCCATGGCTGTGGGGCCTGCTGACCAGCTTGCAGTGTTTGAGGAGGCGGTGGCCCAGGCCGCAGCTCACACCTCCTCTGCTTCTGTCTTTGTGTCACTCCAGCTGGGTGCCTCTTTTATGGAGTCCTTTAAAAATTGTGCCAGGTTCTGGTGACCCTTGGTCAGGGACTCTTGGGACACAAATCTAAGTCAAAGAAAGAGACCAAAAATGGTCTCGTCATTAATCATGGGATCGGGAGTGCTCTCTGTAGATAACTTTGGATTCCCATGCTTCTCCAGCTCTGACTTTGGTCGAATCCTCAGCCCAGGCCACTGGCATCATGGTAACCCAATCAGGCCAGTTGTTCGAGATGCTGGTTGATCTTCCAGCAGAGATTTTTCTTGAGCTGGTCAACCAATTGTTGACTGAGGAGACTGACACTTTACTTTTCAGAACTCTGGTCCTGACTCAGACCGTTGGAGGGATGGATCAGTCACAGGTCATTGACCAAGACCTGGAGGAGCCTCTGCACTCACCAACTACCTCCAAGCCATACCACCAGTCCCCAGCAGTCATGGTTGAGGTCTAGGTCCTATTCCTAGGGGTCAAGTGGTTCCTGCCGACATTGATGCTCCCACTCTTGACATTCCAGGAAGTGGTGCCACTGCTACCCTTTATCCTCATCCTCCTCAGGTGAGGAGAGTCTTCGGTGCAAATTGCTTTGACACTGTGAGGATCTCATGTGGCAGCAGCTGGTGCTCATCAGTATGAAGCTGGTTCTGACTCCTACACAGCCATCACCTGGCTCTCGTCTGACAGGTCGACACCTTCTCCATCTCAGGAGTCGCCTAAGACCATCCTGGCTTGGCAGCTCCCTGTTTCTCCACTGATTCCCGTGGAGCCACCACCTGTTGAGCCAAAACTGGCACTCCGACCAAGGAGTTTCAGCCTGTCAAGGGCTCCCTGTCCACTGTCAGTCACCATCCCTCTGACCTTCCACAGAGGGTCAGCGGGACTGTGGCGGTCAACCCCTCTTTAATGACATCTCTGAGTAGGAAGGTTCCTCCATGCACTCCTGTCTGGTTGAAATGGAGTTGGTGGGGATCTCTCAGTGGATGAAAGCTCTACTTCCTTAATGGGCCTTCTCCACCTCATCTTGAAGTCCACAGGTATGAAAATGGAGTCTGTCCAGAAATGGACTTGATACCCTTAGATTGAGATCCTCAACCAGGGAGATACTCCTGTGAAAACCTTCCCAGTGGTAGTGGCCATCTTTGGCCCTGCCTTGAGCTTTGACAGTGCCCTGCTTCCTGCCCTGTGCTCCCTGCCCAGATGGCTCACAGTTATGCAGTACCTACGGTTCTTGGTTGGAATTCACAGAACACCTCTCATCCGAGGGGCTGGTAGCTGATTCTGTGTTCAGGTACTCTGGCAACACTGGGGAAGTTGATAAGCCATCAAAAAGAGTCCAAGAAGTTAGACCATGCAGCTAAAAGGTCTATGCTGCCTCCTTGCTGGGTCTTTGCCAGGAGAGCTCGGCCCTCCTTATGTCCCACTTCTCCCATGCCCTGCTGTGCACCCTGGATGATGTGCCTCCTCATCTGCTGGTGGAACTCCAGACCTTTGTCAAACAGTTCTGGGACCAGGCCAGGCTGTATCTAGCTACAGCTCCAGACAGCCATGGGCATTGGGGACTCCTGTCCCCGCTCCATGGTGGCCGCAGTGGCCATGCACTGAGAGGCTTGGCTGGGGATCTCAACCTTCACACTAACATTCAGCACAAGCTGGCATATGTTTCTTTCTTGAGCACTGACTTGTTCAGGCCCAGGGTCAAGGGCCACTTCACCCACATTGAATAGTCCAATACCACCTTGGACTCTGTGACATCTGCCCAAAAGAATCCCAAGGGCTCTAAGCAGTAGCATAAAGGGAAGCCCTTTAAGTCCACCTCTACTCCTGTGGCCAAACCAGCTCAGCTCCAGGCTGGACAGCAGTCCCAGGCATGGTGACCTAGGCTGAAGTCAGTGGCCTCAGTCATCCATAAGCCTGGGTGGAGAGGTTCTGGTGGCTCCTAGCTGGACCCTCCTCCTCCACCAAGTCTGCCCAGTGATGGGATGAGGGGTGCCTCCCTCATGCCGCTCATGCCTTCCCTGGGTCCTTCCATGGGAGGCTGCCCCACCACTTCTTTTCTGCCTGGTCCACTGATGCCATGAACAGTTGGGTCCTCAAGGTGGTGGGTCAGTGTCTGCCTGGAATTCAAGCAGTATCCTCCTTGCTGAACCCAGCCCCATGGGAGGACCTGGTATCCGCAGACATCCTGTCAGCTCTTTGGGATGACACTGCCCAACTTCTCCACAAAGAGGTCATGGTTCCTGTCATGGAGCCTCCAGAACACCCATTGTTTGTCTTCAGGTACTTCCTGTGCCAAAATGGAGGTCTGGCGCTGCATTCTAGATCTGTACGACTTGAACAAATTCCTCAAGTCGCACCTTTCGGATGGTAACCCTGTCACAGATCATATAATTTCTGGAACAAAACATATGGTTTTGCTCCCTGGATCTTCAGAACACATTCTTTCATGTCCTGATTCATTCATCTCACAAAAGGTTCCTCCACTTCCAAGCAGAGGGCCCTCCATGAGTTCAGGCCATGCCATTTAGTCTGTCCTCATCCTCCAGGGTCTTCACCAAGTACATTGCAGTAGTGGCAGCTTATCTGAGGTGCTGAGGGATACAGGTTTACCCCTACCCTAGATGACTGGCTGATAGCAGGTCCCACCAGGGCAGGAGGTGGAGCGGTCCAAGGACCTGGCCCTTCAAACCTGCATCTCCTTGGCATCCTGGTTAAGGAGACCAAGTTGGAACTTATACCTTTGCATGTGATAAACTTCACGGTTGGAGCTCGACTCTTGCAGAGCCAGACCCGGCTCCCAGCGGACAGGGTGGAGGCTCTCTCCTTTACTCAATCATTTCAGGTTGGGCAATTGCTCCCTGCCCAGGACTTCCTGTGTCTGCTGGGTTTTATGGCAACCTGCACCAGCGTGGTCCACTGAAGAATCGCTTCCTGCAGTGTGAGCTGGCCAGCCAGTGGTCTCAGTGTGGAGTCACTTTGACCAGCTGGTCCCTGTGACCCAGCAGATGTGGAAGGCCCTCCAGTGGTGGTTAGTCCCAGAGCATCTACAGGAAGAGATTCTGTTTGTCTGCCCAGAACCAATGGTCATCCTGATGACCGATGCCCATCTCATGGGCTGGGGTGCCCACCTGGGGAACACAGAGTCCACGGGCTTTGGACCCCAGAGGAGTCCTGATGCTACATCAACCTGCTGTAGCACAGAGCAGTTTGACTGGTGCTGACTACCTTCACTCCTCACATTCACAGTCAGGTGGTTCAGGTCCAGACAGACAACACCAGTACCGTGTATTACCTCAACAAACAGGGCAGGGCACACTCCCTGCCACTGTGCAAGGAAGCTCCCCATGTATGGACCATTGTACACAGCCTGGAGGCCAATCTCCTAGTCATCCATGTGGCAGGGGCATCCAGCCAGCTGGCAGATGCTCTCAGCTGGGTGGGCACAGTGTCTCACAAGTTGCCTCTCCACCCAGATGAAGTACACAGTCTGTTCTCCCAGTGCGGCATCCCTCAGGTGGACCTGTTAACCCCCAGGGATAATACAAACCTTAGGCTGTTTTGTACCCATCCCCTCAGCAGGGAACACTGCAGGAGGATGCCTTCTCAAGGCCTGGACCCTAGGCTTCTTCTATGCTTTCCATCCACTTCCCTTGATCCACAAGAGTGGTTCTCAAGGTCAGGAGGGACAAGGCACAGGTGATCCTGGTGGCTCCGGACTGGCCACACCAGTTTTGTCACCCAGTCTCCTCAGCCTCAGCAGCAGGCTCCTGAGGCATCTTCCTCTCCTCCTGGACCTGCTCTCCATCAACCAGGGAAGGCACTCCATCCAGACCTTCAATCCCTGTACCTGACAGCCTGGTTTCTGAGTGGCTAGAATTCCAGGCTTTGGGTCTCTATGAAGATGTCCTCACTGTTGTGGAGGTGTCAAGGAAGGAGTCAACCAGGAAATTCTATGTCTTCAAATGGAAGAGGTTCTCCATTTGGTGCTAGAGCAAGGATTGGACCCTTGTCCTGTCCAGTGGCTAGCATCCTTCAGTACCTGTGGTCCATCTCTTTAAGTCAGGCCTTCAGTTTGTGACCCTTAAGGTGCACTGTCAGCCATCTCTGCTTACCAGGCGCAGGCGGTCAGCAGTTGGTGGTGCAGGAAAAGGTGGTCTGGCACTTTTAAAGGCCTTGATCACATTTCCCTCGGTCGTGAACTACCACCACCTTGGGATTTGCTGCTGCTGGTTTTGGCAAAGCTTATAGGCAAGCCATCTGAACCTATGCACAGTGTGATGTCTCATCTGCCATGGAAGATCACCTTCTTTGTGGCTGTCTTGTCAGCCAGAAGGATCAGTGAACTCCAGGCACTTTCAGTGGAGTCTCCTTACCTGGTCTTCCACAGGGACAAGGTTGTCCTTCTCCCCAGCCTGAAGTTCCTCCCGAAGGTTGTCTCTGATTTTCACCTTAACCAGGTGAATAATCTCCCAGTGTACTTCACCAGTCGCACCTCAGAGGCCAAGTACAAGCTTCATCCTCTGGACCTGAAGTGAGCTCTTGCTTATAATAAAGAGCACATGGCTGGAGTTCAGAGAGAGGTTCACCAGCCATTTGCCACCTGTGCTGAAGCCACTGCTGGCAGACCAGCAGTCAAGTGAACAGTTGGCAAGTGGATTGTATCATGCATTGATCTCTGCTATTGGTTGGCAGGTAGAGCCTCCCTTAGGGCTAATGGCTCATTTCACCCATCATACCACTGCCTCAGTGACTGCTTTCAGGGACATCCCTATCAAGGAAATCTGCAGGGCTGCTACATGGAGGTCAGCACACACTTCATTTCCCATTACCACATCTACCTTGAGTCATGCTGGAGTGCTGATTTGGGGCCTCAGTTCTCCAATCTCTGTTCCAGGAGTAGGGGTGTACATCTTGCCTCACTTCTCCCAAAGAACTGCTAGGAGTCTGCCAGAAAGTGTGGATAGAACATCCTATCCACTTCCCTAGAAAAACAGGTTACTCACCTGTAACAGTAGTTCTAGGAGGCGGTACATGCTGTTCATCCACATGGATCCACCCAACCTCCTCTGGCTTTAGCACACAACACTGCTTACAGCGGGCAAGATCTGGCATCAGGGATAGAGTACAGGAGTTACCACCTGGGTGGGTGGGAGGAGCCAGCTCAAAGCTGTTCTGGTCAGAATTAAAGGAACGGTAACTGTCAGAAAGTGTGGATGAACATCATATATCACTCCTAGAACTACTGTTACAGGCGAAAACCTGTTTATGTAGTTGCCCTTGAAAGAACAAATTACATAATGCCAGAAGAGATACAGTGGTAGTTGCACAACAGATTTTCTGTTACACGTTGCAATAGTTATTAAATGTGTAGTTGCACTTGTCAGAATGAATCAATTTGTGGCAAAAGGGAGACAGTAGTAGTTGCATTTGTAACTATTACTTCATGCAAATTGCATAAATACACAACATAAATGTGAAACTAGTTAAAAACTACATAGTGGATTTGCATGTAACTGCACAGTAGTTACAGTGCAGTTACAGTGTAGTTACTTTATGCAAATTATGTGTAAGTACACAACATGCAAATGTGAGACTAGTTAACTATTAGTTTTACATAGAATTATAAGTAACTGCACAGTAGTTACAGTGCAGTTACAATGTAGTTATACAGTAGTTACAGTGTAGTTAATGACACGTGTTACCAAAATCTCTTCTGTTTACTAATTTAAAACATTGCATACATTACAAAAGTGTAAAGCAGCCATTGTTGGCTGTAGCCAACTCTTGTTAGATTACCAATCAGTTCTCAAACCCAGTAGAATCCATTGACTGTAATCCTACATTTAAACATTCATTCTTGGCTTCCAGTCAATTGATATCAAGCAGATTCTGGAACAGAATTATAATAAAAAATATTGATCTTGATAGGAAAAGGCAGCATCGGCAAAGGAGTCTAGAAAAGTAAACAAACGACATAATTTGAATTGAAACAGAAGAATTAGTTCTGAAGAGTAGAGAAATTAAACTCACTACAAAAATACCTACATTTCCAGTTATAAACAAGTGAGAAAACCAAGTTTAGGTTCCCTTCTTTTCAGACCAGAGGATCAGACCTGACTGACCAGGTCTTGTGCTGGTCAGTCAGTGCATTTCCCTGTAGGCTGAGCATGCTGCGGCAGGCAAGCATACAGCTTCCAATGGCCCAGGGTAGGGATATGAGTTTGCTTCCAAACCTGGGATTTTCTGATGTCTGTGGAGTCCCTTGCCACATTTCCACCAACTTTAAAGGGACACTGTCAACCTGTTTTTCATCATATTATTTCTAGTTGAAACCTCACATTTTATGATTGCTTACCCTCTCTAAAATTCACTGATGTTGCTGTTTGTTTTGTCTGTCTCCTTGTTTGCTAGAACTGAAATGCATGGCAGTGTATATTTATAAGCAACCTTGTTTTTGTTTACAGTTCTGGTTCTGTTCTTACTGCATGCTTCTGGAGCAATAGAAACACACCAAAAAGTTCAGTCTCTGATAAGGAAGTAGCCTCCCAAACTACCACAGCATCATGAGGGGCTAGACTGTTTTGTGGATGTTCCCAAGTCCAGGAAATATGTATTTGGAGCTGATCAAGGAATGTAAACAAACATGTTTTGGTGTGATAACACCAGTATGTTGGACAGTTTGTTTTTACTTTGTAAAGAAAATATGAGTTAAAATCAAACTACCAACTACATCAACAATCTTTACACAATGTTGGCAATCATAAAATATGTTTTTAAACTAGGGCACTTTGAGACCTAAGGGGTTGACAGTGTCCCTTTAAGGCTTTCTAAGCCTTAAACAGACTCATTATTTATCTATTTATTTATTTAAGAGATTTACCAGATAAGCATACTGAGCGGGTTCCACTCGTTTCCAGATGCGACCTGGGAGTTACATACATGCAATACAACTGGAGCATAGGCGATGGTGCAATACAACAGGTACAGAATGAATGCAGTAAAGGGTGAAACAATCAGGTCCAGGAAATGTTACAGGCTGGACTATTGTGTATTTAGTTACAAGTTTTAGTTTAGAGTGCATGAGTTGCTAAAACATAGTAGGGTTTTAGAACCATAGTGCATAAAACAGACAGTGACACATTGGTGAAGGCAACAATTATAGTCAGTTGTTGAACAAATGTACAGTTTATAACGCGTTACGAAGCCTCCTGCTAACAGAACTGGGCTGCAGGTTGCAGTTACATGTGACTGAGAAGTGGCCTGAAGGAGAGTTTTCAAGGTCCTTGGGGTGGAGGACTGCCTAATTACAGCAGGAGGTCATTCCAGAGTTTGGGCAGTCTATATTTGAAAGCAGATTGGCCCTTTGAGGTGTGCATGAAAGGGATATGCAGAAGTCTTGAGTCAGAGTCTCTCAAGGAGTAGGCGGGTGGGATGGGTTGACAGGACGGAGCTGAGATAGGTGGGGAGGAGTTGGACCAGTGCTTTACTACAGATTTGCGCAATGAAGCTGGCGCCTGGAGTGCAGTGAGGGAGATCTAGGGCACTATACAGGTCGCAGTGGTGGGTGGTGGGGGGCATTCTAGGATGAGCCGACAGAAAGAATGAAAAGAGTGTGAAGTTTGCCAGGGTGGATCACGGGGCTGCGCTGTAGATCACGTCTCCGTGAGTGAGAAGATTGGGAGAATCATTTTGAGTACTAACTCCTCCTGACCCGAGGTGGGTTGGCAACCTTTGTTGCGGTGTAGTGCACCTAGTTTTGGGTATAGTTTTTCTGAAGGTAGTCGACGTGGACGGAGAAATCTAAATGGCATCAAGCCATACACCCAGGTACCTGAAGGTGGTGCATGATTCCAAGGTGGTACCGCCTAGTGTATGGAAAGTGGGGAGCAGCTAGTCATCATAGCATGATGTCAGATATACATAATATCTATAACATGCTGTGTATGTATAATAATAATATGCTGACTGCACCTCTGACAGTCCTATTCAACCACTCACTGGAAAAAGAAGTAGTCCAGGAGGACTGGGGAGGGCAGCTATAGTACCAATTCACAAAAGTGGGAGCAGGGAGGAGGCTGTCAATTACAAGCCAGTCAGCCTGACTTCGGTGGTGGGGAAATTAATGGAATGGCTACTGAAATAAAGGATTGTGGAATATCTTGAATCTAGTGGCTTGCAAGATCCGAGGCAGCATGGATTCACTAGGGGAGGTCCTTAATCTTATAGAAGATCAGGGTGGAGTGTTGGATATGGCCTACCTAGATTTCAGAAAGACCTTCAGTACTGTTCCACATAGGGGACTCATCAACAAGCTGGGCAGCCTAGGAGTGGGACTAAAACTGGAAAATTGAATAAGAAATTGGTTGGAGGATAGGAGACAGAGGGTAGTGGTTAATTGGGTTCATTCTGAGGAAGGGAGGGTGACTAGTGGGTGCCACAAGCATCAGTACTGGGACCAGTCCGGGACTTCCGGTGGGTGCACTAGCGAATGGCAGCCTGATTTGGTAACTCTACGTCCAGATTAAATCCATCAAAATCAGAAAGAAGTCTAACCCATCCATCGCTAGAATTCAGTGGAGATCGTGACGAAATGACTTCCAGACAAAAACAGAGAGAAAAGCGTCAACCAGCTGAACTCACAGCTAAAAACATTACTAGACTACGCTCAGCAGAATCAGCCAACACATCAGAATCCTCGTGGCAGGCCGGAGATAATTCAGGAGAAAAAGAAGAACGAGTGTACAATAACCTCTAAGCAATTATTTGCAACGCTGCAAAAATGAGCGAATCCTTAGAGAGACTGGAAAGGGGACGGAAGAAAATAAAAGAAAACTAGAGAGTCTGAGGGAAAATGGGGCAAGTAGAAGAAAGCCTAATGGACTGTTCAGCCATGGTGGAAGTTCACAATGCGGCCTAATTGACTTACACAGGAGGGAACTACAATTGGAATCCAGATTGGAGGAACTCAAAACAGAAACAGAAGAAACAACATAAGAATACATGGCCTGCCTGAAGGCACAGAATCAGGCCCTACCCGATGTTTTTGAATCTTTTCTAATGGAGATACTAGACTGGCAGCCAGAAAACCGCTAAACATAATTCGGGCCTATTGCTCTCTGATACCTAGGCCTAAAAGATCCGAATGCTCGCCCGGTCAGTAGTAATAGCCTTTTAGATTTTCATTAAGGAGGATTTATTAAAGAAGGCATGGTCAAAGAAGGAGATAATATTTGGGGACACCAGATTGTTTTTCGAACAGGATTATAATCACGAATTACTAGCCCAACGAGAAAGATCCTAATGGCGGTTCGCGCCTCTGCAACAGAAAGGCATTAAAGCATTTGTAGAATATCCAGCTAGACTTAAAATTGTAACTGAAAATGGGCCTAAGAATTCGCTGACCTGTCGGAGGTAAAGAACTTTCTGTCATCGGTGGAGGTGGACGTGGAGATTCCCGGAGTCGTTTCAAGTGGGGGGACAAAATGCTAGTCGGAGGATGGCAAAAGGTGGAACGAAAAGAAAAGGGTTACACGATCACACGGAAGTATCCGGGTCTGTGGAAAACAGTGCAAAAGACGAGGAGACTGTGTTATGAATCGGGAGGCTGTTTTCCTAACAGAACAAAACGAAGAAAATCTCCAAACCTGAACTATATATGCTGATCTCATAATATCTCTTTAGAATTCTGGCTGACATAGACTGCCCACTGAATCTAGTAGATCTAGTAGATGGTATTTTTGACCATTTGGTAAAGGATGGGAATAATAGAATTGTTATAGGGAAATTAGATTAGATGGATACATTCTCACTCATTTGGCACTATTATCAAAGCATTCGGATATAAAGGTGGGGGAGAGGTCACGTTGGTAACCAGCAGCCTCACGGCCCTTGATTTAAAGGGGAGAGGGAAAACAGGACAGCTGCACTCTTGGGGAAAAAAAGGTTCACACTTCTGGAAACAAAGGCTGGAGAGGTCGAGGGTGCTAGGGGTGGAGGCGCTCTGATTGAGATGATGATCAGTGGATGTGATAGTAACTCCCAATGTTTAAAGGCAGCCCTAGAGGTGAGATTGCACCCGAGGGGTTAGCACTGACGCATAGCTGATCCATGCAAACAGAAAGCTCCATGGATATCACCTCTACCTAGGTTGGTACCTCCATAACGAGGAGCCACTGGTGAAGGTTTCTAGAGCTACATAAGATAAACATCAAGATAAGAAAACTGGAGATATAAATATCTACAATAGATAAAGGAATACTGGTTGTCTGTCTATCTTAGGGGTGCCCTCCTCTCCCTCCCTCCAGATCTTACTGATGGCAATCTGCATCATTAGAAGCAATTGGATAAACTTAAATAAATATTAAACCAAAAACAATGGACTATCTTTAAGATATGTAGGAAAGATGCAGCTTTTGTCTTTGGGACCCCCGAGGTCATGGGAAGGGTCAAGCTTGGGTGGTCGGGCTGTAGGGTTCTCAGCGGTTGGCAAACCCCCACAAAGGGATATACTACCTAGATTTTCTGGTATTAAGGTATCTGACGGGTTTATAATTTACATCAAGAAAATTAAGTAGCGAGTGATAAGTTCAGAACAAGAACTGGACAAGGGCTTAACTTCCTTTTTCAGGCTGGTCAATAATGCTTAGACTAGTTCTAAATGTGTGTCTTACTGAAAGAGCTGGTGAGAAACAAATACCTGGCTCTTAAGTAGTGATGCTAAGCCAGGCGGATGGCTTACATTTAGGAGGTCATCCATCCACACCTCATGAAATAACATCTTTGAGAGGGTGGACACATGGTAAAGCCACCTTGAAAGAACTCATGTTTAATAAGTTGCAATGTACTATAAGTTACCAAAGGTTTAGTTATATGTTTAGTGGAGTTTTAGTTTGTATGTGGTTGATAAAGCACAGATGCTCCACGGAAATACGAAAAGCTAGCAATGTCCTGGTAAAGAGATGATACTCATTTTCCTTATTTAAAAGATTATGGCTGATTTAAACATAGTTACACTTAATGTAAATGGGGTAAATAATCCAGTAAAAGGGCAAAGATTATACAGGATCTTGGGAGGAGAAAGGCTAGGTTGCATTTATGCAAGAAACTCATTTAACTGCAGCAGAACATCTTAAGTTAAAAGATCTTGGGTGGGGAGGTATATCCCGCATTTTGAAAAAGCCCTCATCGCAGGCGTAGCAATCTTGATTAGACGAGATGCCCCGCTTGTGGTAGAAGGTCCGCACAGATCAGAGGGTAGGTTTGTACTGTTACAAGGATCATACAGGGGTCAGAAGTGTACCTTTTGAATATATATGCCCCAAATGAAGATACCCAGATTAGCATTTTTGGAAAGGGTCATCAAAGAAGCAGTCACGGATGTGCAGAGTTTAGTAGTTATAGGTGGAGATTTTAATGAAGTAATACATCCAGGGGCAGATAGGTCTGGAGGGCCAGGGGTGGAGCCACACGTACGGGAAACTAATCCAGAGGTTGAATCAAGAACTAGGCCTATCAGAGGTCTGGCGCTTCATGCATCCAAGGGAAAGATTTCACTCATTATTCTCCCAGGCATAGGGGCTATTCTAGGATAGATTATTTTCTTCTATCATCCAATTGGTTACAAAGGATGGAGAAATGTGATATTGGACAATTACCATTTCAGATCATGCCCCAGTTTCCTAGAGTTGGCTCTCACACCGACCCCTCTGCAATCTTGGCTAAATGTAAGTCACCTTTCAAGGGAAGACTTTGGGGAATTAGTGGGGAAGTTATTAAGAAGTTTGAACAACATAATTTAAAAGGTGATACAAGTGAAGGGATAAGATGGGACACGCTCAAATGTTGTTTAAGGGAGAAATAATCCAGTATTCATCCATATTAAAAAGGAGAGGATCCAGACTAGAGTGTTGCTGGAGCAGAAAATCACCCAATTAGAGACCCAACATCAGATAGGGCAGGATACATATATAAAGCAGGAGCTGAACAAGGCAAGACAATAACTAAACCAGATACTAGATAGACAAATGGAAGGGCAGCTAAGATATGCCAGACAAAAATACTTTGAACATGGGAACTGAGCGGGCAGGCTGTTAGCATGGCAGTTGAGACAAAAGCGGCCAATAGAGCGATGGTGTGGTTAAAGAAGAGGAGAGGCCACGACATCTCCGGACGGAGATTCTAAATAGATTTGGGAAATTCTATGCAGATCTCTATACAGCGGAAACAACTCCAGAGCACCATAGAGTAATGCAGGATTATTTGGGATCTTTGCCTATTCCTACATTAGAGGAAGCAGACCGCACAAACCTTAATTCCCCTATTACTATGGGAGAGGTGAGATCACAAATAAAGCATCTTAAAATGGTAAGGCCCCAGGACTAGATGGCCTACCAGCGAGTTTTATAAAAGTTTGCAGCAAAAATAGAGAATTACTTGGTTAGTACATGCAATTTTTATTTTTTACGTCATAAATCAGTGCCACCTTCCTGAATTTGGCCCAGATTTCAGTTATCTTGAAGCCGGATAAAGACCCTGAGCAATGTGGTTCATACCGTCCCATCTCCTGCTACTGGTAGACTTAAAAATATTTACAGGGATCTTGCGGAGAGACTTCAGGCATATATTGCCCCTTATCCATCAGAACCAGACAGGATTTATTGAGGAGATTTCTCCAAGACAATATAAGACACCTATTGAATATCATAACAGCCCAGAAGAATAAGAGTAACATTTCAGATGGCCATTAGTATGGATGCAGAGAAACAACAGGTGGACTGGCATTTTATGCTGTCCACCCTGTCTAAATTAGGTTGGGAGAAAATTTTGTTTCAGCCATTGGAGCGCTCTATCATAAAACAGAGGCAAGGATCAAACTGAACGGATTGCTATCAGATAGAATATCTTTAAATAGAGGGACTAGACAGGGATGTCCTCTCTCCCCTAATATTTGCCCTAACATTGCAGCCACTGTGATAGAGATGAGAGAATCCTGAAATTAAGGGGGTAATGGCAGGGGAATAGAACAAAAAGTCTCTCTATGCCGATGATTCCCTTTTTTAATAAGTGACCTCAAACTTCCCTACCGCACTTATTAAATACACTGAATAAATTTGGTACATTAGCGGGATACAAAATAAACTATACTAAATCGGAAGCAGTGATATTAAGTGGGGGTCCTCAGAGGGACTTCAGGCAGAATCTTCCGTTAAATGGGCCATAATAATACTTTTCATTATTTAGGATTCAGATTTTGACAGATATATCTCGATTATTCACGGATAATTTCATGAAGCTGTATAAAAATATGCTAGCAGACTTTGCCCATTGGAAACTGCTACCCCTGACATTATATGGTAAGATCCAGGTAATCAAGATGAACATTTACCGAGATGGTTGTTTCTCTTTCAAACCCTTCTGATCCCTGTAAAGCCCGACTTCTGGAAACAGCTAAACAAAGAAATTTCTAACTTTATTTGGTCAGGGAAACATCCACGAGTTTCATATAAGACCCTAACATGGTCAAAAGAAAGAGGGGGTTAGGACTGCCTAATATGTATTTGTATTACTTAGCGGCTCAAGGGTCACAATTAGTTACATGGGCCAAACAGAGGATAGATTCTGGATGGTATCTATTAGAAAAAATACAATGAACAACTATAAATTGTGGACCCTGCCCACGTCAGAGATATCTCGCCAGGTTTTGGCATCTACAGACAATCCATGGGTTAAACACTCCTGTGTATCTTAAAAACTTAAAAGGATAACACATACACCGAACATGTTGGGACCCCTCTCCTTGATTAGACATACACCGAGCTTCCCCAGGGCTGATTTTGGATTTGCGTATTGGGAACATAAGGGTCTTACCACATTTAAACAATTCCTAGATGAGAATGGCTGTCTCCCTTTAGCACCTTACAGGAGCGCTTCTCCCTTCCAAAGAAGACTTCTATAGGTTTCTCCAAACACGGCACTTCCTTTTAGAGGAAGGAAATTTACTAAAGATAAACAGAGACCTGACTCTGCTCTAGTCGTAGTGGTGGGACTCAATAAAAATTAGGGATAAACTGAGATACGTGGCAGCATTATACACAATTCTATTGGACTTGAAGGGGCTCCAATCCTAGAAGAGACACGAACAAGGTGGGAGAGGATGCTAAAATAACCATTACAAGAGAAGAGTGGGACTGTAGGCTTCAGAGGGGTTGGCAAATTACATCGGCCATGATGTGGCAAGAATTCAACTGGAAAATACTCATTAGATTTTTCAGAACTCCAGAGATAACAGCACATTATAAACCACAGACCTCTTGAGCATGCTGGCTCCAGTGCGGTACACAAATGGGTACTCACTTCCACATATTTTGGGAATGTGACAGACTGTCAAGTTTCTGGTGACAGGTACACTCGGCGATAAGCAGGTAGCACTCTTCCTATTCCTTTTACATTTCAGGACTTAGTGTTAGGCCTCCCCACCTATCGATGGGAGGCGTCAAAGAAGGAATTGTGCCAGATAATGAGAGTGGTTGCATTGAAATGCATCACCACCAAATGGCTATCCTCTGAACCCCTCCCTAATATTATGGGTCTCAAAAATGGAAGAAATAGAAATGATGGAAAATATTACATATACACTGCATCTTAAAGTTGAAAACTTCCAGAACATGTGGCTCCTTGGAGGCTGTGGAGAAGAGGGTACAGGGAAGAACTAGAGGAGATGATAGAAGGGTAACATAAAGTTATACAGAAAAGCAGTCTAAGTCGATGGCCATATGGAAATCGAGGAAGGGATAGAGTAAGGGTAGGAAGGAAAGCGGAAATGTGGGCAAAGGAATAGGAAGCTGGGTGTTAAAATGAAAATATATATGTATAAAAAAGGAGAAGAGATGGAGTATCTGTGCACATGGTTGTTCGAGGGGTTTCTTCTCTTTTTTTTTTTTTTTCATTTAATGTTGTGTTCCTGTAGTTGATAGAACCACATGGTTTTGAGACTATTATTCCAGAGGAAAGCGGCGACTGAGGATGGTAGGAGTTGGAACTCGGACTATATCCTTGATGGAACAGGATCAGAGACTTTACTGGTTTCGCTGCAAGAATCTGTACCATTTCATCTAAAGCTCATAGCAGCCTGCAGTGAACTTTTGCTGTTCCTAGATGCTTATCTGAGTAACTAGTCTCGGTAACTTCAGGAGGTCAAGAATATTTAATGTCTTTCAGTAAAAGAAAAGAATATGTAGAACCAACATTTATTAGATGGAAAAGAAATATGTTAATTGAATTGTATTGAACATACTGGTATGCCTAAAATACTCAAAATAAAATTAAAGTTATAAAAAAAAAAAAAAAAAAGTACTGGGACCAGTCCTCTTTAATATCTTTATAAGCAACAATGCAAAGGAACTAGAAGGAAGGTCTGTCTTTTTGCAGATGGCACAAAATCTGCATTAGAGTGACACTCCAGGGTGTGTGGCAAAATGAATAGAGATCTAGGCAAGCTTGAGGAGTGGTCTAGAAAGTGGCAACTAAGTTTTAATGCAAAAAAAATGCAAAATCATGCACTTGGGGCATACAAACCCAGGGTCAGAGTACAAAATGGGAGTGGTACTGGCAACTACCAAACAGGAAAGAGACCTGGGTGTTATCAAGGCAGTGGGGAGAACAAGTGGGATACTAGGCTGCATAGGGAGGGTATCACCAGCAGAAAGAGGAGGTGGTGATACCTCTGTATCAGTCTCTGGTGAGACCCCACCTAGAGTATGGTGTTCAGTTCTGGAGTCCGCATCACTGAAAGAACAGACACAGCTGAGGCAGTTCAGAAGATGGCAATTAAAATGGTGTGGGATCTGTATCAACAGCCCTCTGAGGAGAGATTGAAGGACCTCAATATATACAGACTAGAGGAAAGGAGGAGGGGTTATGATGAGAGTTTCAAATACCTTAGTGTTATACAAACGTTTCAAGAGGGAAGCCTTTTTCCAGAGAAAGGATGCACAAGAACAGTGAGTCATGTGATGAAGCTGGGGGGTAGAATCAGGGCAAATGTAATGAAACACTTCTTCACAGAAAGGGTGGTGGATTCCTGGAACAGCCTCCTGAGGAGGTGGTGGGAGCAAAAACTATAATGGGATTTAAGAAGGCATGGGATAGGTATAAGGGAACCTTAGAAGCAAGGAAGGTGGAGGGGCTAAAGCCAGAGATCTAATAGGGTCTACAGTGTGTCAATAGGTAGGGAACATAGGCAGACTTGGTGGGCTAATTGGTCCTTATCTGCTGTCAAATTCTATGTTTCTATGTTTCTAGTGTTAAACTTAGAAAACCTTAATTTCTTATATGTCTAGATATCAGAGAATTCAGCTCCATATGCTGTTTACGAATTCTGTGGAGAGCAAATAACACCATTTTCTACAGTTGAGCAGCTGAAAAAGCAATCACAAAATGGTAAGTTACATTTAATTTTATTTTTATTTATAAATTATCTGCTCAGTGGGGTATGAAATTCTTTTTCCTTCACCTTGTCTTCAGACAGGTTCAGTGACAACCATCCTAATCTTCTGCTTTACCAAAGAACAGTATTACCACATTAAGTTACTTCTTAACAGCATTGCCTCTTGTGCTGCAGTATCCTCAAGGAACCACATTATCTTAAGTGTTACTCTTACTCGCTTAGACAGCACAATAAGGTCACACTTCAGCTACTGTGGCACCTTGGGGATACTGCAACAAGAAGAAGTGTTGTTATGATGTGCCTTAATGTGATAAGTTATTCTATAGAAAATGAATTAGGATGGCTGCTATAGTCAAAAACCATGCCTACCCTTGTACTAGAGCACATTCCCACCAGTCATTGGGGAGGCCTTTAAACCTAGTAGAGGTTTGTTTTAGTATATTTATTTATTTATTAGCTTTTAGTAACTGGGTAAGTGTTCTAGGCAACAGACCTGCCTATTTTCAGGCACGACCGGGAAGGCATGGGATAGGTATATTAGAACTCTGCTTACCGCTGTGAAGATCTAATTCATAAAGGTCTAGAACCAGCATGACTATGACTCTGAACATTCTAATGTCAGCCATATTGCAGTGTGTAAGTAGGGGACACAGTTACGGTGTTCCCTACACACACACTGACAGCAAACCCATGTAAGCAGATCACAGGTTACAATGTCCTAGCTGGAAAAGTAACTCCAAGATGAACTATCTGCAGAGGTGCTCTGAGGATCGTCTGTCATAGCAACCATATGCAATCCAACCACTTTCCAAAACATGGAGTTGGACCTGAAGCCTGAAGGTAAAAGTAGGGTAAATTTAGCTATCTAACTGATACAGTAAGTTTCTTGTGTTGCAGCTCCCCATACACTCATGCAGCAGCTCTCTTGAGCCACCATGCAGTCATGCAGTGGCCTTCTAACTCATTACAATATAAGTATTGCGAGGTTGAGGCTTATTATTTGACATAGAAACACCTAACCCCAGAAGCACTGTCAGTGGCCGTCCAAAGTTCCATTGTCAGCATCATAAGACTATGGTCTTATCATATATGGATCTGCAACTACACTGCTCTCAAACATATCACAAAATCCTGAATAAGGCCTGTCGTCTTATTTCTGGCTCACATCATCCATACCCACATGTGACCTTTATCCCAATCTGGATGGCTTCAACTGGACAACGCATAAAATACCAAATCTGCATCATGACAAGAAAATTATAATGAGACTTGTCCTACCTGGTGTCTGTGCCCTCCTTAAGCCTAGACATAGGAATGTCACTACAAGGAGATCCAATTCCCATCTACTACATACCCCATGATGTTACCCACCCAAGGACAAAGATCATTTGCCTATCGAGCATCTAACTGGATCAACTGTCTTGGCAGTGACATAGTGACCGCTCAACACTCGGCCTTTTCAAGTCCAAGCTCGCCTCTCACTGCTTGTATCCTGCGATTGCCCATCTTAACATTTCCACCTTCCAGCTGCACATGCCCCAGCACCCAGCACTTACAATCAGTCTTTGCACCCTAACAACTTACCTGGCATGTTCCTCGACAAGGCCCCTGGCTGCATTGTCTCCCACCCTCACCCACCTCCCGTACTCCCCCCTACCCCTGCACCTCCTACCCTCCTCGATCTCCTACCCTCACTTCTCCCCTCATGACCCCCCTCTTCCCTTGTCTTGCTCATAGCTCAAGTCTTTGTACTGGTTATTACATGTCTATAAGTCAGTGACATTATGTTTGTAACTAAAAATGATGACTGTTGCACATGCTGATGTGGAACCTTTGTAAAGAGCCTCGGTTCAAAGGTATTGTAATCCTAGATTGAAATAAATAAATAAATAAAATAAACTGAAGGGTCTCATGGTCAGTTTTCCTAGCTCTCCTGCTGCACTGCAGTGAATCTACAGCACATACTAAAATGTCTCTCTTGACTTATTAGTTCAGCTGTGTAGCTTCTCTCTTGGCCATCCATGCAGTCATGAAGCAACTCTGCTGGCTTCTAGACCTTTATATTACATCTCTATTAGCAGAAGGCACAAAATCTGACCCTACTCCTCAGTGCCCTCCTTTCCTCGGGCCACACACAAACGTCATTTGATTTTCATGGTAGGAAGATAGTGATTTGTTTCTTCATTGACCAGAGAGTAATGGTAGGGAGAGACAGAGGTAACAGCATAGCATGAGGCTGGCTAGCGGCAATCAAAATGAAGAGAGAATAATAGAAGAAATTATTTTTAATAAGAAACAAGTCTAGTGATGAGTAACTACATGAAGAGTAATGTAGTAAATGATACCCTAGATCTTACTATAAGAAAGGCTTTTGCAGCAGGCCACACTGGTAGGGACTAAGCTGTCAGGCACCAGACCACATGGAAAACTTTTAGCTAGCAGTGTACTATGGGGACCACCCACCCTGACATCAGCCTGTTATATAAAGGCGGTGGCCTCCCACCTACTTCAGTTCTTTCCTGTGGTAGATCCATGCATGTCAAACCTTAGTGTATTCCACAGCTACAGTCATCCCGCCATTACTTGTGCCTGCCTTTTTATTTTCCTTTTCTTGAGTGTTAAACTTGATTTTTGAGTTTTCATCAAGTTTATGTCCTCTCTGTCACAAACTCACTCAGCAGGTCAGCCCTCTCGCCCAAAGTGCCAACCTCTGGGCACAGAATTGTGAACAGTGAACAGAACAAGGTAATCCTCTTGTCGGTTTTGTGGGTTTGAGTCACCTTAGTCCCAAGTTCTGGAGGGATTCAAACTGATAACCTCTTGTTAAGCGTCCCAATTATCAGGCTCAGGTTATTCTGTCTTTGGGGAGCCAGATATCTTTGCCTATGGGCACCTAACCAGGTATTTCAAAATGAACCCTTAGAACTCTATGTAGGACCTAGAGAACTCTTTTCTGTTTCACAGTTTGGTATCACAATAGCGCATGCACAGTGTCAACTATAACCATCTAAAGCTTCACTTATAAAAAAAGAAGTTTCAAGGCACTCCAGGCAGTTTCTGTTTTAAAATATATATCTTTACTTTAAAAATAGATAAAAATAGCAAAACAGTAAATACAGAACAAGATATTCCAACACATACAGCCTTAAAAACAAAACAGCTTTAAAAGTGCAAATTCCTACAATCCATACACTCTGGTCTTAGCTAATTGTATTCTTACTTCCTTAATCTTTCAGTTCTTTGATGTTCCTCTCTCTCTCAGTCAGAAAAATGAATGTCCTCTCTGTAAGGTCTGCTCAGTATATTTAAAAGCAATCTTGAGCCAGCCTTCTCTCTGAGGTCAACTAACTCCACCTTGGTGTATTAAATTTATATTTGATAACACATGATGTCCTTACTAAGATATTTAAAAAATAATAGGTGACATAATGAATCACCTCTCTTTATGTGACTGGTCAAAACCAGTCTGTGGTCTCTTCACCCAGATGTTGAAAGTCTCTTTGATGTAATTCACTGTATACTCCAAGCAAATGCTTATTGGACTATCCTAATTTAGTCTGGGACCTGCTTTACCCAGACATCAAAGCCTCTTTGATGTAATTCACTGGCTTCCTGGGAGATACCCAAAACACATGCCTAGGCCCTTTTTCTTATGACACCTAGTGCAAATCAAAGGATTTCCCTGAGGGCATCATAAACGGATATATTGGTTCCTGGCTCAAAGCAAATTGACAAGGGAATTGCATTTCAGATATCTGCAGTTTAAACTACCTATTGTCCTTTGAACTTATCCCTGGGGGTGGATGTGTCAATTTCAGCAAGCCAGCATTTCCTCCTGACAAACAGTCCATCACACATTTTTTATATTTACAAAAATGATACATGGATCAGAACCAACTGTCCAAGTGTGGCACTCTCCACCAGCCTCATCTTCGACTGCTCCACTAAGTGTGCCTGCAGCAAACAGATTCCTGAAAAGACAGCCAATCTGCATGTCTGATTTGTCTAGGCCTCAATCATGACACAGAAGCCTGCCAGAATTCCAAAAATTCAGTCAGGCCACTCGGAGACATTGTCTTAAGACTCTGGAGAGCCATCTCTTGAAGCAGAAGTTGGTTGAGATGGAAAAGGAGTTGCAGGACCCTAGCTCTTCAGCCTCATAGGCACAGTCCTTCGGGGCTTCCTGTTTGTTTCAGAAACCTGTTGGGAAACACAAGCACAAGGACAAACTGTGGGACTGGGACCGCTCTGCTTCCCAGTCACGATTGCTCCATGAACTTTCAGCCCCATCAGTGTCATCCTTTCACAGGAGGTCAGCCCCTTCAGCCCTCTATTCTACAGGACTCCTGGTGGCTCAGCCACCCACCCTCATGCTATTTCAGGTGGTGGCTTCTCAGGGCAGGGGACTTCATCTCCTCCCTCCAGCACCTGACACCTAGGCTCATCTCCTCCATTGGTGTCAGCCAAGTGACTCAGCCAGTATTGGTTTCTTGGGCATTGGTTCTTCCACCTTCACCCCCCAGGCCACAGCACTGTCTATGGCAGTCCCCACCAATGAGTCTAACATCAGTCCTTCAAGCAGCACCCACAGCAGGCTACTGCTGCTCCCTTTACTCTGGTGTCACCTCTGCCTTTGCCAGAGGGTTCTCCTTCCTCCCAGGCACCTGCTTTTCTGGCTGAGCTGGTGGACCCTTCCTCCAGAAACTCCCAGCTGCTGCCTGCTGGGGCACCACCAGTGCTGCCACTGCCTCAACCAGTGGGCCTAATGCCAGTGTTGCCTTCTGCAGCCTGCACGCATTTTACACCCACTGGCCTGATCCTCAGCTGGCACCAGGTGGCCCTATTCCTGGATGCCCTATGCCAGACCTGCTTTCATTGTACCTTACCCAGTGCCTTCCTGTCCCTACCCACAGAGTATAATCTGCCACCCCAGGTGGACTGTAATACTTGTTTTCAGCGTGGTGGTCTTTTGTCCAGAGTCAGACCCTCACTTGTCAAAAGACTGCATCGAGCATCCCCAGCGTCTTCCCGGGACCTGGCACCCCAGGATCCAGGCGGGCTAGGCCTAGTGAACCCTGAACATTGGGGTCTTCAGGTCTTGACCTGACCCAGCATTGGCTCTGGTTCTCAGAAGGATGAGAGAATGCCACCAGTGTCGAACCCATGCAGCGAGACCAATGAGGATGACTTGAATGGTTCTGGGTTTTCCTCATCATCCAGGGAGTCTTCAGATGGGAGGACACTCCCAGGCAGGTACCTTAATCCCCAATGACCCAACATTTATGGATGTCATGAAGAACATCCAGTTCATTATGTGCTGGCAAACAGAGAATCAGCACCCAAAGCAGTGCTGTCTGGCTGTGCATTTAAGGCAGCTGGACTCCCTCCCTATGGTGGTGCCAATCAAGACCCAGCTCCTCACGAGGATGTCACAAAGGGCAGCATGGAATCACCTCCACCCTGTGTTACCCAAGAAGGTGGACCATCTTTACCATGCCCTCTTGGTAAACCTTTTTATGGAGTCACCCCAAAGCTGATTCAGTGCTCATTAATGGAATACATGTCCATACCAAAAGCCCATACACCTTAGTGCCTTCCCCTGACAGGGAATCTCAGCAGATGGACCACCTAGGTAAGTGCATGTTTGCATTTACTATCCTAGCTATCTGGGCCATAGATTACCTGGCTTATATGATCCAATATCAGAATGTCCTCTGGGATCAAGCCAGGGACCTGGTGCACGTGTTACCAGAAGACCCCACCAAGATGCAGCTCACCCAACTCTTGAAGTTGGGTTTGGACATTGGCAACCATATTCTTCAGGCTGCGTATGATGCTGTGGATGCCTCTGGGTGTGAGGAGGCTGCTGAGGGTCTTCCTCTGGCACCATTCCTGGCTTTGGGTCTCAGGCTTTGTCTCAGATGTGCAGTTAGCATCCTGAATGCCCATTTTGGGTCTGTGTCCTTTTGAGGTGGAGATGTCCAGGACATAATCTCCACCCTGCAGAAATCGAGGTAAGCCCTTAAGTCAGTTAATTTGCTCTATCACACTCAGTCTAGAGCAGACCATTGTCAGTCCTTTCATTAGTCCTCTCACAAGCAGTCCTGAAACCAGTCTGCCATGAGTCAGCACTAGTGAAGGCCATGGTGGCCCCTGCCCCTCGGGCACCTGTGGCCACACTGTCAGCATCTGCCCCCACCTCCGACTACTTAGCCAACCCCTTCTCTGGCTGAGACTCTGGAGGAGGTGGTGAGTCGGTTCTCCCCCACCTTGATGGGTGGTGGGAGTGACCAATGACAATTGAGTGCTTCAGATCATAGAGTACGGTCAACATGTTGGAATTTCTGAGTGGCCTCCAGAAAAATCACCCAGTAAACTCCTATCCCCCTGCCCACCTGTTCCTCGTCTGGGTGGAAATTCATGCTCTCCTCAAAAAGGGCCATAGAGCCTATCCCTCCAGCTTAGTGGGAAGGAGGTTTTACTCCCACTTCTTCCTTGTCCCCCAAAAGACTGGAGATCTTTAGCCCACCCTGGACTAAGCAATCTATATCTGTACATCAAGTACAAGCATTTTGGGATGGTCACTTTCCAGGGGCTGTTACCCCTTGCACCAGGGGATTGGCTCTGCTTGCTGAACATTCAGGATACTTACCTGCACATCCAAATCTTTCCTGCCAATCACCACTTCCTCCACTTCCACTTTCAGAGCCCATTTTCAATTCCAGGCCCTCCATTTTGGTCCTTCTTCAGCTCCCCAGGCTCTCACGCAGTGCCTGGCAGTAATGGTGGCTGCCGAGGAGGCAGGGCTTCTATGTGTTCCCCTACCTGGGTGATAGGCTGCTAGCAGCCCCTCCAAGACCACCTGGTTCAGACTCAGGATTACACTTTCTGTTTCTTTCAGGTCTTGGAGCTCACGGTCAGTCTGCAGTCCTACCTCTCCTTGCCAGTGCCTTCAATACATATAGGTGATCCTGGAAACCTGTCAGGGCAGGGTCTTTTGTCTCCTGGACAGGGCAGAGCAACTGATGGAGCAGGCCCATCTGGTTTTCTCCAGTTGTCAGGTCCTTGCCAGGATGTTTCTGCATCTCCTGAGCCACATGGATATGCGAGGTTCCTCAGTGGGCCTTGAGGGTTCAGTGGGACCAGTGCATGGATGACCTGGCCTAATGGGTCATGGCCTTCAACCTGGAGTCCTGTCATGGTGGCTGGAGCCAGCCAACCTCCTTCAGGGGTACCTTTCTAGCTTTCATCTCCCTGTCAGATTCTCATGATGGGCGCCTCCACTTGGATTGGGGTGCTCATCTGACTGACCACCAGACCCAGGGTACCTGGACAGAAGTGGAACAGGGTCTCCATATCAATGTCCTGGAGATTTGAGTGGTCCTTTATGCTCTGCAGGCCTTCCAGACTCATCTCCTTACAGGGTCTGCTGCTGGTGCAGATGGACAATATGTGTGTGGTGTATTACATCAGCAAACAAAGGGAACTCACTTTTACCCCCTGTTTTTGAAGGCGATGAGAATCTGGTATTGGGCCATAAAGCATGGTCTAGAGCTCTCAGCCATACATGTTCTAGGCATCCAAAACATCTTGGCCTACAGTCTCAGCCTCTCCAGGTTGCAGGCTCACAAGTGGGAACTTCTAACCTCGGTGGTCAAAGACCTCTTTGGCAGATGTGGTCATCCAAAGCTGGACCTGTTTACATCCCACTCAATGCCAAAACTGCTGCTATTCTGCTCACTCAATCCTAGGCCTGGAGTTTTCTGGTGAGATGCATTGTCCCTCTCCTGGGCGAAACCTCTGTATGCCTTCTCCCTTCCCACTCATACAAAGGGTTCTGCTCAAGCTCCAGTTGGAAGGGTTGGAGATGATTCTCATAGCTTCCTTCTGGCCATATCAGATTAGGTTCCCTTGCTACAAGAGCTGGCAGTGGAATCTCCAGTGCCCTTGGTCTTGTGCACTGGCTTGTTCTGCAAGGATCAGGGCACAATGCTTCATCCAGACTTTAAGTCCTTGCATCTCCATGCATGGCTCCTGTGGACTTAGCTATCGCCCACTTTGGGGTGTCCTCTAGGGTCACAATTGTCCTGGTGGCTGCTAGAAGCCCTCCACCAGGGCAATTTATGCTATAAGAAATGGAGCGTTTCACCCTTTGGGTTGCTGCTCGCCATTTGGATCCCTTCACCTGTCTGGTGAATCAGGTGTTAGAGTACCTACTTTCCTTTTTAGACTCCGGCTTGAGGAACTCCTCACTCAAGGTGCATCATTCCATCATCTTTACATACCATGCACCTATTGAGGGCAAGGCCATGGCCCAGCTTGAGGGTGTCCGTACCCTTCTGCAGGCATTTTGCATCTGAAACCTCCCATTTGGGACCAGGTCCCTCCATGGGACCTCAATTTCATGTTGGAGAAACTCACTTTACCTCCCTTTGAACCGGTTGTGAGTTGCAAGCTGCATGTCTGTCATGGAAAACACTCTTTTAGTTGTTACTTCTGCTTGGAGGATTTCCAAGTTTTAGGCTCTTATGTGTAAGGAGTCTTATTTGATTTTTCACAAAGACAGAGTGTCTTTGAGTGCTGCTCCTAAGTTTCTGTCCAAGGTGGTGTCAGAGTTTACTTTAGATCAGTCCATCCACCTTCCAGTTTGTTTTCCTGAGTAGTCTAATCAGGGGAGGCTATAGAACCACATCAAGCCTTTAAGGAAATCTGACCAGTTGTTTGTTTCATTGCCCTAAGAGAGGATGCTCCTGTTTCCAAACAATGTTTATCTAAGTGGTTAGCCAATTGCATTGTTTATTGCTACTACCAAATACAACAAGGTCCTTCAGGAGTGGTTAAAGGCCAGTATGGCCACCTCTATAGCTTGTTTTAGAAAGCGTGCCTGCTGTGGACATCTGTGCAGCTGCCACCTGGAGTTCTGTCCACACCTTCACCAAGCATTACAGTCTGGAGATCGCCTCTAGGTGTGGGGCCAGTTTTGGCCTAGCAGTACTTCAGGGTCTTCTCTCCTGAGCACTTGGCTTCTGATCTATCCTCCCAGTGTTGCTCTCCTGGTGATACCGGTACTGCTTGGGACTCAGTCCTACTACTGTGGTCTGCTTCAAGAGCCTTCCTTAATGTAAGATAGTACAGTTATATAAGAACTTACTGTAATAGTACATCTTTGAGAGAAGCTCTTGCAGCAAGCCCTGCTTTCCTCCTCTTCCTTCCCCTTTCTTTTCTTTGTTTCTCTCCACTACTTCTGCATTTCCTTTGGCTCTCGGAACTTCCTCAGTTCTCCATTCACTGCCCGCTTGGGTCTCCGGCAGGAGAACTGGAGGTAGTGTGGGGACCTACATTTATAGGATAGGTTGACATTAGCTGCTGACTTCAGCAGTGAGCAGTCCCCATGGCAGACTGCTAGCTAGAATTTTATGTGTGGTTCTGGTGCCTGATGGCTTTGTCCTACCAGTGTGGCCTGCTGCAAGCGCTTCTCTCAAAGATCTACTGGTATGGGAAGTTCTTACATAACTGTACTTTCTTTTGCTACAGGACATTTAGCAGCAGAGCAGCAGTGTATCTACCCCTCCCGGGGGGTTGCTACTCTACAGAAGGGTAGCAGTGCAGCAACCCTCCCCATATCTACAGGGGACAGTATATCAAGCTGGGGTACCAAGATCGAAATCTTTGTATTTTTTAGCAACACTAAGCTAAGGTTACCACTCATCTCCTGGCTGACAGTGTAGTGGATGTCTATGGCAAAGAATGGGGCTTTCAACTCCTCCCAGTGTTTCTGCACACTCCATTGTGGTGGCCACCAGCAATCTGCAAATGACTGGAGGGGTGATGTGTTGATCCCTCTAGATCTTTTGATATTATAGACTGAGTGAGTGATCCTGGCCAATAACAGCACTTTTCTCCTGTACTCGAGACACTAATATTGAGTAAAACATGTCCCATGCACAGGTATCCTGGAAACAGGGATGTCCAGGGGAGAGTTTTAAATCCTTTAAATATCATTGGTTGACCTTTATCAATAATGTTATTAGCTGCCAAAAGGCACTGTTATGGTTGTAAGAGTAGTCGCACTTGGATCCATCCAGTACCAGAACTGCTCACCTTTGGTTCAGGGTTCTCATATAGTACCTTAAAGAGCTAGTGTGCTACCTGAAAATCAAGCATGGGCCCTAGCTATCCCAGGCTATGCAGATCTCCGTGCCGTGCCCCATATCTGGTCTTGAAGCTCCCAAGAAACATCCTTATCCTTACCATGGCCTCCCGATATCTTCATATTTTCAGCTAGTTTTGTGTCATATTTGCACTTTACTTGAATTAGAACATAGAGGACCAAGAAAAAGAAAGCCAACTGGACAGCTGAGGTGTCCTGGGGCCCCTCTGCTCTTGAAGCCTTGTGTGAATGCACAGTTCGCAGCATGCCAATGTAACCCCTTGTTACCCAGGGTTACTAGAATCCCAGTAAGACCTAGTGGTAGGCAGGAAAGCAGCTTGTGAAACTCCAGTTAAATGGGTTTCACACTGTCTCACTCTGTTCTCAGTCTCAGCTGAGACTGAGGGATGACATCACCAATAGAACTTTTGCAGCTGCATAAGCCACATTGGAATCTGCAGCAGAGGAGTTAGATAGAACGTTGGGAGTTTTCAAAGGAAGAGTTCAGTCTCCAGTTTGCCTTCAAGTAAGAAAGAGCAGTTCAGTTTTGCCTTCAAGAAGGAAGGAGTCAATGTCAAGTGGGGAGACCGCTGTTCGGTCTCAGTGCCCCTCCCTCCCGGAGGTGTAAAGATCCCCATGCAGATTCCTGGGAAATCCCTTAATTCTGCCAGGAGGAAGAAAAGCTGCCATTTCAGTTCAGTCTTTGTTTTGAAAAGTTGGAAGATTTGTGATTAGCCTGTGGGGCACATGCAACTAAAGGGTGAGTGTTTGCTCTAACATGAGAGGGGCAAAAATGTGTTTCTTCAGCCTGGGACATGTGAGGAAATCTAGGAATTGAGCTACAATTTGGGAAGCCCTATAGGACTAGGTCAAACAAATGGAGTAGTGTCAAATGCTAGAGTGCTGTGTGATTTCAAGTAAATTGTAGAGGATGAGCAGTTCATCTACCATTTAATCTACATTCAGTTTTCTAGAGAAATGGCCGTGTATGGGCTGTGGGAGCTGGAGGTGGGAACACCCCCATCTTTAGTAACCAGGTCCACCTCTCACGGATTTCTGCTGTGGTTGCTACTTTGCCTAATGCACTTGGCCAGTGATGAGGAAGTACCCAGGCGTGGGTTGCAAAGGAATTATCTATCTAGAGTTACGCAGACTCTAAGAGTGGTAAATGAGAGCCACAACAAGTGTGAAGAAGAATTCTCTTTGTGAGATGGGAGTCATAAGAAGTAAGAGTTAATCTCTCTGGAGTCGCAGACTCTAAGTGGTGTGGGGAGCCACGACAAGATAATTGGTTCATTCTTCAAATGGACCATGGATCAAGTGGCTGGCGGGGAGCCGGCCAGTCGGGCCGTGTACCCAAAGCGTGTGCAAGTCCGGGCTGTGTGCCTGGTGGGTCCAGAGCCTGAAAACAGTATAATTGGTTCATTCTTACAGTGGACCGTGTTGTAGTCTCTAATCTGCATTACCAGTAAATGTAGCCCCATGGGGGTCCGTCTATGCTTTGTTGTGTTCAGCTAGTTTGTGAATAAAAGCCACACTGTAGAATCCCATTCCTGGTTCTGGACATTACAGTTATTGCTTCCTGTGTTCGGATTTACTTGGGTGCCCTGTGCAGAGTAGCCAAACCTAGGTCCCCTGTGCCGAGTAACCTCATCCTCCCTGAACCAGGTCCCTACCAGGTACTGCTGTCAACTTCAACAGCATGCCACCTGTCGCTTGGCAAAAGGCAGGGGTGAGGGGTTACACCAAGGCAGGCAATTAATATTAACTTTCAAAAGTAGCAAACTATCTATTATGTCTGCAGCATTTTTTTTCCATTTTGCTAATTAGATGATTTTGTACCTGATCCTACTTGGTGTAATGTGTAAAATACTACTTTACCGGAAGCTGACTGGTCTAGTTTATTCCTCCTCATACATGCTCCACCTATTATCTCACTGTTTGTGACATCACAAGCGACAAAGAAGAGACAATCCTGCTGCAAGATTGGTCAGTTGTGATGCCAAAATAAGTGAGGTATGAATGGGGATGTGGTATGAATAGGACCAACCTTAGATAAGTCAGTCTCCAGGTAAAAACACTACAATAGTTAGAAAATGGGCTAATATTTCCTGATCTCTGATTGCTGAGAGCCATGCTAAGTGAGTACATTAAACCAACAAAGATCAGGAAATAATAAGTGCCAGTCCAGCATGTCACACTACATGCCAATATCCTTTTGCCCCACTTGAATTTAAAGGCTGAATCACAGCCATTTGTCTTATACTCACTTAGCAAGTAAATAGAGTTCCACCTATACAGGACGTTGGCTGCACTGCACCCAGTCATTAGGGCACCATGTCCCGATGTCGCCATCCCTCAGCCTCCTGCTCCGCACCCCATGCCTTCCACTTGTAAATATTCTAACTCCAGGGGCTGGACCTTGGGGAGGAGGTGGCAAATTCCACAATGTGGCACCCTAATCACAGGTGTTACAAGGCCTTATGTTTTGGGTGGTCCAGTACAGTCCAATACAGCCCACTTGCTGGGTATTGTTGCTTGCTACATCACACCTAATACTATCAAGCAGAAAACATTCTGATGAAAATGAAATTGAAGTACCAAAAATACTTGAAAGGCACCAAACTAGATTTTGTAAAATATTCGTTTATGGCATGAATGGGGAGGGTTGTATTTTTCCGTCCAGATAACCATATATCACTGTCCCTACCCTACCCACACCACTATCCTTCCCTAACCATAAGGCTGACACCATCTAACCATAGAAACATAGAAGTTGACGGCAGATAAGAACCAGAAGGCCCATCCAGTCTGCCCATTTTTTCCACCTTATGAATGTGCCATAGGCCTTTACTCTGTCAAAGGCCTATCTATTCATACTCATCTGTATTGCTCCCTTATGCCTATACCATGCCTGTTTGAAGCCCTGCACTGTATTCATATCCACCACTTCCTGAGGTAAGCCATTCCATGCATCTACCACCCTTTCTGTGAAAAATAACTTCCTCACATTACCCTTAATTGACCTCCTCTAATCTCATGCTGTGTCCTCTTGTCCTGATATTTTTCTTATATTGAAACATTTTAGACTCTTTCACCTTGTTAATGCCCTTAAGATATTTGAATGTTTCGATCATATCACCTCTCTCCCTCCTTTGCTCTAGGGTATACATATTGAGCTCTGTTAATCTGTCCTCATATGTTTTCCGATGCAGTCCCTGCACCATTTGATTGCCCTTCTCTGGACTGCCTCCATTTTGTTAATGCTCTTGTGGAGATGTGGCCTCCAATACTGCATGTAGTACTCCAGATGGGGTCTAATCAGTGTCTTATAAAGAGGATTATTACCTCCCTCTACGACTTGTGATATCTCTGCTAATATACCCCAACATCCCCTAGCCTTACCTACTGCTTTAGTGGTCTGCTTGATGGTTTCAGTTTATCTGTGATGATGATGTCCAAGTCTCTTTCTTTCCTTGTGACTGACAGCAACTCCTCCTAGCCTATAGGTAGCTTCAGGGTTTCTCTTCCCTATGCATGATCATGCACCTCTTTGCATTAAATCCCAGTTGCCCTCTTCTGACCACCTTGCTATGTGTTTCCTCAGTTTGGGACTTTGCCTGCTTTACTGCCTTCCTGCTTCCCTTAGGGCAGTTTGGTATGCCTCCTATCTTCATCCCGCTGTGTTCCTTATATTTCCTGAAGGCCAGCCTTTTGGCTCTGACCTTTTCTGCTACTGTATTTGAGAACCAAAGTGGTTTCCTTCTTCTTTCCACTTCCTTTTCTGTCTAACACAATGGAATGTTGCTTCAAGTATTGCATTCTTAATGCTTGCCCACTTTGCTTATACCCCCTCACCTGTGTTTCTTTTTGCCAGGGCTTGCTTAACTCTGTTGGCCATCTTATCAAAGTCAGCTCCTCTGAAGTCCCATATTTTTGCCTTGGAATGGGATGATTTAGATGTAGTGACCAAATTGAACCATAATATGTGATGGTCCCTGGCCCCAGGTGACCTTCTACCTGGAGATCTGTGATCCATTCTCTGTTAGTCAGTACTAGATCTAGGATAGCCCTGTCTGTTGTGGGTTGTTGTACCAGTTGTTTGAGTCCCTCCCCTTCAGGGAATCTACCATGTGTTTAGTTCTGGCAGATGTTCCTGCTGGTATTGACCAATCTGTATCTGGCATGTTGAAGTCTCCATTATCAGAACCTCCTTTAGCTGTCATGTTTTGTATATATTCTAACAGTAATGTGTCTATGTCCTCCCCTGGTCTGGGGCCTGTAGACAATCCCAATTCTTATGGCTGTCCTATTTCCTGTTTCAGGGTGACCCACAGTTCTTCTGGCTCCTTATGTGTATTCTGAATTTCTGTAGCTTTGATGTTTTATTGACGTACAGGGCCACTCCACTCCCTTTTGCACCTCAGTCTCTTCTGAACAGTACATAGCCCGGTACTGAAGTTTCCCAAGTGAGGTACTGGTAAACCACATCTCACTAATTGCTACTATGTCCAGCTTAGCCTCTGACATTGTGCCTTCAGGTCTAGGATTTTATTTCCCAGGCTGTGAGCATTGTGTACATGATTTTCCATTGGCCAGATTTTGGTGTGTTAGTTGTTAGGTGAGATTTGGCATTTCTCCTGTGTGTCGTATGAGGAGATGGACCTTTTTCTTACCTGGTGATGCAAGTGGACTGCAAACATGCTGAATCCCTGTTTGACCACTAGTTGAGGGAGGGGTGTTCTTCCCATTCGACGTATGGGGTGCTGCGCCTCTCCCCCATTTGCTAGTTTAAATATTCGGCAAAGACGTCAAACTTCTGCCCCAATGCACTGACTCCTCCATAGTCAGATGTAGTCCATCAAATTTAAAGAACTTTCACTCCCAGAACTGTTGCCAGTTCCTACAGATCTGTGTCCTTTTCCTGGCACCAGCCTTTAAGCCACATGTTTAGCTCCCCTATATCCCCTTCTCTGACCTTCTGTTCATCTGCCCCTATCTCAGACTGGCAGGATCTTAGAGAAGGAGATGTCAGATGAAATGGGTGATAGTTTGTCACCAGCCTGGTCAGGTGTTCCTTGGTCTCCACAACTGACCGACTGGCGAGATCATTAGTCACTATGTGTACCAGGATGTCAATGTTTTCTCCTGCTTTGTGAACAATTTTAGCAATGTGGTCAGTGTCTCTCCATGCTAATGTACCTGGGAGACATCTGACTATTACTCCTGGCTGGAGATGGGTATCAACTCCCCAAATCATGGAGTCTCCTATGATCAGAAGTTTTTGATTTCCTTTTTGTTTTTGTTTTGGTTCCTGATTTGGGTGAGTATTGTTGTGCTAGCTCCTGTGCTGCAGTGTCCTGCTCTGCAATGTCCTCTGCCCCTTTGTTTGATTTCAGAGATAGAGGCAGATACCTGCTTGTAGTGTTTATATGGTTTTGGAGGTAATATGTTGGGGGAGCACAGAGTGATGGAGCACCCAATTGCCCCTCTAACCACCTACCAACCTTCTGGACCAACTACCCTCTGCAGTCAAGGTTCTTCTGTTGGATTTTGGGGAAATGGCGGGTGGTTCTTATAATGTATTTCCTCCTGAATATGAAATTTGAGGAGTGCAATCTCTGCCCATGCTGCCTGAGCTGAGCCCTAAGATCTCCAATGGCCCAGCATGTAGGACAGTGTCCTAAATCCTGTAAGACTGTCCTTCTGAAAAGTGTTCTACTGTACCTGCAGTTAATGATATTCATTCCAGATAAGTTGGGGTTTATAACCTGGTCAGAATAATTAGAAGGAAAAAATGCAAGTAATGGTTTGATTTTGTGTTTTGTTTTCGTATAACGTTATAACAAGTTAAATTACTAGTGCCCTGTAAATGAGCTTACCTTGTGGATGCCCCACTGATCTGCCCTTCCTACTTTGCTACAGGAAATGTCACAACTATGGTACCCTATAAAAGGAGTATAGTATGGGGTGGTTGGCTGGGATGGAGGTGGGTGGCTGGGCCCTTCCCTGCCAAAGAGAAGAATCATGGATGAAAGAACAAGGAGGTAAGGCAGAAACAATCAGTCAACAAATGCCTGGAAGCTTATCCTAATGTTAGATAAAACTGTAAAACCTGTAAAGTACCACCTGTAATAATTTCAGAGAAGATATACCCTGTAAGAAACACTTTGCTACAGAAAAATAAAGCAGTAACAGAAGATATACCTTGCAAAAGACAATTTGAATCAGAAGATTACAGCAGTAATATGTTAGCACACACACCTGTAGGCACACCTTGTAGTGTCTGGAAGAAGGCATACCAGCAACAACAATTTGAATCAGATAAAAATAAAGCAATGAAATGTTAGCAAGTAGCAACAAACAGTAGCAATCCCTGTGAGTACAAAATAAAAATAACAACATACAGTAAATCTGCTTAGCCAAAAAAGTTTTAATCCTTTTCCCTTGCTCTGGTAAGGTTCTCTGCTCTGTCCTTTCAAGCAATCTTAGAAGGAAGAGCTCAGGTGAAACTTAGGTGCCTTGGCCAGCAAACCAAGTTTTCTCCCTCAAGATATCAACTAATCTGACCTTTTAACCCTTCTTTCTGCTGGAAAATACTGACAGTTTGCCTGCTCCACCCCCAGATACACACCTAATCCTCTGGAAGAGCTGTGGGAGGAAAGCAATTAGCTCCTTCAATGTGAGAAGGAACTGAAACACCTCTGAGACAACAAACCTTTTCAATAAAAAAGAATACAATAAAACAGTGTCAAACAGTAATTTTGCTTAGCCCAATGATGAAAAAGTTACAAAATATAAGCACCACCTGTAATAATTTCAGAGGAGATTGCTTTGACACCAGCAGAGGTGCATCACCTTCATATATGTATACATAGGTATATACACCACACCTGGTGCTAACACAATCCCATACTTCCTCGCTTTCACCCAAACTCACCCTATGCCCCCCATGCTCCTCCTGCCGCCTGTACCTCATGGCATGAGTTACCCTCACCACCACCACCAATGCTGGTCTGGCCCTGTGTTGCACCAGGGGGTGCCAGAGCTCTGCAGCATGTGTCAGCCATCGGGTGCTGTTCTGCACTTGTGGCAATACCAGGGACTTTGCACTGGGGCCCTGCTTTTTGCAGAATCCAGCACAGGGTCCCTGGTGCACCCAGGCATTGCCACATCCTTGGAGGCTCTTTTCAGAACTGGACCTCAGTTTTGCTTTTCAGTGTACACCACCTTCTTTGAGCACAACATAAGAAGCACCTGTCTCTTACCTCCTCCTGCAGCAGTCTCCTGACATGATTTTCCTTGTATCCTTTCCTCCCTAACCACCCCCACACACACACACTTTCTCTCTAGTATGGACACTCTCAGTCTGATCTCAAGCAGTTGGCTTTTCTGATTTATATATATAAAAAAGCACCAAAACCACAGTCTGGAACCTTCTCTTGTACTTACTCACTCCTGGCAATTTTGTTCACACACCTTTCCAGTATAACAAATAAAATGAAAATGAAATGTGTCCTGCAAATTCACATGTTTTGCACAAGTTTTATGCTATTTACTCCATAAGTGTTGATTCCTAATTATTATTTGCATGGTATTTACTCTGTGTGTCTTATTTAATGATATACTATTTATTTATCAGGAATTGGTGACCAGGAGGCCCACTGAACCAAGGCTTGTTTCCCAAATTTGACTCAGGGGTGGGGGGTTACAGACAGGAAGGAGGCAAAACAAATAAATGATGCAAACATTACAGTGCATAAAGCGATAAGAACATAAATATCTCACTGGCAAAATAAATGTTGAGGTACGTAAAACATTTACAGCCAGGAGAGGTCAATAACAGTCTCAAGGTCAGACATACTATGTGGGATTTAAACCTGCCTTGCTTGGTTCCCATGCATGTGCTTTAACCTGTAGACTTCACTTGCTTTGAGAATGTTCCAGTATAATGTGTATAAAGTAGCTTTTGAATGCCACTGTTTTATTTTTCAGCGTTTCTGTTGCAAGGAGTATCAGAATCTAGTTGAGTTTCTTATTAAGGAGCAGGAACACATATTGGGTACAAGAGAAGTGGAGAAAATTTCCATTTCCCTCACCCTCCATGGTAGTCATTTGGAAAACAAAGGCAAAAGAAAGAACAGCAACAAAGGTACCCTTTCTCTCTCATTAAGAATACAAAAATGTTCTTAAACTCTTATCAGTTACCAGAGTCATGTTTTTGTTTTCCAGACTGTGAAAGAGAAATGGAAAAGTATTATTCGCTTTTGGATTCAGATCCCAACCTTTATGCCTGTAAGTCTCATTAGTATATGTTTATAAATCTATTTAATTATATTTTAAACACTGTAATGGAATTGTTGTTTACTGGTTGCATTTGGTATGATATATAAGTATCTGAGGTAATACATTATTTATTATATGTTGCTAAGTCTGTGAGATATTGGAAAATAAACTCACTCACCAGATGAAAAAATTTTTGGACATTTAAATATTTTATTGGGAAAGAAGGGCAAACTGGGAGGGTGGAGGTGTGGGGCTGCATATTACAATGCAAGGAGCCTAGGAAATAAAATTCCTGACCTTGAAGCAACCTGGATCTGGTGACCATAACAGAATCATGGTGCACCAACAACCACAGCTGGGATGTGGCCATTTCAGGTTGCACCATGTTTTGGAAGGATAGGACAGGGAGGAAGGGGGTGTTTTATGTGAGGGTAGATATAAAGGCCAGTGAGATACAGGGACACGGGGATAAGGAAAAGCTGGAGGTTCTTTATGTTGGCTTACAGACAGGGTCCAGGGCCTTTACAAGGTGGGAGTGGTGTACAGACCACCAGTACTAGGGAGGAGTTAGCCAAAGCTTTGGGGAGATCACTATCAGAATGGCAAGTAAAGTGTAGGTATTAATTGTAGAGGACTTTAATCTGCCGGTTTTAGACTGCAACATTCTGACCACAGCTACAACAAGAATCAAGGCCATCCTTGACTCCCTACAGGGGCATTTCTAAGGCAGCTGGTTGCAGAACCCACTAGAAATGGGGCAGTTCTGGACCTGGTACCTAGCGGGGACATTACAGATGTCACAATGGAATGCCCCTGGTACAGGTGATTAACGTAGGTATGGTTTGGCATTTAGATTGGGCAGGAGAAAAACACACTAGGATGGATGAGGGTCCTGGACTTCAGGAGGGCAGATTTTAAAGAAATGGGAGACTGACTCAGTAAACATCTTGAAGGCAGGATGGCCAGAAAGCAGTGGCGGCACAGGAACAAGGAGGGAATAACAAAGGTAATGACAAATTGTTAGAAGAAAATAAGCAAAGGTAGGAAGAGGCCACTACTTGTTCTCAAAGGAGGTGGCTAAGGTGGTAAGGGATAAAAAATTGATTTTAGGAAATACAAGATGACCTAGATGGAGGGACAGGGAGGTATATCTAGATAGACAAAGTGAGGCAAGAAGGAGGGTGAGGGCATCTAAGGCACAAACTGAGGAGAGGATCACCAAGGAGGTAAAACAGGAGATAAGACTATCGTCAGTTACGTGAGTGAAAAGAGTACAGCACAGAGTTGGATAGGGAGGGTCAGGAAAGTGGAGGGGGACTGTGCAGAAGAAGATCAAGAAAAAGTTACAGTTTTAAATGATTACTTCTACTCGGTCTTCAAGAAAGGAAGGGAAGGATGTACCACATATATCAACAGGTACCGGGGGTGAGTGGTCACTAGTCCTTTTCAGAGAGAGAGTACAAAGGATTGAAGCCCTACAGGAAAACAAGGCAATGGGGCCTGACAGATTCACCCAAGGGTACTAAAAGAACTTGGCACGGTGCTAGCCATCCTCTGGCAATGCTATTTAGCCCCTCATTTAAGACATATGTGAGGTTCAGAGGACTGCAGGAGAGCCAGTGTGGTCTCTCTGGACAAGAGTAGCAGCAAGGAGGAGATAGCAATTATAGGCCAGTCACTCACATCAGTGGTGAGGAAACTAATGGAGATAGTGCGAAGGAGAGACTGATTTAGTACCCGGAGGCAAATGGACTGGATAACCACAGGGGCAGGTAATGTCAAACAAACCTCACAGATTTCTTTGACTGGGTGACTGAGGAGGTGGAACAAAGAAGGCAGGGCATGTGGCCCATCTGGACTTCAGTAAGGCCTTTGAGACTGTGCCACACAGCAGGCTAAAGAAGAAACTTAAAACTAGGTGTTGGAAGAAGTTGATAAGGTGGGCATCAAACTGGTTGGAGAATAGAAGGCAAAGGGTGGTAAAGTGACCAGTGGAGTGCCACAGGAATGGAATATGGTCCTGTCCTCTTCAATAGCTTCATCGTGACATTGTTGTGGAACTGGAAGAGAAAGTGTATCTCTTGTAGATGACACAAACATCTGCAACTGGGTGGACACCCACAAAGGGTGGAGAGAATGCAAAGGGATCTGGGGTAAGGAGTGTTCTAGTGTGTGGCAGCTGGATTTCAATACTAAAAATGCAAAATAATGCAGCTGGGATGGGAAACCAGGGTCTGTATATAGGATGAGGGGTGGTAATTACAGTGATCAAGCAAGAGAGGGACCTGGCGGTATCATATCTGATGTTCTGAAAATGGTAGGGCACTGCAACAAGGCAGTAGACAAAGCTAGTGGGATGCTGGGGTGCATAGGGAAGGATTTCTAGCAGGACAAGGGAGGTGGTTTTGCTACTGTATCGCTTGCTAATGAAACCCCACCTAAAAGTACTGTGTGCAGTTCTGCAGGCTGCACCTCCCAAGGACATTGGCTGGATGGATGTGGTCCAGAGGAGGGCCACCAAAATGGTGGTGGTGGTGGGGGATGTGATTGCCTGAGAAGCCACATGGCCGGAGGCTGTGGGAGCTCAACATGTATTCCATGGAGGAGAAGAGAGTGACAGGGATATGACTGATACCTATAAGTACCTCACAGAGGTGAACAAAGTACAGGAGGGAGTCTCTTACAGAGGAGGAGAAAGAGCAACAGAACATGGGGGCATGCAATGAAGTTTGAGGTGTTAAGAGCAATGTGAGGAAATACTTTTCACAGAAAGGGTAGTGGATGCCTGAAACAGCCTACCAGATGTGGTGTGGGGTTAATGCAATGGGGAGCTTTAAGCATGCTTGGTATAGGAACATGGGTATAATAAGCAGAGGAAAGGGAGGAGGGAGCTACACATGAGAGAAAATATGGTCCGTGTGTAGTAGTAGGCAAGGAAAAAGGACAGACTAGATGAGCCTATTAGTCCTTTTCTGCTGAAAAGTCTACATTTCTATTAGAGTAGCCTCAAATCAACAGGGTACCAGTACTGCCAGTAAATCCCTGCATTTCAAGGTGATACCACTTCCTCAGGGCTGCAGTCACTGTTCTATATAGATGTATAAATAAAATGACAACACATCAACTATAAATTGAGTACAAAATCAAATAATCACATGGATTTTGGTATCCATTAGGTACTTCTTAAGTAATCAGAATTTGCCTAATCACAAGGATGTAAAACAATATTGCAAACTAAATACATTCAAATTGCAAGGCAAATGGAATTTGAAAAGATCAAATAAAAAATATACAAAGTTCAAGGCAAAGACACACTTGGTCACGTGGGCAAATACCAGTGCTAATATAACATGAGTTGGTGCTCATATTGATATAGTATATCCTCTCAAAAATGTATTTTCACAATATGGGTAAGTGTTCATTACCTGGTCCCAGATTGTTTCCCCTAGTGGTACTTCTTCCATAAATATGTATTTCAGTTATAAACTCTATAAATATGACAAATAAAAAATATTTCCACAGTTCCAATGTCTTTTTAGCTTATGTTGCCTCACACTGTTACTACAAAAGACTGACACACATATCGTAATTTTACTTTTTTATCCTTGGAATTTGAGTTTATTTAGTTTGCAATACTGTTTTACCTCCCATGGTGAGACTATAGTTTACTTAAAGACAGAAGCATATTAAGGAATAAAAAATCCAAATGATTATTCAGTTTGGATTCCATGTATAATTAAAGCAGAAGTACTAGTTAACGGGAAGTGTTCATCTCTTCCCAGATTTTCACACTGCCTGGTAATTTAAAATTTCAGGTTTAAATTTTGATGTGTACTGCTGCTTTCTGATAATTGGTTCTCTAGAGTTTTAATACATTTATAATGTTGTCTGGATCCACAGGAAATATGGCAGGCCCCCATACCATTTCCTGTTTTCCTCCTTGTTTACATGCTTGTCCTATAAACACTCAGCAGGCAAAGGAAATGGTGGTGCATTCCAGTTACAGCAGACAAAATAACCAATGAGAGAATGGTAGCTTCCCATTTACCTCAGAATCCAATATGTTGCTCCTGACAACAGTCTGTGCTAAACTGTCAGAAAAAATAAAGAATATAAAGAAAAAAAAACTTAAAAGCAAAGGATTCACATTTTGTCAGTTGTGGGCTTGTTTGACATAACTATTGTAATAAGAACATTTTATTAACTTGTACTGCAGCCTTAATTCATTGTTATTTTTCATATACTGAGTATAGAAAAGTATCTTAAGCCTGAGGTACAGTATCATCTTGAAGCATAAGCATTTATTGACAGTAATGTTACCCCAATGGTTTGAGGCTACTCCAGTAAATATTTAAGTTTCTGAAAAACTGTAAATCTGGTGAGTGAGTCTCTTTTCAATATGTCTTAGACTAGGATGGGGCATTATTGAAACAGACCCCTCCTGGTTCTTTTGTCTTTCCACAGGGCACTATGAGGTGGCCACTCAGACTCACCTTCCCTTATGTGTAACTACTGTAATACACAGTATTTTATATTGCTTTACCATGTTGATTTTACATTATATTACAAGGCATTCAGATAGCACATCTGATGACAAAGTGTACTGTAAATGACATCCTGTTCACTCTTAGGGGCTTTGTCACACATACAGATTGAAAACTTGGTTCTGTCCCTCTGCTGCGCAAAGTACAAAGCAATTGGGTTCACTTTAAGATGTGCATTGCAAAATAAATTACCCCCATCTATAGGTGTGGTATCAGGTTTTGTCAATGTCTGGGCACGTGTTGAACCGTAAGCTTTTTGCTTTGCTAAGGACATCCATCACCCCACCCCAGACCAAGAACAAATTGATGAACTGAGGCAGAGAAAGAATGAAGAAAATTTAGGCAGTAGTGTTCCGGTTGGGGCCATAATCTCACATTATCTAGAGTGCCTGCAGCTGGAATGAAACTGACCAACAATGACAATGTGGTTGGAAGGGCTTCTGGCAGCAGCTCATCCAGAATACAGTTGCATAATTTAAAAACAGAACAAGGTAGACAAAAACAAAATTAGAAACCAGAAGAAAACAGGCTACTGTATGTAACCAGCGCCATGTGGGCAAATTAAAAGGAGATTAATTGTCTTTTAAATTATGCCAAATTCACAGATACAAGTGAAAACTATTTTACACAGTTCCGTCAGAAAGCTACTATATTTAACACATTGAATGATGAGACCAGATGCATATTATTTTTGGTGAAAATATAGACACAGTAATATTAGCTGCAGAGCATGTAACAAAATGTCACAATAATCAGATATTCTGAGGCAACAACACCTTATCACTAACATTATTCTGTGCGTTTGCTCGATAATATCAAATTTGGCGTATATGTTGAATTAGATACTACAGTATGTCACATGCAGTTCTTGTCAGCATGTATTAATGTTACTGGTCTGTAATAGCTTTGACAATACTTGTATTATAGTCATGCCACTAAAACACTGCTGATTTGATTACATTTAAAAATGGAGTGGGAGAGAGCAAAGGAAAGAGAGATGAATTAGAGAAAGTAATGATCATCTCCGAAAGACAGCCAAACAGACTAAATGGGAAAGCAAAAGGAAACCCCAAGAAAGGAAAGAGACAAACAGAGAGAGAGAGAGAGAGAGAGAGATGTTGAAAAGAGACTATAGAGAAAGTAAAATAAGATTCAATAAAACAACAAACTAAAGGCACAAAGGACAATGGCAAGACTGGAACTCCTAATCAAAATGGTTTGATTGTGCATAATTACTCTTTGTTTAGTTATAGCACTAATTCAGTGTTCAAAACTAATTGAAGCCTAGCTGTGATAAGTTATGCTGTATTTTAAAAAACAAGAGCTGACTTGTTGACAGATTGTGATATGGTTGAATATTCAAACCTGGCTTTTCCACTTACATTGCTGACTACTATGCAGTGCCTGCTAAGCAAAGAGGTGCATACCCGGGGCGTGCAACCCGCACCCAAAGACAGGCATGCAGGGCTCAGCAGGCACAGTTGTATGTCACCACAGGGCACTTGCCTGTGACCCCCCTCGGTGTGCTGGTGCATGGGGGTTGATTGAAGGATACAGTCGCATGCCCTACCTGATCCATCAGTATATTCCCTGCTCCATGCAGAGCAGAGGATTGTGGGATGGCACAGGACCGGTAATTTTGACTTTGTCAGGTGAGTGCCCAAAGGCTGCCCCAACTCTCCCAGCCAGCATAGTGGGGGAGGCGGGATTGTGGTGTCTCATTCTGAGGCAGGCAGAGGGTGTAAACTGGGGAGCACAAAGAATATGGCAGAGTCCTGCACCCCACTTGCCTGGCACTCCTTGCCTCTGTGAATGGCATGGAGTCCAGATGGATCACTCACATTAGGTGGAAACATTGTGGCTGAACATCAAGAGAGGGAGAGGAACAGGCTGGCAGCACACAGGTGAGAAACAATAACATCAGAAACCACTGGCAAGAAATTCTGATGGATATGTGAACACAGCTATCATGCAGGGAGCTGTGCCCTCCGCACCTCCCAAATATTATACAGTATAATCAACTGCAGTTGCCAGAATTAGTGGAGGAGGGCAGAAATCTGTTGGTGTGCATGTGCGGTAGTTGAGCACGCGCTCCGAAGTCCGTACTGACACATACATTCACCTCCTTCCTGCGCTCATCCCTCACCACTCTATTGTTGAGATACCAGTGCAGGCATGCCCCAGATATGCCCCCAGACCATCTGTGCATGTAGCTGTACGAACAGCTGGGGATCAAATGCAGAAGGAGCATATGTCCCATCTGTGCATGCCACTGGGGTCCACAGGATCCCTGATGTGCAGCTCAGTGACTTAAGCATGTCTACATTCTGCAGACCTGCAGTGTGTATGCACAACACCCCTTCATGCATAGGGGCCAATATTTGTATATCATGGGAGAAACTCATTTAAGTTATGAGAAGGTGGGTGCAATAGAGAACAAATGCATATTCAAAGTGAACCAACAATCCCTGGTGCTCACGTGTAGTGCTGGATTAAAGGGAACAGTCAGTACAAGGAGTTATACTCAAGTGTGGGGCTAGTCCCAATGTGCACTTTGTGGGCAAAAACATTTTGGTATCACCACAGATCCTACTTGATCTCCATTTTGTCATTCCTCCCGTCTTCCCTTCTGCCAAGATTCCCTTGTGCCTATCCCATACATTCTTGAATCCACCACTGTTTTGCCCCATCACCTCCAATGGAAGGCTGTTCCAGAATCCACCACTCATTCTGTGAAGAAGTACTTCCTCACGTCTGTACTGAATTTACCTCCATCCAGTTTTATATCATGTCCCTTGCTCTAGAGCACCTTTTTAAATAAAAGCACTTTACTCTTATATCTTATTTACCCAATGAGGTATTTAACAGTCTCTATCAAATCCGTTTCCTTCTCCTTCCAGTGTGTACATATTCAGGTCCTTAAATCTCTCCTCATAGGCATTCTGATGCAGGCACTGCACCATTTTAGTTGCCCTGCTCTGTACCACCTCCACTCTGCCTATGTTCTTCTGGAGATGTGGTGCGGATTTTCAAATTGCCAAGATCACAGCAAGCTCCAGGTGCACCAAAGATATGGCAGACCAGGCCTGCAGCAATCTAAAGGTATTTTCTATTCCTTGCAGCAATTGATGCTTAATAGACCATCTCTTCTGTGCTCTAGCTTGTGTCTAAAATAGCACTCATTTTAATGGAGCTTGCACCTGAGATTTAGGCGCAAACTACTGTAAATCAGGTAAACTATCGTAGCAGCACCCAAGACTGTAAAATCAGGCACAATTTCGACAAACTAGAATGAAAAACTGCCTGTGTTTTGCACAGAGGTTCTTTATCTTTTAAATAGTTTTTATTTTAATGGGTTCACCACAATATAACCCAGACAGACCATCTTAGGGTAGCTGGTTCATTCTATTGAGTGTCAAACAGACAAGGCATACTGATGAGTCCTGGTAGGACGAACACATGTCTATGTCTTCTGTTAGCACCCTTTGCAAATTGTGTGAGAGGCCTTTCAGCATCATGCAATTCTGCTTAAAGTTGAACCAGCATAACATTCTGTGGTGATTTGCATATACAGCCCATGATGCTTTGCATTGTGTGGGCATGTGTGATTTGTATTTTCTTGAAAACATGACTTCCCAGCCAAATGCCCTTTTAGGGTAACCCTTGCCTCAGTGTTTGCGCTAGAGGTTCTTTTGTCTTCATATCTAATAAATGTCTTGTCCTCCTTCAGTGACAATGGTTTAAATGCACTCTTTTCAACTATGATCATACATTAAACCAGATTATTTATGAAAAGATCCCTTCAAAATTTGAAAGCTCATGAGAAACGTTTTTAAGTGAGGTACTAGGCTTATCTGTAGCTAGCAGCAGTCCAGAGATGTTGATAATGAAGTGTGCCCTACAGTGGTTCTATATTGCCACCATTTTCACAACCTTGTGATGTCACTGAGGATAAAGCTGTGCTTAGTAGTTAGGAACAGTTTCACCCTCAATGACATTACAAAGTTCTAAAATGGTGACAGTGTAGTGCCACTGGTATTTGGGCTAAACAATGGTCATGGAGTAACCTTGGACCAATGAGGTGGCTGGATTTCAGCAATTCCCTAAACCATTTTATACTAGTACTTAATTACATTTTGCATTAGTAGTACTGTACAAAATTGTAGTGCTATCATTTTGCAGTATGTGAACAAAGGTGTATACAGTATATTAACAGCCAGTGTTAAGTGTTACTTGCTAATTCTTTATTATTTATCTACATAATAGTAGTGCAAAATTATTTTCTCATTAATGTTGTCAGTAACAATTTTAACAAACTGTGTACATTTTCTGAGTATTGTGCCCTCATTGTCATATGTTAATGGCCAGTTTAATATTTTAAATGCATGGTAAACCTAGTGCACTACCTTCAAAGGGAAACATTTAAACATAATGGGATGACTGGGGTTGTGTTACAGTCAGTTAGTCTACCTTGGGAGGGGAGGCATGATATTTGAGGTACATCTGATTGTCTTATGCCCATAGGGTTTGGTTAACAAAGATAAACCAACATCCTTGAGTGCTTTAATGCTAGTATGAAACAATTCTATTTTTCCCTTAAATGATGTGTTTATAGTTTAAATTCAAATTAAAAATTAGAAAAAATTATTTTATCTACATTTTAATTGTTCTATTGTACACTAGGGCTCCCTGCAGCTAACCTAGCCATTTATAATGCATGTCAGCCAATCAGAATGCTTTATTTCTTATCATTGTTTTAAAATCCTGAATAATGATGCCACACCTAAGTGTGGTTCTGAACCATATTTGCTCTTTTGTGCAAAATAAAAACATTTATTACTGGGATTTATGCTTTTCATCTTGTAGCTGTGTACTTAACATCAAGAGGTTAGCAGTACTAGCAATTGCAGAATGGTGCTTCTAAAAAGCTGTATCTCAATTTAATGACAGCTGACTCTCTGGTAGCTGCACTTTGTTACAGATGTCAGCTGCAGGGATTCTGGGATGCCATTGTATCGACTGGGATTACAAAATGTCAGGGTAGGGGTGGGGATGGAGATGGCAGGATCAAAAATATACAAGACACTCAAAAACATAAATTTGTACTTCACAGCCTTTTGTCAGTGAAATGAGATACAAGGACTCTCAAAATGAGGGACAGTGAGGGACACAGACCCTCATAATGAGGGACACAACCTCAAACATGGAGATACAAACTCAGAACACTGTGGAGACCATTTTTTACTTGCACAAAGTTTTTTCTTGATTTAGCATCTTACAATGTTATGAATTTCTGCTTTAAAATCTGAATTCAGAGCACATTCTCTGTGTGGGAAGCACCTTTTCCACAAGAGACAGAGAAATTTTAAGGGCTAAAATGAGGGCGTTCCTTGTAATCAGGGACAGCTGAGAAGTATGCATAAATTACAGTAAGTAAAAGTGTCCTTTTGAGACAAAACATACAGATCTTATTGCACATATAGGTGTGGGGTTTTATTCATAAACATTACCCACTGAGCACCACATCAGTGGCTGTTACAAAGATAAGCAGTAGGCCGGCCAGCGGTGCTGAGGTTGAGGTGCTGGATGCCACACCTTGCGACATGCTGGCAACCTGGGTTGGGATCGAGCCGAGACATCAGGGGTCAGCGGGGTGGAGGGGATAAGGGTTGAGCATCCGGCAGACTGCTCTCTACCCTGGGGTGGGATCCAGGGAGCCATCACTCTGCAGCGGCCCCTGGTGATGATGGAGAGGGCATGCTAGAGCTGGCATAGCAGGACGGAGTGTGGCAGGCGTTGGCATGGTGTGCGCAGATGTCACTGCATGCTTGTACTCCTGGGGTAGAAAAACCAAAAAATGAGCAGCACAGACCACGGCATTTGATGGCCACCTCCGCTGGGCAATGATGCCCAATGCACGGCCGGTAATGGTTCGCCTGGCACCGGGCAATAGTGGTGCCCTCAGCGCAGAGCTGCATATGCCAGCTGGGTGTGCCACATCGGGTCGGAGGTGCAGCTGAGCAGTGGCTAGATCGATAGCAGGTCAGTGGCTGCCAAGAGGGTAAAATATGTCATGATAAAAACAAAACAAAGATGAGCAGTAGAATGCCAGCTGCCAGGGTCTGCAGTCATAGCATGAAAGGTAGTTGGAGAACCTTGCCATTACTTTGTCTTGCACAGTATGCTCATGGCATGTTTACAGAATATCATTGTATAACCTCACTTCCCGTTACAGTCTGGGCATCAGAAGAGGATTTTGCAACTGAAAGTATAATTATATATTTAGTTTTTGTTTACGGGTAGGGTATGCTAGGCGAGTAAATGCCTATTTTCAGGCACAGCTCAGGAGGATACAACAGTATGAACAAGAAACACAACATAATGCATGATACAGAAAAGTAGCATGGGGTCAGCCAAACAACGTACAGCAGGAGCAATGAACAGTTAAAGAAATGTACATATATAGGATTATGAATCTAAATATACATTCAGGTATACATTGTACAGGCTTTGGGTAGTTTACAGAAGTACAGGGTAGCTGGGCGCATGACCCAGGACATGAGGTTGAACAAAATAATTAGCAAGGTTCAGGAGCATTGAAAGTTAACCATCACAACAGTATGAGGTCAACCTCATCAGATGCCTAAAGACAGCACCTCTGAAGAGCCCTTGAGAGGAAGGTTGTGAATCTCAGTTGGAAGTGAGTCCCAAAATTTTGGTGCAAAGACTGTGAAAGCCTCCCCATCTTAGATGGGCACTTTGGAACATGGAGGAGGCAGTGTCAGTAGATCTAAGCAAGTAGGCTTGACATTGTGCAGGGAAGAGATATGGGAGGGTGTGAGATCTTAGTAGTTTATCAATAAAGCACCCTGAGGAGTAGGATTGGGATGTGGGGGTAGAGCCATCCCAGAAAGGCATACAGGGCACAGGGCGTGCATGAGTTGAGTTGTGGAGGCCAGGGAGAAGTGAAAGATGTTATTATAGGACACCCCACTTGCTCAGAGTTGCTTTAGAAGCATGGGTGAAAATCAGCTTGTGATGGCAGGCTTGGCCTTAGGTATGGGGAGCATTTGGTGTGTTAGACCAAGTTAGACCAAGTCTTGAGCTAACTCCTTGCAAGCAAGGGAGATATGAAGGGAGGAATCCAGGACAGGGTCCAGAGCGATTCTGAGATATTTGAAGTCTGTCACTGTGGATAAGGGACCAGTCCTGACATTGGAGTGAAAAGGGTACAGTGCAGGACTGAGTCAAACTTGAGACCCAAACAGCATAGCATGGCTCTCAGAGGAATTTAGAATTAGTTTATTTTGATAAATCAGGCCTGGACCAGGAGAAATCCTCCGTAGCTAAGCATTACAATAACGATAGAGGGAGTTGAAATACAAAAGAATATCATTTGCATACATGATCGAAGAGCAGCAAGAAGGAACTGAGGAAAGGTCACTTATAAAAATGTAGGAGAGAAGAGGACCAGGTATGGAATCCTGAGGAACACGAGATTTACTTGGGCAAGGGAGGATAAGCTGCCGTTGAAGTGGACATACTGCTGTCTACCAGAGAGACAGCTCAAGAAACATGAGGCTGCTTTTAGGAAGAGGCGCACAGAAATTAATTTGGAGTGGAGCAGCATGTGATCAACAGTGTCAAAAGCCTTGAGAGGTCAACAAAAATAGCTCCAGTAAAGGAGCTACCATCCATAGCACATTAATGTCATTTGTGAGATGATTCAGGGCAGTGGTAGTGATGAGTGCTTTCTAAACCCATGCTGACTGGGTGTGAGGTGGCTGTGTGACTGGAGAAAGTCAGTCAGTTGGGAGGCTACAATCCTTCAGCAATTAACTGAGTATTGGGAGTAGCACAATTGGACTGTAGTTGGTCAGAAGCTTGGGAACTTGCTCCTTTAACACTGGAGTACTTTTTACAGTTTTCCAATAATCCAACTATGAGAAAAGAGAGGTATCATGGAGAAAATGTGCAATAGGAGAGGCTAGTATAGGAGCAGCTTGGGAAGCAGTCCCAGAGTCACACAAGGACTTGAAGTGCTGGGGTTAGTGCTGTGGGTTAGGTCCTAACTCTACTTCACTGGATGGCTTGACTTTGTCTTTTGATTTTTATGCTCTAAAGTTCTATCTAAGTGCTGCCTTTATGTGCTTTTGGTAGGATCCCATTGGGTCTTGTGCTGCCCAATTAGGAAGGACCTTAACAACTTGAAGGCTTCCTGGGTGACACCAGCTTTAAAGGATGGGTTCGGAGGAGTAGTGGTGAAGGGGTAGGAAGGAGTTGGCTGTCGTGATGGGTGAATGGTCCACAAAGTAGGCATTAAAGGTGTTAGCAATGGTTTTGGAGTTATTACTACGGGCCCCATCAATTAGCAAGTAATTTGGGTGACTCTTAGATGGGCACCCCAAAAGCCTTTGATATGACCAAAAACCTGATGATTCCCAGCAGAGGCAATTAATCATTCCCAGCAATACTGGCTATTTGCAAGGCAAGTGGCCCTTTATATAGATTGTGTAGAAATCTGTAGGCAAGCCAGTCAACTCCATAGGTCAGACTCTGGAAGTATTGATCATTTCTTGGAACCAAAAATCAAAACAGTTTCAACTTCAAAATTATAATTGGAGAAAGTGAAGTAAAATAATTTTACCAGCTTGATTTTTAAAGTTTTGTTATATTTTGAGGGATCTTAAAAGTTTCCAAAGTCATATTAACAAATCCTGATCACAGTGTGTCTGCATACCTTGCAGTTTGTGACTGTTTACATGCACATGCATGAAATGTTTAAAATTAACTTGATGCATTACTAATTCTTATAAAATGGTTAGAGACTGATTGCATACTGATTAGCTGAAAAGGTACTATATGGCCTATGTTCTTATGGAGTCATAAACTGTACACAGACACTTTTTGGTAACCAGGAAGCAGTACACCACATATCCGCACCTCCTAGAACGTTTTGAAAAGCATTTTCTGGCAGCCAGTTTTGTAAGATAAAATAACTGACACACCTTTCTTGACATAACTTATAAAGTAACATATATCACATCTCAGTAACCTCTCTCTCACACACACACACATACTCCTCACCCCAACCTCACACACATCTAAAATTAAAAACAAAACATTTTAAATAATTCACTAAGCATTTTTGCCTTTTTGTTTGTTATGTAACCCCCCCACCCCATATGTCATGGGGCTGATGTTCCCAAAGGGGGCCTACAACATAGATTCTCAAACACAGGCCACCAAAACAACTCAAAACATAATGGAAATGATAGCCCTTACCAGGCTGATGAAAGCCCCACCCAGAAAGTTCAAAGGAGAATACCCATTAATTCATTGATGATGGACATGGATCTTCCCTCTGGCCCAGCATTCCAAGAATATTCAAGCTTCTCAAGCTGCCCTGGAAAAAAGGATCTAGGATTCTCTAGAACTAGGAGTTATTTCATTAGGGGCTAAATCGAATTAAATCACACTCTGCCCAACGTTCCAATCAAACTTTTTTTCTCTTGGATTCCCCAATGATCTTAGGGGCCAGGGCTCAATAACAGACCTTTAGAAATGTACAGCTCCATGGGGCTATTGTACACTGTTGAGGGAAGAAATAAGGCAGGGATACCAAAGGCAGAGATCTTCATCTGAACACATGCAGCACAAATCTCAAGAAAAGTAGGTCGGTAAAAATTTCAGAGCGAAGTGATCCCAAACTCCCTGGCACGTTAAGTACCAGCCTATCCTTTTCCATTATACCCATTCTGTACACAAGAAGCGAGGGCTTCTCTCACACCAAGACCCTGGCTCACTTGAAATTCCTTTCCAGGAACCTGGACCATGCAGCTCAGAAACCCACATAGCTGCCCTTTCTCTCACACCAAAGCACATCTGATACGAATCTGGCCCTGCAGGTACAGAAAACTGATGGAACACCTGCACCCTTCCCAATGGTAGGAAATGGGCTCCCCAATTAGAGATGTATGAAGATGGCTTGAATCTCAGCCCAAGGAGCAGTCTCCCATACAACTTTCCCATGCCTGAGTGGAGCAACCAGCACAAGTGGAGACCTCTAGGACACGCCTCATGCCCACTTGGCAAAGTCCGCAGCCCCGAGTCCTGTCTCCAAACAGGCTCTTACATGGGTAGATGTTCCCTGGCTCCCTCCTCAACACCTCCTGGGCTGCCCTGCCATGCAGAAAAGGGAGGCCCTGCCACCATGCTCCTCTTCTGCAGAAGCCCTGCCACAACTCTTACAGACCTGATTCCCCAGGCATCAGACACTCCTTCCCAGAGCCCCTAAATGTCCTCCAGGGCCTAGACTTTCTACAACCCTATGCTTCTGGGTCCTCTCACCTCCCAGCCCCAGGAGACCCAGGGCCCCAAACAACACCAGCTAAAGCTGCCTACTGCCACCCTGGGAGGGCCCAATCCATTCCTGACACTGGATGCCCTACCTTGAGAGGAGGGTCCCCCCTACACTGGCTTAGCAGTGCATGAATGGTCTCCTGTCCTCCTGCCGAAATGCCCATCTCTCTCCCTTTCTCTGAACTTCCTTTCTCTCTGTACCTATGTACATATTGAACTCTGCTGCCCCAAGTGGCGGTCAGCAGAAATGACCCTCCCAGAGCCTCTACCTAACACTCTAAAACCCTGGAGGAGAGGAAGGGACCCTAAGGTGAGCAATACAGTTAAATTACAGGCCTCTAAGCAGCACTGAGTTTGTCTGCCTGTGCTGAAAGCCTACAGCCCCCTCCAACATTTGCACTTTGTTCAACTGTTGAATACTGTAACCACCACCAAATGCCTTCAACTGTTAACATTAAACAACAGGGGCAAGAAATTTAATAGGAGGTGGAAGCACAGCGAGAAACTTGTGCTGTGCCTGTGGATGCCCAGCAGCTGCTATATTCAGTCAGACAGTGGACCGGCACTCTGACTAAATATTGTTTTGTGTCGGTGCAGCACTTAGCAACACTGCTCTGCCCCAACATGTACATGGGCTGTATCCATCCCACAGGGATTAATGCTCCCCAGAACAGATAGTACCAGGACCCCTGTGAGCTATATTGAGCACAACATTTAAATGAATGGTGCTAAGGGCCATTGCATGCCCATTATGGGCTCATTTGCATGGTATGCTGCAGCCCTTGAACCCCTGCCACTGAACACCCATCTCTCATCTCTTTTCCATATCCCTGGTGTCTAGCGACACACTCTGAACACTTGTCCCATGTACATTTGCCTATTCTTGGTATCTAGTGGCACCCAGACACCAGTCCCATGTTAGTGTCCCATATCCTTGGCATCTAGCATCACTCCCCACCCTCCGAAAATCCGTGCTGTGTACTGTGTCCTATCCCTCATGTCTAGAGGCACTCCTCCGAGCACCATCTTGTGGTAGTAAAACATATCATTGATATCCACTACCCCACGAGCACCAGTCCCAATTAAGCAATCCCAAATTCCTGGTTTCTAGTCTACATACAGAGATGCTATACTTTGGCAGTCAGAGTCATGCCACCACCCGATCACTCACAGAACACCACCTATCATAGTGCCACTTACCAGGGTGTCTGGGGTGGTGCCAGGACTCAGATATAGTGAATGGCACAGCCCTTCTCTCACTTTCTTGACTGGCCAATGTAGAGCTGATAGTGAACATGCATACAATGCAGGGTGGAGGTTGGAGGTACCCCATGAGACACTGGGGGTATGTTTGGAGACCTGAGATGGGTGTTGGGGGTGCCACTAGACACTGGGGATTTCAACACTGCAATGGCACAGGTGTGTGGGGTGGGGTGCCATTAGTGTGGATATGTTCTGAGACCTGAGATGGGTGTATGGGGGCACCACTAGACACCAGAGATATGTTCTGACAGGACAGGGGAATGGGGATGGGGCTCTATTAGACACCAATGATTTGAACACTGCAATGACATGGGTGTATGGAGTTGTAAGGGGACCACTGACATCAGGGAATGTGAACACTGCAATGGCATAGGTGTATGTGGTGGGGGTAACACTAGAGAGTCAGGACATGGGATGGGTGTACAAGGGTAGGAGGTACCATTAGACACCAGGAAATTAAACACTGCAATGGCACGGTGTATAGTGGTTGGTGGGTGCCACTGGACAACGGGATATGCTTCAAGACATTGGACAGGTGTATGGGCATGGGGGTGCCACTAGATACTGGGAATATGTACTGAGACATGGGATGGATATTTGGGGTGGGGGTGCCACCAGACATGAGGGATTTGGGATTGCTTACACAGGATGGGTGCTTGGGGTGGGGTGCCACTAGACACCAGGGATATGTCTACCTGATGCAGGATGGGTGACTGAGGTGGGTATCTGCAGTACATCTGCCCTCCCATTGGTAAGGTGGGGCATTGTCTTTGCGTTCAGTTAAGTTGTAGTTTTAATACCACTCTTGCAATCCTTTGAACAGGTAGCTGCACTTATATGTAGGAAAGGACCCCTTATTTGCATGGGTACAGTATTATGTTAACAGCGGTGCTAACAGGTTTAGAGTGCCCTACCTGGGCCTCTGAATATGGCACTCCAGCACAAGCTGCAAAGTCAGGTAGTGCTGGTGCAGACACCTTTAGTGTCAGTGCTAATGTTTGAATAGCTGGCCCCTGGTCTTATATTTGCCCGTGTCTTGGTTAACTACCCTCTTCATTTCTGCCACTGCCACTCTGTTGCTAAACACCATAGATCCCAGTCATTCCATCAAACAGCATGCTGTTACATGCAATATACGACATGTGCTGAACCTTCCAATCACTCACACTCCTATTAATCACCAGTAAGGCTGTTGGCTTTTAGCCATCCTGACAGGCACTGCTCATTCTGTCCACTTGCCTGGTCACTCCTCGCTCACTCCAGCTTCAGCTGGGACCACAGCATCTCATGCCCACCACTGGAACTTCTGCATTCTCACTCCCACAATTCAAACTCCCATCATTGTAACCATGAGATGTAACAACTGAAAAGCAATGCCAAAAATAAACAATAATTAATGTATAAGTTTGAAAACAAAATCATGCATTCTGTTAAAAGGTAAGAGGCAAAATGTTCTGTTTAAAAGACACCTGAAAAGTACAACTAAAAGAGCTATTTGTAGACAGCACCACATAGTGGCATAAGCAGGAACAGAGACTTTTGATTTTTATGTTGGCCCGCGTGCTTATGTGCCAGCCAACATCTTGCGGTGGTAGCACATTTGGAGGCGTGGCCAGTGTTGGGCAAATGCAGGACATGCATCAGAAGGTGTGTCCCTCATTCCCCAATCAGCCAGCAGCAGGCTGTGACCTCATGGATACCAAATGTGGCCACAGAACAAAGAAAAGTTCCGCTGTATTGAGCGAAGCTCTCATACAGCGTGACCTAACACGCCTCGAAGTGCAGGCAACATGGCAGCAGTGACTGCCGTCACTGCCTGTCACAATGTCGACGGGGAGCCCTCTCCCATCAGCACAATGTGCCCCTCTATGTACAATGTATGCCGAGGGGTGGTCAATCCCCTCGGCATCATGTGCCCCCAACAGTTTTCCTTTGCCTACAGGGGCCCAATCCCCGTCAGTGTTTATCCCCTGTCCCTTTTATTTTGCCGATGGGGGCCCAATCCCCATCAGCATAATGTGTCCCCTGCCCTTTAGTTGCTTTGAGGGTGCCCAATCCTCCTCGGCTCGTGTGCACTCCCAAGTATGTGCAAGGTGGTGCCTAATCCCCATTGGCTACAGAATCCCCCAAAAAGACTTAGGTGGCACTCTGGGCCATCCCAGCATGCCAAATGCCCTCAAAATAAAAAAAAAATCCCATGATGTTGTGAAAGAGAAAAGCGGTCCCTCACCATCTCCTGCCCCTCCGCAACCCGCGCCCACCCCCGCGCACCCTGCCTCCCACACCCCCCTCATCCCATACTTACCTCTGGAGTCTGGCGCGACAATCTTCGTGGACCGGAACACGCTCTGCACTCTTCAAAGCCGACCACCGAACTGACGAAATGCCGGTAAGCTATATAATGGTATAAATAGGGTTTTTCAACTTTGATGCATATCTCAGGCATTTTTGAAATGTTTGCCCAAATTTTCAGCGTGGGGTTTTGGCACCCTCTTCATGAATTCTGCTACTGTCATTCGGCCCCAAGGTGATTTGGCGATCACTGCATGGAATCACCTTTGGGACCAATTAAAAAGACGAATGTGCCAGTGTTCATGAGGGTGAGCTCTCAAAAAGCCTATGTTACAAATTTGGTGGAAAAGTCCAAAAAGCTGCTTTACGAGCGCATTGCAGTTGCTACGCCATCGCTTGTAACCTCTAGCAAATCTGCAATATTTTCTTGCCAGATTTCTCAACATTGGCATTTTCCCACACCTCCTTGTGAACAGTACAGCTGTCATTTTCACATCCTGGTCCAAATGTGTTTCCACACATGTGGCACACAATGACGTGATCACTGCAGGAAATCAACTTTTGGGACAGATTAACAAAATCACAGCGCCACTGTTCATGAGGGGAGGTCCCAAAATGCCTATGTTACAAATATAGGTGACAAACTCCCAAAATAATTGGATTAGGGATGTGTGTTGCGTACTTTCTATGCATGCTCATGACTTCAACAATTTTCATATTTTCACTCCACATTTTCAACGTTGCCATTTTACGCCTCCTCATGAACAATATAGTTGCCATTCTCCACATCCTGTCAAAATATGTTTTTGTCCTGTGTAGCCAAATGGCATAGCTGCTGTGCAAAACCACCTTTCAGCTAACAAACTGATTGTGCCGCTTTTCATAAGGTGGGCTCACAAACAGCCCATGTTGAAAATTTGAGTGAAAATACCACCTACGCCTCACGGTGTTAGGGTTTCCAACTGTAGCACCCACCCAGTACAGACTAACAGGCACCAGGGGTGTGACTTGGGATCATCAAATGTAATGCTCATGCCATTCCACCTCCACCCCCACCCTGCAGCCACTGACAGGCATCGTGGTGTGCCTTGCACTGTTAGCCACAAAATTCACCCCATTCTCCTATACTGCATCCACGTCAGTGTATTTCCTTATGGAATAGGGTAAGTATAATGCCCAAAGACCCCAAAGCACACCACAACACTTGTCAGTGTCTACAGAGTAGGGTGAGGTACAATGGCATGAGCATTATAGCTGTTGACCAAAGCACACCCACTGCCTGTCACTCTATAAAGGTGGGTGTGGGGTTGGCGTCACTTCAATACTTCACTGGCATTCCTATTATGCATCTCTAGCTCTGGCACTACTAATGCCAGCGTAGACAACATTTGACATTGACAAATGCTTGTTTCAGATTATGATGGGAATGTGACCAGAATAATTTATTCTTTATTTGTTAGTGTAATTATTGTTTGTAATGTGTTCTTGCTATTTGGAATGGGCACCAAAATGGTTTCAGGTCATGTTCCCAGGCAGCTGTTAGAAGAAGCACTTGCCAATTGGAAGGGATGAGGTTTCTCACAAGAACATCCGGCAGCAGACCCTAGTAAATGTGAGGGTACAAATTTTGGCACGGAGGCATCCTGCAGAAGGATGAAAACAGGGTCATTAAAGTGTGAGTAAGGATGCTGCTAGGGGATGATGAAGCCAGCTGGCCTGGTGATGTCACACACACACACACACACACACACACACACACACACTGGGGAACACTGGGTGGAACTGTTACCCAAGGGAGAGGTCACACCCCACAGCCCTGTGTACATAAATTGGGGAGCAGGATACCCAGCTCCTCTCTCTGACTTCACAGCCTATTTAGAGGACTGAACTATTTGAGTGGCGTTCCAAAGAAGGGTGAGCCCTGCCTCCATAGCTAACCTATCTGTGTGACGGAAGGACAGACTTAGTGGAAGTGCTTTCAGGTTAGCTGGCAGGTAAATATAGACTCTAGGAAAGACTAGATTTTAAAATTCTTCTAACAATCATCCGTCTGCTAACTATTTTAATTTTCCTTTTCAGTAAACATGTAAATCATTTTGTCTTGCTATACTATCCTGTTTATTTATTAATACTTGCAGTATCTAGCAGTAAATAATCTGTTTTTATAGAACAGTGACTGTGCCTCATTATTGAAAAGGTAATTTTAATATTTATGCCAGCAAACAAAGAATTCTTTCTTTACAGTCCACCATTCAAAGTGCACTCTAACAAATATTATTGTGTTTGACCACCTGTGACCCTGAGCAGGACAGGATATTTTCCTGTTATAATCAGGTGGTGGCAGCTAAATGAATCAGAGATACCCCAAAACTGCCCTGTAAGCTTGTAAGGCCCTAGGGCAGTTTGTCTCGAAGATTAAAGAAGCTTTGAGATAGCTATCTATATCTCTATCTATCTATCTATCTATCTATCTATCTATCTATCTATCTATCTATCTCTGTCTGTCTGTCTATCTAAAATTCCAAATTATTTTTATTTTTTATATGGTACTACATTTTAACTGTAGTAAGACACGCTGTGGTGTTGGTTGCCATGGATTACATGCACTTCCCATGGGCAAGGCACTCAGCGCAAGCACCTCATGCCATACTACTCACCTGGGGTGTTTTAACCAATGATAATTAACACCCCATTGTGTCTTACTGTATTCTATTACATGGTACAACAGCAAAATTACACTTACTAACCATGATATGCACATGCCTTATGAGAATTGTGAGGTATGAGGCATGGCTAAGGACCAACAAAGTCATACTCTGTATCAAACTCTGACAACACTTCCTGGAGTCTGTGACTGTGTTGCCTGTCTCTGTAACATCCACTGAAATGACACTTAAAGTGCTGTTCTGCTGCTGCACATTCACATTTTACATAAAATAATTTCTGCATTTTAACTGTCTCACCTTATTAAATATGCATCAGAATGCAGGTATTTACAGACTACAGTGACATTCATGTTTTGACAGGACAGCAAACAGAAAATGAGATTCTCAAACTGTACAAGCATTCATAAAAAACACAAGTCGTCAATGTAAGAAATTTATAACAATGGCAAAAACCCCAGCAGAAGTTGCTTGTAAACTCAGAAATAAACTTATCCTACTTCATAAACACTAACCTCTAATCCATATACTGGTATTTGTGATTCTGGGATGTATTGGTCCCTCGTATACTCACTGCTACTGTGGCATTATTGCTTAAATACATGTTTATATACTAAAATTGTCTGTCATACGTGTGGTTTAAATATATGCTAACTCTGTATCCTTATCCTGTACTTAGATTCAAAGCAGTTCAAAATAATTTCCTACCAGCTATCAAATGCTCCACCTGTGCAGGGCAGCTGGACTACTGTGCCAACAGCAAAAACCAATCATGAAGAAAGGGTGGAAGAGGAAAATGACTTCTTCATTCCATGTGGTGATTTTGCAAATACATATAACACAGTAAGCAGGCTGATTATTTTGTTTTTGATTTCTGATTAGTTATGGTAATATGACATACTACCATAACAATCTCAAACATATATACTCACCCACTTACTCTCTTTGCTCCTCTAACTCTCTTACTGTTTAAATTGCTTAATTACCCACCACCAGTGGATAAACATTCTGTTGTGTTGTGCTGTCTGTATGGAACAACTTCTCCTACTGTACTTCTCATATTTGAAAGTCAAACACAACTATTCTCACTCGCTTTGGGGCCTTACATTTTCTTTTTATTATTAATTTCTAATAAGACATTGATTGTTACATTTCATACCTATTTCCAACTCTGTACTCTATTGATACTTATGAAGTGTTCTGTGATACAGCTGTATAAAGGATTACATATACAAGCTCTGCTCTGCAAATGCACTACCTGTACCTGCCTTTGTACTAACCCCTTTGTTGCTGCAGTTATAATAAACTCTTATCAGAACATTAAAGAACTACAGTTTTGCATAATCACATTTATTCTTGCCTTTTGTATTTTATGGATTGTAATCACTGGCTTGTTTTTCTGCTGAACATATCGAAATCCATATTTCTCATCTGTACCTTTTCCAAAGGATGAATCACAAAACAACGTTTGAGCTCGTTATGCTCTTCCTGGAGAAATATTTCCTATAAATAGATTGACATTGTATTCTGTCCTTCTAATCACATCATCATTCAGTACTCAAGCTAGCAACCTTTTTTTTTTGCAGATGACATCAGCACAGTTCTTTGAAAAGTTCTACAAGAACGGATACATTTCTCACTATATTTCCAGATGGTACTGCACAAGTGTTGTATCCTTTATGTCAGCAGAACATGTTTTATATACATTTCTGTGATGTTTTCCTTATACATATAGCAGCTACTGCTGTATGACTGAACTGTATTGGAATGCTCCACAGGAAGTGGATTGTATGGAGGGGCATGTGAAAATGAGCTGGGATGCATTTTAAAGGATGAGGTGCAAGTTAAACTCAATTAGTTTTTGGCTAATTAAATATGTACATGTGTCTAACCCTAATCTGTGACTTCATGTGAGGAGATAGGCAATGGCATGACTCAAAGAATGCGATGCATCTCCAAGTGTTAGGAACAGGACCATAACACACAAGTGGCAGAGTCATGAGAGAGTTATAAAAGTCCTGCCCCTTCACAAATAATGATAAACTGTGTATTTTGAGTCGCATAATGAGTATTTGATTTATACATTATTAAAAGACTCCTCAGTGTGGCTACCTGCTACCTGTGATGGAAAAATAGTGTGGGAGAAGGCATGCTCCAAAATTAAGACCAACTGTTGTCAACAAACAAAAATGTGAAAACTTGAACCAGTCACCACACAGATGACAGAAAAGTGTGGCTTTGATTCAATATAGATTATGTGTGGTTCATAGCTCAGTGCTTATGTAACATATAGTGGAATGATGTAGATGGTTGTTGGATACAGAGGCCAGCATAGAATGACTTGTGCTTAGGTACTTGGATGCTTGAATTGAATCGTTTAATAATATTTGATTGTTTTGTCCTTTCTCTGTATCCCACCTGTAGGAAGGAAGAGGCTTGGATTAAATTTTGAGCCCCACAAAATAAATATCAACGATTGTTCAGTAACTGAATGCTGAAAAAGTCGTGCATAACACCTTAATGATAAGAATAGACAATCACCTCCTCCAACTCTGGAGAGTGTGATCAGTAGCACTCAGGAGGAAAAACCTCCTTGGGGAAATCTCGAGGAACCATGGCTACTGACCTGCCCGTCCTTCTGGGCATACTAAAGGAGAAAGATCCTAATTAAACTAATTAATCAGCTAATCTGAATTCTAACATTAGAATTTAATCCAGGTAATTGGAGCTTGAGCAAGAACTGAATTGTAAATGTCCAGTGAAGTAATTTCCTCCTAATAAACTCTGAGTCAGAGTCCATGTACAATTGAATGATGGAAAGTGGATATCTTGAAGAACTGTCTTCTGTACTTCAGTTGATAAAGGGCATAATCCATGAAATTGATAGAGATAACGTTGATGACTGATGAACTTAATACGGAATACCTGAAAGATAGTAGAATCAAACTTTGATGTCAATGAGGCAGGACGAATAGAAGTAATACGACTTCAATTGTCTAGTAATAGAGGGCTTGTAAGACGAGGAATGAGAGAAAGTTTGAGGCTAGGTTATCGAGTGATGAATCCAGTTCTGATAAGCACGTATAGTCTTTAGGAATTGATATGAAACAACAGCTGTAGAGCTGAGTTGGAATAATGGCAGGCTGTACAGTAATTGGAGACTCTGGTGCAAGGCTATGAGCATCCAAGTAGTATAATAGGGAGCCCAAAGTATGTAAGCCTGGTGAACCGCCAATCTGAAGGAGAGGTAGAAGGAGCAGAATCACATTGATGTAGGCAGAGAAGGAACTGGACGTGGCAACCAGCCCCTGAGGAAGGTGTAGCTGAATCAATAGGGAGGGAGGAGAGAGGCGGCTGATTCCAGGTAAGGGATGTGTAGTCAGACCCATGGAAATCTGCAGGAGAATAGAACTCAACAGTTTGTCCTCGATGAAAGCACAGCTTGGTCAGCAGCTGGAGAGGTAAGTAGAAGCGAGGGCTCCAGGTAACAGGAAATGGCAGCTAGATGATGGAAGGTAGCCAGCAGGAATAGTGCATCATATACATGTTCCAGAGCCATAGCTTGAGTCAGTCCAGAGCAGAGTAATACTGTAGTTGTAAGGCAGACATAGAGAATGGAATGGAGCTGAGGACTGACAGATCCATTAGATCAAGGATGGCAGGGATCGCCTTGAAGAGACCGTGGCATAGAGATGACAACGGGACGTGGAATAGCAGTTTAAACTGAAGGTAGGCAAAGTTTGAGGCATCAATAACATGACAAGACCTGAATAGTCGAGCATAAGAGTCCTGGATGGAGACAACTGAAGATGCTGAGTCAATTGGGTAGCAATGTCACAGATCTAAAGGCGGTAAGCACAGTCAGGAGAAGGTCTTCATGAAAGGCGCAACTAAGCGTCCTGGAAAGGGTGAAGCAGCAGTTCCACATGGCTGAAGCAGCAGGGCAAAGCATCCAAGAATAGAGAGGGACGAAGAAACGGCCAGGAACTAATTCATAATAATGAGCATCTGGCTGGCCGATGAAGCAGCAGGCATGTGCATAGTAGAATGAATGAATCTTCAAGGCCCAGAGCTGGGCAAGGCAGGAGTAGGAAACCCCTTAGCCCGATGGGCAAGGCAAGTCAGAAAGCATAGGAGCAGTAGGAAACCCCAGCCCAATGGCGGAAGGCAGGTCAAGGAAGCAGGCGATTAGTACGGAATCCTCCCAGCCTGAAGGGCGAAGGCAGGGCATGAAGCAGGCTAGTAGCATGGAATCCTTCCAGCCCAATGGGTGAAGGCAGGGTGTAGAACTGAGAACCTCCATGCTCTGAGCTGAATGAGGCAGGCATAGAGTAGAAGGAGGAATCCTCCCAGCCTGATGGGTGAAGGCAGGTTGTAGAAGCAAGCGAGTAGTAGGCAAACCTCCCAGCCCGGCGGGTGAAGGCAGGCCTAAGAAGCAGGAGCATGGGCGTGGGTTAAAACAGAGGCACGAAGACCTCCTAACCCAGAGGCGCAGGCCTGACTAATGCAATGGCCAATCACCTGCCTGCAGTGAAGCAGAGTGCAGAGCAGAGGTAGAGAATACGATGAAATGTTGAACTGCATGTAGTGCAGAGAAGCATCAAGTAACTAGGAGCAAGTGTAAATGGCAGGAAACTGGCATCCTGAATAAGTCCAATGTGGAGTAGAACCGTAGGCAGATGTAGGAAGCAGAATGGCTGTAGACTGTCACCTTGAAAGTTGAGGATGGCAGGGTTGCAATGAAGAGACCTAGGAGGAATTGGCATCTCGAGGAGAGGAAGGAGCATCATGAACTGAAGTGAGTCAGGACAAGTGTCAGCCAAATAGGCATGTAGTACATTATGACAGTGAAGTCCAAGGATTTGAGGCATTGAGGCAAAAGCATCCCAGGAACTGGAGGCAAAACCATTGTAATCAGAAGGAAATCCATTGGAAGGCAGAAGCATCCTGAGAATAGTAGGAGAGTGAGCAGCAAGGTGAGCAGCAGTACAGGATCTGAGCAAACAGAAGGGAATGGAGAGGGGCAGCTAAGCCACGAAGGCTAGGATGGCAACTGAACCAGATGAAGGCCAGTCGGTATGAGCGATGGAGTGAGCTAAGCCCCATAGGCTAGCAACAGCAAAGAACTGCCGAGAAGGGCAGCAGATTGATAAGCTCCAGGCAAATGAGGACAGGAACAGACCAGTAGAAGCATAGCAACTGTGGATGTAGGCAAGAAATTAAAGCAGCTGGAGAGGATTTAGTACTAGAGTAATTAGCCAGAGAAGATGAATGTACAAGCCTCCAGGTAAAGCAATCGGGAAATCACAAGGCGTGCTATTTACATACAGTCTGCTGTAAGGGCTGACAGCCAAATTCTGAAAGCTGCAAATGCTACAAAATGCTGCGAAGCAGCCGACAGTACAAATGGACAAAATAAGGCACAAATACAGAAACTGAGAAAAAGCAGCTCTGAAGGACAACAGGAAGGTCTGAAGTGGAAACAAAACAAGCAGGCAGGTGAGGCGTACCAACAGGAAACTCGGCAAGTTCAGGACACTCCAGCCTTCCCCATGATGTCAGGATGAAACAACAAGCTCTGTTTCCAGTGAGATGAGTGCTATATGGTGCTCGTACATGGAGGAAGCTGCCGTGAATACAGGAGAACTCAAGCGTAGACAAGCGACAAGTGGGCGAGGCCGCCAAAGGCTGCAGCGCAGAAGAGCAACCCCAGGCTAATCAACACAGAGCAGCGGCTGAGGGAAGAGAGAGCAAGGACGGAAGCGAGCATCGGTGAACTGACATGGAGCCGAGGCCGCTTGGAAGAAAAGGGGGAAGCAAGGAGCGGAAAGAAGCAGGAGAAAGCAGTAGGAAATGGATAGGTGAGAAGCCGCAAAGAAACAATGAAAGAAGCACAGGGAAAGGGAGAAAGGAGGCGGGAAACAATCAAACAATGAAATGGAGAAACATGGGGAGGGAACAAAGGGCAGCCTCAGTCCAGCTCGACGACAGCGAATCGGCTGCGCTCTAAACAGAGCGGGAGACAGCTCTCTGTTTAAATAGGCTGTGAGGGAGGAGCTCTTCCCCACATAATTACAGGCAAGCCTATCAATTATTGTTTAGAAAAAGCAGAAAGTGTCCTGTATCTATAGATGACATTTTGTGACACCTAGCTATTTTATTGGGTATTACGAATATTGAAACTCTTATCTCAGATATAATCATGGAATAGTTATGTACATATTACGGAAAATAATCAATACCACTATTGTGTGGGTCAAGGAAAACCTACACATTGTAATGTCATAAAATTATTAGTCAAATAATACCTCAAAGGATACTGTAATTATCTATTTTTTCTGCAAGTACCCAACATTTGTTGTTTCTGTAATGTATTTTCATTTTATTATTCAGAACTTCATAGTATTGTTTTTGAATATATTTTTATGAATTTTTAAGACATTCATCACAATATAATTTCTGTGTAACACAGAAAAAAATAGAAAAATATGGACCACCAGCAATATCAGTTCATTATCTAATTAAAGAAGTATCTTGTACCGTACTAGAACTAAATGTTTACTTTAAATCATAGTCATGTTCATAGACATAATCCTCTGTTCTGCTGGGCTCAGAACTAAAGGGACAATTCAATGGGCCCAAAGGGCCTTTTTTGCTGTCATGATGCTATGATTCTAAAGAAAAAACAGAAAACTTAACAGGAGAAGTGCTACTTTACTTGCAGAACTGGGGGAGGGGGAGGATTTGGCCACCAACATTCCAGCTCACATCCTCTGGCACAGTGGCTTGATCGATCAATCAATCTTTCCAAAATTAATGATTCTTTGAAAGTGAGTATCCTTTGGGATACATAATTTCTCTAGATTAGGAGCATTCTAGCTGTTAAGAATTAATCTTTTAATAGACATGCTGCCCCAAACACATATTTTCACTTGGTATTTTCTAATGTAGTATGGTCAAAAAGTTAAAAAGAAAAATGTTGGGAGTAAAAGCAAACCCATATCCCTAAAAATGTTGCAGTTCTACATGGGTTTGGAACCACCACTCCATTATTTTAGGGCATTTCCATAGTAGGTGAGAAAAATTCCGCTCTTCATCGTATTGAATCCAATACACTTTATTAAGCTCACAAGACATGAGAAAATTAAGCATGGGGTTAAATAGGCTTGATAAGAATCTTCATCTGTATGGCCTTATTTTGGCATAACTCAGTAGTTTAATTGAATGAGTCGTCTTGTATTTCAGGAAGGACTAACTATTGTATCTTTTGTACAATATCTAATTCCCACTTAGTCCTGGAGTTCTTGTTTTCTCTGGGCTCAACCTAGAACTGAGGTACTGTACACTTAGGAGATTTTACTTTTGTTGGGGGAGGGTAGATCAATACATTTTTAAAATATTTGAAATAAGCCTTACATTCTGGGCTCCCAGTTATATTGTATTTTAATTTCTGAAATTTGGATTTTAGGGCCTGATAAATGCACCAACTGTCTATTATTTTTTAAGGCTTGGGAGGTCTTTAAAGGAATTAAAGGTCATGAAATTATCCTTTTCAGTAAATTAAGCCAATTGCTTAAGTTGGCCTGTATGAAAATATCTCCCTTGGACCATTCTCTCTATATCATGCAGCAGTCTTTTTCTTCTAATTTATTTGAAAGCTCTCCCAATGGTGTGGTTCGCATTTTCTTACTCTCTTCTGCTGGCACTATGCACATCCCTAAAAATGGTATGCCTAATGTTTTTAAAAGTGTTGGGGAAGGCAAGCAGATTCTGAATTGGCAATTATATTTTTAAAATTTATGAAGGCTGTACCAGATGTACATAAAACCCATCTTCATTTAATATTTTGTTGGCTTTATTTGCCCATAAAAGCTTGTTTTGCTTTAGTAATGAAATAATAGAAATAGGGGTCTGGGGACCCATTCCTCCAGCTGAGAACAAATAATCATTATACTCAAGCAATTCTGGGAATGCCCTCTCCACAAAAATGTTATAAATATTCTGACTTGATTAAACCACTGTAGTGCAATGTAATTGAACAACTTGAAACAAATACAATAGATATAACATTGCGTCATTTTAGGGCTTCCATGACCCCAAAGAGATAAAGATAGGGATAGGTTTTTACAGCTCTCTAGACAATTCTTGATTTGGCATGAAACTACTGTATTCTGGTATTAATTTCTACTGTTTGTTCCAGATTGCTTGTAAGAATAAGGCCAAGGTATCTTACCTAATTATCTACTTTCATAGTGCATAGGTCTAAGAGAGTTTGGGGACTTAAGGCAGTAGTGCATAAAATTATAGACTATTTAACTCATTTTCAGAGAGTAGGAAAACTCTCTCCTTGAAATATTACCCATGGAACTCTTCAAGAGTACAAGAATATCTTAAGCGTAAACATTAAGTTTTGCCAGCAAATAGGAGAAAGCGAGCATCTTTGATGGAAGGAAGATCCTGGGGATCACTGGGAAGGCAAGACGGCAGGGTGAGCTGGATGTCATTATCCACATAGGTACTAATGACCTGACAAATGGGGAGCAAAAGGCAGTTCAGGAAGAGTTTAGGAAACTGGGGAGGGTCTCAAGCAAGTAGCTACTTCTGTCACTCTCTCAGAAGTACTACCTGTGAGAGGCAAGGGAGAGCATGGAGTGCATGCACCAGGAACTTTAACTCATGGTTGAAGAACTGGTGCTGTAAGGAAGGGTTTGAATTCATTGGTGACTGGGGACCCACCTGAAGGGATGGAGGTTTGTTCAAGCCTGACGGCCATCCATCCTGGAGGGAATCCAAGCACTCAATGATAAGTTTAATTGCTACATTGACAAGCATTTAGACTAGCAAAGGGGTGGCAGGCCAGCAAGGAGAGTACCTACTTGCTCACCCCCACAGCTAGCAGTGGAACCAGTGAACCAGAGGAGTGGCTATCTCTGCAATGCAGTGTGCAAGATGGAGATTAGTGCCCAAGAGGTGGACAAGCAGAAAGGGCAAAATTCAGCAGAAGGGCAGACAGCAAGGAGAACTAGGATAAATGACAACCAAGGAAGGGGCTGGAGTAGAACAGTGAAACAGTCTAGGGAGGTCAAATCATGGAAAGCCATGTGCAAATGCCAGGAGCCTTAGCAACAAGATGGAAGATCTGGAGGCTGTCATGGTGCAGTCAGACCTGGACATTGTGGCCATCACTGAAACCTGGTGTAATGATAACCATGACTGGGAGCTGGCCATACCTGGCTACAACATATTCAGAAGAGACAGAGCAGGCAGGGCCGGGAGGAGGAGTGGCACTGTATGTGAAAATGACATAAGGGCCACAGAGATCCAGGAGAACAAAATGGGGAGAGATACTGTGGGTTAAGCTGGAAAGGAAAATGGGGACAGTCATCTAGCACAGGTGTGGTCTATAGACCACCAGCCCAGGAGGAAGAAACAGATAGAGGAGCTGATGCTAGCCATCCGAAGGATGGCAGACAAAAGGTGAGGTAGTACTGGTTGGAGACTTCAATATTCCAGACGTGGACTGGAGCATCCCAGCAGCAGCATCAACTAGAGCAGATTTATCCTGGACTCCTTCAGGGTGCCTTCCTCAAGCAACTGGTCATGGAACCAACTCGGCAGAAGGCAATACTGGACCTTGTGCTCACAAACAGGGACAGTGTGATGGGGGTAACAGTGGGGGAGCACCAGGAACAGTGACCACCAGTCATTGTGGTTTGAAATCACAGAAAGAGCAGAACCAAACCACACAAAAACACGTATCCTGGATTTTAGGGGCAGACTTTGGGAAAATGGGAGATACTTGAAAGAGGCATTAAGGGAATGGGACAGGAATCAGGGGTTGAGGAACAGTGGGCAGTATTTAAAATGGGGATTACAAGAACAACAGAATTATGCATTAAGCAGGTTAGCAAGAGGGAAAGGAAGAGGAGACCATTATGGTTTTCAAAGAGGTAGCAAAGAAAGTGAAAGCCAAAAGATTGCATTCAGGCAATACAAAAAGACACAGGCAGAAGGGGATAGGGAGAAGTACCAGGAGAAGCAAAGGAGGCAGGGAGGTCATAAGGGAAGCCAAAGCTCAGACAGAAGAGCACATTGCAAAATCAGTGGGTAGAGGGACAAAACCTTTTACAGGTACATAAGTGAAAAAGAAAGACAAAGGGAGGGATAGTGAGACTGAAGGGGAGGATGGGGGCGTGGAGGATGACAACAGTAAAGCTGACATATTGAACAGGTATTTCTGCTCAGTCTTTACTGAGGAAGAGGAGGGTAATGGGTCTGAAGGGAGTACAGGGTGAGAATGGTGCAGAAATGGACACAAGTCCCTTTTACGAGAAAGGGTCCTGAAGGAACTGGAAGTAATAAAGAGTTGATAAAAGCAATGGGGCCAGATGGGGTGCACCCCAGGGTCCTTAAAGAACTGAGAGAGAGGTGGTGGCTGAACCTCTGGCTATCCTGTTTAGCCGATCACTGAAACAGGGAGGTACCCAAAGACTGGAGGACAGCAGATGTAGTCCCCTTATACAAGAGTGGGAACAAAGAGGAAGCAGGGAACTACAGACCAGTCAGCCTCACCTCGGTAGTGGGAAGATCATGGAAGCACTACTGAAGGAGAGATTGGTGGAACATCTGGTTGTCAATGGACCACAGGACCCAAGGCAGCATGGTTTCACCAGGGGAGGTCATGTCAGACCAACCTCGCTGAATTTTGACTGGGTGACTAGGAGGTGGATCAGGGAGGGCAGTGGACATGGCCTATCTGGACTTCAGCAAGGCCTTTGACACTGTGCCACATAGAAGACTATTTCCCAAACTGGGGAATATGGGTGTGGGCAGGACAGTAGTGTGGTGGGTAGGTAACTGGCTGGGTGGCAGGACACAGAGGGTGGTGGTAAATGGCTGTCACTCCACAGAGGGAAGAGTGACCAGTGGGCACCACAGGGATCAGTGCTGGGACCGGTCCTATTCAACATCTTCATCAGTGACATTGCGCAGGACCTAGAAGGCAGAATTTCACTGTTGCTGATGACACAAAGCTTTGTAACAGAGTAGACACACCAGAGGGTGCAGACAGAATGAGAAGCGACCGCAGAAGCTTGAAGAATGGTCATGGGTTTGGCAGTTGAAATTCAATGCAAAGAAGTGCAAGATAATACATATGGGGCACAAAACCCTGGCACAATATATCAGTTGGGGTGAGGATATAGCATGCACCAAGCAGGAAAGGGATCTTGGGGTTATCATCTCTGATGACCTCAAGGTAGGAAACAGTGTGACAAGGCAGCAGGTAAAGCAAATAGGATGCTGGGATGTATAGGCAGGGCATCACTAGCAGGAAAAGGGAGGTCATAATTCCACTATACAAGACACTAGTGAGGCCCCACCTGGAGTACAGTGTACAGTGCTGGAGACCATACCTACGTAAGGACATAGACAGAGTAGAGAAGGTTCAGAGGAGGGCAACAAGATGGTGCATGGATTGCATCACAAGTCCTATGAAGACAGGCTGAAGGAACTGAACATGTACTCCCTGGCGGAGAGGAGGAGAGAGGGATATGATAGAGACATACAAGTATCTTACAGGGAGGAACAGGGTGCAGGAAAACACTATTTTAAGTGAAAAGATGTTCCAGGACTAGAGGGCATGGGATGAAGTTGGAGGTAGAGACGATTCAGAGGAAACATGAGAAAGAATTTCTTCAGAGCGGGTGGTGGACAAGTGGAACACCCTGCCAGAGGAAGTGGTGGGGCTGAAACAATCACGGATTTAAGAATGCATGGGATAGACATAAAGGAATTCTGGAGGTCAGGGTAAGGGGCAACAGACTTCTAGGAAAACAAACTGAACTTACAAGCTCAAATGGGCAGACTGGGTGGGCCATAGGCCTTATCTGCCGACACTGTCTATGTATCTATCTATGTATCTTTGTCTGACTCCATTTGAGAGAGCAGGAGGTAGAAATAAACTGGTTAAGTCTGAGGTTAGCAGAAGGGCACCATATAGGAAATAAAGCTCATCAGGTTCTTTGGGATACCACCTCTATAAACCTGAGAACATGTATGACCATTAGGCTAAATCAAAGACCTTGGAAGACCACAGCAATTTTTTCTACCAGTAAGTCTTCTATCAAGGTCTCTGAAACTGAGGATATGACTGCCTGCACCCACTCCAGACCCTAAAAAGTGACCTGTTTTAACAAAACTTTCAGATCTTGATGTATTCCTTTAAAGTAAAGTAAGTAAGTAAAATGTTTGTTTCTTGAGCACCCATTCCCAGTTGCTCTGGGCACTGTACAGAAGAAGCGATGCAGAAAACATACACAGTATCAACAATGGCAATAAACAGGGCATGACAATCATTAAAATCAATAAATAAATATCAGTAAAAACAGTATGGCAATAATTAGTACCCTATAGTTGGCTACCGAAGCCTCTCTAAATAGATGAGCCTTGAGACCCCACTTGAAGGCCTCCACTGATGGAGCCTCCCCAAGGATCTTGGCAGCAAGTTCCGCACTGCGGCCAGGCTGGCCACCTCAAGTGCACAATCTCCAGAGTTTTTCAGCCATGCCCTGGGAACCACTAGATCCTCAGTGGAGGAGGCGAGTGAACAGGACAGACAGGGGACAGGAGATCACTCAAGTAACCAGGGCCTGAACTGTAAACAGCCTTCTAGGTGGACAAGCTCACCCTGAAGGCAATCCTCCACCTCACTGGTAGCCAGTGCAGATCACGCAGGACTTGGTTACATGACAGGACCTTGGGAGGCCTGTCAGCAACCTGGCCACTGCATTCTGCACCAGTTGCAGGTGACTGAGAATCCCCACTGATCCTGAAATATAAGAGCATTACAGTAGTCTAGCCTTGATGTAACAAAGGTGTGCACCAGTGAGGCAGGTCACCAGGCGGGATTAAGGCTTTAATCCTGGTGACATTCCTTAAATATTAAAAGCCACTGTTGGCGATGAAGGACACCTGAGCCTCAAGTGTCAATCCGTCATCAAGGATGACACCCAGATTCTTCACCTTAGTGGAAGCTACCAACTGGGTGGGGCTTACAAATAGCTCCATCTCCAACCCAGAAGCAGCTACATCACACCGGTGACCGGGCTCAATCACTAGTACCTCCATCTTGTCTGGGTTGAGTCTCAGCCAGTAGGGGACATCCAGTCTTGGATCTGAGCCAGATATCTCTTTAGCACTTCCACAGCATCACTCAGCCGAGGGCAAATGATATATACAGCTGGGTATCATCTGCATAACAGTGAAAATCTAAGCTGTAACATCTAATAATCTCACCCAAGGGGAGCATTTACAGTGCACAACATAGGTGACAGGATCTAACCCTGAGGAACTCTGCAAGGCAGGGGCTTTGGGCAGAAGGGATATTCCCCATCACTACCTGTTGCATTCTGCGTGTAAAGAAGGACTTGAACCAGTTGATGACAGTACCGGTGAGTCCACAAAGCTCCCTAAGGTGACTCAACAGCACTACATGGTTCACAGTGTTGAATGCTAAGGAGAGAGATCAAAGAGAATGAAAATTTATGGTTCCATTTCGTCGCTATTATAGTGCGTGTATATCACTGAAAAGCAAATCAGCGATGTACACTTTAAATCGACAACTTCTGGATGTAAAAAAAGTGTTTTTGTGAGCAGCCTGCTTCCCCCCTGCACCCCCTGAATTAGGATTCTTAACTCCAGGGAGTGCATGTCGGGGAGGGAGCCAAATCCAGATCTTGCAAAACTGCGGCAACATATAATCTGCTCGCGATCATGAACCCAGTACCTGCTCTGCCAGAGCTAGCCTCCCACACCACCATGCCACATGGCTGGCTCGGAGGCAGCTGGTACACCAGTGCCTGAAAACTCCTTCCCTGTCCCTCCCTTCCCTCCTATTCCTACCTTCCATTCGTCCTTCCCCTGGTCGCTATCCCATACCCCGCTTATTCTGCAGGGTAGTCCACAATAAAAGCACTCAAAATGGGTCACTGTATTTCTAGTCGCCATTTTGGGTCGCTGTTATGATGTGATACCAAATTGACTGGTCTCCTCATCTCTCGCTCTTAGGAGATCATTTTGCACATTGACTAATGCGTTTTGGTGCTATGTCTTGACTGAAATCCAGACTGGAGTGGCTCATAGATGTCATAGGCTGCAAGGTGCACCTCGAGCTGCTGAGTCACCTTTCTCAACAAACTTCCTCAGAAATGGGAGGCTGGAGATTGGTCTATAATTCACCAAGGCGTCAGCGCTGAGTGATGGTTTCTTTAGGAGAGTTTCATAAATGCCTCTTTCAAGTCACTGGGAAAATTTGACCTCAAAAGCAAGCACTGGACAATCTCGGTGAGCAGCTGGACCGATGTACTTGACACATCCCATTAAGAGTAAGTAGGGCCTGGGTCCAACTCAGAAAAAGTGGAATATAGCTTCAAGATTACCTCAGTGACCTCCTGATACCACCAACCAAACTCACCCCCAGACAGTAGGAGTACCTCTGACCATGCAAGGCCCACTACCTTGAGGCTGGTTGTGCCCCACTGGAGATATCTTGGTCCTAATGGAGGACACCCTGTCAGAGAAGAACTGAGTGAAGTCCTTGCTCTGGGTGGCTGAAAATTCTCTTCGGCTGCAGACAGGCATGGTGAAGTAGCCTATCTACGGTCCGAAAGAGCAGAGCCGGTCTATTCCTCCTGCAGCAACTGAACCTGGACAGAAGTCTGCCTTCCTACAGTCGATTGCCCTTTGATATTCACCATAGTGAATTCTCAAAGCCAGTTTGTCCTCCTCATACTGAGTCCTCCTCCAGCAGTGCTCCAACTTCGAGCCCTGGTCTTCATTTCCTTGAGAGTCCTGTCAATCCATGGGGATGTCAAGTGAGAAGAACTGGGTCATATACAGATCAGTGCAACAGTGTTGAGTGCCTTGAAATCAACACCATTATAGGCTGCCACCACCTTGCCCACACCCACCACACATGCAGTACTCATACTAGAAAAATCCACTACTACCAGTAGTCCCTCTGGGGACAGCCACCTCAGTGGGCAGCAGCAGGCCGTCTCTACAGGGAAGGACTAATGAAGGGCCCTAAATGAGAACTCCACCGTGCAGTGATCGGACCAAGAGACTGGATCAATCTTGAAATCAGTGACCTCAAGCCCCAGTGAGAATACTAAGTACAGGCGTGGCCATAGCTGTGGATTTAGGGATTTTATCATGAATATGGTTGACTATTAATTTTGTTATAATTTTATAGTCAGTTTAAGGAGGAGCAATTGGTTGGTAGTTTTCAGATTTCATTTACAAAAAGAGACAATAGAAAAACAATAATAAACAAATTAAGAAAAATTGTGGCATCTGTCAACTCAGGAATGTGATGCTGCTTACAATTTTCTGGTGTGAATAAGCTTTCAACCCCTCCACCACCAGCTGCTTCTATGGCAGTTATTACTTATTGCTCCATTACATCTACATTCATAATAGGTAGGTAACTACCCCTCCTTCCCCTCCACTCTGTCTTCACTCTCTCAAAGCTTACTACCTCCATCTCCACAAGGAGCAGGGGCATCTTAGAGGCTCTTCAGGGCATATTCCTGCAACAAAGAGTCAGTGAGCCCACTAAGGGTGTAAATCTGATGGATGTGGTCCTCACAAATGGGGACAGTGTGGAGGAGGTGGAGGTGGGGAAAACTTGGCACCAGTGACCACAGGGCTGTCAGGGTCAGGGTGAGAGCAGGCAGGGAGAGGATTAGGACAAGAAGCAGGTAATGGACTTCAGAAAGGCTGACTTTCATGGAATGAGGAAGGTAGTTAAGGCAGAAATGTTGAGGATAGGGGATGTGCAGGGGTGGAGGAATTATGGGCGGCCATCAAGAGAAGGGTATTTAAATCCATGGACTCATGTATAAGAGGGTAAGAAAGAATAAAGACAGAAAATACCTCTATGGTTCACTAGAGAGGTGGCGTTAGAGGTCAAGGAGAAGACTAGAGCATTCAAGAGGTACAGGAGGTCACAAAAGGATGAGGACAGGAAACCTACAGGGAAAAAGAAAGAAGGTTGGGCAAAAGATAAGGAGGCTAAGGAGGCCACTGAGGAGAGGATAGTGAAGCAGGCAAGGAGGGGGACAAAACCTTCTTTAGATACATTGGAGAAAGGAGGAGGCACAGCATGGGATTGGAAGAAAAAGGGGAAAGTAGAACAGTACTGGAAGGGACTAGAAAGCAGAGGCATTAAACAGCTATTTCACCTCACTCTTCATGGAGGAAAGGGAGGTAGGGGACCAGGAAGGGTGGGGAGGGTGACAGCCACAGGCAGGTGGCTGTGGCAGAATCACTGCTGAAGGAGTAAGGAAGAGCTGGGTAGACTTAGGCTAGACAAGGCAATGAGGCCTAATGAAATACACCAAGAGTTCTCAAGGAGGTGAAGGATGAACTGGCGCCGCATCTAGCAAGGCTGTTTAACTTGTCTTGGGTCACAGAAGTGGTGCCAAAGGACTGGAAGAGGGCAGAGGTGGTCACACTACATAAGGGGGGCGAAGGACGAGGTCAAAACTACCGTCCTATTAGTCTTACCTCAGTGGTGGGGAAGATAATGGAAACACTACTTAAGATCAGGTTGACAGAATACTTTGGGATGAATGGCATGCAGGATGACAGGCAGCATGGCTTCACCAAGGGAAGGTCTGTCAGACTAACTTGACAGAGTTTTTCGATGGGGTGGCACAGTTAGTAGACCAGGAGGAGCAGTGGATGTGGCCTATCTGGATTTCAATAAGGCCTTTGACACCGTTCCGCATGGTGGAATGGTACATAAGCTGGACAGGCGAGGAGTGGACAACAGGATCATCAGATGGGTGGAAAACTGGTTGAAGGAAGGAGTCAGACATGGTGATAAATGGGACACATTCCAGGGAATGGGTGGTGACCAGGGGTGCCACAGGGGTCAGTGCTAGGACCAATACTCTTTAACATCTATGTTAGTGACCTAGCAGAGGGTCTGGAGGGATGGGTGTGCCTGTTCATAGACAATACAAAAGTCTACAATAGGGTGGATTCACCTCGTGGGGTGCAAGCCATGAGGCGGGACCTGGAGAGGCTGGAGAGGTGGTCTGACACTTGGAAATTGAAGTTTAATATACAAAAGTGCTTGCTGATGCACCTGGGGAGGAAGAATAGGAGGGAAACTTACTCCTTGGGGGGCTGGTGATTAAGGAGAAAGAAACAGAAAGGGACCTGAGATTATGGTATTGTGTGACCTCAAGGTGGGCAGCCAGCGTAGCAGGGTGGTGGAAAGGCAAATGGAATGTTGGCCTGCATTGAGAGGGTTTTAATAGCAGGAAGAGGGAGGTGCTAATGTCATTATACAGAACCATGGTTAGCCACATCTGGAGTATGGGGTGCAGTTCTGGAGGCCTCACCTCTGAAGAGATGTTGAGCTGATGGAGAGGGTGCAGAGAGGGCAACCAAAATGAGTGCAGGGATGCAGAATGTACCCTATGAGAGAATATTGAGAGGGCTGAATTTGTACTCTCTGGAGACTAGGAGGAGAGGGGGACATGATTGAGACCTTTAAGTATCTGAAAGGAATAAATAAGATAGAGGGTAACAGCTTGTTCAAACTGAAGAAGGGAGTGAACACGAGGACATAGCCTCAAACTGGAAGGTAGGAAATACAGAGTAATGTCAGGGGCAGTTTTTCATGGACAGGGTGGTGGAGGCCTGGAATAAGCTGCGGAGGAGAGTGGTAGCAGCTGAAGCGGTGGAGGGTTCAAGAGGGCTTGGGATAGATTTAAGGGGTTGGGAAAAGAGGTGGAAGCATAACAGAAGGGGAGGTAGGGTGTTGGGCAGACTAGATGGGCGTGGTGTCTTTCTCTGCTGTCACATTTCTGTGTATCTGTGTGTACCTCTAGGGCACTTATTGTATACTGTATATAACATGTCCATTTATCCTTTTGCAGCTATATTCATTTGTTTTACACTTGTCTATGCTTTTGACCTTGTCTAATACTGTATTGCCTGTATCCTGACTTGCTCTAACTGTATTTCTCCCTATTACTATGTTGATTGTATTTAACCACTTCTCACTGTTATCTCTTTCATGTGCTGTGTCACATGGTGTGATTATGTATTTCAACTTGTATTCTCCAGGTTAGTGCCTAAAATAGGCATTTCTATGCCTAGTGCACCCACCAGTTACCAAAAGCAAATAAATAAATAAACAACAAGATTATCTTCTCCCTTAGGTCTTTTCTGCTGACTCTACATTTTCACGGATCACTGTCAAAATAAGCGCATGCAATATCGCGTGTGCAACTATAAGCGCATACTTAATAGCGTCGATCAATATAAGTGTGCTGCACTAACGCGTCTGTGCACTAGCGCCTCAAGATGCTGCAAACAAGTTGTCCTACCATTATTTGTATTCTAGTCTGTCTATGAGTTCTATCTTCATACTTCTGACTCATGTCGAATCCTGTCTTGTCATGGGGAAGTGAATTACGACCGCAAAGCTAGTGCATGTGTCACACATTGCTACTCCCCTACACACTAAACTTCCTGTGCAGAGCTAGCATAGCAACAAACAGATCACTAGTGACAACTCATCTCAGGTAAAGCCAAAATAGTTATTCATCTTTACTCATCAACACGCACTTAAAATAAAAGATTGCAACCTACAATTCATTGGTAGCATTGCATTTGAACTTCTAATGGCACACTATAAGCACAGTCATTTCATCAGACATGATGTCAAACTGATTTAGTCAAACACATCTGATTATGACACTAATGGTCACTTGTTTTATGGCATCCTTAATTAGGCAATTAAGTTTAGATGTGGAACCATGAGTTTGACCATGATATATTATATAAGCGCTACTGTCACTGCGCTATTTTTGACTGTGCATTACTGACTCGCAGGCTATTTTTACCGCTATTTTGACCGGATTCTATTTTCATATTAACAGTTGGCCACAATGGAACAGTCTCAGCTTAGCTGGCATCATTGATTGAAGTTTTGTAGTCCTTTTGCCATAGCACCTTGTGAAGTTGCTCATATTTCATTTTTTGGACAGCATTTGGGCTGCTCCTGAAAAAATAGCTATTATACAACATCTAACGTTTATTCTTTTTTCTTGTAGACCTGTTTTATTATGCAGTCCTTGTCTGTGAAATAAAGAGTTTTGCAATAATCAGCCTAGGTGGAAGACCATCCTCTGGTCTGGTTTTAAAGGCCTGGTGGATCCTGTCAAAGTCTATATTCTGTGTTTCAGTTTCAGATTCCAGCAGGATAGCCAAGCTTTCCTTCAATATGTCCTTCAGTGACTTTTGCTACTCCCAAGATTCATGGACTCCTGAGATCCTAATACTTTTCCATCTAGAACAGAGCTCAAAGTCTGACAATTTGTTCTCAATAGTTTGCATGAGATTTTCTTACCTTTTTGTGTTTGTCTCAGCCATGTGTGTGATCTTCAATATCCAACCAACATTCTTATTTTGGCATTCTCCATTCTGGTGTCCAGGCTGTTCACTGAACTATCAATTGGCTCATAGACGTTTAATTTATGTTACTTCCTGAGCTACTTCCTTAGCTAGCTGGTCAATCGTTGTCATCGGATCTTTAATACATCAGATGTCAGGCTAAGTTGTTTCACCCATGGTGGTGGGTAATCACCTTCTGTGGGGTGGGGGACCAAACCATGTTCAGTGTCATTTTGTTAGGGGATTTATTTAGTCCCTGGTCACTGTGTCCAGACATAAAAGATCTGTATCATTTCCTTCATTAGTCTCCCCCAACTTTAGCTTGCAGCTGAGGAACAAGAACATTAGTACTCCTTGCTGCGGGCTGTATATAGTTTTCTTATTGGTGAGTTCTCACTCCCTAATTTCTTATTAGAAGCACTTTGTGAAGTATTTTAGGAGTCACATGTAGTGCTAAATCTTTCTCCCATTAACAAATTGTGTCCCAAGTAGTAAAGATAATGTTCTTACCTCCATAGAGGCCTTTCTCCTGCTGTCTAGTGTTAAATTTTACAGAAAGTAGTAGAAAATGTGAGTGCTTTGTCTGCATTCATTCCTTTCTGAAATTATTTGGCTGTTGCTCAGGGTTTGCATTTTGAGGATAATTAACGTTAGGAGGAAAGGCAATGTAACTGGTTAATGCATGCATTTTTTCTGTATCAGGGACCACCGTTGTGTCTTCCACAGGAGAATTAGAATAATACTTTTAGTTCTCTTTCTGGGATAGCTGTTTTGGATCTCGGTTCATAATAGTTTGATAGAAGCATCAGGAACTTAGTTTATGTTTTGAGGGAGGGAAGTGAGAGGACTCAATGGGTAACAAAACTTACCTTTGAAGTATTCAAAAATAAGCTTGTTTTAGAGGCTTCAGAGGTGGTAGGTTTGTCTCTATGAGCAATTCTTTTTTAACAACTGTTTTCACTGCTGAGTTCACTTTTGACCTCTTCCAGTTTTCTCTTCTTGACATTTTTCTTATTTGGTCAATAAAGATGACCAAAGGATAGTTTGGGAAGCAATCTTTTTCAGTGAGAGAAACGAGGATAAATTCAGCTTTTATATCATCAGAGAATTCCAGTGTTCTATGGCTTTTCTTGACTTTTATGGATTATTCTGGTCCTCCTTCTCAGTACTTATAGAGACCCACCGGGATATGCAATGGTCAGAAACATTCACCAGCTCCATGAGGATCTCTCAAAGCTGTGTGGAGACAAGTAAGGTAAAAATTCTTGTTTTACCTTACAGGCCTAGGCAGTGACAACCAGTTCTGTTTTGTGGTCAACAGCTAAATAAATAATCAGACTAATTTTTTCATAAATAGGTACTTGTTGAATCTAGCATGTATAGCAATGGGGAGGCAGGCTCGCTGTAACCCCACTTACCATTCAGCACCATCTTGAAATCTGCCAATTGAACTTCGTAGTATTCTTAAAAAAAAAACAACTGCAGAACTAATTAGGAGTAAGTACAGCTTAATTTAATTAGGAGTAAGTAGGCATTTTAAAGAGCTGATGGCACATTCAGGTGAACTTTAGCAAAACATAATATTTAGACACAGTCCAGCTTGTGTTTCCCATTAGTTCTGTATTCCTTCTCCCATTACTTATTACTGAGTCATTTGTATGAAAACAGGATTTCTGTTCCTGAGCGTTAATCTATTCCTGCTGCTTTCTCTTCACCGAAGTCGTAGAGCACTGCTTGTGACCTCACAATAACTCCCATGGCAACAGACTGAGATGTCACAGCAGAGGATTATGACTTGGAATAGGGAGAAAGCTGTAGAGGCAGATGAACTCAAAATAAACTCACAGGAGAACAATCATATATTCATACACATTTCCTTAGTAATAAATTATGGGGTGGAGAAATATATAAAATATAAATGGAATACAAGCAGAATTCTACCTAATTATTATGTTTTTAAAGTTGTCTTTGAGGTGTCAGTATCTCTAAAATACCAGTGTAAAAACCTGTTTGGTTTTATAAATGTTTACTATTTGTATTAAACTGACTTGTTTAACATATGGAATTTGCAATATTGTATTTATACAATATCAGTTTACTTATTACAACTTTTAATCTGCTTGGATTGAAGATTTAATTGTGTCCCTCTGAGTTCATCTGCTGGCTGCAGTGTGAGTGCTGCACTAGGCAATTATGATGTCATCAGTGTAAGTGAAACCTGCTCTCTAATTGTTTGAGTATTCCTCTTTAGAAAATGGGCTTGGAAAATAAAGCATCCTGATTGGCTGAAAGCCATGGTCAGGCATGCATTTAATTTTCAATAGATGCCAGTGAAAAACAAGCACCAATTTGGGGTGCCCATTACCAAGGTATCATTGGGCACACCAAATTTTGAAACAACCAGTAGCAATTTTTTTCTCTGCAAACCGAGAGGAAAAATGGGCTCTCAAACCACAACAGACCAGCGCACAAAACCAAGAAAAAAGTCTACAGCCATTCATTCATTAAATAAAAGCAACCCCATCCCCAAAGTCCACCCTAGTGTCTCACAAACAAATTTTCCAACCAGATAATGTGCGCTTCCTTACATGCCAGGCTTCTGGGACTCCAGCTATTCCCCATTCACCGTGCTATTTTCCCTTAATGAAACCCTAAAAACTACAGAAACAACATAATTATTTTTTCTGAACATAATACCACTTCCCGAACTTCACAGTAAATTCCTGTTCGCACTCCATCTGAGCGACGTCATGCTTTGAAACTGGCGCTAGAGACTCGTCCTGGGTACTCATGCCACATTTGAAAGCTGTCTCTAAATAAAAAAGAAAGTTACCTCAGTTCAGTACTGGTCTTCAGCACTACAGTCCCCTGTTCTGGCTCAGCACTGATTAAACACGACAAAGGCGGTTCTCCACTGTTGTGTGTGTGTGTGTGGGGGAGAAAAGCAGCAAGCAACCACATCATGGAGGAACTCCTATCAGAAAGAAACTATTAACAAAAGAGCACCAGCACCCTCCACTGGTGAGTCTGTCAGTACAGGGACTACTTTACCTAACAAGTTAATGAAATTATTTTTTTATAAATTTGATATAGGATTCATTATTTCTATATATATTTTTCAAAAAGTTACCTATGGTTCATTTTCTAAGTGCAATAATACCCTTCAGAGCAGGCGGTGTTAGAATACCAGACCTTCCAGGGGCTATAAGGCCCTCCAGCACGAGTGTCGGGGCCTCATTATGCCCTGGAAGGTCCGTTATTCCAATGCCGTCCCATAATCATGTATTATTGCTTACGTAGTGATACTAACCTTTTCTATATCAGTTATGATAACAAAAGTAAAACAAATGGTGGCAGACCCAAACATAGGCCCACAGTGTGTTTGTGTAAGCACATCATGCTTTTAATTAACTGTAGTTAAAGAATTCTTGTTCTGCTAGTGCTGCCAAATAGGGACTTTTGGGACAGATTAGCCTGACTGTTCAGGTATTTTCTGTCCATCTCTTTTCTTTCTATCTATCTATCTATCTATCTATCTATCTATCTATCTATCTATCTATCTCTACATCTGTACATCTGTCTATCTGTCTGTCTGTGTATCTATTGTCTGTGTATCTGTCTGTCCATCTGCCCATCCACCTGTCCATCCATCCATCCATCCGTCCGTCCGTCTGTCCATCCGCCTGTCTGTCTGTCTGTCTATCTGTCTATCTATCTATCTATCTATCTATCAGATACATAATGACCTGACTCAGAATATGCCATTTACCTTCATGAATAATTGGCAGGACCATAACTCACAGTGGCAGAGCCAAGAGAGTGTAAATTCTGCCCTTCACAAGTGATGAAAATGGCATATTCTTAATCAAACCACTATATATCAATATATATAATGCATTTTAAACTGTAGAGCTTTCATGGTTCTTTTAATGAAGAATTAATTGTTTCTGTTTGATTTCACTGGTCATATGTGTGTGTAGCAAAGGCCACTTTGATGTTATCAGACATTCTGCAAACTGTTCTCCCCTTGGATAGGTTCTCCTTTGTGACTAACCTACGATGGGAATAAATGCTGACGACCCACCTAATATTAAAATAAATGTTTTATTTCCACTTTAGGCCTGTTAGACATTAAAATAAATACATTTACTGTATTTATGAAATTTTATGTTCACAGTCTATATAAATATATCAATTTCAAAAACTTTCTTAATGCTTTAGTTATGGTTAAAGCCACAAAAGTGAGGAAATGTGGCATTAGGGCTTCTAAACTTAACACCCCACCCCACACTGCACACACAACAGGCATCAGGGTGTGCCTTGGGGTCATTAGCCCTAATGCTCACCATGTTCCATAAGTAAGTAGCTGAGATGGGTACAGTATAGGAGAATGGGGTGAGCATTAGGGTCATTTCCAATGCACACCGCCGATGCTGTTGTAAGTGCAGCATGAAATTGGTACAGCATTAGATTTGGAAATCCTAATGCAACATTTCCTGTTTTTGTGGCTTTAACCCTAACTAGAGCATGAATTAAGTTTTTTAATTTATTTTCTTACTTTTGAGATAGTATAATCATAACCTTATTTGCCTGTGGGGTGCATGGCCTTCCAGGCAATGTACTCAAATCCACCATAGATGTGTATATGTATTTAGCTGTGGCAGCGCATGGCTGTCAGGGCCCTGACCTTCAATTTATAGGGCAACAGTGACTAAACTGTCAGCATAGCCATCTTATTACCCACATCATGTACCCAGTACAGGAAATTTTCAAATCCTGCCAAAACATAATTTTCTAACTGCAACACCTCTGCGCCACAGGTGTGAAAACAAATTTTACCAAGATTTGAAAATGGCAACTGTGACATACATGAAGGGGGTAATAAAAGGCTATATTAATCAGGGATCAAAATATTTAAAATTTCCAAATGGGGTGGGCAAAAGTAGTTTTTTCTCTTGGTGGCGAAAATTTTAGCAACTTTAGTGAAAGTTTCAGAATTTCCACTTGCCAAGTAGTTGAAAACTTCTGAAGGTTTCTGGCAAAATTTCACTTGTGTTTCTACCCCAACTAGAAGCAGAAAAAAGAGAACAGAAAGTAAACTGGGTGTCAGAGTTGCCCCCTCTTGCAAGCCTTGCCGAATTAAAATAAAAAATCCTTGTTGCTAGCAGTCCCTCCTGCCACCTGATCACCAGGGCCACCCCATGTTTAAAAAAAAAAAAGGTAATCCCTGGTGGCTAGCTGTCTCTCAACCAACCAGCTGGGGACTGCTGGACCTAGAAAGAAATGATGCTTGGTCAGTCAAATTTGTTCTGGGCTGTCTGGTCAGGTGAGCATTGCAGGGTTGGGCCCCATTGAAACATAGTCTTCTTCTGACTAGAGTATCTGCCTGCAAAATGTCCTCCTTTGTATCTGAAGAGTGATGGGATGGGTACCCAAATCCATATTATTAGTAACAACATTCAACCTGCTGTCCAGGAGCGGCTGTACAGGCCACCAATTGAGGAAACCTTCTGGGCAGCTGACATCACTGGGAACTTTTCCAGCATGTCCCTAATCCCCGTGCAGCTCTCAGGTGGCATACAAAATTTCCTGGATTTCCCCTGTCCTTCAGAAATCCTGAACCATGCTCAATGTTGGAAACCTCCCTTCCACAAGATATTCCCCTATCCCCAGTTGTGAAACTCCAACTGTAGCATCAGTCTTACCGCATTTTGCAGCTGAATTCACTGCCAGAATGACCCAGTATCAGCTGTGTAGAAAGGACTGCCCTACTCTGAAACTTGGATAATGTCTGTGGCTGTTCCAGATTCAGGCATCTCTCAGCTACCTGTAGTGGTAGTAGTGTGTTCATCCGAGTGGTGTAGAACCATGGCCTCCCATCCTGCTCCAGCAACTTTTAGCAGAAGGAATGCATCAGGCATGTCCAGTAGTTCAGCAGATGTTGACTAACTTGACTCTGAAGAACCTGGCAAAAGCACCAGGTTGTCTAAGGAGGCAGTGAACCATCAAATTGTGTGTAATGTCAATACAATATAAGGTAAGCAATGTCTAATTGGGTATTCCTCTTGGGAGGCACACGCTTATTCATTGATAGTTAGGGTTACCACCTTTCAAGAAGCCCAAAGTGGGACATTTCTTATTGAAACATGATTTTGCAGGACAATAAATAACCTCCACCAATACAACAGACTTGTTTTTCTACATAATCAGAATTAAGGCTAAGTATTGTAGTTTCTTAGTTGCTTCTATTGTTTCTTATCATTTTAAGGTATTTTAGTTAAGGTATTATAGTTTTCTGCAACGTTTAGTGGAAAATTAGAAAATATTTTATTACCATAAAGTCAGGACATGTAGCATTTTCATGTTTTTGCAGGACACAGCTGCCCAAATCAGGACTGTCCTGCGAAAATAGGGACGGTGATAACCCTATTGATAGTTCAGTGGGCTGCCAGCCGTAGAGGGAGGAGGGGCTGTGCGGTGGCCTGCTCTCGGGTTTGGGATGGGGTTGGGATTTTGCCTCCAGGGGTGGGGTTCACTACACCAAAAGATTCAGATTTTAATTCAGGGATTGGGGAAAGGGAAGGAGGTCACTAGATCACCAGGAGAATTTTTTATATATAACTACTGTATATGCTGGGGGATTGGAATGGGGGCAATTTCAAAGTGCTAAGGACACATTGCCCTGGACTCTCTGGGTGGGTAATTGTTTTGGGAGGACCACTAGCCACCAGGAATTACATGGGCTTTTTATTTTAAAATATGGGGTGAGTGATCGGTGGTGGGAGGCACTGCTAGCTACCAGGGATTACCTGTTTCTTTTTAAACATGGGGTGGTTGTGGGTGATCAGGTGGCAGGAGGACCTCTAGCCACCAGGAATTAATGGTTTTTAAACATGGAGCAGGTGATCAGGTGGCAGGAGGGACTGCTAGCCACCGAGGAATAACTAAGTGCATATCGGGCAGCCATGCAGGGGTGGAAATTCCGTGAAAGTTCATAAATGGTTTCTGAACTTTCCACAGACATGAAATCTGACTTTTGCTTCAGTTCCGCTGGTGGAAGTTTTTTGCACCCTATTTCAAAAGTTAAGAACACGCATAGAGAAATTGCAACAAGCGGTCATAAGTTTGTCAATTTTATATTTTGACCAACATTTTTCAACATAGCCTTCTTATGATCCCACCTCATGAACAAGGGCAGGAAAAATGTTCAAATCCTACCAGAAAGGTGGTTGCCAAGTGACTGTAAAATCACCTTTTGGGCAGGAGTTGTGTAATTATTGTCATATTGTTCATAAGGTGGGGTCCTGGAAAGGCCATGTTGAAAATTTGGGGCAGAATCTCAGAAAATGGCTAAGTTATGCACCAAAGTTGAAACCCCATTGAAATACAAACTTTAGAACCACATTTACCTTAGTTTCTCATATTGCAGTCATCAGTTCCAACAGCAAGTGTCTTCAGTCAGAGAGTAGATCTAGAACCTGGGACTTGTTCAGGTGAGTGAGGGTGTATGGGGTGTGACTGGGAGTCTATAGTGGTGAGTGCTGAGTGGGAGGTGGGGAAGGGGACTGATTGGTGAGGTCCTTTTTTTTTTTACAGGTCTGAAAACAAAACAAAAAACAACATTGAGGATTGTTTTCTCTGTTTTAGGTTTTGGCTGCAATAAGATGGTGGAGGTGCCACTTGACGCCAGAAATAGGCAAAATGGTGATCGGTGGGTGGGGGTGTGCCAGTAGACACCAGGAATACTCATTTAAATAACAGGGATGGCATTTGGCAGGTGGGGGATGTTGCTAGACAGCAGGAAATATAAATTTAAATAATTTGGAAGGCAATTGGCAAGTGGGAGGGTGCCACTACACAATGGAAATGGGAGCAGTGATTGGCAGGTGAGCAGTCCACTCAGAGGAAGATGGTTTGATCCATCAGGCGCGAACCATTGTTTATTGGCGCATCTTCAATAAATTACTTTTCTTGTGTGGCGCTGCTTTCTTGTATTCCTCTATGACATTTGCCTACTTTAGCAGCAGCTCTATTTCATACCACAAAGCGCACCAGTTTTCTGTGTTCCTTGGGTGGCACTAGACACCAGGAATATACAATTAAATAACTTGGATGGCTATCAGCAGGTGGAGGTGCCACTACACAAGGAAATTGGGAATGAAGATCGGTGGGTGGGGGTGTCATTAGACACCAGGGAATTTGATGAAATGAAAGGGACGGTGATCAGAAGGGTGAGGGGTGCCATTAGACATAGGGCAACTTGACACATTTCTGAACAGCAATGGAGTGGGGGAGCGCCACCAAACACCATGGAAACAGCAGCTCATACTGTAGGTCACAGTGCACAGTGCAGTCAGCAGTAAGGAAACAAATATCAGAATCTAGCTAAAGGGTCCAGTTTAGTTAGGTTATGGTGTTTGTTTTGAAATCAAACATTTTATGTATTTCCACCTTTGTTAGTTGGTGGAAAAAATAAACAAAATGGCGGTTAGCATGGCACAAAAATGTTTGGTGCCCTGCCAATCAAGTGGTGCAAAAAGCAAAAATGGGCACTTGCAGCATCAAATTTTACTTTCACAGCAGAAAGTTATCTGAAAAACCTACTGCTGTCATGAGTCAGAAAATACTAAATTTTAAAGTCTTATACTGTAACTCAGGAACCCTTTAATATTTTTCACCAGATCTGTCATGGCACTACCTTGGACATGATACATGTCCCCTGCAAGTTTGTGGAAAAATTCTATTCAATGTAGGCTGTAGCAGAAAAAAAAAAAAAAAACATGTTTAGGACAAAAGTTAGACATTTACAAAAATGACACATGCATATCTCAGAAACCACACAAGCTACCATCACAAAAATGTCCATGGATCAAGACCTTGAATCTTAGACAACACATAGAAAATGTCAGCTCATTTCATCAAAAGGAGCCCAAAACATTAATGTGCAAAAGTTAGGGGTTTAACATTGAACAGACTACTCAGTCATAACTATAGGGGTGCTACCATGCTTCTATAATATCTAATATGTGTGTGTGAGAGAGAGACTATAGAGAGAGAGAGAGAGCCAAAGACAGAGAATAGTAAAGTGTCAAATACAATACAAGAAAAAATGTCCACTGAAATAGTAATATTTTCAGAGGTACGAGCAGATATTTTACATATTATACTAAGATTTTGTTAATATTGAATTGTTTTATGCTTATTTTCAGGTTTGCCTCAGCATTTTGTATCCTACTTTAGGTAAACCTTTGTTTCTTAACTACACTGTAACTACATTACAATTGCAGCAGTTACATACAACACATGTGTGTTTATAGTGTAATTACCCTGTTGAATGTAATTAATGGTTATCTACCCTGCAGTTACATTGAAACTGACATTTATTTATTTATTTATGAAAATGTTTCACCTGGAAAGGCACACTGAGCAAACAGATGCTTGTCTCACGGTGCGACCTGGGGAGAGGTACAAGGGAGGAGGTTATGCATAAAACAATCAATAGGTTGAACTTAGAGTCAAGCAATTCAAACAATTGTTACATAGTTAAGTGTGGTTATTACAAACTTGTTACATGAGGAGACAATACATACATGTGCCACAAGGAGGGTGGCATAACATATTTGATTACACATCTACAACTATTCATGATAGTAAGTGCCTATATCTAGAGATTGAGTTGAAGTATGATGCACCAAGTTGGCAGAGAAATGGAAGCCTGAGCTTGGGCCCAGGGAGAGGTGACAGGTCTGGGTAGTAAACACTGGGAAAGATGAGGGGTTGACTTAGGTAAGGCGTTGGTGGGAAAAAGAGAGAGACAGCAGAAGTGCCATGAGAGGTAAGTGCATGGGTTGTTTAGGGCGATATGTAAGCCAGTCATTTGGTGAGCCAAGCCGCTGGTCAGGCCGTGGGAGGAGGGAAATTGAGGGGATGGGAAGAGACTCAGTCGGGGGAGGTCAGGGGCAGGTACAATTGGTTGCAAGGAAGTTAGTAAGGGCAGAGGATAGGAGTATTTAGAGAAAGAATGGCGGATGTGGGCAGCAGGAGATTCCAGAGCTAAGGGAGGAGGTAAGAAAGCTGATTGGCTCATGGAGGTCCTTTAGTGAGGATTACTAATAACAGCAAATAGCACTCCAATCTGAAAACTAAGAGGACCCCTTCTTTACATGAAGTTTAAAGTAAGTAGAGCCAGTGGCCATGTAATTGTTTAAATATTAAAATGTACCATGTTTGGGGGTGGTTGTGCACTGATATTCTGTTTTTAACAGGGATTACTAATAGCCTGGAGTCAGTAGACTTGAGGGTGTGGGTGGGGTTTGTGGGGAAGATAGGGAGGAGCGAGTAGGGTGGAGCGGAACTGAGCCAGAAGTTAGAAACAAATTGCTTGCACTGTAAGTAGGCGCCGGTTGCTCAGGGATGGAAGAACTAGTGAATGGATGAGCTCATGAGTGATGGGTGCGGGGGGGCATTGAGAGCAAAGCGGCAAAAAGCATTGGAGAGGGGTCCAGTCTGGATAAGGTGGACTTGGGGACAGAGCTGTAGACAACATCGCAGTAGTCGAAGGAAAGTAGAATCATTTTCTGGACTATTTGCATCTCACAGAAAGCAGGAGACTAGTGTGGTTTCTATAGTGGGCGTAGCTTAGGGCATTGTTTTGATAGGGTGACGTCCACGTGTGGAAAGGAGAGGTGGCGGTCAAGCCAAACCCCAGGTACGTAAAGGAGGGCATGTCTTCAAGGATGGTGTTATTTAGGCAATGGAAGATCAGAGGGATGTAAGTCTGGATAGTCTCTGTCTAGTGCTGAAAGACATAGAGACTGTTTTCTTGGCATTTAGGGAGAGTTGGTTGGAGCTGAACCAGTGTTGTACTTTGTTGAAGTTGGTCTAAAGATTAGAGGTGACTTTTTCATAGGTACAGCTGGAAGTAAAGAGGACCGTGTCATCCGGCGTGCATGTGTATTGGGTAGTGGAGCAAGCTTTTGGCAGATCATTTAGTAGGATGGGGAAAAGAAGAATGGGGCCAAGGACTGAGCCCTGGGGAATGCCAGTGGTAATAGGGAGCAGGGAGGAGGTGCAGTCAGCTATTTTTGTAGATTGGGTTCTATTTGTGAGTGAGGCACTGAACCAATTTGGCGGCTATGCTATTGCACATCATAAAAGCAGGATAGTAGGAGGGGTGGGATACTGTATCGAATGCTTTGGCTGGGTCGATGGTCGACTTAAGAAAAGTGTGACCTTACTTTGTTTTCTGTAGTGTACAGTAATAGCATTTTGGTACTGTGTGTGTGATTTTGTGTCCCTAAATGAACCCATCATGTATGGTCATCCAGTAAAGGAGGCATGCCTGTCTTTTCAGTTCAGAGAAGCACGCAGTATGCAGATGTGAGTAGAGGTCAGGAGTGGTATGCAGTTCATAGTCAGGAGCAGTGTAGCATCATGTTGTCAAGCAACTTTAAGTCAGAAACAGCAGCATGGAGGCTTGGCCATGAAAGAGATCAGGTGAATTGAAGGATGTGGCTTTTTGTAAGGTTAGTGATAAGATTTTCAGGCTATGGCAGTTTCTTCTGGGCAGATGTTTTCTTTTACAGTATACATTTTTTCTGGCTAAATTCATGACAAGTTGTATGGTTTTTAAGGTTGCTATTACAGGTATTACTAATGTGGTTATTACATGTGTTAATAGCATGACAATAGGTGCTTTATAGTGTATTAAGTACTAATGTGTTAGTAAGGTTTTTGTAGGTTGCTAATAAAATTGTAGTGGTTAATTGGATAGGCATATGTATTTAAGTGACAGCAGATATTGGGCATCTGATGACTACTTCTATGAGGAAGAGGTATATGTGAAATACGAACGAAAGGTATGCAGTCATTTGGAGATGTTGACACTCCTACAGTGTGTGCCATAGCATGAGGTCACAGGCTGAGTTGTTCCTCAGCACACACAGAGAAGTGCTTATCTTACTCATCCAATGCAGCTTCCTGGAGTGTGTTACTACACATGAATTGGGATAGTATAATAAATTCTGGTATAGAAACTGCAACAGCATTTTGTTCATGACTACAGCAGGTGACCTGTTTTGTCCAGTCAGAGAGCAGTATTTGTGACAGTCATCATGATGCATTTCATAAATATGCTGTATGTAATGGACATTATGAAACAGATGTTCAAAACCCTCAAATCTGACTGGCCCAGACCAATTTCACCAGGATGATATTGCAGTACCTAATTCCAGTCTTAAAGTAGGTCACGCCATTAGTTGAAAATCAAAATGGATCCATTTCATAATTGCAACAATACTCTGTAAGGTGTGCAATATCATGTACGTCATCTCTTCTTAGGTGCTTGAAGTCTTGGCACATTGCCTCGTGCCTCATAATGCACCTGAGGAGGACAATATGCAACAATAATGCCCGACAGGGTGGGCGGTATTGGGCAATGCCGGACCGGCCAGGGGCGTAATGAGGCCTGGCGCTGCAGGTGAAGGGCCTTATAGTTCCTGGCCTGTCCAGTATTGCCCATACCGCCCACCCTGGAGGGCATTATTGCACTTAGAAAAATGGGCTAACTGTTGAAAATAAGTAGACAGAATAGTAGTTTTTAAGTGAATAAATAAGTTTTATTTTTAACATTTTTTGAAAGTTAAGAAAAAATAGTCCATTTTTAACATGTTTAAAAATGGTTAAGAATATTGTAAATAGACTGTTAAACATTGTTTTACTATTTTTTTTTGTATGGCTATTCATTACTGTTACATAATTGAGAAGCACTCGCTGAACAATGTAGGAAAGAAAACATTGAGCTGCAGCCGTTTAGATTAATGGCAGGTGGGCATTCATATTAGAGACGGGAGGGAACATTTCATCCATACCCAGTCGACTACTCACTGCAAATGCCGCCATCGAGCTGCTACCCATTCTTCCCTGTACAGTTTATTCAAATTTAATCCCTCTCACTGCCACAAACAAAAACAGACAAAAAATAAGTAACTGTCTCTAATATGAATGCCCACCCTGTCAATCTAAGCGGCTGCAGCTCAATGTTTGTCTCCTCTGGGGCACCAGAATTTTGTATGGTTTCCATGGCGAACTTCTGATTCCCCACTATCTGCTCTAGGGGATTGGAAGTAACTGCTTTTTAAGTTTCTGGTCCTCGCTGCCTGCCCTGAGGACCGGGACTGAGTTATGGCAGTTTTCTTTTTCGGGAAGTGTGAAGAGGGCGGTACATGGGGAAAGAGTCGGGGGCGTGTGGAGAGAGAGAGAGAGAGAGAGGCCAGCCCAGAGCAGTGTGTGAAAACTAAGGGAGATGGAGGAGCCCCAAAATACAGCAGGTACTGCTGCGTTTAAGTACTAGTAAGATGGATGATTATTGTTTAAGTAGGGTACTGGGGACACAGGCGGCAAACTACTGAGAAGGGGCATAGGTGCTCTGAATGTCTCACCTCACGTAACCTTGCTACCAGTTACTTTGTGTCGAGCTTCTATCCCGATGGTTTTCCTTCTGAATTGAATTTCTTTTTTTTTAATAAATCAGGCTAGGTTTTGGGATAGGGCACTGGAGTTGTGGGCAGGGATGTGCGTGTGTGTCTGTGTGACTAGTTGGTCTTTCCTGTAGCTTAGCGAGGGCAGAAAATTGTGACAATTTTAAATTTCAGTTATGTGGTTTTAGCCAGTCAGGAAGCAGGGTGGGCATAGATTCTTCAGTGGGTGAAGGGGCACTTGTGCTGGAACTTTTTATTTGCTGGGCGTCTATTGAAGTTAATGTACCCCCTGGCAGAGTACCAGCTAATCAGAGCTCAGCAAATAAAAGCCCATTTTCTAACCCATGATATCGCACACCTTATTGCATATAATTGCTTAGGTAAAAGCTGTTTTAAAATAACTGGGTAATGTTTACATTACCATATGTTCTAAACCTGTTATACCACACTGACCCACATTAAACAGTAATCCTAATGAAATATAGATATCCATCTGGAAACCTGGCAGTTGTTGTACATCAAAGTGGTTGCTGCAATTAACAAACATCAGATCAAACAAACATCAAATAAGAAAACAGAAAATCATGTACTAGAGAGACCATTAAATATAAAAACAGCTGAATAACATAACATTTACAAACAAGAAGGCTGCTTTTAACACACTAGAGACCAAGAAACACTGAAACAGCAGAATAGCATTACACTTACAAACAGTAAGTCTACGTTTGACTCGCTAAACAGCCTTAATACATTGTTTTTGTTGTTGAAGGGAATTACAATTTGCCCTTTTAGTGTTGAAATATATTCTTAATTTACATAGTCTTGTAAATTATGTGGTTGATCCTGTCATGGCTTTCCATCCTAAATGTATTTATTTCTAATCTGGTAACCAGGAAAACACTGATCTGAGGCTAATTTGCAAGTGTATAAACATAAACTGCAAATTTTAAAAGTGTGTTAGAGAACTATCCCTAGAAGGATAAAACTGAAGCAAACAGGATGCATGAGGTGGACATGCACATATAAAATTCAAAAGCCTGTAGACTAATGCAAGGTGCATGTATCAACATCAGTGATGCAACTGGCACCTTGCATCATTACGTCATTCCCAATTCCAAAACATGGTCTGCATTGAAATGGGAAACCGTTGCACCAAGCAGGCACTGCACTATCCTTGTGACCTATATCAGGGTGTGCCAGATCACATGGGGGCATGCACCATGGCGGGCTGCAATATCTTCCTTTTGGAATTCAAGCTCCACCATGTGTGCACCAAGGGCTCGAGTTACAGTAGTAGCCCACAGACATGGTCAGATATTTCCAGATATTTTGCAACACTTCTAGAGTTTCTCTTGGCTGCCCCAACTGTGGAATTGCAGTAAGCAGGAGATTTCTCTAGAAATATCCCAGAAATTTCAGGAAATATCTGACCGTGTCTTTGCTGTGACTGTAGACCAGCCAATAGCTATCTAAGCCCCTTGTGCTGTTGCACCACAAGGTGGAACGTGGGGGCTCTATATGTGGTTTCTGGGATTGAAAGGGACAGGGAGTGCCATTGGGGTGTTGGGGAGTGAGTGGGCATACCTGGGGTGATTGGACACCTGGTGGAGGTGCAGTGTTTGTCCTGGAACCCTCCCACCATCCATTACCATAATAGGTATTAATTGGCATCCCCATGTCCACTCACCCCTAACACTTCCTATGGCATTCCCTTCCCCTTCTGCCCTGGACCACTCCTGGTGATTGTTTTGTTGTATCAGGTGGGGGAGCTGGATTTCTGTGGCAATTCTCACAGGTGTAGCTACTGTTTGGTGACTTGCATGTCTCAGGTGCAGGGACCCATGATTTTTACAGAATCAGGCACAGGGTCCCTGATACACTGGGGTAGTGCACCATAGCCCTAGATCACCGCAAAGTGCGGTTATCTAGAGGCTCTTTCAAGAATCAGGCCTGCAATGTTTAAGCTGGAACTCAAAACTCCACAGGATTTTGCCCTTCCTTCTCTTTTCCTTCCTCCTGAAGTCATTGCCTCCCTCTTCTCTTCTCTTTCCTTCCACATCCATGGGATTTAATTTCCTTTTTCAGGTCTCTGTCTCTTCTACTTCCCTTTGGCTTCCCACTCCCATTCAAAACTGCCCAGTACTTGTTCCCTCCCCAGCATCCTCTGTTATCTTCTTACACTAGTTCACCCCTTTCCCCAGTGGCCATGGCTTTTGTGGCACATTGTATGTTGTGCTCCATTTTATTTGCTTATATTTGCACTATTTATTGCTTTTGTACCGTTGTCATTTTGGGCTGTGACTATTTACTTGACTGTATTTTGGAGCATTGCACTCTCACCTTTTCACCCTTGTATCTATTAAATTCTGGACTTCTGCACCTCATAGAAACATAATATTTGACAGCAGATAAGGACCGCTTGGCCCACCTAGTCTGCCTATTTTCCTACCTAACAGATTAACTGCAGATCCTAGTTAACCAACAGCTTACTTCCTCCTACCCCCACTAGGACTGCTTTATGTCTGTCCCATGCATTCTTAAAATCCCCACTGTACTTGACTCCACGACCTCCTCAGGAGGCTGTTCCATGCATCCACAACCCTCTCCATGAAAAATACTTCCTCACATTACCTCTGAGCCGTCCCTCCTCTATCTTCAAATTGTGCCCCTTGTTCTTGCATCTCTTTTTCTGAAAGATGCTACCCTCTTGGACTTTGTTGATTCCCTTGAGGTACTTGAAAGTTTCTATCATGTCCCCTCTCCCTTCTTTCCTCAAGGGTATCTCCCATGTACCCCTTCCCCAGGTCACAGCTGGAAAAGAACATTGGCTCAGTATACGTTCCCTGTCACCATTTTATAAATAACCAAATAGCCAAATAAATAAGTAAATAAAGTTGTCACTAAAGTGAGTCAGGTGACAAATATACTAATTAATCCTAGCAAAGTGAATGTAAACAAAGCAGAAAAGCAGCGTCCCATCCTCCCCACTCCCTGTGGCTGGCATCATGCAAGGGAGCAGCCACTGGGGATTCAATATAATGTACTTAAACCAGGACTTTTAAACACTCAGTTTTATTCATTGCTGTACTGCTTCCCTAGTCCTATACTTAGCCTTGGGTTATGAACAGGACCAGGGATGAGCAAAGCAGAGCTTTTAAAGTCCCAAGCTTAAGTGTAGTACATTCAATCCCCAGTGGCTGATCCCCAGCCATGAAGTCACTCATTGGGGATTGTAAGATGCCAGTTCATGTTTGTATTGACATGGAGATTGAGAGACACAACAGGATCTAACAGATTTACAAATTATGTCCATTAGTCCACAGATGTCCACTTTTATTTATTTTAATTTGTTAACTAAGCTGGAGCTCGTTTCCAGGAATGACCAGGGAAAGGGAGTGGGAGGTTACAGACAAGTCAGGTTACAAAAATGTACATACTTATGTCAAAACAGCATAATTCAGTAATAACTGTGGTAACACAAACTTGATACAACAGAAAATTTGAGAAATAAGACCATACAAATGGTATACCTGGAGGTATTTTGTAGTACAGATTGTAGCAATAAACTGAATATGATGAAAAGGAATACAGGCGTATGAAATTGCAACTAGGAAATACAGTGGTCTGCATGCTATGAGCAGTGCATGCTATTTGAGTGAAAAATGAAAGTATGATCTGCTGGAGGAGCTCCTGTGGTTAGTGTTGGGCAGGCAATGATTGGTGCACTGATTACAGTACAGGAGTGTAGGCAAGTGGTGGCTGATAGTCGGCAGGGAGTAGAGTCCAGGATTCTGTTTTGTAGGTATGTTTATCAATGGTCACAAAGTAGCATATGATATTTATGGTGATCTGCTTGTGTGAATGAAGGGGCATGGATATCGGTGGGTGGATGGGGGTGCCACTAGACACCAGGAAAAACATTACAGTACAGGAAGCGGCAATCAAAAAGCAGGCAAGGATTCTCAAGTCACAGAAAAGGATCCTTTTCATGACTCGTGATGCGAAAAAGGTTTCTTCAGTATCATGCAGCCACAAGAAAGGATTTATAACAGTAAATAAAAAACATTTCTAGGGCAGATCTCTAACATTAAAGTGCAGATTGCACCTAACGGGATCCCAATCATACAGTTAGGTGTTGTGGTCTCTCTCTCCAGGACGTCATTTTGTGGCTTTTGGAAAATTTATTTCAGAAAAATGGAAACAAGATGGCGGCAGATTAAAAGGAATTTTCCTGTATGAAACAGGATTTCTTTTCATTTCATACAGTTATCTTTACTGCTTACTGAGCATGCTCAGGAATGATTTTTACAAATTTTAAAATTGCAATAACTTAAAACTGCTTATTATTTTTCACTAGACTGGTAAAAGGCACATCTGTGGGCTAGTCCCTTTCGCCGAAAATTTCAAACAAGATTCCAAACCATCTGGGCTGTAGGCAAGTTGAAAGAAAAATCCCATCAAAGTCAATGAGCGACTAAATGCTTTTTCACCTATCTGGAACTTGAAACTGCACATCTGACCAGAACATAACTTGCCACAGAGGTCTACTCTGGTGACAGTGTATGCCAATTTTGTGCAAATCCTTTGAACAGTTGCAAAATTATTAAAGTGCAAATTTTGACTTTAACATTGATGTGCTTACTCAACTCTAGCAATAGTGGTGCGGCCGTGCCCCAATACTATATATATGTATCCAAGGGCTGAGTATGAACAAAACAGGGTAACACTGGAGTCCACCACAGAGAAAGGGATCTAGGGGTGGTCATAAAAGACAACCTCAAAGTGGCTAAACAGTGCGACACAGCAGTTGGAAAGGCTAACAATGCTAGGGTGCATTGGGAGGAGTATGGTGGTACCATTGTACAGTTCCCTCGTAAGGCCTCATCTGGAGTACTGTGTTCAGTTCTGGAGGCCCCATCTCCAAAAGACAGACAGGAAGGAGACGGTACAGAAGAGGCAACAAAAATGGTGTCAGGATATAGAATAAGTCATATGAGGAGACTCAGAGCTCTAAATATGTACTCCCTGGAGGAAAGGAGAGTGGTGACATGATAGAGACCTGCAAATATCTAAAGGGGATTGACAGGGTACCAGAGGGAGCATCTTTCACATGAAGGAAATAGCAGAACAAGGGGCACAGCATGAGACTAAAAGGGGAAAACTTAGAGGAACTGGAGGAAATTCTACCACTGAAAGGATGGTGGAAAGATGGAACAGTCTCCCCAGGAAGTTGTGGGGTGGCCACAGTTCAGAGATTCAAGAATGTGTGGGATAGGGACATGGGAATTATCAAGCTAGGGTGAAGGGGTGCTTGTAGAATCTAGGGTACCTTAAGCATTAGAAAGAGGATAAGGTGGACTGGATGGGCCACAGGGCTCTTATCTGCTGACAACATCTATATATCTGTGTATCTATATACATACATAACAGGAGTGGGGTAAAAATGACAAGATAAAAAATTATCTTAGCTAGTGAAATCGGTAACAGCAACATATCAAGAAATATCCTTGCTATTGCTGTCATAATGGATATTTTTATGTTGGCTTGCGCTTGTGCAGCCAACATCTTGCGCTTAATAGCAGATTTGGAGGCGGAGTCACTGTTGGACAAATAGAACACGCATTAGTAGGTGTGTCCCTCATTCCCCAATCAGTCAGCAGCAGGCGCTGACCTCACGCATCCCTAATGTGGCCACCAGAACAAAGAAAGGTCCACTGCAATGAGAGCGAAGCCTTCGACATGCAGCCAACATGGTGGCAGTGACTGCCGCAGCCGCCTGTCACAATGCCATGAGGGGAGGAGCCCTCCTGTCAGTGGAGCCCCCATTCGGCAGACCCCCTCCCATTTAAAATGTATGCGGGGGTGCCCAAGCCCCCTCAGTATCATCGCCCCCAACAGTCTTTCTTTGCTGACAGGGGCCCAATCCCATTAGCTTTAATCCCGTTCATTTTGCTGATGGGGGCCCCTCCCCGTCGACATAATGTCACCCCCGCTTTGTTGTGTGCTGCGGGGTGCCCAATCCCTGTCGGCTACAGCATTCCCCAAAAAGCGCTTAGGTGGCACGCTGGGAGTCCACCCCAGCATGCCAAATCCCTGAAAAAGGAAAAACATCCTGCCTTTCCTGTGAAAGAAAACGGTCCCTCGTGGTCTCCCTGTCTCCCTCCCGCCTACCCGATGCTCACCACTGCGCACCCTGGCTCCCCACCCCTCTCATCCCATACTTACCTCCGGAGTTAGGTGCGATGATCTTGATGGACCGGGAACACATCTGTACTGAGGAAATGCGGTAAGCTGTATAATGGCATAAATAGGGTTTTCAACTTTGGTGCATATCTCAGCCATTTTGGAATTTTGCAAAATTTTCAACATAGCTTTGGGACCCCTCCTCTTAATTCAGTCACTGTCATGGCGTTATTCGGTCCCAAAAGGTGATTTTGCGGTCACTGCATGGAATCACCTTCGGGACTGCATAATGAAATGACAGTGCCACTATTCATGAGGGGCTCTCAAGCCTATGTTGCAAATTTGGTGAAAAAATCAAAATAGCTGTTCTAACTTGCATTAGCTACTTCCACACATGCTCTTAACCAGTGAATTTGTAATAATTTCACTCCAGATTTTCAAAATTGGCATTTTACCACCTCCTTATGAACAGTATAACTGTCATTTTACATATCCTGGCTGAAATGTGTTTTCACCGTCCGATGTAGAATAAGCGTGGTCACTGTGCAAAATCAGATTTTGGGACAGTTTAAGCACATGACAGTGACAGTGTTCATGATCAGAGGTCCTAAAATGCCTATGTTGAAATTTGGTGCTGAAAGTCCATAAAATGACTGTGTTGCAAGGCGTCGTGCGCAGTTTCCACGCACCCTTGTAACATCACAAATTTGCAATATTTTCATGCCAGATTTTCAACATTGCCATTTTTCACATCTCCTTATCAGCAGTGCAGCTGTCATTTTCACAGCCTGCCCAAAATGTGTTTCCTCACCTGTGGCGCATAACGGCGTGGTCGCTGTGGGAAATCAACTTTTGGGACTGATTAACAAAATCACAGCACCACTGTTCATGGGAAGAAGTCCCAAAGTGCCTATGTTGAAAATGTGGCTAAAATCTCCCAACAATAATTGAGTTACGGACATGTGTTACGCGAGTTTCTATGCATGCTCATGACTTCACCAATTTTTCATATTTTCACTCCAGATTTTCAACGTTGACATTTTTTCGCCTCCTCATGAACAGTACAGATGTCATTTCCACATCCTGCCCAAAATGTGTTTTCATCCCTGTGTAAGCCAAATGGCATAGCTGCTGTGCAAAACCACCTTTCAGCTAACACACTGATAGTGCCGCTTTTCATGAGGTGGGCTCACAAACAGCCCATGCTGAACATTTGGAGTGAAAATACCAACACAAGGCTATGGTGTTAGGGGTTTCCAACTGTAACACCCATCCTGTAGAGACTGACAGGCATCAGGGGTGTGACTTGGCATCATTGGCTGTAATGTTCATGCCATTCCCCAACCCCACCCTGCAGCCAGTGATAGGCATTGTGGTGTGTCTTGCACTGTTCTGCTAGAAAGTTCACCCCATTCTCTATACTGCACCCACCTAAGCATATTTCCTTATAGAATGGGGTAAGTATAATGCCAAAGACCCCAAAGCACACCATGACACTTGTCAGTGACTACAAGGGTAGGGTGAGTACAATGGCATGAGCGTTATGACTGATGACCCAAAGGCACACCCCAATGCCTGTTGGTCTCTCACAGGTGGAGGTGTGGTTGGTGTCACTAATACTTCACTGCTATTCCTATTATGCATCTCTAACTCAGCACTACCAATGCCAATGCCAGCGAGACAACATTCGGCATCGACAAATGCTTGTTTAAGTTACTGTCATCACAGTGGAACACTGAACCAGAGAGCAGATTTCAAAATGCTGATGACATCACAATGCCTAGTGCAGCGCTGAAGCAAGCTGTTGAAAATAAAAAAAACCCAGCAAAACCTTCAAACAAACAGCAGATTTAAAAGCTACAATTTGCTAGACTACAGCTGTGTATATATATTGAATATACAATAGCTTGGCTCAAAATAGGCAATTTATCATCACTTGTGTGTGGGCAGGACTTTCATAACTCACTCGTGGCTCTGCCGCGATGAGTTATGGTCCTGCCCTCTCACACTGAAGATAAATTGCGTATTTTGAGTCAGACCATTACATATCCATAGATACATACACACAATATATATATATATATATATATATATATATATATACACACACATGTGTGTATATTATAAGGACACAGTCATGCTCCTATAGTTAGGGTTGAGTAGGCACTTTATTGTTAAATCTCAATATTTGTGCATTAAAAACTTTGCAATCGTTCAATGGATTTGCACAAAACTTGGAATGCATGGTCTAGTATGGTAGATCTCTTGATTTACAAGTTGCATTTTAGTTGAACTTATGGTTTCTACGCAGCAAAATGCAAAAATATTTGTTACTTTTGACATATTTTTTGCCCATGGCACTGTGACCACACTGTGTGGTCTTTTGGTCTGAAATTTGGAATGTAGAAAGAGCTTGGATCAAGGAACAATCCAGCATTGGTTTGGTAAAAAAATATTAATCCGTTCAAAAGTTATGCAATTTTTAAAATTACTCTACTTTTGTTCCTTGCCAACCGTTGGGATCCATTCTGGTCATGGACCCCTTGCCTCCACCTCCGATGTGCCCACTCACCCTGTTATCCTTGGCTTACCCCCAGAGAGTGGGATCACGGCACTGACTCCCATATCGGGCCATGCTACAAATATCTGGTCAGGGAGCTGGTTCCTGAGGCTGATCAAGGCATTGGGGCAGAGCTTCATTTAGACGGCCAGGTGCAAGATGTTATTTTCTCCCTGTGAACAGGGATGGGGACATGCAATGATGACTGGCATCTGACCTGCCCCTAAGTTCAATTTGATGTCGATGTGGTGAACCAGCCTCTGCTAGGTGTCACCCGTGGCACCAGTACCCAGACCATCCTCCCCGGAGAAGGAGAGCAGTCCTATAGACACTCGATCCTTCTCACCTGGGCAGCTTCAACAACTTGGGTCCGTTCCTGAACCCGGGTCGCCAGCACCACAAGTGGAAATCCAATCAGCTGCACTGGCGGCCAACCTAAAATCATGCAATTTTTAATTTTCGTAGTTCTGAGCATGCTCAGTTCACTCCAAAATTTATATGTATTTTGACGAACTAGGGTTGGTCTCATGGTCAAGGATTTTGTTAGCTCATGGACTAGGATTTAAAAAATTCTAGTCCATCAGAAGAATTCCTTGTCCGTGAGCCGCCATCTTGTTTTCAGGTTTTCCTCCAAACAAAATGTTGCAGCTTTCTCCACGGGTGACTTTTGGGCCAAATGATGCATCAGTTTTGCTCAGGGTGACATCCTCTACAAAGTCTTTGGTTGGCTGGTTTTGGTCAAAAATAGCTTTTAAAATGTAAAATTCTTTGACCCGTGACTCGCTAATGATCCTAGTCCATGAGCTGACAAAATCCTAGTCCGTGAGATGATCCTGGTTTGAGCCTTGTCCATAATTGCGTGACCAGATGTCCGTAAATTTCGTGACCAGATGTCCATGATGGCATGACCAGATGTCTTCTTAAGCTGATGGACTAGGATTTTGCTACCTCGTGGATGGGATTGATCTGACAGCCCAGGATTTTGCTACCTCTCGAACTAGGAATTTTTAAAGATGTAAAACTTTACCATTGCATTGCTAATGAATATTTTGATCTTTTACTTGCAATTTTCAAGATATTGAGGATGCCTACAGGTGTGAATTATGCTGTTTAAGTGTTGAAATTAAGTGGTTCCATAGATATGCAATTACTAAATTGAGACTTTTCCCCATATGATAACATTGTGGCTCTCATTGCGCTTTTCGCTTCCTTTCTTGAAACTAAGAGATAGACTTTCACATTGGCAGTTTAGCTCACTTATAAGTGAGCTATGCACAGGAACAAGATTGGAAAACACAGACTACACCTGCAGTGGAATTGTTTTCATGGGTTGCGGTTAATGAGCTATTGTCAAATTAATATCCCAAGGGTTCAAAGAGTGCCTGTCCAGTGCTTTTCAGTGCCGTGTCTCATAAACTATGTAAGATATGGGTCGGTCATTTGTTGTCATGTACAGTACTCTCTGTCATGGTTATAATGACACTTGAATTTTTCTAGTTGTTAATAGGGTTCCTTGCCCTATAGGGCTGCTGTATGACTCTGTAGCTCATGTGGTGCCCCTCCACAAGAGTGGCCCCATGGATGAACTGGAAACTACAGACCAGTGAGCCTCACATCCATCATGGTAAGCTAATGGAGACTATCCTGAAGAGAGGCTGGTGGCCCTTCTAGAGGCCAAAGGACTACAGGACAGCAGACAGCATAGCTTCATATGTGGTACATCCTGCCAACCCAACCTGGTGGAGTTCTACGACTGGGTAACTAGGCAACTGGACAGAGGCCATGCAGTGGATGTCCTGTATCTGGACTTCAGTAAGGTATTTTACTTGGTGCCTCATGGAAGGCTTGGAAGTAAGTTAGAAGGCACAGGGGTGGGTGGGTGCAAAGCTGGTGAGATGGGTAGAGAATTGGCTGCAGGGAAGGCAACAGAGGGTGGTGGTGGGTGGGAGCTCTCACACCCAAGGGTAGTGATGAGTGGGGTTCCACAGGGCTCGGTGTTGGGACCAGTGTTGTTTGGGATATTCACTGCAGACATATCATTGGACATCAAGAGCAAGATCAGTCTGTTTGCTAATGATACCAATGTAGGAGCGGTGGTGGATGAACTAGTGGTATGGCAGGGGTTGCAGGATGATCTGGCAAAGCTTGAAACCTGGTCAGACACCTGGCAACTAGGGTTTAATTCAAAAAGTGCAAGGTGCTGCATTAAGGGATGAAGAACCCAAGGAGGAGTTACCAGCTGGGGAGTGCAGCTAGCCCAGAAAAGAGGAGGAGAAGGATCTGGGGTGCTCATTACAGGGTCAATGAACAACTAGGCACAATGTGGAAGGCAGCTGCAAGGCCAACAAAATGCTGGGTTGTATTGCAAGGGGTATATCCTTCGAGGAGGGAGGAGGTGATTCTGCCACTGTATAGGTCATTAGTTGAATTAGTTGGACCGCGACCTGAGTACTGCATGCAGTACTGGTGCCTGTATCTGAAGAGGGACATTAAGTTACTGGAGGGTGCAGTGCAGGGCAAAAAGATGATCTAGGGGCTGGGGACTTATCATACGAGAGGAGGCTGAGGGAGTTGAACATGCACTCACTGGAGGAGAGGAGGATGGGGACATGTTTGAAACCTTTAAGTACATGAAAGGAATAAACAAGACAGGTACAGAGGGCTGTTCAAAAGTAAGAGGGAAGGACACAGGGGCCATGATATGAGACTGGAGGAGGAAGGTTCAGGAGGAGATGAAGAGACACTTTTTACAGAGAGGGTGGTGCCTGGGTGGAATCGTTACCTGCAGAAGTGGTATGCAGTAGAACAGTGAATTGCTTCAAAAGGGGATGAGACAGGACAAGTGGGAGGGTTGATGAAGGGAAGGGGTGGAAGAGGGCAGCTGCAGGATAAGGGTGCTAGCTGCACATTCGAGCAGACTTGATAGGCCTCTAGGCCTTTATCTGCTGACCAAATTTCATATGTTCATATGTTACGTAGCTATGCTTAAGTGGGAGTGCAGGGCCCAGAGGGCCACCTCCTGAATGATATTATGCAGAAATGGGCAACTTGGTGGTTGCGCTCCCACCAACACATATTATTACTAGTTATATTACACCTTTTAAAAAGTAAGGACATTCATAGCAAAAAATGCATTTAAAGCATCAGTTAGGGTTAAAGCAACAAAAGTGGGAAATGAAATGTTAAAGTTGAGCCACTGCCCCCCTTACCCCCCACCCCATATTCTCCACAGACTGACAGACACCAGGGTGTGCCATGGGGTCATGAGGGCCTAACTCTCACCCCATTCTCCTTTACTGTAGCATGTCAACCTGCTTACACATAGAATGGGGTGAAAGTTGAAACCACATGACTCAATGCACCCTAGCATCACGTCTGTGGAAGAGATACAGGCATGGGGCGTGTGGGGGTTAAGGGCTCAATCGTAACATTTCATTTGCTCACTTTTGCTGCTTGAACCCTAATTGATTCATTAAATGCAGTTTTTGCCATGAATATATATGTATATACAATATATAAAATGTATATGTATATGTGTATACATATATAGTATATATATATATATATATATATATATATATGTGTGTGTGTGCTATATATATATATATATATATATATATATATCAATACAAAATCTTTACTTCATTAGTTAGAGTTGTTACTAAAGCCACAACAGCAGAGAAATAGGGTATTAGGGTTTCCAACCTAACACCCACCTGCTCCCTGCAGAGACTGAAAGGCATGGGGAGGTGCCTTGGGTTGTCAGCCCTAATACTCACCATTCTCTTATATGGTGCCCATCTTAGCTTATTTACTTATGGAATGGGGTGAGTGTTAGGGTTAACAACCTCAAAACACTCTCCCCAAGCGTGTCACCTCTGCAGGGTGGGTGAGTGAGGACATTAGGGCTGACATCTCCAAGGCACCCCCAATGCCTGTCCATCTCTTCAGGGTGGGGGTGGGGTGTTATGGTTGAATCCCTGGCACTGGGTCCAAACAGTGCCGACAACAATAACATCTGCATGATGTGCATGGTCAAAATGGTGCCATATCTTTTTCCCAGGGGCTTTGCCTGCACCCCCAATGTGGGGTCTCTACTCCACACACCCCAGACTTAAATATTCTCACTCGGGAGAGTGGATCATGGGACAAGTTAATTTTGGGGCTATGGAATACTGTTTCCATGACCCTTGAAAAACACTAAGTCCCAATGTGAGTAAAATGAACAGAGACCAGGATTAGAACCCTGACCTCCAATAGCACTGCCTGAGCTGTTCTATGCTCCCGCCCTCCATACCACAGGAGCAGCTCAGCCAGCTTCCTGGATTCTGGTGCCTGTGTTCCTGATTGGCACCATGGACAGCGACTAGGGGAGTGCTTACTGCAAGTGCTGTAAATCCGCTCTCGATGTCCGAGTAGTGCTATCCAGACTGGCGCCAGTTGACTGGCGCTATTCTGGTAGCTTAATCTAACTGGGTACTGGAAACCCTAACACCCCATTTCCTGCTTTGTGGCTTTAGTAACAGCCCTAACTCAGCAGTGTCAGTGGCTCAGCGGGTAGCACCGCCTCTGAGGCCAGGAGATCAGAAGGCTGTGGGTTTTAGCCCCACACCAGGAACTTGGGTAATATCCAATACTGACACTGCAGTGCAGCATGAGAGTGCTGCACTCCTGAGGTGCCGTCTTTCAGATGAGATGTCAAACTGAGGTCCCATCTGCCTGTTTTGGTGGTAGTTCAGGTGGATGTTAAAGATCCCATGGCATTTCTCGAAAAGAGTAGGGAAATTTCCTCGGTGTCCCTGCCAAATTCCCCATTCACTAAAATACACCAACAGCTTAATCTGGTTCAAAGTCAGTTGGCATTAATCTGTACCTCCCTCCCAGGGTCATGCCTGAAAATAGGCAGAATTTGTCTAGTGCACTTACCGGTCAACAAAATCTAACTAAACTGATGCATTAATGAAGATTTTTGCACTGAATTTCCTAACTGTTTCAGGTAGTGTAATCATTTTGCTAACAGACCATGAAAATGACTTTTGGGCAGGAATTGCATGATGAGAGTCATATACAGTAGTTCATGAGGTGGGATCACAAAGGCCATGTTAAAATTTGGTGTGAAAACATTAAAAATTGGCAGAGTTATACATAAAAGTTGAAAACACCATTCAAATACATGGAAACAAAGCACAAAACAAGATTATGTTTCGCAACAGGATCCTTTATGATACTTTCCCATTAGTGGTAATCATGCAGCAGTTGCACTACCATGCACCGCCTGTCATTTCATGGTAGCAGTATACATGTTATTCAATGGATACCACACTTGTGCACCGCATCGTCTTTCAAAGCCAACCCAAAGCCTGGCTACTGAAGAGAGTCCACCTGCAAATGCTCATGGGCAGAGTGGGAAACCCGCGAGCCACCATAAACTACTATAACTGTTGGCCACTGCCCTTCTCTCCGGAGCACTACAAACAAGCATGACTTTCTCGATGACTCAAACTGCCTACCTTACATGCTCCCACTACTCAGCCTGCTCCAGCAATCTGCCAGCACAGGTGTGTCCATCAAGTCCAGATTAATAGCAGTCTGATGGGCTCAAACTGCTCCTTTTGCCTAGTTTGTGAAAATGTTTAGCTACTCTGTGCAAATGCTTAACTAATTCTCCTCTATATCTCAGCCTGTATTCTTTGTCTAATGTTAAGTTATCGCCATGCCTGTAAATATTATGTAGATGATGACTTTTCTCACGGTCCTAATGTTGTTGTAACCAATGTACACTTCAATGTGAATTTGTATCCACTCCTGTATTTACCTGTACTGCCACCTTGTGGCCCAGGTCATGACTGAAAATGGCCTGCTGGATCAGTGCACTTACCTGGTTACCAAAAACATAAATAAATAAATACTGTGCTACCGCCAAGCGTTTGTATGCTAAAGAATCCTTTTGCAAAACAGAATCTAATGCGATACAAAATCCTTTTTAATATCTGACATCTATTTTTCCCACAGGATATAATAGGAAAATTCAACATTTAATAACTTTGGAATAGAATAATATCACCAAACCTTCAAAAGGCACATCTGTGAGGCAAAGGCTGTCTACCGTGAAAATTGCAGCTCAGCAACTAAAGCCAGTTTTGAGGTACAGGTGAGCAAAAAACAACCAAAAGCACAAAACCTTCAGTTTTCAACACTCTTTATCTCAAAAATACCAAAAGCAATTCAAACAAAATTTGCAGCATAAACAGACCTACCCCAAGTGCTTCTACAACCCAAATTTCATGCAAATTTGTTAACACCGTTACCATGTTATTAAACAGAAAAAATTGGCCTTTAACATTAAACACACTTATCAACCTTAACTATACTGGAGCTACCTCACCAGTACTATATATATATATATATATATTTTCAGATTATATTTATGCAATGAGGTGAGGATAAAAGTGGCAAATAACAGCAGTATTTTTGGCTGGTCAGACCCACAGTGAGAATATCACATTTATCCTCACTGTAGGTTGTTTATCCTCACTGTTGGTAATAACGGGCACTATCTGAACTTCTGCACAACTGCTCACAAAGGTTTTGATTGGTGGAAGCTGGCAGCATGAGCAGCACAATCAGAATGCATCTGCTTACTTGCATTCCAGCTCCCACTGGCAGTTTCATTTCTCTCCAGCTGCACACAGAACAGTTTCATTTTCTCCCTGTTCTTTCACTGTAACTTATTTAATAAAAAATAAACTGTCAGCTTCACACAATGCTAATTACCATTTCTCCTAAAGGTCCAAAATACCAGACAAAATACTCTAAATTATTTTCATTGTTTCCCCACCCCATGTTCTTTCACTATAAATATTTAAAAAACCTTTTAGCCTCTCACAGAACATTCACTTCCTTCAAACTCCAGCACACAAAAAGCAACTCTCTCTTTTTACTCTTCTCACTCTCCCCAGCAGCACAACAGCACAGCGTCCTTACACAAAAGTTCAGTTTCACGGAACATTATGCTCAGTCATCCGGAACAAAAACAAATAAATAAAGACATACCTATTTAAAAAATGAAAATTACAGCGATTAAAAAACTTGTCCCATTGCATAAATGGACCATACGATGCCCTTGAAAATATCTCAGATATTTTCCCCTCAAAGCAGTTTGACTATAGGCCACTCGGCTTCGCCACTCATGATGTCAAAGGTCAAATTGCACTCGGGGAATATCAGAGATATTTTCAATGAGAGGGAGACAGATATCATATATATATATATATATATATATATTATATATATATATATATATATATATATATACACACATATATCCATCTATGAAAAACTGCAACAGGGTATACATTCATTCAGAGATACTGGCACTCCTACAGTGTGTGCCATGGCACGATGCCACGGCTGAGTGTTCCTCAGCACACACCAGAGAACTGCTTATATGATCCTTGAATGAAGCAACCTGGAGTGTGTTACTACACATAAACTGAGATACTATAATAAATTCTGGCATCAAAACTGCTACAGCATTTTGTTCATGAGTACAACAGGTGACCCGTTTTGTCCAATCAGAGAGCAATATTTGTGTCAGTCTTTGTGACTCACTTTATGAATATACTGTATATAATTAAGCAGTAATGCATGACAGGGTGTGGTATATCATGGGATATCATTACACCCTGGTGATTAGGCATAAGGCAACAGGCAGAGTGCATCCAACAGCTGACAAGTGACAATATCCCATGATATACCACACACTAAATGCATTATTGCAATATGAACTGGATCCATATATGTTTCAATAAAAATATATAAAAAGTTTCTAAAATGTTTTAATAACACATTTTCTAATGTAGGGATACATTGATAGAAAATAGTCCATTTCATTTTGCTGTGGGCAGTAGTTGTTGTAATGCTTTCTTAGTACAAGCATTTGTCAATGCTGGTTGTTAAGCCACTGGTATTGCTATTGTACTGGATCTAAGGCTAGATCCCCATGCTGGAAGACTAATATGGGCTGGGCTTGGAGGTAGGGCAATTACAGCATGGCAGCAACAGACATCGATGGACATTTTTCTTTTACAGCGTTTACTTAAAATAGTACAAGTGAGGATTTTCTTTATTTCAGGTGTAGATGCTGGGGATTGGGCACCCCATTGTCAGTGTTCTGAGAAGACCCCAGAAGCTCTGGGGTTTTAGATGCTCTATGGTACATTTTAAGACTTACATGGAAGATAAAGCAAAGTTCTGTTAGGTCTCCCCCACCCCTGACTCCAAAGAAAAATATAATTCTATGGCTGGCTTAGAGATCCAGAGACTGCAGCTGGGCCTGGCTGAGAGTAGGCCATTTCCATGATTTTACTTGGGGATATGTTTTTTTCCTTTAAACAGAGAATATGGGAGCCTCCCCAAGAAATTGTTTAATGGTAAGTGTTCAAATTTGCAAGTTGTTGCACTTTAAAGGGTAAACTAAACTCCAGTTTTATAGGCAACCATTATTTAAAAATCAATGCCAGCCACAGTTTATTTCGTTGTTTGAGCTAACCTATATTAATGTGAACTGGTCACTTATTTACCATCCTAGTAGCCAACTGAACATTAATGTACCTAATTGTTCCATTTTCCACTCTATCAGCAGCCTACTATAGCATCTGTAACCAGGCGTGTGTGTGTGTGTGTGTGTGTGTGTGTGTGTGTGTGTGTGTGTAGTCAAGGCACAAGAGAGAGATAGAGAGAGACACACACACACACACTAGCAAAGTGAGCAGTTTCAGGTTTCAGTTTCAATCCCTGGAATGTTACATGAAAGATAAGCAAAGTTCTGTTACGTCTCACCACACCCTGATTCCAATGAAAAATATAATTCTGTGGCTGGCCTCAGGTACCTAGAGACTGCAGCTGGACCTGTATAACCAGTGTGTGTGTGTGTGTGTGTGTGTGTGTGTAAAATGCTGGGGGAGAAGCAGGCAGGCTGAGAGCACATTTTGTGCTGTGCTTGTTGAAAGAGTTGATTTATGAATGTGTCTGTCAGCACATTGTTTTGAAGTCCATGCACATTTATGCCTGAACAGTGTCATGGTGAGACTTGCTGATTATTGGTCAAGCTCCTTGTAGACTGTATTGGATTGGAGCACCGTGACACATCTCTCAAAACCCTGTACATAGCAAAATGTATGACTTGCTAGTCGCTAGCAAACATAATAATGAGGAACCAACAGGAAATGTGTTCTTGAATGACTTTTTCTTTTTATAATTTGTTGTTCTTCTTCAGATTGGGTGCAAAGGTTTTCCATCCCTGAGTAGGAATGGCCTGGCAATGCAGTGCAGTTCAGCATGCTACAAAATGACTTTTTAGTGGCTATTATCCAAACATAAAAACAAGTTTCTTGAGTTCACCTGCTCAAAAAGCAGTTTATTGCTTGAAATTAGGCTTATTTTCACTGGAATCCACTTTTGAAAAACTAAAGCCTTGATTGTGAGCATGCACATCATCATTAAGCCACAGATGCGCATGCTTGAAGTCACGGCTTTTAGATTTTGAAAAGATGTTTCCAGGTAAAAAATCTTTCAAGCATAAACTGGTTTTTAACATCAACCTGAACTCAGAAGCTGATCTGATGTTCAGATTATAGCTGTTAAAAAGTCAATTGCAGTACGAGCACACTGTTAGAGGCAAATAGGAGTGGCTAATCATGAGAGAAAGTCTGGGGCACATGCAAAGTGTAGGGGTCTGTGTTTCATGTTTCATTTTCATCTCTTTTATGGAGAAAAAAATGACCTGCTGGTTGTTTGTCATTCGCTGCTACCATGGGCTGATGCTTTTAAAACTGAAAGTTGGAGCGAGTGAGGAGCTGCTCGTAGCCATCGTGATTTAACTGGGTTGTCTGACTCACCATTTGCCCTCAGATTGGTTTATTGTGGGTGACAAAGCTGGTGGCCGGAGGCTTTCTAAAACCATATGTACTTGGATATCATCACGCCTTCAAAGACCTCTTGGCTAATCAGCATGCTCCATTTTCAGCTGCCTGTTCATAATGGACATTATGAAATGGATGGTAAAAACCCTCATATCTGACTGGTCCAGACCAATTTCAGCCAGGAAGATATCTCAGTACCTAATCCTAGTCTTAAAGTATGTAGGACAAAACCCTTGATGGAAAAATATTATATTTTATCTTCAAAATTGATTTTAATTATTATTTTGTCTGATTTTTATATGGGACTAATTTCTGGTTAAGAGTATTGTTTGCATAAATTCCTATGAGAAAACAAAAAGTGTTAGTTATATAAACCTCAAGACAAGGTATCTGGCTTTAATGTTTTAAAGGAAAATATTTCTCTTCCATGAGCAGCACTTTGCCATGTGCTAGAGGAGGTCTAAGGAATAGAGATGAAACTCCATTTTGTTTTTAAGCCATGATATAAGTGGACACCTTTCAGGCTAAGCATGTAGTGCAATGTTGTTCTAAGGGGCCTGCCACATTCCAGGATCATCCTGTGATGTCCAAGCCTTGCATGACAGAGTTATAGGTAAATTTATAGGAAAAGCCTTAGATGGAGCTAGATATACATGGCTATGATCAAGATAAGAGATCATGTGACTGGCTGCACAAGAAGAAAAAAATTATCTTAGACTTTAAAGTCCCATTACCCTGTATAGGAATAAGAAATTGTATTCATAGTTTAAAGATGTAATTTACTGCCACTATGAAAATTGGACAGTTATTGGACAACAGTATGATAAATAAGCTTACCAAGTTTTATAGTTGCAGAATGAAGTATTTAAAAGTTATGAATATCATTTATTTAATATCATTTTCTTATTAGTAAACTAGACAAACCTAGTATCCAGTGGTAGCTCACATCTTAGGAAGTCTAACAAGATTAATATTAAATCTGTAATTTGTTTGCTATAGAGAGAAAGACTGTCTAAAAGTTTATAGTGAATTAACTTTTTGACAGTGATTGATGTCTTTAAGAAAAGAACAAAGGACATCCCTGTCTTAAAGAAGTTTGCTAAATTTATACAGTTCATAATTATAGCAGGTATGCCAAAGTAACATAATTTTAAACAGGAAAAGATGTACTTGAAATCTATAAATACTTTTAGATATCTAGAAAGGAAAAGTGTTATAATGCTTTTATAAATTATAGATTTTATATTAGAATTGACACCATCATGTTTGGTCTCAAATGAATCCTCTCCTTTAGTTGCATCTAAAATGTGAGTCTTATATATATACAAAGGTGCATGTAGATGCAAGAAAGAAAAGTTGTTTATATCAAAAATAGTTTTCAGGATGAGGTCATAATGAAAAAAAATGGCTTAGGAGGGCTAACAGTAACACCCTCAGAGGGTGCTCAGACAAATCATAACTTGATGGTGATGTCGCCAGTAAGTAGGACATAAATGGGATGCTGGCAAAGCCGCCCAGAACTGTTTAATTCTTTGGTGTGTGAAGACCCTGTTGGCTGTCCTAACAATTTTGAATGAGCTTGGACTTGTACCAAAAGCCTGAAGTCACACCTAGCTTGGAACATTATTTAGGCTTTGATATTGCCACGCGAAGTGCTAAACCAGCTGCTGCAACTAACTGTTGCAGAAAGGACTTTCTTCCAGTATTGGATCATCGGTTTAAATGCTTCATTGGCAAGCTTTTAAACTAGTCAAAGGGAGGCACTGATAAGCAGTAGGAAAATCCCAGCTCTCCCTACAAAACAAGGGTACTAAATGAGAAAAGACCGAGGTAGAAAGGTCAGTGGGGGATGCTGCAACAGAAGGTAAAGCCATCAAAAATGGAGAGCAATGAGTACCAATGCCCATAATCTGGGTAACAAGCTTCCTGAATTAGAGGCCTTGATGGAGGAGGAACATCTGGATATCATGGCAGTCACAGAAACATGGTACACACAAAACCATGACTGGGACGTAAACATAGCAGGATACACTATCTACAGGAGGGACAGGGAGGGTAACAGAAGAGGAGGTAGCGCTTTACATAAGGGAAGGAATCAAAGCAACAGAACAAAAGGGAAAACAGGGAGGAGAAGAAGCACTGTGGGTAAATTTGAGACAGGCAATGGCACCACAATCCATACAGGGTTGTATACAGACCCTTCTCAGGGAGAAAATGGACAAGGAAATGATAGAAAGTATACTTAGAATGGCAGAAAAGGGCAAATATTGCTGATGGGTGATCTGAATATGCCAGATGTTAACTGGAGTGCAGGTGCAGCAGCCACTTGAAGAGTGGAGTTATTCTAGATGCCCTACAGGGGCATGCCTTAGACAACTAGTATTGGAGCCCACTAGAGAGGAGCAATCTTAGACCTGGTTTTCTCAAATGGAGATGGAGAGAGGATCACAGATGTAGAAGTGGGTAGCCATCTGGGAACTAGCGACCATCGAACAGTATGGTTCACAATAAACACAGCAATAGAGTCAAGCCATGCAAAGGCAAAAGTACTGGACTTTAGGAGGCTGACTTTGCCAAAATGGGTGGCGCCAAGGAATGCACTAGCAAATGGGCAGGAAGGAGGGTGGAAGAACAATGGGAATAATAAAACTGCCATCACAAAGGTAATGAGCCTTTGTGTAAAGCAAATAAACAAACAAAATGATGTAAGAAACCACTATGGTTCTCAAAGGAAGTGGCAGTGAAGGTTCAAGAGAAAAGAAAGCATTCAGGAAGTACAAGGAATCACAGAAGGAGCAGGACAGAGAACTGTATCAGTTAAAGCAAAAGAAGCTGGGAAGGCAGTCAGAACAGCAAAGGCCCAAACCAAGGAAAAGATAGCCAACTCAGTTAAGAAGGGATAAAACCTTTATAGGTACATCAGGAGTGAAGGAAGACCAATGGAGGGATAATGAGGCTTAATAAAGGGGAGGAGGTTGGGCAGAGGGAGACTGTGAAAGGCAGAGATACTAAACAAATATTTTTGCTCAGTATTTACAAATGAAGAGAGGGAAGTACCTAAAACAAACAGTAGAAACACTCTGGATACAGAAGTTGATACAGCTCATTTACAGAAGAAAGGGTTCTGAAAGAACTCTTAAAACTGAAGGTGGACAAAGCAATGGGGCCTGATGGGATTCATCCCAGAATTCTAAAAGAACTAAGGGTAGAACTAGTGACACCACTGACTACCCTCTTTAACAAATCATGGGAGGATGGGGTGATACCGAGGACTGGAGGAGGGCAGATGTGATTCCCCTTCACAAAAGTGGGAGCAAGGCAGAAGCAGGAAACTACAGACCTGTTAGTTTAACCTCAGTGATAGGAAAATGATGGAATCACTTCTGAAGGAAAGAATTGTCAAGTATCTAGAGGCCAGAGGGCACAGGACCCAAGGCAGCATGGATTCACAGTGGAAGGTCATGCCAGATGAATCTGATAGATTTCTTTGACTGGGTAACCAAAGTAGTAGATCAGGGAGCTGTGGACATGGCCTACCTAGACTTTAGAGGCATTTGACACAGTCCCACACAGATTAATATACAAGTTAAGCCAGCCTGGGAGTGGGTCCCAAGATGACAGCCTGGGTAAAGATTGGCTGGAGAATAGGACACAGAGTGTAATAGTAAATGGAGTCCACTCTGAAGAAAGGGGGTTACTAGTGGGGTACCGTAAGGTTCAGTATTAGATTGGTCCTCTTCAATGTCTTATAAGCGACATTGCAGAGGGACTGAAGGAAAAGTATGTCTCTTTGCAGATGACACAAAGATCTGCAACAGAGTTGATGCACATGGTGGGGTGGAAAGGATGAGAAGGGACTTGGTAAGGTTAGAGGAATGGTCAAATGTATGGCAGCTTAGATTCAATGCTAAGAAGTGCAAGGTAATGCACCTGAAACAAAACCCAGGGAAGAGTACACAATGGGGAGTGAGATACTAACAACAACAAAATGGAAAGGACCTGGGGGTAGTCATAACAGATGACCTAAAGGTGGGCAAGCAATGTGAGAGGGCAGCAAGGAGGGCTGGGGGGATACTGGGATGCATAGGAGAGGCATCACCAGTAGAAAACAGGAAGTTATTATCCCTCTGTACAGACAGCTGGTCAGACCCCATCTGGAGTCCTGCATGCAGTTCTGGAGACCCAATCTCCATAAAGGCGTAGACAGGATGGAAGCTGTCCAGAGGAGGGCAACTAAAATGGTGCAGGGTCTGTACCACAAGACATGTGAGAGAGACTAAAGGAGCTTAATATGTATAGCCTCGAGGAAAGGAGGAGAGGGGGACATGATAGAAACTTTCAAGTACCTCAGGGAATCAACAAAGTCCAAGAGGTAGCATCTTTCAAAAAGGGTGTGCAAGAACAAGGAGGCACAATTTGAAGATGGGGGGTGTCAGAGGTAATTTGAGAGTATTTTTTCACAGAGAGGGTTGTGGATGCATGGAACAGCCTTCCAGAGGAGGTTGTGGAGTCAAAAACAGTGGTGGAATTCAAGCATGCATGGGACGGTCATAAGGCCATTCTAGGGGTGGGGTAGGAAGAAGTAGGCTGCTGGTTAACTAGGATCTGTAGCTTATCCAGTAGATAGGAAATGGGCAGACTGGGTGGGCCAAGCGGTCCTATCTGCCATCAAATTCTATGTTTCTATGTTTTTATGTTAAGCAAGGCCTATGTTTTGCATACTGAGAATTTGTACTAAAGTAATGTTTTGGGAATTTCTGTTAAAAGCCTGAACAAGAGACTGACTTTAGAATTTACCAGCCAGCAAGCCTGCAGTGCTATTAAATAGCAGTGAGTCCAGAGTTGCAGGTTCAAAAGCAGAAATTGACTGAAACAGAAAAGAGTCATAGCGTCCAGTTACCCAAAACACCGTTGTTGTCCTCAGTGAGAGATCTTTCTACAGACTGTGCTGAACTGCTGAAATCTTATCTAATTTCTCCACTAAATCCTGAAGTGACTTTTGGTGATTTGTGATGTCAAGCAAGAAGGATCCAGTCTGCATTGCTTCATTGATGTCAAGAGACTCTACAGTTCCAGGTTCAAGGGAAAAGACAGCAGACTAAAGCCAAACTCACCACCAAGTACATTTGTCATCCAAAACCAAAAGTTCTCACCAAGACTTTGAAAGCTAAAAGTAGAAGACCACATGTACAGATAACTAAAACATAATTATTCCTTTATCTTACTATTAGTACTTATTTGGCTATAAAGGGTGATAGCTTAGTGTATTTTAGCTCCAAACCTTGGGTGTATGGTTAAGTTTGAATTTAAATCTAAAGAAAATACCTTTTTCATACTATAAAGTTTAAACAAGTATCATACCAAGATAATCTGAAACACTAGTTTAATGAATTGCAAGTTCTCATAGAAAAAAGGGTCATGCTATTCATAAGTATGCTAAAGAAATAGTATAAACTGTCATTTATTATGCTGAATATTGCTTGTTTATTTACATTGCTTATTGCTGAAATTTGTTTTATTTGTTTTATATGATTTACTAGATTTTCTAAATCTGTTTTGTTTACATTACAGTTTATGTTTACATTACTTTTATTATGCTTGATATTTATGCTAGTTATGAATATTTAGGACTTGTACATATGTGAATAAAATATATTTATCTCTTATATAATCCAAAGTGTGGCAACAGTGTTGTTCACCATCATTTTGAATCTGAGAGTATAGGATAATATCACATGTGAATATTTATTATTTTGGTAATTTATGAAATGATTTTTAGGTAAGACCGAGGTGAATCTAAGTACATTCTTATGAAAAGTGATATTATAAGCCTTTGTTCTGACAAGTAGTCAAAAATCAAAATGGATCCAGTTCATAATCACAATAAGACACTCCAAGGTGTGCAGTATCATCCTTTCTCAGTTGGCTGAAGTCAGCTGACCTATGTGCCTCACAAAGCACCTAAGGTGGGACATTATCCCATGATATTGCACAACATATTGTATATAACTGCTTAAGTATGTGCTGTTTTAAATAGCAGGGTAATGTTTACATTACAGTATGTTCTAAACCTGTTGTACCACACGAACCACATGGAATAGTAATCCTTAATGAAATGTAGATATCCATCTGAAACCTGGCAGTTATTGTACTTCAAAGTGAACAAAGGCATTTTACATGCATAGTACTAGAAGACAAATCCACCGATGCAGCTATACAAGCTGTGCTGGAATCCAATGGCAAGGTACTTGCTATCATCCAAATGGAGTTGTATGGTATGTGTATCATTGTTTTAGCCTATCACTTGCCAATTACAGTATTGAAGTATGGTTAAGGCAGGCATAGTCATGATTTGTCTAACAAGTTGTACCCATGCCTTTTATTCTAGTTTAGACTGTTTCTACTGCATCCAATATAAAATATTTTTTCCTGTGTGAATTAATTTTATTAGTGTTAAATTATCAAATGAATTCTGTGCCCCCAAATCTCATTATTTTTATCGAACACCCATTGTTGAACCATTTTAGTCAACCAAAGACAAAAGAATTGTCTGCACATCAACGTCTTTAAAGGTGCTCCAGCTAAACACACTATGAAGTAAGTAAGAAAACAAGGCTGGGCACACACCAAACAGGTACCAATTGCCAAAATGTATTAAAAAGAATGCATGAGGAAACCGGGCTATCACCATTTTAGTAATTGAGACAAACTACTAGGTAACTGCCACTGTTTGCTGACCTGGAGGGCACTAGAGACATAAGGATAATACCAGCCCACAAAATTAACATTTCTGAAATGCAGTACTATGAGAAGGATACAATGGAATATGACATCATACAAACAATAGAGATTTAAAGGCAATACCAGTGAGTTATTGACTGATGTCTTTGTTTAGGCACTTTATGTAGCCACTGTCATTCTCCCTTTACAAAGTTGGTTGCTGCAATTAACAAACATCAAATAAGAAAGTAAGAGAAAATCATTTATTTAACATGGATGAACATGTACTATAGAGACCATGAAACACTGAAACAACAGAATAACATTACATTTACAAACAAGAAGCCTGCTTTTAAGTCATTAAACAATCTTAAAATTAATACATTGTTTTTGTTGTTGAAAGGGAATTACAATTTGCCCTATTAGTGTTGAAATATATTTTTATTTACATAGTCTTGTAAATCATTTAGTTGACCCTGTCATGTTTTCCCATTCTAAATGTATTTATTTCATATATCTGGTAACCAGGAAAGCAATGAGCTCATTTCCTCATTTCCAGGTGTGTAAACAGAAACTGTGCAAATTTTGAAACTTCAGTGAGAGAACTGTTACCCCAGAAAGATAAAACTGGAGCAAACAGCATGTACAAGATGGGCATGCAATGTTAAGCTGGAAGTCAAAATCAATAACATTTTGCCCTCTCCTCTCCTCTTTCCTGCCTCCCCAAAGTCACTGCCTCTCCCTCATCTCCTCTTTCCTTCCACACCCATAGGATTTAATGTCCTTGTTTTATAGGCTTTTGTCTCTTCTGCTCTTCCTTTGGCTTTCCATTCCCCGTTCAAAGCTCCCCAGTGCTTGTTTCATACCCAACATCCTCTCTGGTCTTTCTTATACTAGTTCCCCAATTGATATCCCTTTTTGTCAGTTGGTCTTTTGCCTTTATAGCATATTATATTGTATGGTGTGCTATATTTCCCTTGCCTGTTATTTGCACTATTTATTGCTTTTGCTCCATTGGCACTTTGGACCATGACTACTTATTGAACTGTATTTTGGAGCATTGCACTCTCATCTTTTACCATTGTAACTATTAAATTCAGGACTTCTGCACCTTGTCATCCATGTACCCCTTCCCCAGGTCACACCTAGAAAATAGCACTTGCTCAGTCTGTCGTTCCCTATCACCAATTTATAAATAACTAAATATATAAATATACACATAAATAAATAAAGTTGTCACCTAAACTGAGTCAGATGACAAAATGATTGAGTAAGCCTAGCAAACATGAATGTAAACAAAGGAGAAATGCAGCATCCCACAATCCCGAGGCTGACATCATAGCTATGGAGCAGCCACTGGGGATTCAATATAATATACTTAATCTTTTTTTTTTTTCAATTTAGTCTTTTGCCCCACCTCGGTCATCGATCTTGGCCCCGTCATGGAATCCCTTGGATCTCCACCACCCATATCTGCCTGCACTCTCCTGGTTACCCCTGGCTTATCCCCAGAGGTGGGGTCACAGCACTGTTGGGGCACCAGTGTCATGCTCTAGTGACTGGTTGGGAGAGTCAGCTGGGTGGCTAATTGAGGCCGAGGGCAGGGTGTCATGGAGACGGCCAGGCAGAGTTTTTGTTTCCCTGTAAGCTGGAGCTGGGACATGCAATGACATCCTCGTCTGTCCCACCCAGAGTTCCTTGTGGATGTTGGCTGCTGTGGCACCCCTGGCCTCTGCCTGGGGTCCCTCATGCACCGATGACATCACACCCTCCTCAGAGAAGGACAGCAGTTGTGGGGCGCTCAATCCTTCTCCCCATCTAGCCCTTCAATGACCCAAGTCTGTTCCCAAACCGGGTCGCCAGTGCTGCAAGCGAAATCCAACCGCTGCACCAGTGGGCAGCTAATGTACTTAAACTTTAAAAACTCAGGTTTATTTATTGCCAGTCCTGTTCCCTATTCCTATACTTTGTCTTGGGTTAGGAGCAGGACCAGGAATAAACAAAGCAGATCTTTTTAAGTCCCAAGCTGAAGTATTGCACATTGGGGCTGAACCCCAGTCATGACGCATACGCATGCAAGATTGTAAGATGCCAGTTCATGTTTATGTTGACATATGGGATTAGGGGACACAAATGGGATCAAGCAGATTATTTACAAAATTAGGTACAGAAAACATTTAATTTAGCATTGAAAGCCCTAATCAGGGACAGCCCGTGCTCCACAGGTGGTCCTTGTAGAAGAACATTTCCTTTAAATTTGTGTGAGGTCCATTATTCCTTCTGATTCTTGTCTGATTCAAGTGATATCTATGTGTTCCATTAGTATCCTAAACTTGTATCTTTTAAACATTTAAATGCATCTAAAATCAGCTAGGCTTTTGAGTGCAATAATAACCTCAGGATGTGTAATCTTATTTGTTGATGGCCATTTGATTCATTCATACAGTTTATGATTCATCATTTCATGGCATGAAACAACTACTTCCAGCTGGCTCCATGACACTGAGTGATGGGGCATCGCTCTTGCACGCTGAAGACCCAGGTACATGCCCTGAGCCAGGGATATCAGGAGCATATCCATCCTGGAGGGCAGGTGGTGCAATTCTGCTGGTGTAGCAGCTCCTGGTGGAGGGCATTGTGAAGGTGGCATGGGTGACTTGGCACTGCTCAGCATCCTCACCCCAGGACATTGCATGAGAATGTGCACTCTGTGGTGGGCAGGGCCCTGAAAATACAAAAGGGATGAATTTGGGTGCACTAGATAACTGCCCCATTCGCAGCCTTTCCATTGCCACCTGGCCCCAAGCATGCTGGTCTACTAGCTCCACTGTCAGAAGCTGATCAATGTGCTCTCTTGGTGGCAGTAGGAGAGCAGTCTGACAGGGATAAATCAGATTCTTCAGTCAATGGAGGACTTGGAAAATTGGTGGCGGTCTGGTGAACTGCAGAGGTGGGCCTTGGTGGGTGCCTGAAGAGTGGGTGCTTGTTATGGGAGCAAAATAAAACAGTTACTCCCATTGTATAAATAAGATATGACAATAAGAAACACTGGTATCAATGAAAAGGTTCACTACCATGGTGAATTGGGGCATTTTATTTCTTCAGTTCCTTTACCAGTAGATACCACCCACATTATCTTTAGCTGTCTTCAGCAGTGACTTAGTTTTAAAATATCAGAAAATTTCAGTACGTTTTACACTGGAAAATCAATATGCATGTTAGTTCTAACTTTTACTTGTATTTTCTAGGCAATTAAATGTTAAAATATATACAAAACTAGTGACTAAGATATCATACATGTCAAGAAAAATGTTTTTTTTCAATGGCATAGAGGGTCAACTTTGATGCTTTTCGGGACTTTATGCTGATCAAAAGGTAACAGAGTAAAAGATGGAAGTGGAGGAGTGGACAGCTTCAGCACCGTATACTCCATTCAAACCAATCTTTATATCCTTGAGCCATAATACTGGGATCAGGTTCTGGAGCAGGACAGAATATTGTGACCTTCCTCGTAATGGAAAGCAAGCAAAATTCAGTTTTGGCTCAAAGCTTCAGGTAATGGCTTTTCTTTCATTATATGTTGGAGAACCTTACCCACATTGTTTAGAAATATCAGCTTATTGTCTTTGTAGGCCCCATTACCCCTTTTACCGTAAGAAATGATCATATACTGTGCAAATGTCTTGAAGGAACTGGCCATAACCATGAGCTTATTGAAAATATGTAAATGATACATCATGCAGTGTGACGTTTGCTATCCAGGAGTCTCAGCAAGTTTGGGACAGACAATGCCTTACACCAGTCCATTCCACCCCAAAGGACCCTTCAAGTGGACCCCAGAACAAAAGGTATGGCCTTCTGAGGACACCAGCTCTGAGCCATTGGAAGGGCCATCAGATCATGTGATCAGTGCCCTTCCCCAAGGAATGGTGCTTCACACACAGGACAAGTCTCATGAGGTTATCCCTGATTCACCCAAGCAGGGCACTTGGTCATCTGGGCCTCACCTCATGCCAGGCTGGGGAGAAATTTCTATGGAATGGAAGCAGATTCCCCTGCTTCCCTCTTGTACAACTCCTTGTGAGACTACATGACTATTACAATGACTAACTATAATTTTAAAGCACCACCAGAAGATGTAAAAAACTTGGGAAAACAACATGAGTAAAAACTGGGAAAATTCTTCCCAAGCCCCTAAGGCAATCCCCTCTAGTGGGAAGGCAGGGTTCCCAATTCTACACTATCTGCTTTTACGAGGGTGGGGTGGGGTTCTGACCAGAAGAGTAGAGCAAGAAGCAGATCTGGCTTGTGCAGGCAATTTAAGCCCATTGCTCAACCCCTCTTGCCAGAAGCCCCCTCACAGGGTAGCCCTGCCTGGCCCTCCCACTGGGGAAGTCATTACCTAATCAGCCTTATTAACTGCCAGTCAGGTATCCAGGGGAAGGTCCACAGATGTCATCACTGGCTGTCAATTGTTTTGTAGGCTCTCTAATAATATGAAAACATTTTGAAGTCCAGCAACATAAAACAAACATTTATAAACCAAATCAGATGTTTAAATCCTTGCTATACAGATATTTTTTTCTCATTTACTTTTTGTTATATTAGGTCTAACATAACTAGGTTCATAGTGTTTTTTAATTAGTATTTTATGCTCCTGCCCTCTGCAGTCTGCCTGCTAGCACCCCCAGCTTTGTCAACAACCTACTCCTTGGACTTACTGGTTCTTCACCACTTGCACAGGACCACAGTGTGGTGGGTAGACAGTTGTGTTGATCATGCATGAACCTGTGGTGTGTGCCGGCTTGTAATAGCCAGCCATTTTTCTCAAGTTTTTCTCCTGAAACTTGAGTGCAGGGACACGCCTGCCAGCACGCCTTGCTCCAGCTCTCCTTCTAAGTGCTGTCTCACTGAGCCTGCTGGCCGGCCTCTGTCAGGTGGTGGTATCTGCAGTGGTAACAGAGTTCACCCCTCTCAAGGGAGGAGAGCTACCATCAGGTGCATGATCCTCTCTCACCCTGCTGGCCCACTGGTGACCCTGTCCATTCCAGAACCCAGGTTGCTGCTGTGGGAGGTAGAAGCACAACTACTCCTCCACTAGGCCAGCCATAGTTCCTAGCATTTAAAAAATACACATTTTGAGCAGGTCACGTGGGCAGCACTCCTAATGGCAGCAATCCACAGCTCTCCCTCTCAACCAGCTAAAACAACTATATACCGACTTCGGAATACTATTTTCAATGCTTTCTTGCCTACCATAGTTCTCTATAGGCCAGCAACACCTTCTATCCGCGTCTGAGTGGTTTTTACATTAATTACGCTTAAGGTGCGGCGATTAGTGGAGGTCGTAGCTGAAGACCGAGGGGGGCCAGGCACACGCCACGAGTACTCCAGAGAAGGCAGCCAAAAGTCAAGAACCCTGCCTATGGGTTCGGTGCTAAATCTGGCTCTTACTAGTACCTCTTCCAACCCGCTCACAGAGGATTGTTTCCTCCAGGAGCTGATTCCGCTTTGAGAAACTCTGCAAGATATCTCTTCTGAGCTGAAGTCCATGCATAGCGACCTTGCTTCGCTAACTACCCGAGTAGGCGACTCTGAGGCTCAAACCAGCTCCTTGGAGACATGGAAGGCTAATGAACCCGATATTGTTATGCTTAAGCAACAAATCGCTAAACTGAAACTAAAGACAGAAGACCTTGAGGGACGAAGCAGGAGGAACAATATACTGATTCTGGGTCTACCAGAGGTGGAGGAAGGGCCAGATATCCAGTCTTTCGTGCAAAAGCTCCTGACCAAGATTGTTGGTCCCTCGCCTATCAATCCCTAATACCATATTGAGCGAGCTCATAGATCCCTAGAAGCCTAAACCTCCGCCGGTTCCTCTCCCAGACCCATAATAATCAAGCTGCTTAGCTACCTGAAAGGCAACACATTCTGATCAAAGTTAAAAGCCTACAAGCGGTCCTGTGGGAGAATCATACTCTGAGAATCACTCAAGATCTACCATTAGAAACCCGACAGAGGAGAGGAGAATTCCACCCGATAGTGACCAAGCTGATAGCTGCGGGTTTAGATTCCGCATAAACTACCCAGCCAGGCTGCAAGTTCAACTCGACAATGCCTGGCACTCTTTTGAGAATCGGAACAAGCCAAAGAGAACTTTCCAGAGACTTCCTGATTTGTTTAAATCTGGCTGACTGGTGTATGTTAAAGCTAGGTTAAAGTCTGCTTACCTCTGTTGAGCGATTTTGTGCTGTTTGCATGCATGCAATACTGTTGTTTGCATGCTGGGATTGGGTTGGTTGGGTGGCGGGGCTGGCTGGCCTCCGTGGGCGGTTGGGGCAGAGATGCTCATCTGGGCCTGGTTGTGGCCTATGTTTTAGATGTCTGAGGCCTCTGCCTCATGGCCGAGGAGGTGGGATAGGACCCCTATTTCCGCTTTTGGTTTCTGGCGGATAGCTTGCCGACGGACCAGTTGGGTCCCTACCAGTTTTCCTTCCCCTCCTCTTCCTGCTAGGTGAAGGCCTGCTCGTTTGCATGGAGCTTTGTTTTTCTGCTCCTGATTTCGATACAAACTGATTGGAGCGGTCGCTGCAGTGGTCAGCTGGTGTAAACTCTTCCACCACGGTGATTTGTTCCAAGTTCTGGTAGGACTGTTTAATGTCTTGAAGTCGTGAGTTTTGAATCTTTGAAGATTGTATATCGAATGTTGGTTAGGGTTTAGTGACTCTGTTTAGTAATTACCTCTTGCTGGGGGAGGGCGGACTGGCGATCCTCGAGGAAGCTGTCTAGTAGCCTGAACTGGGGGGGACAGCAGTACCCTGGTTCTTGTTTCTTTTCTGCCCTATGATGCCTTTGCCTTGTTTATTGCACTATGTCAATGGGGGCACCAAGCAGGAATTGCTATAGTTAGAAGTGGGTCTGCTAGTCCCAGGGACGATCCTATCCAGGACACATAAGATAGATGCGTCCATGTTTCTCTGATTTTAAAGGGATGGTTTGTAAATAGTTTTAGGGGATCACAGTGTTACTCAAAGTACTTGACATTTGGGTGGGCGGGGAAGGGGTACATTTTAATTTTTGGTCTAGTCACCACTAGAAATTTTCTCTCTAGATTGAGAACTCACATCGCTCAGTCACATTAAGTCTGTTGGTGACTTGGTCAGTTACTGAGGGTTATTTTATTAGGGGCTTTGGGGAGGGAGGAGCCTCAGAGTTTCAATCCCTATGGATTTTATTAACGATGGGCAAACTTGGTGTAATCCTCATGATATATCTGCACTGGAGGGACTGAAGTTCCTATGTCTTGCTCAATCTTGTATTACTCAGTATGGCGACGAGAATGATTAAAATTGCAAGTTGGAATGTTATAGGCATCAATGACCCTCTTAAAAGACAGCAGGTGTTTCTGAATTGCTCCCTTTAAATGTGGACATAGTTTTCATGCAGGAAACCCACTTGGCTGCCTCAGAGACTAGGAGACTTCGAGACTAGGGTTCACCCAAATTTTCACTGCTTCCGGCTCGCAAGCTAGTAGGGGGTAGCAATAATAATTAAACATCACGTCAGATTTGTAGCAGATGACAGTATCACCAACCAAGAGGGTAGATATGTATTGGTCAAGGGCCAGCTTGATAATAGTGGTGTGGTACTAGAGGCGATTACGCCAGTAGGTGGTGACCTGTCCTTCTCAATGTCCCTAGCAGACAACCTGAGCATATTTCTCGCCTTCCCTTCTCATCCTTGGGGCTACTGGAATGTGGTCCCTCCAGTGATTTAGATAAAACTTATAGACCGATAAAACCGATGTCCCCTGCCCAACATGCCCTTTCTGATTTCACACACTTACTGGGACTGTGTGACCCCTAGCGCTCCTTAACCCTGACAACCGACTCTATTCCTTTTACTCCAGGTACACCAAACTTGGTCAAGAATTGACTATATTTTAATTAGCTCTTCTTTATGAGCTATACCCACCAAGTAGGTATAGAACCAATAGCTATCTCGGACCACTCCTGGTGTGGGTCAAGATTTTACTTAGTATTCAGGGACAAAGGGACACATCATGGAAACTTAATACGCCAAATCCTGAAGGATGACCATACAGTTTCCCAAATCAAGGACCACGATCCTTTCGTTCCCTAGACCTGAACCAAGGATCTGTACCGAGATGATATACTGTGGTGTTCCTCAAATGTTTCATTAGAGGAGCCATCAAGATTGCTGCCACTAGGAAAAGGTAAGGAGTCCAAAATTAATTCCGCTATCTAGTCAGCTGAGGGCAGCCAAGACAATCTTCTCCTTTCCAACTCCCCAGCAAACCTAACTGCTCTTATTAAACTCAGGAACGAATACAATGACCTGACACGGGAAAAAGCTGAATATGCTTTGTTTAAGACTAGGACCATATATATTGATCAGGGTGAAAGACCAGGTAGAATGCTAGCTCTTAGGCTGAAAGAGATGGAGAGTTCCCGTATAATCCGGCTCTCAAATCTCAGGACGGCACCACTAAGACGCTACCCAGGATATTGCCCAAATTTTCGAGTCCTTCTATACTGACATTTATAGTAAGAGCTCTACTCATCACATTCCCAGAGGATAGAGCACTTCCTAGATGGAATCAAACTCCTTCCTTCAGATACACCACTGTGATATTCTGTCAGCTCCCATCACTCTAGGTGACGTAGAAGAGGCAATCAATGAATTACCATTAGAAAAGCCCCTGGGCCTGATGGTTTTCCCTGAATTTTATAAGTTTTTGCAAAGAGCTATCCCTCTACTTCTTAAGCTTATACGAATATATGTTCTTCATGGAAGTGATAGACCCTCTTAGAAGCTACAATAATTTTAATCCTAAACCTGATAAACCTTAATAGATCCAGCCAGTTACCGTCCAATATCGCTCTTAAATTATGATATCAAAATCTTATCTAAAATTCTATCGCTCAGAATTAAAAGATTTGGCAGCACTTGCTGAGCCCGGAACAGGCTGGCTTTGTCAGGGTAGATCATCCGCCGATCATTTGAGAACCTTAGCTCCACGTCTTTCAAGCGGCCCACACTTCACTAGATCCCATGGCCTAGTTGCTCTTGATGCAGAAAAAGCCTTGACCGAGTGAATTGGGACCTTTTGTGGGCCACTCTGAAGAGAATGGGCTTCCTCTGACTCCTTTATTCATAAGATTATGGCATCTACAAATCCTCCTCGGCAAAGTCTACTGTAACGGGTTTTTCTTCCAGATTTCCTTTATGTGCTGGCACACGCCAAGGTTGTCTCCTTTCCCCTACTCCTTCAACCTATACCTAGAACCTCTACTTATTAGTATTAAAAGTTCATCACGAGTCACAGGTTGTACCATCGCTCAATTCTCCTGACTGTATTGGTTTTTGCAGACGACATCCTGCTACACCTTACCAACCCTGAATCATCCTTAACATAAGTATTAAAATTCTTGACCATTTTGGCCAGATTTCTAACTATAGGTTGAATGTTTCTAAATCAGTTATTTTTCCGTTAAATTCTTTTACCTTTAAATCAGATTTCGCACGGTTCGGTATTAAATGGTCCCCGGTCTCATTTAAATACTTGGGTATACATGTGGCCCGGAGGTGGAAACGGTCAAGAAACTTAATTTAGATAACACATTAACGAATTCATAGGGACTTGGACCGATGGCAAAATTGCCACTAACCATATGGAGGCGAATCAGCATAATCAAAATGAACATCCTACCCGGTTATTTTACCCCTGAATCTCCTTAATATATGGCTACCCAAGCAATTCTTCAGTCAAGTAAACTCACTGCTATCCAACTTTATTTGGAATGGAAACAACCTCGTAGAACCTTTCTTAAACTCAGTGCAACTAGAGACAAGGGTGGTCTTCGCTTCCAAATTTCTTGCTATATTACTGGGCTAGCCACCTAAGCAGAGTAGGTAAGTGGTCCACCGCACAGTCTAACATGCCTTAACCAATCTGGCTACAGCTTGAACTAAGTCTATTGGACCAGTTCAACTTCACTTCCGCATTTTGGCACCCTTTCTCACTTCCCCAGCCATTCAAGACTCCATATAGGGTCTCTCTATAAAATTCTTTCTCAATGTTGGAATTTTTTCAACATATCCCTGACCTATGATTCAGCACAACCTCTCAAGCTAAATCCCAATATCAAAATTGAGGTAGGTGGTTAACCTCTGAGTGGCTCCCACAAATACACATCTACCGTGGAGTCTCTGTACGAGCAAGGCTACTCCTCAAGTCGGACAGAATCTTAACATCCCTTAACATCCCCCAGAAGCATATCTTCAAAGTTTTCAATTGAGACACATCGACATAAAATTCTTGGGCCTTTCACTTCCCTTCCAAAATATGGCCATTCTTAGAGAAAACACAAGATGCGCCGGTAAGCCCAGAGGTATATCTAACATATACAATAAATTGTTAGACAACCTTTTCCTGATTCCCTGGAGGGTTCCACAATCTGGTCACTCCCCAACTTGAGCTCCCCCTATCATGGGACTCAATCTGGAAGGATGTGTACCGTTACTTATCCCAAGATAATCATAGATTGAACCAATATTATATTTTAAATAATCTCTACTATACTCAGTTAAGTTGGTCAAATTTGGCAAGCTTAAGTCGAATATATGTTCGAGAGATGTGGAGCCGCTGAAGGGAACTTGTTGCATATCCTCTGGGACTGCAATAGAGTGGCACCATTATGGAATATAGTACGAGACAGTTTAGATCCACTTTTGGGGCTCAAAGATCTATTCACCTTAGAAATATGCATCTTGGTGTTTACTCTAACATTTTGGTGAAGGAACGAGATACCACATGGCTCTCATCTCAATAGTTATCAAAAGCTGGTCCTCAGGCACTGGATGGATCAGGATATCATTACCTATCAGGAATGGCTTAAGGAGATGTCCCACTGTTTCAATACTGAGAAACTTATAGCTAGCTCTAGACATAATCTGGCATCTTTTAATCGGAAATGGGGCAAATTAAATGCGCTCTATCTAAATTAACCCTGATATATGTAGCCCTTAGGTAACTGTTGTTGCATTGCTATATGCAGCATAATCAGGTTCCCAATCTTAGTCCTCCTCCTTAGTGACCCTACATCTCCTTTAGCTATGAAACTCTCGGGTGATGGGGTGGAGTGGGCTGGGGGGAGGGGGGTGTTAGTGGATGTTATGGTAGTTTTTATTGTCCCTGTCTATTTCAGTGTGATTGTACACATTTACATGTGCTATATCCTGGACTTGGGTATTGTACTCATCAGACAACCTTCACTTTATGTACCTTTGTTTTTTCTTTATATATAAAACTCAATAAAACTTAAATTTCAAAAAAAAAAATACACATTTTAGGATGAATTTACAAAATGACACCTGTGTGTTTGTGAGATGGGGTCTAGATATGGGCAAACTAAAATATGGGCTCAAAATGGCTGAAATTGGCCAAGATATAAATGAAAGTAAGAAAATGGTATAAACCTAAGTCCGTGAGCATGCACAGTTACTGCTTTTACAGACTTCATTTTTTTTACCTATTCTTTAAAGCCATACTTTGATTTGGTCTTAGGCAACCCAAAATTGCCAAATTATAAGTAAAAGTTAATTTAAAAGAAGAAGAAAAACTAAGTCAAAGATTTTGGACTTAATTTTTTCCCACTAGTATACTTTTTGTTCTTAACTTGGCCATTTTCCCCAAATGCTAGCTAAAACCTCTTGTTAACCCCTCCTGCTCATGCCCTGGTCTCAACTGACTTGCACTTTTAAGCTGCCCCTCTCACCTATAGAAACTTAATGTGCCTGTACCAATGAATTAATCTATTAATTTTAGATTGTTTACTGCTATTGTATGTGTTTGCTGTATTGAGATATGCTATTACTTTTAGCCTGTTACTGTATGGGCCCTATGCCATTTGGACAGAGTGGCTATGTGAGCGCATCTGGTGTGCACAACCACTCCACCCTATATGCCCCCTGTGTAGGATGCTCAGAGGGGTGCAGCACATATGTTCGCAATCCCCTGGCCACATGAGGAGCTGCCTGACGGTGGTGGGGTGAAGTGGGCCAGCACTAAGCACCAGTCATGAAGGCTTGTAGTGTGATCACAGTGGGGCGCAGTGTGAAGCAGGGTATAGCAGCTGGGACCCTGCTATAACCCACGCGCGCTCTCCCACAGAAACCACCCACCAGATGCAGCAGGATAATGAAGCAACCCTCCATGCTGCCCCAGCTCACAGGGCAGACGGGGAGGGCTGAGACAACTGATTGGGCGAGTGCCCACACATCACTGCACAAGATGCCATTGGCATTGCACCCCACTACCACCCAGTTTGTGCACAGGCACCCCAACACAGCACACACCACCCCTATATGGTCCTGTGCCCCCATCCCAACACATTGCAACATCCACCAGACATGGTAGTATGCCCCCCACTGAGCACCACCCCATACAGCAGATCTGCTGCCCCCCAGTTGCCCCCATGTCAGCTGCCAGGCACAGTCCTGTGCTGCTGTTCCCTGTTACCACTCCGACCCCACAGTGGATGTCCATTGTGACCCTCCCACCCACCGTCATCATGGCACACCGCTGCAGTGCCTCATTATAGCCATGCCGTGGCATACCCACCACTCACCCTGCAGCTGCCGGCCATCAGTATTCCACAGGGCACCCACCACATAAGGATTTAGTCGGGACTCTGGGCCGGGCATCTGAATGGATGCCCAGCTGGTCCTGCGCCCCAGCCCCTGGCCACCCTGCAGAGTCCTGTGCACTGGGAGCAGGGCCATGGACAAGTGGCTGGTGGTCATGAATGCTGCCAGTGTGACCTGTCTACAGGTGTGTAGCTTACGTGGGTAAGACATTTTGCGTGTACTACACCCGATTGCATAGGGCCCTTTATATTTATTTGTTGTATTGGTGCACCTTTATCTTCATGCATATTTTCTTTCTTGCACTTTACAATCATGTGTATCTTTTATGTTTTTGTATTATTGGTATAAATTGTCTCCCTACTCCCTTCCCCAAAGTTGCACCTGGAAACAAGCCTGTCTCAGTGTGTCTTTCCCAGTTACTAATTTTCAAAATAATTAATACATGTTTGCCATTGTGAGACCTACATTTCAAGGTGGCCATATGGGGGTTCTCACGTCATGACATTCAAATTTCATTTTGTAGTGCACCCTGAACTGTTTTTATGGGTTACCCTTTAAATGTCTCAAAATGGCCAATTTATGAGCAAAAATAAAAAAGTGAGAAAAACTAAGTCTGTGAGTCTGCTTAGTTAGAGCATTAAATGTTCTAAATTCAACAATATTAAAATGTTTCAAACAGCAAAATAGTTGTGGCAAATTAACTAAGCCCCATTGAAATTTTAAGACTCATGCTTGCATCACATAGGAACCTTCAGGCCCTGTGTGAAGAACATTAGGACCCATGTCACATTTTAACAGAATCCTCAGGCCCATCACATCATAGTTTGTGCAGGGCCTGAAAGGCCCTGTGCAAAACAAGGTAGGGACTCGCTACTGATTTGCACAGGGCAGGAAGGCCCAGTGCAAAGTATGTTAGGACTTACTTCCCATTTCATGCCGAAAAGCAAGTTAGGACTCACTTCATGATTCACATTGATTCTTGTACTGGCAAGGACCCTCATGGTCCTGCTTTTGCATGAAATAAGTTAGAATTCAAAGTACTTCTTTTTCATGGATTTGCATAGTGCTTAAAGGGCCTTGCATGAAGCAAGCTTAGAGTTATGTTGATCGATGCAGGGCCCAAAGAGCCCTGTGGGAAACAAGTTAGATTCAGCTTCTGTTTTATGAATGGTTGCAGTGCCCCAAGGAAGTTAGGACTCAGCTCTTAATTCACACAATGCCCAAAGTGCCCAGTGTGAAGCAAATTAGACTTTGTTCTTAAAGAGTAAGGAAATTAATTAAAAAACAAAACTATGTTAATGCACACACTCAGGTGGAAAACACAAAACAAAGTATGAAAAAAGGGTTAAAGTCTAATAAGTCTTAGTAAACCAGTGGTATTGTGTTCCATGGGCTTTCAACCATAATACCCACCACCATCTGCTAGCCTCTGATTTCATGATGCAAGCACATCCTACAGGTGTGACGCTGTGGTTGCTGTGTGTAGAAAGATACAAATGACCTAGATCTCCTGTTACTGGTAGGGCCCATGCTTCCTGCACCAAGAAAATAATGTGTGATCTTCTGCTTCAAGTATGACCCAATTGACCTGCATCAAGAAAGCTATGATTGATTCTGTGGGTCCCGTAGTAACCCACAGTTCTGCAGCATCAAACAGCATATATATGGGCCACTGACTTTGACCTGTAGCTTGTCATTGAGTCATTGGGGTAAGGGCTGAGGGAGGGGTGGCATTAAGGTTAAAACCCTAAGGAAAACCACAAAACTGATTCTTAGAGTCATGAGACTTTAACTTCAAATTTTTTTGTTTCTATATTTTGTCAGTTTTATGTTTTTACAACCCTAATGCATGCATAACATAGTTTATTTTGCAATTAACTTATTTTTTGAGAAAGTAATCTTCTGCTTTGTATTTTTGCAACCTTAATATATCCGTTAACATTGCTGTTTGTTGCCCTTAGGACCTACCACTGTGTATTTCCAGTATACCTTAACAAATAAAGCTGCATTGAAACCAATTAAAGCTATATACCCCTCAAGTAAAGCTGTATATGTTCCAGTTAAACTGTATACTTCCAGAGGGAAACTTGTATACTGCGGGGAAAAATGACACCTGGGAAAATGTAAATAAACAACAAAGTCAACAAACCACCAATTAAGCTATCAACAACCAATTAAACTCTAATTAACAAAGCGCAATGAACAAAATATTTCAATTAAAACTCATTACCTCAATAGCTCCATATGAAGTCTGAACTAGCCATTGTTTACCTGGCACAAATGGCCACCCAGGAGGTAATGAGTTAAAACCAAAGTAAACTAAAACCCAAAAAGATGTTAGTGTAATACACAAAACAACTTCCCTCAATTTACTCTCTAAACAGTGATATCCCTTGACTCTCCCTCTCCTCTCCTCTCCTCTCCTCCTCTCCTCTCCTCTCCTGTAATCCCACTAACATATCCCTCAATGCTCCAGCTGAACCTACAGATGCCATGCCCTCCATGCTTCCACTCTCAACCACATGCTGCTGCTGGACACAGAATCCTCCAGACCCGACAACAGTCACAACTCTGACCACCAAATCCACATAATCTGGGCTTGGTTCCATGTGATAATGGTGAGCATAAAATGTCGAGGGCCAAAAGGGCAAGAGAAAACAGTCGAGCCACATAGGGTAAGTGGACACAACACAGCCGATTGCCCAAAACAGCTACAACAGTGCTACAGTGACTTTCTGTGGGAGCTTCACCCCACGCACCCTTATTTGTAGAGGGCTTTGCCCCACGCAACCTCCTTACTAAATATAACAAACTTTGGGGGCAACTCTGGGAGGAGGAAAATCTGTAAGTCACCGCTTTGGCAATCACAGTGTTTTGCCATTTGTCGTGATGTGGCAGCGCTGTTTTTCTTTTACCATTTTTGTGATCACCATCTTCATGGATAACTCTGGACACCACATGACACTCCAAGTCATAGATTGTGCCAAAAGAGCTGCATGAACCAACCTAACACAGCCTCAGATCATTATGTTAGCAGTGAATCTAAATGATGACCTGCCACAGACATGTCCCTTATATAGGAGAACTCTAGACTGTGTAATCTCACAAAGGCTATGTTACAGAGCCCATAAGCAAAACATTACTACACTATAGAAAGACACTGGGCCACAATGCATTGCTGCATACCAGAAAATGACCCACCCATAGAAAAGCACAGGACAAGAGGTCGGCTATGTTTAAATGTACTTAAAACAAACATCGTGATGTAGTATATCAAATAAATAAAGGGTATGTACATATGGATACATACCATTCAGGGGTAATCAGATATACAGGCCATCACCCTTTGGGCTCATGTCCCATTATCTGATTAGCCTCCTAGATGGGTATATTTCCTTGTATACCATACTTATAGTAAAGACGCTGGGCACTCACTACTGCAGGAAGAACGCTGTAGCCTCAATTACAGTTTGTACTTTATAATCTTTATTTAGGTGACTATCATGAGTAAAGGTACAGACCTCACAAAGAGGGTACTTCACTGGGTACATTTCACATAATGTTGCTTCAAAGGCTGTCATATACTAGGATGACAAGTTAATTTATACATGGTCTTAAAGGTGTATTGTGCCAATCCTTTTAGAGTAGTCAGCATTACTGGTAAGGTCCTGCACATAGCCATATAGACTGTGCTGCTAGCATACTTGATGGGTACCACATCCTTGAAGAAGGTATCATGCAACCAGACAAACCGCATGTGTCCTGGCATGAAGATGGTTGGTGATGCAGGGCTCAAACTGTGTCAAATATTCTGCTTACCATACAATTCCATTATCACAGAAAGGAAGGACATTCATTGCAAAAATTATGTTAATACAGACATGGTTGAAAAACATAAAGCAACAATATAAGGACATGAAAAATAAGTTTCAGAGTCTCAGAGGTTTTGGTAGATCATTGTGTAATGTTTCTTGTGGTTTTCAATCTTAATGCTTACCCTCCCCACCCTCAAGCCTTGTGAAAATTTACTTATGCACCAATCCTTTTAGAGAGTACCAACATTACTCAGCCTTTATTATAGTGGTGTACCACACTAAAGTAAAAAGTTTAAAATAAACTCATGTTAACAATAGAAAATAAAGTTAAAATCAACATTTTAACCATTTGTTTTTCATCAATGATCTATAAAGAAAAGGTAAGGATACTTACTTTTTACTGTTTTCTTTATAGATTATTTATGGAGTAGTGGAAATGTCAATTCTTTTTTCTTGTTGTTATGGTTTTAATTGTACCCCACATGCTGATGCAGCATCCTGCATTTTGTTAGATAGATAGATAGATAGATAGATAGATAGATAGATAGATAGATAGATAGAGATTTGATAGAGATGACAGATAGACAGGTTGGTACACAGACAGACAGATACAGTAGACCTGCCAGGATGAAATGCAATACTGCTGAATTCTATAGTATAGTTACTGCAGAAAACAAGGCATTTTCAATGGCAGTTAATCCCTTTGTCATGCAGGAATCTTGACATGGCACTGCATTGTGCTGGGCTCCACTGTACAGTATATCGAATAACAAGTATGGCATATGCAAAAATTATTCCAGTAATGAGGTATAAGAAGATAATCAGGCACAAAACTAAAGGGTGATTGTTTTACAGTCTCAGTAAACAAAGCCTACCTGAGTTCCAGACCTGGAGACAGAGTGCATGCTGAGTGAAACAGTATAAAATATAAAAGTCTGTCACTCACCATTCCCTGTTTCATAACTCTCCATCCCTGTGCACCACCCCAATGAACTCCACAAAATTGAATCCCAAAGCACAATTCAGATCACAATCCAGAAGGGTCCTGCATAGTCCAAGTTTGAAAAAGTAGAGCTGTAGTTGTTTTCCACAGAGCCCTGCATAAAGCAGGACATGCAAGGCCCTTTGGGCCCTGCAGAGAAAGAGCTGAGTTGTAACAGGCCCTTTGATCCCTGTGGAAAAGTGCAAAGAACAATGTGCATGGCACTTTGGTCCCTCTGCATACACACAAGGCCAGACTCTACTTCATGTAGGGCCCTGTGGACCCTGTGTGAAGCAGAAGTTGAGTCCTAAATTGCTTCATACAGAGCCCAGAAAGCAAGAGACATGCAGGGCACTTCAGGTCCTGTGCAAAGCAGTACCTGATTTTAATTTGTTTTGCAATGCACGGGCCCTAAGAGTTGGGATCTGGATTGTGCTTGGCATTCAATTTGGTGGAGTTCATGGGATGGTGCACAGGTGTGGGAAGCATTAGGTTCAAAAATCTCACATCAGATTTCTTACTTTTGATGTTCCAAAAACCCTAACTGATGCATTAATGTATATTTTTGCCATGAATTTTATGGGGTTTTTTTTAGATCGCCATTGTACCTTGGTGGATGCATCATGCAAGGCAACCCTGGCACAAATACACATTAGAAGAGATAATTTATCTTGCTTGCACAGGGCCTGATGGGTAATGCATGAAGCAAGATGCACATGACCCTTCTGACCCTGTGCAAATCATTAGTTAAGTCTTAAATCAGCCTTACGGTGGGTCCCTTGAACTCCTGTGGAAATCAATATGCACTGGCCTCTTTAAGCGTAGAGCAGACTGGTTCATATTGTGATCAAAGTCAGGAAGAGTTTAGCTGCTCAGGAGTTGGTTAACTTGATGAACTTTGATAACTTTCAAACTAAATTAGATATATGGCTAAAATGTTTACCCTCGATTCATGACCCACAAGCTTGGGGGAAAAATCTTGATGGCTTTGTGCCTTCTTTTCGTCCAATACAATCCAGTGAATCCAGTAAATGAACCAAAACAGCAATTTCTGCTCCTAAAACTAAATTTAAAAAAAAAGCTATTTTTGTGCTTTTGCCTTTTTAGCTTTTCACTATAGCTTGGCCATTTGGGGTTCTACTGATCCCAAATTTTCAGTGTGGGTATATTGTTACCATACCTCATGGTCATTTAAGTCATTTTGTTAATGTTTTTCTACACCAGGTAGGTGACAAGAGGTCTCAGCCCCAGACCATTACCTACAAGAGACTTCTGACTGGATGGCCTCTAACTGGCTGAGTCTTAAGAGGAACAGTCAGCACAAGAGTCCCACACCCAACTGTGGGCTGGTCCTAATTTGCACTTTATGCGCAAATGTATAATTTTTACCTACTGTTTACTGCAGTATAGCAGCTTACATCAAGCTGATTCTTGACTTGAACTCTGACATTTACTGTAACCAGAAACTAGAATCTCTGCAGCTGACATCAGAGCAGGCTGCAGCAGTGGAGATTCAATAGTATGCAGTGCAGTATTAGAGTTTTATAAGATTTTATCTTTTGTTTGCTGGTCCACCGTCCTTCTGGGACTAAGGACAGTCACAGAGGAATTTTTCAGCCCTGGGAGAACAGCGGACCAGCAGAGATTTGATCCGAGCTTATACAGTCTCTAACATGCATTGCAGGTTGTTGAATCTCCCACTGCTGCTGCCGTGTTTGACTTTACCTGCAGGGATGCTGTGTTTCGCTTATAGCAATGTCAGCTTGCATATCGGCAGAATCAGTCTAATACAATCTACTATACTGCAGTAAAAAGGAAGTAAAAAATATTTTTGCACATAAAGTGCAATTGGGACCAGTCCCACACTTTTATGTGGGGCCTTAGTGCTGACTGTTCCTTTTAAATCTGCACAAAACAGAGGCGTTATTTTTAGAAACAGGTCTTTGCTGGTTAGCAAAGACAAGGTGTACCATGTTTACTGCCTTTGAATGGCTTTGCTCTGTCCGCTGTGAACAGTATAAAGACTCTTGTAATCATTGTGGAGAACAAACTGACACTGAGCATTAAGTGTGAACAGTTGTCCGTAGTTGGTTTTTCTGACTTTGGAATACTGTATCTCCTTGATTTGGCTATTTCTTGGGCACAAGGAACAGGTGATGATTGTATATGCCCTTGTGATTTCTAAACTTGATTACTGTACCTCTCTTCAGTTATGGCTGTCTGGAAAGTTGGTGCATCACCTTCTGCTGGTGCAGAATGCAGGAGCCAGATTGGTTATAGGAGCAATATGCATGGATCATATTTCTCCTACTGCCAGTGTGCACTGCTTCTATTAGGTGGTGCACCACTTTTAAGACCATCTGCTAACACCTAAGCGCTGCATGGACTGGGCCCAAGTTACCTTAAAGATCTATTAGCTTTCTATGCTTCCAGTTGCCCCTTTGCTCTACCAGTGGGTTACAATTGGTTATCCGCAGGTTTTGATTACAACTATTAGGAAACAGAGATTTTCCATCGGTGATCCTATTATTCAGTATGTAACTCCCTGCTATATAAAATTAGAGTTCACCCCAATGAAGACGTTTAACATGGGCAGATCAGGCCTTAGCATGGTGCAAACTGTGAATTTGCACAGGGCCCCAACAGCAGAGGACCCCTCCCAAAAGCCTCAGCTGTCCAGTTGGCTCCCTTCTTCCTGGTCCTATATGTTCTAATTCAAGTAAAGTACAAAATGACACAAAATTGGCTGAAAATAAAGATATATAGAGGCCATGGTAGGGATGGGAATGTTCCTTGGGAGGTTCATGACTTTTGATGTGGAGCCCCAGCAAGGAGGTTTGCACAGGATCCCAGGATAGTTGGGGCCAGGCCAAAGATGGGACAGAAATGTCATCTTTTTATTCAAACTTTAAAGCTGGCTAAACCAATAAATTATAATATCTGGTAAACCTCATGTTATGGTTGTAAATATTGAATATTTATTCAGGTCTTTAATTGATTAATATTGTTAAAGGAGCTGCCAACCTTTTGTTTCATATTATTTCAGGTTGAAAACCCACAGTTTTATGATTGCTGACCTTCTAAAATTGACTGATGTTGCTGGTTGTTTTATCAGAGGTGGTGGAGTGTGTCGGACCACTCTTAGGGATATGTTTAATGCATAAGTGATGCTGCGCCAAAATTACATAATGTAACATCACCGTTAACTACTCATTTCTTGATCATGCTAAAAACATGTTTTCTATGAAGAAAAGGGAGGTCTGAGGCGACACAGCCCCCAATAACAAAAATGTTGTTGTGTGATGCCTCTTCCACCACCGTTAGCTCACTTGACAAGCTCTCTTCACCTCATGAGCTGGCATAGCATACGCCATAGTTGCGCACGATGTGCGATTCAGGTAGCATTTACGCCATGCAAGATTGGGTGGTCTGACTCTCTCCACTATCATCGTTTTATCTGCTGCCTTTTGTATGGAATTGAATGCATGCAAATGGTCTAGCTTACGCCAGCCTTGTTTGGTTTCAATCCCTTGATCTGCTCTTATTGCATCATTTCTGAACATGATTAACATCCCCAAACAGTGCAGTCACTCATAATGTGATAATCTCCTCTTTCCCTCTATATCTTGAGTGTCTAGACTGTGCTGGGTGTGTTCCTAAGTCCAGGAAAGTGCAGTGGAGTTGTTCAAGGAATATAAACAAATATGCTTATGTGTGGTAACACAAGTAATGTAGATGGTATGTTTTTCACTTTTAAAAGAAAAATGACTAAAAATCAAACAACCATCTACATCAGCAATCCCTACAGAATGTGAGCAATCATGAGGTGTTTTTCTGTTAAAGTTTGGAAAATGTGTGCCTAAGGAGGTTGACAGTGTGCCTTTAAATTTAACTTGGTGTGATAATTGGTAACCTGTGATGTGGGTGCCTGTAGTATGGCAACTTCGAAATGGTGATGATCTTTTAAGGAACGAAAGCTTAAATGGCGATAGAGGATAGGGTGATTGGATGTGGGGTGGGAAAATCTGGTGATAGGATGTGCTATATGTTACACACACACGTGCGGGGGGAGCCAGCACGGCTAGCATGGGCTGGAAGGGGTGGAGGGATGTAGGGGTGGCACTGTAGTGGGTTGCTGAGCTGCACCATGCTATTGGGGGTTGGTCTGTGGTCATGTGGGTGAGGTACCAAGTTTGGGTCTGGGCACTGGTGCAATTTTATTGTGCCCAGCCTGAGACCTTATTTTCATGCCCCCGACATGCATCCCCTGAGCTGAGAATCCTTTAGTGGGGGGTGGGGAAAGCCCCATGTGGATTGTGTGTGTGGGTAGGGCCACCCCACAGAAAGCATGAAAACCTAAGTCCCAGCACCGTTCTTCCATGAGCCGGAGGATGTCAGAGCGCCAAAATGTTATTGCCGCTCTGACGTCGCGGATATCATGGCTCGCTTCGGCGGTCACTGTTATCACATAGAACCTGATAGTTGTTACGTCTGTGGATGAACTAGGTTTAGGCATAAGTAAGTAACATTGCTTTGCCTTGCCAGTAAGGGACAATGAGTAGTCAAAAACAGCAGTGAATGAGGATGACCTGAGAATACCCATATTGAAAGGGACACTCCTATTATTATTTCATATGTAAACAAGCATTTGTCAATACTGAATGTTGGTTTGCTGGCATTTGCATTGGCAGGCGGGAGTTAGAAATGCAAAATAGGAATGGCAGTGAAATATTGAAGTAACGCCAACACCCTCTCCCACAGAGACTGAAAGGAGTTGGGAGTGTGACTTTGGGTCAGCCATAACACTGACACCATTCCATTTCTCCCCACCCTGCAGGGGTGACAGGTGTCGGGGTGTGCATTGGGGTCTTTAACCTTTATGCTCACCCCATTCCATAAGGAAATAAGCTGAGATGGGTGCAATAGGAGAATGGGGTGAACGTTAGAGTGACAGAACCCAAGGCACACCTCAATGCCTGTCAGTGGCTGTAGGGGTGGGGGCGTGAGGGTAAAATTCTGCAAACATTATGGCCACAAACCCAAGTTACGCCCCTAACGCCTGTCAGTCTCTACAGGGGAGTGTATGGTTGGAAGCCTTAACACCCTGGGAGTTTGTTGGTATTTTCACTCCAGATTTTCAAGAGTGGCTTTTAGGACCCCACCTAATGAACAGTGGTGCTATCATTTTGTTACTCAATCCTGAAAGGCGATTCACGACAGCAACTGTGCTATTGGGAGCCACAGGAGCAGAAATACATTTTGGGCAGGATGCAAAAATGCTAGCTGTACTTTCATGAGGAGGTGTAAAAGGCAATGTTGAAAATCTGGAGAGAAAATATGAAAATTTGCAAACATACAAGCTGCATGTGAATACTGCAATGCACACCCGTAATGCAGTCATTTTTAGGATTTGTTTTACCAAATTTTCAACATGGGCATTTTGAGACCTCTCCTCATGAACAGTTGTACTGTGATTTGTTACTCTGTCCCAAAAGTTGATTTCGCACACTGACTGCGCCCATTGTGCACCACAGTTGTGAAAACGTATTTTGGCAGGAAGTGAAAATGACAGCTGTATTGTTTATAAGGAGGTGCAATGACAATGTTGAAACTGTAGAAAATATTAAAAATTCTCGGGTTACGAGGTGCATGGAAACTGTGCAATGCACTCGTGACATAATCATTTTTGGAATTTTTTCACCAAATTTTCAACATAGGCATTTTGGGACCTCCGCTCATGAACAGTGTTACTGTGATTTTCTTAATCTGTCCCGCACATTGATTTCCCACAGTGATCGCTATATTGTGAGCCACATGAGAAAACACATTTTGGGAGGATGTGAAAATGACAGCTGTACTGTTCATAAGGAGGTGTGAAAATGGCAATGTTGAAAATCTGGAGTGAAAATATTAAAAGTTCTCAAAATTACAAGCGTGTTTGGAAACCATAACACATGCTCGTAACTCACTCATTTTTGGAATTTGTTCACCAAATTTGTAACATAGACTATTTAGAGCCCACCTCATGAACAGTGGCACTGTCAATCAATCAATCAATAAATCAAAATCTTTATTTAATCAGGCGAACATCATTGAGCATAGCTCATTTACAAGATGGACCTGAGTGGTCAAGAAGTGCAAGTGTTAATACATTGACAAGGGTAGCATAAACAGTAATACAATGACAGGGGTAACATAAACAGTAATACAATGACATAAGTGCTAATATATAACAATATACATATGTACACGGCACATTAAAACTTCTTAATCTGTGAGACAGAAGGCAATGGGCACATCAGGAGTAATATGTAGATTATAGGACCTAGCAGGCATTTTGAGGGTGAATCTTGGGACTGGAAACGGGAGTTTTATCAGCATATAGGAACACGAAAAAGAAAGGTGGGGTAGGTAGGGCGGGGTTTAGGGCCTTGTGGAAGCAGTTGCAGAGTTCTGGGAATAGGGTGGTGAATAATCTTTGAAGGATTTTAGGTAGGAGTTATTTAGCTTCATGGTTTTTGGAGTGAATTCCAAACAATTGCTAGTGAGTAGCTGATAGCAGCCCTCCCAAACTGGATGCAGACATTGGGGACCTTAAGAATGATAATTTTGCTGATCCTTAGGTTGTATGGCCTAGAAGTAATTTGAGTAAAACAGTCTGAGATATAGGTAGGTAGCTTGCCTGATAAGGCTTTGAATATCCAAATTGCAGCATTCCTATTTCTTCTGTGTTGTAATGATGTCCAGTTAACTGCCTTATAAAGGAAGCAATGATGAGTGCTGAAGGAAGGTCAGTAA